>OZ018353.1:16988992-19388992 GCA_963969515.1 Yponomeuta evonymella
TCCAATATGCCGTGGTTACTTTCACACCTTTACCGAAGCACACCAAACTCAACCCTAACACTTTAAACTTTAGGGTGTAAATTGCTTGTAGATGCACAGGAAAGAAAAATTGTTTTGAAAAGCAAAAAAACGTTCAGGAATCGAGTCTCGCAGTTTTTTCTGAGCTTTTGTCGAAATTTAAAAACATTTTTTTTTGATTTCATTACAAATATACATAGTTTTCAGATTTTTCCCCGTACTTGTGAGGCGATATTACTTATTTCATAGTTTTAGGTCAACGAAAAGTACCCTATACATTTTGATTCCATTGAGGGTCGAAGTATACATTTTTGCGACATAAACAGCCGTATCTTTTTTTTACGTTAACTTAAAAGTTTGATTTTTTCACAGCTGCAAGGGGCTGGTAGACCTGAGTACATGGTTTTAATTTCAACTAGATACCTCTACGCGTTCCCGATACGGACGGACAACAAAGTCCTATAAAGGTTCCGTTTCTTTCCTTTTGAGGTACGGAATCCTAAAAACAACTGACAACTGTTAACAATATATTAACATATCGTTAGTTTACGAGAAACCCGCGGTGCCAGTGTTACGCTGATCTCAGCTTTATTGTTTTGTGTGGTACTCATTATTATAATAAACATACATAGGTACATAACTTAACTTTGGCCTTTGCATCTACGTAGTGAGATGGGTGAAGGGACCAATCGAACGCTGCAAACATACATACCTACATAATATGGACAAAAACCATAACCCTAATTTGTTTTCGCAGTCAGGTATGGTATCAGGTATGATGATGTATTTGATCAGCAATACGCCGTTTTGCCAAGGGAAAATAAACTTTATTGTGTGGAGTTAAGAGTTCGTTGAGTAAAACTGGTTAGGACACGAAATAACCTTTCAACGTTATTAACCGTTCCATTACGAAGCGATCGACAAATTAAGGAATAATTAATCATTCTTGCAATTATTGTGACCTATAGGGGCATTGAAATCTAAGTTGATGTAACCATAGAAACAGTTAAAATAATCTAGTAGTTTTGAACCTTATAGTATTTCATAGCGCATGAACCCTATGAAATAACATACTTTTATATTTAAAACGGATAATTAAAACACAATTTCAAAACCCTAAACATTAATAAAAAGGAAAAAAAACACGAACAAAAAGGAAGCCAATTTTGAACCTTATCCTCTGCAAACAAAGTCCAACGCGGAGCCCGGGTATTCATAGCGGGTTAACCTTTATAAAATACTTGTATAAATTAAACAAATAATCGAAACGCAAGTTCAAAAACTTAAAAATTAATTTAAAAAAAGGTGGAACAAAAGGGAAGCCAGCTGCTTCCCGTGGATAGGCCCCGACGAGATTCGAACTCGTGATCTCCTGTTTACTAGACAGGCGCTTTAACCAACTAAGCCACGGCGCCGCTGACAGTTGACGCGAAATAGCCCAACATAAGCTGCTTTCTCAACGACTCTCAGAACGTACACGGCGTCATTATCTGATTAGCCTCTTTATTACATTGTTGGCAAAGTACAGTCAAAGGTAGGTGAACCTGGCAAAGTCGCCCGTATAACGAACCTACGTTCTGTCGGTAGTACGTATTTTACTGTTACGCATATTGGTTACCTTTAATGTGCACATGGCTTTTTAGACATTATCTTTTTACTATTTTTTTTATTTTATTCATTAAACAAACGGTACAGTATTTATCTTATGTAGACTATTATTATTTACATAAACCAGTGAAGTTTCCACTAATAATTATCACATACCTACATTATCAAAGACAGACAGATTAACTGATTTATAACATGATTAATTAATTAATTAAATCGAATTAAACTATCATAAATTAAATCATATAAAACTACATCAAATTGAATAAAATTAAATCATATTAAATCAATGACATATTACATTTAAATTTCATGCAATGACATTACATCTTAATTTATTTTATAGCCTCTTTTAATTTAGTTTTAAAAGGCCAAAAAGGTGTAGCAAAAATGTCTAAATTGTTGGGGTTCTTATTATAAACATTTAGTGAGCGAAAAAGAAATGTGTTGAGGCATAATTCATCATGATCATTCAGCCACAAGAAGTCCACTGCTGGACATAGGCCTCCTCCATGGATTTCCAAAAAGACCGGTTGGAAGCGGCCTGCATCCAGCGTCTTCCTGCCACTTGGATGAGGTCATAATTACGTTTTGCAAATGGTATAAGAGATTGTTACAAGAGCGGGAACCAGTTCGGGAACACCTAAGCGTAATATGTTGCAGCAAAAAAGGCGAGTCTTTATAATTATTAATTATTTTATATACAAACATTTGGTCTCTTTCAGTTCGGCGACCATCGAGCGAAGAAATGACAGACATTTGCACAGATTACTCACGAGCTCTCTAGCTTATATGCTATGTTTTTGTGTAAATCTTGTTGGTGATCCTTAATAAAATAAAAACGAACACAAGAGATTTTAGATGCCGCATACCGTGCCTTCATGGGCATCATCATTATCGAAGAAAAATATCACCTAACTTTAAAACTGTGGGTAGCCAACATAATGCAAATACTAGAAATATAAATAATCTTTTTTTCCCAAGATTTAGGCTGGCAAAGGTCAATACCTCCTTTATGGGGCATTGCATACGTTTCTACAATAAGATCCCTGAAGATATATTTAGCTTGCCAGAAACGCGGTACAAAAAATGTGTAAAGCACACCTTGTGCCAAGAGGGCTACTAACATTAAAGATTATTTAGGTAGATAGATAGATAGAGATAGAGAACACTAGATAAAGATTATATTCTTTTTGTTGCACTAACCCGTGCTGAGGACAATTTTAAAAACCTATTTAACCTGGCACGGTTAGCAAGAGGTCGCGGGTTCAAGTCCCGGCATGGGTGGAATTTGTAGGTTTTTAAAATTGTCCTCAGCAAGGGATAGTGCAACAAAAAGAATATAATCATTTAGGTACAGCGATATCATTCCGATGTAAAAACCTGACTGCAAAGTAAGTTACTCGGTGCTGCAAGTGATGTAAATTACTTCGGCCAGATGTCGCTGCCTGTACGTAATACAGAGAAGTTTGTAAAGAGGCTCTAAATGTATATAATGCCTGCACTTGCCCATTAGCTCAGTTGGGAGAGCGCTGGCACGGTTAGCCAGAGGTCTCGGGTTCAAGTCCCGGCATGGGTGGAATTTTTAGCCTCTAAATAGGTTTTTTTTTACATATAATGAACTTAAAAATAAAACTATCAAGGCTAAGTAGGCTTTACAAATTAACGAGTAATAGGCGACCAACTTATAAAAGGAAAACTTAGTACAAAATCCATTGAAAATTACTTTTCATTACTCATACTCGGCAGGCCCCCCACCAGATGGTCTGAACCAGATGGTCTGACGACCTGGTTACGGTGGCGGGAAGTCACCGGATACAGGCGGCACAACACCGGGAAGCTTGAAAAAACCATAAGGGAGGCCTATGTCCTGCAGTAGGCGTCAAATGGCTGATGATGATGATGATGACTCATACTTGGAAAGTAGGAGGGGGTTGAAAGTAATACTTTTTAGCCCTAGGGAGAAACGTTTTCAACCATGTTCCAACTTTCTACTACAGCCACTCAATTATAGCGCGATGTAAAATTGAAATAACTAAATGTTAAGTATTAATTAAAAGCTGTGGTAGCCTAGTGGGTAGAACATCGGAAGCGAGAGACCCAGGTTCGATCCACAGCGCGGGCATATACCTATGACCTGGTTTTATAAGTTATGTACATTTACGAAGTTATTGTAGCAATACCACTCACTAACTGTGAAGGAAAACATCGTGAGGAAACCTGAGTATCTGAGCTATTCACATAACTCAGCGCTTGAAATCGCCAATCCGCGGTGGGCACGCGTGGTGATTAAGCCCACACTCTCCCTGAGAGAAGGCCTGTGCCCTACAGTGGGACGTATATGGGCTGCTAGTTCTAGTTCTAGTTCGACCGGAGATTTCCGCACTTAGCCTCATAGTTGGGCCATTGTACGTAGCATCACGGGCTACTTATGTAAGTATTAATTAAAGAATATATTTTTAAATGACTTTATTATAATTTACTTTTAACTGTTTCTTTAAAATAATATAGATTTGGCCAAAACATTCACCATTTTTAATGATGAAAATGAAATATAATGGCTAAATAGCTGTCCGGCCACAGAAAAAAAAAATAGGCTTTCCCGCCTATCGCCTACCGACAATCTGCTGTATTTGATTTTTTAATACAGTTGCTCAAAAAGTGGCGTATTGCAGGGACGTATAGCGTTCGGGATGTGGGCTATTACATACTCGAGCTTTTTCTTTACCTTTTCCGAACTCGTGCGTTCTCTTTCCCAACTGTCAAAATAATGTCTATTAAAAAGAAAAAACAAACCACGAAGTTTTTACTAAAAAAAAAATCATAGATGTTTTTATGATTCATGCAAATATTTCTAAAAAGAAGCTACTATTTTAATGATTTGATTCAATGAGTTAGGTTAGGTTTCATTTCATTTCATCTCATTAAATTCATTTCATATCAATAAAAAAAATCTACTGAAGACTTGGCTGTATGGGCATAGTTCCCTTTGCCTACCCAGAATGGGTGAAAAAAAAATCTCTGCTTATATTCTTTTACGGTTGGCGCCATTTTCCAAAAATTTTCTTTATTAAATTGCTTCATTTTTTCGCAACTGTATTAAAAATAGTTGTTCAGTACACGTGCGGAACCGTCATTGCAACTTGTTCCGACTGTCAACCCTCACCTTTGGCTGCGCCTCGGCTCGGGTAGACATTTGTCGGAACTCTTTGCAATGACAGGCTTTCCGCCCTCGTAATGAAATATACTATTTCGAGTTGTAGAGTTCTGTTTATACTTCCGTGTAGCAGAGCTTTTTACTATTTTTTTTTCTTTAGCTAATTCATGTTTTTAGTTTTACATTCCTTATATCGTAATTGCGGTGTTTACCTCGGGTTAAAGACTTGTTTAGTCCCTCGAACGATTGGCGCCCGAGCGTAGCGAAACCCCGTCTCGGCACTAAATGAGTTACTTTCACCCCTAAGGTAACAATGTACTATTGATGAAGTTGTTAGTTCTGTAAAGTAGATAAAAAAAAACCCTCTTTCTACGGAACTCTACACTGCGCGTGCTCTACTAGATTTGGAAATGGACACCTAGTCTTTCTACTTACTTGTAGCGTTCATTAAGTCACAGTTTCTGTGTTACTTTGAATAAAAGCATTTTGATTTTATTTGATTCGTTCTTTCATGAATTATTATTTCAATAAAATTATTATTTTCTATGTTTGTCGACCGTAGTACATTAGTAGTGCAGTCGAACAGCACGTGAACATTTGAATTTGACATTTCAATTGCAAAGTCGCCGGTAAGGAAACTGATTAGAGTGCACGCATGTAAAGCTTCATGTCAACTGCACATTAGATGAAGAATTGTATTAATCGATATTAATGGATTTGTCGAAAAGTTCTCGAATAGATCGAGACCACATATCGGCAAGCGCAGCGTAGGACGACCAGCCACAAGATGGACAGATGACCTCATCCAAGTGGCAGGAAGACGCTGGATGCAGGCCGCTTCCAACCGGTCTTTTTGGAAAGCCATGGAGGAGGCCTAAGTCTAGCTGTGCACTTCTTGTGGCTGAATAATGATGATGATGAATGGATTTGTCCATTTGCGCGTAAGTTTTATTTTTATCGAACCACAAAGTGAACGTTTTAAGCCTGCCCAAAAAAAAATTACTTAAAGCATCTGTATAGCAGACTTTAATAGGCCCACAGATAAAACGTTTTTTCTATCGTTATTTTAAAAATACCTAAGGGCTTAAGCAATCGTATCAATAATGAGGCAGTTTTAGTCTATCACTTGTACATTTATTTAATGGCGAGTTGATGGCGCGGTAGATTTAATTTAAAAACAACATACCCGTCTCTTTTTTCTTAAGCGACTCTCCATCATCGCTCGCCTTGAAGATACTGCTATTAGCAATAAGGCCGCCAATTGTAGTGTGTCTTTTTAAATATTTTATGTTTGGTTTCCCCTCGTGTATAATAAAGAATATTCTGATCTTATTTTTGTTCTTTCCCTTTTATTTCATAACTTTCTCTACTTCTACTCGATGGAGTTAAAATCTATATCGATTAATATATATAATCGATTTTATATCTTCTGTAATGTCCTGTTATTATATGTTTTGTGTGCAATAAAGGTTCACATCGGCAAACGCAGCGTAGGACGGCCATCAATACGCTTCACCGACGATCTGTGTTCAGGCAGATTGCTGGCAGCTCAGAACATGGATGAGGATGGCAGAGGACAGAAATAAGTGGCGTTCCTTGTCGGTGGCCTATGTCCAGCTGTGGACGAATACGAGCTGATTAATTGATAAGTTTCTAAGTATTATCAACATAGTGGGAAACTTACGTCTAACCTACACTAGACATTGCTTTTATACAATAGAAGACATATAGAAACTTAGGAAAATTTTATAAATAAAACCATGAAAACATTTTTTGCTGGGTTTTCGGTATGACAAAAAATATGAAAAATAAAGTTAAGAAAAGAATAGAAAGATATATTTATTTGACGACACAATACTCGGAAACATAAAATCACGGAACAAAATACAACAGTCACCAGAAAACACAATATCAGAGTTAGTATATAGTATCAAAGTTAGTATAATAATAAAACTTTTATCAGAATCATCGTTTGTATGGCGCGTTTTTGTACCACGTGACTATATTGACTTTTCAACAGGTTATATAACGAAAAGTAACAGACGTAGAGAAAAAAAAATCACTTTTAGTTGTCTTTTAATATGGCCTCTCCAATTACATTAAAATACTTTTTATTGCAAGTTCTCCATCTCCATACCTGATTCACTTAAATATGTAGTTTTTTTTCCGGAATTAGGTTAATAATTTGTTGTGCTTACGAAAGTTTCAGTTCGAAACTTTCTAAATGTTGTTACTCTATCAAGTAATGGAGTAATACGATATTACTATGTCTATTATATTTTATTTACTCAGAACAACCAGTACACTGATACAATATAACTATAAAGCACAAATATATATGGTTTTAATTATAACCCTCGATTTTAAAAAGACAATACACATTTCGTTAGTCAAAATGGAAAGTTATGTTGGTAAATAAAGGCTTTTTTACTTTATTAGAGTTCCGTATCGCAAAGGAACAAAAAACAGAACCCAACTAATGCCAGGTTCCATACGACGCCCCCTTATGGCTTTAGTGGTTGCAGAAGAACTGCAGCGCGCTTTTCAGCAGCAAGAGATTCAATGCGTTTTTACCTTATATTAGGGGTTAAAGTATGAAATTGCCGTTTTATTGGAATAGGTTCTTTGAATTGACATAGAATCTTCATGGTTTGAGGTTTTCGAATGAAACTTTTTTCAAATGGTTTCTATGATGTTCTTTTTTTAAAAAATGTGAAACATTTGAATATCGACTTTCAATTGTTTTTGTTATTCAATTTAGACAAGAAAGATGGATACTGCGAAAATTCGAGTGATTTTTGAATACGAGTTCCGACGCGGAACTAACGCGGCAGAAACAGCCCGCAATATCAATGCTGCGTAGACCCCTCGGTCTACTAATGAACGCACCGTGCGATTTTGGTTTAAACGCTTTCGTGATGGAAATTTCGACTTAAAGAACGAGCCACGAGGAAGACCGCCCACACAGGTGAATAACGATGAATAAAGAATATTCTATCTATCTATTTATCAACGTTTAAGTATGTTTATAAGTATTGTTATGACAACCACGAAGGAGGCCTATGTCCTGCAGTGGACGTCAAACGGCTGATGATGATGATTTTTTCTTTTTTTTTCTTGTGTGTAATAAAGAACTTATCTGAAGACAAAAAATAAGATTCTATTTATATTTCTTGTGGTAATGTCAACCAGTTCAATACTCTATTTGACAGGATGTCGAAATCACAAAAAAAAACTTGTCACTACGGCGCCATCTATGGGGGAAATCGGTAACTACCATATTTTTTATTGCTACTTTGAAACTCGCTAATTAGCACGTGTGTAATAAAGATACTTCTAAGTGATATCAGAACAACAGGTGTCCTCAAGGCTACTATGATTATTTCCGATAAAGAAAGCGTAATCTCTTTAACAAGCCAAGAAGAAAATTGTAAGTGGTTTGATCTACACAGTCGACAGCAGGTCGAACTGTACTTTTTTATTGGAAAATCACCCGTTCCGTAGCTGATAAGAGTACATTAAGGGTGATATACTCTGATCAGCTAGGATTGAGCTTCACATATTTGATGTAAGATCAAGGTGTATCTTGGCACGTTGTAATATTTGCCAAGATCCTTTCACCGGCACAGGCCTTCTCTGTGAAAGAAAGGGCGGGCTTAATCACCACGCGTGCCCACCGCGGATTGGCATTTTCAAACGGTGAGGTATGTGAACACCTCAGACACTCAGGTTTCCTCACGAGTGGTATTGCTACTATAACTTCACAAACGTACGTAACTTAGAAAACAAAGTCATTGGTGCATGACGGGATTCGAACCCACGAACTCTCGAATGAGAAGCCGGCGTTCTACCGCTCCGCTACCATCTGCTAATACTCGTTTATAACGCGAAGTTTTCAGTTAATGACGTCTATAAATCTGTAAAATTTTAAAATTCATAGTAAAATCATTGTTTCTTCACTGGTCGAAGTCGTTCTATAATAGTTACAATTAACGTTTGACTTGTACCATTAGTGATTAGAAAAAAAAATGATAAACACGTGATTTTGGAGATGTTCCGGTAATGATCCCGATCGACGATATATAAGTAGGCTTTAAACGACCCATTGCAGGGCAAATAGCTCTCAGAGAAAGAGAGAGATAGAGATATGGGTAGTTACTTTCTTCCAGCCTTGCTTTCTCTAGTCACTGCTGGCTGTCATCCTTAAACGTAGTTCATGGGTTCGTTTAACCCGCGTCATTCGGGTGTTTACGAGTAGGAGGCACTGATTCCGGAATGCAGCGTTCCCACGCGCGCGTCGCGTATTCGCGTCGCGTTCGCTTGCGCTTGCGCTGGTGTACCGTCAACAGAGAAAGGCAGATGTTCGTGGTAAGTGGCAAACCCTGATCTCTGCCTACCCCTTCGGGATGCAGGCGTGAGTTCATGTAATGTAACGTGTTGTTGCGGAGTGTCGTTTAACAAAGCTATTTCGAGTTATAGTCTCACGTCACCTGCTTGGAAAACCGCAGGGAAAAAATTAAACGAAACACAAAGAAAACAATAGAAACAACACTTGCTTTGGCCTCTCATATCTAAGTAAGTAAGTAGTAAGTAAGTAATTTCGTTTATTTCCTTCTCACAGAGGTATCAAAACATTTAGTAGGTACAATTTGAGTAATCAGGACTTATTCCTATGTGAGAGGCTGGAGTCCATACTAGGAAAGATCCTGTGTGACAGATCTCCAGGCCCTCACTAAACTTATGATGCATTGTTTCTCAATTGTATGTACATTTTTTAAAGTTCTTAAGTTTAACAGGAAATTATAACCAGCAGTGTTATTATAGACAATATAAATTTTAAAACACTAAATTAATGGAAACATAAGATGCATGCGTACTTAATGAGCGTATGCATGTTGAGTGAGTGTATGTGTGTGTGCGTGTGAGTATGTGTGTGTGCGTGTGTGTATGTGTGTATGAAGGAGCAGCTTGTGCAATAAATGAAATACAATTAACAATATACAATTTTGTCAATTCTGTGACAATACTCCGAGTAGCGATTGGAAATACTATAAAACCGTTTGGCCGTTTCCCGACAAAAACACTGCGCCGTTGCTAACGATCCACCTGTCACTACCACCGCCCCCCGTAGGCCTTTGAATGCGGTAATCACATTTGTGTACGGCGCAGAGGCATCTTGTCTGTGACCCGTGATAGGTCATTATCGCCCGGTGATTGGATGACCTTTGTGCTCCATATATCGGCACGCCAGTCTGGGGTGGACTGGTTTAGGCCGAGTCCTGGTAACCTTGCAGATGAAGTATACTCGCTCGATGCAATGATAAACGTACTACTTGGCCTAACTACAAACGTACGTTTGTACAAATGCTCTGGTGTACTTCCATGTTTGTAATATCCTTGGCTCGTTACCACAGCAAGCGTATCCTAGTTTGGAGCCAGGACAAGTGATTTTGTTGTGTGGAAGTAATTTATTAATTACCACTTTTTCAATTCAAAACTTCTTTATTGCACAAAAAGGTGTTTGTACAAAGGCGAGCTTAATACTAATAAGTATTTACTTTAGTGTACGACTCTGGTATTTCTTTGTTCAGGTAATAATTTTTGTTTCAAAGTTATTTATTGTTATTTAATTTCACGGTTTCTGCGCTTTGTATTAACCCTGTTTTATAGATAGTTCTTAAAGGATGGATATTGTAAGTTGGACAATTCTTTACCGAAATAACTGGGCTGCAAAGAAACTTTGCCGCCAAAAAAAAATATTAAACATGCGCATCACTAGGGTAGAGCCACACTATAGTGCCCTCGTTCGGATACAAAAACATCGCGAACATATATGGAACAAATATTTTTGGTAGCAGATAAGAGATCTAACCAACGAAGAGGTACAGAAAGCCTACAGAGACAATATACCTATATAGACCAAACTCTGCACTTCGGATCGTTCTTATTACAAAGGACTAGGGTCAAATTCGGCTCGCCAGTGTAAGCTTGATCTGACTGACGGTGGTCCTATTTTATGGCCTGAAAACATAAAACCATTGGTCAATGTCAGAATCTGTTATGGCATCGCAATTTTCTACAACCTAATTGACAAACACGAAACGTAGTAGGGAGAGTCATTCATAAATCCAGCTACTTTAGGAGTTCTTTGGTGACCTCTAAGTTTATGATATCAGTACGAGCGTCGAGCGACCAGAGTACTTTATGATTCTAGTTTATTACGGTAGGTCTAGAGCTATTGCGAAATGTTAGGATTTTCTAATTTCGTTCTACATGTACCATTGTTGCCATTGACCTATTATGCAGGTCACCTCACGTCGTTTTTCGTCACCACAATGCAGTGAAAACCATATGTGATTGACACGCGTTGGTTCAGCAGTGAATCGCAAGTAGTTTGTTATTTGGCGGTCCATTGGATACGCAAAATACTAAGCTTTAAAGCAAAATGTTGTCTTAGAGTTGAGTGTAGAGTGTCATTAGTTAAACTGTGGACTAAATTATTATATTCACAGTATCAATCAGAAAATCCCTCCATAGAGTCCGCATATTTTGACGGTCAACTATGGAATCCTAAACTGCGCGTGGACCGACACGCACTTGGCTGGTTCTTTTACCTACACTTACTGACTCTTAATCTCTGTTTCTGAGAGAAGCCCTGTTCCCTACCATAGGACGTATATAGGCTTCATTTTAATGTGAACCCGGTTTCAAAAATCCCGAACCCTGAAACCCAACCATCTGGCAATAATAAGACCCGTTCCACCAACCAATATGGTACCGATTTAATTGCAAAGGCGTGTGTGGCGACGATCGGACCTCGTGCGAGGTTAAGGTCTAACGTCATGATGCGATTGTCATACAAACTTCCAATCCAATACACCAGAGAAGCGGTGGCAGCGCATCGATAGAAGGCTTGCTTCACATTCTTGGAGGTTGTGGGTTCGAATTCCAGCACGTACTAATGATTTTTTTTTTCTAAATTACATCATCATCATACGTCCCACTGTAGGGCACAGGCCTTCTCTCAGAGAGAGAGTATGGGCTTAATCACCACGCGTGCCCACCTCGGATTAGCGATTTCAAGTGCTGAGGCAGTGAATAGCTCAGACACCCAGGTTTTCTCACGATTTTTTCCTTCACCGTCAGCGAGTGGTATTGCTACTATAACTTTACAAATGTACATAACTTAGAAAACAAAGCCATAGGTACATGCTCGCACTGGGAATCGAATCTGGGTCTCCCGCTTCCGAGTCCAATGTTCTACCCACTAGGCTACCACCGCTTCAGCTACCACTGTTAATTTGTAGTCAATTCCATTCGCTAAGTGTGAATGACAACATCGTGACAAATCTGTTTATCTGAAGTGTTCACATACCTCAGCGCTTGCTACGTACAATGGCTCAACTTTGAGGCTAACTACGGAAATCTCAGGTCTAACAAACTAACCCCCATTTACCAGTCCATATTTGTCCACTGCTGATTCAATTCAATTCAATTCAATTTATTGCGATAAATTACAGTAAATAGGTCTTAAGTAGGTATTATTCATACAAGTACAAGTGTAATTTTACCGGGCACGGCATGGCAATATCATAATAATATTTTTATTAAAAATATGATCATAGATCATAGATCTCTCCCAGTAGACGCCCTTCTATCCTCGGCCATCGGCCATACTCAACCATCCGCCACATGCAATATGCTGCAGACCGTCCCACACTGGATTTGGTGGTGCCTGATATAAGTTACATACAACTTTTAATACACTCAAGAACTTTTTTACCCCACCGATCTATTCTACATACAAACTTGTCTAAGTCAATTTGACCCTTTGAAGTGTAAACTTTTGAGAACACCAACGTGTTCGGAACTTGTATGAAATCAAGAAAAAATAAAACATGAATCAAGACTGCATGCGCGTTAAGACTGTTAGTATTCACTTTTGAAGTCAAAAAAATATTTTTGATAAAAAGAAACCAAACCAAACAAATTGCTCCGAGTAACATCCGACTCAAAAGTCCCTTTAACACTCGACGCGACTCAGATATGCTCCAGAGCGGAAGTCCACGCCATTTGGCTCAGATATGCCCCAGAGGGATGGACAAGAAATTTAGCATAGATATGCCGCAGAGCGAAAGTCTAAGCCATTTGGCTCAGATATGCCGCAGAGCGAAAGTCCAAGCCATTTGACTCAGATGCGGCCTAGAGCGAAAATACAAGATATTTAGCGAAAGTCCAAGCGGCTTGGCTCAGATATTATGGCCTAAAGCCAAAATACAAGAAATTTGGCTCAGATATGCAGCACAGCGAAAGTCCAAGCCATTTGGCTCAGATATGCTCCAGAGCGAAAGTCCAAGCCATTTGGCTCAGATATGCCCCAGAGCGAAAGTTCAAGCCACGGTCATCAAGCGGCTCACATGGATAAAATCCCTGCCCTGCCTCCGCCGTATATCAGTGGTTACGATAACCACTAGTGACAGTGGTAGCTTTGGTTTTCAAACAAAGATGTAAAACATGGGTATTAGAATCAGAATTAATTTGTTTGGGAGACATAGGTGAATAAAATTAAAGTTGCTGCCTCTATGTTTAGTTATATTCTATGTTGACAGTGTAGGTTAAGAGAGCTCGAGGCAGACCACCTGCTAAATTGAGTGACCAGATGACCAAGGAACAAAACTGAAGTTTCACCAGGCGGTCCGATAGCGAACAACAGGTCCAGATGAAGAGCACTCTGCACCCATCCCTGTCATGGCGGCCACGATCCTCAGCATTGACTGACCGACTGATTGGATCGGAATGTTTAATTAATGTTATCAGTTATCTTATTTTAATTAATCGGTCGATAGAAACTATGATCGACTTCAAACCTGTGTCCATGTACATTTGGTATATTACAGTTTTGCATTTTTGTCGCAACTTAAAATCGACCAGTGAGGTGTGGCCCTAATGTCATGCATACATAAATGATAATAAACCGGCCGTGGATCCGCGGCCTTGACGCGGGGATTATCATTTCAATTGTTTAATCGTGTGATGTGTGTGAACTGTGGGACCGAACGCGCTATCTATGCCGAAATCGCTGTTGCTATGCGCTGCTCGGCATTATTTTGTATGCCTAGCTGGTCTTGCGGTAGCACGCTCGGTTACCAAGGCACGCGTCGTCGATTCGACTCTCGCTGGCCCAAAAGTTTCATAAGTAATTATAATTGTGCACCAAATTCGAGCAACAATTATTACCGAGATATTTAAAAACGTGTCAATATAATTATTATCCAACGAGAATTTGCTGAATATTGGGAATTTTGCCAAAATTACCGGGAACGCCATATCAGTAATCGTTAAAGATTCAGTGAAACGTAACGGGTTTATTCTACTGATCAATACAAAAAATGTTCATTATGAAACAACTCTGAAGTGAAAGATCTAAAAAAACCGGACAAGTGCGAGTCGGGCTGAGGGTTCTGTACAAATTTGTAGATAAATACTATAAATAGGTCAGAAATGAGAAAGAACAATTTTTTTATGACTTAATTAAAAATGTAGTTTGCAGATTTTTGCCTGTATTTGTAGTATAAGACGATATATCTTACAAAATTGCATAGTTTTAGTTCAACGGAAAGTACCCTATAAATTTTGATTCCCTTGAATGTCGAAACATACGTTTTTGCGGAATAAACGTCCATATCTTTTTTTAATGTTAACTTAGAAGTTAGATTTTTTCACAGCTTTAAGGGACTAGACTTAAGTACCAGTATATGGTTTTAATTTGAACTCGATATTTACGAGATAAAGGGTCTTGACCTCAGAGCATTGAATAGCAGAGATATCTATGGTCTTGAAAGACAGACGGCCGGACGGACGGACGGACTACCAAGTGATCCTAAAAGGGTTCAGTTTTATAATTTTGAGGTACGGAACCCTAAAAATCAGCTGTTCAACTGAGGAAAGTTTGATGTGCTGTCGACTATAAGTACACTTTTATTGTTGTTCTTATGCGGATGGCCACGACAATTACGTTACGTACATTACCATGCCCGTAGCATACAGGATCGCGAATAAAATACCTAATCACGAACTCACATCTTCAACTAGAAGAATCAGGCCTTTCATACAAAGGAAACTCGCCTTTGTACTTCCGCGGGTAAGGTGCAATGGAGAGGTAAAGATTACTTGGTGTGGTTGTAAGCGGAAAACGTGCGGATACATAAAAACTTACGCATTCTAAGCAAATGTCAAAATTTACATCAAGGCCATATAGTCCGACCGGTGTTGGAGGTCTCTTGCCACGGCCGCGGCAGGGTTACCAGATGTTAAAATGAAAAGTCCCGACAAAAAGACTGATTTATATAAAAAAAAGTCTTGTCATTTTACTGAAAGCGTGCGCGGTGTGACGTTACGACGCAGGAAGATTTTAAGAAGACACTAGTTGATTATTGTTAGGTGTAATTGAGGATCGTGCATTTAAAAAAAAATAAAGTAAACTGTTAAAAAAACCGACAAGAAGGCCAGAACCTCACAATAAGTCACAATGTAAAATTTGAGACCCGCCTGCTTAGTAGTTAATGGTCACCAATCATGTATTTTTGTCACTTTTTACTTCAGTTTTATTCGAATTTTTTCATAGATACGAGTCATACGCATACGCAACGAGCTATGGAAAGGGCTATGCTCGGAATTTCTCTGCGAGATCGAATCAGAAACGATGAGATCCGTAGACGAACGAAAGTCGTCGACATAGCCAAGCGGATTAGTAAGTTGAAGTGGCAGTGGGCGGGTCATATAGCAAGCAGAACTGATGGCCGATGGGGCCGAAAAGTTCTCGAATTGAGACCACATATCGGCAAGCGCAGCGAAGGATGACCAGCCACAAGATGGACAGATGACCTCATCCAAGTGGCAGGAAGACGCTGGATGCAAGCCGCTACCAACCGGTCTTATTGGAAATCCATGGAGGAGGCCTATGTCCAGCAATGGACTTCTTGTGGCTATATGATAATGATGATGATAAGTCATACGCTTTCGGCTCCGCTACCGTCTGGTAAAAAGATAAAAGACCGTACTAGTAAATAAAATATTATTAAGCAATAAACTTAGGCCTTTGCATCTACGTAATGAGATGATTTACAGCGTCCAGTTATCGGCACCATCACTCACACTAGACGGGTGAAGGGACCACTCGGACGCTGCGGTGCCTGGGACATTGTTTTTAGATGGAGTAGGCTTGCCCAGCATCTATACCATCCTGTCAGCTTTGTCGGTCAATACGTGCGGAGCCGACCAAGTGATAAGATTTGTTTTAAGATAACACTAACATTTTGATTTGCACGCGGGCGCATGCACGCAACGATTAATCAATGTTGATGAAGCGAAAGATATTTGTCAGGATCTTGGCAATTGACAAACTCTGTTCTCTGGTAGGCAGAGATTTAGGCGAGACTTTATATAGTACACACCTTTATATAGTACACACCTAAAATTTTCAAAATCCGGCCGAAATCATGACAAGTGTGTAAAAATCCTGACAACTGAGAACAAATCCTGACGTGAAGTAACACTAGCCGTGGCGGGCGTTAGGAGCGGGATTCGAAACTTGGTCTTGTTATCAAAGTGACGCCTGGCGCGCGAAGTCAAAAATGTGTTTTCAGGGACGGTGTATGTTGCATGTGAGTAGGTGCCCCCAATATCTGTTCGCTGTACCGTGCGCAACAGTACGGTATGTTTTCTGACATAAACGTCGTTACGACAATGCTGTGTCGTCCCGTGCGTTTAATTTATCCCTTAATTTGCTTTTATTTGTCGGTAAAGCGTTTTCTCTTTAAAAAAATATATAACTTAAAAATTATAAAATATAGTCTTGGTTGTAGGTATCTTTCAACCAATCAATCAATTAATCAACCAATTTACATATTATATTTTATAACACAATTAACCTCCTCAGTCCTGGCCTTGAAAATAACAATCGACATCCATTGTTATTTTCAAGGTCAGGACTGAGGAGGTTATAGACCAACAATGCTCTACCCCACAGAACAGAGATATGTTCTGTGCTCTACCGATATGGCTGTGTAAATTTTTGATATAATACACTCTTCTTATAAACTAAATATCATGCCATGCGTTACCTACGTAATATACAATTTCAGCTGATGTTTCTCCTAGTGTCCACGTTGATTGTTTTCTTTACTCCGTTTATCGGCATATGTGTTCAAATATTAAGCAAAACCTGAGACTGTTTCTTTAGTTTCAATAATTAAACCACTTTCCTTAAACAAACATTTAACATTCTCAATATTTATTTTTGAAACCTGACGCGTTCAATATACACAAAACATTTTTTTTTTAACTATAAGTGAGACATTTCATTCCGTGTGGCGCCGGATTAAAAACAGCGACACTCCATTTCCTTCCGTGGATGTCGTAGAAGGCGACTAAGGAAATCAATTACCAGGAGACGGGCAGCAGCGTCTTCCTGAGATTCCAACCGCATAATGCGATCGCCTACCCGCCTGCCCAGCGTGGCGATTATGGCAAAACCCCTCACGGTTGTGAAAACCACGAAGGAGGCCTATGTCCTGCAGTGGGCGTCAAATGGCTGATGATGATGATGAGACATTTCAAAGTATCAACAAAGGACACAGTCTTAAATCTAGATATTACAATATTTTGCGATACATCTTGCACTGCGGCCCCACACTTGCCTAGTGTGGGGCCGTATCGTGGGTTGCCATTGTAGTGTTTAACATATTTGTACGAAAGGCAGGAAAGTTTGATTAAGACCGGACAATTTAGTCAAGCGTAACCTCAATTTAAAGTAGGTATTTACATAAAAGAACAATATTAATTAAACTAGAGTCGTATGTAAAGTGGTGACGATGTGTGTGTGTGTGTGTGTGTGTGTGTGTGTGTGTGTGTGTGTGTGTGTGTGTATGGGTGCGTGCGTGCGTGCGTGCGTGCGTGCGTGCGTGCATGCGTGCGCGTGTGTGTGTGTGTGTGTGTGTATGTGTGTGTGTGTGTGTGAAATAAAAATTTTAAACTCTTAAACTTATTGGAATACGTTATATACGTCCCATTGCGTTGGCGAATGGTTTAGTTCCTTACTCTGTCGCGGAGGGATAATCCGAGTATCGACCTTTCCATTGCTCTTTGGGCGACTCTGAGCCTGTTCACGGTCTCCACGGTGAGCGTCCATATTTCGCAAGCATAGGTCATTACTGGTAGAACACACTGATTGTAACACTTAGTCTTCAGCGTTTAAGGGATTCTTGATTCAGAGAGAGAGAAGCGCATGTATGGTTGTCTGGAAGAAGTTGATTTTAGTAATAGCCGCCTACTGGACTAAATATCATGTCATTCGTTTTGGATTTTTCTGTTTCTATAGCAGACTAGAATTTTTACTAATAATGAGGAGCATTTTCATATGGGTATCCCAAAAATAGAATTGCCTAATTTATTTCTTGTACAGTCCCATAATAACACAAATTTGCCACATAATTATCTCCTGATTCAGACAAACACAATCAACGGCGAACCATCCTAAAGTCGCCAACCATTCTCACGGATATCATAACAACAATAAACGTTCCGAACACTCCAGAGGCTGAAAATACGTAAAACGAAAAAATAATACAACAATTTAAGTGCAAATAAGACACGCAGCTTCGCCCATTCTAATCGAAAAAACTTCTACTCTAACCGCAGATAAAGTCGAGTTTCCAATGTCGAAGCAGAGGGCAAAGATCGCCCGCCAGTTTTATGAATGAGCGCCGCCGACGCTCATGAATGACGGGCGGATGTGACGTCACGCAGACGACTAGTAGAGCTGCGCGTACGCACCCTTTGGCGTCTTTGCGAATCGCGTGAGTAGGTAGGTATTTGTATTTGGAATTGGTTTATTACTTTATTCTTCTTTATTGTTGGTTTTATTGCTGTGGGTGCGCCAGCTGAAGGATTTTGACGGGTTTTCTCACGGAATTGGCGTTTGATGGGACAATTCTAGGATGCTTTAGTACAGACAGTTCTTTAATATAAACATACGTGTACTCTATTTAGTTGCTTTACGGACAACTTTGTACCAAAAACTTATCGTGTTATTTATAAAAACACCATTCTCTTAAAACACTTCATAAACGCAGTATAAATAGTCTGTGATAAAGTCTCTACCTTACCACAGTGTAACCTTTCTTTTAAGCTACATAGAGTCAGAAAATTATATACATAATTATTTACCACGGATATTTTTTTTTCTTTAAGATTTAAACTTCATTAGGTTAGGCCGCATTAGTGCCTGTAAAGAAAACCAGCGTGAGGCAACCTTAGTGTCTGGGGTGTCCAAATATCCCTCTCTCTCTCTTTAAGAGAAGCTCTACAGTGGAACGCTCATAGAGTCCTTATTAGGTTGGCCCGGAATTTAAACATTTTCGGCCCAAGTTAGGGCCCATGAAAAACGTATTAAATTAATTTACCATAAAACCCCACGGCCCGTTGATTAAGGGAAATATTATATTACATCACATTATTTATCATTATAATAAAAGAGATAATGTTATGATTTGCTAATTTGCCCAGCTCACCGGAAGAATCAGTCTAATGACACAGAATTATAAGGACAGAAGTACCTGTGACATAGGATCGTACTCGTATTAATAAAGCGCCTTTCAGGAGCGATACTGAGAGGTGAAAGCTTTACTTGGGGACCATTCAAGTATTACGTTCCAATATTAGCACTACAGGGGGGCGGGGGGTCTTTACTTTGCTTTTTTATGACATGGGGGGTTTGGATATCTGGATGGTGATTACATCAGCAATAAATATATTTTTCTTTCTTCTTTCAATAGGTTTTACATTTTCGGATTTTGTACAAAAGTTAGTCGATTTTGCTTTGAATATGGCAACATTGGCAACCCTACTTGTCTATGCTTGAAAACGAAACACATTTTCAGGGATTCCCAAACATAATGAATACGTTTAGGCAGGTACTCGCTTATAACCGAGTAGCGGTACCAATGTTTACGTAAGCATGGGAGGGAGAGGGGAGGAGGGGGGGGGGGGTTTAAGAGCTTTGCTTACTTTTGCTGACAAGAGGGACGGGGGGCTAAATAATTGTTATAACTTACGTAATACTTGAAACCGAAAAAAACTTATAAATTTGAAATGTCGCTAACACATTTCATAAAACTAACTACAATTCATAGTGTATTTTGACAATTCGATGTACATTGCGTAGCTGAGTTTCCCTATTGCTCTGCCTCCGCTGTCTGTCTGTCTGCTGTCCGTCTGTCTGTCTGTCGGTCCGTCCGTCTTACCTTTAAAGGGCTTCTTTGGAACCGTACTAGCCAGACAGTTGAAATTTTCACATAATTTGTGTTATTACGGCGGGTTACCCAACAATAATAAAAATTTTAAAAATAATAAAAAATAACGGGGGTTTCCTCTATACAACAAACGTTTTTTTTACCGTTTTTGTTCATGCTCTATCGTAAAAACGGTAATACATACAGGCATCAAACATGGCGGGATTTTGGGACTTACTATATTTTCTAACGAAAAATAATAATAATAAACGGCCAAGCGCGGGTACGGAACCCTGGGTGCACGAGTCCGACTCGCACTTGGCCAGTTTTTTATTTTCTATTGTTTGCTACTACAAACCCAGCTGTTACGGCTTTAGCCGCTGACGATGGTGCTTTCATCGTCCACTGTAGAGCCCTCAGCGCATTTTCAACGCAAGAGTAGGTATCGTTCTTCTATACTTTTCCTAAATGAATATTTTGTTACCTCTGTAAGCGAGAGAATAGCCAAAAGTTTTAATTATAGAAATTTGTGCCGAAACAACGTATGGAGGGGCAAAAAAACCGTCGAGTTCAACGTATCTATTAGTGAGGTACTTAGGGGCACATAAATCAGGCTGAGTGCCTTCAAAGTTACACAGTTGGTTATCGGAGACTGGATTTGAATGGTTTTTATGCTAATAATGAATGTAGGAATAAAGATTGACCAAACAAATATATCGAGCGAATGTGGGTGGAAGGGCCGGTAAGGGACGACCTAGGCGGGTATAAGAAAAGGGCAAAATAAAATTGGTGGGATACAGGCGTGAGTTTATGCATGTATGTCTGCTAATAAGAATGGTATAATTCGACCAATTAAAGAAAAGGATCGGATGTGCAGATGATTTCTGATATCCGATAATAGGTACATGTAATGTCGAGTTCGTTACTCACAAAAACTTTTATTCGGGTACATTTTATCTTTGCTATTTAGTCGAAGTATGTCCCCCTGGGACGTTCCTTACCATGCCTGGTTTGCGTATTAATTAGATTTGATACGTATTGATTAGATTACTCTTTACTGTACATACGACAAAAAATACATTAAAAGCGACATTTTCTTTCCTATGGTTTAGGTAAAATTGTTTAGTTCTGATGATTTTATAATAAAACTCGTCAAAACTGTTTTTCAGGTTTTATATTTATTCAATAGTTTAGGCCCAAAACGCGTGAGACGCTTGACTTGCACCACATCTTAGATGTCACTGAAATATACATTTACATTTACTTTGTATGTTGAATTTTAGTTAAAATTCTACTAAAACCCCACTTAAGAAAGTGAAGCAAGTCTTAACTACTTGTACAAGTGTACTTCTTCCCAAGCTGGAGACCGATACTGCTGCAATACTTATACAAGTTTACTTCGTTCCAAACTGGAGACCGGTGCTCCTCCAGTACATATACAAGTTTACTTCCTTCCAAACTGGAGACCGGTGCTCCTCCAGTACTTATACAAGTTTACTTCGTTCCAAACTGGAGACCGGTGCTCCTCCAGTACTTCGTTCCAAGCTGAAGACCGGTGCTCCTCCAGTACTTATATAAATTTACTTTGTTCCAAACTGGAGACCGGTGCTCCTCCAGTACTTATACAAGTTTACTTCGTTCCAAACTGGAGACCGGTGCTCCTCCAGTACTTCGTTCCAAGCTGAAGACCGGTGCTCCTCCAGTACTTATATAAGTGTACTTCGTTTCAAACTGGAGACCAGTACTTTTTCACCAGTACTTCACATGGCTGGGCTGCCAAAAGCATCTCTAATTGACTAGCAAAGCGGTTCGACAATTTGTACCACCAAACTCCCATTTTCCGGCGACCCCAGTTTTGTACGATTAGTGTGACCAATTGGGGAGCCAGAACAGACATCGTTAGGTGCGTAGTACGAAATGTTCTTTTACGCCAGAGCAACATCGTGCTACAGTGCGGCGGCTCCTTGTTGCATGCTACAATCGCCAACATCATGCGGCCGATGTAGCATGCAGCAGTCAATTTTACGCCAACATTTGGAGTGTTTTTGGGGATAGACACCGTAGAATATGGCTGTGAATATAATCATCCCACAGTACTTTACTCTTTCTATAATCTTCAATGAAGTCTAAATATGTTGCATTACTCCAAACCGTGACTGATAAGCTTTACTTCAATTCAATTTCTTGGTGTGATTTCGCCAAAATCTTTACTTTTCAAAACAACTACAAGCAAAACATAATATAATATGCTGTTTTGACGCACCAAAAATCACAGATTAAAAAGACAAACCAAAAATGTCGCATGGAACTCATAGGATACAAGATGCGACAGTGTGCCACATGACACAAGGTGTTGCCATGCCGCACTATTCTTCCCAAAATGTGCGACATTTTTTATTATTGTAGCATGCGGCCTTGTGGCATGCCGCACAGTGGTGACTCGGCTTAAGAGGGCCGTAACACATGATTACAATTAATCAGTGAATACAGCAGCCCAATGTGTCCGCCGTTTGATCTTACATTGCAGACTTTTTAAGTGACGAAAATGAGGAGGTCCTCCAGCTTATTCGTATATTTTTTACGTATGACATCATAGCGAATATCTTTTTACGCAAAAATATATTAGATTTCAGACACAAAAATACATATTCAGAAACCGCCCCTAAGTCTGGTCCCTTACGGAGTATTGCCTTGGCATTGAAGTACATACAATTGAAGATACTTCCTTATTGCTAAATTGCGTCACGCGGCGAGCCCTGGCTGCGCGGCCCTGAATTTCGGTGTTGCGCCGCAGCAAAACAAGGGATTTAAGCTTTTTGATACTTGACTAGTTTTCATTCAGAAAACAATTTAAATACCTACCTATTCTATTCTGTATGATATATAAATATTCAATTCTATTTCGTATTGTTCACGGCTGTATCACACTGCAGTCTGTAACGCTCGCGGTGTAGCTTCAGGCACTGACTAAAAACTTGGCTAGGCCGAGTAAGTATAGTAGTAACATTAATCTAAGCAATGTAACTACTAGGCTCCGCCAAAATTAATAAACCCTTTATTTATGTATTATTAAAGCCTAAAGTCTATTCTAATAAAAGGTTTCCACTTAATAAAAACGACTAAAGCTAATCGCTTGGAATGTGAGATAAACCCATGTCTCTACCTTTCCCTGCTGGATAGAGGCGTGAGTTTATGTTGGCTCTAATATTTAGTTTACTGTCTATGCAAATACCCGTAACATGACGCAATAACACTCACACTAAAAGGGTAAAATACTAAGTGCGCAACGGTTTTGCAATTTCAATTGACATTTGACAAGTTAATGTTCCGTCATTCCATAATATTTAAATGCCGTACTTAAGTATAAGTTGGCAAATAAGGAGACTTGACAGGACCAGAATTACATTTAGTTAACCTCATTTCCAATACGTACGAGATGAAAAAACAATTGAACATTTTGCTGTCGTAAGTAGTAAGGGGCAACTGGTTTTTTTCGCGATTTCGACTCCATAGAAAAAAGTTGTTTAATTTCATTGAAAACATTGATTGCAAATAAAATATTAGTAATATTTCATATCACCTGAGTATACATTCGCACCGCGACACGACACACGACGCGTGTGACCCTTTGATTACAATTTATAATATAAAATAAAACGCATTAACAGAGACCCAAACGCCAAAAAGAGGTTTGCGTAGATAATCACTGTTGATTGGTCGTAAATTCGTAACTCTTAATGCTCGAAATGGATTAGTATCGTATAAAAATACAGGTTTTTGTTGCTATATTTTGGGTATTATGAGATGACTAATCTTTCGGGCGAAATTCGCACTTACGCCGCTGCGATTAGAGCTGTGTCCGTATGTACGGCCGCAATACTGAGGCCATACATACGAGTAAGGACAGCACCCGTTCACGAGTATAAGGCAGGGGTCAGCCGGTGAAGTTCTTGTCAGTTATCAGTAATAATAGTAGCATAACACGGGAATACTGGGAATAAGGGAGCCGAGGGTTTGATGTGCGAGGAGTGGATCAAGAAAATAGGTACATAATTTATTAAACTCGGTCGTTTATCAGCCAGATGCAGGAACCAGGCTTGGACATGCGTAGTGCGACCCTCAGAGATAAGAGACGCCTCCATTCGTCTCGTCGCTCCAACCAGGGCCGCGTTTCATACAATATCGTCATCATCATCATCATCATCATCAGCCCATCGCTGCACACTGCTGGGTATAGGCCCTTTCTCCTAAATGTCATCTCTCACGGTCCCTTGCCTCATACAATTCATAGTTAATCATCCTTGTTTCGTACAATTCATAGTTATCATTGTGTAGCGGACATAACGATAAACATTGTGTAGCGGACTTCCTACTTTTTAATCTGCGGGTTAATCGACTTCGCAATGTACATCATCATCATCAGCCATTTGACGCCCACTGCAGGACATAGGCCTCCTTCGTGGTTTTCATAAACGGTTTTGCCATAATCGCCACGCTTGGCAGGCGGGTTGGCGATCGCAGTATGCGGTTGGAATCTCAGGAAGACGCTGCTGCCCGTCCCCTGGTAATTGATTTCCTTAGTCGCCTTCTACGACATCCACGGAAGAAAATGGAGCGACGCTATTATTAATCCGGCGCCACACGGAAAGCAATGTACATCGAATTGTCATAATAGTAAAACAGTAACAAGGAAGACGATAATGCCGGCTGGAGTTCAAAACTAATAACAAAATGCCAAATAAACCGGCCGTTTGGAAGCAACGGAGAACTTATACTAAAATATGTTTTAATATAATCGGAAAGGCCAGGTTAAACGATAAATAAACGAGGTAAATTTTTTCTTTACGACTAATAATTTTCATAATATGGCCTGTCGAAAAGTCAATATAGTCACGTGCTACAAAAATAGCCATACAAATCGGGCTCAAACTATGACGTCACAACTTGCACGTAACACCTTCTAATGTATGAAGCGTTTATCATTATTTGAGTTATCTCGTAAAATAATGTTTTTATTCATCTACACCCTTATTAGAAACCATTTAGAATTCAATAAAAAGACAAAATCAAATAAGTTTTCTTTTATTGCAGTAACTTGATTTTTCGCACTTTTTGAGACTACGAAAACCCCAAAAAAATATATTCTTATGGTTTTATTTTTAAAAAAATCCTAAGTTTTTATGTGTCTTCTACGGTATGAAAGGAAAGCCACTGCAATCTAAGTTCCCAATTGCGTAATATCTGAAAACTGCGTAGCTTCCAAGTTAGGACAATCGATACCCATACAAGGCCGCAGTTCGATAACAAACTCGTGTATGTTTTATATGTAACCGAAGCGTTTCGTAATGATAACGCAACCTTATTTAATGAACTCAACTGCCTCATTCTGCCGTCTCATAAGAAGAAAGGCCGTAACTGCCTCGAGCTTAGTTTCGAGTAAATTGAGGTCTAGTGAAAACTAAAAGTGACACTTGAAGCATGTCTGAGTATTTTTGATGACTTGTCACCGATGACGTTTATTTTAAAATTATAAGAAACTATCACATAATTTATTGTGTCATAGCATATTTGCATTGATTTAAAGCGTTATTAATATTACCATACTATCTTTTTAGCAAAAAAATGTAGATACTTGGTACATTCCTAAGCTGAAAAGGCGTAACTTGATAAAAAGGGCTTTTCTAGCTCAACTTACTGTTAATAATAATTACGCCTTTTTACGTAGAAATAAGTTCTCAGAGACTATAATTTTATTTTTTATTTTTAAGTAGCCTATATACGTCCCTCTGCAGGGCACAGGCGTTCTCTCAGAGAGAGAGAATATTAATTTAATTACCGCTAGGTACTACTATAAAATAAGAATATTTTTTCAAAGAAACTTTCAAATCCGGGCGAGCGGCGTCGCTGTCTAAGCCACACAGCCCTCGTCATTTTAAATAGTGTAGGCTATTACCTACGCTTCGCGCGGGCCCGAAGATTACTTACTATCTTTATTTTGTACTGTGATATGGGCTTAATCACCACGCGTGCCCACCGCGGATTCGCGATTTCAAGCGCTGAGGTATGTGAATAGCTCAGACACTCAGGTTTCCTCAACATATTTTTCTTCACGGTTAGCGTGTGGTATTGCTAGTATAACTTCATAAATGTACATAAAAACCTATTTAGAGGCAAAAAATTCCACCCATGCCGGGACTCGAACCCGCGATCTCTGGCTAATCGTGCCAGCGCTCTCCCAACTGAGCTAATGGGCAAGTGCAGGCATCAAAGAAATTCTCAGCACGGGTTAGTGCAACAAAAAAGATTATAAATGTACATAACTTAGAAAACAAAGTCACAGATACATGCCCGCACTGGGAATCAAACACGGTTCTCTCACTTCCGAGTCCAATGTTCTACACCCTAGGCTACCACCGCCCAGGACACACTATTCTCAAATATATTTTTTCTTACACAAAACCAAAATCTACTGACGTTGAGCTTGCATGAGCCCGGAAAAGTGGGCTGAAATCATCACCGGGGGGGGAGGGGGGGAGGGGGGGGGGTGCCGTGCGATGGACACCAGCGACGGGGTAGACCGCGGCGGGGATGGTGTGACGACAAACAACAAATATTGACCAGGGTGGCACGAGTTTGCCAAGGACAAGGAGGAATGGAAGTCGTAAGAGGAGGCCATTGCCCAGCAGTAATAATAATAATAATAATAACTTCCACTAACCACTTGTCATGGTCCCAAACTAGGATGCCCTGTGCTATGGTGATAGTGATGATCATGATCTCCTCGTCGGGTCCGACGACAGCGACCGTCACACTTCCTGGGCCCTTATTATGTAGCAGCGATGTGTTCGGAATGGTCGTCAACGTCGCGCTTGAGCCCGACAATTCACTCGAATCTAGCGACAAATACGGTTCTTTTTCATCCCCCCCATCTCGGAAAGAGTATTTTTGCTCTTCGATATCTTCGATGAGTGCAAAAGCCGTTTTTATCCGCTACGGGATAAAGTAAATTGAATTTAGAATATTTTGTAAATTTAAAACATCATTAAACCTATTAACTTTTTTTAATTTGTTAAAAACTCAGACGCGGAACCTCCTTTGTGTTTTTTTTTCATTTAGTTGCACTCGAGTGCAAAGATTTTTCACCTCGTGCTCTTTTGATTCAAATTTTTGAATCACGAGCGCAGCGATTTTAGACTCCTTAGCTTGCTCGGTCATCAAAATTGAGCACGCGGTTAAAAAGCAAAATAACTATTTTTGAATAGTTTCGAAATTTCCTGCCAGCTGGTGCGACATTGACGACCCTTCCGAACATATCGCTGCTTCATAATAAGGGCCCTGGCGTGTGCTCTAAGGTATCTGGAACATTCGAACTTCGTTTTAAACCATTCAGCGCAGTAGAGCTGTCCGTTTTCATTCATTACAAATATAGGCTCCGGTCTCATTTGCCTTGCTTGTCGTTTTGCTTCTACAGGGTGACTTTGAATCCGTTCACCTTAAGGGGACATTCTAACCGTGATTGCGAAACTGTGGTGCCAGTTTTGAAAAATATAACGCGAAACAAAAATTATTACCTTAATTTAATAAAACCTTACTTGATTGAGCAAGTGAATTCGGAATTAAGCTAATGTAATTAAACTTATGAAAGGAAAACGTCGCACAAAATCGATTGAAAATTACTTTGATGAAGTTTTTAGTTCCGTAAAGCAGGTAAAAAACCCTCTTTTAGAAACTTAAGACAACAAAGTCATTGGTATAGAAACTTAAGACGACAAAGTCATTGGTACATGCCCTACGTATTGCTTAGTCGAGATCAACGTCTATACTACAGCTGAGGTATACGGAATCCTTAAAGGCTGCTCTTACGTGGAGCGTGCTGTCTCGCTCGCACATCTCTTTTATTCATCTTTTTTATATTTTAATAATATGAGTAAACTTTTGACAAGTGTGGTCTGAGGGTTTGACGGATACTTATATTTCGGATATTCAAGGCATATTTTCTTATCCTGCACTAAGTTTTTCACAAAGAAAATTTGATTCCAAAATTAATAATTTCGGAAAGAATTTTTCTTTATCAAAAACTAAGTATCGGAAAACAAGACAAATATACTTAAAATGTCCATAATTTAATTATGCACCAAACCCTCAGACCACATTTATGAAGTTTCCCCATTTTATTACAGTAATTAAATTGTTAAATTGTGCGAGCGGGATAGCACGCTCCACGTAAGAACAGTCTTAAGATTTTAACAATAGCACAAAATCAGCACCAAATTATGATTGGATGCAAATTATGTGCCAAATAAAATAGAACGTACACATAAGGACATTGCGGAACAGGTTATAAAATTGTTTAAAGGTGCGACTTAGGTCAGGTCACGGCTAGCCACATAAAAACGCTTGCGAGAAATAGACAAAGGATCGCCCCATCTCGCGTTTTTTTTTTCGTTTATCTGATGGGTGGGTTCGGGATGGGGCTGAACTAAAAATCCCAGTAGATTTTAGAAAATTTTAAATAAAAAATACAAACCGACTTTGAAACATTACAGCACTAAAAAGTTACCAATAATTTAAGTAAGTCAATTTTTAGTGGGGGAGCTGCTGGAGACAACTAAACAAGTCCCATAGACCCATAATTTACCCTACTTAATTCATTGCTTTAAAATTTGATGTTCTCAATCTCCATCACACAAAGTCTTCATCAGATCTTCACCAAATCAAAATCAACGGGACGTTACATCTATTCGAACAAAAAAAGAATTGTCGAAATCGGTTAAGATTTGACGGAGTTATGCGAAAACATAGCCAAAAAAAAACATACGCGTCGAATTTATAACCTTTTTTGAAGTCGGTTGAAAATACATTTAAAAAATGGGATACCGCCGTTTAGCCAAAGTATTTTTCGCCAAATTTTACTTCCCAATAAACTTATGGCATCAGTTTCATTTCCCAAATGAAACTTTAGCAAGTTTTAATTTCGCATTTTATTCATTTGGTCAAATTATCATTTCGCATAATTTTACTGCGTCAAGTTTTATTAAGACAAACGTTTATTATGCTAACGTTTTATTTTGGCAAGTGTTATATAGCAAATAATTGTTTGATTAAATTTATATTTCGCATTTTGTTCATGTGGTTAAATACTATTAGGCATAAATACAAGTAATTTAAAAAATTAAGCTTAAGATACATTTATTTGTAGTATTATATTCTGATTTAAAAAAAAACTTACGAAAGCAATTTGGTGTAAAAAGTGTGTTTAAAATTTGGTTGTTAGGTCAGTACACATAAGCAAAAATAGGTAGGTGTTAGTTCTTTTTTTTATATAAAAGCGAAAAAAAATATTTCACTAAAAAACTTAGTTTTGAGTCAAACAAAAAAATTTTTGTTCTAGTTTACATTTCGCATTTTATTCATTTGGTCAAATTATACTTTTGACTGAATAATGCTTGGTAAAATGAATAACTGTTTATTTGCTTTAAGTTGTTTTGAGAAATGTTTTTTTGCCAAGTGATAATTTGCGGAAAATAGTTTGGGAAGTAATACTTTGGGAAACGATTTTTGGCAATACATTAGTAAACCTAAAAAAATGTGTAAAGCACTAATAAGGCAGAAACATGACAAGTGGGTCAATTTGTACGAAATACCTTTACATGACGTCTTACATGGCGACACACTCAACATGCTCGACTACCAAATCACTTTCAGCTGACCTTTGTGGCAACTTAGATACACCACAGGCTGCATCTATGGTTCTGTTTTATTTATTCGTTTTATCTGTTGTGTATTTAGTTTTCTTTCTGTTGTTGTGCTTATTATGTTACTTATCTGCTTATTTTGTTTCTGTGATACCTATATTGATCGTAAGTAAGTGAAAAACAGGTATAACACAACTAAAGATTTTATTTCTTGAAAGCACAACAAAACAGTGAGACTATCTCTTCACAGTACAGCGGCAATATTTTATTTTTCTTTTTAAAACAACCAATGTTGTCAGTCTCAGATACAGAAAATCCCTAAATTAAATACTATATTACATAAAGCACAACAAAACAGTGAGACTATCTCTTCACAGTACAGCGGCAATATTTTATTTTTCTTTTTAAAACAACCAGTGTTGTCAGTCTCAGATACAGAATATCCCTAAATTAAATACTACATTGATAAAATACATTGATAAATAATACGTTGGTATAATAAAATCTTTCTTCTTCTTCTTCTTCAATCCAGACGTCGTGGATTCGATTCCCACTGAAGGCCACCGTGCATCATGCTATTATGTATAAGTGGCCGCAGTCTGGGTGTATTTCCATGTTTGTGATGTCCTTGTCTGGCCAAGTGATCTAGATTTTGAAATGGACTAGTTTAAGTCGCAGTTTCTGTGCTACTTTGATAAAACACTTTTGAATTTTTGAACTTTGTTACCACAGCACAGGGTATCCTAGTTTAAGTCGCAGTTTCTGTGCTACTTTGATAAAACACTTTTGAATTTTTGAACTTTGTTACCACAGCACAGGGTATCCTATTTTGGGACCAGGACCACTGATTGGAGGTTTTTCAAGATTGTATGGTGGCCAACCCTAGTCTCTATCTATCCCTCCGGAATACAGGCGTGTGTTTATGTAATGCAATAAAAAATATAAATACCTACTATTTAACTTTCCAATCGGGTCACCGTAGATAAATAGAAGGCACCACGTATCTCCCAGGCCATCATATATGCGCGTCCGAGTAACAAACACAAACGCTCGCATTTATTTTATTATTAGCTGGATTACCATATTTCAGGCGAGGACATAAATTATTTGCAAAACGGTCGGAATCTTCCACTCGCCAAATACACTTCCGCATTATAAAGTTGTTAAAAATCAACATAGCAACACGAAGGCCGCATGACTCGATGACATAAAACTTATAAACCAATCGTCAAGACCTATTGTCTGTATCCCCTCCCATTCTTCACAGGGGTCAGTGGAAATTAGTCTTTATAATCTATGACTAAAATATGTTGGTCTCTAGTAGTGTTGTCATAAATTTTTGAGGAAAATTCAGTATATATTAAATTAATTAATTGAAATATAGCTATTTCTATACAGTGGAGTGGTTTCAATTTATTAATGATAATAATAACTTCCACACAACACAATCACTTGATCTCTTGTGATACTAATAGTAAGTAGTATCAAATTATCAGTGGAAAGCTTTAAGAGGAGGTTATGATATTTGTGAAAAATACTTTAAAAAGTAAGGAACGCAAAGACATTGTAAGCCTTTCTGTTGAGCTATTAGTCGAGATCTCGTGTGTAGATAAGTATTGTTATGTGCGCATATAGGCCCCGCCTCAACCCATTTCAACGAATTTGAATTAGTCGTAGAGGACGCATTGAAGTACCTTTTCGCTAGTAATAAATCCGTCTAAAATCACTATTAACATGATTGAGAGATTGATCTGACACATCGTAAAAACGCTCAGTGAAAGAAGAAATGTTTTTTTTTTCATTAGCGATGCTAGTTAGCCCCATGGAACCCCTTTAAGAGGAAAAAAAAATCATATCTTTTTTACAGATCAAATTCGCAAAAACGACCGTTTTTAGCATAAATGCTATCTAGTCCTAGGTTCTTTGTCGCGGGTCCTAAAAATCACTGTTAACATGATTGAGAGATTGTACTGACATTTAGCAAATTTGATCTGTAAAAAAATATACGATTTTTTTCCTCGGTGGCGCTATCATTGTGTCTATTAGACAAAAACTAGGTGTATATTATGTACAGACTTCAGAGGCTGGCGGGTTTTAAGGGGTCTCCCAAAGCTGGCAGGGCGACTTCCGCGGAGCGACGACCGCGACCAAGGATCTGCGGTCCTCTACGTGTGACCTTCGCTTTACTGGCCAACTGCGTACGACTACCATGAGCGATTCTAGGCGCGAGACTAATCACCTTGTTTGATTTTCTATGCTAGATCTATTTTATTTTTGGAACGCTAAAAAGTGTTAGCACTAAATTTCAGGGTCTATTGGGAAACCATACCTACAACAGATAGCTAAGTTAAGTGACGGCCAATACTATTATTGACAATGTTGCCGGGCACGGTACATCAATGCCTACTTAATCTGAAATTATGTCCCTGCTATATTGTCTATATCTCCACTTAACCTATCTAGTGAAGGAGTTTCCAATAGACACTGAAATTCAGGGCGACATGCACCACTTTCTCGAATGTGGCTTAAAACGCAGGCCACATTTTCATAAAAAATGCAATTTAAATGGCGGCTTTCAGTAACAATTAAGAAATGGAATTATGAAATGGTGCCAGGCAGCCTTAATGCTTTAGATATGAATAATAAAAGCGTGATCACTTTTTTTTTACCAACAATACGCAAGGGGAGTCAACTAGCCCGGCGCGACCTAATGTTAACGTTACAACTTGGTACCGTGCCCGGGCATAATAGCTTAATTCCCAAAACATCTTCAAATCATCAACCATTTGACGCCCACTGCAGGACATAGGCCTCCCTCATGGTTTAGCCATGACCATAACCACGAGGAGTTGTGCCATAATCGCCACGCTTGGCAGGCAGGTTGGCAATCGCAGTATGCGGTTGGAATCTCAGGAAGACGCTGCTGCCCGTCTCCTGATAATTTATTTCCTTAGTCGCCCTCTACGACATCCACGGGAGGAAATGGAGTGACGCTATTCTTAATCCGGCGCCACACCGATACAATACCTCACTACCACACATCAATAGCTTAAGCCACAAATATGGTGATACCTGCCAAGCTAGTTGACTGACAATATCAGTCGGGAATTACCTTACGATGTTTTTCCTAACAGGCCTGCCTGGTTACTCACATACTTGTTTGAGGTGCCAATTTTATCAATTTGACGTGTCTACTTGACATTTCCAGCAGCCTAGTAGGTAGAAGTTTGGACTCGGAAGCGAGAGACCAAGGTTCGATTCCCAGAGCGCGCATGTACCTATGACTTGGTTTTCTAAGTTATGTACATTTGTGAAGTTATAGTAGCAATACCACTCGCTAACGGTGAAGGAAAACATCGTGGGAAAACCTGAGTGTCTGAACTATTCACATACCTCAGCGCTTTAAATCGCCAATCCGCGGTGGACACGCGTGGTGATTAAGCCCATACTCTCCATAAGCTCCATAACATTAAATTGTATTTCATTTGTTGCACAAGGTGCTCCTACATACACACATACACACACACACAGACACACACATACTCACACATCATCATCATCATCATCATCATCATCAGCCATTTGACGCCCACTGCAGGACATAGGCCTCCTTCATAGTTTTCATAACCATGAAGGGTTTTGCCATAATCGCCACGCTTGACAGGCGGGTCGGCGATCGCAGTATGTGGTTGGAATCTCAGGAAGACGCTGCTGCTCGTCTCCTGGTAGGAAATGGAGTGACGCTATTCTAAATCCGGCGCCACACGAACTCATACTCACACATACACTCACTCAACATGCATACGCCCATTAAGTACGCATGCATCTTATGCTTCTATTAATTTACTTTTCTAAAAACTATATTGTCTATAATAACATTGCCGGTTATAATTTCCTGTTAAACTCAAGAACTTTCAGAAATGTAGGTACATACAATTGAGAAACAATGCATCTCAAAAGTTTAGTGAGGGCCGGCAGATCTGTTACCCAGGATCTTTCCTAGTTTGGACTCTAGCCTCTCACATAGGAATAAGTCCTGATTACTCAAATTATACCTACTATATGTTCTAATACCTCTGTGAGAAGGAAATAAACAAAAATTACTTACTTACTTACTGTCCATGAGAGAAGGCCTCTGTCCTACAGTGGGACGTATATAGGCTGCTTATGTACTTGACATTGAAAAGAGCCCGTTAAGAATTCAAAAACATAACTATAACAAAATAAATAAGACGGGAGCAATTCACGCGCGGAATTCAGTCTCATTATAAAAAACAACAATTACTTTACCCGAATCAAATTTGCCACTGTGACAAAGTGACCTACAACCTACATTATCTAAGTCGTTATTTTTATCTAAGTCGTTATCTAACGTAAGAATTGAATCCCTCTTATCGCTGAGTTGCTGCTAGCGTCAGGAAAGCGTCATGGTTACCCTACTGCTATCACAAAGGCCTCTTGCGTCCGCGATAACCCCGAATCGTATTAACATGTGATTATTGTACGGACTAGTTTATTTGGAATCTTTACTGCGCTGCAGCTAATATTCGTCCATTGTTAGAGTTCCGTAGTCAACAAGGAACCCTTATAGTTTAGCCATGTCCGTCCGTCTGTCTGTCTGTCTGGCTGTCTGTCCGCGGCTTAGCACAGAGGTGACCAGTACCTACTAGAAAGCTGAAATTTGGCATAGATACAGGATAAAAAAAGACCGGTTGGAAGCGGCCTGCATCCAGCGCCTTCCGGTCACTTGGATGAGGTCATCTGTCCATCATGTGGCTAGTCGTCCTACGCTGCGCTTGCCGATATATGGTGGAGGAGGCCTATGTCCAGCAGTGGACTTCTTGTGGATGAATGATGATGATGATGATAGGATAAATTTTTTTTTTGGTTCACCTAAATTAGGGATAGGGATGCAATTTTTTTTTCTCGCCTCCACCATAGTGTGGAATATCGTTGATGGGTCGTTTAAAAAGATTGTGAGTTAAGGAAACCATTTTTCGATTTATGGATCCGTTTGCAAAATAGTAAGCTTTAAAATGAAAATTTTTGTTGCAGTAGCGCGTCCTACCTTTAAATTAGAAGTATGTATACATGTAGGTATTGTAGAAGTATAATTTGTAGTCGGTGCCCAGTTTCATGACCAGGACGTATATTTTGAGCACCGACTACAAATTATACTTTCACAATACCTACATGTACGCCCATTGCATAAAGTCATTCATTGTGTGTCGCATAGCAACACAGTTTGGCGCCGGCCTATCACAGGCTGTGCGTTACGTTACAACACTGTTGTAGGCGCGTATCAGGTAATTATTCTACTAATATTATAAATGCGGTGATAGCCTAGTGGGTACAACATTGGACTCGGAAGCGAAAGACTCAGTTTGTGAAGTTATAGCAGCAATGCCACTAGCTAACGGTGAAGGAAAACATCGTGAGGAAACCTGAGTGTCTGAGCTATTCACATACCTCAGCGCTTGAAATCGCCAATCCGCGGTGGGCACGCGTGATGAATAGGCCCATACTCTCTCCCTGAGAGAAGGCCTGTGCCCTACAGTGCTGCTTATGATTATAAATGTGAAAGTTTGTAAGGATGTTTAGATGTTTGTTACTCAATCACGCAATAACGGCAGAACGGATTTACATGAAACATAGCGTACAGATAGATAAAGACCTCAATTGAGACAGAGCATACTTGATATCCCGGCAATGCGTTACCATGGGATAATATTTATTTTAAGTTTAAAATAGATTGCATTGTGCGAGCGAACGTTGTGTTTTAAAAATAGATGGCGATCTGCAAGGATCGTATAAACGGATTCTGTGGCGGTACGAAGTTCGCCGGGGCAGCTAGTCTAACATATAAAAATCTCGTGTCACAGTGTTTGTCATCAAACTCCTCCGAAACGGCTTCGCCGATTATTATGATTTTTTTGTGCATATTCGGTAGGTCTGAGAATAGGTCGTAGGCTAATTAATATGGCAAAACAACGTTTGCCGAGTCGGCTAGTTTTATTGGCAATTATCATGTACTTAAATTTCGCTTTTAATCAAGTAACGGCAAGTAACTATACATTATTTTGATCTGTCAGGATCGTAGCAAGTGGCAGTCCCTGGTCTCTGCCTACCCCTTTGGGATACAGGCGTGAGTATATGTTATGTTATGTTTATTTTGACTTTCATTAACTCAATTACGAATATAGCGTTCGTGCTGGAGAACATGGCAACTTGACCATGACGATATTTTTTTGACTACTTTTTTGTATGTTTCTGACCATCTGTAGGTAAACATTAGGTTAACGTCTAGATAAAAGTAAATTAGCTTCAAACGGAAGAGTTGATTCATCATTCACAGATCGTTTTTGCAAAAATCTCTCAGTCATTTAACTTGTGATTTTTAGGACCCACGCCCGAGAAACTAAGGCAAAAACCTAGGACTGAACTTTTACGAAATAAATAATTTCGTATTTTTTGTATTCGTAATTTTGAGGTACAGAACCCTAAAAAGAACTTTCAACGGGATACCGATAACGCTCACCCATTAAATAAGTAGTATTAATACGACCAAAAATCCCAGATAACCCTCAATGACCCTCTTTAGGTGCGTTCACATACAGATGATTACTCGATACGCCGCGCGTCTGGTCCACCTTATTTTATTTTATTTATTCGGTGTACCTATATAAAAAAATTTAAATAACAAATAAAAACCGACCAGGACATATATTTCGGGCACCGACTACAAATTATGCGTCTACAATACCTACATGTATACATACCTCTAATTTAAAGGTATTCTTTTAAATTATTTCTAACTTTTTAGTGCGGTAGTGTTTTGAAATCGGTCTTTATTTGTTATTTAAAAATTTGTGTTTATCAATTTTTAGTGGGGGAGCGGGAGAAAAATAAACAAGTCCTTTATAACCATAATTTACCCTGCTTAATTCGTTGTTTTAAAATGTCAAGTTCTCAATTTCCATCTCCGAAAGTCTTCACCAGGACATCACCAAATGACCTTGAGGCTACTTTTACCATATTTTATTAAACATACGGATATTCACTAAATTAAAATGGCACCAATAGGACGTTATATTATATATTTGAACAAAAAATACTTATCTAAATCGGTTAAGATTTGACAGAGTTATGCGAGAACATAGCAAAAAAAATATATATACGCGTCGAATTGATAACCTCCTGCTTTTTAGGAGTCGGTTAAAAACAGGTAAAAATTTTAATAAAATATATCGTTTATTTACTCTAGTGTTTAGCTAGATTGATACCTAAAATAATAATATACATAAAATATAAAAAAAAACTAATTAAGGTAGTTCTCATATTTACGAACAATGAAGCAAGCTTTATATATATCTAAAGATCATCTTATTTCCAACTAAACTACAAAATAGCGTTTGAATACCTAATATAATATTATATTTATAACACTCTGTACGTGTATACTCTGTACGGTCCGTGTGGCGCCGGATTAAGAATAGAAGAAGAAGAAGAAGATCTCCATTTCATTTCATGGATGTCGTAGAAGGCGACTAAGGAAATTAATTACCAGGAGACGGGCAGCAGCGTCTTCCTGAGATTCCAACCGCATACTGCGTTCGCTAACCCGCCTGCCAAGCACGGCGATTATGGCAAAACCCTTTGTGATAAGGGAAAACCCTGTCCTGCAGTGGGCGTAAAAGTGGCTGATCATGAATGAATGAATGATTTATTGCCACAAACAAACATGCTTACATACAATAACTAAAAAATAAAGAAGTGTGCGTGTGACAATGATACTATTTCAGCGTTTGCTGTTTCTATTTGACAACAGCGCTGGTTTTCAAATAGCACCTTCACGCCAAACGAAGCAAACGTGTCATGCAGGTAGGGCTTACCGCTAAAAAAACTTAAAACCACTAATTAAAAATTTATAAATAGATACATTTGTGCCAATTAAGAAAATTATACAGATTGTAATATAAATAACGTTTACGTCAATGATGATGATAATGAACACTCTGTAGTTTTGGAGATCAATAAAATTACATATTATTACATAATAAAGTTCGATTAAATGTGCAATTTCTGAATTATGCCAATAAGAGTTTGTGGCTCACAACAACTTTTGTCCTCTGATATGTTCTTGAATTTTTTCAATTCAATTATACATTCCTGTATTTTTTCTTTGTATTTTTACGGTGTTTTTGCTTTGTATTTTTTTTGGGCGGATACATAATGCTGAAATAATAATATGTGTCACAACATATTATGTTTTGAAACAACATAGCAAAACAATTACGCGGGTACGGTTGCGAGGTATCCGGAATTAACCGAAAATCTGAATTGTACAACAACAATCTTTTGCCATGTGGAATATACCAATATACAGCTGCGATGAGCATAAAAAGATGCCCGGAACCTCTGTTCGTGTGGGCCTCTCAACTGTCAACACTATACGCGGGACGATATGTACCGTCGTCCGCGGTGGAGTGGCGCGATAATCTGTGTCTAAACGCACCTCTGGGCCAACCTTCAAGACTTCCTGCAGACTACTGTTGAACTGATAACACATGTCCCGTCCCGATGACGCCGAAGTGCCCACCAATTGCCTAATTTTCCGGGCGATTTAATCGTCTCTTTGGAAATAAATAAATAAGGTTGAAGCAGATAGCAGGCCAACTTTACATTATTTTTTTGCTGAGGCGTAAGAACTAGAGAAATGTAGAGTGCACTGAACGATTGTCAAGGTCCATGGGTAATGAAATTTAAAATTTTTCAAACGTATTCGTTAACAACTAACGAAGAAATATAAAAGTCTTTATTCCTAATTTTCTTAGTAAGAACTGCGTTATGCTTTTTAGATTTACCTAAATTCTCAGTTCTTGAACTAAAATTTCCATAAGGCACTACACATAGGAGCGGAACCTGGTCGGACTCTCCCGACAAAAATTCAAGCAAATGATTCCGGAATTAAGCCAATCAATTTTTAGGTAATTGATTAATATTTTTATAATGTTTTTAATTGACATCCGTTAATGTCTTCAATTGAAATATTGGTCTGACACCTGTGCACTTGTTCCAAAAACGATTTGTAGACAGGCATGTTGGTTAGGTTTCCGTACTTCAAAGGAGAAAACAGAACCCTAATAATCTCACTTTGTCCGTCCGTAAGTCTGTCTGTCAAGACCTTTTATCTCGGGAACGCGTGGAGGTATCGAGTTGGAATTAAAACCATGCACTACCTACAGTCCCTTGAATAGGGGAAAAAATCTAAGTTGACGTAAAAAAAAAGATACGACCGTTTATGCCGCAAAAAACGTATACTTAATACTTAATACTTAATAAACGTACACTCAAGGGAATCAAAATCTCTAGAGTACTTTCCGTTGACTTAGAACTATGAAATTTGGCAAGTTATATCGTCTTATACGACAAGTACAGGGAAAAATCTGAAAAATAGTGTTTCAAGTTCGGGAAAAGCTCGGAAAAAAACTGCGAGACTCGATTCCTGAACTATTTGTAATATGTAAGTACCTACTAATTTGTACAGAAACCTCGGTGGGCGAGTCCGACTCACTCTTGTCCGGTTTTTTCCATAGCTGCCGCTAGTGTTACTGAATGGAGTCCCTTAAGTAAGTGTGTGTGCTTGATTACGTAAAATAATAAAACTTTACAAGTCGTATCATTATAATCATCTCCCGCTCACGTTTGTTTTGTACACATAATAACAGACTTTATTAATGGTCGAGTGACCTTTGCCACTTTGACGTTAGATAAAAGTCAATTCTGGCGGAAGTGAAAACTGCGATTGGATGGTTCACTCCGGTTTTAGGGTATTGTTTTTATTCCTAGCGAGAAAAGAAGAAAACATTTATCTAGATTTTTTTCTATATAGCATAACTACGTCTCACACAGCAGGGCACAGGTCTTTTCTCAGAGAGAGAGCTATAATATAGAAAGTACTTATCCAGGGAATAAATTGCCAATTGACAGGATTTATAGGATAGAATTTATTGGATAGCTTTGCACATGCCATGGTGCAAAATTTTTTCGGATTTACTCACTGGATAGAGCTTACCTCTCGTTGTACAGATAGGCAGTGCTGTCAGATAGCGTTAACGCAAGCCAACCTAAGTTATCTACTACCTAAGTCATGCTTTATCCCATCTAGCTGTACACATGAGTTTTAAAAAGATGTGTTGCCTTATCTGCCAAACAACACCATTTAATTTTCTGCCAATGTTACGGAGAACTTTGTGATCTAAGAACTACATTATTAGTTCGTTTGTTAGCATTATTAGGGTCCAAGATGGCCCTAAAAATATATTCCGATAGGCCAAAAGGCTAAACCATTAAAATGAACCATATTTTAAGAAATATATTTGAGCCTATTCAGTTTTTCGTTGTGGTGAGACTGCTAACGTATTCCAATGGGCACAAAATTTACTGAAACGAAGTTTTTGATAGCAACCAATAAAGCTTCGGTCATACACAGCAACTAATCGCTGCGAGTGTACTCGCCGCGAATAATGCTTCGGTCACACACAGCGATTTATCACTGCGAGTGCCTACTCGCCGCGAGTATTCGCTGTGTGTGACAGGCTGTTCGCTGGGAATAGATTCACTCGCTGGGAGTTGAAGTCGCCGCGAATAGAATTGAACATGCTCAATTCTAGTCGCGGCGACGGCTGTGAATCTATTCGCAGCGAATAGCCTGTCACACACAGCGAATACTCGAGGCGATTAGTCGCTGTGTGTGACCGAAGCTTAAAGGTAGCTAAGTGTACAAAATCTCCACTAGTTTGGTTGCCAAATCTTCGTCATTCAGTGTTCCAATGTTTTAAGTAAATGCGGGGTTTTTATGCACCATAATTCTATTTTCACATAAACAGTTAAAATAGGCACATAAGATCGTATATAAAACTGTAGATGTAACTTTATATTTTATAAAGTAATCCAGATATACATAACATACATAAGCAGCCTATATACATCCCATGTAGGGCACAGGCCTTCTCTCAGGGAGAGTATGGGCTTAATCACCACGTGTGCCCACCGCGGATTGGCGAATCCAGACATGCTTTCTGTAAAATATTTCAACGTTACTCAGGTCACGATAAAGTTCAATGCAAACTTTTTACCAAAACCGTGACTCCTTCGTCCAAGCAAACAAAAAATAAAATCACTTACCTCAAGACTTTCCTCCTGTTATTAGGATGAAGCTTGCTCGCCATGACTGGATCAATCGCCTTCAGTTTATCATGAAGCTTTTCATTGCTGAATTGCTTCTCATTATCAATGTCCTTTTGGAGATCTTCTTTTGTTATGTGCTTGATTTCAGTATGTTCTGTTTTTGAATCTATATCTTTAACCCCACCTGCTATTTTTGTAGATGAGGAAGCTTCTGTTTCTACAGTATTATCAGTGTTATCTTTAACATCACACGATTTCTTTTTCACTGCAGTTTCGTCAACTTCCTCTTCAGGGTCGTTCAGGTCTCTTTTTCGTAGATTTCGATCCCAAAGCAGAGACTCAGAATCCTTAGAGTCTTCGACAAGAATGTTGTAGACTATGGACTCTATGTAGTAATTGGTCCCACCCACTACGATCGGCATTTTTCCTTGATGCTGTAGGTTGTCTATCTGAATGATAATTTTAAGGATACGTATTACTCAGACGAAAGCATTTACACAAATTAATAATCGGTAGAAATTTTAATATAAATTTTGAAAATATGGTAGCTGATGCTGATGCTGACGTCGGTCTCGCTTGATGGTAAGCGAAGACGGAGTCTAATGAAGAATATATTGACCTCCATCGAATTAGTACTATGAAGGTTAGTGAAACGAACGCAAATAGAGCCTTCGGCCCCCTTCGGCAGTGTGGGGTACAGATCGGCGAGTGCCTTCGTTCTCGTTCGTTCGGTTGGCCTGAAAGCAGCATTAAATGTAAGTGAAACGAACGCAAATGAAGGCTTTTGGTCCCCTTCACCTGTGTACGGTCCCGATCGGCGAGTGCCTTCGACCTTTGGTCGCCTTTTTGCGGGCTGGTCGTTCAACCTAACCTCTAATAGGATTACGGCTTCAATGGGTGGCAGACCGTTAGCTGCTTAAGACGGACAGACCGGTGGACGGTGGCTCGGTGGGTGTGGTAAGGTGGAAATAATTATGACGCGAAAAACACAGATAGGACGTGGGGCGAGGGCGCGGTAAGATGTATAGAGTCACAGACCAAGAGCGACCGCAGGGCGAGGACTGTAGTCTGTGTCTGTGACATCTTACCGCGTCCTCGCCCCACGTACCATCGGTGTGTCTCAAGCCTAAGAAAGTTTTCAGAAGTTATGTACATTTTTGAACGGAAACTTTGAACGAAGTTAAAGTCGGTTTTTGGTTCCTAACTTGATATGTGGGCCTAGATTTTAGTAAACGTTTAAGTTGTTAATACACTTTATTGCATGCCTAACATTGTTTTACACTGCGAAGTAGCATTATTTATGTTAGTGCCGAATTATTTTCAAAGTAATTTCTATTATTTTAGAAGTGCCTCTAAACGGATCCCGATTTTTTTTACCAGCTGAACCGACCACTCAAGCCGCAGACATGAGTTGTCCGCAGCCACCGTTATTTAATCTATTAACACGTTACGTTACGATAGATGACTGACAGAGCGCTTCGACTCCTGTGATGTGATTGATGGAAAAACGTGCAACGCGTGGCTGGGAAGCAATGAGCTTGGTTTGGTAGGCATGTAATAAAACAGAAAACCAGTCTTATAAGAAGTGCTAGAGGCTCCGTTTATATTTTGACGTAAGACGTCATTAAATTCGGTAGTAGGGAATCACTTGCCAAAACCGCATGCAACGAAAACATGTCGCCTCAGCGAGGCTGCAACTCTGTACTACGTGTCGTGTGCTATTCATTCATATATTGTTGAGTAGAGCAAAGTACCAATTACTCATATTTTCGGGACTCGTGCAGCTAGATGGCGCCAGCGCCGCGTAACACATTGCGCAGTTTGAGCTAAAAATTAACGCTGGCTTAGAGACGTTTCATGTTAAACCAATGGCCGTGTAACCCGACACAGCCCCACCCGCTTTTTTAAGGTTTTGATCCGCTCCGTCCTTTCCAACTTCCGTACTCACGTAGTCGGACTCACTCACCGCGGAACCTCGGTGGGCGAGTCCGGCTTGAACTCGGCTAGACTTATTGGACTGTTTCAGCAATAGTGTATATTCTTTCAAATCAATTTTGTAGGGCGAATTTTCTGAATTTTTCGTAGGTATCAGATTAAATAAATCTTTATATTTCTTCAAATTAAAATTCCGGCTAACTTTCCCGGAACCTACTTTTGACATGTAATGCCATTAGAATCCGTAGTGCGTGCCATAGCGCCTGTATCGGATTTGGATTCCAAAGAACCTAAGATTTTGCTATGCTTTTAATTACATCTAGTTACTGTGAGTATCTCGGGAATTAAACTCTTTTTCTAACCTAACATGACACTTGTGATGTAAATTAATCTAATATATAAAAACCTCGTGGCACAGTGTTTTTTAACCAACTCCTCCGAAACGACTTTAACGATTTTTATAAAAAAATTGTGTACATTTCGTAGGTCTGAGAATAGGTCGTAGGCTAATTGATATGGCAAAACCACAGAACAAAGGCACAACAATGCTTGCGGGTCAGCTAGTATAAATATATCGGATAGTGAGTTTCAGTTTCACGTAATGTAAATCAATGTAAATGTATCTGATAATGAGTTTTATAATCGATCGATGCGGTTTGCTAAACGAAACATAAAAAATCTCACTTTTCTCGCGTTTGCCACTTGATACAATCCTTAGGAAAGTTGTTCACAGACGGGTAAAAAATCAGCACAGTTAAAAGCCAGACTAAGTTGAGCTCCAGTCTTCTAGCATTCTGCTTGACACGCAGTGTCACCTTTCGCTGGTCGCTCTTCAGCCTCCGTGGATGCAAGCAAAAACTGACGGTACGTGCGTAAACTATTTTTAATTCGGCAAATTGATTAGGCCAACGTACCGGCGTCGTGAGATTCGGAATATTGACTTTTAGGATGGGTTTTCCCTGTGAACGGATGAGTCGGCAAATACCTGCACTTCGTGTCAGACGCGTATTCCATGGATGTAAACAATACAGGGTGTGACAAAATGCACGTATACTTCCGAAGTTAGGGACCCTCCTTGTCAAAACGCACATCTTTTACTATGGGGAAAACTTCGAAAAAAATATACATTTGATGTTCCATATATCTTAACGCCGCGTGTGGTCTGTTTCATGGTTTGCTATGACCATTTGATGTACATTGCGAAGTCGATCCCACAGATTGACAAGTAGGGTGACGCGCCTACGCAATGTCCATTGAATTGTCATAAGAAGCTAGGCATTGTAGTTTTATGAAACAGGCCCCTGATATTATTTACGCGATTTCGAAAAAGTGAGAAAAGTTTAATTTTGTGGTAAATCCTTTCAGTAAATTATTATTATTTTTTTCTTTCAATCAGTTTTTTTATCTAGCGTATATGTCCCACTGCAGGGCATAGGCCTTCTCTCAGCGAGAGAGAGGGCGGTTTCTGAATAGAGAAATTAACTAAGTAAATACTCAAGTAAAGTTCTGTCACGCTCTTTTCTGAGAAATCTGAAGAGACAGCTGTTGGGTGTAGGACCCGCTCTGCTACCAGAGACCAAGGAGAAGGGCCGCCTGCCTCCTGGTCCCAAATTAAACGCTAATAAACACTTAAACACTAATAAAACACTTACAGAATATACAGTCCTTTGTCGACGTTCCTCGTCGACTAGGCAGCCGGCGCCTCCCGGGATGCCTGCACCGGATCGCTAGTGGGAGCCCTAGTCTTCCCCAGACTACCCCAAGAGCGCTCTTCCCCAGAAAACTGCGTCTCAGTGCAGGTTCTCGACACCACGACCTCGCAAATCAACACCACAAATCGTCAGGAATGACTCGGGAACCTTCCCTCCTTCTTTATAACTCACTCCACGCGAAGATATAAAGCCGGCAATCCAATTGCCTCACAATTTTTAACCAAAATCACGTTGCCCGCGGGCCACCACGACAGCAAACGTATAATTTGCTCAACCACGAGCCAACCAAGCAAGAAAAATTTTCAAGTTCAATAACCTCAAAAGTAAGTGTCATCTGTCACAGACAATGTTGCTACTTTATTCCGAACATCCCCCCGCTCCGGGCTGAGAGGCTCAGGCCGCTAGCCTAATCAACCGGGAGACGAGAGAGCGTTGCTACGGCTCGTCGCAGAATCGAACCATCGACCAACACATCCGCGACGCGTGGAGTTCCGTCCTCCCCAAATAGCAACTTTAAAATGCGCCCCCGGCGCCAAAACAAGGATGGCCAATTGGCCTCTTTCAAAAGTACCAAATCCCCTTCCCTAGGAGGCTCGGTCCTGTCTGTCCACTTCACCCTTTGCTGCAACAGATGCAGGTATTCAACCGACCAACGATTCCAAAAGTCCTGGCCCATTTGTTGCAACATTTGAAAACGTGACAACCGTGACGTACGTTCATCCCTCCATGGGTATTCTGGCAGCGCAGTAAGTGGCTGCCCAATCAAAAAATGGCCAGGAGTCAGGACCTCTAGATCGTTTGGATCAGGGGACAGGGGACAGAGAGGACGAGAATTGAGGACCGCCTCTACTTTACAAAACACAGTAACAAGCTCCTCAAACGTCAGGACAGTCTCTCCGATCACGCGGCGGAGGTGAGTCTTAGCTGACTTGACGGCAGCTTCAAAGATACCTCCCCAGTGAGGGCAATTTGGGGGACTAAACCGCCAAGTTACCCCTTTCCGGGCGAGGATTTGACTTAAACTATCACCATTATTTTCTAAAAATACATTAACATCCTTTAGATAGTTTATGGTACCCTTGTAATTTGAGCCATTGTCGGAGCGAATAAGTGAGGGCAGGCCTCTGCGCGACACAAAACGATCCAAAGCGGCGACGAAGGCCTCAGTAGACAATGCTGAAACTACTTCCAAGTGGACAGCCTTGGTGGCCAAGCATACAAACACGCATAGGTAAGCCTTCACAACCCGAGCGTTGCGAAGGGTGGTCGTTTTTACTGAAAACGGCCCCGCAAAGTCCGTTGCGACTCCCTCAAATGGCCGAGACTGATTAACTCGGTCCGGCGGCAGATCTCCCATCTGCGGCTGCATGAGTGAAGCCTTCACTCTGTAACAAGGTACACACTGAAAGAGGACGCTTCGAATGACTCTTCGAGCAGACAATATCCAAAACTCCCGTTGCAGGATAGCTAATAATGCGCCACATCCGGCGTGGGCATTACGAATGTGTCGATCCGACACCAAGAGCTTTACCAAAGGTCCATCCTTTGGTAACAACAAGGGGTGGCGGCTTCCGTAAGGCAGGTCAGCTTTCCGAAGCCGACCCCCAACACGCAAAAGTCCCTCCGAATCCGTAAAAGGATTTAACCTGGCGACCGCTCCCTTGAGTTTGGTGCGACCCTCGCGCAGGATCCGAAGTTCAGCCTCGAAGCGGTCCGCCTGCAGGATACGAATCCAGTGCAGCAGCGCGTTCCGACGCTCCTCTGCACTCACAACTGGGGACAAATGTTTATCACTCGGATTTCGACAGTTGCGAACAAATCTTTTAATCCAGCTGGTAACCGCCAGCAGTTTATCCAGACTGCTATACCGCCCAGGCAGCCAGTCGGGATCCAAGGCCGTCTCCACAGCCAGGGCGTGCACCCGCACGCCAGGCAAAACTTGAATCAACCTGTCCACCTGCTGGACAGGCCACGAAGTCTCTGGTTCCTCCAACCAGGCTGGTCCCCACCAAAGTGAATGAGACACCAATTCCGGAGCTGTGCAGCCCCGGGAAGCACAGTCAGCTGGGTTCCAATCACCTGGGACGTGTCTCCAGATGATGGGGATGCCAATGTTCTGTATCTGGGAAACCCGGTTTCCCACGAAGATTTCCAAAGTATGTGGCGCCGCGCGCAACCAGGCCAGCGCGACTTGACTGTCTGACCATGCAAAGACATCCCGGATGTCAATGGTGGCAGCCAGCTCACGAGAGACGTGGCTTAACAATCTGGACAACAGATGAGCTCCGCTCAACTCTAGCTTAGGTATGGTCAGACGAGTTCTAATAGGAGCCACCTTGCTCTTTGCCAAGAGTAAAACGACGTTGACCCGACCCTCGGAATCAACCGTACGTAGATACACTACCGCAGCGTACCCCCGCTCGGATGCATCACAAAACCCATGCAGACTTGCCTGATACTTGCCCGGCGGCAAAATCCGACGAGGCAGGGCAACCCGGTTGACCTCCTTCATCGAAGATATCAGCGCAAGCCAGGTGTCCAGTGGAGGCCCGATGAGCGGCTCGTCCCACGAGACGCCCATAATCCAGAGCTGCTGCAGCAGACACTTGGCCAGGAAGATCACTGGGCTAATCCACCCGTTCGGATCAAACATACGAGCTATGATGGACAGCACTGTCCGTTTACTCCAGACCCTCTGGTACTCCAGGTCCACCTGGAACGTGAAAATATCGTTAACGGGTTGGTATTGCATTCCTAACACCGCTATCATGTTGGGATCTTCCACGTCCTCAAACAAATTAGGGTTCTGTTGGTGATCCTCCGGGATACCCTCCAACAGACCCGGCTCGTTAGACAACCACTTCCGCAGCTCGTAGCCTCCGGCTGCTAGAATGGCAATCAATTCATCCCGCAGTATGAGAGCCTCCTCGATACTTTGGGCCCCGGTGCACACATCGTCAACATAAAGGTCGCGTGCCAACACGGCGGCTGCGCGGGGAAAGCGGGCCCGTTCCCGCTCTGCCAACTCCAACAAGCAGCGAATGGCAATATAAGGGCTGGACTTCAACCCATATGTGTTGGTGTTGAGCTCGTAGACAGTCACCGGGTCCTCCGGGTGTTCACGCCAGAGAATCAGCTGGAAACGCCTGTCATCTGGGTGGATAACCGTCTGCCGAAACATCATCCGGATGTCCGCTCCAAACACCACCTGATGTCTTCTAAAGTTCAGTATAATGTCCACGACATCCCTGTGTAACTTGGGACCGGAATGCAAGCACTGATTTAATGACACCCCTGTCGACGTGGGGGCTGAGCCGTCAAATACGGTCCTCAGCTTACCTGACGACGCCTTCACCACCGCATGGTGAGGCATGAAATAATGCTCAGTTGAGCTCCAATCAACTCGAGCCGGAGACATGTGGCCCAATGCCTCATACTCGCGCATAAACTCAATGTACTTATCGCGAAGGACGGGGTCACGCCGCATGCGCCGTTCCATGGCCAGCAGTCGTTTCTCCGCCAGTGCCCTGGACTGCCCTAGAACAGGAGGAGAAGCAATGAACGGTAACCTAGTTACGAATTGACCGGACGTCAGCCGCGACGTATTGGCTTGATAAAAGGCCTCACACTCCTCATGGTCCGGATCCACCCTTGGAACCATGGGAGGCTCCTCAACTTCCCAAAATCTTTGCGTCGCCTTGGCAAGAGATGCAGACGCAATGACCTTCGACTCGTCCGGAGTCGAGTCCTCAAAGACTGGCCCCATTACAGAAAATCCAAAAATTGTCGACACTGCCACCAGTGAAGAGGGCCCCAGAACCTTCTGGGTGCCTAGTAGGACCCATCCTAATACATCCGAGCCCAGGAGTAGATCCACTGGAGCGGGATGGTAAAAAAGTGGATCGGCCAGATCCAGATCCGACGTACACAACTTTATACCTGAGGAGAGATCTGTAGATGGCTGCCATCCTACAATGGTATCCATTACCATGGCCATAGCCGAAATCCTCAGCGTAGAAGAGTGTACCGACGAAAAGGTAAGGTGCGTCTGCCCCGCCAGACGCGGAACCTTCACACCGCCAATTCCCAAGAGGGGCACCGAAGGGGCACCCAGCCCTAAACCTAATTGCTCGGCCACTCGTGTTGATAATAGACATCCCTGGGCCCCCGAATCTAGCAGGGCCCTAACCCTAACCGAATCTCCCTGGGGGCCCCATACGCGGACCACCGCGGTAGGCAGCAGAACCGTCCTCGGTTCTGCGCTTGCAGAGGGGCAGGCTAGCTACAGACTCCCCCTCCCGTAGGGGGGCCCCTGCTGGTAATATGGCGAGTGCACATCGCCATCCTAGGCAGGGTATACCCTGCAGCCCTACCGTACCTGTAATACGGCGGGTGGTACTCCAGCCGTGGGTACTCGTGGCACGGCGGAGAGTAGCGCTGTGGCACCTCTGAGCCGCGCTGCTCCACGCCAGCGCGCGCAGGAACCGGTGCGCAGAGAGGAGACCCTCTCCCCGTGTCAACCATCGGGCCCCCGCCCGTAGGGGCCCAACTCACACTCGGGCCGGCTGCATGGTAACCCGCAGGTGCGGGGCCCCCCATGGGTCCACGCGCAGGTACCTGGCTCAGCTCCCGGTGTGGGGGTGCGCCTCGTGGAGGACTCCTCCTCCCATCGGACGGGGGGCCTCGCCCTGAGGGGCCCCCGCCCGTAGGGCGCCGCTGTTGTGCCGTCGGAGAGTCCGCTCCCGACCTGTTGGCACACAACATTAAGTGGTGCGGCCCGCCGCATGCATGACAACGCTGGGGCCTGGGGCAGTTCCGTTCAAAGTGGTCCCCCAGGCAGCCAAAGCACAGGCTATTGCGCTTCACCATGCGCCGCCTATCAGCAACTGGCAACCCTTGCCAGTCGTGGCACTCCAGCAGAATATGGCCCGCGTGCCCACACTGCAAACAAGCCGAGTCCTTCCCGGCCGCCGCCAGTGCCGCCAAGCGCGCCGTAGTGCGTCCTCGCAGCGGCTGCGCTGGCTGAGACGCCCTGCGCCCCTGTGAGGCGCCACATCCACACGTCGGCGCCGCTGATTGCCCTAAGTCCGGCTGTGAAGTCTCCACGACCCTAGCCTCATACTCCAGGAACTTCATTAAGTCCGTGAACTTGGGCAATCTATCGCCATCCCTCTCTGCCGACTCCCGTTCAAACCGTACGCGGATGTCGGCCGGTAGTTTAGTTAAAATTATGTGTACCAATAAGAAGGACCACTCATCCACGGGCAAATTCAGCGTTCTCAACGCGTTACATGCAACGGTGACCGGAGTCAACAGCTGCACCCGCAAATGTGCCCGGTTGGTGACCTTCGGTAGTCCCAACAACTGACCTGCATGTGCGTCTGCCAGCAGACGAACGTTCTGGTACCGCTTATTCAGCAGCTCCCAGGCTGTCTCATAATGGTCATCCATGACCTTCAGATGCTGGACGATTGCCCTCGACTCGCCCTCGAGAGTCGATAAAAGATAGGCCATCTTTTGCGCCGGAGACAAATCCTGCCTGGAATCCACCAGCGAAGAAAACATATTCTTAAAAGCGACCCACTCCTCAACAGCTCCACTGAAATGGGTTAGCTGGAGAGTAGGAAGCCTGCCTGTGACCGCAGGCCCTCCCGTCGGTAGCGGCTTCCTTGGTACAGGACCACCTGACCGTTGTCTCCGTATGTCGCAGGCCGCCTGGACCACGGAGCTCTCTATATCCATTATTTGGGCCAGATCCCGCTCGTAGCCCAACAATACCTCAGGACTGGGCGCTGGAGAACCCTCTGCCAGCGCCATCACGGCTGCCTCAGCCGTGGCCATACGTTGCCTCAGTTGCTGCGCTCGTTCAAGGATGGCGTCATCCCGGTCCGTCCGAGAGAGCAGTCCCTGAACAGCAATGAACCACCGCAGTTCATTGGCTAGTGTAGCCCTCGCCATCGCGTGGATCACCAAGAATCAAACCAACAGCGATGACAACAACCTCGACAAAGGCTCAAACTAGCAAAGCAAACAACAATATAACCTAAGTTCCTCAGAACTAATTGCTAAATAGTCAATCTATTTACTATTAACATACAACAATTGTATATGAAAACACATATAACACTTGCAAACAACAATTGCAACTGTTAGTATAGTCGTAAGTATACAAAGTTTATCTACAAAATATGCGAAAACAAAGTTAACCTACAAAGTGCGGATTTGGCCCCAGGGTTATGGGATAAACCACGCTCTGCTACCAGAAAATGTTGGGTATAGGACCCGCTCTGCTACCAGAGACCAAGGAGAAGGGCCGCCTGCCTCCTGGTCCCAAATTAAACGCTAATAAACACTTAAACACTAATAAAACACTTACAGAATATACAGTCCTTTGTCGACGTTCCTCGTCGACTAGGCAGCCGGCGCCTCCCGGGATGCCTGCACCGGATCGCTAGTGGGAGCCCTAGTCTTCCCCAGACTACCCCAAGAGCGCTCTTCCCCAGAAAACTGCGTCTCAGTGCAGGTTCTCGACACCACGACCTCGCAAATCAACACCACAAATCGTCAGGAATGACTCGGGAACCTTCCCTCCTTCTTTATAACTCACTCCACGCGAAGATATAAAGCCGGCAATCCAATTGCCTCACAATTTTTAACCAAAATCACGTTGCCCGCGGGCCACCACGACAGCAAACGTATAATTTGCTCAACCACGAGCCAACCAAGCAAGAAAAATTTTCAAGTTCAATAACCTCAAAAGTAAGTGTCATCTGTCACAGACAATGTTGCTACTTTATTCCGAACAACAGCACTACAGTTAAATATTTACTTAGCGAAATTCCTAATTCCGAAACTGGCCCAGAGAGTATGGGCTTAATTACCACGCGTGACCACCGCGGATTGGCAATTTCAAATACAGTTTTCATTTTCATTCACAGTATAAGAGCGGTTTCACACTACGTTCGATCCGAATCCGATCCGAGCGCGTGAAAATACGGTCCGAAGTAGTCGTAGAACTATTTCCATAGTAGTTTACGCACTAGATCCGGATGAGAGACATCCGTCATCCGATGTCTCTCCGTCATCCGTGAATTTCCATTTTGGATAAGATTATTGACGGACTGAAGTAGCCATATAATTTTTTGTATGAACGCTTGCGCACTGCGTCCGCACCGAATCCGAGCTGCATACGAGCAGAGAGACAGCGGGGCGGTGGGCAATGTGGCAGAGGCCCAGTTTAGAACGTACAATATCAATTGCCAGAAGTTGACGCCGATTGAAAGGACTCATGATCAACGACGTGAACGCGCGAATTTGCTGTGTGTGGCCGTATGCGTGGCTCCGTGGACACTGAACTGCTTGGATTTAGATCAGAGATCGGACTAGAGCGCAAGCAATATCCGAATTCGGTCCGACATTTCTAGATCCGTATTTTTTCGGATTCGGATCGGATTCAGATCGGACGTAGTGCGAAAACGCTCTTACGGTGTTATTTAAAAAAAAAACACGATTCCTCTAACTCGCTCCTCAAATGCAGAATAAATAGTCTGTGATAGAGGCTTTCCCTTTAACAAAGACCATTTAAACTGCATTTGTGTTCTGAGGAATCATATTTTTACAAACAAGGCTGGAAGATCTCGTGAACGGGTGCTGTTCGTGTGTCTGGCCGCAGCATTTTCCTACTTTTGTAAGAAGTGTTATTTTGGCTTTTAATGTTATAGGTGGCTATCACGGAATCATATCATATAGGCTTTGATGTACAAGTTTAAGATGATTTGAGAAAAGATGGTCAGAGTGGAGTTTTTTTTTCCGCTGCCTTTTTCTCCACTACAAATACGGCCCGAAGGCAGCGGCTAACATAGTAACATAGCACATTGACATTCAGCAAACAGAATGTAAATTCTTTACGTTGAAATAAATTATTGATTGTTGATTGATTAATCGCCGGTTCTAGATCATTCGTTCATCGCATTGATTCATAAAATACCTACTTAATATTGATCGTATTTAAAACGTTCCGTGTGGCGCCGGATTAAGAATAGCGTCACTCCATTTCCTTCCGCGGATGTCGTAGAAGGCGACTAAGGAAATAAATTACCAGGAGACTGGCAGCAGCGTCTTCCTGAGATTCCAACCGCATAATGCGCTCGTCAACCCGCCTGCCAAGCGTGTTATGTCCATATGTAATAAAAATAGTACAGTACAAAAAATACGGCGTCATTCACAAAGCACTACTCCCCGAAACACTTCAATATTCATCGTACCTATTTAAATCGTACCTATTTTTGTCGTTTGTGATGTCGTTGTTTCTGGTTCCCACGACACAGGGTATCCTAGTGTGGGGCCAGAAGCAATGTATGTGCCTGTATGCACATGTTTATGTTTATAGTATGTTTACATCCAGAACAGGCTTATCTGGCACGCATTATAGGTGGCAAATGAAGTCTAGATGGTAAGATACGAATCTTATTCACAGAAGTTTTTTGCAGTTTGTTTTGTCGAGTTCTTAGCTGAAAGCTAAAAGCAGTGCCTCAATTATACTCGTGAAATTGTACGTCGATAGACTGTTCGGATGAACGTTGACCTTAACACATTGAACGATGACCGCAACGACACGACTTATACTGTCCACAATACTAGAGCCTACGGGGATTCCTTCTCGGTTCATTCGGTCAGGCTGTGGAATGTACTGCCACAGAGATTTTTTTATTTATTTATTCAAAATAATTCGCACTAGCCCGTCACTCAGTATTTTCAGGAAACGGTTGAAAGAGCATTATCTGTCAATATCTTAACTCCTTGATATTTTATAAGCATAAGTAGGTTCTTCCAATGTATTTTCTTATGTATGTATGTATATTTCTTTGATGGTTTATGCAGTTTATTATTTTCATTATTAGCATATATAATATATATTTTTTGGGTACATATTTATATATTAGAACTATTTTGTTATCTATATAATTGTATATTATGTAGTGTATATTGTACACATGCATAGACCCGTTTTACACCCCCACTCCGATTCCCCAAGGTTTGCTGGGAGAAATCTCTCACAACGATAAGCTCGCCTTTGTACATGTAATTTCGTATTGTCATATGTCCTGTACTTTTTTAAAGTAGTAATTATTATTATTATAAGAATAGCTCGTAGCCCCGGCTGCCTGAGTGATCTTAAACGATCACGAAGGTTAAGCAACACTGGGCGCGTTCAGTGCATGGATGGGTCGCCGTCTACGCCTAACGCTAGTGGCATTTTTCCGAGCGGTTCCGTGCTTCGCAAGGCACGTTAAGCTGTTGGTGCCGGCTGCCGTCGATAGATGGCAGTCGTTGAGCCAAGTCAGAGGCCTTAGGGCGGCTTGACAACTTCTGACAGTAGACGAGCCACTAGTCTACAAGCCTCCACCAATCCGGACTTGGCCCCCGTGGTGGAGTATGGCCTATACCTTCCTCAGGGAAGAGACCCGTGCCCCTCGGTGGGGACATAATGGGTTGATGATGATGATTATAAAAATAAAAAATTAAATAATTTCCACACAACACTATCTCTTGTTCTGGTCACAAACTAGGATACCCTGTGCTATGGTAACCAGGCAAGGACATCACAAACATGGAAATACACCCAGACTGAGGCCCCAGATTAAATGTACGGCAGCCCCCAGTGGAAATCGAAATCGGACGAGCTCGGGCATGGTAATCAGTTACAAATAATCAGTACAATTTATTTTACTTTAATTCTTTATTGCACTAATTTCACACATAAGTGCACAAGAGCGTGATTAATGCAAGAAACATTCTCCTCTAGCAAACCTTTGGTATTTAAGAGACTGATTTCATCGGTCTGGTAGTTTCAAACACTTGCAAAGGCCGCGCGCATACGCATGAAATATTTATAGGCGTTGGTGACACAGTAAGGACGTGGGGCAAAGGCGCGAAAAAGACGCGTCGTCTTTCCAGTTCCCTTTCGTACAAAATTTACTAAAGGGACGGGTGGAAGCCCACACAGAAGAGACGGGGCAAGGGCGCGCACCTCATAGAACTAAAATTCATGTTTACTAAGACAATTTTATGTAAATTGCAAAGTCGATTGATCCCCTAGTACCTCGAAATGTCATAATGAACCACAAAATGCAGAGTCATGAAACTCGGCCCTGAAAGCTCAGAGGTCATCGAGAATTGGTTTTTCTATAGTGTCGAATACAATTAACCAGGTTACGAAGATATTTATAATGATTTTCTCGCCCCCTGTGGACTTAAGCGTGATGTTATGTAGCCTATATGTTACACGGGAATCTATGCTATAATTATAGTAAGTTTTATTCCATTCCCTTCAGTGGTTTTTGCGTGATGCGCGCACAAAGAAATAGAGTGAGACAGACGTATTATTATGCCACACAGAGACAAACTTTACCGATTTATTATAATATATATTCACGGTTTCTCCCAAGCTTTTTCCCAACTTCAAAGACAATTTTTTTATGATTGAATTACAAATGTATAGTTTTCAGAATTTTTGCAGAACGATATTACTTGAAAAATTTCATAGTTCTAGGTCAACGGAAAGTACCCTATAAATTTTGATTCCCTTGAGTGTCGAAATATACATTTTTTGCGGCATAAACGGCGTCTCAAGAGTCATAACATACTTGAGCTAGAAGAACGTCACTAGCTAGCTACATATAAAGATGGCTATACATATTATGTACATATAGTCATCTTCACTGGAAGATGCATACCAATCATCCATCACACTACAACGCACCTGCTTATAGTTGATAAATGATCGCAGATAAAATAATGGAAGAAAAAATAAATAAACGGCCGTATATTTTTTGTTACGTTAACTCAGAAGTTTAATTTTTTCACAGTTTCAAGGGACTGTAGCCCTGAGTATATGGTTTTAATTTCAACTCGATACCTCCACATGTCCCCGAGATAAAGGGTCTTGACAGACAGACGGACGGAGGGACGGACAGGAAAGTGATCCTATAAGGGCTCCGTTTTTTCCTTTTGAGGTACGAACCCTAAAAGTACCCGAAACCGGCGTGCATGCAGCAATGATTTTGATCGAAGCGACGAAAGATATTTGTCAGGACTTTGGCGAGTCTCAAACCCTGCCAAGGGTTCGTCTCCAACGATTTTCATGAAATTTAGTATGCAGAGTGTGTTTCGGGGGCGATAAATCGGTCTAGCTAGGTTTCATTTTTAAAAAAAGTCGTTTTATCCGTGTTTTTTAGGCAATTAAAATATCATCATAAAATATCGTTAGAATACGAAGGCAAATTTCGCCACCAAGGTTGTGATAGCTCAGGTGGGAAATCGGGCGGTCCCGAAACCAGAAGGTTCGAGTCTGTCTCCAGACCGATTGTTTTTTTCCTTTTTTCCCCCTTTTTTTCATCGTAATCTACATGTAATTTCCAAAAAACACGACTAACAAAAAAAAAACAACAATACCGAGCAAAGCTCGGTCATCCAGGTACTATAATGTAAATGTTGACCTACCGACCGTACACTTCTGGCTAAAGGTAGCCTTCCGTGCATCGCGGCCGATCGCAGCCGCGCGCGATTGACTTATTTTCTGTATCTCTGAACTCATTTAACTCCAGATGAAAAATAAGACACCCTAACTGAATTAAAATACACAGGCAGCCTGACAAATCGGTCGCAGGCCATTTTTCACCGGCGACGCATACATATTTTCGGAACAAACCGGAAGGCGGGCATTTTACGAAGTGACGAGTTACAAAGCAACTGCGACATGGCCGCGGACAACATTCCAAACGCTTAATCTTATGTCCAATAGAATACCCGATATTTGAGCACCCAGTTAATCTGAAGAAACGTGAGAAAGTAAGACCAAAATTGACAGCTTGAGATTTCCACGATTTTAGAGTTTCTAGGCTGTAGTTCTAAACATCCTCGTCCATTCAAGATTGAACATGTAGTATTGAACAATACGTGGATGCGAATGGCGTGAGATCGCGAAAGATGGCGTGACAGGGAATAGGCCTATACCCAGCAGGCGGGTATAGGAGTAGGGTAGAACATTGGACTCGGAGGCGCGAGACCCAGGTTCGATTCCCAGTGCGGGCATGTACCTATGACTTTGTTTTCTAAGTTATGTACATTTATAATCTTTTTTGTTGCACTAACCCGTGCTGAGAATTTCGCTGATGCCTGCACTTGCCCATTAGCTCAGTTGGGAGAGTGAGAGTGAGAGAGTTTTTATGTATTTTTGTGAAGTTACAGTAGGATCATGAGGAAACCAGAGTGTCTGAGCTATTCATATACCTCAGCGCTTAAAATCGCCAATCCGCGGTGGGCACGCGTGGTGATTAACCCGTACTCTCTCCCTGAGAGAAGTCCTGTGCCCTAAAGTGGGACGTATATAGGCTGCTTTTGCAGCAGGCGGAGGTGGGCTGATGATGATGATGATGAATAAAATGTGTATTCCAGTAGCCGTCTGTCACGCATTTTATGGCGCGCACCTGTCAAACTGAGCGCCATAACTCTATGTCCTGCAGTGGGCGTCAAATGGCTGATGATGATAGTACAGTGAAATTGGCGGCCTTATTACTAAAAGTAATTTGTTCCAGACAATTGACGGGAAAAAAATTAAGAGGCTAAATGACGGGTAGTCGGTGCAACTAAACAATACTAAGCAAGATTTTGTATATTTAATACACATCCGTAAACCGTACATAAATGTGAAATAAATATAGAATAAACATATACCTGGTGGCATTTTAGTCACGTGACAAAGTTAGAGGGATCTTTCTACTCGTGCTCTTTTTTTTTTGCTCTGATTTGTTTGGCCCCATAGTAAAAGTTGTTTATATTTATGAGTATAAAGCCCCTATAGAGTTCGGCAGTTGACTAAAATGCCACCCGGTATAAATAAAAATTGTCATATGATCATCAGCATCATCATCAGCCCACCTCTGCCCATTGCTGGGTAAAGGCCTTTTGCCCAACTATCCATCCTTCGCGGTCTTTCGTCATTCGCATCTAAGGGCCCCCTGCCGACCTGACCAAATCGTCTGACCATCGGGCTGTTGGTCTACCGACTGACCGCCGCCCGGTTCTCGCCACTCGTTACTGTCCACCCAGTATATTGCGCTCCATTGCCCGCCGACACTGCAACCTGAGTCCTCATCATCATCATCATCAGCCATTAGACGCCCATTGCAGGACATAGGCCTCCTTCGTGGTTTTTATCACCATGAGGGGTTTTGCCATAATCGCCACGCTTGGCAAGCGGGTTGGCGATCGCAGTATGCGGTTGGAATCTCAGGAAGATGCTGCTGCCCGTCTCCTGGTAATTGATTTCTACAATCTAATAATATTGCTAAGGCCGCCAAATGTATCTTTTCTTTTGTCATTGTTGTTTCTGTAACATTTTTTCCGGTATACAATAAAGAATATTCTTATCTTATCTTATCTTACAAAAATCTCGTGTCACAGTATTTGTTATCGAACTTCCAACTGCTCCGAAACGGCTTCACCGATTTTTGTGATTTTTTTGTGTATATTTGGTAGGTCTGAGAATATGTCGTAGGCTAATTAATATGGCAAAACAACGTTTGCCTGTTCAGCTGGTACATACATTATATATATATATATATATATATATATATATATACATATTATTATGTGGCCATATATGTACGTCCCACTGCAAGGCACAGGCCTTCGCTCAGAGAGAGAGCATGGGCTTAATTACCACGCGTGCCCACCGCGGTTTGTCAATTTCCAGCACTGAGGTATTTGGATACCTTAGACACTCAGGTTTCCTCACGATGTTTTCCTTCACCTAGCGAGTGGTACTGCTACTAGAACTTCACAAAAGTATGAAACTTAGAAAACGAAATTATTGGTACATGCCGGGTTCAAGCCCACGACCTCCCGAATGAGAAGCCGGCGAGAGAATAAGAAGAGAAAAGTCTACGATTCCGACGGCAATATTGTATGAGCGAGAAGCAAATAGTTATCCGTATTTGAAGGGCCAATTAGCTAGTTAATTTTGGAAGGTAACCTGTATTTGTTTGCGAAGTCAAATAGACTAGAGTATATTAATTCCTATATAATTTATTAAAACGTCAGAATGCGCGAGCAAAGCACCATACGAAAGCACGGTCTTAATTTCCTACCTTAGTCAAGTCATTCGTCCTTCCTTCTGGATCTTTCACTTCGAGCCGAAACTCAGGCGCAAGTGCTAAATCATTACTGCTTAGCCGCCTGAGCTAGTTTGACATGCACTATTCGGTTCGAAAATGGCCGGTGTCACATCGGACGGTAACCGTAACGACACGACGACATCAAACTGGGTCGCGTCTCATAAAACTGCAGTTCATAGGTTAGTATTGAAATTGAAAAAAGTTTATTCTGATCCACAACACACATAAAATCTTACAAATAATAAAACGCGAAAACAGTAAAAAAGCTTAAAGTAAAAAGTAATAATAAATAATCTTATTCTAAACAATCACACCGTAGAAACGAAGTGATATGGTGGAGACGCTGTGTGCCATGGTACAAGAAAAGGTTCTTGACTCAGCATATGTCACAGGTTCCCGGTTGACAACCCGTGACGCTGGTATTCTGTCAGAACCTAAAGTGACGGACGAACAATCAACGCATGATCTCATAAATTCAATTTTTCATTTGATTCCAAATAGATGGGGTATAATGAATATAAAATGACAAGTAGACCAATAAGACTTAAATTGATTCAAGTAGGTACTTAATAAATACATAATAAACATTTCATGCATTTCATGAAAATTGAGCATTGTGATTTAAATGCGCAGTGGATATTACATGTTTGAGTATAAGTCAAAGTCAGTTTCTTCTCGTTAAATTGAAATTTTTTGTATTGACAACAAGTACTCTTTTAATTTTAACTTAAATGTGTAAATTGATTTTAAAATTCTAAATGGCGGCGGGATATTGTTCCAGTATTTGGTAGCTGCGTATCTAAAGCTCCCACGAAAAGCAACAGTTCTGTATGAAGGACAGATAATATAGCATGACATAATATAGTATGACATTTCGTTGTACATTGCATAGCTGAGCTAGTATTTTTTGTTTATCTGTGATCTTTGTTGGGGTACTGACGCGCCCATTGAGGGACCGTGGGCTTGACTGCCGCTCACTCTGGAGTCTATACCACACAATAGTTTTTCGGGTATAGTATACACGACAATCGTTGTTATTTGCCTCTATTGGGTAGTCTACTTAGACACGTTGACCTCTTAATGTGTTTTGTTTTCTCTATTTTGTTTTCTATATATATTTTGATTTTTAAAGTGTTCTAACCTAATCTAATCCACTAAGCAGTAGCAGTACATTGCCATTCCAATGGCATACCCGCGCAAATTAAGTCGGCATCTCTCGCGAAGGAGCTCGAATCGCGCGAGGCGCCGAGCTAAGTTGCACGGGTCATACCATTGAATTTTAAAATTCAATGGAATGCGATTCGTTACTAGACTACCAATAGTGTCAATGAAACAGCTATTACCGTATTATTACCTTTAAAAGAGCAATTCTTGTATGTATATAATCTGAATCTCGGAAACGGCTTCAACGATTTTCATGAAATTTAGTATGCTGGGGGTTTCGGGGCGATAAATCGATATAGCTAAGTTTCATTTTCAGAAAACATCGTTTTATCCGTGTTTTCAATATCATTACAATACGAAGGTAACTTTTGCCACCATCTACATTAAGCTCAGCCCTTATATTACGCGCACCAAATCCTGAGCGATTCCAATCGACTAACTGTCAAATTAGTATGGAATTTGACAGTTAGACGATTGGAATCGCTCAGGATTTGGTGCACACAATTGGGCCCCAGGTGGTAAATCGGGATGTCTCGAAACAACAAGACCTCGGTTCGAGTCCAGATGCCTCCAGTTCGAGTATTTTCCCCCTTTTTTTTCATCGTATCAAAATATAATTTCGAAAAAAAAGATTAACCAAAAAAAATACCGAGCAAAGCTCGGTCACCCAGGCGCTCGAACATTATAATATATGAAGCGTTTATCTAAGTTAACATAAACGCTTTGCACATTATGTCTCTATTGAACAACTATGCATTTTAGAGAGTGCCTCCCCTGGTGCGTATCTTGGCCAAAGGATCTCTTTGGCGGTGCAACGTGGCAATCCTGCCAATGTGTTACTCGCAGGGTCGCCATAAAATATGATAATCTTGGGTCGTAGGTCTGAAGGGGTTTTTTGAGGCAAAATGCAGGCTTCAAGTTAATATGTAGGTATATTTGTTAACTTCCGAATATGAGGTGATAGCGTAGTAATAAATTACCACAGTAAGATCCCTGAGCATATTATAAGCTTGCCAGAAAAGCGGTTCAAAAAATGTGTAATGCACACTTTGTGCCTTTGTGCTACTATAACATTAATGATTATAATTATTTAGATGACAATGATGTCTGGAATTAAAGCCAGTTCAATGCATGAGTTTTAGGTTTTATAATAATTATGTGAACTCTGTTAATTAAGGACTTTGAAAAGACTAAGTTTGGAGTTTTTTTTTGTCCATTTTGTCTCCAAAATGATCTACTATTTGAAACGGACACCTAGTTTAACTTGTAACGTTTATTAAGTGGCAGTTTCTATGCTACTTTGAATAAAACACTTTTGATTTGATTTAAAACAAAGTATTTTAAATAAAACTTATGAATAACTGATAAACACTACGTATTTGTGTCACACTAACAATACTGTGTGCGTCTAATACATTGGCATCGTTTAGATTGATGTCACCATACTTCAGAGGTCCTTTAGTTCGGATGGTTTCCGGGATGACTTGATCGCTTAGGAGGTTATTTTTTGTAGGTTACTGTTTTGTTTGTATGTATTTGTTTTTTATTTTTGACGAAACTTATTGTGGAAAAAAATGGTGTATATAGCTTAAAAAAGCAAAAAATCTGTAGGTTAATCGGCTATGCAATGTGCATCGAATTGTCAAAGTAAGCCATGAATTGTAGTTCTACGGGGAAAAATGTAGTTTTATACATTTACTAAGACCGTTGTCTGAACTCTGTAAGAATACTAGTCTAACGATATCGTATAGTTACCGTTATCGGCCAATGTGAAACTGGCCAATATAATGAGGTTGGTCGATTTTTTGTGCGCCGAGAGGCACAGACATTGAGTCGTGCCTAGGTAAGATTTTTTTCATCGAATACCTATGTCCGATTCATTCTCAGGGGAAAAAAGTGGAACAAAAACAAGAGCCCAGAGGCTAAGCAAGTTGTTTCAGAAAGCTATAGGGGAGGTATCCTAAAAAATTTTTTTTAAAGATTTTATCCTACCGTTTTGTCGATGTGATTAATATGTATTTTTATGCAAAATTCCAGCTTTCTAGCACCTATCGTCTCTGTGCTAGGCCGCCGACGGACAGAAAGACGAATGGACATGGTGAAACTAGGGTTCCTTGTCGACTTCGGGATCCTAAAAATGAAGATATTTCAACGGGTATTGCCCATTTAAAACGATAACGTGACAAAATGAAAATTTTATAATTATTTTGTTTTTGTTGTATCGGAATCGCAATTTTTTGCTTTATTTTCCGCAAAATTGTGGTATTTATTGGTCAAGAAACGAAGTAATTATGAATGAATGAGACAACTTTACTGTGCCATATCGGGACTTAGCGTTGTCTCTTTGGCACATCTTGTTTCATTCGACACCGTGACAAATTAGTTGTCAACTAGCGTGCAGAGAGTGAAGTGCTCCCAATTTTCAGAAAAAAACATGGCATTAAGTGTTTACTACCGTGTTGATAATAAGGCATGTCTAATCTAAGTCATTTATTGTAATGTTTCATCGTGACAATTTTATTCATCACACTTTTGTTGTAAAACTGGTTTATTAAAACTGCGAGTAAGATTCATGTCACTATATCACATTGTTCTTGCAATTATTTCGATTTTTGACTCTGATAACTTACAATAACTGTTTTATTGATGGCAAGCGTAGCGTAGGACAACCAGCCACAAGATAGACAGATGACCTCATCCAAGTGGCAGGAAGACGCTGGATGCAGGCCGCTTCCAACCGGTCGTTTTGGAAATCCATGGAGGAGGCCTCTTTCCAGCAAAGGACTTCTTGTGGCTGAATGATCATGATGATGATAATGATGATGTCATATTTTTTTTGTAGGTGAGTTTGATGTGTGGTTTATTTCTTCTTGTTGCTATTTTCCAGATGCAGAGCAAGAAGATAATGAAGACGAACTCGATATTCCAAGCAATGCAAAAACCCATATTCCTGTAGAGGAAATTGTAAAACTTCCTACCCATGTATGGCACAAAGTGTGACTGGAGGTGGATTTGGGCGCGAAATGCACTTCGCCACTTGTCATTTGAACAACGGTCGCAAAAAACTGGCGCGTCATAGCCTAAGTTTGCTCGATCCATCGCTTGTAGACTTTTTACTCTAATACACCTATTGATTGTATTTAAACGATACTTACCTAAAGCAACTGTTTAAAAAATGTTTCGTGTAAGGTCATCGCTCAGTGATGTGATAGTGAGGCATAAAATTACTAATTTTGTTGGGTGGCGGATATGTTTTATCGTTTCACATTACACTTAGACCTTTACATCTTTGCTAAATTATTTATGCAGTGTCTCGTGGCTACTTCAACTATGTAGTGTAGGTTTATCGTTAGGTACAAGTATAAAAATATTAACTACCTTTTGCTATTTTCAGACAATGGTCCAGAAAACAGCTAGTATAGGTAGGTTCATAGACTAGCTTGTTACAATAGTTTAAAGGTAATAGTATTCATACAACAATAATGCGTATTATTATTAACGTGACAGTTATGTAACCCTAAATATTATAATGTTATTTCTTTATAGACTCTGATGACTCCGTGAAAGATCCAAACTATGTCTATGCCAGATTCGAGAGGCGGTTATTCACACCTGGTGGTAAACAGGAAAAAGACTAACATTAAAGAACTAAAGGCAGCTCATACACAAAAACCTGGCCTAGCTGAGAAGAAAAAGTCAGATCTTATGGATTTGATTAACAAAAACTTGATTCCCCGGTATCACGAATCATTTTTTGAAGCACTTTAAGGCAAACTGATTAAAGCGAGATTTTAAATGCATTTAATTACGTAACTGTTCTAGGATACCGATTTCATTAATAAGTAAAAATCATCACTGTCTATGAGAGGTACTGCGATTTGATTACTGATTTGATTTATAATTAAGGTCCATAACAGGCTATGCGAGTCTGATTATCGTTAAAGTTGTTTTAAGTTCTTTGTTATTATTATTATTATTAAGCGTATACATGAAGTAAAGCTACTGTTGGCTCTTCCTCCGTAATTAACTTTAAAAAACTACCTTTAACTATCTATATGCGACACTGATTTAATTTAAAACTAAAAGTCTCTACGGGCTATGAAAGACTGATTGTCATTAAACTTAATGTAGGTGATCTGTTGTTATTGTTTAGCTTCATGTTACAGGCTATTCAAGACTGATTAAGCTAAATGTAGGCTCTCGTTATATGGAAACGCTTTTGATATCACACTTTTTTTCTAATATTTTCATAAATAAATAAACTTACTCCTTAAATTGAACGTGTTTTCATAAAACATTTATGTCAATTTAAAAAAAAAAACCATATATCATCTACACCGTGATATATCAATTTACTACATCACTTTCGTGCTATATTTTTAGGAAGAACGTGATATTTGGTCCATTTTTTTTTTAGTTGCCAAATCCAGAGACTAAATGAATCATTAGGTTTGCTTTAGGTTATCAATAAAATGCATAGGTTATATTACTTATTTATTGTAGATTCTTTGTTGGAAAGTCGTTACTTATGAACATATGCTTTTTTTAAAGTCGTCACCTATAAAGTTGTCATTTTGTAGATAACACGTTGTCCTTTTAAATGGGCGGTGTGTCTTAAATGTCCACAGCTAGCAGCTTTATTTTCCAATGCCCGCTAGACCACATTTCACAAAAGTATAGCCATTGACACGACTATAAAATAAACAGAACTAATACTACAATATACAAGTCCGGTCGGTAGGTCGGTCGTTCGTTCGGTCGGTTGGTTGCAAAAGGATACGATGCCCAGCGCTCGGTTCCTGAAGTCGACCACAGTGAAGTTCTGGTGGGGCTCCAGAATATCCAGCAGATGGTGGGGGACCCGACCCCGCTCCTTAGGGGTCGCCTTCGCCGTCACTATGTCCAGCCCTTTGTAGACCTGGAACAAACATATTGAGGAGTTTACTTATTATGTGGTCGCTTCACTTAAAACAATCCGCCAATATTAGTCCACTGATGGACGTAGGCCTCCTCTAAGGCACCTCACTTCTTTTTGCCCTCGCCTATCGTCATCCATCCAGCATTTATGCTTCCTAAAAGATAAAGAACAATGTATCTGAGGAAGTGCATTTGCACGCAGGTGACAGCATAGGTATCATACCTTTATATTTATGTAGCAAAGTCACCCGTAACGTAACTGAGTAGAGTACACAATTGTAACTAAAGGTGTGCTATCTGCTACATTTTTTCGACTCTCTTCATTCATTTAAGAAGCCTTAATAACGATTGCATGCTTTTATTATCTACTTGATGACAACGAGAACATGGTATCATTATCATCATCATCATCAGCCATTTGACGTCCACTGCAGGACATAGGCCTCCCTCATGGTTTTCCAAGTTTCCCGGTCTTGTGCCGCCCGCATCTAGCGACTCCCCGCCACCGTAACCAGGTCGTCAGGCCATCTGGTGGGGGGCCTTCCCACGCTGCGGCGTCCGGTCCGCGGTCGCCAGGTCAGAACTTTTTCGCCCCAACGCCTAAACTTTGTATCACCTAAGTACATCTTTTTTTCTTACGATTTAAACATTCGTTGAACTTCCACCAATATTTTAGAAAAATTGCCACATCAGTCCAGCCGTTCTCTATTGTTCTATGTATAGAATTAATTTTGATTACTTAAGGCTATTCTTACGCTGTCTCGCTCGCACAGTTTAGTAATTTTAGTGATTGTAATAAAATTTGTATACTTTTGATAAATGTGTTCTGATGGTTTGATAGACAATAAAATTGCAAACATTCGAGGAATATGTTTCTTATCCTAAGTTTTTGATTGAGAAAATTTGATTCCAAAATTTATATTCTTTGAAACAACTTTTCTTTATTAAAAACTTCATATAGGAAAACAAAAATAAATTTCAAATACCCGTAATTTAATTACGCATCAAACCCTCAGACCACATTTATGAAAAGTTTATTACAATATGTAAAAATGTTAAAATGTGCGAGCGAGACAGCATGCTCCACGTAAGAACAGTCTTAAGGGATCTCCAGGTCAACTTTTGTACACATACTTTTTTATGACTGTTGGTGCCCTAGATAAAATAAAAATAACGAAACCACTCCAGCGGACGTGTCAAGGCGCAACCCTCGAGACGATCGGCAAAGTCGCGTGATGACGCGAAAACAGACCTAACGACTGTCATCATCATCACCATTTCCCTGCGACAGCAAATATCAAACAATAATAAAAGAAGACACAGAAAGCACACGCAGTATGGCGAGAAGATCGTCCACCCCAAAAAATATCATCAATCAGCCCGTGCTCGTCCACTGCTGGGCACAGGCCTCTCCCAAGGCACCCCACTTCCTTCTATCCTGGGCCATCCTCATCCAGCCACTACAGGCAATATGCCTCAGATCCTCGGTCCAGCGAGCTGGTGGGCGTCCTACGCTGCGTTGGCCAAATCGTGGTCTCCACCCGAGAACCTTTGCACACCATCAACCATCTTTTCTTCAGCATATGTGACCAGATCAGCCAAACAATATAAATCTACTGAAAAAGAGAGAAACGTTAAAAAGCGGCCGTTAAAATTTGGGACTTCACAGGCGGACATATTTCGATTAAATAGGAGATGCAGGGCGTAGTGTAGGGCGTGATAAAAAGTACCCGAAACCGGCGTGCGTGCATGCAACAGCTGAAACCGAGTTTTTTCAGGGTTACCTATTCGGCATGAATAATCAAAACACAGAATCAACGAGAATCTCTTCGGTTCTTCGGCATATGTGACCAGCCCACCGCCACTTCAACTGGCTAATCTTATAGGCTATGTCAGTCACCTTAGATTTTTGCTGAATTGTCTCAACAAGGAATAGAGTACTAGAGAGAGATAGCGTTGTTTAGGAGATTCGACTTCAATTCTGAAAGGAAATTTCGATTCGGAGGTTTTTATCGGAAGTCGAAGCACAGTGGCGGCGTCGACCGTGGTCAGTATAAAGAATAAGCGTAACCCGGCCAGAGAATAAGCCTGGCAATCCAAAGAGGCAACGTCGCCAGCGTTTTGGGCTCATTGCCGCAGGAGAGTGATCTGGGGCAGGTGTTTAATTTGTAAATATAGAATTTAAGACGTTACCAATAAATCACTCTCTCCTTGAGAGAAGGCCTGTGCCCTACAGTGGGACGCATATAGGCTGATTATGCTACCAATCAATAAAAAAATATAATAGAATAGAAGAATATATATTTTTTATTATTTAATTTACACTTTGTGTTCGCTTGGCGGTATGATATGGTTACATATGTCTTAAAGATCTAGTAACTTTATCGGTGCTCATGTACCTACTCCGAGAAGTCACGCACCCTCATCGAACATATAACTTTCGGCCCCGTGCTTTCTGCTGATTACTCTCTCACTCGTTTTATTTCGCATTTAAAATCGTGTCATCTCTTTTTATTTATTAGGCCTGCCCTAAACACCGATCCGGTTATAGTTCCGGTTCCGACAAGCCAAATTAAAAAACTCCGATTCGGAATTCGGATCCGATAAAACCACCTCCGTAACGTCCCTAGCCTGTAGATTTAACTGAGGCCAGTCCAGACCTTGTGTATGACTGTGGCCCAGTCTTGACGAAGAAATGCATAAGTCTGTCTGTAACTAATGAAGTGTAACCTTGGGCGGGTAGGGCGGAAAATGCCTATTTCTTTGCTTCTCTTCCGTGTACAAAAAGAACAGTAAACGGACATGCAGGAGAGGAGTACCAACTTATACAAAAGTTCTTATTTCAAAAAACAACTTATTTTTAGACGTTTTTCTGCTTTTCACCATACGAAGCTTTCGTTTAATTAAATATTCAAGGTTTGAAACTCTCCACATGAATACATCTGGCTATAAAAAATATACCTACATTTCAGAGAAGGCACCTAGTCTACAGAATTAAATTAAATTATTAGAATGAATTAATTACAGAATTAAATTAAAGGTTAAATGGTTTTAGAATATTTTATTTATATAAAAAATTACATCTTTTTTTTCTTTTTTGGTTCGGTCTGAAAACTAGCGCCAAAGTCCTGCTGTGGCATTATGCTGATACTGACTGGCCCATTTTTGATAACTTTCTATGTCTAAAAACTTGCTAACAGAGCCTGCAGTATGGGTTTTCTTATTGGCAAAATCTGATTAAATAGCTGTTAACACAATAAAAACTGAATTTGCACGGATATTTACTCGTTCTTGCAAAAGTACCGAAATGTCGGAAAATTCTAAAATGAAAAAATAAACTAGTAAATATCCGTATAAATTCAGTTTTTATTATGTCTAGTGCTCGTGTTAACCTTAGAAAATACTATGTTAGACTAAAAAAGACTAAATACTCGGGGCTGCAAGTGATGTAAATTGCTTCGGCCAGATGTCGCTGTCTGTACGTAATACAGAGAAGTTTGTAAAGAGGCTCGAAATTTCGCCTTGCACTTGCCCATTAGCTCAATTGGGGGAGTGCTGGCACGGTTAGCCAGAGGTCGCGGGTTCAAGTCCCGGCATGGGTGGAATTTTTAGCCTCTAAATAGGTTTTTAAAATTGTCCTCACCACGGGTTAGTGCAACAACAAGAATATAAGACTAAGTAATCAAAGAAAAATATGTTGTGTGGTTCATTATAATTTTATAATACGTACCTCCTGTATTTCCAATGAAATAATATTCCCAAGTAATTCCTGGTATAAAGAATATTCTTTTTATCTATCTACTGTGTAATGTTTGTAGCCGAATGTCGAAATGTCGAACGATATAAAGTTTATTCTATTCTATTCCATTGAATAGGCCAAGTTTCCTTTCGTAGAATCATTCTCCTTATTCTCTCTCTTTCACTCTCTCCATTTATATCTCCATTTATCTCTCCTTTTGTCTCTTTTTGTCTGTTAAACAGGAGGATAGGACCTTAACACAGCGACCCCACTGTCTCACCTAAACACATCGTCACGCGGCTGGAAATTATGTAAATGCTGGACGAATGTTGTGGTAATAGACTCGGAATGTTCACTGCAGAGGTTCAACTTGGCCGACCGCTTAGTAGATCAATCGGGTTTTAATTCCATGGAATGATTTGACTGACAGCCGAAAAAACATACGGGCTTATTTATAAAATCACGATTCCTGAAAACACTCCTCAGTGGCAGTCCGTGGTAAAGGGAATCACGTAACCTGTTAGAAAAACAATTGATAACATTTCATATTTTACAACGCCTAAAACTAAAAATTACGAAAAAAATATTTACAATTTTTATTATTGCTTAATTTTAGAGAAAATAAATAAAAACCAAAAATTATGTGTTGACGTCACACATATGGTGGAATGAGGAGTTACTGTTGCCTAATATTAAAAAAAAGTTGTTATGACAGATGTCATAGTTGACTGACCAGAGAAATGACATTAAAGTAAAAAACAATGGTTTTTAAAAAGTCGGCAAAGGTGTTAGTATTACCACGTACTCGTATTACTATACCGTATGTGTGACGTCATTTGGCGTTTACGTCTTTTGAGAATAAGACGAAATTCAAACAGAAAATTATGAATGAAAGTCATCAAATTTCTGAAAATAAAATCATAAAATATGTAGGATAATTCACGCAAATAAAACTCTAAACGAGTTTATTTAATCCAATATACTTATCTTATACCTATCAAATAGGGGATGTATTAGCAAAGGGCAAGATAAAAAGTACCCGAAACCGGCGTGCGTGCATGCAACGACTGTTGTTGAACGAATGAATGTTGAGGAAGCGAAAGTGATCTGTCAGGATCGTAGCAAGTGGCAGTCCCTGGTCTCTGCCTGACCCTCTGGGATACAGGCGTGAGTTTATGTTATGTTATGTTACATATCAAAATATTATTATTATACTTTATTGCACCCGAAACATTCAACAGGACATTACATAAGACACTCGTATGTTAATTTTCGTGGTGAGAAGAATCCCGTTATACCTATTATGTTTGTGGCCACTTATTTCTATGCTCGCCCATCCCCATGCTGACGCTTGGCCTCTACAAACTCAGATATGGTGGTCAGGTGTAATAGAACTTTATACCAATATATTCCAATATTACTGATCCTGAATATCAAAGCAAGTAATATTACGATATCCTAACTGATGCTGAATTTCGGTGCTAGCCGTGTATCAGGACACAGGCCTCCTTCGTGGTTTTCATAACCATGAGGGGTTTTGCCATAGTCGCCACGCTCGGCAGGCGGGTTGGCGATCGCAGTATGCGGTTGGAATCCCAGGAAGACGCTGCTGCCCGTCTCCTCGTAATTGATTTCCTTAGTCGCCTTCTACGACATCCACGGAAGGAAATCGAGTGACGCTATTCTTAATCCGGCGCCACACGGATCAAAAGTTATTATAACCCCGTATTTATATTTAAAGATTCATGTGATCAATGCATTGGCCAAATCGCGCGGATTACGAATTGCGACGAAGAGTCGAGTGACAATATTATAAGATCCATATTGAATGATCAGTGTACAGACGATCAGTCAACAGAAGTTAAAACCTTTGTATTAGCACATCTACTAGAGTTCTTCGGATTACTAACCTCGAAACCATTAAATATTTTCAAACTAAAACTTTCGTATACACAACACATTATTAACTCAAATCCGGATACTCTTACTTAAATATCAATTATTATTTATTAAATATATTTATTTCGGAATAAATCCACAGAAAAGTGTTAGTAACAAAACGACTTAGCCTATATTAGTAACTAAACCTAGATAATAAAGAGGTATAATTTAATTTAAATATTTTGTGGAGCCGCGCGCATGCGTGCATATCGAGTGCCTGAAAATGTGGCAGTCGGCATAGCATAGTTAAATAAACAAAAAAACAATTACTATCTACAAAAAGAAATAAGACGCCATTAAAAACGTAACTTGTAAAAAAAACCAAGTCTCGCAATGCAGTTCTTCAACCGTAAAAACTTGTGAGATCCGTGTAATACCAAGTCGGTTAATTTATTCAGTCCCCACTTAAAGGTCCTTCTCTCTCAAGTTGTTACGTAATTAGCTAACCTAACAACATCTTATAGTGACCATATTAATATTAAAAATCATATGTTTTAAATAAATAGATTGACTTGGCAATCGCACTAAACAATCTAATTTAATATAATATGTCTTCATCATCAGCCATTTGACGCCCACTGCAGGAAATAGGCCTCCCTCATGGTTTTACAAACCATGAAGGCTTTGCCGTAATCGCCACGCTTGGCAGGCGGGTTGGCGATCGCAGTATGCGGTCGGAATCTCAGGAAGACGCTGCTGCCCATCTCCTGGTAATTGATTTCCTTAGTCGCCTTCTACGACATCCACGGAATGAAACGGAGTGACGCTATTCTTAATCCGGCAAAACACGGACAGTCTTACTTGGGAGATACATTGTATTTTCATGCGATGGCCAAGACTATCAATAATTTTGCCGACAATTCGGCTCTTTTATTACTTTTTTATAAGTCATGTAAAATTTATGATTATCCATATTTTTTTATCAGACATACCTACTTAAAAATAAACTATATCGTCTCTGCAGTGCCCGCAGTAGTATGTTTACAGGTTGCCATAGCAACCGATTGACTCGGTCACTACCTGGGGCCTGTTTCATAAAACTAAAAGTCATATTTACTATGACAATTCGATACACATTGCAAAGTCCAGATTGATGTCCAGATTGAAAAAACAAACCTGCTACGCAATGTACCTCGAACTGTCATAATAAACTGCAAATTGCAGTGTTATGAAACTCGGCCCTGAAAGCGCAGAGGTCATTCTTCTATAGTGTCGTGAAGATATTTATAGTAATTTTCTCGCCCCCTGTGGACTTAAGCGTGATGTTATACAGCCTTATATGTTACACGGGAATCTAATCTAAAACAATCATGAATTGAATATCTTCTTATACTACAAGTACGGGGAAAAATATGACAATTCTACATTTGTAATTAAATCATAAAAAAAAAATATCTTTGAAGTTCGGATAAAGCTCGGAAAAAACTGCGAAACTCGATTCCTGAACTATTTATAATACGTACAGTACCTACCTACAAATTTGTACGGAACCCTCGGTGGGTGTGTCCGACTCGCACTTGTCCGGTTTTTTCCCTCAAAAATTCGATTTGCACATAGTTTGATACTAAACTATAATGCCCGGCACATGTATTGACCTACACTTGTCACACCGCATTGGTCGTATTTCAAGTCGAATTTTTTTTAGGTATTTTTCATAATTTCGACAACACGTTATAGAGTTATGGAGCGTTTTTGAAACCGTCTCGTCTGTGTAAGGATCGAAAAGACTTAAGTTCTTCTGCACTGATATATGTTCTACAGATTACTAAAGTTTATAAAGTTATAATTTTAAAGAAAAACAAATATCACATATTTGTAAAATTTCGATCTCCAACTTTGTAATATTGTTTGCGTGAACTTTCACGCAAACAATATAACAAAGATAAAAAGTACCCGAAACTGGCGTGCGTGCATGCAACGACACTAAAGAATGTTGATAAAGCGAACGAGGATTGTCAGGATCGTGGCAAGAGGCTAACCCTGGTCTCTGCCGACCTCTACAGAACGCAGGCGTGAGTTTATGTAATGTAATGTATACAATATTACAGAAGAGCAATCCTGCAAAAATTCCCACCAAACTGATAAGTATAGGTATTTCAAAAGGCATTTAAAAATATGTATAATATTCGCGTACCTAAATTACAATGTTGCTGTGAAATCGTAAAAGGCCCACGGACACGTATGATGTGGAGCAAGTTCACTAGCTGAGCGGGTTCTATTGTAAAATACTGTTCCTATACTAAAATTAAATACTAATTGTTAGCGCAAACGTCAGCCAATGAGCTAATTGAGTCTTACTTAAAAAAAAATTGTAGTCAAAAATTATGGTTAGTAGGTAGGTATATCGCGGTAAAAAATAGTTATCCTGGAGAAAATTTCCGAAAACATGTGTGTCTCCGAAACGCATTAAATTCGAAATCCCTTGATAAAAAATGCCGATGCCTTTCAACAAGAGTATAATTAAATAAGTAATAAGATCAAAATTAAAGACTTGAAAATAAAATTTATTAAGAAGGCATATCTTAAATCTATGAGATGAAATAGCGATCTAAGATCCACATACAATTTTATTTTTAAACAAAAATGTACACAGTAATTGAAAATTTCCTATACAAAGTGAAAAAAAAACAAGATAGCGATGTCACTATGTAGGTATAGTTTCGAGCCGGTGCTAAGTTACAAGATCAGCATATACATTTTAGGCACCGAAAAATATATTTCTATAATACCTACATCGGACATATTCGTTTCAATTATTTCTCTGTTTTTAGTGCTGTAGTGTTTTGAACTTTGTTTTTATTTTTAAAAACATCATGATTTTTTTGTGAATATCACAACGACTCCACATCACTATGTTTTCTGAAAGCAAATTCACGAGTTACTATATAAAACTCTTTTTAGTGCTTTAGTGTTTTGAAGTATTTTTATTTAAAAAAAAAACATGATTGTTTTGTGAGTATCACAACGATTCCACAAAACTATGTTTTCTGAAAGCAAATTCACGAGTTACTGTAAAAAAACACCCAAATCGCTTGAAGTATGCAAAATTTTATGATGGAATGTGCCTTTAAAAATTATTTTGTTTTTTTTGTAAGGTTCATATTTTACGTACGCTTACGGTAAAGGAAAAGATGGGTGTAAATAACATTGTTTAGAACAATTTTTCATGTTACATTGCAAATAAACGAGTTGTTAATCAAATCAAAATGCATCCCGCTTTTGGGGTATAAATTGGAAAATATCGAACCTACGAAAAAAATAATGAGAGCCAAAATTAAAGCAAATTTAATTTTAAACCACTTTTGTAATTAACATTTTTCGTGTGAAACTGAAAACAAACGACCTATTCAATAAACAAAATTAAACCTTAAAATCGAGATGGCGGACGACACAAAGTACAACCAGTCCCGCGACAATAGTTTTGACCTTTACTCATTTAAATAAATAAAAAGTAAAAGGATTTTGTATTAGAATAATTTTTCTGTAGATATAGCTATTACGTCACACCTGTAGGTATATCAGGCGAGATTCGTCAGAGCTAGTCAATGTATAATACAGAATTGAAGAGAGTGTAGATTCTGTATGAGTGGTTAGTCTACAAACTGCTCTTTGTTCCGCGAAGTCGAGCGCCCTCGCCCCGCCCCATCTGTGTGCGCTGAAAAGTCTTTTGAGCGACTTTTCTGCGCTCCGTCCTTTCCTCGCCCCCGCCCCACGTCCCTTCTGTGTGCCTCGCGGTTATGTCTATGAAAATGAGCGTAAAAAAAATCCGCCTCCGCCTTTGCCGTGGGCCGAGCCGTGCTCCGCGGTCACATCGAATTACTGATAATAAAATATCAGCCAAGGCCAGCGCGACATCGACCAAATACTATTCGCGTAACAGTACGGCACTGCTTATAATAATTCATGTAATATGCAAATCGATATACATAGTAAATAGGATAAATCGATGTACTTCGCATGGCCGATTAAGCCACAGACTAACGAGTAGGAACGACTGATTGGACTAGTTGGGTACACAGCATAAATGTAGGATTTGTCATAATTAACTATTGAGACGTGTGGTTCTATGAAATAGGGCTCTGCATACAAACATACATAAACTCACGCCTGTATCCCAGAGGGGTAGGCAGAGACCAGGGACTGCCACTTGCCACGTTCCTGCCCGATCACTTTCGCTTCCTCAACATTCATTAGTCGTTGCATGGACGCACGCCGGTTTCGGGTACTTTTTATCTCTCTGCGTTGTATAGAAGACAATTCATGGTTTATGGTGACTTTGAATTTAATGTACACTGCATAGCCGATTAACCCACAGACTAACAAGTGGTATTACTAGTTCTACCAATCGGCTACGCAATTTACATCGAATTGTCTTAATAAACTATGAATTGTAGTTTTATGAAACGGAGACCAAGCCTAAAATAGCGGCGGTAGTCTAATGGGTAGAACATTGGACTCGGAAGCGAGAGACCCAAGTTCGATTTCCAGTGCGGGCATTACCTATGACTTTGTTTTCTAAGTTATGTACATTTGTAAAGTTAACGTAGCAATACCACTCGCTAATTGTGAAGGAAAACATCGTGAGGAAAACTTAGTGTCTGAGCTATTCACATACCTCAGTGCTTGAAATCGCCAATCCGCGGAGGGCACGCGTGGTGATTAAGCCCATACTCTCTCCCTGAGAGAAGGTCTGTGCAACACAGTGGGACGTATAACAGGCTGCTTATGTATGTATGAAACGAACCCCAGTGCTTTATTTCACAAAACTAGAATTCATGGTGTAATATGACAATTCGATGTCCATTGCAAAGTCATAGGAAGACTAGTTTACGCAATGTACATCTATTTACCTATGTATCTATGCAGCCCACGAAAGACGCCCACTGTTGGTCAGCCAGTCCCCTGCTAATCTCGTCCATCGCCCGCCTTCTATACCCACCGAAAGACGGCAAACCCACCGAATGCACATCGAATTGTCATAATTAATTATGAGTTGTAGTTTTATGAGACGCGGACCTGGGGCGCTACTACGTAAAACCTCCAGTGTGTGGAGTTGTCTGATTTAACCTACTCCGAACTGTCAAATACATACATATTTTGACACATTGCAATCGTCAAAATGCTTAACCTGATATACTAGACATTTACGTGATCGAAGGGCTGGTATCCCCCTCGCGAGCAAATTACAGGTTTCTTAGCGATCAGAAGTGATATATTGTTTCGTTCAGCAATAAAATAATTTTTTGGTCAATAAAACCTAGACGACGTGACCGTCGCCCTATAACCAGCAGTTGACAGAAAAAATATCAAACTGAACAGCAAGAAATTCCAAATAATTGATGAATAGAAGGTCCTATATTAGTCATATAATTATATTAATATATTACAAATTTCTGTATAAAAACTAATTAAACTTTAACTCGGTTTTGGGGCACTATAATAATCATATTATGTGGCTCTACTGTCGACAGCATGTCCACCTTTACACGGGTGCACTCTACTCAGTTAAGTTACGGACGAATTTTCGACAAAAAGTAAAGATTGATCAGTCGTCGTCTTCGCAAAGTTTTCATCGAACAACTTAGGTATACTGTGGAGATAAGTTTTAGAAATCGCGAAAAAAAAAAATCAGTTGCTGGTGGCAACTTCAGTATGGGTTGTGGGTCAGCCCGCTGCGAAAAACTAAGAGTTACTTGTAGGTGGTCTACCTACCCTCACTACAATAATTGACTGTACTTGCCATTTCAGTCTACCCGTGACCACGGCAGCTGCAACGTTGCCGAAACGTCGGGAATCTAAGGTAATAAAATACCTAATAAAAAATCGCGCTTCGGCCCGTTTAATATATTACAAAGTAAAGTTGTAGGTAATTATATGTAAATCTCAAAGATAATCGGGTCAAGAGAAACATAAGCGAATTTTTTACAACAGCTATCTATCTGTTACAAAGTCAACACTACAGGTTATCCAAACAAGGCAAAATTAAATCGTTCCTCAATCGTCACTTAGCAACGGTCTAGCTAGCCGAATCCGTCATCAGACCAAACCAAAGTTAAATGAATGACACGAGATAAAACTACGCATCAAGAACGCTTAATGAATACGCTTATCTGAGTGCCGAAAGTTAATTTTATCACCAAAATGTCTTTTGGAAGGTGACATGGAAGATACGTTGTATATAGAGATGACAGAAGAATCTGTGCTTGCTGGCCTTCCCAACAAAATTATCATCTTCATCACCGACAACAAGTTCCGTTTATTATTACCAACGTACCTAATCAGATAAGAAGTCCTCTTTATCATTATTACTGGATAGCAAGTACTCTTTATTATTATTATCATCACTAACCGATAGTAAGTGCTCTTTATTATAAATATCACCAGTACCCGGTAGCGAGTCCTCTTTATTAATGTCATCATCATCATTAACCGACAAGTCTTCGTTTTTTTTATTATCGCCATTACCTAATAACAAGTGCTCTTTATTATAATTATCAACAGTACCCGGTAGCGAGTCCTCTTTATTAATATCATCACCATTAACCGATAACAAGTTTTCGTTTTTATTATCAACATCATCATTACCCGATAAAAAGTCCTCTGTATTATTATCATGTTTATGTTCATGTTCGTGAAGTCCTTGCCTGGTTACCATAGCACATGGTATCCTAGTTTGGGACCAGGACAAGTGATTGTATTGTGTGGAAGTTATTATGGGGGAATAAAAAAGATAACAGTCTCGTCTGACCAAAATGGCCAGACGGACGCCCTCCGGCTGAGGAGTCCAAGCGGCCGGAGGTCAGGGTGGCAACGAGAGAAAACGTCGGACTATCCGGGCTGTATCAAGAAGCACCGCCTTCTGCATGATAGCCGGAAGCATGCCCACACGAAGTTCCAACCGCCTCAGATGGTCAGCGAGACTGGTTGGAATTAACCCATTCGCGGATAGGACTATAGGAACGATTTCGGTGGACATCACCCCCCACATATCGGTAACCTCGTGCGCCAGATCCAGATACTTGGTTTTTTTATCCGTTATTATTATTATTATCATCATAATTACCTGTTAAAAAGTCATCTGCATGTTCACGCCAAATTGTCACGAGGATGCGGATTGAAATAATCCGTTTTCATTGCACATAACATTATTTCTCCTTTGCTTTCTCTAACAAAGAAAATATTTTATGCACATAAAAGGGATTATTATCTTGTAATATATCCATTTTTGCGCGCCTTTCGTTACTCGTAGACAACAAACAATTTAAAAACTAATTTGTAGAAGAGTTTAAGAAATCCGCCGTTCTGTTCCTTGACGTCAAACACTGAACATAAACTGAAGTTATCTCGTGAAACAAACTTAAATTTCTGTTGTGACATGGAAAACTAAACACTATTGTCTTTCAGATAAGAGTTAGATTGTTGAGTCTGCTGTTAAGGTCAAATGTAGAGGCGACTAGAGCAAACGCGTGATACGGAGACGAGTCAAAGTCGAACTTCAAAATTGTCATCAACTTCGGAAGGTATTTAATTTCGATACTCGTTATTATGTACCTGTAGTCAGCAAATCAACGTTTGCAAGAGCAAACTCTACTCAGTTACGTTACGGGCGTCTTTGCAACTAAAATGTAAGAATAAAGAATAATAATTTATGGCCATCCAAGGTTTACAGTGATTATACAGAACTTTACTAAAAACAAACTTAAACTAATGTGGTTTGCACAAGGTCCTGTCAGTAGCAATGTATGACAACCGCACATAGGTACGCACAGCATAATGCTGTTGGATAGATCTATCCTAAAACAGCGCTGATAAAAAAGTTGACCTGGGGTTTGTTTCATAGAACTACAATTCATGGTTTTAAAAATTCCACTCATGCTGGGAACTGAGAACTTCAAATTGTAAAGCAAAGAATTAAGTAGGGCAAATTATGGTTATAAGGGGCTTGATTTTTTTCTCCCGCGCCCCCACTGAAGTTGAAAAATATTTTTGTTTAAATAAAAAATAAAAACCGACTTCAAAACACTAACTACATCACGGCATACACGGCTGAACGGATCTAGAAGTAATTTGTGCACCGAGATAGATTTTAGTGTACATAAGGTTTCCACGCAAACGTAGTACCTATTTTTGAACTCTTAGTTTTCTGCCTTGTAGTGACGCTGTCCACATTTGAGGACATTTGTTCGCATACCCTATTTGTTTTATTTTTTGACAATCGCGAGTTTCCTTTCAAACGTATGTGAACGCCTCTAATGCTTAGGTTTCCCAGCAATATTTTCCTTCACAGTTACCTCTATTGAAACACTAAAGAAGCTAGCAAATTTGTTAAAAAATTGAGTACCTAAGTAGGTAAGTATGAAGATTTTTTGTCACGAAGGTAAGTACTTAATATAGAAAGGGTACATACACACATACAGTTCACGCCTGCATCCCAGAGGGGTAGGCAGAGACTGGTCTCTGCCAGGATCCCTGGGGACTGCCACTTGTTACGATCCTGACAGATCACTTTCGCTTCCTCAACATTCATAAGTCGTTGCATGCACGCAAGTGGTTTCGGGTACTTTTTATTTTGCCCTTTGCTAATACATCCCCTATTTGATCGAAGTATGTCCGTCTAAAAGGATCTGGACTCATATTACCATAAGGCCACTAACAGTTCAGCAGGTCTCTTTGTAGGTGAATGGTTAATAAACATAAGCTTCAGAACTGTTATACCCGCGAGAAAGGTATGAATACCAAACGAACACATCCCATTACAATAACATGTAATTTCACAAGTCGCTTTTCAGTCGTTTCCAGCAGCACTCCAACGATATTGCAACGAGAATTACGAGATTTTCAATTGTTCTAACTGTCAAGTTATTTGAGACTTTGAAGGAAAACATTTTAAAATATTTGCCTATTCGAGAAATATAAAGCTTGCAAGTGATCTGTTTGACAAATTTAACGTCTCGGTATTCAAAACATAATACTTAAGCCCCCGTTGGTGCCCTAATTCAACCACTAGGGTGCCAAATTTGCACTGATTAAATTCCAGGAATTTATGACACAACAGGCGAGACCAAGATGGCGGGATGACTTCAACACATACACTTGACTGCCGGGATAATTAATTTAATTTTATAAATTTGAAAGTTGAAAATGAAAAATGAAAATGAAAATGAAAAATGAAAAAAACTTTATTTAGAAAAAGGTTAAAAAAGTGGTTACTGGCTCCCAAACTAGGATTCCCTGTGCTATGGGTAGCCAGGCTTCTTCCAAAATACATAATAATATGTGTTTTACAATAGTTACTAATAGCATCTAATATCTACACGTTCTTATACCGTAGCGTAAGTAACGACTACAAGAAACAATACAAATACCAGCTTACAAACCATGAAACACGAGTCCCACTAATTTTTAATATGAAAGTTCGTGTTTTTTAATAATTATTATAACAACAATGTATGTTAATTAGCACATAGTCTACATTACATAAATTTTAATAAAATGTACATTAATTTGCAATGTTTTTTTTTTGTTATTGTGGACCTGTTTCTGAACTAAAGAACAAGCAAAATACTCAAAAACATCAGTTCATCCCTTCAGAATTCCCAAAAAAGAACGAAGCAAAGATCACTTAAACGATCACTTAGTTAACCCAATGAGACTCCCATTCCAGAAACCTGCGGTTTGTGTTTAAACGTAGCGTCATAGTTAAAAAGGAACAAAAAAAGCCTTCTAATACTTATATACTTATTGGAGGTAGTTGGTATTTTAGCATAGGATTCCATAAGCTAAGAATCACAACAACTTGTAGGTACTTAACAATGTACAATATCAACTTAACTTAGTGAGGCTTGCAGTTTTAAAGTAGGTGCTTATTTTGTTTTTGGTGTGTACAATAAGTTCTTGAAGATGTTTGGAGGTTTGGATGTTTGTTACTCAAACATGCCATAACGGCTGAACGGATTCACATAAAACTTGGCGTACAGATAAACAAAGACCTGAATTCAGACAGCATACATGGTATCCCCGTAATCCGTTCTGGTGGGATAATATTTATTTTAAGTTTAAAATAGATAACGTTTGCGAGCGAACGTTGTGTTTTAAAAATAGATGGCGTTGTGCAAGAATCGTATATAGTCCGCACAAATCTTTTTGACGGTAACGTGAACATAGTCACAGATCGTTTGCACATCGCTTACTGTCTTTACAATGTATGTGTGAGTAATTGAGTACTTTAGTAAATGACTGATAGTAATTTACTACGCATTACACTACGCCAATTCGGCTGCCCAATATCAAAACGTAGTATCTCAATATTTTTGAAAAAAAACGGGTTTTTGCATTTTCTGGCTTACTAGGTTGAATGCCCCGTATTTGGCTCTTAAAGACACCTATTTTTATACGAATTACTAAAATAATAATCAGCATGTTCCAGTAATTTGAACTGTGATAACTTATTTCTTCGTAGAACAAATTGAAAACATAGCATGTCAGCATTATAAATTGAAAACTCTAGTAACTGTATCAGTTGCTAGGTTTTAAATTTGTCGTAGGCACTTACTACTTTTTCAATTTGTGATGGCAACAAAAACGGTTACAAGTGAAATTTCTTTTACACAAATAAACTATCTGAAAACCTAGCAACTACACATGCTAGGTTTTAAAATGGTTTTTACGCTCAAATTATTATAGATTTACAAAAATAAATCAAGTATGTGTGATTTAAGTTGTAGTATTGATTTTACTTAAATTTTATGTATGTGAATCGTAAGTAGTTACCGTATCTTTTAGTCCAACTCCTGAAACTCTAACTCTATTAGTTATGTTAGGAGAAGCCAACGCAACGCTGCTGGTTTTTTGCTCTCCTGAACTATTTGGTCTGAATGAGATACTATGTTTTGATATTGGGCAGCCGAATTACGTTTTACAATATTAAGAACGGCAATGCTCTGAAACGCGTTGCCGGCGTCTCTTTTTCCAGAGACACGTAACCTGGGTGTCTTTAAAACCAGAGTCACCCGGCATTTAACAGGTAAACACGTAACATCTTAGACCCCATCTTCGTTTACCATCAGGCGTGACTGGCGTCAAGTGTCAACCTGTCCTAATTTAAAAAAAAACCTGTCAAGTGCGAGTAGGACTCGCGCCTTAAGGGTTCCAAATAAATAAACTTAACTTTGCGGTGGGAATGTATGTTACCAACCTGATCGGACTCTTCCGACAAAAAATCAAGTAAGTTGTAGTGCTTACGAAAGTTTTAGTTGGAACATATGTTCTGCCATACAAACTAACTGCAAAGGTAACATTACAACTCACGCCTGTATCAAGGAGGGTAGGCAGAGACCGGGGTTTACCACTTGCCACGATCCTAACAAACCTCTTTCTCACCATCACATCGAGGGTAAGTAAGTTTAATTACGTCGGTAAGTATAATTCGTAGCCGGTGCCAAGTTACATGACCAGCACATACATTTTGGGCACCGACTCCAATATATTTCTACATTATTATTAATACGTTTATCGCACATAAGTAAAAAATACAATGGCAATGTGGCGGACTTAATGCTATAAGCATTTTCTACCAGTCAAACACAGGTGGTGCAAGAAATTAACCGGTAGGCATACCTACGAAATAGACAGATAAGACGATTAACTTCATATTTACTTAATACCTTGATGTACCTACTGACTTCGAATTTAAAGGTAACATTTGTTTCAATTATGACCAGCACACGCGTTTTGGGCTCGGACTACAAATTATATTTCTACAACTAGCTGTGCCCGCGACTCCGTTCGCGTACATTTCGATTTTTACGAAGCAGCATTTGTATGGGGGCCACGTCTTATCATAACTGGAGCTAGAATTTAAATAGCCTATCCTGTGTCCCAGATGTCTATATGTTTTTATACCAAATTTCATCAAATTCGGTTATGGAGGAACATACATACATACATACACGCATACAGAAAAAATTTCTAAAAATCGTGAAATTAGTTTCAGTATCATATATTGAGCCTATAAACACAATATCTCTGAAAACAAACTAACTTACTCCATGACCGACCCTTACAGATTTATTATTAGTATATAGAAGATACCTACATGTACGTATTGGGTTCGAATTTAAAGGGCACATTTGTTTCAACTATTTCATTTTTTTTAGTGCTGCAGTGTTGTGAACGACAACTACGACTTCACCAAAAGGTGTTTTCCGCAAAGGCACGAGTCGCTATAAAAAAAACACCCAAATCGCTTCAAGAGTGCCTTTAAAATTTGAAGGATTCTGTCGACTTTGCCAGGATCCCATCATCAGATACTGTACGTAGGTACATGAAGGTATTTTAGAAATATATTTTGCAGTCGGTGACCAAAATATATATCTCCTGCTCATGTAACTTGGCATCGGCTCCAAATTATACTTCTGCAATACCAACATGTACGTACCGACTTCTAATTAAAAGGCCATATTTGTTTGAGTTGTTTCTGTGTTTTAGTACGTTTTGAAGTTGCTTTTTTTCATCTTAAAGAGGCATCGGGTATGGTAAATATTACACATGGTACCTACTTTATGAAAATATCCGTCTAACCCCCAGTTTCTCGTACACTAACACGCTGTTAATCTACTGTTAACAGCTGTCAATTGACCAAAGTGCATACAAAAAAACGCCACTGTCAGCTGTTAACAGTAGATTAACAGCTTGTTAGTGTACGAGAAACCGGGGGTAAGCCTTTTTGCACTCTAGCTTCGTCTGACATATTGACAAAACCTCAATTATTGTCAAAGTCCAATATGTATCAAGTAGTCAACGATTGGTATGTTCCACTTCACTAAGAATCACGCTTCTCGGCAAAAGACGCAGGGACCATGCGCTGCACATACTAACTAAACTACCGAAGCTGTTGTTAAACAGAAACTGTAACTGACGTGTTTCAGGAAAAAGGCCGTTTGAACATAACCCAGTTTTTAACACGTCAAACCGCAAACACAAGTACTAAGTACTTACCCCATGACCTGGAAAAGACAAGGCACATCACCTCACCCATTGACATAGATGGCAAACGGGGGTATTTTTAGGTTCTAGGGCGCAGGCAGATTGTCGCACGAGGGAGCGTGGGCTGCACGTGGGCGGTCGGCGCCAGCCCTCTCCCGCAATAACAGCTCTACAGTCTGTTCATCCTTACTTGTCCAATTTAGTAAACAATATTATAACCTCAAAATTTACATTTGATGCCGAAACTAGATATTTTCTTAGTTTGTGCACTTTGTTTATAAACATAGCAGCGTGTTATCCAAAATGGTGTCCCAGGTTACTTCGTTTATGGGAATATGGCAGTTTTCGACTAAAAAGTCATACTTTGCGGGTAGAATCTTGTTTACTAAATTGGACAAGTAAGGATGAATAGACTATAGGTCATGAGGCAATTCCAGGAAAAAACACGGCAAATAACACTGAATTCTAATCGCCCATACAAACAAACTATAAATGCTCTACTAGGACCAACCAAAGTTAGCGATGAAATCAAGGGCTGTATCAGCAAGTTTTGTAAATTATAAAAATATACCACCGTACATTACCTGGGTTCGTTTTATAAAACTACAATTTATAGTTTATAAGGACAATTCGATAAACATTGCGTAGCCGCGTCTTTCTACTTGTCAATCAGTGGGTTTATTGATGTACATCGAATTGTCATAATAAACCACGAATTTATAGTTCGTTGAAATAGGAGTACACGTATGAAAAGGTTTCTGTGCTGTCGACTGTACGACAAAATGTCAATAGGTACTTCCACTTCCTACAATGCACTGTATCTAATCTAATAATATATGTTATATCTTTAAACGAGCAATTCTTGTATATACATCCATATATAATCTGAATCTTGGAAACGGCTCCAACGATTTTCATGAAATTCAGTATGCAGGGCGTTTCGGGGGCGATAAATCGATCTAGCTAGGTTTAATTTTTAGAAAACTTCGTTTTATGCGTGTTTTCAGGCAATGAAAAACTGCAACAATATCATTAGAATACAAAGGTAAATTTCGCCACAATCTACAAGGCTGTGATAACTCAAGTGGGAAATCGGGCGGTCCCGAAACCAGAAGACCCGGTTCGAGTCCAGACCAGCCCCTATATTACGCTCACCAAATCCTGAGCGATTCCAATCGTTTAAGTGTCAAATTAGTATGGAATTTGACAGTTAGACGATTGGAATCGCTCAGGAATTGATGAGCGTAATTAGGCCACTGATGTTGTTGTAGATAGTGAATACTAATCTCGTTATCGTAGACTACCTATTTTTAAGTTAAACTCTTTTTATACTGACGTGTTCTGTATGTTTAATTTTTTGATTTATGTACATATTCTTTTCTCTTTAGTTACCAATTACTTGATTATAAACACTTCAACAGACATCTTTTTACTGAAACTCCCCGCGCCTCCAACAGATGTGTCCAGTCCGATATATATTTCCCTTATCTAAATATAATTTTAATCGTATCTAAATGTAATTTAAATGAGGACGTCAGCGCAAAAGTGGCCTAACCCACAATTTTTCATATTCCTGCTTATCTACTGCAATTTATTTAAAACATAATTAATTTTGATGCAAAACCGGCCTATTTTACCCATGGAGAACAGATGGCGTTGTAGACATTATTTTTGCGCGTACTGTTTTTGCCTACGAAGCAGACTATGTATTCAATTTAAATTCATGAAAATGTATGGCTCATTATCTCCATACTAACTATGTTAAGCTTAGGCCACTTTTGCGCTGACGGCCTCAAATAAAACACGATTAATAAAAAAAAAAAAAAAAAAAAAACCACCCCGATACTGCACATTTATTGAGAATGTGTGGCATTTTCATGTATGGTTGACCAAGCGCGGACCCACCGTGGTGGGCACGATGGGCATACCCACAACCCTAATTGACTTGTGACGTCACACTTTTTGGGTCTTCTGATTGTTATTCTATTGATATAAACAGTACAAAATCTCGGTGAAGGTGTCACATTTTGTAAACATCTCCTTTGTAGGAATGCACTATATCGATCATGAGCGAGTTCATACTCCGACTCGCACTTGGCCGATTTTCGGGAGGCTGTGACCGCAACCTTTTTTTAGGGTTTCGTACCCAAAGGGTAAAAACGGGACCCTATTACTAAGACTTCGCTGTCTGTCTGTCTGTCCGTCCGTCTGTCCGTCTGTCTGTCACCAGGTTGTATCTCAAGAACCGTGATAGCTAGAGAGTTGAAATTTTCACAGATTATGTATTTCTGTTGCCGCTATAACAACAAATACTAAAAACAAAATAAAATAATTATTTAAGAGGGGCTCCCATACAACAAACGTGATTTTTTTTCTTTGTGTCTAATATTGTATAGATAATGGTACGGAACCCTTCGTGCGCGAGTCCGACTCGCACTTGGCAGGTTTTTTAAGAGAAGCAAAAGTACAGAAAACATGTGTATATAGCGACACAGGAAATTTGACAACAAATAATGAATTACTAATAAAGAATTTACAGTAGGCAACAAAATGTGTGTGTGTGTATGTGTGTGTTTGCGTGCGTGCGTGCGTGCGTGCGTGCGTGCGTGCGTGCGTGCATGCGTGCGTGTGTGGGTGTGTGTGCGTGTGTGTGTATGTAGGAGCACCTTGTGCAATAAATAAAATTTAATCTTTTTGTGGTTGAGTTACGTTAATTTATTTTTAAGAGATCTTCAGTAGAATAATACTTGAGTTTTAGTTACCATCATATTGATAAAATAAGATTTGTTTTGTTATATAAATGGCTACCCAAAAAGTAGAAGAACCCGAAGTAGCTTCGAGCAATAACGAAGTTGCCAGGTCCCCGACAGAGTTTTGAAACAAGGCAACATATCGGCACCGGCAAGCGGGTTGCCATGCCAATTAAAGATAACAGCGGCAAGGCAAAAAGGCGTAACTTTTTCGGTGCCCCGGACCCCAAACGCCAGGGGACTACTCCGACAGAATATGTTGTAAGTAGCGTACCTGCAAATCAGCGGGTCTGATTTTTCTTATAGAAAAAAAAAAACACAACAACCGACTGCGTGAAAAATTGTCATGCTTAATGTATGAGCTAAAAAGATGGAGACATAACAATTTTTTTTTTTCGTTTTGAACGATCATGGTTGACAGTGTTTACAAAAAAGGAGTCGGGTTTGTTTTTTAAATAATTAACTTTATTCTTAAAGTTTTATTTTACCTACATTTAGTTTGAAAAATTGATTCGTCAACAAACTGCCGTGCAGTTTGACGAAAAATTTAACTGCTTACAACTGTGCGATAAAACGTAAATCTAGAAATAAAAAAAATACATAAATACACTCGAATAACCCTCCTTCTGGCTTAGTCGGGTAAAAAGTGATTAAAGTGCAAAGACCAATGCACAAAAAGGTGGAACTTGAAGAAAAAGAAAAGCGAAGACCGGGAAAAAAAAGGATGTCATGGTTGTACAATATCAAGGAGTTTTAACATCAAAGTCGTTGTTAAAACCGCGGAAGAGCAGTTCATAGTTGCACTGAACAGAAAGCGTGGTAAAGAGCTGACTGCCAACCTCGAGTGATGGAGAGGCATTTTATCTATTTATCTATCTAATCAGCCAAAAAGCAGGGCCCATTATTGGGCATAGGCCTGTTCTCTTTCACGCCAACCCATGCGTCCAATGTTTCCCAGCCGCTTTCACAATGTCGTCGGCCCAACGGGCTGGGGCCTGTTTCACAGAACTACAATTCATGGTTTACCATGTGAATTCGTTGTACATTGCCAAGTCGAGCAACCCACAGTTTAGCAAGTAGAAAGACTGCTACGCAATGTAGTAGTAATAATATAGTAATAATAATTGTGGTTTTATGAAATGCGGCCCTGGCGGTCATGTCACGTTATATCACGTCAAGTCACGTCAAGTCACGTCAAGTCACGTCAAGTCACGTCAAGTCACGTCAAGTCACGTCACGTTACGTCACATCTCGTTACGTTATGTGACGTCATGTTTCTTTGCGTTACAATATGTTACGTTATGTATGATACCTACGTTGTGTTATTTTATGTAATGTTAAAAAAGATTTTGTAACAAGTACCAATTCTGAGTAGAGGCCCTCACCGAGGTCGGGTGAGACCAAACGATATTGTTCCGAGAAATAATTCTCAGAATGCCCGCGCGGCCCTAACGAGGGTATGCGGTCACATCTTTGCAAGACGATTTTGACACTAAAAAAAAATCGGCCAAGTGCGTGTCGGGCCACGGGCAGTGTATGGTTCCGTAGAAAGAGGGGTTTTATTTGCGTTACAGAACTAACAACTCCATCAACGTAATTTTCAATGGATTTTGTACGAATTTCCCTTTTATAAGTTGGTCGCCTATTACTCGTTAACTTGTAAAGCCTACTTAGACGTGACAGTTTTCCTTTTAAGTTCACTATATGTGTTATTTACTACCATGCATTTTTTCACGTTTTTACAATCAACTGTTTAGCCAGGAGAGGGGTAAAGATTCCCTACTCGGACAAAAGTTTGCGATTTAAAGCTTAATATTTTTTATCACGCGATCGGTTGTTGGCCAATAATACTTTCTCCAAATAGTATATTGTAAAAGACAAAATTGCAGGATTTGCTCCTTTCAGAAATAACCGCAAGTTTCGACGTCTGCTCTGCCAGCCCACAACCAATTAAATATGCTTGAAAACTATACTAAACTTGTTTTTGAGTAATAAAATTCGAGTAGACAGCGATAAGATTCCAATAAATCTAGGTCGAGAGTCGAGGTAGGTCAGGGAGACCCAAATTCATCGGCGAAACAGAACAAATATTACGCGAGTGTTCATGCTCTAGGGTTCCGCACAAATCTAAGAACCTATATTTTTGAGAGTAGGCGCAACAGTATGCAGTTGATGATGATTGACAGTACGCAGCAGTGGGCAGAGGTGGGTTGATGAGGATGATGGGGCAACAGTACGCAGCAGTGAGCAGAGGCGGGCTGATGATGATGATGATGGGGCAGCAGTGGGCAGAGGTGGGTTGTTGAGGATGATGGGGCAGCAGTACGCAGCAGTAAGCAGAGGCGGGCTGATGATGATGATGATGGGGCAACAGTACGAGTATGTAGCAGTGGGCAGAGGTGGGTTGATGAGGATGATGGGGCAACAGTACGCAGCAGTGGACAGAGGTGGGCTGATGATGATGATGATGGGACAGCAGTGGGCAGAGGTGGGTTGTTGAGGATGATGGGGCAGCAGTACGCAGCACTGAGCAGAGGCGGGCTGATGATGATGATGATGGGGCAACAGTACGTAGCAGTGGGCAGAGGTGAGTTGATGAGGATGATGGGGCAACAGTACGCAGCATTGGACAGAGTTGGGCTGATGATGATGATAATGGGGCAACAGTACGTAGCACTAGGCAGAGGTGGGTTGTTGAGTATGATGGGGCAGCAGTACGCAGCAGTGGGCAGAGGCGGGCTGATGATGATGATGCGGCAACAGTACGCAAGAAACCATAAACACAAACAATAGAATTGTTTAAAAAATCTTCAAAACCTAACAAACCCTAGTCTCTGCCTATCCCTTCAGGATACAGTCATGTGTTTATGTAATGCGTGAAAACCCAAAACACATAAATTTCGTAGTGTTTGTGTTTTACATCGATTCTTGAGCGAAGAAATTTTATTTAATTAACACTTAAAACTAATCATCATCATCATCGGCCTACGCATGGCCACTGTTGGACATAGGCCTCTCTTGTTAATGTATGTGTGTTTCTGTTGTTGACATAAATGGTTTTCTTCTTCTTCTTCTTCTCTTATTGCACGCCACTGAGCACGGTCCTCGGCTACTCTCATATAGCTCTTGCGAAGATCATCGTTCCACTGAGTCTGAGGGCGTCCTACACTACGTTTACCGATCCGCGGTCTCCAGTCAAGAACTCTTCTACCCCATCGGATATCAGTTCTTCGGGTGATATGGCCGGCCCACTGCCACTTCAGCATGCTAATTCCGTGGACTATGGGGGTTAACATTAATATTTTCCGAAAATTATCAGTGCTTCCTGCTAGTCACAATTAGTCACAAAGTTGATTCCTATTTTCCACGTTCCTGACAGAGCTTTCGGTTCGTTGACACTTCGCTGCATGAACGCCGTTTTTTGGGTACCTTTTATATTGCCCTTCTCTAACGTAAACATTAGATAAAACGACCGCTTTTGCTACTCGACAAAATGTAACTGGATACCCTTCCCGGATAGACGTGAGATTCCCCGTTGCCACGGCAACCCTGACATTGAGAAATTCCCTCGTCCCAGTGACCTCCAGACATCTGCCGTGAGATCCTTTGCTCGTTACCTGTAAAGGGAAACCATTGCCTTCGTCGGTTTCAATTACGTGTTCCGCTGAAGTAAATAGCGGAAGTGAAGTGAAATAAAAATAACCAACAATCTGACTGCTAAGCATTAACTAGCCAGCAAGCGGGGCCGATCAACACAGGCCTTTGCGTCCGTTACGGACGATTTAAGCAGTGCCTATGACTCTTTTTCGAATAACTAAAAAGACAGATTCGAGAGCAACAGACCCAACTGCATGAAGGGCATTGTGGGGCATATAAAAGAAAAGTCCTGAGTCGGGTCAGTACGGATTTGGTGCCTCCTGGCTCCCTTGTCCGCCATGAAGGTATCTCGTAAGGAATTACATTGTTGAATTTTGGATACCTCCTGCTTAGCAGTTAATGCTCAGCAGTCGGCTTGTTGCTTATTTGATTTTTTATTTTTATTTAACAGTGATTTTTTATTTTCTGTTGGATTTATGTTAATTTCATATAGCCTATGAAACTCGCGCAAATACGACGAATTGATTGAAATCTTAGTTAAAATCTAACCATTAGTTGAAGAGTTATGAGGGAATAGAATCGGACATACATTCATACATCATACAAATACATACACACATATATCATCATAAGCAGCCTGTATACGTCACACTGTAGGGCACAGACCTTCTCTCAGAGAGAGTATGGGCTTAATCACCACGTGTGCCCACCGCGGCTTGGCGATTTCAAGCGCTGAGGTCTGCGAATAGCTCAGACACTCAGGTTTCCTCACGATGTTTTCCTTCACGGCGATAAAGGATACAGTCAGCGCCACCTGGTTTCTGATTAGTGCGCATTTCGAAGGCGGTTTTTTTGCCTTTATAAACTCGTTACCCGACTGCGGTGGAGCCCAAAAGGAGGGCAATGTGTTTGGCTATATGTTTATATGCGGTGTAGCCTAGTGGGTAGAACATTGGACTCGGAAGCGAGAGACACAGGTTCGATTCCCAGGGCGGGCATGTACCTATGACTTTGTTTTCTAAGTTATATATATTTGTGAAGTTATAGTAGCAATACCAGCAGTATTGTAGCAGTGTCTGTGCTATTCACATACCTCAGCGCTTGAAATCGCCAATCCGCGGTGGGCACGGGCGGTGATTAAGCCCATACTCTCTCTCTGAGAGAAGGCCTGTGCCCTACAGTGGGACGTATCTAGGCTGCTTATGAAGCCCTATCCATCGACGAATTTTTGACGGAAACGGCCATTAGATAAGATATCTTACCTCAATTGAACACTTGATGAAAAGAGACATTTCAAGTGCTCAGAAATATGTAATCAAACCCAAACATTCGAACTTTCTCCCCGAAGGAAGATAATTTTCGCTTGAAAATAAACTGAATTTACTAATTTTGTTTCAATATTTATCCATGCGCTTAGAAAAGCTTTGGAAGTTGCTCCTGAGCGATGGTAGCGCAGCACGGATGGTAGCACGTTGGCCCCACACTCGAGGTCGGAGTACGTCGGTTCGAATCCTTGCAATTTTGTACCTTACATATTTTTATTTTATGTGTTTATGAAATAGTCGTAGCCATACTACTCGCTAACTGTGAAGGAAAACATCGTGAGGAAAGCTGAGTGTCTAGGGTGTACACAAAACTCAGCGCTTGCAATTGCCAATCCGCGGTGGGCACTTGTGGTAATTAAGCCCATACTCACTCTCTGAGAGAGCGCCTGTGCCCCGCAGTTTGAAACATCGAACTATATTTAATTTTTTATGTATTTTTTTATTTTGAAAACAAGTAGATCATTTACACTTTTTCTTATAGCTGTATAGCCGCTCCCGCTATTTGGCTTATCTGAAAGCGGCCCTAGACGACGATTGTTTAGTTAGAATGTGAATTTTTTTTACCATATCGATATCGGCTTATTATTGTTTCACACTCAAGTCAACAATAGTTAAACACACTTTAAAAGGTAAATAGCTAATACCTCTAAACTCTGCAAATATTCAAACCATTCGCTGTTAGGTGTCAATAAACAGGAATGTCGGCAAAAAATATCGCTGACCGTTATGCAACTATTACAAGAGCTAAACTAGACTCTAGTCACGTTGAAATAGAGTTGGCATTGAAAGATGACGGCAAAACCGCAAAAATCCTGTGTCTATGTACAATTATTGGTAATGTAATAAGAGAATTATATTATAAAATAAAGCTTATTTGCACAGGATTCCTTAGGAAATTGCGTGGCTAAGCGAAACATGACAACTCATTCAAACACTTAGGCTGCATCTACACTGAGCGAACGTAGCAGACGCGATGAGATACTTCATAAATTGTGTAAGATAATAAATTGGTAATCTGCATCCTCTTGTTCGAAACAAAAACGGAAACTAATTAGTATGATAATTTTACGCAGCTTTGAAAATTAACAGTTTCAAAAATAAAATTTAATGTTAAAAATACTGGAAACCACACACGTGGATCACGGCATTTCAAGTATTTTTTATAACCATTTTTGTCCTTTATGCAGCGACTAAAGTCAAAATCAAAGTAAAAAATTTTATTCACTATAAAAACAAAATTTTTACTTGTGATAATGAACTAATGATAGATAGATAGATAACACTATAATGCACAAGAAGAAAAAAAGAATTTGATTTTTGATGCAAACACTGATCTCTGCCTATCCCTCCGGGATACAGGCGTGATTGTAGGGTATCCTTTTTGTCTGTAGCCTACTCTACGTAGAATATTGTTTTTGTCTTCAACTACCGGAAAGCCATTGAGAAATTGCTACCAAAGAATCTGATAATATTGACAGATAATCTGTCAAACGCTGCTAAAATGATAGGTGAAGACGAATTTTCATTTATGACGTCTATGCTACTATCTATCACACAATGCCTGAATGAAAAGCAGAAAATCAATTTTTTTTTCAAAAAATACCTATAAACCTTTTTAATGAATGACAAATACTCATTGATGTGTTTCAGTTTTTTAATATTCCCGTAGTTGGCGCATCACGCTTAACCCACCATTAGTCTAGCAACAAGCTACGTGCAGGAAATGAAAAATATTCCATGAAAAATAAAGGAAAAACGGTTGAAATTAAAACTGCACATCGTACCTACACACTCGATCTTATGTCATGTAGGGTTCTGTAGGTACAATAGACAGCAGGTCGACCTTTACATTTTTCCTTGCAAAGTCGCCCTTGAAGTAACTGAAAGTAACTGATTAGAATGCACGTATCAAAAGATTTATGCGCGCGCTCTCTCCAATTACCAAAATAGTTAGACGCAGTCTAAAAAAATGTAAATCTCTGCTACGAGTATTATTTCTTTTTTAAATTGTTTGTGTTTTAGTAATAAACGATTTCTATTATATTCTATTCTATTTATCGTAAAAAGAAAGCCTGCCAGTTTATTCGAGTAACCAGGTCACTGTGATCTACTCCGACGTGCCCATTTTTATTGCAGAAACCGAAAAACATTTCATATACTAGACGAGAACCCGAGTGTCAAATATGTAAGGTTAGGAAGATATACTTGAAAATCGGATTTTTTTCCCGTGAAACACAAAAATATTCCTTGGATCATCATCATAAGCAGCCTATATACGTCCCACTGTAGAGCACAGGCCTTCTCTCAGAGAGAGAGTATGGGCTTAATCAACACGCGTGCCTACCGCGGATTGGCGATTTCAAGCGCTGAGGTATGTGAATAGCTCAGACACCCAGGTTTCCTCACGATGTTTTCCTTCACCGCTAGCGAGTGGTATTGCTACTATAACTTCACAAATGTACATAACTTAGAAAGAAAAGTCATAGGTACATGCCCGCACTGGGAATCGAACCTGGGTCTCCCGCTTCCGAGTGTAATATATAAATAAAGCAGTCAAGTGGGTTTATGGCGCTGTCACTAGTGTGACGAGAAATTCAAGTTTTTCTGGGGTGGGTACTACTGAACTCGCTCTGATTGGTAACACAATTGACAAGCCACGCCCGCTTTTACACAACTGAACGTAGAGTCATTTTTTGCGCTAGTTAGACATCTATGTTTTTAAATATCAATGTGCCTAAGTACATACAAAGCCATATTTTACGTGCAAATAGAAAGTTCGCAGCACCCCCAGAATTTAAGTAATTTTTTCCGTTTCTTTGTTTTTTATTTTTTCTTCTCCATAATCCCACAGTAGAAGGATTCGATTTAAAATATTGCCCATTCCTACCGACACGATTTTTTTTTATCCAAATACCGTGGGATCTACGATTAAAAGCCATTTAGTGTTTCTCGTAGAGTTGGTCCACATTAGACAACAATATTTTGACCATGTCGTTTTAAGCATTATCTATCAAACCGCGGAGCAGAAAACCGGTGAAAAACATATAAAAAAAATTATAAAATGAAAAATGTAACAAAAAATCTTCAGAACAAACGTTGTCGTAAACGGCAAAATATAATGGACATTTTTTAGGCAACCCTATAAATGATGGCATGACCGGTTTTACATCGGACGATAACCGTATCTGCATGACGTCTTCGGACTGTTTCATAGAACTACAATTCATCGTTTACTATGAAATTGCATAGCCGATTGATTGCCGCATTGATTAATAAGTAAAAAGACTCGACGACACATCGTACATCGAAACCACAGTGCAAATAAAGAGCGAAACGCCGTAATAATCTATAAAATCGTAGTTTTGTGAAACGCGGCCCTGGTAGTTACATATACTAGGGCCATTGTGCAAACATTGTGTGAGTACTAGATCAACGATGTTGAATCGTAAAATGTGAAACCAGCCAATTTTAAAAGACTTGCGGCCTTATTTTTAAGAACACGATTCCTCTAAAACCAATCTAAAACTCTGTTTATTAAATCTTTTCCTTGTAAAATCTCCACCACAGACTATTTTAATCGGCGTTTCTGAAGTGTTTTAAGGAATCGAGTTCTTATAAATAACGGTCTTATTTATAAAACGTCGGTCACACTAAAACACTCTTAAGATAATGTCAAGGCCGGTTTGTGCGAGGCATTCATGCTATGAAGCCGGCTTCAATTCCGTTTAGAGTATTTTACATGCCTAATAAACAAAATAAAATAAAATTTTAGTAGGATCGACTTTTTATACATAGTACTGTTTTTTGTACTTTTTTCTCCAAAATTCGTTTTGAAATGGACACCTAGTTTAAGTTATAACGTTCATTAAGTCGCAGTATTGATTTTTTATGTTGAATCTTTAAAAACCTGCGCATTTATAACAACAATAGGGTAATGGCCCTGTTTGTTGTTCCATGGAACCCCAAAAAAAAATTCAGACAACAGAACGCACGAGTCTGGAAGCGTCGTAAAGTTGGCAGGCAATTTAATGAAGCCCGGTACCATAGGGGCAGGGGTGATCGCGGAAAACGAAATAAGGTACGAAATTTCGTTCGAAATACCACATGAAACCGTCCTCCTTTTTACCCGACTATGGCGGAGCGATCCATACTGCGATCCATACTGCGATCGCCAACCCGCCTGCCAAGCGTGGCGATTATGGGACCTCTCATGGTTAGAAAACCACGAAGGAGGCCTATATCCTGCAGTGGACGTCAAGTGGCTGATGATTATCTAAGCGATGTATCGAGCCCGCAACTGCTCCGACAACCATGGGTCGGCATAGCAACGGGACTGTTATTATACTGTGGTGATACCGTCTCCATAGGATATAGATCTAAATAATGTCATAATAATGTTCCGTGTGGCGTCGGATTAAGAATAGCGTCGCTCCATTTCCTTCCGTGGATGTCGTAGAAGGCGACTAAGGAAATACATTACCAGGAGACGGGCAGCAGCGTCGTCCTGAGATTCCAACCGCATAATGCGATCGCCAACCCGCCTGCCAAGCGTGGCGATTATGACAAAACCCTTCATGGTCAGGAAAACCATGAAGGAGGCCTATGTCCTGCAGTGGGCGTCAAGTGGCTGATGATGATGATGATGGCGGAGCCCAAAAGGAGGGAAATGTGTTTGGCTCTCATGTATGTATGAGTGTGTGTATGTATGTATGTATTTATGTATGTACGTATATATGATGTATGTATACATGTCTGATTCACTCATAACTCCTAAACCATGGTCAGATATTGACGAATAAGATCTCAGTCGATTCGTCGTGTTTGCGCGAGTGTTATATAGGCTATACGTATGAAATGATTATAAATCCAACAAAAAACGAAAAGCGAAAAATGAAAAACAATTACTTAAAACCTGAATAGAAAAATAACCAACAACCCGACTGCTGAGCATAGTATGCATGACTATAGGACATGGATGCAAATTCGACAATGCTAACAAAACTCATTTTAAGATATCTCGGGAGATCGTTAAATATGATGAAATATTATATCTCTGTAAATTACTGGTGTGCAATAAAGTTTATATATATATATATATGTTACAATTTTTTATATTACAATTTTGTATGACTACACTCTCTTAAGAATAAAATAAAAGTAATTTTAAACGACAAAACATAAAGTCGCTTTTTTATCGAAATTGCTAATCGACCACGCCAAATCTAGGTAGGTAGTTTTACAATCAAGTTTTGAAAGTTACTCAAAATGACGCTCCTAGCGAGTTTTATATGCAAAATCGTGAGCATTGTCTGGCGAATTCACATTTACACATTTTACACTCACTTATGAGTTGGTTGATGATACTGCATTATACTTTTTATTATTATAAGCGTCTTCCAGCAGAATGAAGTATCAGCGCCGGCAAAACTTTACTCTAGTCAGTTACGTTACGGGCGATTTTGCAACCAAAATCTAAAGTTTCATATGCTTCCTACTGTAGGTACCCTGAAAGAAATGGAGACAGTTCAAACACAGGGTCACAAGTAAACATCCAACAGAACATATATCTCATACTAAATCGCCCGCAATGTAACGGAGTAGAGTCACACGGGCGCACTTTAATCAGTTACATTACGGGTGATTTTGCAACGAAAATGTAAAGGTTGAGGAGCTGCTGAATGTAGAAGCTTCACTTACAAGAACAAGTTATTTATGACTTTTACACCCCATTCGCCAAGAACGACATTAATAATAACTTCCACACCACCCGGTCACTTGTCCTGGTCCCAAACTAGGATACCCTGTGCTATGGTAACTAGGCAAGGATATCACAAACATGGAAATACACCCAGACTGAGGCCATTTGTACAAATGTGCGGCGGCCCCCAGTGGGAATCGAGCCCACGACCTGCGGCATGATAACCTGTCGTGATACCGCTAGACCAACGAGGCAGCCAAAGATTAGCAAACGGAAGTGGGCTGGTCTGCCGGCACATCTGCCGAAGAACCAATATAACCGCTGGGGTAAAAATCTAACCGGCAAACGCAGCGTGAGACGCCCGTCAGCTCGCAGCACTGTAGCAGATTGCCAATGGATTGGGATGGCCGAGCTGGATTGGGATGGCCGAGGACAAAAAGGAGTGACAGCCTTGTGCTACAACTATGACAAGTAGTGGATCATAGTGAATTAGATGAAATTTAAAACACTCGCCTAGAATATAAAATTACTCATAAGCCATGGGGACACGAGAGAGTTTTCGCAAACTGTCAATTTCCTCTGTAAGAATAAAAATAAGGTCTGTGGCAACTTGGCATGTGCCATTCCCGCCAACTGCCCCTCTGGGCTGGCAACAAAATGGCGGCGTGCGTAAGGTCAGGGCTGCCAACAGAAAAGGAAATGAAAAACTTAACGTCATAAAACACTCAGACCCACGTCGACACGGTGGGGTCCGCATGCGCCAATGTGCTCGTCCCTTTGCAAAAAATGAAGGGAATGCTATCGCGCTCAAAAAAAGCCAGGTACTTACTAACGCATACATAATTTTGTTGTTCATTTATATCTTGTTTTATTTAGCGAAACGAACTTAACTTTCGAACGAAAATAATTTTAAACAAAAAAAACATAAGGGTTTCTTTGTTTTCATAAATTAGTAGTGTCATAAGCGCGGCTGAAAGAGGCACAAGACGTGGCAGACTCTGCGTGCTCCTACGCAGCTGCAGCGAGATTTATTGCGCGCGCGCATACCAGCTTGCGACTGATTCATACCGTAGCCACGTCGCTTTGCCGAAACTGAGCAAAGCCTGCAAAAATAAAAAATAAACTTCCACACAACACAATCACTTGCCCTGGTCCCAAACTAGGATACCCTGTGCTATGGTAACCAGACAAGGACATCACAAACATGGAAATACACCCAGACTGAGGCCATGTTTACAAATATTCGGCGGATCCTAGTGGAAATCCGCGACCTCCGGCATGGTAATTACCGTGATACCGTTAAATCATAAGAGCTTCAGCTTCATTGATTTGAAACCCATTACAAGCGTACCGACGACAGCAGCTCAACCTTAACATTTTTCTTGCAGTTGCCCGTAACATTATTGGATTTTTCGACTTAAATGAAATTTCTGGAGATGAAGAAGAAGAAAGACATTTATTATACTCGTACCGACAAGAGACATCACAGAAACAAAATAAGCAGATAAGTAACATAATAAGCACAACAACAGAAAGAATACTAAATACACAACAGACAAAACAAATAAATAAAACAGGACCATAGATGTAGCCTATGGTGTATCTAAGTTGCCACAAAAGGCAGCTAGCTGACTCAGCGTTGTGCTGAGGAAGTGAGATGATGCGCTTGATCACCTCACGAAGAAGAATTTAGAAATAAAGAAAGAAAACAAAGTCGGTTTGAAATATAATGAGGTAGCCTGTACGCCCCACAGTTAGGCGTGCCCATCGTGGATTAGCAATCTGAGGTATGCGACCACCCCAGGTAAGTACTTAGGTTTTCCCACGATGTTTTCCTTCAAAGTTAGCGAGTGGTATTGCTACTACTACACATTACTTTTCCTGAGATTCCAACTGCACACTGCGATCGCCAACCCGCCTGCCAAGCGTGGCGTCCTGCAGTGGGTGTCAAATGGCTGATGATGATGATTGCTACTACAAATGTACGTAACTTAGAAAACAAAGTCACTGGTACACACCGGGGTTCGGAACCGCGACCTCTTGAATGCGGGCAAGCGTTCTACCGACCGTGCAACCACCGTTTACAAAAAGAAATATTATATATACATAACATTATATAAACTCACGCTTGCATTCCGGAGGGGTAAGCAGAGACCAGTGTCTGCCACTTGCTACGATCCTGACAAAACTATTTCGCTTCATTAACATTCATTGGTCGTTGCATGTACGCACGCCGAATTCGGGTACTTTTTGTCTTGCCCTTTGCTATTTGGTCGAAGTATGTCCGGCTTGGACGTCTCTTACCGGTGCTTCCACCCACATGCGCTCGATATATTTGTTTCGTCAATCTTTTTTCCTTCATCCTCTCCATAATGTCCAAACCAACGCAGCTTTCCTTTCTCAATTCTAGTCACTACATCCTCTTTCAGTCCATAACGTTCTCTAATCAAACTATTGCGTATCTGTTCTTGTTGTTGCGCTAACCCGTGCTGAGGACAATTTTTAAAAACCTACCTACCTATTCGGGGCTGAAAGTGATGTAAATTGCTTCGGCTAGATATCGCTGCCTGTACATACTACAGAGAAGTTTGTAAAGAGGCTCGAAATTTCGCCGATGCCTGCACTTGTCCATTAGCTCAGTTGGGAGAGCGCTGGCACGGTTAGCCAGAGGTCGCGGGTTCAAGTCCCGGCATGGGTGGATTTTTTAGCGTCTAAATAAGTTTTTAAAAATCTGTTCATTAAAAAGAATATTATATACAGCCACATATTAAAGAAATAATTCCATCCAATCGAGGTGAAGAGGCCTATGCCCAACAGTGGGCGTCTGTCATAGGCTGTATCGATGGATAGATCGGCTGTCCCAAAAATAAACACAGTAAGGAACTTTTTTTTTCAAACTGAGAAATACCTATTGGTTACTAATTGGTTACAGTAAGCGATAGTCTCGGTTTTGAAAAAAAATGTTCCTTACTGTGTTAATTTTTGGGACAGCCCAGATAGAGAATAAACAGCCTCCTTTCCACATAGGGTGGTCCGAAGCCCAAAATTTGCATACTGCTCCCAATACAAGACTAAACTAATCTGCGAAGTTAAATAAGTTAACTTGAGAATGGGGGAAAGTTATGATTTCTTATCGGATCGACTATTGCTCGAAGGGATCTATTTATGGATCTGTTGAGCTTTTGAATTAAGGGGGGCCCTCAAGGAGCAATTGCGATACAAACGTGGTTTACATTTTTATACAAAGGAGATGGGGACCTACTTGTCGCAATGAAACTTTGCCAGTACGTTAAGAGGGCACAAATCGAGTTTTGATCATGCTTAGAATTGAAAATAAACTTATCAAAAAGAAATCATAGCCTAGAGAATTGTTTTTCTGAAAAGTCTTAAGAGGCTATAATTTCTTTTTTTTTCTGTTATTCTCAGTTGTAAGCACAAGCAAAACTTGATTTGTGTCCTCTAAACGTATTGGCATATTTTCACTGGTAAAGTGTCGTTTTCGTAACCCGGCTACATAGTTAGTGAATCAAAACCCAACTACGAGAGCTATTCTCATACAAAAGTAGTTTGGTTTTGATCAAGCTTATTTCAAATTTCAAAACCCGAAATCGGCGTGCGCGCATGCAACGACTAACTAAAGTTAATGAAGCGAAAGAGATCTGTCAGGATCGTGGCAAGTAGCGGACCCTGGTCTCTGCCTACCCCTCCGGGACACAGGCGTGAGTTTGTGTTATGTTTGTTCTATGTGTGTTAGTGTTTCAACGTAAATCATTATCATTCTGTGTTGGTATTTCAACGTAAATCAATATAATACAATAGTTGGTACGAGTACCACCTAACAATATCTCAAGAGTGCAATCAACATGCAATAATAAACATTAGTCTATTCAATGGGTAGTAGAATTAGGGCGACGTAAGTAAGTAAGAATAGCTTCACTCGATTTCCTTCCGTGGATGTCGTAGAAGGCGACTAAGGAAATCAATTACGAGGAGACGGGCAGCAGCGTCTTTCTGAGATTCCAACCGCATACTGCGATCGCCAACCCGCCTGCCAAGCGTGGCGATTATGGCAAAACCCTTCACGGTTAGGTAAACCATGAGGGAGGCCTATGGCCTGCAGTGGGCGTCAAATGGCTAATGATGATGATGATGAAATAAGTAAACAGATAAAAATCATGGCTCCGTAACATCAAAGAAGGGACTGGAGTTGCCAGCGTCGACGAACCATTTCGCTTGGCAAAGAGAAGAGAGGAATATGCAGAGCTGACGGCCAACCTCCAGTAGTGGAGAGCCACTGAAAGAAGAAGAAGATAAATACTTATTCAGGGGTAAACTAATAAATAACTGATTTAAAGAGTTGTCAGTCGTACAGATTATCTATGGATAGCTCTACAAATGTCATGCTGCAAGACGTTTTTGGACTTATTCACCGGATATAGCTTACCCATGGATAAACAGACAGACAGTGCGGTCAGATAGCGTTGGTGCACAAAATCGCCATATAGGTACATCCGAAAATGAAGCGTTCTGATCGTCAAATAGAAACACAAAAACCGGCCAAGTGCGTGTCGGGCCACGCGCAATGTAGGGTTTCGTAGAAAGAGGGTTTGTTTATCTGCTTTGCAGAACTAACAACTTCATCGAAGTAATTTTCAATGGATTTTGTACAAAATTTTATTTTTATAAGTTGGTTGCCTATTACTCGTCAACTAGTAAAGCCTATTTAGCCGTGATACTTTTCCTTTTAAGTTCATTATATGTGCTACTACCTTAAATTTTTTCACGTTTCTACAATCAACCGTTTAGCCAGGAGAGGGGGAGGACGCCCTACTCGGACAAAAATTTTCGCTTTAAAGCTTAATATTTCGCAAACGGAATCCTAAATCAAAAAATGGTCTCTCTACACCCACAATATTTTTCAACGACCAATCTAACGATGCCCCACATAATGGGGTAGACGAGAAAAAATGTTAGGGGAGGTACAGTAAAAAAAAATGTTTTCCAACATTTTATTCTTTAACTTTGTCGGCGTCATAAAAATGTATACACATACTAAATTACAGCTTTCTAGCACCACCGGTCTTTGCGCTAGGCCGCGGACGAACAGACAGACAGACAGATGAACATGGCGAAACTAGAAGGGTTCCTTGTTGGATTACGGAACCCTAAAATCTATTCAATACTGTTGGAATATTGTAATAAAAACACAATCTTGTGTCTGTAGGAGAATAATGTCCATAATTATTAAAAAACACGAACTTTCATATTATTAAATTAGTGGGACTCGTGTTTCAAGGTTTGTAAGCTGGTATTGCTAATTGTATTGTTTCTTGTAGTCGTTACTTACGTTACTGTATAAGAACGTTTAGATATTAGATGATATTAGTAACTATTGTAAAACACGTATTATTATTAAATGTATTTTGGAGGAAGCCTGGCTACCCATAGCACAGGGAATCCTAGTTTGGGAGCCAGTAACCACTCTTTTAACCCTTTTCTAAATAAAGTTTTTTTCATTTTTCATTTTTTTCATTTTCATTATACATTTTAATCCCGCTGGTGGTACCTTTAGTATAGAACAACTTTACTGATGTATTATTCGCGATTTCGAAATTTTCTCCGCATAGAAGTCGAAGTTATTGACGAGTCGAAATTGCAAATGTTGGATTTAAGTATATGGGGATTTTGTTACATTCTGTATATTGCATGTTTAAGCGATAACTCATTGAACTGAAAATGAGAATAATCAAATTGGGAGCCACCTCCCGTTTCGACCACATGATATGAGATACGAGATAAAGATATAATATGAGGTAACTACAGTCGACAGCATATCTATCTTTGGTTATTCTGGTATTTATTTATGTATTGAGACATACACACGTACGCACGCACGCACACACGCACACGCATACGCACACGCACGCACGCACGCACGCACGCACGCACGCACGCACGCACGCACGCACGCACGCACGTACGCACGCACGTATTTTGACATTCTGTATGTAAGTGCTGATGAAGGCAAAACGCTTTATTAAAATTTAATCCAACCACCTGGTCCTTGCGGCGTTATTGTTGCACGTAGGTACTTTTATTATCATTAAAAAATCATATAAATAAAACGACATCATAACGCGCTCTATAAAACACTATAATGAGCCGGCCCATTGTCCTATCGGTAGTACAAACTATACATTCAACAGAAGCACCACAAAATCGTAGTTGTTGGTGTAGAGGCGCAGTCGTATCTGCGAACATAAGACGAAGAACTAAGATTAAAACAGAGTCAGCTCTTCTCTCTGCCTGTTCACTACTACTGAACTCGTATCAAGACATGCGACTTTTGTGAAGTTAAGCAACAGATTTTAAGACTGTTTTCTCTTGTTAAATTTTACAAAGCGTGATTAGACACGCCTTTTGAGATGGAAACTATTTTAAAGCTGTTTATAAATTTATACGGACGGATCATCATCATCATCATCAGCCATTTGACGCCCACTGCAGGACATAGGCCTCCTTCATGGTTTTCACAACCATGAGGGGTTTTGCCATAATCGCCACGCTTGGCAGGCGGGTTGGCGATCGCAGTATGCGGTTGGAATCCCAGGAAGACGCTGCTGCCCGTATCCTGGTACGGTTTCTACGACATCCACGGAAGGAAATGGAGTGACGCTATTCTTAATCCGGCGCCACACGGACGGATATTATTTTGTAATCGGAATTATTTTTTACTATAGGGGGCTTATTTTCCTACAGTGTAACATTTTTTTCACAGTGCTACGTATAATTATTTATGTTAAGGCCATTATTTTTAAAGCCTTTCACAAATGGATCCCTATTCGAAAACTCGTCTATTCGAACAACTATAACTATGCTAACAACTTCCAAATTGCATAAAAACGAACCCGGCACTTTTAACACACTGTACCTGTTGTCCAAATGTCGTCTGGAAGAGACCGCTCTAAGCCATAAGAACGCCAATTCCATAACATTACGTAGATATAACAAGTCATATTTTTTTTAAATTCTGGTTTGCCGATGAAGTGTTCTGCATTTAACTATCGATCTGACACATAACGTCCTTTTCGGTACAAACAACTCTACTATCACTGTTACTACTTTGTTTTGTAACATTTTTTAACCGACTTCAGAAAAAGTAGGAGGTTCTCAATTCGTCGGGATCTCTTTATTTATTATGTTCCCCGATTACTCGAAGACGCGAGGACGGACTTGGAAAAAATTGTTTTGTTTCAAAGGGTAGACGTCACAGATGGCCCCATAGTCACCAAGTCAGAATCCTATCATGGGATCCAGGCGAAATCGAGCGAACTCTTCAAATTTCAAAGGCGCACTTGAAGCGATTTGTGTGTTTTTTATAGTATCTTGTGCATTTGCTTTCGGAAAACACAATTTGGCGGAGTCGTAGTTATATTCACAAAAAATAGTGAAATATATTTTTTTAAATAAAAATAAATTTGACTTTAGAAAAAAAGAGAAAGAATTTAAACTAATATGACCGTTTTCAGTGATGTAGTGTTATGAAGTCGGTTTTTATTTTTACTTAATATTTAACGATGAGTTTTTTTACTCGATGATTTTTTTTTACTATGTTCACGCAAGGAGGAATGTGTGACACCCTGTATATCTTCGGTGAATTTGACAGTGATGTAGTGAGAAAACTGAAAACGTTTCACACCTTTATCGGTTACGGTCGTTTGGGCGCCCATTGTATTCGTCCCGGTGATATTGGATCCACTGGATATAAGTGCATTCATTCATCTTAATTAGCGAGTGGCATTGCTACTATAACTTCACAAATGTACATAACTTAGAAAGAAAAGTCATAGGTACATGCCCGCATAGGTACATGATCCACTGGATGATTTGGGCCAATCGTGCTAAGTAGGCTGATAGTGATAGGGTTATTAATAATGAACTCTATTTAGGTCCCTCAATAGGTAATCTCCATTTCCTTCCGTGGATGTCGTAGAAGGCGACTAAGGAAATACTTTACCAGGAGTCGGGCAGCAGCGGCTTCCTGAGTTTCCAACCGTATACTGCGATCGCCAACCCGCCTGGCAAGCGTGGCGATTATGGCAAAACCCTTCATGGTTATGAAAACCACGGAGGAGGCCTGTGTCCTGCGGTGGGCGTCAAATGGCTGATGATGATGATGATGATTTCCTTCCGTGGATGTCGTAGAAGGCGACTAAGGAAATAAATTACCAGTAGACGGGCAGCAGCGTCTTCCTGAGATTCCAACCGCATACTGCGATCCCCAACCCGCCTACCAAGCGTGGCGATTATGGAAAAACCCTTTATGGTAAAAACCATGAGGGAGGCCTATGCCCTGCAGTGGGCGTCAAATGGCTGATGATGATGATGATAGGTAACAGGGCTTCTCTCAGACAGAGACTATGGGCTTAATCACAAGGCGTGCCCACCGCGGATTAGAAATTTCAAGCGCTGAGGTATGAAAACACTTCAGGTTCTCAGGTTTGCTTACTGTACTGTCCAGAACGTAAAATTGACGCAACACGAACCTCTGCATCCCTATTGAGTAGTAGAATGTTCTTCGTCGCCTGGTGCCGCACTATTCAAACTACAACAAAGTACTAACCCTGCAACACAACAAAAGAATTTCTAAACGCCGAGAATACAACTTTCACGCTAAAACTTGTTGGAACAAAACCCCTGATCACCGCCAATTTGTCAACGCGGCTATAGCAACCGAGAAAAATGGAAAAATAGAAGGCTTTGTTAAAGAAGACTGATGAAACAATTATGTATTTGGCAAATAGTTTCTCCTTGAAATCCAGTCAATGGGCTACCTTTTGTTTCGTAGCATAAGGCTTAGCTGTGGGAATATCTGACTTGATGGAAGTTGAACGAACGAACGGTTGCTGAAATTGCGTAAAGCGACCGCAGATTGCTAGTTTAACAGGAATGACAGGCAAGTGACGGAAAATCCGACCAGCGACCTATTTGATAAGCGTGACAATCCGACAATTTTGGTCACTTTTTGACAAATAAGAGGAAATGTCACAAGTGTTGTTCAAAGGTGACAATAATGTCCGAATGCGCCAGTCGCATGACATTGACAAGTAAGTGGAATTGTCACAAGTGTTGTTTAAAGGTGACAATTATGTTCCAGTGCGACAGGTAAATCACTGTGAAAATTGTCAGACTAAACCCTTTTTAATAAAGGCGACAGTTGTCAGATTTCACCTGTCGACCTCTAAGAAAACGTTCTCTGACTTATTTGTCGTGATAATTGACAATTTTCGCTTTAAAAACTTATTCAGAGGCTAAAAATTCCACCCGTGGCGGGACTTGAACCCACGACCTCTGGCTAACCGTGCCAGCGGTCTTACAACTGAGCTAATGGGCAAGTGCAGGCATCAGTGAAATTTCGAGCCTCTTTACAAACTTCTCTTCTTGTTTAAAATTGTCCTCAGCACGGGTGAGTGCAACAAAAATATAATTGTCGCTTTGTTTATACGCAATTATAATAAATGTCTTTCTTATTACAATGGTTGTTTCATGAATACTATTGCTAGTCTACTTCTAGTTACACCTGAGATTTCCGCAGCTAGCCTCATAGTTGAGCCATTATACGTAGCAATTAAGCGCTTAGGTATTACATACTGTATATACTTCAGATACTAGGGTTTCCCCACGATGTTTTCCTTCACAGTTAGCGAGTTGTACTGCTGCTACATCTTCACAAATGTACGTAACTCAGAAAACTAAATCATTGGTACATGCCGAGATTCGAACCCACTACCTCCCTAATGTGAGGCCGGCTACCACAGCAGTAGAGTCACATTACGATAATGGTTATTTCATTGACACATTATTGGAAGTATAGTAAACAATAGCATTCCAGTGGTATAAACCGTGCAACTTTACTCGGCGCCTTGCGAGATTCCATTTTCTGCGCGACAGATTGCCCGGGTTTTACCATTGGGATGACATTGTGGTGATACTTATCGCTTTGCAGACTACCAAATAGAGGCCAACTATTGTCGTGCTTATGCTAGGTATTAAAAAACTACGTGTGTAGCCAGGGCCGAGTTTTTGTTAATGCATGGTAGTGCAAAGACAGGTGCGCGAATACGGCGATTTCATTTCATTGCCGGCTATCAAACCTTCAGGCATCATCATCATTTGCCATTTGACGCTCACTTCAGGACATAGGCTTCCCTTATGGTCTTCCAAGCTTCCCAGTCTTGTGCCGCCCGCATTCAGCGAGTCCCTGCCACCGTAACCAGGTCGTCAGACCATCTGCTGGGGGGCCTGAAACGCTGCGTCGTCCGGTCCGCGGTTGCCAGGTCAGAACTTTTTCTAGGCATCAATCAATAGTAAAAAAAAAACATATCACGTGACCAGACCGTGTATGTGTCATCGTACTGTAACACACTAACAGAATCGAGGCCCAGTGCCGCAGAACTTAAGTGATGACGTTTGTACATAGGCTGGTTATGTTATATTCACTAACAGGGAACCTAAGAACTGTTGAACATCATCATCATCAACCCATTATGTCCCCACCGAGGGGCACGGGTCTCTTCCCTGAGGAAGGTATAGGCCATACTCCACCGCCAAGTCCGGATTGGTGGAGACTTGTAGACTAGTGGCTCGTCTACTGTCAGAAGTTGTCAAGCCGCCCTAAGGCCTCTGACTTGGCTTAACGACTGCCATCTATCGACGGCAGCCGGCACCAACAGCTTAACATGCCTCGCGAAGCACGGAACCGCTCGGAAAAATGCCACTAGCGTTAAGCATAGACGGCGACCCATCCATGCACTGAACGCGCCTGTGTTGCTTAACCTTCGTGATCGTTTAAGATCACTCAGGCAGCCGGGGCTACGAGCGATTACATTACATAAACTCGAGCCCGTATCTCTGGGGGGTAGGCAGAGACCAAATTTTTCCACTTGCGAATATGGGTGGAAAGGCCGGTAAGGGACGGCGTAATCCAGGAGGACATTCTTCGACCAAATAGGCGATGTATTAGCGAAGGGCAAGGAAAAATAAACGTTGAAAGCGAAACAGGTTTATCAGGAGCGTGACAAGCGGCAAACCCTGGTTTCTGCCTCCGGGGTTCAGGCACAAGTCTATGTAAGTAATATAATATACACCCCGAATTTCGGGTGGTTTGAAAGTCATAGCCAAATGAACGTGCCTTAATAATAACAATGAGTACGCCAAATTGTTTTTTTTAAAAAGTCTCTTCTCAAAAACTACTCGACGACACAAACTTGAATCTATTAGAACCTTTGGTAGCCAGCCAGGTTCTGATAGACGGAGAGGTGGTACTAATTGTTCGCGCATTTTTTAAGCAAGATGTCTCAATTTGAAACAAGATTTCTCAACCCATTTTTAAGGTTCTGTACCTCAAAAGGAAAAAACGGAACCCTTATAAAATCACTTTGTTGTGCGTTCGTATGTCCGTCCACCGGTCTATCAAGACCCTTTATCTCGAGAACGCGTGGAGGTATCGAGTTGAAATTAAGGCGACGCATCGTTAAACAATAATTCAAAAACCGGGCACGTGCGCCCCGCAACCCGCACACACCCCGATAAGTAACGTAAGTATTGCGAGACGCGGTGACGATGGGGCGCGGCGCGGCCCAGTCGCCGCCTCCGCGCGAAACATAGACGTCTTGGGAGTTGTCCTTACTTTTTAAAATTTTGTTTTAATTTGGTTTTTTTACGATTTACATTACATTACTTTAATTTTTTTTTAATGAAATATTTACAAATGTTCGTGATTGTTTTCATATTTAGCGCGATGATTCTGGTTTTTTTACATTTAACTTTTTTGATTTTACATTGATATTATGTACGTATATGTATGTAATAAAACACTTATATAATTATTATCGAGTTGATATTTTTAATATTATACAATTATTAACACAAATACTTACGATTAATAACAATGATACACTTACAAAAGGGAAGTGTTTAAAAATATATCTATGTGATACAATTATCTATTTACATTTATACCTATAATACACTTTTGATTTAATTTATTTACAACTACAAATCTTAATACCGAGCTAGTAATAAGTATGAAAAAGCGAAGCTCGTTGTCGCTTAGTCTTACTAAAGTTATTATAATTCTGAGAATGATAGAACGTGGCTGAAATTTTCAAAATTATCATCAATCACATATTCAATGTTAACATCTGATTGTTCGTCGCAAGTTGAATCTGGCACAGTATTTTCTTTGTTATGGATTTTTTGCGATATAGTTGTATTATCTAATTGTTCGTTGCAAGTATATGGCACAGTCTTTTTATTGTTATGAACAATCACGTAATCCGGATCACGAATTGGCTTATTCCTGGTGTGCCTTGGGTCGACAAGTTCGGGAAGAAGACAGTCGTAATAGAATTTTAGCAACTTAGGTTCCATCTCTTTTTCCCAGAACGCATCATCCTTTTCAATAAGCTCAGTTTTAATTTTATTATTGCCATACCAAATACCCAACAAACAGCTATTTTTTTTGCAGATATGAAGTTGACCTTGTATTTGGAAAAACCAATCGGATTTTTTGTTAATAACCACATCACCATTTTTGTTTTTGTAAAAATGCATTTTATTATTTTGTATGGCGTCTTCTATGCCATTCTTGAATGGTGCAATAGGACATTTGATTTCTACAATCATATCATTTGTGGTGATCCCATCAGGTGTAGCACCGAAAAAAGGATATTTTTCGTCTATAAACAAGCCGCAATTTTCAATTTTGATTTTATGCGTTGAAGACAGTTGCTCGAGTGCTATTTTTTCATTTTTTTTCCCATGACTAATAGATTGTACATGATCGATGCTGGGTTTATAAAGCAAATTTTTAACCATATTTTGGCAAGAATTCGTCTGCTTTCTCTTTATAACCTTACCAAAATTTGATGCGGTTAACATATTGCGACGTAGCTCAAGCCACTCCCCAGATTCACTTTGTAGGATAGTCCTTTTTTCGATTTCTGTTCGTTCTTCATCTGTTTTTGATAAATTTTGTACAAAAGTCTTTTTTGCTTTTTCGAAAGTATCTTTGTCCAAGTCCGGTTTATCTACTACTTCGCCATAATCCAAATTCAGCTTTCTTGGTACCAAAGTACGATTTTTTTTTCTAGTGCTGAGTTTGGCCTTAAGTCGTTTTTTATTTTTTGCATTTTCATGTTTTTTTATGGATAATCTGGGACTTGTCCCATAAACATTTCGCTGAACAGTTGATAATAATTTGCCAGTATTGAATGAAATCAAAGCTCCTGCACATCTTGCTTGATAGGAACGTCGTTGAGCATAATTAACTCGTTTTCCCCCGACCAGTTTTGCTATTACTCCATTAAATCTTTCCACAACGTTGCTGTCTACATCTTCAATTAAACTGTGTGCTTTATCAGCTAATTGTGCAACAACTGTTTTAATTTTTTGCCAAAGAAGACTGCCAAAAAATGGGTTTGGGGCAGCTGGACCCATATATTTGCATAATTGCCGGTTACAATTTTCATGAATATTAAAAGCATGGAAAACAGACGCATTGATGTCTTTGTATAAACCATCTTCATTTTTTGTTTCTTTGTGAAGTTTTATAGCATCACAAATATATTTTCTTGATCGCAATATCTTTTCTTGTGTTAAATTTTTCCTGTCTGCTGCAATATGTTGTGTATTGGAGGCCAGTTGCTGCAGTTTATTACAGTAGTTTCTCAGCAAATGATTGCGACAGTAAATTTTTGCAACTGTAATGCCTGGATATGGGCGAGCATTTATTATTTTTGAATAGGTACTACTGTCGCCATCGGCGATAAATCTGGAATAAATCAATCCATGCATGTCAATTGATTGTTTGAATCCTTCGGTTATTATTGTGGATTCCATGGCAGTAGATGCGCCACTGAAATTTTTGTAACAAGTGTGCTCTTTTGGCGTTTCTTTCTTTTTCTCAGCTCGAGCGCAAATGCAACAATATTTATTTTTAACGCACATATATAGCACTTGGCCGAAACGTCTACCAATTATGGCTGCAGCCCCTGACAATGCCGCATAATTAGTCCGGTAAGATCGCTTACACCAGCAGCCATCTACAATGACATCTACTAGCGGTATACCGTCTTTATTGACTTTACCTTCCTTTATTGCAGCTTCTTTTTCTCTTTCGCCAGCCTTTTTCATCTCATCCCATGCAGTCTCTTCCCAGTCATCACAGATATCGTTTTGCATTTTATTGTATGTGAAATCAGACATATTGGGTAAACCTACTCCAGCCAAAAATTGGTTGAGCTGTACTTGACCACAACCAGCAGCCATAACTCCCGCAACGGCGTCTTTGTTTACATGAGCCAATGACGATTTTATTTTATTTTTGTAACCACACAATGAACAAACATATGTAAATTCAGATTGCAAGCCTACGTGATGTTCAGACTCTAATTTTAATGTAGCTAATCCACAATTAAACAAAGACTTGTGTTCAGAGAATTTTAGAAGTTCAGTTACAAAATGGCTCACATCTATTATTCTATGCCCTACATCTTGTACCTCCGGCTCCATCTGAAACAAATATAAGAAATAAGTATCAGTATCGTGCATGGAATGTGATAGCGGGGAGTCTATTGGTCTACATATGCGAAGACTGTCAAAAAAATATTTGTCGGATTACAGGGGTTGCCGGATTAGACAGGGGCCGGATGTCAACGTAGGTATGAGACGTGGTCGACCTTCTTTTAGTAATATAAGTACTCACTTTTCTCTCAGATGTAACTTCGAGAGTTTTTCCTGGAGAAGTGCAATCTAACAAAGACTTGGGCTGAGAAATGTTCAACATTTCTTTGAAAGAATGATTGACATTTTGTGTTTCTTTCTCAATCTGAAACAAACATTCATATTAAAAAATTTAGTTTCATCATATCAACGTAAGTATGGGTCGTGGACGACCTTCTTTTAGTAATAAGTAATCACTTTTCTCTCAGATGCAACTTCGAGAGTTTTTCCTGGAGAAGTGCAATCAAACAAAGACTTGGGCTGAGAAACGTTCAAAATTTCTTTGATAGAATTGTCATTTTGTGTTTCTTTCTCAATCTGAAACAAACATTAATATTAAAGTTTAGTTTCATCATGTCAAAAATGCAAAATCAGACGGGCAGCATACCTATCTATTGATCAGACATTATTTTGACTGGTTCAGGTAATTATAACTACAAACACTATCTATTGATTTCTCGAAAACCACTCTAACTCACACTAAATGTATACAAACATTAGTTACATCTTTTTTATATCTAAGGCTGCCTTTTTTAAACTTCTAAAAATTACAATAAATAAATAATACTTATTTTCGTGTAACAAAAAAAATTGTCTAATATACCTCCTGTGATGACGACTCCATTGATTGATTCTCCGAACATTGTTCCAAAGATTGTTTCCTAAAATAACAAATAAAGTACCACTAAATACTTATCTAATAAGACCTCTTTGCAGAAGATATTGTGACATTTGTGACACAAAAGGCGGAAAACAAATATATTTTTTTAATTACAAAAATAAATATTATGATTTATGATCTAAACTTACCTTTTTTTCGTCATATTTTCACATCTTTCTATTAAACAAGCTCTTCTTTTCCTTTTAGAAAAACTAATTTTTTTTTTCCCCATCTATTAAAATCGCTAAATAACTTCGCGCAATGATCAATGTCGTCCGGAAGCAAACTGACACAGATCCGTCGCTGACAATAGTCAAGAGGGGACTGAGCGTCTGAGCGGGGCGAGGTTTGCATACGCGCGCTAGCTTAGAACTAAAGGCCGTAAACGACAAAATGGTTTTTGTTATTTAATTTAGTTAAAAACGATAATTTGAGAAATTCCTTCTACAGTTTTAAAGAGAATGTATAGACTCATCTATGGAGAAAGTTAAGAGGCTTGGTTTGGTCCCGTTTGCCCATAAAATGTAAATCTCTTTTTAAAAAGAGGTATGTTTGATATTTTTTTCTCTGATACAAAAGTTACCTAATCATGTTTTGAAAACTGACAAAATGAGGGTTTTATCATGAACTATTTGGTCACCAACTTATACTTTCATTCGTTTTGTAATTGCTGAAAAAAATTCAGATCTTTGACGCCAAAATTTCCAATGCGTCCTCTTAAAACCATTTACTCAGGTCTGCCCTTGAAGCCGTGAAACTTGTGAGAACTATGAGATTTGGCAAGTAATATAGTCTTACTGGTGTCGAATAAAGTGTTATCTGTCTATCTTATACAACAAGTACAGGGAAAAAATCTGAAAACTATATGTTTGTAATTAAACCATAAAAAATAGTCTTTAAAGTTCGGGAAAAGCTCGGAATGAACTCGCGAGACTCGATTCCTGAACTATTTATAATATCCAAGGGCTAGATGGGCGAGTCTGACTCGCACTCGTCCGGTTTTTTTTTTATTTACGTCTATGCTTAAAAGTTATAGTCTAAATAGAAGACGCCATTTACATTTACTAATTACAGAACCGCGGCTTTCAAACTACCCATATTTCGTGTCCATTTGTTTATCATCAAATTCAAATCGAAATTACAACGACTCGGAGACGACCTCTTCCTCTTCCATATGCCGCTACATTTTCCCACTAAAATTATCAGCAGGACGCCGGAAGTTTGCGGCACGATATCTGAAGCGGACTCTTGCCCTAATCGCGACATTTTGCGGTAATTGGCTCCGCTGTGTTATGAATTTATGATAATGCTTTGATCCTAGCGTTCAGGGTCACCGAGTGTGAAACGTTAATAAAAATTTCCGTATCGCGTAAAGTTGCACTTATCGCAGTTGGTCCTAGCTAGCACAGCCGTAACATTGCCGTTCTGGGAAGAACTGCGACTTGTGCGCTTTTTAACCGACTTCAAAAAGGAAGAGATTCTCAATTTGACGCGTATATATATATATTTTTATTTTTTTGGCTATGTTCTCGCATAACTCCGTCAAATAGTATTTTCTGAGGTTAACACGAGCACTAGACATAATAAAACTGATTTTTAACGGATTATTAACTCGTTTACTTTTCCATTTTACAATTTTCCGACGTTTCGGCACTTTTGCAAGTGCCGTGGTCTCGGTAGACTGAGGTGACAGACGTCTTTTTAAAAGTATTAACTGTTAGCTTACTACTCCGTCAAATCTCAAAATTCTTTTGTTCGAATAGACATAACGTCCCATTGATTCCATTTTAATTTGGTGAAGATCTGATGAAGACTTTCAGAGATGGAGAACGGAACTCTTCAATGGGCAGCAGTAAATAAGGCCTAATGGGGCCCGTCCTTTACTAATATGCATATGTTTCATAAAATATATCTCAAACGTAGTCCCAGGGTAATTTGGTGATGTTCTAGTGAAGACTTTCCGAGATAGAAATTGAGGACTACAACTTTTAAAGCAAAGAATTAAGTTCAGTTTTGATATTATAAACACTTTGCTTAAAATAAATTAATAATTATAAGTAAAAAAAAATACATCCACAATTGTTCCATCCAAAGTAATAAATCAAGATGTTCAGAACGGGAAATATATAATTAAATAATTTCATTCAGTAAGTCATTCTCTGGTGTCTGGTATACCATTGATGCATTCGTTTTGAAAATCATCGTTCGAACGTCGTTCTTGAGAGGTTTAAGCTTCTATTCTAGAGAGAAATATTCATTCTTTAACTCAAATATTTAGTTTTATTGTTTTTTCTTTCTTGCGTGAAAGCGAGGGGGACCACTAAAAATTTAAAAACAAAAATTTTTAAATAAAAAATAGAAACCGATTTCAAAACACTACACAGCACCAAAAAGTTAGAAAAAGGCATTCTTGTAAATTATTTCTTAATTATTTTATTTAAATTTTTTTTTTTTTTGATAAATAATAGTAACCAAAAAATACACTTAGGGGCCATTCATCTATTACGTAAGACTTTTTTGGCTATTTTTTGACCCCCTCCCACTTTATATAAGAAAAATAAGAGTACGCCGACCCCTCACCCCTGTTTAAAATTGAACGTAAGAATCTAAAGGAAAAAAAAAAAACACCTGCCAAGTCGGGACTCGCACACGAAGGGTTCCGTACAGTTATCTATAGAGAGACACAAAGATTGAGAAAAAACGGCATAAAATCACGTTTGTTGTATGGGAGCCCCTTAAATATTTATTTTACTTTAATTCCTATTATGATGGCAATTCCTACATAATTGTGAAACTAACAACTTTGACGTTCATTAAGTAAACATTTTGTTTTTACAATGAATAAAAATATTTGAATTGAATTGAATTAAGTCAGCTAGTTTGTGACATATCCTTCCAATTCAAGTACACCTTTTCTTTCAGTTCTATGCATAGTATGGTTGTCTGTAGAAGGCGACTAAGGAAATAAATTACCAGGAGACGGGCAGAGCAGCGTCTTCCTGAGATTCCAACCACATACTGCGATCGCCAACCCGCCTGCCAAGGGTATTTATGGCAAAATCCTTCATGGTTAGAAAACCAAGAGGCAGGCCTATGACCTGCAGTGGGCATGTAGTAAAATTTTACTTCGTTGAAATAAAAACATTAATAAAACCTTCAACAGTATTTTTTTATTTTCGAGTAACACCGTTGTATTTAACCGAATTTGAGAACTTAATTATGTCCTATCTCTGGCGGTATCATTCAAAATAATTTGAAATTTATACAATACTCATTCGAAAAATCTAATTATTGAATTACTGATTTGAAAATATTCGAATAGAATAACAGGCGAATATTGGAATAAGACGAATATTTGACGTCCAAGCCTTAGTCTCGAATGAGTGAAGAATGTTCATTGGAAGTGGTCGCGCGCTCCTTGGGCGGCGCAGGTATGCGAGACACTTCAGAATATGCTAATCAAACGACTGATCCACTCATCTTCGATTCGATGGTGATTTCGAAGGTCTACGGCCCAAGGTAACGATTTTCCCTGAATTAAGTAGTCATTCCACTTTACTTGCCAATAAAGACCATCTTCAGGGTTTAGGGTTTATCTTTTAGAGTTCCTAACGGATTCTATTGGTTCATACCATTTATTTCCTGAATTATTGTTAACTTTTTTCATTATAATAATTTAAGCTCTTACATACACAGCCTAAAATACAGGTTTATTCCTAGTTTGGGCTACGTATTTACTCTTACCTTTGTTAAATTTCATTCTTATGTACACTTTATACCTACGCTTTTATGAATAAATTTTAACTTACCTTATCTTTAAGAGGCATTTTTTGATAAAAAAAACTAGTTGAAGTTTGAAGTATTCGAGGAACTATTTGAAGACTACAAACATTACATTTTCTTTAAAACGTTTATTTCAACCTGTGGTTGACTAGTAGAAAAGGCTTATAGCAGTAATACCACTGCAATGCTATTGTATATTGTATATATGTGCAACATGTAAATGTATTAGTAAATAAATAGAAGAAGAAGAAGATACCTGTATTCCGGAGGGGTAGGCAGAGACCAGGGTTTGCCACTTGGCACGATCCTGACAGATCTCTTTCGCTTCACCTGTACCTTGGTAGATTTTCACACAAAAATTGTAACGAATCCATTAGCGATCCATGGAAAAAAGGAAACCGATCCAACTGGAATTCTACATTGGAACTTAACCCGAATCCGCGCCAATGCGGGACGTTAGGAGTGACGTCACAACCGCATTCCGGCGAGGAGGAAAATCTAGATGCGCAAGTGTTGCCAACTTCATTGATTAAATTAATTAGAAAGTGAAAGAAATAATTTCTTGCAAATAACAACGATTCATTTAATTCAGAATTATTTTAATAATTGTTGTATGTTTTGGTAATAAACGTTTTCTATTCTATTCTATTCATTTAATTTTTTAATTTGTGGGCAAGCCCGGTACATTTTATAGCAATTATAATCAACAAAATACAAAATAATCACATGTCCTGGTCCCAAACTAGGACGCCCTGGATGGTAACCAGATAAGGACATCACAAAGATGAGAATACACCTTGAGGTCATTTGTATGTACGGCGGCCCACAGTGGGAATCAAACCCACGACCACGCAAATGTTGACAACATGCGTGATGCGCCAGTATCGGGCATGCAATTTTTTTTGCAATCTCAACTTATTTATCTAAGTACAATTATAATTTTAAAATTAAATGCATAAATTAATTTTAATTATGGTATTTCTAAATTAATATAGATCACATCACAAGAAAAAAAGTACACAGAAGCGTGTATCTATTTTTAATTAATGTAAATAAATCATCCCACGCTTTAAGGCTTTGGCCTTGAATATGGTTTGGGCTGCAGGTGATGTAAATTACTTCAGCCAGATGTCGCTGCCTGTACGTAATACAGAGAAGTTTGTAAAGAGGTTCGAAATTTCGCCGATGCCTGCACTTGCCCATTAGCTCATTGCCATGTACGCTGGCACGATTAGCCAGAGGTCGCGGGTTCAAGTCCCGGCATGGGTGGAATTTTTAGCCTCTAAATAGGTTTTTAAATAGGTCCTTTAGCACGGATTAGTGCAACAAAGAATATAATTACTACACTAGGTCAATAATTATTTTTTACTTTTTAGTTCATTATCCGAAACCGCCATGTAAGCGTGCAATAACTTATAAATGTTAATGAAGCGAAAGCTATTCGTCGGGATCGTGGCAAGTGGCAGTGGCAAACCCTGCATCGGTAGAACGATGGCAGAATGTCAAATGTCTGGTCTCTGCCTACCCTTTCGGGATGCAGGCGTGAGTTCATTTATGTGTATAGTTGTGTCTACTAAGATAAATCATCAACCCATTCAGTGTGGCAAAGACGGTTGTCGATAAAACAAATACATGGACGTTGCTCGAGTACCTATTTATTTAGTGATACGTTTATTGCAGACGGCAAGACCGTGAGAGATGGCATTTGGGAGAAATACCCAGCAGTGGGCAGCGGTGAGCTGATGGTGATGATAATGATACCTTTGTTGCACATAAAAACATTTGTAATACGTACCAACGTGTGTTTCATTTATTTTAAACGACGGTGGTGGACCAAACTTGCTGCACCAAATCGTGCACGTTTGAAGCTGGCCACACTGGCGCGCAGTCATTTCGCAGAATACAAGCGTGCCATTATCACGATTTAGCACGCTCTAAACCAGAGATTGCTAAAGTTGGTTCCGTGTAAAAGCCACGCGCGTCTTCCGCGTATCATATTACATTTTTTACTGAATCGTCGAATTATTTTGACTGCTAAATAATTCCTTGGTTGGGAACATAATTTTGACTTGCGCTTGAAACATATAGTCAAATCTTTATCATCATCATCATCAGCCCACCTCTGCCCACTGCTGGGTATCTGGGGATCAGCCTTTTCTCTATCACGCCATCTGTTGCCGTCTCTCGCCATTCTCTCGCACCCACGCCCCCCCTCCCGACCGGACCACATCGTCCGACCATCGACCATTCGAATTATTATATTTTGGTTCCGTAAAATAACAGAGGTGTGTTACTCCCGGTTTCTCGTATGCTAACAATCTGTTAATTTAGTGTTAATAGCCGTCTGTTGTTTTTTTTACATTGACAGATTTTTTGTGTAAGAGAAACCGGATGTTAGTGTTCCATAGCCTTAAGAGTTTAGGAACCGCTGCTCTAAACTATACGGTACGCCGTGATGGCAGGCCAGTGACAGGTTTAATTGTTCTGTGGTGGCGCCAATTTTGTTCTTTTCATTTACCGGAGACATTTTCGGGTCAACGCCTGTGACATTTCACTTTTCTGTAGAAGTTGCGAGATCTGAGGATGATATACCCCCGGCTTGTTTTACGAGGGGTATCATTTAGATTTAGACAATTAGTGAAAGATGTGGTTTTGGTCAGCTATTTGTTTTCATCAGCATCAAAAGTACATTACTGCACCGGCCAGCAAAAGAGGCATTGATGGACGAACCTGGACTCGGCCCACATCCGAGGTGAAGCTCAGGCATCAATGCCTAGTTGTGGCCAAGGCTTGTATATTATATGATTTTTCTCAAATAATGCGCGGAAATTAAAACTGAGTAGTACTAAAAATTCAATACACTCAAAATCAGACGAACCACGAACGAAAAATAATTTTTGCCGCGTTAAAGTGTTCTTTTTTTTCAATAGGTATATCCAGCTTTCTATCGCAAGTCAGTTCGAAATTTAAATAAAACCTCTGATAAGTTACCTCCTTGGTTGTCTTGTTCGGAGTAAAAGATCGTTCCATTTTTAAATAACACGACAGATGTGAGTTTACTATGTAACTTATTTGGCCGCAAAACACGACAGTTATGAATTTTCATAGAACTTGTATCATTGTACTGCAATCAGTATAAAATTTGACTGCTAGACGATTGGAATCGTTCAGGATTTAAATCATCACTTGTAAACAAACAATAAATAACTTCCACAGAACATAATCACTTGTCCTGGTTCCAAACTAGCATGGAAATACACCCAGACTGAGGCCATTTGTACAAATGCACGTCAGCCCCCAGTGGGAATCGAACCCACGACCTCCGGCATGGTAATCAGACGTGATACCGCTAGACCAACAAGGCAGTCAATATAGGGGCAGCTCCTATATTACGCTAACCAAATGGGCACCAAAGAACGATTCCAATCATCTAACTGTCAAATTCCATACTAATTGCTATAGATTTAGAGTGCATAATAAGAGCAGCAAAATAATCAATGTTCAGCAAAAATTGCAAATCAACAACCAGAATTTTCCAAATTAATTCCGTAGCATAATTGTGAGTTACAGTAAGCACTGACTGAAAATCAGCGCTGAAGGATCACTTCCTCAGCACAACGCTGAGTCAGCTACCTTTTGTGGCAACTTAGATACACCACAGGCTACATCTATGGTCCTGTTTTATTTATTTGTTTTGTCTGTTGTGTATTTAGTTTTCTTTCTGTTGTTGTGCATATTATGTCACTTTTCTGCTTATTTTGTTTCTGTGATGTGTTTTGTTGGTATAATTAATGTCTTTCTTCTTCTTCTTCTTCAGATCGAACAGTTCTTATATTAATGTATATATTCTTTATTGCAAACCATAAATTAGAAAATTAATTACATAGCATTGTTACAAAGGCGAACTTATCTCTAAGAGAGATCTCTTCCAGCCAACCTTAGCACAGGGTGTTTAAATTTAGATAACGGGTTATTGGTCAGCAAATCGTGATTTACACCTAAAAAATCCCAATTTCTGAAACTGTCAGACAGTGCTAATGCTAAGCAATTTAAATTTAAAAAATTAAATTGTATGCAAAAAATTTAAGACTCGCATAAAAAAAGTTGTTAATTTAGATGTTTCAGAAATTGCGCATTTTCGAGGTAACCATGTATATATTGTTGTTATTAATTTCAGAAACTAATTTTCATCAGAGATTTTCTTTGTGTAACTTATTTAAAAAATATTGTATTTAGAGAAAAAAGGGAGAAATCTGGCAAAAAGCCGTACTATCTCCGACTCCGTTATGCTGAAGTGAATAAGTTAATTTTTATTTTATAAACTTAATTTGGTGATCATCGTCGATTTATTTCTGACCACGCGTTGCTGCGCTCTTTCAACCGCTTCTTAACGATACCAATGGAAGGACTAGCGCTTATTTGCGCATTACCAAAATGAGTTTTTATGCAGATCAAATATTTAAGTCGCTGATCATTTACCAAAAGATTTTACAAGCTCTGCAAGCGCAGGTTGGTTTGGTTATTCTATCTGTCACCTTGTATTATTACTTGACCAATTTAAACAATTGATGCAACCGAAATTAAAATACCTAACCTACGTTTTATTGCAAATCCGCAGAGCAGAGTACACAAATAATTTACATGCTCTTCGACTTTTGTCGATGACATGCTGTCGACAATTTCAACAAGTTAAATTAACGCAGCATTACACAACCGGCGTGAGCTGTTGTTGATTCGTTTCTCCTTTATTTGTTGCACAACATAGTATAAGGATACGGACCTTTGGTCTTTCTCTTTTGGCTGTAAGCCAACGCTATAATAGCCTGTGAGAGCGGACGACGGGACAAGGGGACGCGGTGTTTTCTTTAACTACAATATCGCCACTTCTTCCGGTATTTTTAGGGTTTCGTAGTCAGCAAGGAACCCTTATAGTTTCGCCATGACCATCCGTCTGTCCGTCTATCTGTCTATCTGTCCGCTTAGCACAGAGACGACAAGTACTAGAAAGCTGAAATCTAGTACAGATACATATTAATCATGCCGGCAAAACGGTAGAATAAAATTGCCCATTAGCTCAGTTGGGAGAGCGCTGGCACGGTGAGCCAGAGGTCGCGGGTTCAAGTCCCGGCATGGGTGGAATTTTTTGCCTCTAAATAGGTTTTTAAGATTCGTTCACTGTTCAGAAAAAGAGCGCCTAAAGAATTTTCGTTTCAAAAACCAAGAAAAATTTGGATTTCCCGCCGTACCACTGTGTACCATTAAGTGTCAAATTCGGAAGAGAATCCCTCTACACCTTGCACCGCAGAGTAGCTCAGAGCAGAGTAGTCGTTCTGCTCTTTCTTTTTTATAATGCGGAATAATTCCCAGATTAACTATCGGTGCAAGAACCAAATATAAGCCTTATTTACTTACCCATAACGTCCTTGAACCTCAGCGACGTGATATTTTTTAAAGGGGCACCAAATAATTGGCTCTAAGAATTTGTTCGAATTGGAGCAGATACAAGGTGTAATAAATTCCTTTTATACAGGGTCATCTCTAAGATACGCAATTCCTGAAACACCCCTCATAAACGAACTCTGATAAATGCGCGAAGAGGCATGCACAGACCTAGCCATAATATAGGCCAGGGCTTCCCAAACTTAGTTTGAGTGACGTTTTTGGGAGTTTCCTATTTCTTTGTAGCGCCCTCCATCTGGCCAAAAAGTACCTACCAGTGAGTAGTTTTACCCAGTCACAGGTTATAAAAAAATCAACGAGAATTGCAATCATAAATTAAAGAGATATGCTCAGCACCCAATACTTCACAAAGTTTTTAAGCGCGAAGCGTCGTCATCACAAATAGGCAATCTGTGTGGATCGCTTGGCGATGCTCCTGGAATAAAGCCGCGACGCCCCGGGGAGTCACGACCCCACAGTTTGGGAAGTTCTGATATAGTCAAAATAATAATTATTTTATTCAAAATCACACAGAAACTGCTATTTTAATGAACGTTACAAGTTAAACTAGGTGTCAATTTCAAAATCTAGATAATTTAGGAGAAAAATGGACAAAAATCTATGGTTTGCTCTATAATTTAACGGAGAGAGACAGGTATAAATAAGCCAGATTTAAAATGGCTACAATGTTTAAATTAAAGCGACGGAAACTATTTTGCATGTGGATATATTTTAAGGGGTTATTTTATTATATTGAACCATTTTATCACAGTGCGAAGTAGCATTATTTTTATTGGGGTCACTATTTTAGTGCGATTTCATTATTTTCAAGGAGCCCTCAAATATATTTAGCTTAATCATTCGCTTCAGTATCAAATCTACAAACGGCGAAAGGATGTTAGTGTGTGACCATAACAGTCCGGCCTTCCGTCTCAACAACGGAAGTATGGACTGTTGTCCTGCATAAGCCGACCACACGCACAGTTCTCAAGGGGTTAGCATGCGCACTTGAAAATTAGGTAACCATTGATGGGACTAATAGTATGGAGCCTATACAGGCTGTTCCAGAACGGTCCGGTGAAACCTAAAGGGTTATTCCACTAATCAATACAAATAATAATAATAATAATACTTTCAGGCCTTCTCTCAGAGAGAGATAGTGTGGGCTAGAAGAATGACCACTCCATCCGTGGTGGTCAACTTCGTCAGATGGCTTCTCCCAAGAGATTGGACAAACACTTTAGATCCCCGATTTTGCTCGATTGCTCGTTCTACAAAACAAGTATTGGAGCATCGGAGATCGGGTCGAACTAGTTTGCCAATTCTCTTGCTTAGAGCATGCCTTTCTGACGCAGTGACTGGTGGGCGTTCACGTCGTTCTTAAATAAGCGTGTTTCTTCCGAAAATTTCGACTTCCTACCTTTACGTTGCAATTGGCAAAATCTCATCCCTTCCTCCCTGAGGAGCAGACTCGGTGGAGCGATGATCTTCGCAGGGCGGTTGGCAAGAGCTGGATGAGAGTAGCCGAGGACCGGGCTCAGTGGCGTGCAATAGGAGAGGCCTATGTCCAGCAGTGGACAAGCGTAGGATGATGATGATGATGATGATGATGAGATATGTGAACACCTCAGACACTCAGGTGAATCAATCAACCAAACAACTGACTCTTATTATAAGACTAACTCCTAAATATCGAAAAATATGTCGGCTGTTCCGTACCAAATGCTACACTAATATTTTCTCCTGCTAAATTATTTAATTTTTAGCTAGCTAAATTACTTATTTAATAATAATGATAACTTCCTCACAACACAATCACTTGTCCCGATCCCAAACTAGGATACCCTGTGCTATGGCAACCAGGCAAGGACATCACAAACATGGAAATACACCCAGACCTAGGCCATTTATACAAATGTATGGCAGCCCCCGGTGGGAATCGAACCCACGACCTCTATCTTGGCAGTAAGCGCCTTAACAAATAGTACAACGAGGCAGTCGATTTACACTTGCACACACGAATGAGCCGTTGGTTTTTTTTTTTTCAATAATTTGGTACTGCTCACAACAAAAGTTTATATTTATGAACATATACAAAGGTTTGAAATCATCATCATCATCAGCCGTTTGACGTCCACTGCAGGACTAGGCCTCCCTCACGGTCTTCCCTAACCATGAAGGGTTTTGCCGTAATCGCCACGCTTGGCAGGCGGGTTGGCGATTTGAAGAGGTTTGAAATACTCAGTTTTATTAAATTTTTACGCAATATGACGCGGTCTATATTTAAACTTTTGCCTAATGGAATTTTAAACTTCTGCCCAATGGAAGTGAATTAATTATTGGTACTGACGAAATCGTAAACACTTAGACAAACTTTATCACTTGAGAAGAAACACTTATTGCACACCAATATTATTTTAACCACCATCATAACATATTCCTGGCGCGTGGGAAGAGTGGCAGAGACCAGTCTATTCAGTATATTATATCCAGTTCAATTTACGTTTGTCTTTACGTTTACGTACATACATGTACATACTGTTTTAAAATTCATTTATCTTCATTCGACTTTATCTGTGCGACGACGCTGCATAAATTGGTAGACATCCAGTTAAAGTTTCCGAGTCATTGGGTCATACCAGTCACACCGGAAGTGTTGATTCAAAAGTCTCCTGATAATCGATACTTAGAGCCATTTAAAACTATAAAAGCTTTTCTGAGTATTTCGTAACTTTATCCTGTTTTTGTAAATTGTTCTTCTCAGTACGTTTCGATTGCGCAATGTTTTTTGGAATTTGATTGCATGAATGTTGTAGTCAAGAAGTGAAACATGGTCCGTCCTAGGTTTGTCTCAAAAACTCAGGTTTGAGCAAACGCGTTATTCAAGGGACAAAACTTACCTGTATTTCGAGCTTTCCTTGCTCGCTTGAAGTGGGGCATTACATGTTACTTTATGAAAATAAGAAAAAAGAATCCAATCAATCTAATAAGCACAATCCGCCGAATCCAAACACTTTTCAATATTTTCACAGCACTCACGCAAAACTGATCGCTTAGTGGCCCCTTAAGGCGCTCTTATGCGACCGTACCGCGAAAAACGGGAGTCTAAAATGCTTTTTATTTTCAAATGGGTATCCTAGTGTGAGGCCAGAAGCAATGTATATGCCTGTATGTGAATGTTTATGTTTTATGTTTATTTAAAATCTGAAAGAAATAATTTTCAATATGTTATCTAGGGCCTGCGGTTATAAATTATATGATTTTTAAACTTCACTGCATCAAAGAAAATCGAACATGAGTCTAAATTATAACTAAATATGTTTTAATATGTTTATACTGAGTTTTGGATAATGAAAATATACCAAAATGATTGTCATTGAATAAGCTAGTGACGTTGGTCGTCAAAATTGTAATAAAATGAAAGTCTCAGGGATATTTTGTATTCACAGTTGAGTTTGAGATAACAAAACTTGAGCGCAAGCTAAGCTGAGACTGAGTAGTGGATTTCGGCGACCTAGCTCAGACTCAAGGTGGCAATGACGAAGAAAGTAGCGACACCTGTAGGCAATTCGAGAAATCTAACTAACCTGTGGTGAAGTAACCTTTTTTTTATTCACAATTTGACATTTTGCATGCTCATTTTCCTTCAAAAAGTTAAATTGTGTTTTTAGAGTAATGAGAAGTCAAAATAAAGTATAACCGCGCGTAAAAAGTTTCCACATTTGTTGCCATCTCATTCACTCCTATGGATTATTGTATGCCTTTCATGTAGCGTTAACAGATAATATAAACCGGTAACGTCAAAAAGATTATACACTCGAGTAAGTTTAGCTTGAGCTGTGGCTTAGCTGAGTTCGAGTCGAGATATTGACTATGAATACAAAATTCTTGAGTCTTTGTTGAGATTGCTCAACCGATGCTCAGCTTAGTGCACGGTAAGTGTAGCTCAACGCTGTGTTTCTGAATATCGGCCTAAGCGCTCGCGCTTTGGAGGATACAATACTCAGTCTGAGTGAAAGCAAAAAAAAAACAATTAAATACTATCAAATTCAAGAAATGGACAATAGCGGTTGATATTTTATGTGAATTATGGTTATGTACGTGCTTATGTGAATGATGGTTGCCAGAAAATACAGTGTAGATTTTGGAATTCCTCAATGGCTAAGAGCGGGCATTTTGAATTTGGGCTGATTCTACCCTCTCAGTAAGTGCTTTGTAAAATATGGTGACTGGTCTTATGATGAGACTGGAGGTGACCCTCCATACGGTATTTTTTCAACAGACAACAACAGACCCTTCAGTTTGGGTTCATTTGATTGGTCTTAATGAGGACTTTATACGGTATGTTCTTAACAGATGATCAGGGTTCCCCTTCGAGTCTGGGCTTTTTTATAGATTTTGATGATATTTTTAGTTTCAATTTTACGGTGACAATTCAAACTACAGCCCAGTTTCATAAAACTACAATTCGTAGTGTATTGTGACAATTCGAGGTACATTGCGTAGCAGAGTCTACTTGTTAATCGACTTTGCAATGTGCATCGACATGTCATAGTAAACCAGGATGCATAAGGAGACGAACGGGCAAAATTTTAAATCGCGCGCTCGGAGAGCCTCGCCTTAAGAACCGCCAAAAAGGACCGACTTCACAACACTAATTAAGCCTTAAACCAAAACTCCGAGGTGGCGTGTTGAAACAAGAAAGTGGATAATCGATCGAAGGTACGTTCCTTTTTGCCGACACACCAAAATGGGTCACAGACTAAGAAAACATAAAGGAACCTCTCCATAGTAGCATATAGCACTTTCATAAAACGAAGACTAGACTGGGCTTGACTTTGACGAAACTTATAGCGTTGGAATTTAATAATAAATAAAACGTTGAAATTTTTATAGTATTAATAATTTTCCTTTTTGTATTTGACGAAGCTTTACGCAAATTAATGCGATTTTAAAATTTTAGTATTTTGTGTGTTTTGTGATCCTGTAAATAAATGGTTTCTCGTATATACTTAACATTTTTAATAAAAAAATTGTAAGGCTCGACTTGGAATCTCGTCACACTCATTTGGGACAAGGTGGTACGTATACGCTGCGACGAATTAGAATGGAACGAATGTTCTCGGTTCTTAGAACGCCCCATCTAGTCGAAGAAGACTTTCTGTACCAAGTAATTTGATCATGAGTTGTCAAAAGTTCGTTGACCCTCGGGGGTTATGGGAACCTGACGTGTAGGTCAAATGTTTTCATATTGATATTGAGCTTCTAATACCAATTACACCGTCTAGTTGAGCTAAGTATGTGTTGATCGGACACGCCTGTTATTAATTTTTATGAATCATACTTCTACAACCTGCTACAAAATCATGCTAGTTAAGTAAGAAAAAATCGTAACTGGACGGTGTTACGCAGAAATATTCCAACACACAATACGTAACTTGCGAGAAAATGTATTTTTAGGGTTCCATAGTCCGACAAGGAACCCTTATAGTTTGACCATGTCCGTCTGTCTGTCTGTCTGTCTATCTGTCCGTCCGCGGCCTAGCGCAAAGACCAGTGGTGTTAGAAAGCTGTAATTTGGAAGCTTGGAAAACCATGAGGGAGTCCTAAGTCCTGCAGTGGGCGTCACATGGCTGATGATGATGATGATACATATTTATCACGCCGACAAAGTTAAAGAATAAAATATTGGAAAAAACAGAGGTTGACAAAGACAAGACAAGACAGAGGTCGTGGGTTCGAGTCCCACTGGGGGCCACCGTACATTTGTACAAATGGCCTCAGTCCGGGTGTATTTCCACGTTTGTGATGTCCTTGCCTGGTTACAAGCACAGGGTATCCTAGTTTGGGACCAGGTCAAGTGATTGTGTTGTGTGGAAGTTTTTTTTTTACTGTACCTCCCCTCACATGAAAAGTGGGGATGATTTTTTTTCTCGTCTACCCTATCATGTGGGGCATCGGTAAATTGGTCGTTGAAAAATATTGTGGGTGTAATAAGACCATTTTTTTATGTAGAGTTCCGTTTGCGAAATATTAAGCTATAAAGCGCAATTTTTTGTCCGAATAGGGCGACCATCCACCGGAGGTACCTCGCTCGAGTCTTATTGGAGGGGGACGAGGAATTTGACTTAGAATTCTTTGGACTTTGAATTAGTCAAATTAAAAACTATTAGAAAATAATAATACAAATAGAAATAAATACAGAAATATTTATTAGTCGAGTATATCTAAAGGTTGTCTGGAAGAGATCACTTTTAGTGATAAGGCCGCCGACTGTACTCTTAGGTTAAGAAACACCGGTGTAATTTCCATTTTTAACCGACTTCAAAAAAGGGGAAGGGTTGGCTATGTTCCTTCATTACTCTGTCAAATCACCTGATTTCGACAATTCTTTTTTTTTAATAGATATAACGTCCCATTGGTCCCATTTTAATTTGGTGAAGATCTGATAAAGACTTTTAGAGATGGGGAACGGAACTCTTCAATGGGCAGCAGAAAATAAGGCCTATTGGCCCATCCTTCAGTAGTATGCTTATGTTTCATAAAATATAGCGTAAAAGTAGTCTCCCAGGGTAATTTGGTGATGTTCTGGTGAAGACTTTCGGAGAAGGAAATTGAGAACGTCAAATTTTAAAGTAAAGAATGAAGTAGGGTAAATTATGGTTATAAGGGACTTATTTTTTTCTTTAAATAAATAACTTACTTACAAATGAGAATAATAATAAGGTTACCATAAATCATACAGTACAAATTGTTACGCAATTGATAACTGTTACCTGCACTGGTCTAAGGACCGTATCGCAGACAGTCATACTAGAAAAGATGGCCCAGAGCAATCTGGATAGATACTCGTTACTTATAAATGAGCATAATAATAAGGTTACCGTAAAGTTACCAAAAAAAGGACTACAACATTACAAGTAATAATGTTTTTAAAGACAAATTAGATGACATTTAACTTTCATTGCAAACTTATCTCGACGCACGGCGCGGATCTATGTTCAAGATGTCTGCCGGGCATAATACCTACTTTCGTTTATTACGCAGGTATTGCAGTGTAAATAACTATTGATCTGATAACATTCCAAGTAACATGCACAAAAAGGCGAAGGAACTCGAGGAGGAAAATTTTACAGCTAAATATTATATTTCTTATTTTTAGTTTCAAAAAGATTATTTTCAAACGACTTCAAAATAATGTTTGAAGACAGTTTTGAAAGAAGTTTGTCAGTATCGTGGCAAGCGTTATGCCTTAGTCTCTGGCTACACCTCTAGGATACTAGGATGAGTTTATGAAATGTTTGTTAAAAACTGGCCAAGTGCGAGTTGGACTCGTGCACGAAGGGTCCCATACCATTATATATCCAAGATCAGACAAAGATCGAATTTGAGAACAGCGCCATCTATAGAAACCAACAAGAAGCGTTTAACATTGACATTTAACGACATGATATTGGCGCTGTGAAGGTTACATAGATGGCTGCTAGATGGCGAGCGCTGTCTTTAGACAACGTTTGTTGTATGGGAGCCCCCTATTTATTTTATTCTGTTTGTTCGGGATACAATTTCAATTGCCTAGCTATCACGGCTCATGAGATACAGCCTGGAGACAGACAGGCAGACAGACAGACAGATGGACAGAAAGACAGACGGACAGAAATACAGACAGATAGTGAAGTCTTAGTAGTAGGGTCCCGTTTGGCACCCTTCGGTTACGGAACCCTAAAAAAGAAGGTGTTTATAAACTTTCGTTCAACGAGTTTTTTCTCAGATTTATAGTTTCAAAATATCAGGGTTATTATTACTATCCATTTTTTTTTAAATGGAAAGTTTTACAAAAAAATCAATAGTCGCAGAACAAAAATTGTTGAAACGAACTCTAACCGATTGTTTTCAGAAATAGCGCAGTTTACCAATTACCCTGTATGTGCAATCCACAATTCAAGCCCAATCAGTAAGGTACAACGTCCCTTAACTGGCACTTACATGCGTAGTATTGTCGTCATAGCCGCATCGATTCCGAGTAAAACTGGCCGCACTAACATTATCAAATTCCGGTTATTTATTATAAGCTGAGTATGAGGCAAGGCGGTGGCAAATATTTGCATATTCGCTTGACAGTCCGAGTACCGTACTTCGGTTACTCGTTGCTAGATAGAGTTCCCGAGAATACAACAGTCTTATCGCTAAAAGCGACCTATAGCTGACAGCGTGTTGACTAACCAGTCGTTTTATTAACAAATTCAGACCCCTCCCAAATTAAAAGGGGACGACCGGTACATGGATTATTAATTTTACTAATTATTAATTATAGCTGTTGCCCGCGACTTCGTTCGCGTAAAAATGTTGATGTATATTTTTCCGGGATAAAAAATAGCCTATGTGCTAATCCGGACTCAAATCAAATATCATTTAATCCAAAGAGAGATGTACAAACACACTTAATGTACCTAAGTACGGTGAAGCTATATAATATAAAGATTTGGTACGGTACATTTAAGTAGGGAGACGAGCTGACACCCTTGCTAGATTAATATTAATCTGTGTTAAGGAGTGTCAGGCCCAAAACCCGTTATAAATTAAGGGGTGACTATTAGGTTGCAACTTCAAATAGGTAGGCTGTGAGTTCCAACATAGTTTACATTTCTGAAACTTTAAATTATATCGAAAAAGAGAGAAAAAAAGTACTACTAATTCTTATAAAAGAAGCCCTAAGTGTGTGTGTGTGTGTTCGTGTGTGTGTTTGTGTATGTGTATGTGTATGTGTGTGTGTGTGTGTGTGTGTGTGTGTGTGTGTGTGTGTGTGTGTGTGTGTGAGTATGGATGCGTTTGTGAGGGTATATATTTTATGTATTGGTTTGTATTTTTATTCGGGCGAGACAAAACTATCCTGACTTCACCAACTCCTCTGTTTCGTCATAAGATAGGTTAAGAAGGTGAGATTCAGTTTTGTGTGAGCACTCTTGAAGTGAAAGAAGGTGTATGGGAAGACTGGCACTAATTTTGTTGTAGAGGAAAGGGCCAAGGAATGGAAAGAACCTTTTGGTAAATGTGAATTTGGGAGCTAGTGTAGGGCATATTCGATCCTTTCTTCTTTTAGTGATATTGGAGTGTGGGATTAGCTTGTGTTGCATTAATAGGGTATTTAAGATGAAGAGTTGTCTCACGTTTAAGACTCCACATTCTTTATATAGTTGATGCGAAGGAAATAAGATGGGTCGGAAGGTGGCGATCTTCAAAATAGCACGTTGGGCTATTTCGAGTGGTTTCATAGTAGTTTTCGGTGCTCCACCCCAAGAGACTATGCAATATGAAATTATAGACTGACACATTGAGAGGTACAACATGCGAATAATGGAGGAATGAGCGACGTGTCTCATTCTTTTAAATATATAAATTAGTTTACGTACTCTCCCACATAAAAGGCTTATGTGAGCTTTGAAGTTGAGATGTTTGTCAAGAGTGACTCCAAGGTATTTTATCGTATCTGTACTAGATATTGGCGGACAACTACAGTTATGTTTATTGAAACAAGAATGTGCTTGAATATGTAGAGGATTGCTGGGTTGCGAGTTAGACTTAAGAGAATAGGTAATAAACTTAGTTTTTGTGATGTTAAGGGTGAGAGCATGCGTACGAAGCCAGTCAAATACTAGATTAAAACCATGCTGAGCCTCATGCTGGAGATGTGTCCACGTATCTGAGATAACAGTGATGGCGGTATCATCGGCATAGGTTATAATATTGCCGTTAGGTAAAGATAAGTTGCAGAGATCGTTAATAAAGATAAGGAACAAAGTGGGCCCTAAAATACTGCCTTGGGGGACGCCGTAGTTAATTGGTAATTCATCACTCAGATGATTATTGATTTTGACCATCTGAGTGCGGTTAGAAAGGTAGGAGTTAAACATTTCCAATTGGGAACCTCTTACACCTATTGATTCAAGTTTGGATAAAAGGGCGGGAGACGGGACTGTATCGAATGCCTTCGCTAGGTCGAGGAATATTGTCAACACTTTTTTTCGCTTGTTAATACCATTCACGACATTGTTTATAAGATTTTGAACAGCGTTTGCAGTAGAGAGGTTCTTCCTAAAGCCGTATTGATTTTTTGAGAGAACGTTATGTTTTTCAAGGAAATTCACGAGACGGATATTGATCAATCGCTCGATAATTTTGGAGAGGGCTGAGAGTACAGCGATTGGCCTGTAGTTATTGACTGCGTCCCTGTCTCCGGCCTTGAAAATTGGATGGATAATAGCCTTTTTAAACGACGTGGGAAATATACCTTTTTGGAAACATTGGTTGAAAATTAGGCTTAAGATAGGTGCGAGAATGTACGAATACTTTTTTAAAAAGATGGAAGAGATGCCATCCCAGCCAGTGGCCGCACATGATTTAAGAGAAGCAATAACGGAATTAACTTCGTCGGGGTCCGTATCTAGTAGGACAAAGGAAAAAGGGTGAGATGGAGATGGTGATGGTGAGCTGCTATGCGGTGAGTTGTTTATGACGATAGAGTTTGCGAGGTCTTTGCCGATATTAGCGAAAAAACTGTTAACGGCATTGCATGAGTCCTTAGGTGAAGTGCACGAGGATAATAACTGATTGGAGGGGAGATGAGTATTGGAAGAGTGGGTTATACGTTTAATAGATTTCCAGAGCAGTTTAGAATTTTTACCAGCTTTAATTAAATCCTGGGCATCGTATAGTCTTTTAGCTTTCTTAATGACTTTGTTGCAAAAATTACGATAGCGGACATACGTTATTTTCAAAACAACATTATTAGGGGACAATTTAGCTTTTTTGTGCATAGAGTCGCGGTTACGCATGCACTTAAGAAGGCCAGGAGTTATCCATGGCTTCAGTATAACCTTCTTACTAGATAATGTCTTAGTGGTAGTGTTTTTAGAAATAGTCTTAGATAAAGTTGTTACTAGTGCATCGATAGAGATACTTGGGTCGGTTGAAGTGGTTATTTCTAACAAATTCAATTGTTTCATATCCTTGTCTAGGGATTTATAGTCGATTACATTTATAGTCCTAATTGCAGGTTCATGGGTGGGTAAATTATTAATGCAAGAGAAAGTTGCGTAGTGATCAGTAACAGATGATTCAATTACAAGGGTAGTTACTGTTAGCTTTGTGCGAATAAATAAGTGATCAAGACAGTTGTTGGCTCTGGTCGGAAGATTGTGTGCTGGTAGAAAACCTTGGAAAGCTAAATGGTTGAGATAGTCGTGACAACGGTGGTCGGTGGACGTGGGCTTAATGTCGATATTAATGTCACCGGAAATAACTACCGTTCGAAAGGAAGTCAAGGTGTCAAGGAGCTTATCAAGATGGGAAATAAATTGATCAGTATTTGCGATTGACGGAGATCTGTAGATACATACCACAGCCGTATCTGCAAGCTTTAACACAAGGACTGATGCGGTATTTTGGAAATCTGACTCTTCAGCCGTGAAGGCGAGGTGGTTTTTAACAAAAACCACCACACCGTCGCTCTGGTTTAAATTGTTTGAGGTTTTGCATGTATAGTAGTTTAGAAGTTGGGGTAAAGTTGAATTTGAAAGACAAGGAAGCCAACATTCTGTTAATATTAGTATATCTATTTCCAAATTTATACGGTGAGTAAGAGTTTGGAAGCTATCAAAGTTAGCGTTTATAGAACGAATATTTTGTGTGAGAATTTTAAGGTTATTGTTATGTGATGGAACGTGTTGGTAACAGTTTTCAGGGAGGCATGAAACAGTTTTGGACAAATTGAAGTCATCAATGCAGTCTTGTAATGTATTAATTAACTCAGGCATATTTGCCTATAATCTATCTCTGAGAAAAATTGTATCCGGATCCGTTTAGCCGTTTTTGCGTGAAAGAGTAACAAACATCCACACATACATGCAAACTTTCGCGTTTATAATATTAGTAATGATTTACTTTGATTATTAAAAGGTACAATTACAAGAAAGTAAATAAAATGTTAGAATCTTAACCGTTTCTTCAGTTGTCAACTGAGTTGCGTATGAGGCAATATATATATATATATATATATATATATATCCTCCTAGCCGTGTTCGGCCATAGCGACCGCATACAGGACTCTCATTTCTTTATGGTTGAGGGTTTCGCTGGTGTGCCCTCAGGTGACTGGTGTAGCCGATCTTGGCTCGGAAAGTGCGAGCACATTGGGCGCACGTCAATACACCATTGACGTAGTTATATTGTATGGCCGCCGGTGGTCGGGCCTTTAGCTCGTCGCGCTTGGCATCTAAGTCGAGCAGTCTCCTCCTTTCAAACTCGTCTACACTGCCCTGCACCAGTAGTCTCCACGCTGGGCGATCTTCCGCTCCGGCCAGCTCCTTAGATACAAGGATGTTCAGAAGAGGCATATGAAAAGGTGCAACATTGAGCCCTCTCAGTGGGAGCGTAAAGCGGAAGATGAGGCCATACACTATGGCAGGATGGTCGAGTGTTAGTATTGAGATGGTGGGGGTACACTCATGTTGGTACTGGCGTAGCGTACCAAATGGCATCTAAAAGTTACGCGGTGTTAGCTCTGGGCGTACGGACCCTACTTCCATCCTGTTGCGTGTAGAGTGCGGAAAGGTGAAACTGATAAGAAAGCCTTACCAGATGAGACTTGGAGGTACCCCTCTAGATTTGGAAGTTTGTAAAAAAACATCCGTGGCGGGTGAGATGTGGAGGTTTTCCCTGCTGTGACAAATGAAGGAACAGTGCTGCACGGGTACGACGGCGCGAGTCACGCATACTGTGGCGATAAAATTTGACAAGTAATGTACTGCAAAGTCGCGACTTTTCACATTCAAAACGCGTGACTAGCGTCGTCGTACTACCCCTGCTGGTGTGAACAGAATACAGCATTTATATGACTATACGAAATATCATCATAGGCCTCCTCAATTAATTTCCAAAAAGACTGGTTGGAAGCGGCTTGCATCCAGCGTCTTCCTGCCACTTGGATGAGGTATGGAATATTATCATCATCATCATCATCAGCCATTTGACGCCCACTGCAGGACATAGGCCTCCTTCATGGTTTTCCTAACCATGAGTGCCATAATCGCCACGCTTGGCTGGCAGGTTGGCGATCGCAGTATGCGGTTGGAATCTCAGAAAGACGCTGCTGCCCGTCTCCTGGTAATTGATTTCCTTAGTCGCCTTCTACGACATCCACGGAAGGAAATGGAGTGACACTATTCTTAATCCGGCGCCACACGGTAAGAAATATATGACTTATTTATTTACATCGATAAGGAAAATGACTAGACTACATAGACAAGACTTACAATCGAGAGCACATGGGTACAAAAGTTTTTCCAATAAACGCCAGGCGGTTTCCCCCGGCGAGGCACGCACATGCAAATGCATCGCGAGAACACTTATCATACGAATGCACCGAGTATTGCTAAACCAAGTTTGGCCTAGTGTTCTGGTCGCTGGCCTGTCGAGTGTATTGTACGGAGCTGGAGTTCACCAGTACGGGGTAGTTGGCCGAGAGTAATAACATAAAGTAAAAACAATTAGAAGTGCTACTGTGAACGATTTAGGGCATATCTTCAGTAAATAGCGTTCGAAACAGGAATGAGGAGATCTGCAGAAGGAGTTACTAATATAGCTGGAAGAATTGCTCACTTGAAGTGGCAGTGGACGGGGCACATAGCTCGGAGAATCGATGGCCGTTGGGGCGGACAAGTTCTGACCTGGCGACCGCGGACCGGACGACGCAGCGTGGGAAGGCCCCCCACCAGATGGTCTGACGACCTGGTTACGGTGGCGGGGAGTCGCTGGATGCGGGCGGCACAAGACCGCGAAGCTTGGAAAACCATGAGGGAGGCCTATGTCCTGCAGTGGGCGTCAAATGGACGATGATGATGAAGAAATTGTGTTGCAATCAAGTAAGCGTATCCCGAGGATAAGCTTCTAGGTAACCTGCAGCCAACAGCTGATAAAGCTGGTCTTTGGAGTGTCAGCAGAGGCTAATGTGTTTAGCTCATGTGTATGTATGTATATATGTCCGATTCTAAGTTCCCTCATAACTCCTTAACCAATTCTCAAATTTTGATAAATAAGATCTCAATCAATTTGTCGTGTCTGCGCGAGTGTAAAAAAACACTAAACAGTAAAAAAAAAACTGAAATAAAAAATAACCAGCAACCCGACTGCCGAGCATTAGCTACTGTAACGGTGTAAACCTCTTTACACCATTTTTGATAGGTATTTCTTTCATTCTGTCTATCTTTTTCGAAATCAAAATTAAAAATTACGTCACCCATTTCTAGATTTGTTTTGGATTTTCATTGACCTGTGGACGAGATATTACCACTGACAACTTTTACTTTGCAAATCGTCGTTCATATTGTAAAATTTCACATGTCAAAAAATACGATTTTTGTTTTTGCATCGAAATAGTATCAATTTCTTATGAAAAAACAAAAATCGTATTTCGAAATTATCTTTCATTCTGTTTTCTATTTATCATTTAAATAAAACTCCGTTGTGGAGGGTGTATATATTATAATATTAGTATCATTTACGTACACTCTCACACTACTAAGCTGGCGGGACCCAAATTCAACAATATAAGTAACTTGGGTTGGAACCTACGTTGGTCCCGCCGTGGTCCCGTCTCCTCAGTAGTTAATGCTCAGCAGTCGGGTTGTTCGTTATTTTTTATTTCAGTTTTTTTCGCTTTATTTCTACGTCACAGCTCACAGCTGACCATCTGAACTCTTAGATACATTTGTTTTGCGCCACCACAATTTAAATATGAATTAATATGACAGATCACATTACTATTTATAACTTGTAACCGTTTTGACTAATGACTGTATTAGCGGTAATGTACGAATGGGGACAATTACTTGGAACTCAGTAGTTTACCGATGGAGAGAGCTCCACGAGGTTCACACCACTAAAAAAATCTAGGGGATGAAATATTACAGTTAGACGAGAAATATATGATCGCGTATAAAACATATTTGGCGCGTAATATGTGATTTTATTTTATTTCGTGTATAAAACAGATCACAACCATTATACGATATAAAAATAACCGATTCCGTTTCTGAATTCCGTGAGACGCTCTGCATGTGAGTGGGAAAAACCGGAAATGTCTCGCGGCGTGTCATAAGCCGAACCCAGCCCACACTGCCGTTTTCTGTGCCCGAGGTAAAGAGAGATACGGTATTGTCGCTTTTGAAACACGGCTTTGACACTTGGACTTTCTACGTATTTTCTACGACGACTCAAGTCTACGCGCGCAACGCATCAAACCGTTTAGGCGTCAACCGTATGAAAAACTCCGTTTCTGAACTCCGTTCGACGGTCTGCATGTCTAAGGGGCCGCCTCAGTGAGTGGGAAACACCGGAAACGTCTCGCGGCGTGTCGCAAGCCGAACCCAGCCCACACTGACATGACGTATGCTATGCCCGAGATGGAGAGAGTCACGGTATTGTCGCTTCCAAGACACAGCTTTGACAGTTCGTCTGTGTGTGTGTGCGTCTGTTTTTTATGATGACTCAAGTGTACGCGCGCAACGCATCATACCTTTAAGGCGTCATTGGTGTGAAAAACGCAGCACGAGACCCCACCGTGTATCTGTCACTGAACTATTATATACTGATAGAATCGAGGCCCAGACCTCTCAGTACTCCGTGCAACGGTCTGCATGTCTTTACAGGTAGTATGCAAGATGTTATTGGACTTATTCACTGGATAGAGCTCATCCCTGGATAAATAGATGAGTAGTGTTGTCAGATACTTTTGGCGCAAGCAGGCCTTAGGTGCGTAGTTTAAAATGAGACTAAAGAAAACACCTAGACTTTCTACACCGTGTATTATTTTATTATTGTAATTAGTCAAAGCCTCAAAGACATCGCCCAACCGGTTCCGCTATCGCAGAAAGTGAATGCCTTTCTTCTTTGGGTGCACTGCGCTCCGGGCCCCTATTCATGGCAATTCGATACGTCTTACTTACACTAGATAAGCGATTCCTTGACTTTTCAATCGTGTTATCTCTATTCTATCTATTTATACACTTTAAAGCCGCATTTTCCCGATCTTCGTACACTCGGACCGAGTGACCAATTTTTGCTGCTCGGCAGCTACTCGTATCGTGTACGCCGGCGATCTTAGTACAAAAAACCGGCCAAGTGCGAGTCGGACTCGTGCACGAAGGGTTCCGTACCATTATCCACACAACATTTGAATATTTCAAGTTTCTACCTGTTGCCGCTGTTAATATCGAGCAAAAACGGCAAAAAAACTACGTTTGCTGTATGTGAGCCTTAAATAATAATTTTATTCTATTTTTAGTATTTGTTGTTATAGCGGCAACAGAAATGTATCATCTATATCGCGGGTCATGAGATACAGCCTGGTTACAGACAGACAGACGATAGGGTCCCGTTTGGCACCCTTTGGGTACGGAACCCAAAAAAAAAGACAAAAGTGTGTGTCTGTGCGTGTGTATGTATATTATTAATTTCGAAATGCTTATAATTCCGTATGGCCGTAAATTTGACTCAATCGAGCTGCTATCGAGTGGTAGCTATTAAGAGTTAATTAGGAGTGCTTTCCCCATTACTTTTTTCTGTCTTTATTAATACCCTTGTCTCCGTAGTCAACTTCAGTTCCTATCACCTGCACGCAGACGATCTCCAACTCTACTTGCCGTTTAAGCAGGACCTTCTTAGAGTCACAGTCCAGAAAATGAACACGGACTTGATCTCAATTAGCGCATGGACTGAACAGTATGGTCTGCTGGTCAACCCAGATAAGACGCAAGTCATTATCCTGGGTAGTAGGGCTCTGCTATCTAAGATTGACAGGGATACCCTGCCGCCTGTCTGTTATAATGGCATTCCCTTACCGTACTGCAGAGAGGTAAAAAACTTAGGTCTCCACATACAAGACAATCTATCATGGGAGAAACATGTTGCTGAAGTAAGTAGGAAGATCTTCGCATCCACGCACTCCTTGAAACGTATGCAGAAGTTCCTACCGTTCTCCGCTAAGGTTACGTTGGTCAACGCCTTGCTTCTCCCAGTCATTGACTATGCAGATGTGTGTTATCCCGACCTCACTGAGGAACTACTTGACAAATTAGATCGACTTCTTAATGTCTGTATTCGTTACATTTTTGGCCTCCGTAAATATGACCATGTTTCCCAGTTTCGCACTCAGCTTAATTGGCTAAATATCCGCTCCCGTAGGAATGCCCACATTGTGACACTTCTTTATGGGATCTTACATAACCCCTCCTCTCCCCAGTATCTCCGCGAACGTTTTGCCCCTCGTGGCGTGCATGGTCGCCTTCAGCGTCCATGCAAAGACCTGCTTCTAGACATCCCCGTGCATGGTACGGTAGGCTATTCGAATTCTTTCACTGTGACAGCGATGCGCTTGTGGAACGTGTTACCTCTGTACATACGCCAGCCCCCGTCAGTCGACGTGTTTAAAAGTAGAATCCATGAGCACTACTTCGAACTTCAGAGCAATAATCCTATTATATAAGTAAATTTTTATGTAGTTGTGTTTATTGTGTTATAGTGTATTTTATATGTATTTGGTATGTATCTTGTTATAATAACTATGTAATTTTATTGTGATATAGTTTATATAATTATTATTATTTATTCATTTTTTTATCTTTGTTCTTGCAATAAATCTTTCTTGGCACTACCCCTTGCACTATCCACATAAACCAAGGTTAGCTGGAAGAAAATACTTACTAGTATTAAGCTCGCCTTTGTACAAACACTTTGACAAACAAATTTTGGAGGAAGCGACGGCGGTAGCCCACTTGGGCAATTGAAAGAGAGGGCGGCCAAGGGACACCTGGAAACGATCCGTAGCACAAGAGGCCTGAATCGGAAGCTGCCGTGAACCAGTCAGAAGTGGAAATGTGCGGTTGAGGCTGTATGCTCAACTAGGAGCTAAAGGACCTAAGGTTATGATGAAGGCAGCGGCGGTAAAATCGCTTATAGGTGGATTAGCCTTATAGTGACATCGAGCCGGAGCCCTACGGTGGGCGATGAAATTGCGCCATCGAGATGTAAGAGCTATATGGCTATAGATGTAAAGAAAAAGGGTTTTTTTCTGAAGAAAAAAAAAACTGAAAAAAAAAACGTGAAAAAACGGTTAGGGTATCTTAGATATTAATCTGCGTCTGACCGATGGTATGAACGACCGAAAGAAGAGGTCAAAGTTGTCAAGGACAATACAAAGCTCTTTATTTGTAGGAATAGGTGAGGTGTCATATTTGAAAATTACTTTCTCTGTTACGTTCCATATCCAAGATTTTAAACGCAGAGCTAGCTAGGCTAGAGTAAGTAAGGTCTTATACCATTTTCCGTGTTTGTTGTATGATATCTACTTTCCTCCACTATAATCTCTAGTAACCGAAAGTAACCGAACGCAATGCTCGGCTAGTCGAGAGACTGTGTTCAAGTTTGTCCGGTAGAGTTTTTATGGTTATTAGATTAATGACTATTATTGCTTGGTAGTTTTGCTGTCTTGCGCAAATTATTTACTAAGTGTGTAATAAAGAAACTACTAAAATAAATTTTAATGTGTTATTTCATTTCATTTAATGAAAAACACCTTTTCTGAATAAAAACCAAATTTAGAAAAAACACAACAGTGCCATGTTTTTTTTTTTCATGTTTTTTTTCAATGTTTTGAAAAAAAAAACAAATAGTTTTTTTTCTATTTGCATTTTTTATGTCGCGCTCGATACAGTGGTCGCGACCCCCGGGCAGGAACTAATGAAATAATGAGAAAAAAGTTTAGGGGCAGTGCGAATACTCTTAGATTTGAAAAATCCTGCTTTCTATAACACTAAACATTTACAACAAAATTCCTAGTTGCATGAAATAAAATTAATTTATTGGAGTTTGAAAGAGAACTAATAAAAAAAGTTAAAAATATATACGCGTCACATTGATAACCTCCTCCTTTTTTGAAGTCGGTTAAAGCTAAACAATGTTGTTAAAGCGAAAGAGTTTTGTCAGGATTGTAACAAGTGGCGGACCCTGGTCTCTGCCTACCCCTCCGGGAAACACGCGTGCGTTTATATAATGTATGGATGTAAATGTATAAAAGAGTAAACTATGTCAGTTTCTCCCTGTCAGCTGTTATTAGTCCTTAGATACAGTTCTAATTGAGACTACTGTATAATACAAATACATACTACTCAAATTATTAATTATTTAAATTGGAAATGTCGCTATTGTGACATTTCTTTAATTTATATAGGCACTTTAAATTTTAAAATCCATTGTGCAGCACACGCTTCAAAATGCTTTGATGTATAAGTTTAAGATGATTTGAGAAAAGATGGTCAGAGTGGAGTTTTTTTTTCCCGCTGCCTTTTTCTCCACTACAAATACGGCCCGAAGGCAGCGGCTAACATAGTAACATAGTACATTGACATTCAGCAAACAGAATGTAATTTATTTACGTTGAAATAAATTATTGATTTCTGATTTCTGATTGAATGTTTCAAAATATTTGTGAATATTAGTTTGAGTACTGTGTCGTCAGATAAATGTATTGTATTGTAAAGTAATTTAGCAATAGCCACAAGAATTTCACATAGTACCTATATAACCACGTATAATTTGTCTATCTATAAAAAAAATTGTTATAAATATGTATAACATATATATATTAATATGCCTTATCTTATATATGGTATATATTACCGTTATTATTATTAGTATTAGTGTGAGTGGCGATTATGGCAAAACTCTCCATGGTTAGGAAAACCACGAAGGAGGCCTATGTCCTGCAGTGGGCGTCAAATGGCTGATGATGATGATGATTAGTGTGTATTGTATTACCATATCATTGCTGAAATATTAATTTAAGCATTAAGCTTTTGTGCACTGTCTTTGTGCAATAAAGAATTAATAACATAACGGCAGTACACGTTTGCCACTGCCGCGGACCACACAAGCGTTCGATATCGGAACGCATTTACGGACAATAAAACAAACAATTAAACGGTCTGATGTCCAGTTCTGCTTCTTCTTTATGTATTTTTTTATGTCGCACACATACGTCCCACTGCCGGGCACTGTATTTCTCTCAGGGAGAAATTTTAAGAGAGGCTTAGTTGCCACACGTAAACGCGCTACTTCTTTATGTCAATCAACCAGCTCGTACTCGTCCACTGCTGGACATAGGCCTCCTCCATGGTTCGCCAATTGTTTCTGTCCTCGGTTATCTTCTTCATGTGCCATCTCCTATTTGATGGTGGTAACCAATTAGCATGGTGTGGCAGTGGGCCGGCCACATCACCCGGAGAACTGATAACCGATGGGGTAGACGAGTTCTTGAGTGGAGACCGCGGATCGGTAAACGTAGTGTAGGACGTCCTCAGACTCGGTGGAGCGATGATCTCCGCAGGGCGGCTGGCAAGAGCTGGAGGAGAGTAGCCGAGGACCGACCGTGCTCAGTGGCGTGCAATAGGACAGGCCTATGTCCAGCAGTGGACAAGCGTAGGCCGATGATGATGAACCAATTTGGGCTATCTTGAAATATTCGTTGGAATTTGTATTCGTATCTTGTTTTTCCCACACTGTACCACTCATACATTGTCATCTGTTGTAGCTTGTAACTAGCATACATCGGTAAATACTCAAACAGCAATGTAATAAAATAGCTAACTTTCGCAGAAGGAAGGCGCTGCTGTCTGTCATACAGTTTTATAACTAGTACAGACATCATCGTTCTAATCCTATCGTTAGTTAAATAAAATTACATTCTCTCCAACTATGCTAAAATAGGATAAGTAAATTATTAAACTCTTCTGAATAAAATCAATTTCAATTTCAATCTTAAAATGTTCGTTGGCATTTGTATTTGTATCTTGTTTTTCCAGGCTGCCAACGCAAACAAGGAATTGTTACTCTGTCAAGGAACAACTGTTCGAACTACAGTCGTAAGATTTGTTGACCACGTAACTCACGACAGTGGTTCGGACAGTCTCGAGGTCACATCTTTGGTCTCACAGGTTTCCTTCTTCCTGAAATCTTGCCTCATAAGTTGGAGGACTTGGTGTTACTAGCCTCCGTTTCTCGGTTTCACTGAGAAAAATTAAAAAAAACACAATAACAGCACAGAGTAGTTACGCACTTGACCCATATTCTGCTTTCTTGGGAGCAGACGGTTGGAATAGAAGTTGCGCTCAATGAAGTTGGCCTTCGATTTTAACCGACGATCGAGTGGATTAGATTAGATTAGAACACTTTATTGTACACACCAGAAAACCAAATGCATTAAAAGGCTTACATGTCTAAGTTTTCCCGTATACAATTGGCGGTCTTATCGCTAAAAGCCATCTCGCGATCGGTAGGTGTACATGAAATATATGGGAAGAAAAAGTACATAAACTAACTGACTTACAGACGACAGAAAGAAGTGGCGCGCCTCGGTCCAGCGAGCTGATGGGCCTCCTATTTGCCAGTTAGTGGGCTCCACTCGAGGACCTTAACAATAACTTCACTTGTCCTGATCCCAAACTAGGCTAACCCTGGCAGGCAAAGGCGTCACAGACATGAAAATAAACTCAGTCTGAGGCCATTAAGTACCCACGACCTCTGTTTTGGTAGTCTAGCATGTTAGCCGCTAGACGAACGAGGGAGTCAACCTTCTGTGCTAAGTATACTGTTTTGTCCGTTAAGTGTGCAATAAAGAAGAATTTAATGAATAATTCACTGGCTCAGTGTATTGAATCCATCCGTTTTTTTGTTTTACTCGTGACCCTGGCTTCATGATGTTCGTTTCACGGGTATTTCTGAGGTGTTCCAATACCTTAACGCTTGAAATCGCCAATATGCGGTGGGCAAGCGCGGTGATTAAACCCATACTCTCTCCCTCTCTTTGGCAGAAGGCCTATGCCAGTAGAAAGAAAAATCAACAAACGTTTGGAATTTTTGATCGTAATTTGACGAGATTTCATCCATATTGGTAGTTATTTGGACTTTTTTTGATAAACGGATGACAATTTATTTAATTTGGTGCGGATTTGTTTTTATTTTTGTTTAACGCTATCTGGTGAGTATTTGTTAAACTTGGAGGTGATTTGGATTTCCATTGATTTGGATCGCTCCAGTGCAGTGGGTCGTATACAGGTCGCTTACGTTATATTATGTGTCTGTATGTTATCATTAAAAAACCGGCCAAGTGCGTGTCGGGCCACGCGCAATGTAGGGTTCCATAGAAAGAGGGTTTTTTATATGCTTTACAGAACTAACAACTTCATCAAAGCCATTTTCAATGGATTTTGTACGAAATTTTACTTTTATAAGTCGGTTGCCTGTTACTCGTTAACTAGTGAAGTCTACTTAGCCGTGATACTTTTTTATTCAAGTTCATTATATGTGCTACTACTCTGAACTTTTTTCACGTTTCTACAATTAACCGTTTAGCCAGGAGAGGGGGGGACACCCTACTCGGACAAAAATTAATATTTCGCAAACGGAACCCTAAATCGAAAAATGGTCTTCCTACACGAACAATATTTTTCAACGACTAATCCAACATGATGGGGTACACTAAAAAAAATCCAACATTTTATTGTTTAACTTTGTCGGCGTGATAAATATTTATACACACCAAATTACAGCTTTCTAGTACCACCGGTCTTTGCGCTAGGCCGCGCACGGACAGACAGACAGACGGACATGGCGAAACTATAAGGGTTCCTTGTCGGACTACGGAACCCTAAAAAGTAGATTTTTTTAATATAATTATATCCATCCAGTTTTTCTCTCCAGTTTCTCCAGCCCCTATGACACCATTTGTCTGAGCAATACGTGAGGACCCTTGTCTTTCCTGTGGGCTAGGCCGACTATAGGTGCTTGGCAAGCCTACTCCATCTAAAAAACAATGTACCTAGCAGGCACTGCATCACCGGAGCAGTCCCTTCACCCATCTAGTGTGAGTGAAGGTGCCACTGGACGCTGTATATGTATAAATCACCTCATTACGCAGATGCAAAGGCTAAAGTTTATCTAAGCAATGTATCGAGCCCACTACCACCGCTCAGTCAGACAACCCACGGTGACTCTCTCCCGTGGGTCGAAGTACCGCCGCGTGGGTCGGCATAGCAACGGGACTGTTATTACACTGTGGTTATACCGTCTCCATAGGAAATAGATCTAAATAATGTCATAAGGTATATTTTCATAGTAACAACCTATACACCACGAATTTTGGATGGTTTGAAAGCCATAGGAAATTGAACGTGCCTCAACAAAAGCTGTCCAAAAAGGTAGTTATTTTTTTTGTAGAGGCACTCTCCACAAATATCTCGATACAAACTCGAATCTGTGAGAGCCATTAGTAGTCAGCTAGAGTGGTACGTGCGCGCCGCGGGTCCGCGGACATGGTTCTGATAGATAGATAGATAGATGGGCAGTACTAAACAAGATTTCTCAATCCATTAATACATAACCGCGGTATGTAAAGGTCGATGTGCTGTCGACTGTACTATAACGTATAGCATAAGCAGCCTATATACGTCCCACTGTAGGGCCCAGGCCTTCTCTCAGGAAGAGAGTATGGACTGTAACGTACTAGCTGAATTTAGGCTTAGATTTAACCCACATTGGGAGTATTCTTCCCGTGGAATTAATGATCCGACGTCGGACGAAGGTTGATGATATTATATTGGTGACCGAATCTCGAGTCTGAAGTGGCAATGAGCAGGTCACCTGGCGAGGCGGGAAGACGGCAGGTGGACCAGGGCAGTAAAGGTCAAAACGCACTAGAGCGACGCTGCAGCGGAGAGGCGCGTCGCGGCATCGGAGCGGCGCGTTAGAAAAATATTGTTTCCACTGTTTCTTATGAAATTATAATTGCCTTACTGATTGATTGTTTTTGTGTCATTTTTCACAGAATAGCATTGTAACATGCCTTTTGGGACAGCACTGGCTCCTGAGATACAGGCCCCCGCCTAGTTCAGGAGTCAGGGCACAATGATATTGTAAACAAATTTAATTTATTTGTGTTCAAATAAACAATTATCTTATCTTATCTAAATAAAACGCACTATAGCCGCGCCGCGCCGCTTCACTGCAGCACCGCTACAGTGCGTTTTATTTCATAAGAAACAGTGGAAACAATATTTTTCTAACGCACCGCTCCGATGCCGCGACGCGCCTCTCCGCTAGTGTCGCTCTAGTGCGTTTTGACCTTAATGGAGTGGCGGCTGAGAACCGGGCGGCGGTCAGCCGGTAGACCACCAGCCCGATAGTCGGACGACGTGGTCTGGTCGGCAGGGGGCCCGTGGATGCGAATGGCGAGAGACCGCGAAAGACGGCGTGGGGCAAAGGCCTATACCCAGCAGTAGGCAGGGGTGGGCTGATGATGATGATGATGAAGTTAATGATTCACGTGCGTCAGCTCTGGGGGACTAGTCCACTAACTGTAAATGTCATCATCAACCCATTATGTCCCCACCGAGGGGCACGGGTCTCTTCCCTGAGGAAGGTATAGGCCATACTCCACCACGGGGGCCAAGTCCGGATTGGTGGAGATATGTAAATGTAATTATTAGGTAAAATTTGTTTACATTTTTATTCTCGACGTTTCGGCAAGGTTACACTTGCCGTAGGCACGGGTAGGCTGAAGTAGCGAGTACAGTCAATTATTGTAGTGAGGGTAGGGGCGGCACAAGAAAGTAATATAAAAAAACTCTTATAAAAATTTTTTCAATAAAAAATAAAAACCGACTTCGAAACACTATGGCACTAAAAAGACAGAAATAATTTAAATAATTAGAAGTATTTATACATGTAGCTATTGTAGAAGTATAATTTGGAGCTGGTGCCCAAAATATATGTGCTGGTCATGAAACTGGGCACCGAATACAAATTATACTTCGACAATACCTACATGTATAAATACTTCTATTTATTTAAATTATTTCTATCTTTTATGTGCTATAGTGTTTCGAAGTCGGTTTTTATTTTTTATTTAAATTTTTTTATTTTTCAGTTTTTAGTGGAGAAGCGAGAGAAAAATAAACAAGTCCCTTATAACCATAACTTACCGTACATAATTCGTTCCTTTAAAATTTTATGTTCTAAATCTCCGAAAGTCTTCACCAGTACATCACCAAATTAACTTGGGACTACTTTTACGCTATTCTATGAAACATACGGATTTTACTAAAGAATGTGCCCCATTAGGCCGTCACCAAATTAAGAATTGTCGACATCGGTTAAGATTTGACGGAGTTATGGAGGAACATAGCCAAATAAAAAAAATAAAAATAATACGCGTCGAATTGATAGCCTCCTCCTTTTTTGAAGTCGGTTAAACATAACCAACAACCTGACCGCCGAGCGTTAACTACTAAGCAGGCGGGACCAACCTAGTACTAGGTACGAGTTACATTGGTGAATTTGGGACTTTTTTATGCTCAGCAGTCGCGTTGTTGGTTTGTTTTTATATCAGTTTTTTGTATTACTTTTTTTTGTCGCCCCTACCCTCACTACAATAATTGACTGTACTCGTAGTTACTAGTTTTTTTATTTTTGTATTTTTAGTGATTTGTTTTGTTGTATTTGTTGCGCGAGCGGCACCTGGACGAATCGATCGAGATCTTCTATCTATCTATACTAATAATAAATCTGTAAGGGTCGGTCATGGAGTAAGTTAGTTTGTTTTCAGAGATATTGTGTTTATAGGCTCAATATATATGATACTGAAACTAATTTCACGATTTTTAGATTTTTTTTCTGTATGTGTGTATGTATGTATGTATGTTCCTCCATAACTCTTAAACCAATTATCCGAATTTGATGAAATTTGGTATAAAAACATATAGACATCTGGGACACAGGATAGGCTATTTAAATTCTAGCTCCAGTTATGATAAGACGTGGCCCCCATACAAATGCTGCTTCGTAAAAATCGAAATGTACGCGAACGGAGTCGCGGGCACAGCTAGTATTTTATAAACCTATTTATTTCCTCGGCACGGGTCAGTGCAACAAAAAGAATATAATGCGAACCTATTTGTCAAAATCTGACCATTGCCTGAAGAGTTATGAAGGAACATAGATTCGGACAATACACACTTACATACTTATGAGACAGAAAACTCATCATCCTCCTTTGGGGCTCCGCTGCAGTTGGGTAAACACTGTCAAATAAGAGCCATTGTCGTGTTAATATCGCCCTGTTGAACAACTACGGCTGATTACTGAACTAAGCAGACTCTAGTTTCGGACCATGGAGCCGTTATTTAACTAAACTTAACCAGCAATAAAGACCTCACGTGACCTCACGTGCATCAGCATAGAGGTAAGCAGCCTACATGCGTCCCACTGAAGGGCACAGGCCTTCTCTCAGGGAGAGACTATGGGCTTAATCACCACGCGTGCCCACCGCGGATTGGCGATTTCAAGCGCTGAGGTATGTGAATAGCTCAGACAATCAGGTTTCCTCACGATGTTTTCCTTCACAGTTAGCGAGTGGTATTGCTACTATAACTTCACAAATGTACATAACTTAGAAAACAAAGTCATAGGTACATGCCCGCGCTGGGAATCGAACCTGGGTCTCCCGCTTCCGAGTCCAATGTTCTACCCACAAGGCTACCACCGCACGTGACCATATTCTCGGTTAATCTGAACGGGCGATTAAGACGCGACGGCTTCGTTCTATTTCGGTTATCGCGCTTCGTGGACAGCTGTTGCTAGGCGGCCTACGCAGAGTCTGTACGTGTCTTTTTAACCAACTGCTGAAAAGGAGAAGGTTATTTTATTTATTTTAGCGAAAGAGGTTCGTTAGGTTCGCGGAATGTGGCACCAGGGCCGCGTTTCATAAAACTGCAAATCACAGTTTATTATAACCATACATTGAGTACAAATCTTCCTACTTGTTACTCTGCGGGTTAATCAACTTTGCAATGTACATCGAATTGTCATATTAAACCTTGAATTGTAGTTATAAAAAATAAGGCCTTGGTCTCTGCCTATCCCACGGGGATACTGGCGTGATCGGTGCCTTCACCTGGCTTGTCTAGTGCAGCTTAGATTTTCCAGAAAACGCTATTACGTGGTAATACAACACTATAAATGTAGCAAACATGAGTGCGACATAGCTGACATTTTCTCGAATTCAAAGACCCTCACAGCATGACTTTTAATGGCATAGCAGTATCAGAGAGCTCTGAGAACAGACATCAAGTCTAGGCTTTCGAATTAGTGGTGTGAACCGTTGGTAAGAAAATCGGTGAAAACCCGTTTTTTGAACCGATGATAACCTGTTTCCGTTATTATCGGTAAAGTAGTCAGTGGCCAAGACAAAATTTACATTGACTTTAAGATGAAAACCTTATTTTGAACGTAAGCGCATTAATGAAAAGCCAATTCAATTCATGTTTTGTAACCTGTGGTGTTGGATGATGTATTTGACCTATTTTTAAACCAAAATGATTATTTTTGGATTCATTTACATAATCTACTTTCTCTCATCAACGCATTTTCATTACATTTCAAAACGTCATACAAAAAAAAACGTAAGAGTACGTAAAAAACTGTTTTTTTTTAAAGTAAATGGAAAATACCGGTGCTAAAGTTTGTAATCGGTTCACCTCACTATTTCGAATGTATCAATGCGGGCATCGTTCTAGGAATACCACGGGATTACGGGAGTTTTATAGAGAATTGCGATGTGCAGAATAGCCAATAGCTTCAGGCATTTAGTGGTTCGTGTTAATCCATTACTTCTTAAATCGGACCACCTTACAGTGACGGTAGAGAATGCACACTGTAAAATAAATAAAAAATAAATAAAAGGCGTATCTGATACATACTTTATTGCACACTGTCATGATCATGGCGAGTGGCACACCCTGGTCTCTGCCTACCCCTCCGGGATACAGGCGTGAGTTTATATTATGCATGTTTGTTAAACACGAAAACCAGGACATTACAGCAGAAATAACTATGTACAAATGCGAGCTTACCTAAGGGATTTGTTCTAGCAAATCTTGGAGAGTTTGAGAGGCAGTGTTGCCAGTCGGGTCTTGTCGAAAATTACCTCAAAGTGACAAAAAAGTAACCTTTTAGTGCAAAAAGTCACCTTAAAAACCCAGCAGAGTGCGTGTCGGGCCACGCGCAGTGTAGGGTTCCGTAGAAGGGTTATTTACCTGCTTTACAGAACTAATAACTTCATCAAAGTAATTTTGAATGGGAGTTCAACGTAATTTCCTTTTTTTTTAAGATTTTACCGTTTTGTCGGCGTAATTAAATCTACGCCAAATCTGCATATCTGCGCCAAATTTCAGCTATCTAGTAATTGTCGTCTCAGTGCTAAGCTACAGACAGACAGACATACCTTGCTACCGTACAGTGTGTACAAGTTTTACCCCCAGTTTCTCGTACACTAACACGCTGTTAATCTACTGTTAACAGCTGTCAATTGACCAAAGCGCATACAAAAAAACGACTGACAGCTGTTAACAGTAGATTAACAGCTTGTTAGTGTACGAGAAACCGGGGGTTAGTTTTAGAGCTGCTCTCTACATATATGAACGAAACGAAAACGATACCAAGAGTTGCCAGCATTCAAAATAAACTTGCGTCGTGATCTGTTTTACATTTTTTCAAATAAAAAATAAAAATAAATCGTACAAATGTCAAAAAATCAGCTGAAGTAACATTTTGAGTGGTGTATCCTCGAAGAAACCTGACTGTCAAAAGTAACCTTCTGGCAAGGCTGCTGAGAGGAAGCAAAAATGGGTCTATTGTACAAATATAAAGTATGGATAATTTGGTAACCGTTTCTTGTTAAATTTAACCAATCTTAACACGCAAGTTAAAGAACAAACGTTTTCTTCATTATCCTACGAATTGACAGTGTCAGGTTTCATGGATGAAAATAAACTTCGAACCCAATTCGGTGTATTTAATATATATAACAATATTTAAATAATTTATGCAAGCACAAATAGATCAAAAATTAGTCAGAAGACAGTAGGTCAGCCCTTACGTTTCTGTTGCATAATCACTGCTTACGTAACGGAGTAGATTGCACTACTTTCCTGTTTGACTGATGTTATTAGCATAATCTGTGAGTTTTTCTGTCCATTAATATGTATTTGTATCAATCTATAGAAATGTCTTTGTGTTAATCTATGTCTTTGTATTAATCTATAGAAAACGCCACTGGTTGTACAATTACATAAATATATCTATGTAAGATTGTTTTGTCTTGTAACTATATTGTACAATTGTTTTTTTTTTTCAATAAATAAAAAAAAATAAAATAAATAAATACCTCTAGTAAAACCCTATTCGGACACACGTCGACCGAATAGGGTTTTATCAGCGAAAGGCCAGATAAAAAGTATTCGAAACCGGTGCATACACATGCGGCGACTAATAAATAACGATGAAGCGAAGAGGTTAGGCAGAATCCGTCTAAACAATTGTTTTTGTTTTTTACTATTTTTAAGGTTCCGTAACTCAAGATAAAAAAAACGGAACCCTTATAGGATCACTTGTCCGTCCGGCCGTCACCGGTACCCACGACCTCCCGTATGTGAGGCCGGCGTTCTATCGATGCGCTAACACCGCTCATTTCGAGTGGGTACATGGAGTGGGGTCCATCTGTTTTTTTGTCTATGCTCGTATACATGATGAATGAAGTGAGTGACTTGGAGCAAAAAATTGTTCTGACTAACCTGCCCGTGCCCATATCATTATCACGACGATGCTTTCAGCCTACAGTGCTCCGTCACCTTAGCAACTAAGGGAACCCAAGTCTACTAAGCCCCAGTTTCTTGCATACTAACAATCTACTAATATACTGTTAACAGCTCTCAGTTGGCTGAAGAGCATACAGAAAAAACAACTTAAGCTGATAACAGTGTATTGACAGATTTTTAGTGTATGAGAAACTGGGAGTAAGTCTAATATTATTCAATCGTCGGATAAGCACTACTATTCAGGTAAGATTGAAAATGGAAGGCGCTTTCCAAGTTTGTACGGCGTTACCAATCGAATAGGCTACCTGGGTGCCATCTGGCGATGGAAAAATTGGCGCTAAATAAATTCAGTCACCAGAGCCGCGTTTCGTAAAACTACAATTCATGGTTTACTATGACAATTCTATTTACATCGTATTTAACAAGTAGAAAGACTAATATTCATCTAATAAGTAATCGGCTACGCAATGTAGGTAGGTACATCGAACTGTCATAATAAATTGTGAATTGTTGTTTTATGAAACGCGGCCCAAGATGGGGCGATTCCTGTGTAGAGAAGAAAGAGAGTTTCTCGAGGCGCGCATCCTGAGCGAAAAGTTACGTATCGGAATATTCGGAATACATAACTTTACGTATTAGTAGACTTGAGACCAAACTGTGTTATCAGTCTGCGATCTAGATTCCAGGTTATTTATAATGGTAGATCCGTGTCGTAGGCCTTTTGCGTATGTTGACAAAAACTAGATAACGAGTATGCACAAGTCAGTTTTTTTTGGTTCGTTGACCTCCGAGACAAGCATTAATTGTCGAAACATCACATAACAATAGATACGCCTCCAATACTCTGTACGAATATCAGAGAATTCCCAATATCAAATTATATGGAACTAGCTGTCCCGGCGAACTTCGTACCGCCACAGAATCCGTTAATACGATTCTTGCACAACGCCATCTATTCTTAAAAACACAACGTTCGCTCGCACAACGCCATCTATTTTAAAATTAAAATAAATACTATCCCGCGGGAACGCATTACCGGGATATCAAGTATGGTATGTTTCAATTCAGGTCTTCGTCTATCTGTACGCCAAGTTTCATGTAAAGCTGTTCAGCCGTTATTGCATGATTGAGTAACAAACATCCAAACATCTTCACCAACTTTAACATTTATAATATTAGTAGGATTCTGCAGATCATGGGTGAGCGATTCGTTCAGGATTTGGTGCGCGTAATTAGGCCCCTGATAGAAGACAGCCCGGAATTATCCTCTGCTGGACACAGACCTCCCATGGCGCGGCACTTATTTCTGCCCTCAGCCATCCTCATCTAGCCGCTGGCCTCCACTCGAGAACATTTGCACCCATCGTCTATCACTAATATGTGAACTTCGACTTGGCTATGTCAATCACCTTAGTTCTTTGGCGAATGAGCCGTTTTCAGCACAAATTCACAAAGCACTTCATAGATGGCGCTTATAGGCGTGCACATACAAGAACAGGGATACGTCTGTCAAATTTTGCTTAGCGCAGATTAATTTTGACAGCCGTATTCTGGTTCTTTTATGGCCACGCCTTTAAGCGCCATCTATGAATTGCTTTGTGAATTTGTACTGAAAACGGCTCATTGTCTCAATGCTGATATGATGCATCTAAAATACCAAATTCTATAGAAAACCCCCATCTAAAGCCACTCGCCGAATCCACGTACGGCCCCTTGCTAATATGTGAACTTCGATTTGGCTATGTCAATCACCTTAGTTCTTTGGCGAATTGTCTCATTGCTGATGTGATGCATCTAAAATACCAAAATATATAGAAAACCCCTATCTAAAGCCACTCGCTAAATCCACGTACGGCCCCCTGCTGTTATCGAACATCACGACCTCTGTTTTGTTAGGCCAGCGACTTGCCGTTAGACCAACGAGACTTGGTATCATTCTGGAAAGTCTAGACAACCTGTGGTGTCAGACTGTGATCCAATTCCGTAACAATAGCGAACCATTTGGAAAAAAATTGCCCAAGCGCGAGTAGGAGTTGCGCACTAAGGGTACCGTGTCAACACATAGCATCTTATTTAATTTACCCAACTAAGTTGTAATTTCAAAGGACAATTCAGTATTCCGTGTGGCGCCGGAATAAGAATAGCGTCGCTCCATTTCCTTCCGTGGATGTCGTAGAAGGCGACTAAGGAAATACATTACCAGGAGGCGGGCAGCAGCGTCTTCCTAAGATTCTAACCGCATACTGCGATCGCCAACCCTCCTGCCAAGCGTGGCGATTATGGCAAAACCCTTCATGGTTGGGAAAACCATGAGGGAGGCCTATGTGCTGCAGTGGGCGTCAAATGGCTGAAGTAAGTATAGGATAACAAAAGTGTAAAATGTATGTAAAATGTCCCTAATTTTACTTGCTAACACCTCCTCAGACCACATTTGTCAAAAATATAATAATTATTTTACAATCATTAAAAAATGTAACAATGTGCGAGTCAGGCTTCAGACGGATTGACCGAACTGCGAAACACCACGCTCCGCTCTAGAACCAAAATCGCTGATGTTGGATCTGTGACCGCAAGACTCAAGTGGAGCTGGGCAGGCCACGTCAGTTGTATGGGTCCAGACAGATGGGCAAAAATTGCCACTGAATGGGTTCCACGCGGTGGATATCGGGACCGATCTCTCAACCTTCTTGCCCGGATGGGAGATGACTGCTCAAGACAGGGAGGAGTGGCAGATCATGGGGGAGGCATTTGCCCAGCAGTAGGACACAAAGACGGCTGATTAAAAAAAAAGTGCGAGTATGAAAGATGCTAAATGTGGACGTAGCCCTAAAGTATTCACGTTCTCAGCAAAATTCTTACTAGCAAAATTCGAACCGGCGGAAAGAATACGTCACAGGGACTGACGGGCAGACGGCGGCGTAGGCGTAAATTGGACCCCGTTGGAATTCTTGGGATTCAATCCAATCAGTCAGTTACTCAATGAAAAGGATAGCGGCAGCTATGTTGGGGATGGGTGTAGAGTGCTGTCCATCTGGATCGCTTCCACCGCCTGTTGGAATTTAAGTGTTGTTCTTTTGGTGACCTGGTCACTCCATTTAGCTGGAGGTCTGCCTCGACCCATTATATTCAAGGCTGTAAGGTCGTTGTACGACGTACCCAAACAAGGACAGAATACGTTCGATCAATCAATCAGCCCGTACTCGACCACTGCTGGCCATAGGCCTCCCCAAGGCACGCCACTTCTTTATCCTCGGCCATCCTCACCCAGCCGCTGCCAGCAGCATGCCTCAGATCATCGGTGCGGTCGGTCGGTACACTGCGTTTGGCAATTCGTGATATCCACTCAAGAACCTCTGTACCGGATCGACTAGATGTGACCAGCACACTGCTATTTTAACAAAATATGTTGGCATTTATTCGATAGGCGAGTGCAGATCTTGAGCTCCTTAACGTCCTAAAGGATGACACACACCAACGCGGTGGAAGGGCGCGGTCCATACATAAATCATTTACGGCAGTAGTATTTTTTATGGACCGCCACCACCACCGCGTTGGTGTGTCTTATCCGTGAAGGATCCTTAAGTCCTGACATTGAAAATAACAATCGAATCTTGTTGTTATTTTCAAGGTCAGGGCTTAGGAGGTTGAGAGTGAAAGCATTTATTCTGCTCTGCATCTTTGCCTTGATGGTCCAGATTCTTGGGACACGGAACTCTAAAAACTACCGTTGGAGCATCTGTAAAAAGCTCACCGAATTGATAGTACCGGCAACGATTTGGCAAATGCAATAGCAATAGGTTTCTTAAGAAGCCTGAATGATTTTATATTTCCGCGAGCAATGATAATACGAGCATCATCATCAGCCAATTGACGCCCACTGCTAGATATAGGCCTCCTTCGTGGTTTTCATAACCATGAGGGATTTTGCCATAATCGCCACTCTTGGCAGGCGGGTTGACGATCGCAGTATGCGGTTGGAATCTCAGGATGACGCTGCTGCCCGTCTCCTGGTAATTGATTTCCTTAGTCGCCTTCTACGACATCCACGGAAGGAAATGGAGTGACGCTATTCTTAATCCGGCGCCACACGGATACGAGCATATCAACTTGATATAGTTATCATGTTTTCCTTGATGCATGGTAAATCGTGTTTACTTAGTGTGTTTTTCGAGGATTGTCAGCATTAACGGTCTTATTTATAAAAACACGATTCCTCTAAAACTATCTTCCACTCTTGCACTACAATTCTTCCAATTCTTGCACTCTGGAGTGAGACCTGCAAGAACATTAAACTCCCATCTCCTGCATATTTCTGTCCACAATACTGGAGCCTACGGGGATTCTTTCTCGGTTCATTCGGTCAGGCTGTGGAATGCACTGCCGCAGAGAAGTTTTTTTTATTTATTTATTCTAAATAATTTTCACTAGCCCGCCACTCAGTATTTTTAGGAAACGGTTCAAAGAGCATTATCTGTCCATATCCTAAATAAATTGATATCTTATCTAAGTAGGTTCTTAGAATATATTTTCTTATGTAGGTATGTATGTTTTATGTAGTCTTTGATGGTTTATGTAGTTTATTCTTTTCCTTATTAGCATATATAGTTTTTTTTGGGTAGATTATATTAGTTATCTGTGTTTTGTTATCTGTGTAAGTGTATATATATTATGTAGTGTATGTTGTGCATGACCGATAGGCCCGTTTTACACCTCCACTGCGACTCCCCAAGGTTTGCTGGAAGAAATCTCTCACAGAGATAAGTTCGCCTTTGTAGATGTAATTTTGTATTGTCATATTTCCTGTATTGTTTTTCGTGTGCAATAAAGTATAATAACAATAATATCCGCAAAGGCAGTATAAAAAATCTGCTGCTACGTTTTCCCCTTTACCACAGACTATTTAAACTGCCTCTGTGGAGTGTTTTAAGGTATCGTGTGTTTGTATGTAAGACCGTTTGGGGCATTGCCTCAGTCTCAACCAAGTTAGCTCTGGCACCATTACTTATATAATACATATAAGCCATGGTGGCAAAGCAAACTTGGCAAATTTAAATTATAAATAGGTACTTAGATAGATAGATAGAGAACACTTTATTTTACAACCAGGAGAAAGAATCACAAATAGTTTCTTATATCTAAGTAATCTCTTCCAGACAACCTTTGGATGGAGTGGATTGCAGGAAGAATATAGGTCGGTATCTCTTCTGTAAATCCTCGCAGCAAAAATACGACGACTTTTCGATAGAAACAATAGTTTTAATAGATTTTTGTACCATTACATGTTGCTTGCGCTAATATTTTCACAAGAAGAAAAAAACAAAAGACGACCTATATAAAAACAATAAGTTTGAAGTAGCAAGGAGGTTGCATACTTTTTGGCAGGCGCAAACAATCGGTCCAAATGGAGAGCGTTGGTGGCTGAAGCTGCCCATAGTCACGACTCTCAGTCATGAGGACACGACCAGATAGAAGAAGTACCTACTTATAATTACATACAAAATTAGGCAAAACTTTTAATATAAGGTCACTAACTTCTCTCAACTTTTTTTTTGTTCTGAATGCGTGAGCTGTTTAATTGTAAGTAGGCAAATCATACATATCAATTTCATATCTCACTCCCAATCAAAACTAACATGACATCAAGTTGATTTGTCAGAAACCAGTCTCTGACTCAATTAATATGAATCAGATTAAAATTAGCCGGTATGTCGGACGAATAGAAAGTCACAATTTTTTAAATTGCCTAAAATGTTGACAAAAAATTTTTGCATGGGGCAAAACTCATCGTTTAAAATGTTTAAATATTGTTCACTTACTGTCTCTTGTTTCAGTTTGTTCGCGCATCAAGATTTTGTAGAAGATACTTTGTAGAGAGATCTGTAACTTCAGTAATTTACATATTACATAATTTTATTATATTAACTACTTCTGAAGTTCATTGCAGTTAGTGCTATGTTGTTTATATGCCAACAAACACAAAGGTCATTAGTTTGATTCCCTTAGCAGGTGATGATGTAGAAGATAGACTTACGCAAAGTGTGTCCTTAGAGGGAGTTGTTATATCTCATATCTTTGCTCACCGGGAAACACTATATCTGTATCATATCTGGCTCACCACTTGTATCCTAGCTCTTACGACATACGATCGAGTGAGTGTGTGTGGAAACAAGAGCCATACGACACAAGTGGTGAGTGAGTCTAGTCTATCTGTTTCCTACTTTATCCAGCTCACGCGCTCTTTTTTATACTATCAGTCTATTCAAATAAGAGGAGTTCAAGCCAAAATCAAAATGTATTTCTACTAATTAACTTTTGACACTTTATATACTTACGGTCTAATTTATAAAAACACGATTCCTCCTTGACCTTCAATCGCAAACTAACTATGTAATTTATTCAAAACGTAAACAATGCATTTGCACGTGTCTATTTTTTTTCCTTTTTTAACTTCATTTACTTTTACTAAGACTACTTTTGACTTTCCTGTGCTATGCACCAAACTAAGATATCGAAAGATCACCAAGTCGATACATTTTTATGAATATGGTGATATCTATTTCACAGGTCGTTAATTAAAGCGTGACAAACATATATGATTATCGTCTCTTCCGTTCATCTTATTAGTACGAGTACTGCGACTGAATGCCCGATGTTGGCCGAAGAAGCCACCCGTACCAATAGCCATTAAAAAAGCCACCAAGTCAATACATTTGTAGGTATCTGGTGACCCCTTTTTCGTCGCTCGTTTATTACTGCGACGAGAAATGCGGCCGAACGCATCCGATTTCAGCCGATCTCGGTCTCGCTCTCGCGCACGGTTTGTGAGCTGGATAAAGTCGCAGGAGCTAGGTAGATGTCTACCGTACTGAGTTGAGAGTATGTGTGAGGGAGCCAGATATAGTTGACATCTCTGGGATATGACTGGGACACACTTGACGGCGAGGGAGATGTGTGTTCTTTCATATCTGGCTCCTGAGTTACCCAAGGCTAGTAGAAGACTTCAAACTGGAAGCTTTTCCATACTGATTTTCGAACTGAAACTTTCGTAAGCACTACTATTAATTAATTACTACCATTATAAATGTATTTCCGGATTCAATTACTTGTTATTACTATGGAAGAGTCCGACCAGGTTTTGTTTTGATTCGCAGATCTTTGGTGAGTAAAACAGACTCAGAGAAGTTCACAAGCTCTGCGAGTCAGGGAGAAACCCGGTCAGACTCATCCGATAAAGTTACGAGTAAGTAAAAGTAAAAATAAAAAATTATTTATTACCAAATGAATTATGTTACATGCATGTGGATTAATTATTATTAATCTTAGTTTCGTTTCGTTCACTCCGTGTGGCGCCGGATTAAGAATAGCGTCACTCCATTTCCTTCCGTGGATGTCGTAGAAGGCGACTAAGGAAATCAATTACCAGGAGACGGGCAGCAGCGTCTTCCTGAGATTCCAACCGCATACTGCGATCGCCAACCCGCCTGCCAAGCGTGGCGATTATGGCAAAACCCCTCATGGTTATGAAAACCACGAAGGAGGCCTATGTCCTGCAGTGGGCGTCGAATGGCTGATGATGATGATGATGATGAATCTTAGTTTCAATTTAAAACATAATTAACAATAATATTTCGATAACATTAGGTAGTGGTGGCCGTGTCCCCACACTAGGCTGAGCCTGTATCGTGTGTGTGATTGTTATTATTTATTCCCATGCACTCAAACGGCACCCAATCGGCAAAAGAACTATACCTGTGCGTCACAGTTTTTTCTGTCACTTCTGCCTGTCAACATGGATCTATTCAACATACCTACGCTAAGTCCTTTTTTTCCAGTGCAACAACGGTAGGCCTTTGCGGACGCCGTGACTCGATGAAAACCGCCTCTAATTATTGGGAATAAGGTCGGAAATGCGCCGATTTCACTCGGCACGTGGAATAACGGTGGGGAAACAATCCTGCTAATCGAAGACACTTTACAGTGAACTGATGATTTGAAATTGAAGGTCATAGGAGTGGTTCTGGTGAGTCCGACCAAGAGTTTAAAAAAAACAGAAGATGTTCTCGCTAAAGCCTCTTGGATACAGTAATGTTATATGCAGCTTGAACAAAGAAGATTTGACGACTACTTGGATGCTATTTTGACCGTGGCACTTGGAAGACGGCGTTTTAATATTTTTAGTTATTTTAAAGGAATGCGGATAAGACGTAGTCCCTAGCGGCATGAGAAAACAAACATTATAGACATACTTATTATACGTTTTGATACTTTCGTGGTCGTACATAGACTTTTTATGCACTTCGGGCAATTGTGCAGAGACGGACATTGATATTAATGACGACAGTATTGCAGCGGTTAGGCGCCGGCTAACTGCGAACTTTTTTGGGAGTGAGTGAGTAGGCTCTCTTCTCATTACTTATGTATAAATCTCAGCTATATATATTTCCTTTTGAAATGCTTAAATCTAAAATTTTTCTATGCAGACACCCGTTTTTGCGGTGACTTAATTGTTAGTTCTTCTTAACTACTAGTTTTAATATTTTGTTGCTATCAGTGGAAGCCTGTTAATGACTTTCTGTTCTCATATTTTTAAATAGTATTAAGTTATATAATGTCAATGGCTTTCCTAAAACTAAATAAATAAATAAAAAAAGCCTTTCTCAAGGCACCCGTTCTAAGCGAACAGGAACTTCTGTCAGAACTGTTTCGCGCCACCGGCGTCGATATGTATCGGTGCGTTGGTAGGACAATGCGGAGTGATATGTCAGATTCGTGGACAGGGTGTAATGAACGGTAGTGAGGAATCCGGAGTAGTTTTTTTTTTGTTTGTAAATAATTAATTTGGCCGATGCGGCTAGATGACAGTTGTAGATATTCGGAGGTGAAGTTACACGCGGATGCGTTTTCGAAGGAGTGCCTACAGGATTATTGCTAAAAAGCGCCTTCTGAAACTTGTTGGTCAGAGTAAATGATAAAACGTATCTAGTTAAAATTTCCGTTAAGTTCTCCATTCTTTGTAAAAAAAAAAATTTTTGAATTTTTGCAGGATTTCTGCTTGACGCTGTTTTATAGATAATGCTTAAAATGAAATGTGTGGCATAGAATGGATATTTTTCTATATGGGCAATGATTTGCTGGGCTAAGACATTGGTAGAGCGCGTCAAGCGCGAATTTAATATAATTATGTAAGTCCAAAATTTTCGAAAAATATAAATCTGAGAAAAAACTCATAGAACAAATTTACACCAACTCTAATGGGCATTGCCCTAAACAAATGAAGTGCTTTTTTTTTTCGACAAAAAAGGTAATTTTAGAGGCCTGAGCTTTTTTTTCGATTTGGGCTGCTTTAGCTAATTTTTAGTGAAAAAAAAAGACTCTAGTGTCTGCGAAGCTGAAAGTACATTTTTTTATGCACGTCACGTCACGGAAGTACGTCATCAACTGAGATCCTACGAGAACTCTCCTATACAAGAACTCTGTTTGATAGATAATGCTTAAAATATATACAATAAATTTTTGTGCAATAAAGCGTAACAAACAAACAAACTCTTTAAATAAACAACATTAAAAAGACTTCCAATCTGTACAAACGTAAAAGATATGTTATAATTATTTGTTCTTTGACGGCGGTATTCCGTCATGAAGTCGGTTAAAGACATGTCAATGTCTTGAATCTGTGCGTTTTTATTCAAAAATATTAAGAGTAATCTTATTCAAGTGTGAAACGAACGTCAGAAGGTCAAATTAGTCGCACACTTATTCACAAAAACAGAAGAAATCAGTGAATATTATTAATTTACAATTGTCGCATTCTATTTACTGACCTTAAATATTCATTAAAGTTTTATATATCCATTATACCTCTAAAATTAAGTATCCTTAAATTTGTAAGTACATATTGTCAATATTTAGGACAATGCCCACTGGGGTGTTTCAGGGATTGCCCTCTGAGGCGCTGGTTTCAGTCAGTGCCCGCGGTAAGTCACATGGATATTAGTGGTGCGTTGAGCCTTGGACACACAGAAAGGACATGAGGCGAGGGCGCGGAAAAGATGCGTCGTCTTACCAATACACTTTCATACAAAATGGACTGAAAGGGGCGGGACGAAGCCCGTACGGAAGAGACGAGGCGAGGGCGCGAACTCATCTCATCCTAGTTGTATTTTTTTCACTAAGCCACGATACGAGCAGCTTCCGAGTGCCAAAAATTGGTCACTCGGTTCGAGCCTACTAAGACCGTGAAAACGCTGTTTTGGTGACTTTAGTGTTTAGTGCGTTTAGTTCAGTCCACGTTCTCTCTTTTTTTTTATATTTGTCTGTTTCAGAGAAGGCCGCTTCACTGAACTAGAATGTTGATTGACTGCTTATGATCGGCAAAAAATTGTACCTGAAACAACAATAAAGGTTTTCGTAATTTAAATTAATTTCAATGTAAAGTTACTCTCTGCCTATCCCTCCGGGATACAGGCGTGAGTTTATGTATGTATGTGTAAAGTAGATTCCTTTATGTGTGATTCCGCTCGCATCACGAAGCATCGAATTTTTTTCAGACATTTACGTATGAGCATAGTACGACCCGTACTCAGGGAAAAATTCTTTTAAATGTGTAAAATTAAATTAAACTTTTTGGTTTGATAGTTCTTGGATGTACTTATAATATTATAATTACTTGCATCAAGAGGGATCATTCATTATTATGAATGAATGCATAAGCAGCCTATATACGTCCCACTGTAGGGCACAGGCCTTTTCTCAGAGAGAGAGTAGAGAAGACTTGAGAGTCATTGAAGAGAGGGATATACATATTTAATTGTTTATTAATTTGTTTAAACAATTAAAACAACACAAGAAAACCAATTTTCATTATTAATTAATAATAAGCTGAAACGTTTCCCTACGTATAATGGTAAATAAGTGTGCGTAAAAGGCTAAGTGCGTAGATCACAGGTCTAACTAACCTAACCAACTAATTAAGATGAACCGTAATTAATGTTAGATTGATCAGGTACACTTTATAAGTACCTATTAAAATACACACCAAATAATATGAAATCAGTGTTAAATTAAATAAAAAAACTACATTTGTGAAGTTATAGTAGCAATACTACTCGCTAACAGTGAAGGAAAACATCGTGAGGAAACCTGAGTGTCTGAGCTATTCAAATAAAACTACATTGTCATTTAATGTTTTCCACCTGAGTCCGCCACGTCCTGTTCGGACGGCCCCTGTCGCATTATTTGTAAAAAAAATCCGCATTAAAATCGGTCCATCCCAAAGACAGACACACACAAACCCAAACTTTCTCTTGAGCCCATACTAGAGAGAGTCCGCCTCTCAGTTATCAGAATTTCATTCCGTGCCTCACACGACTATCGATCACATTATAAATGAATCGAGGTATAAATGTCATGTGAAAAATGTCAGTCTGACTTTTAGACTTTTTTCAGCTACACGCTTAACCCGATCGCCTTTGTTTTAGTTTTGCTCAAATATTAGCTGACTAAATTGTCCAGAGGAGTTTTTCTCAATTTTTTATTTTAACTTTTTTTTTATATCTTTCTTCGTTTCTAAAATATTAAGCACCTAAATGAAAATTAGGAAACATTTTTTTTGTTCTACTATTTCGGCCATAACTTCTTTTCTTTGTGACTTTCTCGAATAATTCTTTTAGCACCTTACAGCGCTCTTTTGACCCTTTTTTGAATACTATAACTTCACAACTCCTCGAGATATTAGGGGATCGCACTTTTTCGTGAAATCAGAGCCTACCCTGGAGCGAACGAAAAGACATTTCCAATGTCAAAAGTGATGGGTTACACTCGCCGACTTGAATGCGTCTACAGTTCATTCAGGGTAAGCGAATTCCATAGGCATCGTTTTACTTGTTTTCATCAAATGAGGACACTGTCGAAAATAATTATATTCACAGAATGTCCAATCAGAGGATGTATCACCACTTGAAGGGTCGAAGGCAATATAATTATGTTGAATAAAGTCAAAATTAGAGCAGTAATGACTAAATCGGAAGGATAAGGAAGGAAGGATAATTAAATTGGAAAAGTTAACCAGAACTTATTCGGAGATTGGAACGTCGGTTAGAATCTAATTAGGGGTTGTTCGCGGTGGGAAACCGGGTACATGCCCTAAACCTTATAAAAAGGCAAGAAAGGAGACCTGGGCCTAGATTCTGTTAATGCATTGTAGTAACATGACAACTGCATGAACATGGCGGTTTTCATTTCACGGCTGCTTTAAGTCTACGCGGGCACACCCATCAAACCTTCTAGGCGTCAATGGTACGAAAAAACACGTCACGTGACCCGACAGTGTACCTGTCATTATACTACAATGCACTAACAGAATCGAGGCCCAGGTCTCCTTTCTTGCCTTTTTATAAGGTTTAGGGCATGTACCCGATGGATGAGATGTCCTAGAAGCGACAAAAATTGTGTGGAATATTCAATCATCCTATCGGTCAGCCTGAATTCGTCCACTGCTAGACGTAGGCCTTCCATAACACACGCCACTTCTCTCCATCCTTCGCCATCCTCATCCAGCCGCTATCAGCCAGCTATCTGCGTCGGATGGACGGTCCAGCGAGCTGGTGGACGTCCTACGCTCTGTTTACCACTTAGTGCTCTCCACTCAAATCCTTTGCATTGCACCCCATCGACAATTGTTTTTAGGGTTCCGTGCCCAAAGGGTAAAAACGGGACCATATTACTAAGACTCCACTGTCCGTCTGTCTGTCTGTCTGTCTGACAAACCCGTGATAGCTAAACAGTGGAAATTTACAAGTTGAAAAAATAAATACTACAAAGAGAATAAAATAAACATTTAAGGGCCGCTCCCTTACAAAAAACGCGATTTCATTGCCGTTTTTTGCTCAATATTAATAACGGCAACAGGTAGACCCTTGAAATATTCACAGAATATTCGAAAAGAAATAATTAAATTAAAAAATATATATATTTAAGGGGGGTTCCCAAACAACAGACGTGATTTTTTTGCCGTTTCTTTCTCGAACTTTGTGTCTAATGTTGTACAGATAATGGTACGGAACCCTTCGTGCGCGAGTCCGACTTGCACTTGGCCAGTTTTTTGTAAACTTAGTTCAAAATAGAAGAAAACCTTCTGAACGCTATCTTCACATTACGAAATCATTATTTTAGTCATAAAAAAACGCTTCAATAGCAAATAACTCGAGTGTAACATTTCCTCATAAAACGTCGGTATGCAAACGGAAACTGAGCATAGATCAGTATAATGGTGACCCTTAATATCCATACATTTAATTCTACAGGTACACAACCATTCATTATGTTCATCGATCGGAACTCTAACTTAGCTATACACCGATACATACGCGCGGCCTCGTTTAAGAAAAACTCGACCATCTCATGACATCCAATCTTCACCATTAGACTCCCGGATGAGGGGTCTTCAAAGCTGGACGCTGCAACCAGAAATAATGGTCTCTGTTTCAAATACCTGGATTAAGTAACGAGGGTTCAAGGAAACCTGGTGGCGTATCAAAGCCTAGGTGTAGGGTTACAAAGCACTGATTAGTCCATTTCCCGGAGTGCTAACGCAAAGCCTATAGGTAAAGTTAGTTTTTGAAGTATTTGACGAGACTGGGCCTTAGTGCCAGTTAAGTTTGAAGGGATTATGCACTGAGACGGTGAGCCGACTGTGTCTGTCAGGATCGCGGCAAGTGGCAGTCCCTGGTCTCTGCCTACCCCTCTGGGATACAGGCGTGACTTTATGTATGTATGCTTCAACTGCTGCTTTCAACTGGGGGGTGCGATTGAAAAAAAGCTCACATGTAATAAGTCATCTTCAGATGAAGTAGATCATCAAAAACCTTCCTAGCACCATCCCTTCCTCTATCACCCATGGTTAGCTGGAAGAAAATATTTTTTAGTATTAGGCTCGCCTTTGTGCAGATTAGTTTCTTGTGCGATAAATAATTTTCAAATCAAATCATATATTGTACCGTCGGTACCACAAAAGGAAAAAGGGTACCGTATACGATCACTTCGTTGTCCGTCCGTCCGTCGGTCCGTCTCTCTGTCACGACCCTTTATCTCGGGAACGTGTGGAGGCAGCGAGTTAGAATTAAAACCATATACAGTCTACATTCCCTTGAAGGTGTGATAAAATCAAACTTCTAAGTTAACGTGACAAAAAGTTACGGCCGTTTATGCCGCAAAAGCGGTGGTAGCCTAGTGGGTAGACCCATGTTCGATTCCCAGTACGGGCATGTACCTATGACATTGTTTTCTAAGTTACGTACATTTGTGAAGTTATACAGTACCACTCGCTAACCGTGAAGGAAAACATCACGAGGAAACCTGAGTGTCTGAAATCGCCAATCCGCGGTGGGCACGCGTGGTGATTAAGCCCATACTCTCTTACTGAGAGAAGGCCTGTGCCCTAGAGTGGGACGTATATAGGCTTCTGCTTATGCCGCAAAAAAATTATAGGTATTTCGACACTCTCAAGGGAATTAAAATTTATAGGGTACCTACTCGTACTTTCCGTTGACCTAGAACTATAAAATTTGGCAAGTAATATCGTCTTAAAGTACAAGTACAGAGAAAAATTTTAAACTACACATTTGTAATTAAATCAAAAAAATAGGGAGACTCGATTCCTGAACTATTTATAGTAAGTACCTACAAATATGTACGGAATCCTCGGTGAGCGAGTCCGAATCGCACTAGTTCGGTTTTTTTTTGTAGCCTATGTACCACTCTGCGGGGCACATGCCTTCTCTCAGAGAGTGAGTACCGTGGGCTTAATTACCACGCGTGCCCACCGCCGATTGGCCATTTCAAGCGCTGAGGTATGTGGCAACAACTCAGACACCCAGATTTCTTCACGATGTTTTTCTACTAAAAATCTACTGACGTACAGTCGACAACACATCGACCTTTAGAAGCATGCACTCGACTCGGGCGACTTTGTAACAAAAATGTAAATGGCAACCGGTTGGCGAAAGTACACACCAAGCAAAGTCAATGTTGTAAGCCGGGAATGCAACCAAAGCCTCATCGTGCTACCACAGAACTCAAAACCCTATCAAAAATTCATGCTTTGAAACGGCCCCTCGTTTCATTTACTTATTTATTTATTTACTGACTAGCTGTACCGGCGAACTTCGTATCGCCACAGAATCCTTTTATACAATTCTTGCACAACGCCATCTATTTTAAAACACTACGTTCGCTCGCATAACGCCATCTATTTTAAACTCAAAATAAATATTATCCGACGGGAAAGCATTACCGGGATATCAAGTATGCTATGACTCAATTCAGGGTTTTGACTATCTGTAAGCCAAGTTTCATGTAAGTCCGTTCAGCCGTTATTGCGTGATTGAGTAACAAACATCCAAACCTCCAAACACCCAAACTTCTTCACAAACTTAACATTTATAATATTAGTAGGATACTTTGTTGCACCTACATAAAAAATGCGGCGTTGTAATGCCCTAAGCATTTTCTACCAGTCAACGCAGGAGATAAAAGAATGAGTTGGTAGGCGTGCAATAAAAGAGAAAAAATATTTAAAGTAAAATTTAAAAACATAATTATATAAGGTTTTCACAAGTTACAGCGATAACTAAATCGACCTTCTAACGTTTGTTTCACACGTGAATGAAAGTAGGTTTAATATTTTTGAATAAAAAACGCCAAGATACCTATATCTCTAACGTTTGCACAGATTAGGAATCTGTTCAGTTTTGTTTCTTTAAAGAGTTCTTGTTAAGTCAAGGTGTCACTAGAAACTGACAGCTCGTAGGATCTCAGTTGATGACGTGCTGTCGTACATGACGTACTTCCGGTTTCGTAGACTCTGGTTCTTTTTTTTGTCGCTTTAAAAATTAATTAAAGCAGCCCAAAAAAAATTATAAAAACTAAAAAAAATGGTTTTTTTGGCCCAGACCAAAGCCGAATGAAATTAAATATATTATAATAAGACAGTAAGATAAAAAAAACTAAAGCACCGCCTTTTGTAACGTACAATCATTCCGCTGGTTGGCCTAACACTTCATCGACAAATAATACCATCCATCCTGAGGTTGTCTGGAAAGGATCGCCTTTAGCGATAAGACTGCAGATTTTACACTATTAATCTTATTACTATCAGTCATTACTGATGTGCAATCAAGAGTTATCTATCTATTATTAACTTCATTCCGGAATCACTCACTTGAAACAAGTTTTGGACTCTTCCGACAAAGTTAGAAAGATTTCTAACTAATAAGAAAAAACGCGCAAGAACTCAAAAAAATTACAACTGTCCAATCACTTCATCATTGTCCGTCGAAACAAGACAAAACAATCTACACTACACTAATCAAACCAATTAAATCACCACGCCTATTTAAGGCCATTGTAACATAAATCCCACGCCCACAATATTCATAAACTTTTTCCCATACAAATTATCAAACTTCTCCATATTGAGTCACATAGACGCTATGTCGTCAGTGTTGCCGACTGTTCGAGTAAACACTAAGTTGGTAGTTTCGTCCCCTCATTCATAGACAAGACCAATTTATTTAAAAATAATTTCAGCTTACGCTGAAGTTGAGCGTTAATGGTCAAAACCAAGAAGAAAACTATTTTAAACATTTTTATTGACTGAGAATTTTGCCCCACTGCGAAACTAAGGAACTTTATGGGTACGCCCGTATGTATGTACAACGTTCCTTTATGACAACGCAGAGGCCAGAGGCCTCGGATGGCCCCTGCGTTATCATAATGACGGATTTTGGGAAATTACTTGTCCAGTGAAAGGTATTGACGACGCGTGTCACACGTTCTACTGTTCGTACTGGGTTAATGACGTCACGAGAAAATAATATTGTGAATTTGTACACGCTAACGGTGAAGGAAAACGTCGCGTGTTCGTCGTGTTCACATACCTCAACGCTTTAAATTGCCAATCCGGGGTGGGCACGCGTGGTGATTAAGCACATTCTCTCTCTCTCTGTCTGTGTGAAAAGGCCTGTGCCCTACAGTGAGACGTATTAAACAGCATTACTTACAATCCCGGAAGGAGCAACTGGCAACACTGTCTGACGTCAGGTGCCGGCAAGCAATGCCAAGGCCCAGGTCGTTCACTTCGCCGCCGTCATCTTTGTTAATCCGTCTTAATCACCCGCCGTCCGTTTACCTTACAATTTACGTGGCCATTCATTTATTATGTAATTACGTATGCCCCATACGCCGCCGCGCGGTGGTAGTGCAGCGGTAGAAAACCGGCCCACATTCGAGAGGTCGTAGGCTCGAATCCCGGCATTTACTAATGACTACGTACACTTGTGAAGTTGTAGTAGCAATACCACTCGCTAACCGTGAAGTAAAACTTCGTGAGAAAACCCTATCGTCAGCGCTTGCTACGTACAATGGCCCAACTATGAGCCCAAAATCTCACGATGACTAACTAATTATGCCCCATACGCCGCCGCGGGACGTTCGATTAAATTTTTGGTGATATTAATTTATGTATGAAACAGATCGGCGTAATATTGTCAAAGACCACAAGAAACCTCCAATCGAATTAGAGACTAACAGTCTTATTTATAAAAAAAACGATTTCACTAAAACAGCCCTTAGTGAGGCTTATGTCGGTCTTAAGGCACATCTTAACTAAATAATGATTTATAAAGTCGAATCTCCACATTAGTTAAGCTTTAAGCGCTCCGCAACTAAAGGTTCGTTAAATATCCCTTAAACCTACTTTAAGCAGTGTCTTTAATATGTGGTGTGCACTATGCACAGCACGAGTGAATGAATGTCATGTCAAACACAAAAAGCATTTCCTGTCAGTGTTGCCAGATGAGGCGATTACGGCGGCCAAAAGTTGCAATTGCACCTAATTTTCTTCGCCTTAGGAGGAACATTTTTGATATTTTCTATCGTGTTTTAAATTTCTTCAATTTCTCATAAACTTTTAGTTCAAAAAAACCTCGCAAAACTTCGTCAATTATTGTTTAGGAATTTACAACAAGAAAGCATTTCTGACACAACTACAGACTACTTAAGAATGAATAAAATGCGTACTATGACATTAAAAAAAAAACAACAGCGTTTTAGCTCAACTTTTTATAAATAATAGAAGGTTAAAACGCCCACTAAAGCTAAATAGTGTCTTACTTATAACATTCATCACCATCACCAGCCATTTTTACGCCCACTGCAGGACACAGGTCTCCCTCATGGTTTTCTCTAACCATAAAGGGTTTTGCCATAATCGCTACGCTTGGTTTTATTATTAAAATCGCACTTTTCGCGCTCTACCAATGTCACAGCCTTCAGTAATTCCTCATACATTTACGAAGGCTGAAGGTAGTACTAGTATGGACTAGTACTACCTCCCAAACTTGGTTGTTTAAAAAAGTTGTTCACGAACAATGCACTGACGAACAACTTTTACTGAGGGAAATCTTTGGAGTCGTGACAAAACTATAAGTATAGTAAAATTACCACCTGCGGCATCATAAAGTATTGAAACAGGAAACTCCTGGAATTTTTAGGTTACGTGTTAAGAAACTTCTTGTCCACGGTGTGTAACAAATTCACAAATTTGTATTATATTGAAAAGGGTTCTGCTAACAGAACATGTTAAATAAAAACCTCTGTTACGTGATCTGCGGTTCTACTCGTCAAAAGGAACAATGGCCGTCTTTCCACGGAAGTTACGGTGAAATAAAAAAAAGGACATACATACATGAATTTTGAAAACATTACTCCTTTGTCATTTGGGTAATCGTGTTAAAAAGACGTTTACTCTTGAAATACTTAAGTAATTCAAACACAAACAATTTATTTGCGAATACATGTCATGTCTTCGCATAAATTTACGTATGATAGCATACAGCGCTTCCCCTGTACATAACATACGTCAGGCCCAAATCCAGAGTAATAATCCTATTATATAAGTAAATTTTATGTAGTTGTGTTTGTTGTGTTATAGTGTGTATTTTATGTGTATTTGGTATTTATCTTTTTACAATAATTATGTAATTTTATTATAATATAGTTTATGTAATTATTATTTTTTTTTTTTTTTTCTTGCAATAAATCTTTCTTGCCACTACCCCTTGCACTATCTACGAGTACATAACCCAAGGTTAGCTGGAAGAAAATACTTACTAGTATTAAGCTCGCCTATGTACAAACACCCTTTTGTGCAATAAAGTATTTTTGAATTGAATTGAATATTTAGATCTACCCATATTTTCCATGAATTAATTGTCGATCGTTTTATTCGTTTATAGGTGAATTGTCTATGAAAATAGGGTCCTTTAGAAAATATGTGGCTAGCGTCGAACGTGGGAATTGTAACGCTTTATTTATTTAACAAAAGAAGTTTTTCCGTGCCATAAAATGCTTAACTGAACTCGCGAGTAAAATAAAGGCCTACTTCGTATCGACTTTTGTTTACCAGGTCAATAGCGACACTTGTAAATAATAAATACATCGTGTTAAATTCAATTCCGTAACGAGAAACAAAATTTTTCCTCAATATCTCCTAGCCACTGATTTCCCAAAAATGTTCGTAATAATGCAGATAATATGTGAATTTCGGGAAGGGCGTTAATAATGGGGTAGGTAAAAATAAAAAAAGTGTTTGTTTTTATACATTATTTAGAAAATATACGCCATTTCAGAAATACACTTTCAGTAATATATTTTTCCTTGCTTTTGTTAATATTATATTAATATTTTAGTATTTATCGGAAGTGACGTCACCATCCCAGGTTGAAAAGTAGCAAATCCATACCCACCAGAATAAAAAAAAAGCTATCAGTTTTGTAAACGTCAAATGTGTCAACTTCATTCAAGTCTTGTTTTTTTAGTGTGACAATCTGTGACAGACAGATGCGATGCATTGGTTTGGTGTGGCCATCATAAATTTTCTAATTAGGAATATAATTTTTGTTTGTCATGATTCTTCATTAGAACTTACCTCAGGGGCACCGATGAACTTGCCGCAATTTTTTATATTTTGTATAATTTTTCGTTTTCTTGGTTATTCTAGTTTTAATACCTAGATTGTACTAATGATTTATAAGTGATAATTGCATTTCTACGAAATAATATAGGAATTTTAACAAATCTGGCAACACAAGTTCGGCATATTGACATATTCAAAACACAGAAGTGCAAAAATACGAGTAAGCTACTTTAAGGTCAAGTTATAAAATAACTATAATACGTAACTTTACCAAAGCACTCTCTAAAGTTATAGTAGATCATTTGCTTAATAAATACATTTTATTTCACGCATTTTATTGCGTTAATTTCGCGATAGTAAATTTAACTGTACATGGTTTTAGCATGGAACTGTCGATTTCTGTGACGTCATAAAGATCAAACAAAGGTTATAGGGTTTTTTTCGTATATGTAACAAAATACGACTCTTAAAAATACATATATTTTTTAAATCTGCTAACAAACCTTATTCCTCGAAATGGTTTTTGAATTAGAGACATCCGATATTTTTTTGGATAACCGAATTGAATTCCTGGAACATGTCGGATGGAATTTTTCATACACAACGACTTTTGATAAATTTTATACTTATTTAGCATTTTAAATATGAACCTGGGCTGAAATTTAGATTTCAGCTGCTTTAATTATTTTTTAAAGCGAAAAAGAAAAACCACAGTTTAAGAAGCCGGAAGTACGTCATCAACTGAGATCCTACGAACTGACAGTTTCTAGTGATACCATAACTCGATACATGAACTCTAAAATAAATAAACAAAACTAAAGAGACTCCTAATCTCTTAACGTAAAAGAGGTTACATTTGTATTATTTAAGGAATACCGAGATGTTAACATGTTGGCGTTTTTTTATTCAAAAAATTAAACCTACAATCATTCACGTGTGAAACAAACGTTATAAGATCCAATTAAACTTTTCTTTACTTAATTTTTACTGAGCTTATTTGTAATAACCTTTAAAATAAAGTATTATTCGTAACTTTTGTCAATGTTTAGGACAATACCCATTATTACATAAACTTAGGCCTTTGCATCTACGTAATGAGATGATTTATACAGCGTCCAGTGGCAACTTCCCTCACACTTGATGGGTTAAGGGACCACAGTAATCAGTAATTAGGGATTTAGTCATAGGTATATGCCCGCACTGGGGATCGAACCTGGGTCTCTCGCTTCCGAGTCCGATGTTCCACCCACTAGGCTACCACCGCTCACCATACCTATAAGTCCTGTTATTTTGAATATAAACTTAAAATATAAACATGAGTAAAAACTCATATTAGAACAAAAGTTGTCGCCAAACATAAACTCTAATTGGGGTGTCTCAGGAATTGCACATTTTAGAAATAACCCTGTACAATTTACACGCTTTATTAATTATTATACGCCTCCAATCACATGCCTCTAGCTGGTGCCAAGCCGCAAGTGAATGCCGTTTTTTACGAGTTCACTAACACAGCACACGGATGTTGACTCTTCTATTTGAGACACATCGCATCATTGATCGCGCGACGCTGGCGGCCAATGTTTGCACAGCGATGCCAGGAAGTGGATCCTTTTGTTGGACACTGACACTTATGTCGCGTGACGTAAGAGCGTGTTTTCTATTTTCATTTTACAGACTGCAGATCGACCTTTCCTCTCGAGTACGACACAACACATCTTTGGTCGCGCGACGCTGGCGGCCAATGTTTGCACCGATGCAAGTAGATCGCTTTGTTGGACACTGACACTTATAAATATCAGGTGTCGTAAGAGCGTGTTTTCTATTTTCATTTTATAGACAGCAGATCGACCTTTCCTCTCGAGTACGACACATCACGACACGCGACGCTGGCGTTCAATGTTTGTAAAGCGATGCCAATTCAATTCAATTCAATTCAATTCAAATATTTTTATTCATTGTAAAAACAGAATGTTTACTTAATGAACGTCAAAGTTGTTAGTTTCACAATTAATGGATTATGTGGAGAAGAAGCTAACAAAGAAACTCCACATTTATTCTTTTCAAAACACGTTTTAACTTAATTAACAGAGTTTTCAATTTAAAATATTAGTCATGAATGTGTTGAACACTAGTCACAATCGTCCTTTAAATAATATTAATCTACTGTTTAATGCCAAACATCTTTGTCTTCTAAATAATCCTTGATGTTATAGTAAGCCTTTTTGCACAGAATGTGCTTAACACATTTTTTAAATCGCGTTGGAGGTAACTCTAATATATCTTGAGGAATTTTGTTGTAGAACCTTATACAGTGCCCCATAAAGGATGTGTTAACTTTTGCAAGTCTAAATAGTGGAAATGACAATTTATGTTTATTTCTAGTATTAACATTATGGTGGCCACCAACATTTTCGAAGTCTTTGATATTTTTTGTAACGTACATAATATTTTCATAAATGTATTGACATGCAACTGTTAAGATGTTGGTTTCTTTGAAGAAATCTCTTAGCGAATCCCTACTACCTAACTTGTAAATAAATCGGATGGCTCTCTTCTGCAAGATGAAGATAGTCTCAATGTCTGCTGCCCGGCCCCATAGTAGTATACCGTAGGACATAATACTATGGAAGTAACTAAAATAAACAAGCCTAGCAGTTGCAACGTCAGTGAGTTCCCTAATTCTTTTCACTGCATATGCTGCAGAGCTAAGTCTGTGTGCTAATTTTACAATATGTGGACCCCATTGTAGTTTTGGATCGATGGTGATGCCCAGAAATACAGTATCATCTACAAATTCTAGTTTTTCATGTCCAATTACTATGTTGCTCTCAACTACTCGTACGTTAGGTAAGGAAAACTTTATACATTTCGTCTTTTTAGAATTTAGCAGCAGATTATTTGCTGTGAACCAATCTAGTACTTGCGAGAGAGCATTATTTGCATCGTCAAGATTATTTTCTTGTCTCCTTATTTTAAAAATAAGTGACGTGTCATCAGCAAATAACACTATCTCAGACATTTTTTGTACCATAAACGGTAAATCATTTATATAGACTAGGAAAAGGAGCGGCCCTAAGATAGATCCCTGCGGGACTCCTATTTTTACAAGTGAACCCGAGGATTTAATACGATTTACGTCTGCTTTTTGGACCCTTCCTTCTAAATACGATCTTAAAAGATCTAAACCTGCACCCTTTATTCCGTAGTGTTTTAACTTTAGCAGTAGCGTTTCGTGGTCTACACAATCAAATGCTTTTGATAAATCACAAAATATGCCTACTGCATCCTTGCGATCCTCCCACGCGCTGAAAATATGTTTAAGTAACATAACTCCGGCGTCTGTTGTATTCCGCCCTTTAGTAAAACCAAATTGCTGGCTATGAAAGAGTTGGTAATTATTGAAATGCGTAAGTAATTGATCTAAGATGATCTTCTCAAATATTTTACTCAATACTGGTAGTACTGAGACGGGCCTAAAATTGGTTGGATCGTGTTTATCACCGCTCTTAAATAAGGGTACTAGTCTACTATATTTCATGAGGTCCGGAAATACTCCCTCATCTACACATTTATTGAAAATTTTTGCTAACGGTAAAGCTAGGACATGGATCACTGAACTAACAATTTTTACTGACATACCCCACAAGTCCTCCGTTTTTTTAAGATTCAATAATTTAAATTTTTTAAGAACGTTATGGGGCTCAATGTAATTAAATGAGAAATCGTGTTTGCACGAGGAGACATGGTCTTTTAGTAATGTTGCTGCACGATCAGGTGACGAGTCTAACGGAGCTGTAGTCACGATTGGAACATTAGTGAAGAACTGTTCAAATGCTGCAGCGATATCTTCATTTGTCGTTATTATTTTGTCATCAATCTTAAGCGAAATATCTCGGTCTCCCAATTTTGTTTTACCCGTTTCTCTATTTATTATTGTCCAAATTGTTTTAATTTTATTCGGTGACTGTAAGATTTTATTCTTTATATGATCGCATTTAGCCTTATGGCAGACGGCCTTAAATAATTTGGAATATTTTTTGACGTGACAGGAAGTAGATCCCTTTGTTGGACACTGACACTTGTATCACGTGACGAAAGGGCGTGTTTTCTATTTTAATTATACATGCAGCAGCTCCGTTTGGTGCCGGATTAAGAATCTCCCTCTCTCCTTTACGATATCCACTCCATTTCATTCCGAGGATGCCGTAGAAGGCGACTAAGGAAATAAATTACCAGGAGACGGGAAGCAGCGCCTTCCTGAGATTCCAACCGCATACTGCAATCGCCAACCCGGCTGCCACGCGTGGCGATTATGGCAAACCCCTTTATAGTTAGGAAAAACCATGAGGGGGCCTATGTCCTGCAGTGGGCGTAAAAATGGCTGATGATGATGATGATGCAGCACATCGATCTTTTCTCACGGGTAGGTACCACGTGTAGCAGTGTTCTCTATGACCAAGTCAACTGCATATCAACCTTTATACGTGCACCCAGTATATACGTGCACTCTGTGTTATTGTTACTGGCATGTTCTTGTTCATCTTTATAAAATAAACAGTTTAAATTTTAAGTTTTTTTTTTTTAACCAAATATTCTGCAGGTATACGAAAATTGGAGCTTCCTCTCGTTTCGTCATTACGACTAACTATTACTACGGGGAAATGTTTGAAAACAAAAGTTATTCGAATTAACGAGTACATTACCCTTTTATGATTTTTTCCCCTGAAAGCATCTCACATGGACCATTTCGCTACCAGGTTTTTGAATGCATTTCCTAAGGACTGGCGCGCGGCGGCCATCGCAAACGGGGAGTGGTCTGAGGTGGCAAAAGACTGAAGCTCTTTGTCGGAATCTTGGTTGGAAAGGAGAGGCCTTGGCTTTGAAAAAAAAATGAAAAATATTTATTTCTAAAACAAAATTTTACCAACATATTTTACGAGGTTGAGACCTTCTTTTAAGTGTATAACACCTGGCTTTGCAGTGGGACACCCGTTTTATGGATGCTACATAAAAATATAGATCCGCTGTGTAGGCTATGTTATCGCTACAGCTTAGAAACAATCAAAGGTAACGAGCTAAGTAGACATTTCAACAGTGAGGTGCTGTCAAAAAACAACTGACAGTTGTTGTTTGACAGCACCTCACCACCAATCATCTCGCAAAAACCTCAGCGCGTTACGATTTTTTCTCAGCCTCAAATCACATTTTTAGGGTTCCGTCTTTGAAGGGTCCCAAACGGGACACTATTACTCTGCTACGTCTGTATTTCTGTCTGTCTGACCTATAAAGGGGTTTATCTCTTGAACAGTAATATATAGCCAGTGGTCCTTTTCATAGAGCAGCAAATAATGAAAAGTACAAAAAGTAAAAAATAAGAGCCCATATGAAGGGTTCCTTAACTGAAAAGGAAAAACAAAACCCTTATAGGATCACTTTGTTGTCCGTCCGTCTGTCCATCAAGACCTTTTATCTCAGGAACGCGTGGAGGTATCGAGTTTAAATTAAAACCGTATACTCAAATCTACAGTGCCTTAAAGCTGTAACAAAATCAAACTTTTAAGTTACGTGAAAAAAAGATATGGCCGTTCATGCCGCAAAAAACGTATAATTCGACACTCAAGGGAATCACCATTTATAACATTTGACCTAGAACTATGAAATTTGGCAAGTAATATTGTCTTAAACTACAAATACAAGGTAAAATCTGAATACTTTTGTTTATAATGAAATCATAAAAAAAATATTTGTAATGTAAAAATATAATCATAAAAAAATTGGTCTTTGAAGTTCGGGAAAAGCTCTGAAAAAACTGCCAAACTCGATTCCTGAACTATTTATAACATTTAAGTACCTACCTCCAAATCTGTACGAAACACTCGGTGCGCGAGTCCGACTCGCACTTAGCTGGTTTTTATCATCGTCATCAGCCGACCGTTGCCCACTGCTGAGTACAGGCCTTTTCTCCAAAAAATCATCTCTCACGGTCCCTTGCTATCCGCATCCATTTTTTTCAGTTTCTTGTGTTTACTCTACGTTAAAACTGGCAATACATAGGCAAACTATAACTATCAAACTTGGTGTGATGATACTGCAGTAGTTAGTATTACAAAAAATAATAAAAACCGGCCAAATGTGACTTGGTCTCCGAACTTAGCAATTAATAAAAAGTGACAATACTGGAAAATCTGTCATTGTTGACAGTTGTTGTATTAGCGGCGAATCAGTTGTGATACGAGGATGAGTATTGTGTTGCTTCATTGTGAATATATCTGATGCTGTGAAACAAATCCCTTGTTTTGATTCTATTTATAAAATAAAACCAATTTTCACTACTTTGGTGGTACGGAACCCGTGGTGCTCAAGTCCGACTCGCACTTGGCCAGTTTTTTCCGTACCAACCCACACCGTATACGGCCTAGTGATCCGTCCAAGTGTCCACAATAGGTCTGGTAGGGGCCTCCTTTTTGGGTCGACGCTAAACATCAGTCGTAAATTGCGCTTGGAAACTTCCTAATCGATCAGATCATCATCAGCCATTTTTACGCCCACTGAAGGACATATCATCCTCCCTCATGTTTTTCCCTAACCATAAAGGGTTTTGCCATAATCGCCACGCTTGGCAGGCGGGTTAGCGATCGCAGTATGCGGTTGGATTCTCAGGAAGACGCTGCTGCCCGTCTCCTGGCAATTTATTTCCTGAGTCGCCTTCTGCGACATCCACGGAATGAAATGGAGTGACGCTATTCTTAATCCGGCACCACGCGGAGAATCAATCAGATCAAAGTAGCCCAATCTTATAAGTGTTTAGCCTTTTCGGGATATCGCACGGTTTAACCTAACTAAGCTGGGCAGGTACCTTCAGATTTTAACTCCAAACACTATCAAATTAAAAGAGAACCTACCCACACCGAACAAATCGACCGCACCAAGTCAATGGGAATCATCCAAATTTTAGAATTCCGCAGTCCGAGTTTTCAACGTGAGGCAATAAATTGGTATCCAAATTGGCAGGATAGCGTGGCCGGTCGTCAGTCTTGCACTATTAAGGGGCTCCAGGGAGCAACACTAGCGCCACAGAGAAAAAAAAAACTTTTTTTACAGATCGAATTTGCAAAAAGTGTCTGTACCATCTCTCAATCATGTTAATAGAGATTTTTAAGACCTTGTTTATTCTATATTTGGTGAACCTAAGGCAAAAAACATAGGACTAGATAGAATTAACGCCAAAGACGGCCGTTGTTGGCATAAATTCTATGTAGTCCTAGTTTCGTGATCCTTGGTTCTTTGTCGACATAATTGAGAGATTGTACAGACACTTTTTGCAAATAAACATGTTACCTTAATGCGCGCCTGTCGCCTCGCTTTTGAGCGGAACTCGTTCGACACACTCTGTCTTTGGGTGGTATGTCTATGGCAGAGGTCGATTGGAGGGAGTGCAGGACAGCGAAAGAAGGCGGTTTGGTTGCGATAGCCACGATCCATTTTGGGTCGGTAAGGCGTGGGCCACACAGAAAGGACGTGCGACGAGGGCGACCAAAGAGCAAGGACTGTGGTGTGTGACTGTACACAACGCGAGGCGTCTTTTCCGCGCCTTCGCCCCACTTCCTTTCTGTGTGGCCCACGCCTCAGCCAGCGAGAATGAAGGGATCACAGTGCGCATCACCCAAGCCAACAGTATGGTCCATAAAATGGCACCTAGTAATGGCGTGATAGAACGAGCGCCCAATGGCAGGCGGTACCTCCTGCCAAGAATTCCACACCAAAATCGGCTAATCATCTGCCAATAGATCAGACGACCCTTTTAACTATTCACCGGGTGTAACCACATGCCCTTCGGAAGGCGAGGTGCTCAGATGTGACATAATGGGGTCGTCGGCCGCTGGCTGCGTTCAAATTTGGATTGATTGATTTGGCTGTGGAGTTTTCTTAAGGGGTATTGCTTCTAGAATTTTTTTGTTGACTCGCGATACTCATACGTAGTAAAATTATTGTTCGAGCTAGCAAAGTTGCTGTGTATACCGTATTTTTCCTAACTTGGCAAGAGTAGCAAACCAACATGGCGTATTAATAAAATGTGACAGTTCATAGTGTTGTTATAACTGAGTGAACTGCAAAACTTTGAGAGAATTCCTTTACGAATGAATACCTAAATTTGATTTTAGAATAATTTAATTTCACAGGCTGTGTGAATGATAACGGTATTGAATGATTTTATTAGTTATTTTAATACGCCCAAGCAATTGAATTTCCACAAGTAAGGTGTCATTGGAAATAGGAAAAAAGAAAATAAAAACCATGAAATTATTGAGTAAAAAGTTAACTAATGTCGCGGAAGGGACGCTAGTTGGTAATGCCGTGCTTAACCAAAAAAAAATGTTTGATAATTTTCTCATCTGAAGCTTCGGACCACCTCTGAGCCTTTCTAACAAAAAGAATAATTGAAATCGGTAATAAGGATATATCGCTGAGCATACATAGACGAACTGATAAGCTTTTCATCTTAAAAAAAGTCGGTTAATAAGTCGTTTCGCTTCGTTGACGGGAAAATCGCTACGACCCACCTCCGCTTCGATTCCGTTTGAAAGCCCCCTTAACTACGGCCATACGAAGAGGCGAGGAGCAAAGTCAATGTCATGGTCTACGAGTACAAGCGCCTTATTTAGTTTGGCAGTTGACAAATGTACTGGTGATGGCGGCTGTACATACTCGCCCGCGAGCCCGAGAGTTTGTTATTGCGGGTTTAGGCAATCGGCACTAGAGATCCATCCTGTGAAAGCCGCAATGTATGATAAACTCGCTGGCTCTCGGAAGAGTATGTACAGCCAACATAAATGATTCCATCGAGTCGATTGGTGATCTTATGATATTATGGTAATCGATAGGCGATTACCATAATATGCTTAGGAAAAGTTTCATTGGTTCCTTTGTGAATTCAAAAGGCGTTCGCTAATAAGGATGGCGATGATAAATATGGTGATGATAAGGATAAAGGAAGAAAGATTGATGAAATAAATATATCGAGCGAATATGGTTAAAAGGGACGTCACAGGCGAGCATACTTCGACCAAATAGAGGACGTATTAGCGAAGGGCAAGGTAAAAAGTACCCGAAACCGTTATACGTGCATGCAGCGACTGATGAATGTTGATGAACGGAAAGAGAATCGTCAGGACCGTGGCACTTGGCAAACCCTGGGGACTGTTTCATACAACTACCACTCAAGGGTTTCCGTGACACTTCGATTTACTTTGCAAAGTCGATCGCACCACAGTTTAATGAAAACTTCCACACTATACAATCACTACAATACAATACAATTAACAAGCAGCCTATATACGTCCCACTGTAGGGCACAGGCCTTCTCTCAGGGAGAGAGTATGGGCTTAATCACCACGCGTGCCCACCGCGGGTTGGCGATTTCAAGCGCTGTGGTATGTGAATAGCTCAGACACTCAGGTTTCCTCACGATGTTTTCCTACACAGTTAGCGAGTGGTATTGCTACTATAACTTCACAAATGTACATAACTTAGAAAACCAAGTCATAGTCAAATTTCATTTCATTTCATTCATTCAAATAGGTACATGCCCGCAGTGGGGATCGAACCTGGGTCTCTCGCTTCCGAGTCCGATGTTCTACCCACTAGGCTACCGCCGCTGTCTCGTCTCGTCATAATAAGTTATAAATTGTAGTGTTATGAAACACGACCCTTTTTCATAAAACTACAATTCGTGGTCTACTATGACTATTCGGTGTACATTGCAAAGTCGATTAACTCACAAATTAATAAGTAGATGCTGCTACGCAATGTACCTCGAATCTACAAATTGTAGTTTTATGAAACTGGGCCCATGTTTGCCTTCCCTTCCGGGATACAGGCGTGAGTTTATGCAACGAGTAACGTTTGTTTTATTTTATATTTTTTTCAGGGGTATAATAAGGAATATAATTATTTTATGTTTTCTTTCGTGGCTAATGAGATAAGTCTTGAGCTAACGTATTGCACGGCAGCACATTTTAAAAGCCGTGGTAGCGCGGTCGGTAAAACGGTTGTCTCACATTCGAACACGGTTCGAACTGTGGGTGAGACTTTGGGCTTTATCACCACGCGTGCCCGGCGCAGATCAGCGATTTCAAGCAATAAGGTTCGTGAACACCTCATACACTCAGGTTTCCTCATCACGATGTTTTTCACCGTCAGCAAGAGGTACGGCTACTAGGAATTCACGAAATGTTTCACTTAAAAAACAAAGTCATTGATACATTCCGAGATTATAGACACAGCTAAGGTGTATTAAAATTTGGCGTTTGCATCTACGTAATGAGATGATTTATACAGCGTCCGGTGACACCATCACTTACACTAAATAGGTGAAGGGACCACTCGGACGCTGCAGTGCCTGGGACATTATTTTAGATGACGTAGGCTTGCCCAGCACCTATACCATCCTGACAGCTTAGTCGGCCTAGCCCACACGAAAGACAAGTCAATAAGTGCGAAGCCAACCGAGCCGGGGGTTACTCACGATGTTTTCCTTCACCGTTAGCGTGTGGTATTGTAGCAATAGTATTGTACAAATTCGTAGATGTACGTAACTTTTAAAATAAACAAAACTTATAGTACATGCTCGCACTGGGAATCGAACCTGGGTCTCCCGCTTCCGAGTCCATTGTCCTACCCACTGGGCTACCTCCACTCGTTAGGCCCGCTAGGGTATATTGCGTGGTAAACATATCTACCTATTATGGCACCTTCGGTACGCGAGTTCATCTCGCACTTGGCAGGTTTTTTTCTACATAGCGCTGCAATTTTGAGTACATACCTACCCAACTTATAAAATGATAGGGTACGTAGTAGTATCAAAAGCAGCGTAACTCGTTGGAAAGTACTTCTTTGGATTTAGTTACCATCAAAACAAGGTATATGAATGCAAATTACCACAATACGCAGCCATTTCTTGAATTTGCTTTACCCGAAAAGTCTCTCCGGGATTTTACGTTTAAAAACATTGCCTTTGAATTTACATATGACACACTTTGTAGAAGGGAATGGTATGGCAATTCAGTGGTACCCAAATAAGTTCCCTAAGGATTTGAGCCAAATTACCTTGTTTAATTTAGTGTGTATCCACGCTAGTAACGTCAATAGCAACTAGTGTTATTAAAACAAACTCATACATTACATAAACTCACGACTGTATCCCGGAGGGGCCGGCAGAGCTGCCACTTGCCACGATCTTGACAGACCTCTTTCGATTCATCAACATTCATTAGTCACGCTTGACTGCTAAAACAGAGGTCGTGGGTTCGATTCGTACTTGAATTGTACAAATGGCGTCAGTCTAGGTGTATTTCCATTTTTGTGACGTCCGTGCCTGATTACCATAGCACAGGTTATTCTAGTTTGCGACCAGGACAAGTGATTGTGTTGTGTAGAAGTTATTATTAAAAAAAGACGTTATTTGCTGCCTGGCTGCAGCTAACTACGCTATCAGGATGGCAGAGGTTCTGGGAAAGCCTACTCCATCTAAAACAATGTCCCAGGCACTGCAGCGTCCGTGTGGTCCCTTCACCCACCTAGTATGAGTGTAGGTGCTACTGGACGCTGCATAAATCATCTCATTTCGTAGATCCAAGGGCCAAAGTAATTTTTTTCTAATTTGGTTCATCATTTAACAGAGTATAAGGTCTTGCTTTAAAATCTAGAACTCACGCATTGAACTCGTTTTAATGTCAGATATCTTTGTCATCTAGGAGAAAATAATGAATATACCCACCACAATAAAATGTTTCTGAGACTCGAAGAGGCGATGAAAGCCATAGCACAAGCTTGCCTTGTATGGTGTTCGATGTGGAAACGCGATAACACAATCATACGCTTATATAGTAAGTTCATTGTGTTCCAGACATATGCAATTATTGTACAGACATACGTTCATAACGCTATTAATTTTTAGGGGTCCGTACGCGAAGGGTGCCAAACGGGACCCTATTACTCTGCCTCCGCTGTCTGTCTGTCCGTCCGAACTTTAAGGGCTCTATCTTTGGAACCGCAATAGGGAGCCAGTTGAAATTTTCACAGAACATGTGTTATTACGGCGGATTACCTAAAAAACATGTAAAAAATAAGGGTCCATACAACAAACGTATTTTTTCGCCGTTTTTAGGGTTCCGTAGTCGACAGGGAACCCTTATAGTTCAGCCATGTCCTTCCGTCTGTCTGTCTGCTTGTCCGGGGCCTAGCTCAGAGACGATTAGAACGAGAAAGCTGAAATTTGGCAGATTAGATACATATTAATCACTCAGAGATAACTGTAGAGTAAATCTTAAAAAAAAAATCTCTTTTAGGATATATCCCCAACTACACTTATATTAGGGATCGTTTAAAAACGTTGTGGGTGTAGGAAGATGATTTTTTGATGTAGGGTTCCGTTTGGAAAATATTGAGCTTTAAAGTGCAATTTTTTGTCGGAGTAATGCGTGGGAGTTACCTATTATATATTCTAACGATTAATAATAAAAAACCGGCCAAGTGCGCGTCGGGCCAGGCGCAATGTAGGGTTCCGTAGAAAGGTTATTTTTATCTGCTTTACAGAACTAACAACTTCATCGAAGTCGTTTTCAATGGATTTTGTACGAAATTTTACTTTTATACGTTGGTTGCAGAATGTAAATTCTGACCATTCTGACCAATGTAAATGTTGAAATGTACGAAAATATAGACAGAAATAGAGGCAGATTTGACTTGTCACACTACATAATCGAAAACCTTAAGATCTTATACATGTAAGGTTTTTTTGTATATTTCTATATAAAAAAACCGGCCAAATGCGAGTCGGACTCACCCACCGAGGGTTCCGTTAACGCGCTTGGCCGTTTTTAGGGTTCCGTAATCAGACAAGGAACCCTTATAGTTTCGCCATGTCCGTCTGTCTGTCTGTTTGTCTGTCGGGACATAGTAATCAGACGTGAAACGGCTAGGCAGGAATCAGACATCAACAACTTATTTCAACGTTCAGAATTTACATTCTGTTTGCTGAATGTCAATGTACTATGTTACTATATTAGCCGTTGCCTTCGAGCCGTATTTGTAGTGGAGAAAAAAACTGCACTCTGACCATCTATTCTCAAATCATCTTAAACTTAATACATACATCATCGCCTATATGATAAGATTCCCTGATTGCAAAATTAGTGAAGTTAAGAGAACAATTCCGGAAACTATTTTACGTGCACCATACTGCTAACGATTTCAAAATCGACATTCGAATGGTTTCTGTTGTTGAATCGCGTATGTTTACATACAAACCGTGGCTGAAAACAAAAGTGGTTTTTTTTGGCGACATTTTACGACTCCGTGGCTGACCTTCTTCGAGGTGTGGCGGTAACGGCCCCGTTTTCCGTGTTCGCCTAACCAAGCGGGGGAATTCGCACTATGAACCGGTTTTTAAGTGCCTAATCCTTGGAACTTATTTCTGTACCTAATCCTTGGAACTGAACCAGTTCAGACTGCTGTTCGGCCGATAGTTTCGGGAAATTTCGACTGGCAACACTTAGGTAGTTCTCGCGCGCTAAATGTCAAGACCGGGTACGCTAGTAAATACAATAATATCTTCCAAACAACACAATCACATATCCTGGTCCGAAACTAGGATACTCCGTGGTATGGCACTGACATCATAAACATGGAAGTACACTCAGACTGAGGCCATTTGTACAAATCAAGTACGACGGCCTCCAGTGGGGATCGAACCCACGACCTAAGTTTTGGCAACCGTGTTAAACCGTGGCCGCCAATTGTATCTTTTCTTTTGTCATTACTGTTTCTGTAACATTTTTACCGGTATACAATAAAGAATATTCTTATCTTATCTTAACCGCTAGACCAACGAGTCAGTCAGTTTACCGCGTGAAAGAGTGAGCTACTGAGCAACAGGTGTAGCCTCACTAGAATCGTCCCCAAAACTAATTGTTCTCAAACCTATTCCACCGCAATTAGATTTAATTCAACGCAGGCTAATCGTGATCACTTGTCATGCCTTAGTCACAGACGCGGTGGCTTTTTGCGGAGGTACAGTGGTTCAGCTACGTTGGTCTACTTAGCAACATAATTTTATTTAACATTTAACGGGTCTAATCGCGACTGTTTATTGGATAGATAGAATGATAAATCATTCACACGTATACAAAGCATTACAAATCTAATTACAAGTAACAACACGAAGAAATCATAGAACAAAATAGTACATACATATAAAGCTACAAACAAAAACAAATAGCCATATTCGGTAGGGTATTGGTGAGAAAAGTAACAATGTAGGTGTGGCATGTAAATGGGCTCCGGCTCAGCATGTCCTGAAAGCTTGGGAAAAACTTCAGCGCTGATATTTGATAGCGATTTGATATTTGATTGTACCTAACCAAATATGACTGTTTTTTAAGTAACCATAGCACAGGTTCATCCTAGTTTGGTTACTTCTATGATCCATGTTGTGTAAATTCATATTAATAAAGATATTTTTTTTGTATTTGATATCCTGCCGGTACCTACTCGGTGTGAGCGGCATGCAGTGGAAAGAGAGCTAGTGGTCCAACTGTTATCGGACCGGAGTAATTAATATTAGTATAAAATGTATTTTTATACAAGATAGTATTAGAAATAGATTGCTGTAAAATATCCATATATATTTAGGTAAGAAAAAAAATCAATCTATATAAACTTTGTGTACTCAAAATCACTGATTATTAAATAATTATTAATTAGATAAGACAAGAATATTTTTTATTGTACACACCAGAAAACATTTACAGAGACAACAGTGACAATGAAGAGGTACAATTGGCCAATACTAATTATTGGGTAAATACGAATCATTAATCAGTTAAATATAAGATGTCATCATGTTATTATTTTTATAATTTGTACTGAAGCCACCATTGTCCAGGAGGATTAGGTAAAGCTACGTACACATACAAACATATATAAACTTGTGGAAACGGGTGGAGCATGGTGACTTTCACGATTTTGAACAATATCAGTAAAAACAGAGTTACGTTTTGATAATTACTGTGGCGCTATTTCATTTAACATACTCTAATCTGTCAAATATATAGAATAGAATAGACGTTTATTAGCTTTCTTCTTGTACATAAAGTCTTAAATAGGCGTTTATAGGAACAAACAAGAACCCTGCTAGGGCGCTGCTAGCATAAGAATATAAACAATTATAACTTAGATAGTATACTACAGTCATGTTTTTGTAACACTACCGTGTCACAGCTTAACTTTTCTTTGGTGATTCTAAAATAGAAAAGAATTAAAAAAATATCACTTAAATTCTTACTTACACTTCGGGAACGTCCAAATGAATAATAATACAGTGGACAGTTACGCAATAAGATACCTGCCCCTATATTGCACGTACCAAACCCTGTCAGAATCCTGACGTTTGCGATGGCCATTAGTATAAAATATGACAGCTAGACGTTAGGAATCCTTCAGGATTTGGTGCGCATTATTAGACCTCTGAACTTCAGAGCTTACTCAGGATTTCACACGTGATTTTCTTGATTGTTAGGTGTGTTAAAGGTAGCGTGGTATTGTCATAAATTTAACTTTCAAAAAAAATTATGTGGTGAAGTCGGCACAGGGTGGCTTGAAGGTTAAAAGCCTATACCTAATAGTGGACTGAGGTGGGCTAATGGTGGGTTAAAAAGAATAAATGTGGAGTTTCTTTGTTAACTTCTTCTCCACGGCATCTATTAAGACTGTTCTTACGTGGAGCATGCTTTCTCACTCGCACAATTTAAGTTAAATTAACTCTTTTAGTTTCACTCAAATTATTACGATATAAAAAATTTTAAACTGCGCGAGCGAGACAGCATGATCCATGTAAGAGCAGCCTCAATTCTGAAACAAAGTACTTTGATGTTCGTTAAGTAAACATTTTGTTTTTATGATTAATAAAATTTTTGAACTTGAATTTAGTGATGATGAACTTCGAAAACTTAGTACATGTCGCCGCCAACTGATTTAATCAGCTGTCCAATTTAACGCCTAGGAAGTTAATTAGGCGGCGGCATTCAATTACATGGCTAGCCTTTTAATTGTAATAAAGCACTGTGTAAAACGTTTGACTACATATGGCATTATCAAAAGGCTGAATAAAGAGCCGCCGTCTAGTTTGAATTGCCATTTTTCAAGATGGCGTCAATGCAACAGCTGATTTACTTCACCAGACGCCGTCTGGTACTAACCGCTTGGCATGCCAGGTCATAGAACGTTTCGTTTCACAAGGCTGAATGACCTTTAGCCTTTTAATTGGATGCCGCCGCCTAATGAACGTCCTGGGCGCTTAATTTGACGACTAATTTTACCAGTTGGCGGCGACACATACTAGTGGGTGGAATCACAACTTCAGAGCTAGAGTAACTATACCTCCGTTAGAACTATACTTACCACAAAGACAGCGGCCATGGCCAAGAGATTTTTTGCCAAGAAACGGGTCGATAACCCGGTTTCTTACACACATACCGAGAGTACATTATAAAATTAAGAACTGACCAAACGATTTTTGGCCTTCAACTCGCTTGGACCGTTCACCTCAGCTCTATCCGAAGGTATATCCTAGCCTCTAACGTATGCATAGATTGCTGTACGTGTTATTTATGAATAACTTTGTCCCTTGGCGTCGTTAGATTCCACCAACTAGATACAACGTCCAGCTAGATTCGACCGATTTTCTGGACGGTGGTATATTGACTTTTTTTTATCAGCCTTACATCGGAGATTCTATCTGTTAAAAATACGTATAATTATGTTAATCGAAGCTACAAACTATCATAAGTCAAACCGCCTAAATGCGGCAAAGCTATCAGTAACATTGACAAACATAAGAATGTATTTTTAAAACAATATAAATAAATAAAAAAGTTTTTTTTTTCATTTATTTATAATGTTTTAAAAATACATATTTCATTAGTTTACTGATTCGTTAAACCATTGCTGGTTTGTTTCGAAGCTAGCGTCTACGGATTTTACAATGTAACATACTACACTTGCCTACAGTATGAACACACTTCTGTCGGGTATACTGCACGGTCATAGAAAAATAAAACACCACCAGACTAGGGTATATTGTAAAAATGTGACATTCCGTGGTTCGCTGTGTGCGGCGCACGCGCTCGGTCATGGCATGTACAGTATGCTCCACTATTCTTGCGAATGCAATTTGTTTGTTTTTTTTGTTATTGTTTTATTTGTGTTGGGTATGGTTTTAAGTACCTACAAGCTGCGATATTAAGTTGGATGTTGGTTGCGCACGGAGGTTAGATTAAATCAGTTTTTATTTGGTTTCACTGTTATTGGTAAGTAGTTTACATTATTTGCTTTTTCTAATTCTTTTTTAAATAAAAAATAGTAGATTGTACAACAAGTGCATAAAACGCACCATTTTACTCGAGACGTTTATCCATCCGAGCGAGCTTGCGAGCGAGGATAGATATAAAGTCGAGTGTAAAATGGGTTTTATGGACGAGTTGTACACTCTACTTTTCACTTCGATTGCGAGGAAATGAAACAGCAACATGTAAATATAGTAAATACAAATTATAAGTTTATTTCATGAAGTTTTATTGTGTACTTTGGCTGTTGGTATCTTTGCCTTGGTCTTAGAATACGAACGAAACGAAATAAAATAAAGAGGTTGTTGTATGAAGTTAAAGATGTTCGTGTGGCTGTTGCAGCGATTGCCTTGGTCTTCGACGAAGATTTTACTTTATGCTCTAGAGCATAAAAAGCGACTTTATGTCGCCTACGCACGACATAAAGACGAACTTTTAGAGCATGAGAAGTGAAAAATATATTTATATATTGCTTCAACGGTTTCACTTACTTTTATTAACATTTTTATTAAAATGTGCAGTGCTTACGAAAGTTTAAGTTGTACAAAATTTTATATTTTGTTTTTTATTTTACTTTTAATGTAAGCAGATAGATTGTTAATCAAGGTTGGGATTAGAAACTCAGAGGTTCTCTTACCGAAAATATTATTGAAACGAGGTTTTGTTAGTTTTTATTAGCTATTCGTCGTGTAACGACGCTGTGCAGAGCCACGAGGGAGGCCTGTGTCCTGCAGTGGGCGTCGAATGGCTGATGATGATGATGATGATTATGATGATGCTGTGCTTAAAAGGAAGATTTGCAAATATTAGATTTAAAATATTAACCTTTAAGTCCCCGCCGCAGGTAATATTCAATAATTTATTTACACGATAATTCTACCAATTACAGAGGCAGACAAAAATATTAACTATCCCATACACACAGAACCGGAAAATATTAGCCGATTAGTGGAAATCGAAAACGCTTGGGTACACGTGACACTGGACACGTTTACAATGGAAAATGGACTCTATTTTCTTGACGTAAAAGGGTGTTTGGCTTTGTGACTTCGCGTAGTTATTTCCTTGTAATAGTTAAAGAAACACGATCCGTATTGAATAAAAGATTGTGACGATATACGATTGGACACGAGAACCGCGTAGCAAAAATGTACAGTCTAACTTCCGTAGATCCTCTCTTTTGGTCGAGACCCTCTCTTATTTCTTGAGCCTTAAGTGCCACCGCGGAACTAACCGAATATCGCGGACTGTGCAACTGAACATTCCAGATTTGTAATCGTTACTATATTGTGTTGAAATATGTGATTGTGTTCCACGAAATATAAACCCATGTTAGTCAGTATAAATGTATGTAAGTGGTATTCGGAATGTTTTATAGTTTATCGTAATGTTTTCATCATTATGTTTTTCCTTCCAAACATTAACACTAATTCTATTCATTTATTTCAAATCAAAAATTCATATAAACTTCTAAGTGATCTTATTTTAGGGTAACTACATTATTCTCATTCTAGTATTTTGCAGCGCACTGTCATTGCTTGCCACTTGAAGATGGTTTATACCTATAGGCACAATCTACCTTGTCAGCGACCATAGCCAGGATGGTGTTAATATTAATAACACTAATAATAATAATAATATTAGGGGTTAAAGTATGAAATTGCCGTTTTATTGCAATAGGTTCTTTGAATTGACATAGAATCTTCATGGTTTGAGGTTTTCGAGTGAAACTTTTTTCAAATGGTTTCTATGATGTTCTTTTTTTAAAAAATGTGAAACATTTGAATATCGACTTTCAATTGTTTTTGTTATTCAATTTAGACAAGAAAGATGGATACTGCGAAAATTCGAGTGATTATGAGGCACCCATTTTTCGTATTTTTTTATTTTATTGATTTGACGCAAGTGAGTCAATATTGTGGGTAAGGTAACGTTAAACCATGCCGCTAATTCCTGGGTAGTTTGACTAGGGTCGGCTTGCACTATCTCTCTTAATTCATCGTTATTCATCTGTGTGGGCGGTCTTCCTCGTGGCTCGTTCTTTAAGTCGAAATTTCCATCACGGAAGCGTTTAAACCAAAATCGCACGGTGCGTTCATTAGTAGACCCCTCTCCAAACGCAGCATTGATATTGCGGGCTGTTTCTGCCGCGTTAGTTCCGCGTCGGAACTCGTATTCAAAAATCACTCGAATTTTCGCAGTTTCCATCTTTCTTGTCTAAATTGAATAACAAAAACAATTGAAAGTCGATATTCAAATGTTTCACATTTAAAAAAAAAAGAACATCATAGAAACCATTTGAAAAAAGTTTCATTCGAAAACCTCAAACCATGAAGATTCTATGTCAATTCAAAGAACCTATTGCAATAAAACGGCAATTTCATACTTTAACCCCTATTATTAGCATTAAAACTAATATTACGTCACTATTCATCAAAATAAATGTACTTACTTATGTACATTTTTTTTGTCACGCTCATCATTGTATCATAACATAACATAAACTCACGCCTGTATCCCAGAGGGGTAGGCAGAGACCAGGGAATGCCACATTTTGATTTTATATCAAAACAGTAATATAAAAAATGGGTAAATTTTAATGTTACTCAATCTATAAATCACTGGACGTATTTCTATTAACCCTTAACCAGGCATGGTTTTGGACTTTATTTCAAGGTGACCGGCTTTCCTACGTTGCTCGAAGGGTGTCCGCCCGTCGCAAATAGTCCTAATCACACGTAACTTGATACGTAACTTGACTTGTAACGTAACTTGACCGTGAAATTGTTTTATTATTAGGTAGGTAGATGTTATTTTCACATATTTTTTCCTTCAGATCGACTTGGTCTTTATATTAATATCATCATCATCAGCCACTCGACGCCCACTGCATTACATAAGCCTTCCTGTTCCCTTCCATGGTTTTCCAAGCTTAAAGGTCTTGTGCCGCCCGCATCCAGTGACTCCGTGCCACCGTAATAACTAATATTAATATAATTGACATAAATATAGCTCGTACGTAATGTTTTGTGATAGACATACTAACGGTGCTCCTACCCAAAATATTTTGTCCGGAAGTCCGGATGAGTGAAACATGTACAGGACGTATTTTAAAGTAACCAACTTTTCACAAACTGGTGTGCCATTTCGGCTGGTGCCTATTTCGGGCAGGGGCTGAGTCTCGCTATTCAGCGAGGTAATGCTGCCAGCCTTCTAGGGACCTTACCGGCCGACGGCAGCGATTTGGCTTCGATTTTCTATTTAAATTATTAGTTTTTTTTTTCAATTCTTAGTTTATTATTATTTGTATTGTGATAACAAATCATGTTGTATATATAATAAATTTTACAAACGCAAAATTATTCTAAGATTTTATTGTTTGACAAATAAATAGTCTTAATCTTTATAAAAATATGCTTTTTTACAGGAATTAGATTTCTTATTATTAACTTAATTTCGAATTCACATACTTGCTTTAGATTGGATTTCTTCTTTAAAACCGGCAAATATGCTTTTGTATAGGTATTAGATTTCTTATTATTAACTTAATTCCGGATTCACTTACTTGCTTTAGATTAGATTTCTTCTTTAAACCCGGCAAATATGCTTTTTTACAGGAATTAGATTTCTTATTATCAACTTAATTCCAGATTCGCTTACTTGCTTTAGATTAGATTTTTTCTTTAAAACCGGCAAATATGCTTTTGTATAGGTATTAGATTTCTTATTATTAACTTAATTCCGGATTCACTTACTTGCTTTAGATTAGATTTCTTCTTTAAAGCCGGCCAATATTCTTTTTTACAGGAATTAGATTTCTTATTATCAACTTAATACCGGATTCACTTACTTGCTTTAGATTAGATTTCTTCTTCAATGCCGGCAAATATGCCTCTGTGTCAAAAGCATGATACAATATGAATATTACAGACGAAGCCCACTCGAGAGCCAAATAAAAAATAAAACAAACACAAAGTAGGTAAAACTCTTCTATAGCAGCTGTTTCTGCTCTGGTCTGAACAATGAACGGCTTGTCCTTGAACGGCTTTCGGCAACTTATTGCTAAGGAGACGTCCATTGACTACATTTTACCTAAAAACGGGCCAAGTGCGGGTAGGACTCACGCTGACTAACTATTTTGCCTTCTCAAGTTAAATTAAAATAAAATAAATATTTAAGGGGGGCTCCCATACAACGTACGTGATGTTTTGCGGTTTTTTCTCGATCTTTGTGTCTAATGTTGTATAGTCCGACTAGCCAAGTGGCCTGTTTTTTTTTATTATTATGTGGTAAAAAAAAAATTGGAGGTGGTATATACACATGTAGTGGCCGGTTATAATCCTATCCCGATACATGTCTGACACCGATTTAAATATCGCTAGGTTACCATTGTTTGTCTGTTTTGATGTGTGACGCTTGCAGTAAATATATCAACCGAGCAACATCTCTAGCGTTTTACTATCATCCACACTGCTAGTAGGCTAATAATATAGGCCTCCACAGTTATTGATAATATTAACGACAATTTGACTTATGTGCTTAGCCTAGAAATAGGCCTTAGAGGCATACGTAGGAGCAGGTCAAGGCAAGGGCATATTTTCAATATAGTCCTCAGTAATCCAAGCAGACAACTAAGTACCTACACTAAGTACATCAACGGTGGTATTTATAAAAACAAGATTTATCTAAAACACTCCTCAAATGCAATTTAAAGGTTCTGTGGAAAATACTTTCCCTTTACGACACTATTTAAGCTACATTTGAGATTTCTTTATTTCTGCTTACTGTTTCCTTTTAAAGAGAAAATAAAACCAATAAACGAAGGTTCATTCAGTTTCTACACGAACAATATCAAGACGAAATGCGCCCCCAGATATTCATAAGCGCACAAATATAACAACCAAGCGAAGGCTCCAGACAACCATTGACAGAAAAAAGAGAAGCTAAATGACGGATAGTCGGTGCAACTAAACAATACTAAGCGAAATATTTATATATTTAATACACACATAAACGGTACACACATATGAAATAAATATAGAATAAACATACAAAAATAAAAAACCTACACGTGAAGGGAGGAGATGAACGAAAAATATACCTACATACTACTAGGAAGAGATAATGGGTCAGCTGCATTTTCTGGCAACTTAGACACATATGTGTGTGTTTGAGGTTCAAATTATTATCAAGATCGAAAAGAAATTTTGATAGAAGACATCTCAACCCAGATATTCTAACATGGAATAAGACAACAGTGACTTCTCTCGCGAAAGATTTAAATTGAACAGTTTGTAAGTTCGCCATGTGGTTACACTCCCAATGCTGCTGCTCGCACAGTGATTTCCACTCGCGGGTCCCGTTGAGGGAATGTAAACGCCCCTGAAGGGTAGTCGAAAATCGTTGCGAAAGAGGTTGCACCAAATATAATTAGGCTCAAATGGAGCGTCACTAAAGCAATTACACAGGCCAAATAAAGGAGCGGTTCTCTTCCATATAGGGTTGCCATACTAAAAATAAGACTTCCTGACAATATTGTCAGGAAAAAATTATATAATTTTTTCAGCAAATTTCTGTACTTTGTCACAATAAAAATCCTAATAACTACGGTCCGTACGTCTTATTGTCGGTGTCGGGGCAGGCCAACTTAATTCTTCTTTCGCGTTTTGTACATTCGGGCGAACGTTTCTTAAACACTTTTTATGTAGCCTATGTAGTACATCTCCTCCATCACCTATCTCCCTCTAAAATGGTTGAGACTGGTGACGGCTGACCCCTGCTGGTGCTGTTAATGTGTGTGGCCGCAGCATTAATGTTTTTCCTACTTTTGTAAGAAAATTACTAGTATTTTGGCAGTTATTGATGGCAATCATACAGGTAATATTCTTTTTGTTGCACTAACCGGTGCTGAGGACAATTTTATAAATTCATATTCCACCCATGCCGGGACTTGAACCCGCGACCTCTTGCTAACCGTACCAGCGCTCACCCAACTAAGCTAACGGGCAAGTGCAGGCATCGGCGAAATTTCGAGCCTGTTTACAAACTTCTCTGTATTACGTACAGGCAGCGACATCTGGCCGAAGCAATTTAAATCACTTGCAGCCCCGAGTACCCACTTCGCAGTTAGGTTTTACATCTCTATTTGATCGACGCATGTCCGCCTGGGACGACACTTAACGGCCCTTCCATGATTCATTCGTCAATACTGCAATGCTTCAGGCTCAGAAAGTACTCTCGATACTGTTTGTTGTGTAGATTGTTTATATATAAGGATTGATACCAAGAGCTTGCCGACAAACTCTTGTAGTTTGGCAAAATGATGTAATTGTTGTATCATTGATATCCTATGATGTAACCGCATACTTGGGTGTCTGAAAGATAGCTCTAGCGAATGTATGAGTGAAACAACAGATATTTTTCGCCATTATAGAGTTGGTCTCATATTCAAAGTTGTTTGTAATTGTATTGATCTGTAGATACCCACTCAAGTTTCACCGGAACTTTCTGCATCTCCTCCTACACATGTGACGAAATCGAATATGTTAGTCAATTCTAAATGCATTTCTAAGACGACAGAAGAAACGCCTGCAAAGTTCATTTGCTAAAGAGAAAAAGAAAGCCAAGCCAAATATACCAAATGGAATTGACTCGGCGTAAGGAAGCTTCCTGGCAATCTTCCTTACGCCGAGTCAGTATCAGCCAATATCGTAGTTAAAAAGCCCTATGAGGACTTTGTTACATCCGAAAATGGGATATTTTACTCGTCAATATATTGTTATATATTGAACTGGTCTAATCACGATTACTTATTAGGTAATAAAACCCGTACTAGCCACTTCAGTCTACCCGTGACCACGGCAGCTGTCAGCTGTCACGTACAAGAACTGGCTTCAGTGGCATCGTGCAGCATTCCCGAAAATATCAGGCTAACTCGTAATACGAACACCTCACGTCTGTTTTAGGCTACCGGCGTGTTCTGGGCTAATAAAATTCGCAATGGCGTCATGAAGCGCTAGCCTTGGCGGGTCGTCGGCCTAGCCTAGGTCTTGACGTCACATTTTTTTAGGCGTAGCGTCTAAGGCACAGAAGAATGGCTCCATTACAGACCAAGATATACCTGTGTGGCTCGTACATTTACAACTTACGACTGCACCCCGTGTATTCATTATTATCTATACTAATAATAAATCTGTAAGGGTCGGTCATGGAGTAAGTTAGTTTGTTTTCAGAGATATTGTGTTTATAGGCTCAATATATGATACTGAAACTAGTTTCACGATTTTTAGAATTTTTTTCTGTATGTGTGTATGTATGTATGTTCCTCCATAACTCTTAAACCAATTATCCGAATTTGATGAAATTTGGTATAAAAACATATAGACATCTGGGACACAGGATAGGCTATTTAAATTCTAGCTCCAGTTATGATAAGACGTGGCCCCCATACAAATGCTTCGTAAAAATCGAAATGTACGCGAACGGAGTCGCGGGCACAGCTAGTATTTAATAATCACTCCTGTAAGCCGGAGGGATACAATCCAATCTCAACCCACCAGCCAACGTACTTCCACTGCTAGACATATGCCTCCCGCAAGGCACGCTTCTCTTGTATATCCTCGGCCATACATATCCAGCCACCACCGGCAATCTGATTCAGATCTAACAAGCTGACGGGTGTCCCCGCCCTGTGTTACGCCCATATCCCCAAGAAGGTAACAGAATTCAAAACGTACCTCTGTTAGTTTTTGTACGCTTTGGTGTTGTCACAACAGCCGAACTTTGAGCTACCAAAAACGGCAAGGTCGCTAAAATATACGACGGACACATGCGTCCGGACCGGGAAATCCAGTGATAGCCTCAACCAGGCTTTAGATCTTCCAGCTCAATTTACTCATTTTCCTTCAACTTATCATACAAGGCAAGATTCCAGGAGACCTGAGAGACAAAGATACCATGGCTACACAACTTACGATAGTGGTTCGAACAGAGTACCAGTTCCCTGTTTGTTAAGAAGAAGACAAAGAAGAAGCTCAATTTGTTGTAAAATTTGTGGTAAATATTCCAAGAAGAAGGAGACCTGGAAGACCGAAGATACCATGTCTACACATCTTACGATAGTGGTATGAACAGAGCACCAGTTCCTTGTTTGTAAATTAGAAGCTCAGTTGTTGTAAATGAAATCTTTCCACTTTCACTTTCATTTCACAGCACCTGCTACGATAGCTTTTTCTTTGGCCATATATCCTAACGTGACAACAACTCCATCGGGCGTAATACAGGGAAAGGTATAGGGACCAGAGATCACAGTAACGCACCAATGCGATTTTCCTGGAGCTCCTGCAAGTGCTTGGCCACTTCGGCCTTGCAGCGCTCCATGGGGCGGCCAACCCCAGGTATGCCCTTTCATTTGCTTAATTCTCACCATCCTTTCTAGCCCCCGGTTTCTCGTACACTAACAATCCGTTACACTACTGTTAACAGCTGTCAGATGTTTTTTTTCGTATGCGCTTTAGCCGACCCTGTTAGTAGTAGATGCACAAATGGTTAGTGTACGAGAAACCGGGGTAAGTCAACTGTAATCTACGGTCCTGTTTTATTTATTCGTTTTTTTCTGTTGTGTATTTAGTTTTCTTTCTGTTGTTGTGCATCTGCTGATTTTGTTTCTGTGATGTATCTTGTTGGTATAATAAATGTCTTTCTTCTTCTTCTTCTTTAATCTTGGGGGATAAGTGACAGAACTCTAACTAATCGTAATTCTATCTATTTCATGATGTTTTTTCCTGGTACAATAAAGAATATTCTTATCTATCTAATCTTGGTAACTAAAACAAAACCTGTCCTGAAAAGCATCCAAATGTAAACGAGGCTTCGGAAAACAATTTATTAATGAGATATTTATTTACCAATAGCCTTTTGTGTGGTCTGAGTGGACAGTACGTCAATATTTTTGTATCCAGGTCACTCATAAGTTTCAGGCCTAAGGTCTTGCCTTCACCCACTGGTAATGAAGGTACTAATGTTTGCAAAAGAGCAAATTCATTCCCCAAAATAGCTAAATTGCCTAACAATTGTAAAAAGTTTTACATTGAATGGGACATTTGCATAAAACATGGCAGTAATGTTTCACAAAGAAGCCGCTAGGAGGGGTCAACGGAGTGCCCTTAAGTCGCAAACGAGAATTCGGAAAGAGTTCATTAGATAATATAATCGGCAAATAGGTACAGCCTAAATTCAACTCTATAGCCATAGAAAACCGTGTTTTGAACCCAGAATTCAAAGAGTAATAAGTTGTTTCCACGACAATTACTATAAGACTATCTGAGATACAATGTTAAAAAAGCTGGCATAATTTGAACAGGTAGGTATCAAAATCACAGCGGTTGGTAGCCTAGTGGGTAGAACATTGGACTCGGAAGCGAGAGACCCAGGTTCGATTCCTAGCGCGGGCATGTACCTGACGCCACCATCGCCAATCCGCGGTGGGCACGCGTGGTGATTCTCTCCCTGAAAGAAGGCCTGTGCCGTATAGTGGGACGTACATAGGCTGCTTATGTTATGTTAGGTAACAAAATAAAATATTCAACCCTGGCACAAGGATCCAAATAAAATTAATTTACTCTAAATACCTAGCTAAATATATATTCGTAAAGCAACATAGGACCGACGATCTGAAACAGAATACTGGCAGCTACTGGATGGGGATGACCCAGGACAGAGAGAAGTGATGTGCCTTGGGAGAGGCCTATATCTGATCTGTATTTATATCTATATCTGAGCTCCAGGAGTGGACGAATATTGGCTGATTGTTTGGAATCCGTCCGTTAATACGTAAATTCTCACCAAAATAGACAAAGCGTTACAGAAATACGTCAATGCTCCCCAAAATAAGTATGTGGTAAAAAAAAATACACAGCAGTGCAAATGTTTCAGCTGCAGCTTTGAATGTGAAGTGGATCAAAGCTGACTGCTGAGTAATGGAATTTAGCTAGTTTTCAAGTTGCAGTGACTAGAATTGAGAAAGGAATGTTGCGTTGGTTTGGACATGTGGAGAGGATTAAGGAAGAAAGATTGAAGAAACAAATATATCGAGCGATGAAATATGTAGGTGGAAGGGCCGGAAAGGAACGTCCCAGGCGCAGATACTTCGACCAAATAGGGGATGTATTAGCAAGATAAAAAGTACACGAAATGCGAGTGCATGCATGCAACGACTAATGAATGTTGACATTGACGACCTCGTGGCGCAGCGGTAGTGCGTCTGCATACCATGCGAGAAGTCCCGGATTCGAATCCCGACAGGGGACAAAAAAAAGTATGTGTTATGTTTATTGTTTATGTTGAGGAAGCGAAAGTGATCTGTCAGGATCGTGGCAAGTAGCAGTCTCTGGTCTCTGCGTACCCCTCTGGGATATAGGCGTGAGTTTATGTAAATAATTAATAGTGGTTGGCCATCAGCTCCCGTATTCTTCGTTTCTGGCCCATTGAGTTTAAGTATACTTTAACTTAATATTCTTGCCAAGCAAAATAGGACTTCAACGCTGGCTACAACCGTCCATTCTCTGATGTTTCTTAGCCACGACTTCCTTCTCCCAACGCACTTCCTTCCCTTGAAGAAGTCAGTCAGCATCTATCGTCTCGCAGCACATGCTCTGGATAACTAATTTCCTTTTTTCATGGTATGCATTAGTTTTGGGAAACGATTGGCGCGTTTCTGCCCGTGAGACACACAGAAAGAACGTGGGACGAGGGCCCGGAAAAGACGCGACGCGTCCCACACAGAGTGTGGGGTCCGTGCCGTACCTTCAGTACATTTTATATTCAATGAAAGTGAATTGGAAAGACGACGCGTCTTTTCCGCACTCTCGCCCCACGTCCTTTCTACGCCTGAGCGTTGGGTCGGTTGTCTTCGTTAAATTCGTCTGTTAAATTCGTGTCGTTTATATACAGAAGACTTGAAAAAACAAATGATAAGCAAAGATGGAACGGCAGAAGAAACGTGGCCGCGGCTGTTACTTTAGATCTTATCTGTAGTCGATCGTCGGTTCGAACCAATATATTCCACTACTTACTACATTAAACGATCACAAATACTACTGAATCATCGCGAATGAATCGTAGCTAAAAGCCTTCTAATTTTAGCCTTCTAGTTCTAGACAAACCAGCTTGAGATGAAAAAATTTAAGTGTAGCCGCTAATTTCTGAATTGAGAATTTCCCTCAGTAAATACCTTAGTGTCATGCCGTCTCTTCAGATTGGTCGAAAGAGAATGAGGGCCAGTTTCTGAATTGAGAATTTCACTAAGTAAATACTTAAGTAACGTTCTCTTACGCTCTTTTCTGAAAAAATCGAGGAGACAGCAATCATCATCATCATTCAGCCACAAGAAGTCCACTGCTGGACATAGGACTCCTCCATGGATTTCCAAAAAGACCGGTTGGAAGCGGCCTGCATACAGCGTCTTCCTGCCACTTGAATGAGGTCATCTGTCCATCTTGTGGCTGGTCGTCCCACGCTGCGCTTGCCGATATGTGGCCTCCATTCGAGAACTTTTCGGCCCCATCGGCCATCAGTTCTGCGTGCTATGTGCCCCGCCCACTGCCACTTCAACTTACTAATCCGCTGGGGCTATGTCGACGACTTTCGTTCGTCTACGGATCTCATAATTTCTGATTCGACCTCGTAGAGAAATTCCGGGCATAGCCCTTTCCATAGCATAGGAGACAGCAATACAGTTAACTATTTACTTAGTGAAATTCTCAATTCAGAAACTGGGGCTGAGACAGACAGATACTTGAGCATTTACTGCAGTGACTTTTGCAACAAACAATGTACCTGCTAAAATAATTGCAGTACAAGCCATAGGTACAATAAAAATAATTTATTTTACGACAAAAATTATGTAGCATTAGTGTCTTTTACAGCATAATTTAATGAAAAACTGTGAAGTCAGTTAAAAAAAAAAAAACAAGGTAAGCCATTTTTTTGCGAATTTCAGAAAACGAAATATACAGATCGAGAGAGCTTGAAAAACTGAGTAAGACTGACTGAGAAAGAAGTGGCGTGCCTTGGGGGAGGCCTATGGCAGGCAGTGGACGAGCACGGGCTGATTGATTGATTGACCTTTGGATCTGTCCATTTCGGTCCTCTAACAACGGGTAGTTCACAGTTCCAACCACAGAACATACTTATTTTCTCTGTTCTGTGGTTCCAACCTCCGCCCGTCTGACAGGCGCACTCAGTGAGTTAGTAACGCCAATCCGCGCGGAATCTTACTAGTTTCGCCGCGTGACATCATGAGCCACTGACCCACCGAGGCCACCGTTCATATGATTAGACGCTGTTACGTCTTACGTAAAGGCAGCGCTGCGTAGACGATTCCGGGCCGTTTGCAAATAAATTGCCGAATTAAACTTGTTAATTTTCCGAATTGATTTTTAATGGGTCTGTCCTTTCGGTTGGGACTCAGCTGTGTTCGGGCCGGGCGTGGCTAGGACGCGCTCCTGAAGGCGGTTTCCACAAGCTACACACGGGAGTGGTTCGGTAGTTCGGGAATGAGTGCTTTTTTATTTAACAGAAATCCACAGTAACGCAATTACAGTAAACAATTGGTACTCAGTAATTTGTACAGGGTTAAAAAATATATTGTGTTCTAATTCTAAAAATAATTATTGATTGGAGGCCTTCACTTTGTAAAACCACACATAAATTAATTCAATGCATAATAATCATATTGTACCTCCTTCGCCTTAATAGTTCAAATAATAGTTCATACTTCATTTTATTATCAGAGCTTGCGCCACAGATGAAGTCCTTTGCAGTTTCTACTTACATCCAGCTAATCCCACTCTTTTTCCCCTTTTGGAATATCTTTTTTTTTTTCGGAATTAGTCTTGTAATAAAAGTTGTTTGTAGGTACCTATTGCTAAGTAGAATAACCCCCTTAAATTTCACCAGAACTTTGTGAAACACTCAGTATAGAATAAAAGTATTTCACTCAATGCATTTATGAAATTATAATGTATGTTACAAAAAACATCAGCAATTTCGAAAATGTTGGTAGCCATCACAATATTGATACGAGGAATAAACATAAATTGTCATTTCCACGTTTTAGACTTGCAAAAGTTAATACATCCTTTATGGGGCACTGTGTACGGTTCTACAATAAGATTCCTCAAGATATATTAGAGTTACCAGTACCACCGACGCGGTTTAAAAAATGTATTGAGCATACTCTGTGCAAAAAAGCCTATTATAACATTAAGGATTATTTGGAAGACAAGGATGTCTGGTATTTAAATAATGTTAACAGGAACGATTGTATCTAGTGTAGCGTAACTTTAAGTTGAAAACTCTGATAATTAAGCAAACCTGTTTTGAAAAGAATAAATGTGGAGTTTCTTTGTAAGATTCTTCTCCGCATAATCTATTAATTGTGAAACTAACAGCTTTGACGTTCATTAAGTAAACATTTTGTTTTTAATGAACGTCATAAAAATTTTTGACCTTGACTTTGACACTAGATTTTATGAAACTTTATCTCACTCTTTCCCACTATGAAGAGCAGGATAGCGTAGCGCACAATACACCATTAGTTTTAAATGGTTTGAAAGACATAGCAAAATTAACGTGACTGACAATAGCTATCGAATATAGCTTGATGTTTTTTTTTTAAAACGCACTTTAGAAATATCTCGACACAAACTTGAATCTAGTTGCCATCCAGAGCGGTGCGTGCGTGCCGTGGGTCCGCGGGTTATTGTTCTGTTAGACGGAGAGGCGGTACTAATTGTTCACGCATTTTTTTGGGTCTACAATTCATTATAAAAATATCTCTTCACAAACAACATTTCTCAATGTTTCATTATACAAACTATTGTTTTGACAATGACATAGACTACAAACAAAGGTTCATATGATATGCAGTCATTTTGAAAATGTATTATTTATTATTATGTGTAATTGTATTATGTTTAAAAGAGAAAAATACATGTCAACATTTTACAGATAACAAATCAATTTAATTCGCTTTTTAAACCAACCTATAACAAACAAACTTTGTTTCGTTATAGTGTGACCATTAGTGCTGTGCACTCCCTGAGGTATGCGCGCGGCGAGGCGGGGGGGAGAATCGGCTGCTGCGCTCTGTCAGTTTGCCGTCAACGCTCGTGGCGGCAGGTAGTGTTATTTGTATCGGACTGTCTATGTCAGACGCACATGAGATAAATATTCAAAGATGGGTCGTGCGTTATCTCGTGATATGAAGACTGTCATTTTTAAGGTGGCTGAATATTTTAAGAAAAGAAAAGGAGACAAAGAAAGCTTTGAATTCAAAAATGACGTGAATATTGCCAAAATTGTTGCGGAGGCTACGGGGTACAGCAAAAGAACCGTGCATAATGTGATTTCTGCGGGTTATTTATCAATTGAAAATTCAAGCCAATTAAAATTTCAATCGCCAAAAAAACCAAAAGTTCTAAAGAAAAAACACGTTGTGGATGATTTTGACCTTGGAGTTATCAGAAGAAAAATTCATCAGTTTTACGAAGTTGAAAAAAAAATACCAAGTGTCCGTAAGTTACTATCAAGTTTGAGACAGGATGGCATATTGAATTGTGGACGGGAATATTTAAGACAGCTTTTACACAAAATGGGCTACCGTTTCAAAAAATGCAAATCAAAGAGACATCTCCTTATAGAGCAGCCTAATATTACAGTGTGGCGGAAAAGATATCTTACACAAATCAGAAATTACAGAACGCAAAACCGCAACATATATTTTCTTGATGAAACATACATCAACGCCAGTCACCATGCCAGCAAATGTTGGCAATCATCGTCAGAACCCGGAATTCATGCTGATATTGGGAAAGGACGGCGATTGGTAATTCTCCACGCTGGGTGTCGAAATGGCTTAGTGGATCATGCATTGACCATATTCAAATCAGATGCTAGAACCGGTGACTATCATGGAGATATGAGTGGACCTACTTTTTATAAGTGGGTAGATGAAAAGTTAAAAGATAAGTTGCTGCCGAATTCTGTGGTTGTTATGGACAACGCGTCTTACCACAGCGTTCAGATTGAGAAGAAACCAACTATATCAAGCCTCAAAAGTGAAATGCAGAACTGGTTGCTACGCCATAATATACAATTTTCAGGAACCATGTCAAAGGCTCAACTGCTACTTCTTATCAAAAATACACAAAAAGAACCCGTGTATAGAATTGACGAACTCCTGAAAGCCAGTGGACACACTGTTCTGCGTTTACCTCCGTACCATCCAGATTTAAATCCAATAGAGTTGGTCTGGGCTGATATTAAAAACAACATAGCCCAAAACTATATTAATTCTTCTCTAGACGAAAAGATAATCTTATTGGATAAATTGTTTTCGGAATTCACGGCGGAAAAATGGCAGAGATGCGACGATCATGTCCAGAAAAATGAAAATGATTACTGGTGTCGCGATAGTGGGTTCGATAATGTTATCGATTCATTCATAATAAATTTGCAAGACTCTGATTCAAGTTCCGGTGGCGAAGTGGAAGATGAAGATGATGACGAAATGGAAGATGAAGTTGAAACAGAATCTATGTCAGAATAACTTTCGTTAGAATATATAATTGTTTGTAAATATAAAATGTTCAATAAAACAAGTCCTTTGAATTATAAGTTTAGTTCTTATTTATCACCTGCATATTTTTAATCAAATATGAGTATATTTAAGTTACATTTTAATCAACTAAGTAAGTATAATATATTACAGATAGATAGCCTCCGACCATCGTCCCGCCACAAGTCTTGCCTTAGAAATGCAAACTGATATCGTAAGATATGTCCGACATGTATTGATCTCATGTGAACTCATGCAGTTTTTTCTTTGCCTCACACCTCGCCGCGCATACCTCAGGGAGTGCACAGCACTAATGGTCACACTATAGAACCATTTATTGGTAACAAACAGAGAGCTCCGCTCGCTTCGCTCGTTCCGCGTAGCGAGAAAACAAGCCTAACCAAGCCTAACCTACTGTTCCCGGGCGAGCATGATTTTTTTTAATGCGGGGGGCCTCTCCCCCTGAGCCTAGATCGCAAAGGGGGTTCCCCCCCCCCTGCCCCCCTCGTGCCCTGTTTTCTGACTTAGTAGAACTTTGTCGATTTAATGCATTTGTGTTAAGAAAACTTAGCTAATGTTCTGTTGCCAAATGACATAATAAGAAAGAATTACTTTATGAGATGTAAGTTTTGTGAAACATTTTTATATGGAATGTCGAGTTGTGAAATGATACATTTGCATTACGTAGCTTGTTATCTGAAAATTTGTTTAATAACTGTCGGACATTCGAAGGGCACCCCATGCTCAAAAGTAATACTTAGTTTACATAGATGCCATTTTTTATTACTAATTACATAACCGCGGCTTTCAAACCACCCATAAATCAGAGTATCTCTAAGTCTTTACTATATAAATCGAGTGTGTGCTAGAGACACCGAGGCCTCTAACCATGTAGGTTTTTAATTATTAATTAAGTTAACGAACAAGTACTCGCCGAGGCACACCCCATTTTAAACTACGTCTATGTAAATGCCCCGAAACGTTCAAGCAAGACATTCATTTGCCAATAAATTATCAGCTTATTTTAATGTCAGTTCTTCTACGTGAAAAAAATAAACACATACACACACATACATAAACTCACGCCTGTATCCCGGAGGGGTAGGCAGAGACCGGGACTGCCACTTGCTACGATCCTGGCAGATCTCTTTCGCTATAAAAAATACTTTTATGTGTGTGTGTAAGTTACAAAACTAGCCTAATAACTAAAACAATAAAAAAACACTTAAATGTTTGTTAATGTGTGTTTTTTTTCTTGTATAAATATACATACAAATATAACCTACCAAATGGTAGGTCTGAGAATAGGTCGTGGGTAGAGCATGGATACCGGTTTTCGGTAATACCGAAAAACCGGAATACCGGACAGAAAATTCGAATTTGAAAAACCGGTTTTGTATAATCCTAATACCGGTATTTCGATAGTTTCGGTATTACTATACCCACCTTGCCAATTGCAGTTCAAGGCAGAATTCTCGAAGTTGTTAAGGAGTATGTTTACTTCGGGCAAACCATGCAGTTATTTAAAAACAACTTCAAGAAAGAGGCCAATAGAAGAATACAGCTGGGCTGGGCAGCGTATGGGAAACTACGTCGAGTCTTCACATCGCCCAACCCACAGAGTCTCAAGACGAAAGTCTTCAATCAGTGCGTCCTACCCGTCATGACATATGGTGCCGAAACGTGGACACTAACGGTAGGGCTGGTCCACAAATTTAAAGTAGCTCAGCGTGCTATGGAAAGGGCTATGCTCGGGGTTTCGAAACGAGGTGATCCGACAGTGAACCAAAGTCACCGACATAGCCCACTGAATAAGCATACTGAAGTGGCAGTGGGCCGGCCATATTATCCGAAGAACTGATAACCGATGGGGTAGACGAGTTCTCGAGTGGAGACCGCGGATCGGTAAACATAGTGTGGGACGTCCTCAGACTCGGTGGAGCGATGATCTTCGCAGGGCGGCTGGCAAGAGCTGGATGAGAGTAGCCGAGAACCGTGCTCAGTGGCGCGCTATAGGAGCAGCCTATGTCCAGCAGTGGACAAACATAGGCTGATGATGATGATACCCAGCTTCTAGACGCGCTGTTCGATTCAACATCCTTATAATAACTTCATAACGTAAAACATTGGGACTTTTCTAGATTTCCCATCTGATTTTACGATTTTGCTGCAATTTTTGAGAGCCTGATACTGTCTAAATACAGAACTGATGCTTTCTAGGGTTTTGGAGTTTCGGTATCAATACAGTCAAATGTTTAACACTCACCTTAAATATAGTTTCGAATTAACTGATGGGTACTATTTAAAATCAAAGTTCGTTCCCGTGACTTGCGGTGCCCCACAAGAAACTAGTGTTGGTCTCCTGCTCTATGTGGTGTACCTACGGTACAGTGGTGATATAATACAGTATTGTAACTAACATAACATAAACTCACGCCTGTATACCAGAGGGGTAGGCAGAGACCAGGGACAGCCACTTGCTATGATCCTGACAGATCACTTTCGCTTCCTCAACATGCATTAGTCGTTGCATGCACGCACGCCGGTTTCGGGTACTTTTTATCTTGCCCTTTGCTAATACATCCCCTATTTGGTCGAAGTATGTCCGTCTGGGTCGTCCCTTACCGGCCCTTCCATTCACATTTGCTCGATATATTTGTTTTGTCAATCATTTTTCCTTCATCCTCTCCACATGTTCAAACTAACGCAACATTCCTTTCTCAATTCTAGTCACTACATCCTCTTTCAGTCCACAACGTTCTCTAATCACATTATTGCGTATCCTGTCATTCAAAGTAACACCAGACATACTTCTCAACGACTTCATTTCTGCTGCATTAATCCTACTTTCTTGCTTCTTTTGCCATACCCAAGTCTCGCTAGCATACATAAGTGTTGGGACCAGCACTCCATTATGGATAGCCAATCTAGCTTTTTTGGAGATGTTTTGTCCACTCACAAAGGAGTGCAATGCACCGTTTACACAATTTCCTGCTTTTACTCTTTTTTCTATATCACCTTCACACTTGCCATCCCTGGTAAAGAGGCTCCCCAAATAGACAAATTCTTTCACTTGTTCCACCCTTTCACCTCTAATACTTATCTTGCACTCAGTCATTACATCATCTTTTTCGAACACCATTACTTTTGTCTTACTCACATTAATGTTCATTCCTTTCCTTTTAAACGCCTCATCCATTACTGCTACTTGTGTCTACAGGTCTTCAACCGACGATGCAAACAAAACCTGATCGTCGGCGTCAAGCATTTGACCAGTAGCTCACCCATCCTTATCCCAAAGTCATTTTCTGTCAAATCAGTCAGGCAACATATCAGGCGCACATTCTTGTCTCACACCCCTGCGTATGCTAAACCAGTCAGTATACGCCCCATTAATTCTAACGCAAGCACTGGAGTCTTCATAGAGAGACTTCAGAGCTCGCAGCAAAACGCTGTCCACCCCATACACGGACAGTACCGTGACGTATTGTAACTAACTGTAAGTATCTTCAACAGCCACCAAGTTAAACATATTAGTGACAATGGGCATTGTCCTAAATATTGTTTTTGAATTTAGAATGTGAGGTTTGTGAATAAGTGTGGGACTAATTCGACATTCTAACGTTCGTTCAACACGTGAATGAAAGTAAGTTTAATATTTTTTAATAAAATATGTCAACATATTGACATTTCGGTATTCCGTAAAAACAAATATAATATATTTTTTCTTACGTTTGCGTAGATAAGGTGTCTTTTAAGTTTTGTTTATTTAAAGAGTTTTTGTATCGAGTCATGGTATCACTAGAAACTGACAGCTTGTAGGATACCAGTTAATGATGTACTTCTGTGCATGACGTATTTCCGGTTACGTAGACTCCGATTCTTTTTTTTTCGCTTTAAAAATTTGTTAAAGCAGCGCAAATCGAAATATTCAGCTTAGGCTCTCAAAATTACCTATATTCTCGAAAAAATATATAAATACAAAACTTATTTTTTGAAGGACAATGGGCATTCTTTTATTTTAACAAAAAAAATCATCAATACCGAAAAAATACCGAAATACCGGAATTCCGGTATTTCAAATGTTGATATCGAAAAAATACCGGTTTTAGAAAAAGGGTCCGGTAGTCCATGCTCTAGTCGTGGGGTAACTAATATGGTAAAACAACGTTTGCCAGATCAGCCAGTAAATATTAATCATACCACATAATCCCATGTCCTGCGAGAAACTAGGATGTCCTGTCCTTTGGTAACCCGATAAGGACAACAGGAACAATTTACTTTTAACTTTGAATACATTATTATTGGATTTAAAAAATAAAGTAATATCTCTTAAAAGCTCGAAAGACGGTAGATTCAATAAGTCACTAAAACACCGGCAAAAACCGAAGATGTGCAGAAAATACATTTCTTTTGTAAAGCGTGATATAGTGTAATGTGACAGAGCACTACACGTAATTTAAGCGGTCTACAATAGACTTTTCTGTATCATCATCAACCCATTATGTCCCCACCGAGGGGCACGGGTCTCTTCCCTGAGGAAGGTATAGGCCATACTCCACCACGGGGGCCAAGTCCGGATTGGTGTCTGTATATCAAAGCCTAACATTCACATTTGCTTATTTTTAGCCTAGCTCGCCTTCACTTCCAATTCGGCTTATGGTAATAAAAACCCAAGTAGTCTAGGCGTTGACCCGACTGCGAAAATAAAGGAGGATCATGTTTTTCATGTGTATGTATGTATGTTTCTTTATGACTTCAAATAAGACAAACATTTCATAAAAAGTTGGCTGCTAAACAGCACTAAAATGCGTTAAATGAGTCTGTGAATTCGTTTTTATCCGTCGAAGTACCCACCACCGGCGTGTATGCATGTAGCGACAAATGAGTGTTGATGAAGCGAAAGAGATTTGTCAGGATCGTGGCAATGGCAAGCGCCTACCCCTACCCCTCCGGGATACATGCATGAGTTATGTATGTTTAGACCGCGGATTAGTAAGTTGAAGTGGCAGTGGGCGAGGCACATAGCACGCAGAACTGATGGCCGATGGGACCAAAAATTTCTCGAATGGAGACCACATATGCGTAGCGTAGGACGACCAGCCACAAGATGTACAGATGACCTCATCCAAGTGGCAGGAAGGCGCTGGATGCAGGCCGCTTCCTACCGGTATTTTTGGAAATCCATGGAGGAGGCCTATGTCCTGCAGTGGACTTCTTGGGGCTGAATGATGATCAGCAACGTGACATCAATGAGACATCAGCAAGCGGGACCAAACTAACTGATAAAGAAATGAAACGATCGGTCCCGCCTGCCGAGATTTAAAATTCAATAGACTCATTTAATCCATGTTTTGGGGCTTTTTTAGCGCTTGGTGGCATTTAGTCTGATCTCTGCGAGAGAAGGCCTGTGCCCTACAGTAGGACGTACATAGGCTGCATTATTATATTATTACTAGCTGACTCGGCAAACGTTGTTGCGCGATATTAATAAAATTAGCTTACGACCTCTTCCCAGACGTACCAGATATACACAAAAACAATCATAAAAATCTGTGAAGCCGTTTCGGAGGAGTTCGATAACAAAAACTGCGACACAGATTCTTATATATTAGATTAATAATGATAACTTCCACACAGCAACACAATCACTTGTCCTGGTCCCAAACTAGGATACCCTGTGCTATGGGAACCAGGCTAGGACATCACAAACATGGAAATACACCCACACTGAGGTCTTTTTGTACAAATGTACGGCGGCCCCCAGTGGGAATCGAACCCACGGCCTCCGGCATGGTAATCAGACGTTACACCGATACCAGCTAGGCAGTCAAGACAGTTTTAAAAAGTTCAAAAGTTTTAGACAGTTTTTAAAATTGTCCTCAGCACGGATTAGTGCAACAAAAAGATTATAGTCAAGACTAAATTAAGACTTTTTAGCAGTCCGGTTTTTGTTTTTCATAACGTTTTTTTTAGGCCGCGTCGTTTGTTAGCATTTTTCCTCGTTTTCCGACAAAGGCTCGCTGCTCCGGAGGTTTTCGTGGCCTCGATAGTGCACTGACACCGACCTGACGTCACGTCTTGTGCCTCCGAAAAATTCTAGTCAGCTCCTAGAGCCTAGAGTGATTTATCGTTGACCATGAGACGATTTCTAAGGCCTGAGACTGAGACACACAGAAATGACGTGGGGCGGGGGCGCGGAAAAGACGCGTCGTCTTTCCAATTCACTTTCATATACAAAAAGTACTGAGGGGGGCGGGACGAAGCCCACACAGACGAAACCGTGGCTAAATGATTGATTCAATTCAGGGTAGTAGCACATATACCTAATGCACTTAAAAGGAAAACTATCACGGCTAAGCAGGCTTTACAAGTTAACTAGTTATAGGCAAACAACTTGGAAAAACGTGGAACAAAATCCATTGAAAATTACATTGATCACGTTACTAGTTCTATGAAGCAGATAAAACCCCCTCTTTCTACGGAACCTTACACTGCGCGTAGCCCGACACGCACTTGGCCGGTTTTATAAATAAGACCGCAAGCCTTTAATGTAACTCCTGATGTAGATTTAAGAATATTTTATCTCTCTATTGCCATATTAACGTTTTGTGAAGAGGGATGTTTAAGAATGATTTGTATACAGTCACGTGACGATTAAGCGACAGGTTACGTTATAATTATTTCGTGCGCGATAAACTAGTTCTGTAAAATTAAATATTCTCTAGACTGTTCTGTTTTATTCATGCTTTGCTAATTTTGACCTTTACCTTTGTATCGGAGTATGTTCCTTATTACTGACTACTATTTTAAGATCGTAGTGGACTTCGAAGACCAACTAGAAGTAGAAGAAGAAAGACATTTATTATACCAAGAAGACATATCACAGAAACAAAATAAGCAGATAAGTAACATAACATGCACAACTCCAGAAAGTAAACTAAATACACAACATGCAAAACAAATAAACTAAAACTAAAGCTAAGGTTATGTACCGCGTAACATAAACTCACGCCTGTCCTGGAGGGGTAGGCAGAGCATCAGAGACCAGGGTCTACCACTTGCCACGATCGTGATAGATCTCTTTCGCTTCATCAACATTAATTAGTCGCTGCATGGAAGCAATGCGAAGAAGAAAGAACACATTTACCCAAATTGCCACAGAAACACAGAGCAAATAAGTAAATAAACAAAATTAACAAAAAGCAACAACAACGGATGAAGCGATAAAGTTATGGGTAAAGTTAGAGGTAAGTTATAGGTTAGAGGTACAGTTATTATCAGGCTTCATCCGGAGAACGCATAGACATCTGAAGTCTGATTTACTTTTCAGATATCTATGGGAGAACGGATGAAGCTTTACCTCTAACATTGGAATACTTATAGTTTTATTTATAAAAAAAATGTCGAATCCACTAAAACACTCTTAAGACGGAGTCAAGGTCAGTTTATAACTCATAAGCCTGTTTTAATTCCGTCTTAAAGATTAGCAAGCTGAAGTGGTAGTGAGCTGGTCACATAACCCGAAAAGGTGATGGGGTGCGAAGGTTCTCGAGTGGAGACCACGAGCTGGCAAATGCAGAGTAGGGCGCCCACCAGGTCGCTGGGCCGACGATCTGAGGCAGTGGTTGGACGAGGATGGCCGAGGATAGAAAGAAGTGGCGTGCCTTGGGGGAGGCCTAAGTCCAGCAGTGGACGAATACGGGTTGATTGATTGATTGATCTCCTTTCTTAATTTTCTTTGAGCGTTCCCAAGGAGTCGCTATCGCTCATTTTAACACAGACTGGATAAGAGAGTGGCCAAATGCAAGATTTTCATGTGAAAAGTCTGCTGCACAAATTCAATAAGCATACTTTCTACAGGGCTGCATTTCATAAAGCTACAATTCATAGTTTGTTGCGACAATCCGATGTACACTGCGTAACCGAGTCTTCCTACTTATTAAACTGTCGGTTAATCAGCTAGGCAATTTACATCGAATTGTCAAAACACTTAGGCCTTTGCATCTACGTAATGAGATGATTTATACAGGGTCCAGTGGCACCGTCACTCATACCAGACGGGTGAAGGGGACCACTCGGACGCTGCAGTGCCTGGAACATTGTTTTTTAAATGGAGTAGTCTTTCCCAGCACTTATACCAGCCTGACAGCTAAGTCAACCTGGCGCGCAGGAAAGACAAGTCAATACGTGCGGAACAAACCACCGCGGGCTTGCTCACGATGTTTTCCTTCACAATGCAAATATAAATAAATAGTCATAGGTACATGCCCGCACTGGGTTTCGAACCTGGGTCTCCCACTTCAGAGTCCATTATTCTACTCACTGCGCTACCACCGTTTTTACCCTTCCATCGAATTGTCATAGTAAACCATGAATTGTAGTTCTATGGAATAGGGCCCAGGTGTTCCGTTTATACAATGACCCGTTGGGAATTATACGAGGACAGCTCCGGATCCAGAATCTTCATCATCATCATCGGCCATTTAACGCCCACTGCAGGACATAGGCCTCCTTCGTGGTTTTCATAACCATGAGGGGTTTTGCCATAATCGCCACGCCTGGCAGGCGGGATGGCGATCGCAGTATGCGGTTGGAATCTCAGGAAGACGCTGCTGGCCGTCTCCTGGTAATTGATTTCCTTAGTCGCCTTCTACGACATCCACGGAAGGAAACGGAGTACGCTATTCTTAATCCGGCGTCACACGGACAGAATCTTATCTACGCCAAATTGCGGCCTCTTTGTCTCTTCGTCCCGTTTATCCGATATCAGATGCAATGCGGGCCCAAACAATAACATTAACATATTCCCTAATATACTGGAATACTTGGGTCCGCACCGTCATCACTACGTGGCTGTTCCATGATATCATACACAGGGCCGGCCGCAGGTTGTCTCATATTCTTTGTATAATTCTCTAGAGTAATTTGACAGAGAACGAAATAACGCATCAACCATAGCTTTGCCGACTTACAGTGTTATTTATAAAAAAATCCACCATTTGGTTGAAGTATGCCCGCCTGGGACGTCCCTTACTGGCCCTTCAAATTCAAAAGTACCTATTTTATTCAAAGTAGCAGAAAAAGTTGCGACTTAATGAACGTTACAAGTTTGTGGTGTGCATTTCAAAATCTAGATCACAATATTGACTCACTTGCGTCAAATCAATAAAATAAAAAAATACGAAAAATGGGTGCCTCATAATCACTCAAATTTTCGCAGTATCCATCTTTCTTGTCTAAATTGAATAACAAAAACAATTGAAAGTCGATATTCAAATGTTTCACATTTTTTAAAAAAAGAACATCATAGAAACCATTTGAAAAAAGTTTCATTCGAAAACCTCAAACCATGAAGATTCTATGTCAATTTAAAAAACCTATTGCAATAAAACGGCAATTTCATACTTTAACCCCTATTAAGTAATAGACATGCAACCTCTAGTGTTAACAGTGATCATGTTTTTATAAATAAGAATGTAACAGTACAGTTGCTAGCTACTACATAAAAAATGGTAATAGTGCAATTACTACGTAGTTCCACAGAAGACCAAAGTGGAAGACGTGGGTACACGCATCAGAAGACCAAAGTGGAAGACGTGGAACACCAATCACGAAACTTAAGTGGAAATGGACGGGACATCTGGTTAGACGTGAAAACGGATGGTGAATGAAGCTGGTCACAGAGTGGCGACCGAGAACAGGGCCTAGATTCTGTTAATGCATTGTAGTAACATGACAACTGCATGAACATGGCGGTTTTCATTTCATGGCTGCTTTAAGTCTACGCGGGCACACCCATCCAACCTTCTAGGCATCAATGGTACGAAAAAACACGTCACGTGACCCGACAGTGTACCTGTCGTACCATACTACAATGCACTAACAGAATCGAGGCCCTGGCTGTCGTTCGGTGGGTAGGCCACCAACCCCATGGGCCATTAATAAGGCAGCAGGAGGACAATGGATGAGATTGGCAGGGGACTGCGGTGGTTGGTGTGACATGCCCAACAGTGGGCATTTTTGATGGGCTGTAAAGATAGTGGAATTACAGTCGAATTACATTTTAGACAACTCACAATAAATTAGAAATAGACAACTTAAGTAAATTTCGTACGCAAATAGAAAGATTTCGAACTTTCCTCTATCCATCTATCTAATCAGCCCGTAAACAGAGCCCACTGTTGGGCATAGGCCTCTTCTTTTTCACGCCAACTTACCTCTACATCCTACTAATAACTATATTTTCGAATGAAAATGGTCGTAAGAAAAACACATTATTAACTTAACGCCGAATACACTAACTCAAGAATAAAGGCCCCATAGACTGCAAAGACCTATAATAATAATGTTTATTTATTTCAAGACAATGACCTTCGCTCAGAAATGGGCAGCCATTTAAATAAAGGGAATGATAATAACAAAATATTAATTTTATCATTATAAAATAACAGTTGTAGAATAATTAATCCATAAAATAAATAAACGGATACTTATTAATAAGCATGAAATGTAAGAATATTAACAATAAGTAAATAGAAGTAACTTTAATTTTTAATAAGCAAATAAAGGCTATTTTTATTTTATTAAGACACAGACAAAAATACAAAATAACCAATAACAAAGAAAACCTAACCTTTTTGGTATTACTCTTTACGTTAATATGCAATCATCATAAATGGCCTTCTCTTGCAGATGATTTTTTTAGCCTACATACGTCCCACTGCAGGGCACAGATACTCTCTCAGAGAGAGAGACTATGGGCTTAAGCACCCACCGCTGAAATTGTGTCGTTTATCTATCACTTATCTATTATTAGCGTTTTTGAGCATTTACGCAGTTATGTATGAGTAATATTGATATACATTAATACAATAATATTAATATACATTAATACAATAATATTAATATACATTAATACAATAAGATTAATATACATTAATACAATAATATTCATATAAATTACACCGAATTACTTTAAGAGTTCCTAGACCATCAACCAGAATTAAAACTACATTTAAGACAAATTCGCACAAATCAAATTATGGGTAAAATCTTAATTTTTCGTCTTACGAGGACCTACAGCAATGTTCTATTGGATCTAGATATACCTATTTTGGCTGTCAAAAAAAAACTAAAAAAACACATTTTGTCATTTTTATAACGAATAAAGGGAGTTTGTTAAGTACAGGTACATTGTTAAGTACAGGTACATTGTTAAGTAACTTGTTATGGATAGCTTCTAAGAAGTTAGAGTTCCGTTTCCTGTTTTACTTCCATCATTTAAGGTTATATAATTATGCCTTGTTTAGTATAATTTTTAGCTTTTAGAAACCCATTTAGAGGCTAAAAATTCAATTTAAGCTTTACTATCTAATTTTATAAATTCAAGATCCTGTTGGATTATCATTTTTTATGTATCCTATACACGTCCCACTGCAGGGACTGCACCTTCTCTCGCAGAGAGAGAGTAGGTACAGGCTTCAATACCACGCGTGCCCACCACGGATTGGCAATTTCATGCGCTGGGGTATGTTTCATGTACTCAGGTTTCACGATGTTTTCCTTCACGAATTACTAAGTAAATAAATTAAATCCCTCTCGTTTTTAGCCCCCGAGTACGTACCTGCGCATTCCTAGCTCACACACAACCGAGCTCAGCTTCTTACATGGAGTGAGCCGAAAGTGAAAACGCCTGCCTTCCTTGACCCGTGCCATTGTGGTGCCACCGTGACACAGAGCGACCTTGGCGGGTCATCGTAACATAGACCACGGCAACATGTAAACAAAATTGGGACGTAGGCGCCGCGATTACATTGTGTACAGCCATTGTTGTTGGTGGCTAACTGGTCGTTTGCGCGTGCAAACGTGCAAACGTGTTAATGCCTCCGCATAATGGGGTTAGTGGTTGCGATTTGCGTGCACGCGTGGTATATGATAGTGGCATCCGAATACGTAGCATAACATAAACTCATGCCTGTATCCCGGAGGGATAAACAGAAGCTAAGGAGCGGTAAGACCAGGGACTGCCACTTGCCACGACCCTGACTGATCTCTTTCGCTTCATCAACGTTTTGGGTACTTTTTATCTTGCCCTTTGATAATACATCCTTTATTTGGTGGAAGGTTGTCCGCCCGGGACGTCCCTTACCGGCCCGAATACGTGTAATATAATACGGGGTTCGAAATTATCATGATTTTTTTTTTCCGCTGATAACTGATACCACACTGCTTGGAATTGTGGGCCCGGGGCCCAACAGGAGCTTACTACAACAATGTTATTATATAACATAATAGATAAGATAATAATATTCTTTATTGCACACAAAAAATAAGAGAGATAAAATATGAAAGTTTCAATGAAAAAGTACAAGAGGACAGATAGATACAATAGATAGATAGACAGACATACAGACAGACAGACAGACAGACGGACAGACGGACGGACGGACGGACGGACGGACGTACGGACGGACTGACGGACGGACGGACAGACAGTCAGACAGACTGACAGACAGATGACCCTGTTGTAAATACAATACGGTGTTAATTTATGTAATTACACCAAATTACATGAGACAAAAATATTCTTTATTGTACACACCAGAAAAAAATTACAGAAACAATAGTTACAAGAGAAGAGGCACAATTTGCGGCCTTGCTGCATTATAATGTGATGTAGTGCAACATTGCATAAATTCACGCCTCCAGCCCGAAGGGTAGGTAGAGACCAGGATTCGCCACTTGCCACGGTCCTAACAATCCGTTAGTCCCAAAAGAGTATAGAAATCAGAAATCAATAATTTATTTCAACGTAAAGAATTTACATTCTGTTTGCTGAATGTCAATGCACTATGATAGCCGCTGCCTGCGAGCCGTATTTGTAGTGGAGATAAACGCATCGGGAAAAAAAACTCCACTCTTTTCTCAAATCATCTTAAACCATCAGAGCCTAAAAAGTCAATTTATAAAAGCCAATATACACGTACGGGGGGGCGTGGTGATTAAGCCCATACTCCTTCTCTGAGAGAAGGCCTGTGCCCTACAGTGGAACCTTTATAGGCTGCTTATGATATGATTAATATACACCACATGTATGCATTGAAGGGTACCATAATATATTCAATTCAATATTGATTTGCAACCAAGTGTAAGATATTGATGTCCCAGTTGCCTTTCTTATCTACTCCTATCTTATCCACAAATCGGCTACAATAACTTTTTTTTTAATTTATTTATTTATTAGAAAACCAACAGACACGATAAAACAAAAAAATACATAACAAACTTTTTTTTTTATTTATTTATTTATTAGAAAACCAACAGACACGATAAAACATAAAAAATACATAACAAAAGTTAAATACAAGGCCCAATTATAGGTTAACATTAAAAGGCTTTATAAAAATCTGACACGCAAAAAGAATGAAAGAATGAACAAAGATAGTACTTTATTTGATTTGCGGATTGAGAAAAAAAAATTGTTATTTCCTCTAAAGAAAAACCGTGTGAGCAGCACTATTCCTCACGGCGTTTGTCTTTACAAAAACGCCAATGAAAATAATAAGCTACCGCGTAGAAAAACCACCGTCCATTTGGCCCGACCGCCATTGATGGACCCGCCATCATTATTCGACAGATCGGTAACACAATCGAGTGCGAAATCTAAAAATACACAATGGTATGAACGAAAAAAGCGGAATAACCAAACTTAGGCTATTAGAAACAATTGCGGGGACTACTGTGTTAAAAACCGGCCCAGTGCGAGTCGGACTCGCGCGCGAAGGTTTTCGTAACATTATCTACACAACATTAGACACAAAGATCGAGGAAAAACGACAAAAAATCCCGTTTGTTGTATTGAATTATTTTATTTTAATTTAATTACTCATTTTCGATGTCCTATGTCCTGCAGTGGGCGTCAAATGGCTGATGATGATGACTTATTTTTAAAGTGAATATACAACTAAATATTCTGTGAATATTTAAAGCGCGCACACGCTTCTAAACCATGACCTTCGCGCTCGAAGGGTTCCGTACCATTATCTATAAATTATCTCCGTTGACACCCTTATGGTGAAGCCTACAACTGTGTAATATACAGGGTTACCCAGAGATGGTAGAGGGAGAATGAGAATATACAATACATACATATTAAAAATTTAAAAATAACTTAACAACTTATTAAACACAAATAAAAATTAATAACGATGTTATTAACTACCATAAAAGTACAACTTAATTGAAAAAATGTGTCTCCGTTCAATTAATTTCGCTCAGTTATTTACTGTAATCCACATATACGTTGAGTTTACTCTAAATTATATCGATAAAGATGTTTTACACTACTATCAAATTTTAAGTTTTCGTCGCATGCGAGAACATTATCTTCTGCCCGTCACTTAGGTTTCCTCAATCAACCAGGTCGTATTCTTAAGTTAATTCCGGAATAACTTGCTTAATTTTTTGTCCGAAGAGTCCGACCAGGTTTCGCTCTTATACGAAGAGTTTAACCGTGGTGAGTAGAGACGGCATTACACGACCAGCCCACTGCCACTTCAACTTGCTAATCTCAGGGTGAATTGCGCCAAATCACTGGACAAATAAGTAAAATAGTAAAATAATTATCCAAGAATGAAGATAAATATCTGATTGACAGAGCCGCAGTGATACAATTTGTCTACGGAAAGTTCTGCAAATGTCATGTTGCAAGACATTTTTGGACTTATTCGCTGGATAGAGCTTACCCATGGATAAACAAATATATATTCCTGTCAGCAAGCCAGCCTTATACTCTACGTCAATCACCTTAATTCTTTGGCGAGTTGTCTCATTACCTCAAAGATGCGCAATTACAGAAACAACAAAAACTTCTGTTGTACAACTTCTGAATTTTTGCAACTGTGCAAGCGAGAGAAATATAAAAAAAACTTAAAGTATTGTTTAAACAATGGACACGGTTATTATTATTAGTATTGAAGTGGTAAAAGTTTAATTTTTATAATCAATCATAAAAAAATTATGACGATAAAAAACAACTTTAATAACAAACAGCACAATGCAAAAACTGGACAACACAGAAGGTTGTCTCAATCAAGCAAGTTCGGGATTTGTTAAGTGGCACTACTGCAGAACCACTTGGATTGTAGGTGAAGTTCTAAATAAAAGTATAGTTTAAAAAAGAATAACAGCACGTTTTTGGCAGACATGCACCAAAAACTTTTAAAAAAATTATTCGTTATGTTCAGTGGCTAATTAATTTCGATTAATTTCGTTTACGTAATTAAATTAATTTAGACAGAGCGCCCCACGCTTTCTGACTTATCCACTGAAGCGACAGATACATGAAGTGATCACTGAAACTGAACTGATATATGAATATGACTTTTTATATTAAAAAAAAAACAGACAAAAAATATTTTAAAATGCGTTGTCTCAAGCTATTCGTGTCTTTACAGTTTGTTAACTATTGTGGTTAAAAAATTCCAACGCGTACTGCACCGCCATTAATTTAAGCAATATTAATGAATCAACGGGCTATTAAAGCATTCAGTGTATAACTTTTACCATTCAGTGTGCATAGTACAAAGGAAATACGCGACCTCAGAACAAGCTTTACGTAGGACTTCGGGTCGCTCTTATTGTGAAGAGATAGAGTTGAATTTAGATGGTTATTGCAAACGAACTCTAGTTTCAGCCCGCAACTCTGCTCACGTGAGTTGCCTTTAAAACTGCCTTTAATTACAAAAAAGTAGTTACGGTGAAATAATGGCAAGAAGTTAGCAAAAAGTAGTAGTCTCATTTATAAAAAGGCGATTCCTTGAAAAGCCTCTTAGAATGCAGTTTTATTTAAACTTATTTAAAATTTTATTTAAAGGGAAGACTACCACAGACCATAGGAGTAGCCATGATTTTGTTCTAATAATCTTCTAATATATAAAAATCATACTTCGACCAAATAGGGGATGTATTAGCAAAGGACAAGATAAAATGTGGACACTCACGGTGGGGCTGGTCCACAAATTTAAAGTCGCTCAGCGTGCTGTGGAAAGGGCTATGCTCGGGGTTTCTTTGAAAGATCGACTTCGAAACGAGGTGATCCGACAGAGAACCAAAGTCACCGACAGAGCCCACCGAATTAGCATGCTGAAGTGGCAGTGGGCCGGCCATATCATCCGAAGAATTGATAACCGATGGGGTAGACGAGTTTTTGAGTGGAGACCGCGGATCGGTAAACGTAGTGTGGGACGTCCTCAGACTCGGTGGAGCGATGATCTTCGCAGGGCGGTTGGCAATAGCTGGATGAGAGTAGCCGAGGACCGTGCTCAGTGGCGTGCAATAGGAGAGACCTATGTCCAGCAGTGGACAATCATAGGCTGATGATGATGATGATGAAGATAAAATATACCCGAAACCGGCGTGTGCATGCAACGACTAATGAATGCTGAGGAAGCGAAAGTGATCTATCAGGATTATGCCAAGCGGCAGTCCCTGGTCTCTGCCTACCCCTCTGGGATACAGGCGTGAGATGTATGTATGTATGTATAAAAATCTGGTGGTAGTGTTTGTTATCGAACGATTTCACCGATTTTTATGTTTTTTTTTTTGTATATATATAAATAAATAAATATATTTGGTAGGTCTGAGAATAGGTGAAAGGCTATTATGGCAAAACAACGTATGCCGAGTCATCTAGTAACTAATAACTTTGGGTGGCAATATAGTCGGGAAAGGCGTACGTACCTGAAAATATCTTCAGCGTAGTATCATCATCATCAACCCATTATGTCCCCACCGAGGGGCACGGGTCTCTTCCCTGAGGAAGGTATAGGCCATACTCCACCACGGGGGCCAAGTCCGGATTGGTGGAGGCTTGTAGACTAGTGGCTCGTCTACTGCCAGAAGTTGTCGAGCCGCCCTAAGGCCTCTGACTTGGCTTAACGACTGCCATCTATCGACGGCAGCCGGCACCAACAGCTTAACGTGCCTTGGGAAGCACGGAACCGCTCGGAAAAATGCCACTAGCGTTAAGCATAGACGGCGACCCATCCATGCACTGAACGCGCCCTGTGTTGCTTAACCTTCGTGATCGTTTAAGATCACTCAGGCAGCCGGGGCTACGAGCGTAGTATCAAGGGTTTTTTAAATGCATCCTTCCTGAAACGCTATAAACAAATTTTGTTTCTTTAATAGTTTGTTAGCATTTTGCTACACGGATTGACCTGACCGAAGATCTTCAAGAGGTGCGAGGGACGATATGTTTCTTGAGCTGATTCGTTTAGTCTAGCAGCCTGTCCCCTAGAAACTTTTCCAATCACCAGCCCCCAGCCCTCCTCTCACGTAACTTCCCACTCTATTGGGTTAATAATAAGTTATATAATAAGCTGGCCAGAAACGCGATTCCAAAAATGTGTAAAACACACTTTGTGCCAAAAGGGCTACTATAACATAAAAGATTATTTAGATGACAATGTCTGGAATTAAAGCCAGTTCAATGCATGAGTTCCAGGTTTTAGAATATTTATATGAACCCTGTTAATTAAGGACTTGAAAAGACTAAGTTTGCAGTTTTTTTGTACCTTTTTTCTCCAAAATGATCTAGATTTTGAAATGGACACATAGTTTAACTTGTAACGTTCATTAAGTCGCAGTTTCTGTGCTACTTTGAATATATTTTTTTTTTTATTTGATTTGATTGTATTTGACGACTCCAAAGTGTCAAAATTTGTTTTTGTCTGTCTCATACTATAAAGAATAGTAGATTATCGACAGAAGTGACTGCTTCTGGGTTGGTTTGGGCTTAGAGAACAGTAAAAATTTTAGAAAAATAAATAAAATTCTAGCCAATCAGCCAGATCTGACGAACCTGCGGCGCCTCCTAGCATTAGACGCACACATTTTGGATAAAAATACATTAAATTATGTATCGTGGTGTTTCATGTTTTGTTGATTCTAATGAATGAATTAAAAGCTTTTATATTATTTTTATGGTTCCGTACCCAAAGGGACCCTATTACTTAGACTCCGCTGTCCGTCCGTCCGTCCGTCTATCACCAGGCTGTATCTCATGAACCGTGATAGCTAGGCAGTTGAACTTTTCACAGATGATGTATTTCTATTGCCGCTATAACAACAAATACTAAAAACAGGATAAAATAAATATTTGAGGGCTCCCATACAACAAACGTGATTTTTTTGCCGTTTTTTGCTCGATATTATTAAAGGCAACAAGTTGTCACTTGAAATATTCAAATCGTGTATAGATAATGGTACGGAACCCTTTGTGTGCGAGTCCGACTCACACTTGGCCGGTTTTTTTTTTAATTACATTATAAATTTCCACATTGTACAGTAGGCATTCTTGCAACTGCAAAATCTAACTTCACAACCACGTTGGTATTACAACTCTTTCACAGCCACTTTTCAAAAGTTTTTTTTTGTTAAATTTTCTTTTTTACTACATTGATAATTCAACAGCACGCTTTCAATTATTCTAAATAATTTTATTTTCCTCGTAGGTGTAGTATAAAGCACTATGTATCACTCGGGAGAAAGTTATATTTCAGTTCGAGGGTATGTTTAAGCCCGACGCGCAGCGGTCGTTTTCTCTCCTCGGTGTACAAGGTACTATTCTTATATATTTAATTGACATTCTCGCTCCTGCAAAGGCTAACTCCGCAGCCATGTTGGTCTGACAACTGTTTTACAGCCGTCGGGGCTGCATACCCGGCATTGTTCGCTGCGGGATGCCGCTATGACTGTATGTAAATGAGCTGCACTAATTAATGCTAATTGCATATAGATGTGCATGATTCGAATGACAATTTGTCGAGTGACTGACCGTCACGTGACCTGAGGTCTTCTATGGTGTTGTAGTATTTCGTAGTATCGCAGGTATGGTGTGACGAGCCAAAAATTCCGCTGTGCATCCAAAACTTATTTCAACGTAGAGTATTTACATTCTGTTTGGTGAATGACAATGTACAATGTTATCCGCTGTCTTCGGGTCGAGTTGTAGTTGAAAAAAGACAGTGAAAAAAAACTCCAAATGGAAAACTCAAATAATTTGCAAGGCACACTTTGTGCCAAAAGAGCTACCGTACCGTGTAAAAGATTATTAAGATCACAAAGATGTCTGAAATAAAGGCCAATGCATGAGTTCTAGGTTTTAGAATAATATGAAAACTCTTTGAAAAGACTTACGGCCTAATTTATAAAAACAAGATTGCTCTAAAGCACTCCTCAGAGGCCGTTTATTTAATCTATGGTTGCGTCTTTTCCTTGTAAAATCTCAACTACAAACTATTTCAATGGGCGTTTAAAGAATCTTTTAAAGAATCGTATTTTTATAAGTAAGACCAAAAGTTTGGAGTTTTATTGTAATGTTTTTCTCCAAAATGATCTAGATTTTGAAATGGACACCTAGTTTAACTTGTAACGTTCTATTTCTGCGTGTTTCTGATGCAGTTTCTGTGTTATTTTACATAAAAACAGTTCGATTTTAATTTTTGATTTAATGGCTAATAGCACTAATGAAAATTATGCGAAAACATAGCGAAAAAAAATATACGCGTCGCATTGTTAACCTCCACCTTTTTTGAAATCGGTTAATAACCACCTCCTTTTTTGAAGTATGTTAATAAATCTTAAAGTTAACATCATACATCTCAATAATGGTGTTTAATTTTTGACTTTCTTATTTTTTTAATTATATTATATCAACTATAATCTGTTTAATATGTTCTATTATATTTATGCAAGCACTACCCAACATATTTCTAGTTCAGCCACACCAAGGCTAACTGGAAGATAATGCTGGTAACATTTGCCTTTATACTTTTTTATTTGTTTTGATAGTGCAATCATTTTAATAATAATAATAACTATCTAGGGTGTAGGTTAAAATCTTGAGGTTTATCACGTTTTGCAAAAAACGTATTGTACGAGATAGGATTTTTTTTATTGTTAGCGCTAACTAAAGCCGGGTTTTGACGGTCTTAGCACGCTCGGACCGTGTGCGTACAGTTTTAGTTGATCGTTTAGGGTATCGTTGGATTGGACTTTTAAAAATATTCTGGGCGTAGAAAGACCATTTTTCGATTTAGGTTTCCGTTTGTGAAATATTAAGATTGTAGAACCGTGAAAAAATTCAGGGCGGTAGCACATAATGTTGAATTTAAAAGGAAAACTATCACGGCTAAGTAGGCTTTACAAGTTAAATAGTAATGGGCGACCAACGTATAAAAGGAAAACTTCGTACAAAATCCACTTAAAATTACTTTGATGTAGTTGTTAGTTCTGTAAAGCAGTTTAAACCCCCTCTTTCTGCGGAACCCTACACTGCGCGTGTCCCGACACGACACTTGGCCGGTTCTATTGTTCTTCTCTTTCTATCGTTGGTTTTAAGGGACTCGCCTCCCAAGCTTGGAAAACCACCAAGGTCCTCACAATAAAGATAATAATCTAGTGCGGAGACCAATGGTTAATTGTTGTTATGCCAAACCTGCAAATAATGTATCTTATGTCGATTTTTGTAAGGTGATTCATAATTGTCTAAAATACTGTACAAGAACGTAAACATAATATAAACTCACGCCTGTATCCCAGAGGGGTAGGCAGAAACCAGGGACTGCCACTTGCTACGATCCTGACAGATCACTTTCGCTTCTTCAACATTCATTAGTTGCATGCACGCACGCCGGTTTCAGGTACTTTTTATCTTGCCCTTTGCTAATACATCTCCTATTTGGTCGAAGTATGTCCGTCTGGGTCGTCCCTTACCGGCCCTTCCACCCACATTCGCTCGATATATTTGTTTCGTCAATCTTTCTTCCTTCATCCTCTCCACATGTCCAAACCAACGCAACATTCCTTTCTCAATTCTTGTCGCTACATCCTCTTTCAGTCCACATCGTTCTCTAATCACACTATTGCGTATCCTGTCATTCAAAGTAACACCAGACATACTTCTCAAGGACCTCATTTCTACTGCATTAATCCTACTTTCTTCTTCTTTTGCCATACCCAAGTCTCGCTAGCATACATAAGTGTTGGGACCGGCACTCCATTATGGATAGCCAATCTAGAATGTATTAAATTTTAACTTATCTACAAAAAAGTTCACGTGCTTATTGCCGTCCTCAATGTTGTAGAACAAAGACAAATTTTTATATATCTCCCGGACAGAGAGAGCATCTCTTTTCTAAGTTTATGGACGAGCATATGCTGATATGCTGTGAAAGATGCAGTCCCTGCTTCAGAGAGAAAGAGTGAGTGAATGAGTTAGTCGAGTGAGTGAGTGAGTGAGTGAATGAGTGAGTGAGTGAGAGAAAGAGATAGGAAGAGGAAATAGTATGAGCTAAATTATCACATCTTATTGTGCTCAACGCGGATTGGCAAGCGCTGAGATAAATAAACACTACTCAGGTTTCCTCACGATGTTATCCTGTGTAAGTCAGTTCTATCTATTACCCCAAATCTCTATTTCAAGGCGTTTCTTTGTCCACGAACAGAATCCGTCAGACCGGGGTACCTACTGTCTAATCTAAAATAGAACATTGGGCGGGTTGTTCCATTTTAATACAAAAGCTCCGACGACAAATGTAAATAACAATTAACTAATTATAAAAGTAAACCAAAAAAAAAAACAATGAACAATTTAGCCCAAACCGCTTCAGGCTTTTAGACCTTCAGGCCGCTTAAGTTACATGTAAATAAGTAAATAAATAACACAATCGCCTGTCCTTGCCCTCCTATTACGCAACTGTCCACTATATTGGGCTATCCATTTAGACATTTCCGAAATGTCAAAGGAATGTCAATTATTATGAATTTGACAGTTCGGAGTGGTTTAATCGGACGAGTACATGCAGACCGTATTTTGGCAATAACCTCTTTTATTCTTATTCTTTCTGTCAGAAATTAATTTCAACCTAATTTATATACTGTTTGTTGAATGTCAATGTATTTCCTGCGCTATTCCCTCTAATCTTCCACTAGAAGTTCCAATATGTCTATCCAGGAACGTTGTACCCTACTACCTGGGCCCTATTTCATAGAAGTACAATTCATTTACTATGGCAATTTGATGTAAGCATTGCAAAGTCGATTAATCCACAGATTAACTAACAAGTAGGAAGACATCGAATTGTCATAATAAACTATGAATTGTAGTTTTATGAAACGCGGCCCTGCTGGTACATGTAAACTTGTATAATTAATTAATAATTTAATTAAATGTACGCTGCAAGGCAAAATATGGAGCACAATCCTGTGCTGTACTTATAATCTGTTGTAGGGACACATTGTATTTGAGTCAGTTGTCATTCGGCTTCACAGTAAACATACAAGCACCCAGTCCTAGCAGAAACCAACTAAACAGTTAAACTGTTTTACCTACCTATATTCCACAAATATATTATTTTCATTTCTTTCAATCATTCAAAGACATGCCGGAGGCTGCGGTCGACGAGGACAAGTCAAAGTTCAGGGCCAATGAAATTTGAACCGTTTCGTCACCATGACGGTTGAGGAGCAACGCGGAACAGCCCACCCTGGCACCTGCATCCCTAGCACCGTCCGATGTCATCGACCGGCCGCGTCTAGCCGCGTCCTGACATTATAATTAGCACTAGACTCCAGCGGCACTTGACAATGGTCGGATACAGATACAGAGTTACAATAATGCAGCCTATATACATCCCACTATAGGGCACAGGCGTACTCTCAGTATGGGCTTAATCACCACGCGTGCTCGCCGCGGATTGGCAATTTCAAGCGCTGAGCTATGTAAACACCTCAGACACTCAGGTTTCTGTCAGAAGTGCCTCTTTAGGGTCCCTCCCTATTACTAAGGCTGCTGTCCGTCCGCGCGTCCGTCCTTCTGTCACCAGGCTGTATCTCTTGAACCTATAGTTAAACAGTTGAAATTTTCACAGATGATGTATTTCTGTTGCCGCTATAACAACAAATACTAAAAACAGAACAAAAAAAATATTTAAGAGGGGGCTCCCATACATCAAACGTGATTTTTTGCCGTTTTTTTCTCGACATTAATAACGGCAACAGGTAGACGCTTGAAATATTCAAATGTCGTATAGATAATGGTACGAAACCCTTCGTGCGCGAGTCCCACTCGCACTTGGCCGGGTTTTTCCTTATGACGGCAGTAACTGGTGTCTTGCGCCCGCGTCTGTGGATGACTAGTGCGTGTTTAGATCAGTCTCAGGATTCGAAAGGTTCAGGTTCGATCCCAGGCACGTGACTTTTTTTTTACTTAGCCTCTTTACTTTGAATGACAGGATACGCAATGGTGTGATTAGAGAACGTTGTGGACTGAAAGAGGATGTAGTGACAAGAATTGAGAAAGGAATGTTGCGTTGGTTTGGACATGTGGAGAGGATGAAGGAAGAAAGATTGACAAAACAAATATATCGAGCGAATGTGGATGGAAGGGCCGGTAAGGGACGACCCAGACGGACATACTTCGACCAAATAGAGGATGTATTAAAAAAGGGCAAGATAAAAAGTACCCGAAACCGACGTGCGTGCATGCAACGACTAATGAATGTTGAGGAAGCGAAAGTGATCTGTCAGGATCGTAGCAAGTGGCACTCCCTGGTCTCTGCCTACCCCTCTGGGATACAGGCGTGAGTTTATGTTATGTTATGTTAGCCTCTTTTGTGTCCCACTGCTGTGCAAAGCCCCCCCCCCGCCCGTTTTCCATCTCTCCCTGTCTCCAGCCACCTCGCACCATCCCGACTACAAAGCATTTAGGTCATCCCGCCATCTTCGCCTTGGTCTGCCGCGACGTCGGTGTCCATTTTGCGGAACCCAGTCGGTCGCAATTTTGGCCCACCATCTGTGCTTACCAGGAGACGGGCAGCAGCGTCTTCCTAAGATTTCAACCGCATACCCGCCTGCCAAGCGTGGCGATTATGGCGAAACCCCTCATGGTTATGAAAACCATGAGGGAGGCCTATGTCCTGCAGTGGGCGTCAAATGGCTGATGATGATGACTGTCGTACATAGAACGTATTTATAAATTGTGATTGAGAGGAAGAGACTAACCCCCGGTTGCTGGTACACTAACAATTATTAACTAAACACCGGATGAACTTACTTGGTTTTTTGTCGGAAGAGTCCGACCAGGTTTCGCTCTGATTCGCAGGGCTTCATCATGGTGAGTAAAGACGGATCTCGCGAGCTCGCGAAGTTAGTAATGTGTAGGTTTAGTTCGAAAACACTAACAACTAGTTTATCTACTGTTAACAGCTACAAGTTGAGCCAGGTGCATACAAAAAACAACAACGGACAGCTGTTAACAGTACCTACATTAACAGAGAGAGAGCGAGGCTAAGAAATCTTTTGTCTTTTCTTCTTTTACCTTTCAAACATTTACTCTTACTACTATCAATTTAAGATTCGTTTTATCACACTACTCACATTTAACACTTCCTCCCGCGAAAAGAAATCGGACCCAATACGCTACTACGCCACTGCTTACCGTTCAAACACACAGGCGTGGGATTACGCTACGTACATAAATATATTTGTTTTTTACTTCCACACAGCACAATCACTTGCCTTGGTCCCAAACCAGCATACCCTGTTTTATGGTATCCAGGCAAGGACATCACAGCATGGAAATACACCCAGACAGGCCATACGTACAAATCCAGTACGGCGGCCAACAGAGGCAATCGAACCCACTACCTCTGCTTTAGCAGTGAAGCGTGTTAACCGCTAGACCATCGAGGCAGTCGAATAAATGGAAGGTAGACATTCGCCACACTTTGGCGAGTAACGCCTCCAGCCATTATCTGCGCTGCGGCTAGCAACGCCCGCCTTACAAAGCACTGGGGTTAATGTACATCTGTACATAGACACCTCTCGAACAGACACAGCTTAGCTCATTCCACAAGGCCACCGCATAGCCTAACAAAGAATGAGGTAATGCGGCCGAAAAAACTGTCGCGCCACTTTTTGTTTCACAGAGCCTATAAGATTAGCAAGATGAAGCCGGCAGTGGGCTGGTCACATCTGCCGGCGAACCGATGGTCGATGGGGTGCAATGCAAAGGTTCGCGAGTAGGACAACTAGCTCGCTGGACCGACGATCTGAGGCAGATTGCTGGCAGTGGTTGGGTTATTTTAGTATGGCCGAGGACATAAAGAAGTGGCGTGCCTTGTTCCCTGTGGCGCTGTTGTCCCATTTCCTTCCGTGGATGTCGTAGAAGGCGACCAAGGAAATACATTACCAGAAGAGGGGCAGCAGCGTCTTCCTGAGATTCCAACCGCATACTGCGATCGCCAACTCGCCTGCCAAGCGGGGCGATTATGGCAAAACCCTTCATGGTTAGAAACCATGATGGAGGCCATGGAGGCCTATGTCCTGCAGTGGGCGTCAAATAGCTGATGATGTGCCTTGGGAGAGGCTTGTGTCCAGCAGTGGACCGAGGTTGTGAGGAGACCTCAAATAGCTACTCCAAGTGCCTGTTAGCTCCTGTTGGTAACTTGTGAGTCACGTAGGAACTAACCACTCAGTGTCTAGAACATATGCTCAATACAGGGTGTTTCAAAAAGGTCCGGTGAAGCTTAGGGGAGTTCTTCTACTCATCAATTCAATCATCTTTTATTATGAGAGCAACTCCGAAATACAGAAAAAACTGAGAGCTGTTTCATGCATTCCCTATTGCAGCGATTTCTAAAAGGTGGTCCGCAGAACCGTGGGGGAACCGGCGGAAGGGTCACAGTGGTTACGCGGTTTGTCCAAGAGTTAAATATAGATGTCGCAGTAAAGTGGTTAAATCAGAGAGTCAATTGAATCTCTAGACGGTCAATCAAAGATCGATATTCAATGAAGTCGCTAGCATTTTGATTTAAATGAAGCAGCGTCGAAAACGTTTAACTATCTATCTGACCGAAAGCCAGCGTGTTGATTAATAATGTAAAACAAGATGGCGGTCACGACAACAGCTGATTACTTTTAGCGTCTTTCTTTTGGCAAACGTTGTGCAACGTTGGTTTGTTGTGTGAGTAGTTTTTTTGTTTCAAATTGTGGTCTTTGGTGAAATTGTAAACATGTTGTCGACTCCGCCATGATTATTTCATTTGTTATTGTTTTTTCGGTGTGATCGTGAAGAACTGAGAGCTTGGAAATTCCGTGTTTTGTTTTATTGTAAATAGTTATTCAGCAACATTTAAAAGAAGAGTCTTGTTTATGAAGTGAGTTCCTGTTGCAAACATGGCTTTAGAAGACTTGACACGTTCGTTCAAAGAAACATTTTACGAAAAGATTTTGGAAGATGATGAGCGACATCAAGGTAGGTTTATGAGTTTATTTCGTTAGTTTTTTATTAGTTACGTTACTAAAATAAGCTCAGTGCATTTCTACATTAACGCTTGTGTGTATTTTCTCTTGTAGGATCTACAAGAAAGTCTTGGACGCGGCAAAGAATCAATGACGTGATCAACAATGTGAAGAACGCTAGGGTGACCATGCTTGAACGGGGAAATAAAACGTCCATGAACTACTACTGGTTGGCCAAATATGACATAATGACGACAGGTGGTGAAGAATATTTAATCTTCAAAAGAAAAGCGGCAGAAGAACCAATTATTCAAATTGTTGCCCGTGAAGACTATTTTGACATCCTGCTGAGCGCTCACAAGAGCTGTGGACACGGAGGGCGAGATAAAATATACTCCCTGAAATCAAAATTTTATGTACCCATAAGAGCAATTCAATTGTTCGTAGCTCTGTGCCCTACGTGTGACGCAAAAAGACACGCTCCCAGAAAAAGTATAGTTACGCGACCAATCGTGTCACAAGACTTCAATATAAGAGGACAAGTCGATTTGATTGACTTTCAATCGTGCTCTGATGGTGACTTTAAGTGGTTATTAAATTATCAGGATAATGCCACCAAATTTGTAAGTCTTCGCCCCCTGAAATCTAAACGAGCATCAGAAGTTGCCATGGAGCTCATGAAAATATTTATGACATTTGGGGCGCCCTACATTTTACAATCAGACAATGGACGTGAGTTTACAGCAAACATCATAGAAGAACTGACTGCAATGTGGCCTGAACTCAAAATTATACACGGGAGCCCAAGAAGACCTCAAACGCAAGGGAGTGTAGAGAGAAGTAACCAGGATGTGGAAAACATGCTGCGAATGTGGATGAAAGATAATAAATCAACGAATTGGTCAGTCGGTTGCTATTATGTTCAATACCAAAAAAATTCATCATTCCATCGGATAATTGGCCGCTCACCATATAAAGCCTTATTTGGTAATGATCCGAAAGCTGGTTTAGGGGATTCAAACATCCCATCTGCTTTACTTGAAACCATTGAATCTGAACAGCAGTTGAAATTTCTTTCAGACCAAGTTAGTGATTCTAATGACTACGCGGCTACAGCCCTTACAATTCAAAGTGACAAGATCATGAACATACAAAATCCAAAGGATAAATCAGAAGAAGCCCAGCTTGATGCTGTAGAGGTCTCAATTAATGAATCAGAAGAAGCTCAGCTTGTGAAAGTACCGGTCTCAATAAAGGAACCAGAAGAAACCCACCTTATGGGCGTACAGGTTTTAATAAATAAATCAGAAGAAACCCAGCTTGAAGCCATACAAGTCTCAATAAATGAACCAGAAAAAGCCCATCTTTTGGAAGTACCAGTTTCAATTTCAATAAATAAACCAGAAGAAACCCACCTTATGGACGTACAGGTTGATGATATGATGTTAAATGATATTGAGAATAGACAACCGAACTACAATTGTGTCGTTTGCCATCATGCTACTTCTGGGGCGCATATGTGCAGTTCTTGCAATAATTCCGTCCATGTCATATGTGGAACCACTGAAGGAGAGGGATACGGAGCAAAAGTGTTATGCTCAATGTGCAAAACTGAAAAAGAAATATCATTTCAAAGGAACCAAGCGCATATTGGCATAAAGCGTGCGGCAGAAATAATGATAGACAATACTGCCAAAAAATTCAAACCACTGACTGTTGGTAGTAGCGTTCTTATCAACGTGCCTAAAGTGGATCGAGGCCCCCTGGACACCAAAAATATAAGAGGAAGGGTTGTAGATTTCCGCAATGGTGTTTATAGAGTAGGGACGAAAACTGGAACTATAAAAAACTGGTTTCCGAGGCATGAATTGCAAGAGCCGGTGGATGATTACCATGATGATGTATTGGATGTCCCAATTTCATTACGAGAAGCTGTTAGGAATGAGTCCATGTTTGGAGGACAGGGCTTCCAAAAGTGCACCTGCAAGCCGGCACCGAAGCAATGTGTCACAAACAGATGTGCATGTTATAAAAATAAAGTGCTTTGCGGCTCCAAGTGCCACTCCAGTTTATCTTGCATCAATAAATAAGTTTATGCAGTGAATTTTTATTCTTTTTTTATAGATTTTTGCATAATTTGGTCGTGATAAAATTCTATCTTTTTGTAAAATAATTAGGTTAATATAGTGTGAAACATAACTTAAGATCTCATTCAAGTTACCTAAAGTGTCATTATATATTTAACATATTGCTTGTAATCTCATTCAAGTCATCTTATGTGTTAAAAGGATTAATGTGTCATCATCATCATCAGCCATTTGACGCCCACTGCAGGGCATAGACCTCCTTTGTGGTTTTCATAAACATGAGGGGTTTTGCCATAAACGCCACGCTTGGCAGGCGGGTTGGTGATCACAGTATGCAGTTGGAATCTCAGGAAGAAGCTGCTGCCCGTCTCCTGATAATTGATTTCCTTAGTCGCCTTCTACGACATCCACGGGGAAATGGAGTAACGCTATTCTTAATCCGGCGCCACACGGTTAATGTGTAATAATATGTTATTCATCATGTGCCAAAAAATGCATCCCAATATAATTTTTATAATTTTAATGTTGTTAGTAAGCATATTTTTCATTTGTATCGTTGATTTTATTTTGTTGATAAAGGATCGAGAAAGGAAGATATTTTATAGTTCCTTTCTGTATGTCTTGTCGCGCCCATACAATTTTTGTGGAATAGGTTCTAGCTATTATCTAGTTTATACGTAGGTTGAGCAATAATGCTTAACATGCATTTATAAAATAAAGGTAAAACGAACCAAACAAATGTACCAAATATCTGCAGCAGAGCAGGTTTTATTTTTTCTAATTAAAGAAACATAAAACAAAAAATATATATTTTTATTGGCTATTCATTTTCCTAAATAATGAAATATCTCGGTCCCCTTCAAAAGCTAAATTCTTACCAAGTAAGTGGGCACGACGACGCCTAAGATGGACGTGAAGTTACATCGATCCGACAAAGTCCAGTTTAGTAAGGTATGGGTAAGGTCGGTTGGGTAGAACATACCGAGCAAAGGTGGCCCTTGTCAGATCGACAAACATCCACACCACTTAAGAGAGCATTACGCCTTATGAATAAATATAAGACAAGCAAATGTCTTTTTACTATCCATTTTTTTCCAATCAAATATCATGGTCACCCTACCAAAGTTGAAATGCGTCTTGTTGCCTAGGAACGTTTAGGAAACGCGTTAAACGTTTCGTTCACTCACTTGTCTGACGGAACTTTAGCGACTTGATTGAATATCGATCCCCAATTAACTGTCCAGAGATTCAATCGACTCTCTGATTCTACCACCTTACTGCGACATAGATATAAAAACTTCCAGTCAAGATTCAAATTTAAATTACTATTGGATAAGACTAAAAGATGAATACCCTGCAATCGTTGAGCAAGTTATCCCGGTTCCGTAAGCTGAGACTGGTGTTCAGCTTACTCTTACCCGTTACCCGATTCCAAAATCAAGTAGAGAAACAGACTGTATGCAGCTCCAGATCTTCGAGTAAGGTGTAAGATACAAAGCCTAATATTAGTGCTATTATAAGAAAGCAAGCTGACTCGGCGATCGTTATTTTGTCATATATTAGCCTACAAAAGGTCGTGAATAGGTTCTCATACCTATGAAAATATACATAAAAAAATCATAACAATCGGTGAAGCGTTTCGGAGGAGTTCGATAAGAAACACTGTGACATGAGATTTTTGTATATTGAATATATAAAAAAAATCAAAGGCCAGCTAGGGTTCCGCCAAAAAAAATAGATATCGTCAATTAGGGTTTCAAATAGGGAACCTCTGCCCTAGAGCATTATAAATTACCTCCAAAACAAAGTCATTGGTACATGCCGGGATTTGAACCCACGACCTCCCGAATAACAAGCCTGCGTTCTACCTCTCCGCTACCACTGCTCAATATATATATATATATATGGTTATAAAACCATGAGGGAGGCCTATGTCCTGCAGTGATATTGAAACTTAATGGACTAATAACCTAATGGACTAATAACTTAATGGAGTAATAACTGCAAACCTGTGATCCCCAGAATACAGGACTTTCCTACTTTGGGGGTCACCTATGTAATTATGTCCATACACAGTGTTAATTCATTTTAATTGTTACAGCCAGCTCATGAATTACTTGCTAACAATATTTTTAAATTAAAACCTATCAAACGCTCGAGACCGATTAACATAATAATGTTATCGTAGTGGACTAACGTTGCATACCCTCACGCCTGTGTCCCAGAGGGGCAGGCAGAGGCCAGGGTTTGACCACGTGCCACGATCCTGACCTGACAAACCTCTTTCACTTCATCAGCGTTCATCAGTCGCGGCACGCGCGCACGCCGGTTTCGGGTACTTTTAATCTTCCCCTCGCTAATACATCCCCTATTTGGTCGAAGCATGTAAGCCTGGGACGTCCCTTACCGGCCCTTCCACATACATGCGCTCTTTTGTATCAGTAATGTTTCGTAAATACAACAATAACGTCCGAAAATGAGGCCTACGTGTCCCCAGCCATCATCACAGTGGAATGGTCAAATGCAATAAATCAATTTGACAGACGTCCTCAACAATTGCCCTTAACCAACCATTTAATGGTGACCTCCGCCTCCATACTACCAGTTCCAGGTCCACTACTTTAAACGTAACAACGTTGATACACATGATGTCAGCTGATGATTCAGTCCACTGGAACGAGACGCAATGATGCTGTAACTTCGTATTAGAGAATTTACTATCCACTAATTGTGTTAAAGAGTATGAGCTAATGTTTCAGCCAAGGAATGCCAGTAACCTAGTATGTCTCATCGACCGCAACTTAATTCACTTCGCCTCACCAAAAAACTCTAAACCTCAGACACACAGAACTACTCGTAATTACTTATGCAATTAAAGTAAACTATTTAATGGGTGCATTCAATTTTTTGACCCTAGCACTAAAAGCCAAATAAAGTTAATTAACTTTATATAAATTAAATAAAACTTCATGATTGTACATAGACCTATATATAAGCTTATATATACGTCCCACTTCAGGGCACAGGGCTTCTCTCAGAGAGAGAAAGAGAGAAAAATTATGGGCTTAATTACCACACGTGTACACTGCGGATTGACAACTTCGGGCGCTGAGTTGATTGACCACCTCAGGCACTCAGAACACGTCAGGCATTCAGGTTTCCTCACGATGTTTTCCTTTACAATTAGCGAGTGATATTGCTATACAACTTAATGAATACACATAACTTCAAAAACGAAGTCATCGATACACGCCGGGATCCGAACCCACGACCTCCCAAATGTGAGGCCGCCGTTCCACCGCTGCGCTACCACCGCTTCTAGCATTTATTTATTTTATTTTAAGGAAGACTAACTGCACAATATAAAAGAATAACAACTACATAAGAAACAGAATGCCAATTACAAGTGCCCACTGATAAATACAGTAAAGCGAGATAGACAGATAAGCAACAGATACTCGTAAGGTACAGTTAACACAAACTTCGAACGTAACAGAGAATATTATATGAATAGAAATAAATTGGGACGAAAACGTTCTGACCGCCGGACCGCGGACCGGGCGACGCAGCGTGGGCAGGCCCCACACCCCATGGTCTGACGACCTGGTTACGGTGGCGGAGTCGCTAGATGCGGGCGGCACAACACCGGGAAGCTTGGAAAATCATGAGGGAGGCCTATGTCCTGCAGTGGGCGTCAAATGGCTCTACTTTAAGAATAATGCCTACATACCAACATGCGCAGGCTTCCCAAAACAAAAAAACCGGCCAAGTGCGAGTCGGAATCGCGCACGAAGGGTTCAACATTTGATTAACATTTGATACATGAGATAAAGCCTGCTGACAGACGGACGTACGGACGGACGGACGGACAGCGGAGTCTTAGTAATAGGGTCCCTTACCCTTTGGGTACGGAACCCTAATAAACGGCCACAAGAACATAAGTCTAGGTAATACAGCAAATTGACTCTGTCTCGCGAAGGAATGTTGCGTTGCTATGCACATGTGGAGACGACGAAGGAAGAAAGACTGAGGAAACAAATATATCGAGCGAATGTCGGTGGAACGGCCGGTAAGGGACGTCCCAGGCGGACATACTTCGACCAAATAGGGGATGTATTAGCAAAGGGCAAGAAAAAAAGTACCCAAAACCGGCGTGAACGTTGAGGAAGCGAAAGTGGTCTGTCGGGATCGTGGCAAGTGGCAGTCCCTGGTCTCTGCCTACCCCTCAGGCGTGAGTTTATGTAAGTATGCATGAATCAGTCTCCTAAAATTTATAGTTCTGTGTGACTAGCCCTAAAACGTTGGCACTTCAATCGATATTATTTGTCTTAGAATTAAACATCAATCAATCATAAAAACCTATTTAGAGGCTTCAAATTCCACCCGTGCCGGGACTTGAACCCGCGACCTCTGGCTAACCGTGCCAGCGCTCTCCAAACTGAGCTAATGGGCAAGTGCAGGCGTCGGGGAAATTTCGAACCTCTTTACAAACTTCTCTGTATTACGTACAGGCAGCGACATCTGGCTGAAGTAATTTACATCACTTGCAACCCCGAGTACCCACTTTTATGCATTTAGGTTTTACATCGGAATGATATCGCAGCGCTGTACTAAGATGATTATAATATTTTTTTTGCACTAATCCGTGGTGAGGACAATTTTAAAGACCCATTTAGTTTGTAAAGAGGTTCGAAATTTCGCCGATGCCTGCACTTGCCCATTAGCTCAGTTGGAAGAGCGCTGGCACGGTTGGCCAAAGGTCGCGGGTTCAAGTCCCGGCACGGGTGGAATTCGTAGCCTCTAAATAGGTTTTTAAAATTGTCCTCAGCACGAATTAGTGCAACAAAAAGAATATAATCAATCAACCAGCCCATTCTCGGCCACTGCTGTCCACTCCCCCAAGGCAAGCCACTTCTTTCATACAAAAAAAATTCAGATACGTCCAGCTTCAACCTGTGGCCTGCTTCATACAACTACAAATTCATGGTTTACTATGACAATTCGATATACATTGCAAAGTCAATCAACACAAAGATTAACAAGTAGACTCTGTTACGCAATGTTCCTCGAATTGTCATAATAAACTACGAATTGCAGTTTTATGTAACTCGGCCCAGGTCATTGCTGCTTATATCCTCAACAAAGTTACACTGCATTCCGTAAGCTGTGATTCCCCTAATTTGCATCCGTTAACAGTTTTCCTCTTGGGTACTATTCGACTAAACAAGCAGTCACCTCACTGAACCACACCTTAGTAAATTGAGTCGCTAAACATTTTAACGCTACTATAGTAGGCTTGATAATTTTAAGGAAATTCCTTGTCGATAATATTAACGCTGTTAATTTCTATTAGATACTTTTAGGAGAGGTTTGTCAAAATTGTGGCAAATGGCATAACCTGGTCTCTGCCTACTCCTCCGGGTTAAAAGCGTGAGTTTATGTAATGTAACGAACTAAATCAATCTTGCTGAAGATTGATGATAGCGTATCGGTAGTACCATTGCCTCACGTGTAGGGCCTGGACTTGTAGTTGTTAAAGGTGCCTAACGTCAAAATTATTAGTTAATTGTTTGCCAATGATGATTAAATAAAATTACAACGGAAACTCAAGCGATGGGTTTTCGCTTAGTTCTGTATGTGCCTGTTTAAACTGAAAACTGCACTTGATCTTCAGGAATAATGAGGAACGATGAAATGGGTTTTTGCTTGTTAGTCAACAACAAGACTGCAGACAACTCAATTCTCACGGCTTTCAAAACAAGACACTCCTCTACGTACAGCTATGAGTTAAACTGTATGAAAGAAAAAGCGCTAACTGCGCTGGATTCAGCGCTTCTAAGTCAGCAAAATTTGCCAGCAAGCCTCGAAGACGATGTAGAGGCGCTGCGGGAGAACAGTGCTGGCCTTGGACGAGCCGTCGAACCCAGCTCGGAATGCAAACACGACCTACCGGCCACTTGCCGAAATTCTCGCGTAGTATACGCAAGGACCGCAGAGTCGGCGGGCCGGTTTTGGTAGCTGTTTGAGGAATTTGAATTTTTGCAATTCCCAATCGCAAATTAAAATTTTTTAAGTAATACTTTATTTATTTGGTTATTTGCTTCCTAGCTAAATAGGTACAAAGTAAGCAAAAATATCACTATTTCTCAAGATCGCGAATAAATTAAAATTTACTTTTGCATGTGAAGCAGAGAGTTTATGGCAGGAACATTAGAAACATCATCTGATAACAGGCTGTTGATTTGTTACATAAGACAGTTTTAAGGACTCTGGGTCAGCGTTTTTCGTTCCGATGTTTTTGGTTTTTTTTTTGTTCCAAAACAACCAGTTCTGCTCCACAGACGAATGGATTTGGATGGCAAGAGACCGTGAGAGATGGTATTTGTGGGAAAGGCCTATACCCTGCAGTGCGCAGCAATGTACTGATGAAAATTATAATAAAGACACTCGCTGATCAGCACTGCACGCGGTTGAAGGCTACCGCAGGCCCTCGTTTGCACTCGCTTTACAGACCTCCATAATTTCTACCAATGTTATAGTGATAAATGAAGTTCGCTTGCTTTTGCCGTGAAGTCTACTCTCGTTTATTTATATTTGTTCGGGTTGGTCTGTACCTGGCTTCAGCCCAACCTAGCAACATCAGAACCGAACGGCGCAATAAATCATCGCGCTTTATCTCCCATCCCACATATCCTGCATCCGCGCGCGGCACCGACCCGTCCGAAGGCTACCCGCCATCCCACGACTTGGTGTTATATAACGCGAGCAGACAAACTCGGCCACAGCCCGCGAAAATCTCGCCCCGGCAAGTAGGTAGCCTACAGCGAAATAAGGGGGTAGGTAGGCAGGTGGCATCACAACTGCGACACTGCAGGTTTGATTCCCGACATGTATCGTACTAGATTTACTTGTATACGAGTATTTTTAAGAAACATACTAAGATGTTACACGTTTATTGTTACTCTCAGTCGCTTTACTGCTTTCCATGTGGTGATAAAATCTTTAAGTCGACTACAGTCTGTTCATCCTTACTTGTCCAATTTAGTAAACAATATTCTAACCTCAAAATTGACATTTGATGCCGAAACTAGATATTTTCTTGCAAGTTCGTGCACTTTGTTTATAAACATAGCAGCGTGTTATCCAAAATGGTGTCCCAGGTTACTTCATTTATGGGAATATGGCAGTTTTCGACTAAAAAGTCATACTCTGCGGGTAGAATCTTGTTTACTAAATTGGACAAGTAAGGATGAATAGACTATAGGTATCCTAGGTTGCTCTTTCTCAATCGGCGTTTTCATTTTCAAATTTGCTTCAATATTGGAGATTAGCAGCGGGATGTTCAACGCAGCCCAGTCTCGTCCTTGCCGGATGTTTATGAACCATGAAACCTTGTTGACAAAGTTAGTCATATACATGGGCTAGCCAAAAAGGGATTGTGGCAAATTGGGAACAAACCCCGTCGGAGGTCCAACCAAAAATGCCGCGCTTTGTAACAATAGAAGACACAAACGCACCTATTGGATTACAACTAACTGTCGGGCCAAGCCTCGTCTAGGTCACGTTTTCAGAACAAAAACTAGGTAATGTCCACCGGAGATACCCTTGGGAATATACGAGCTACTTTGTCGTAGTCGAGACAGGATTATAGGTAGAGCGCTCGTAAAAAAGCTTCTATAACGCTCGACATAAACTCCAAAATTGTTCAACAAAGTTCACTTACCGGAACAGTAAAAAGAAGAGTGAGTGATGCTTCCAAATGATAGGTTCGAAATTCAATTCTCGGGTGTCGGATGACACTTTGGGCGGCTTTTCAGGGAGCGGGCATTGTGCTTTCTATGCGTGAAAAGGCCGTTAGCGTTCCAGGACTGTGACCAGACCAAGCTAGGGTCGTTAACTCGTCGCCTTGATGATAGGCTTGTTCTGAAACTTTTCATATAAGCTTCATACGCTTATGCCATCAACAAATTAACCAGGAAATTGAAGACCTGATTTCCGAACACAACGCCATTTGGAGAAACGAAATCCCACAGACTCTGTTGCTTACTTAGTCACAGTTACTTAGTAAGCATGGGGGAGGAACGGGCAATACCTGGGTCGAACAAGCGTTGGAAGATCTCAGGTATCGCTGGAAGGGCTAAGTGGTAGGTAACCGGAAGGATAACACGCAGAACGGAGACAAGTGGCCTCTTCTTGTGTCTGAACTTGCTCAGCGACCCGAATTGGTTGCAACTAACGCCTAAATACAGTCATTGAGACAGTAATTCCAGAGAAGTAAGCCAAAGCCGTGGATGTCGTAGGAGGCGACTAAGGAAATAAATTACCAGGAGACGGGCAGCAGCGTCTTCCTGAGATTCCAACCGCTTACTGCGATCGCCAACCCACCTGCCAAGCGTCGCGATTATGGCAAAACCCTTCATGGTTAAAAACCATGATGATGGGGGCCCATGTCCCGCAGTGGGCGACGAATGGCTGATGATGATGATGATGATGATGATGAAGCCAAAGAAAGAAATCCTAGTCGGAGTCACAAGTGCTGCCGAACTATTCCGCCTCGCAAGAAACCTTTGCTAGTCAAGAAATTATACAGAAATTATACAGAACACTTAATTTTTTTAAGCAGGAAAAGAATTAGACTACGAATTTCAACTAAAAGGCGTGGGTTATTAAACTCTGGAAACGTCTGCCTCTGCTAAATCTGCTTACGTAATACAGGGAACGTCAAGTATTACGTAAGCAGATTGTATATTCACTTTAAATATTAATAATGAAATTAAAATAATATAAATATTTTAGGTGAAACATGTCAAGGACCTTAATTGTCGATCATAAAATAAGCAACAAAAAAGTATTGCATCAAAATTTTCGTATCTCAACGGAGAAACGCATTATTGAAAACGAACTGAATTTAACACTTTTTTCAAGATGGCGGAAAATGCACATAGGAAATCTTGGTCGACAATTTAAAGTTTTTCTAGCACCCCGTAATATGCAAAATGTACCGTCTCGGTTCTTATATATAATGACTGTACTAATAATGTTCTCTTTATTCTGAAGTGTCACAACAAATCACAAGACATAACCTTGTCTGTGACACCACTAAGAACACCAGGCCCTAGAGTCTGATACACACACAGTTGTTCAATATAAGAATAATTGCATGTCAATAGCTGCTATTTGCGTCTATTTTGTAGTCTACTAAACAATAGCACTACAATGGCATTCCAATAGAACAACCCGCGCAAATAAAAAAGGGATCAAAACGCGCGAGGCCCGAGTTAAGATGCACGGGTTCTACTATTGCAATGCCACTGGTTAGTAGGCCAATGAAATAACCATTACTGCACTGATATCACTCTTTTGAACAACTACGCATTTAAGAGACTAACCCCCCCAGGTAGAATCCAATAGTCGGTTGGCGTTCTATTTGCATTCGAATAAGGAATGTTGTGTGCTCTCGCGCAGGTCCATGCTTCTGACGCAAAACAGCAGTGCGCGGACCCTTTCGAAAAACACGTGATAATGAAACATCAATAGCGAAGCGGTTTTGTTTTTTTTTTTCATTTCTACCAATTGTTAGTAGCGATAGCAGTATCAAGAGAAGAGAAAGTAAACTAATATTAGGGGTTAAAGTATGAAATTGCCGTTTTATTGCAATAGGTTCTTTGAATTGACATAGAATCTTCATGGTTTGAGGTTTTCGAATGAAACTTTTTTCAAATGGTTTCTATGATGTTCTTTTTTTAAAAAATGTGAAACATTTGAATATCAACTTTCAATTGTTTTTGTTATTCAATTTAGACAAGAAAGATGGATACTGCGAAAATTCGAGTGATTATGAGGCACCCATTTTTCGTATTTTTTTATTTTATTGATTTGACGAAAGTGAGTCAATATTGTGGGTAAGGTAACGTTAAACCATGCCGCTAATTCCTGGGTAGTTTGACTAGGGTCGGCTTGCACTATCTCTCTTAATTCATCGTTATTCACCTGTGTGGGCGGTCTTCCTCGTGGCTCGTTCTTTAAGTCGAAATTTCCATCACGAAAGGGTTTAAACCAAAATCGCACGGTGCGTTCATTAGTAGACCCCTCTCCAAACGCAGCATTGATATTGCGGGCTGTTTCTGCCGCGTTAGTTCCGCGTCGGAACTCGTATTCAAAAATCACTCGAATTTTCGCAGTATCCATCTTTCTTGTCTAAATTGAATAACAAAAACAATTGAAAGTCGATATTCAAATGTTTCACATTTTTTAAAAAAAGAACATCATAGAAACCATTTGAAAAAAGTTTCATTCGAAAACCTCAAACCATGAAGATTCTATGTCAATTCAAAGAACCTATTGCAATAAAACGGCAATTTCATACTTTAACCCCTATTATTAACTTTGACTGTATAATTGACTCCTGGCTTTGTTATTAATGACACAGTAGGTAAGTACATGGTTTTATATTCTATTCGGTGACCTGAAAATACATGATCATGATCGACAGTGTCCTCTACCTCTGTGTCAAACTTTAGTTTAGTTTAGAGAGAATTATATCTCCCAATGTGCATTGTCTTCTACAAAAAAAAATCTGTTTTATAGCTTTTGCGAGTAAATATATCATTTCGAGAGCATGGGTCGAATATTTATATTCTGGGTGGATAAATTAACTAATAAATTTTGATTCCCTTGAGTGTACAAATACACGTTTTTTGCGGCATAAACGGCCGTATCTTTTTTTAAGTTAACTTAAAAGTTTGATTTTTTCACAGCTTCAAGGGATTGGAGCCTAGAGTATGTGGTTTTAATTTCAACTAGTTACCTCCTCGCGTTCCCGAGACAAAGGGTCTTCACAGACAGACAGACGGACGGGCGGACGGACAACTAAGTAATCCTGTAAGGGTTCCGTTTTTCCTTTTGTGTTACGGAACCCTAAAAACTGAACAATAATCCCGCTACATGCACTGATTCCGTTTTGGTTACCATAAATTAAAATCTCGTGTCACAGTCTTTGTTATCAAACTCCTCCGAAACGGCTTCACCGATTTTTATATTTTTTTGTATATATTTGGTAGGTCTGAGAATAGGTCGTAGGCTAATTAATGGGGCAAAACAACGTTGGCCAGGTCAGATAGATAACTATAATATTCCAGTTCCAATATACAGTGTAACAAAATGCCCATGTCCGAATATGGGAGGTTGCACTCGTCAATATGAACCACTCTTTCTACGGGAAAAATTCGAGATCGCGAAAAAAATATCACCTGTTCCTCACCTCATTAAAATGTGTGGAAGAGTTTTTCAGAATCTAATTTCTCAAAAGTTGGTGACGATTAGAACCCCGCATCTTTGGTTGTATGTGGGTATTTTAATGGGTATACCTCTGCAATTATTAATTTCTGTGTTTGTACAGGGTGGCCACTAAACTCGTGTATGTCATGTTTGATTGTCGTATACGAAATGTATTGGAAAAGTTTTATCGCTTTCGCTAGATCCTTTACTGAAACCATTCTGTAGAAGCAACAGTCTAATAGAATGTTGCTTCTACAGAAGAACTAATTGGCATCGTTAAAATATTTCATAAATCGACATTGTAATTAGAAAACGATTAGAATTCAATCGCAAAACAAAATCTTATGTGTTTTATTATTAGAGTACCTAATTTGAATTTCCACATGTTTTGAAAGCCCATAGGAAGTATTTTAATGGTGTTATTTAAAAAAAAAACGGACAAGTGCGAGTCGGACTCGCCCACCGAAGGTTCCGTAAAAAATTGTAGTCTCGCTGTTTTTCCGAGCTCTTCCCGAGCTTCAAAGACCATTATTTTTATGATTAATTTACAAATGTATAGTTTTCAGATGTTCCCCTATACTTGCAGTATACGACGATATTGCTTGGCAAATTTTATAGTTTCAGGTCAACGGAAAGTATCCTATGAATTTTGATTCCCTTGAAAGTGTCGAAATATAACTTTTTTGCGGCATAAACGGTCGTAACTTTTTTTGACGCTAACTTACAAGTTTGATTTCATCACAGCGTCAAGGGACTGTAGACCTGAGTATACGGTTTTAATTTCAACTAGATACCTCCACGCGTTCCCGAGATAAACAGTCTTGACAGACAGACGGACGGAGAACAAAGTGATCCTATAAGGGTTCCGTTTTCCCTTTAGAGGCACCGAACCCTAATGTCTGTTAATGTGTAAGCGGTGGTAGCGGAGCGGTAGAACGCCGGCCTCGCATTCGGAGGGTCGTGGATTCGTGGGTTGGGATGTGCTTGACTTCGTTTTCTAAGTTACGTACATTTGTGAAAACGGTTATAGATAGTTCCAAAACTACATACTAACTTTGAAGGAAAACATAGTGATGAAGACACTCATTTCTGAGGTGTTTAGCCTCAGGAGCTTCAAATTGCCAATCCGCGGTGGGCACGCGCGGTAATTAAGCCCATTCACTGTCTCTGAGAGAAAGCCTGTGCCCTGCAGTGGGACGTACACAACATAAAACAGTACTTATATCTTTTGAGGTGTAAATACATTGTCACTCCAATCTAATTTTGAGGCATTTTCCCCAATGTTTTGCTGTTTACATGTAATTAACTTGTGCTGTGGGTTTTGTCAAAAACAGAATATAAAATAAAATAAAATACAGTGGTTCAGGTAGGTGACTCGAATACCTATTCAGCCGTCCCAAATTAAGTCTTCGTATGTATTTTCTATTAAAAACTTACCTTCTGTTTTGTGCACTACCTTGCTCGTTGGCATCTGGACGATTTCAAGGTTCCTTAGTCTAACGAGAAATCGTTTTACTACCTTGTCTATCTGTCTTACACATACAACACACGCACTTTTTTTTAAAATAAATAATTATATACAAACACGCGCACATACACACACACACACACACACACACACACACACACACACACACACACACACACACACACACACACACACACACACACACACACACACACACACACACACACACACACACACACACACACACACACACACACACACACATTTGCTTTAACAGTTTTTTATTTCTTTTTTTATTAACACTGGTTTACATGGTTAAATAGTGTCCACTTGAACAGCAACATTATGTAAACCGTACAGTACAGTCCGAGCCACGTTCTGAGCTAATTTAGGCATTTACAAAAAATGAAGATTGAATTATATTAGAAACACTATTATGAAAGACGCTTAAATAAATTATCTTATATTATCTATTAAAGGATAAATTGAAAGAGAACACTTCCGCGAATTAGTTGCGCTTATTCTTAGTCAGTTTCTATACCCATAACTGTTAATGTTTTTGTGCCAGTTGGAATTCAATGCTACTTTCTGGAATTAAGTCATTATGAAGACTAAAAAGGACTGGCATCTTTTATTTATATTTTAACCGGACTGCGAAAAAGGAATGTTGTTTTCCGCGCTCATGTATGTATGTTTATTTAGCAGACCGATTTTGACAAATGTAGTGTCAAATGAAAGATCTTTCACAACTTTTTTTATCGTTACTTGTTTAGAGTCATATAGTCACGACTTTTTTTATTCTATAGTTTTTTAGTGTATTTAGCAACAATATTATATCAACAGCTGGCGTCCGCCATTTGTTTTTTTTTGTCATATAGTCACAAAAAAAATGGCAGACGCCAGATGTTGATATAATATTGTTGCTATAGACACTAAAAAAGTATAGAATAAAAAAGTCGTGAAAAGTGTTAAGACTTCCGAGCCGGGTTTTTGGTTTAATAATTTTAAAAAAATCTATTGGTGTGAGCATTAAGGTGGCCTTAAGCAGATGTTAACGGACTGGAACGTGTTGGGAGTATGCTTGCTATAGCACCTTTATAACCCCTTCTCATTCTAAGAAAACATTGTGAGGATGGGTTGACTAAGGCATAACATGGACTGAGGTGCCTTTTTGTGAAACCCTTTACATGTAGTCACCCGTAATCAGGGTCCGTAACTTAACTGCGTCAAGTGCTCGGATGTACCTATAGGTTGATGTGCAGTCGACTACACTGCAGAAAGGGCGTAACTTCCATTGTTACCGAGCTAGATACAGGTTCGGAATGAACAAGAACATATTATGTATCTTTTTTGCCTTTGAATGCAACAAATTTCTATGACGTTTCAAACCACAGATACGTTAGCATCATCATCATCATCAACCACTTGACGCCCACTGCAGGACATAGGCCTCCTTCGTGGTTTTCATAACCATGAGGGGTTGTGCCATAATCGCCACGCTTGGCAGGCGGGTTGGCGATCGCAGTATGCGGTTGGAATCTCAAGAAGACGCTGCTACCCGTCTCGTGGTAATTGATTTCCTTAGCCGCCTTCTACAACATCCACGGGAGGAAATGGAGTGACGCTATTCTTAATCCGACGCCACACGCCGTGTGTCCGGTCCGGTGCTGGTTCCAAACTAGGATATTCTGTGCTATGGTAACCAGGCAAGGACATAACAAACATGGAAATACAGCCACTTGTTACGTTGGCATGAAAGGGCGTAATTTTGCCTCTGGATGATACGATTTTATAATGAAAAGCCCTAATTTCCTTTTTGCGGCTTTTAATATTAGTAAAACATTTTACCAGAAAGAAAGCTTCGTGAAATGAAAGGAAAATATCCAATGCCAAAATTAATTATGTAATTTACTTCTTATAATTTTAAAATAAACATCAATCGGTAACGAGTCGTCAGAAATATTCACATCACAAATGCTTTAAGTATCACTATTCACTAGACCTCAATTAACTCGAAACTAAGTTCGAGGCAGTTGCGGCCTTTCTTCTTATGTCGGCGGTACAGTCGGTCCGAGAGGGTGGAGGCACAAAGAGGAACTGCAGTGGAACTTGTATTGCAAGGTGAAGGCCTTACAGGAATAACAGTTTGTCGGTTCGATTCCCACTGGAAGCCGTCGTATCTACTTGATTTCTACAAGTGGCTGTATTTCCATGTTTGTTATGTCTTTGCTAGGTTACCATAGCACAGGATATCCTAGTTTGGGACCAGCTCCGGACCGGACGCACGGACTGACAGACAGACATGCAGTGATCCTAAATAGTGATCATAGCGACTATTTCGTTTTATCATTGGATGTATGGAACCCAAAAAAAATAGGATGGAACGTAGAAGCTGAGTTTAAGGAAGTATGTAAGGTATAAAGTAGTTAGTTACACCTGGGATTTCCGCACTTCGCCTCTTTGGGCCATTATACTCGGGCCACTCCGGTCAGACTATCTCTTTCCAGAATTATCCATAAGTGTTCAAATGGTACTGCTAGCCTCCTGAAGGGATCCCAGCTGCCCAATGATCCGTTGCTTTTCCACGCTCCCAAAGTAAATGGGCGGGCGAGTTCATCCACAGCATCACGGCTTATAAATACATTCCACGAAACGAGCTCCCAATGAAAATCGTCCATATACGCCCACTTCAATAGGCATTAAGTAAGCCTACCCTATGAAGCGGACCGTCCGTCTTCGCCGCGCGCATTGACCACTGAGATGCTAGTATTTTGTTCCCCTCGTGGGACGGAGTATAGGGAGCCACTATGACACTTTATCCATTTTAGGGTGACTCAGTTGTCTTTTATCAGTTTCTCCAACTCGTGGAGGCATTTAGTTGATGTAGTGTGACTGTTGTTGGATACCTAATACCTATGTATGTATGATACCAAGAATAACCAGTATGACTGTGAGTCTAAGAATGAAAAAAAAAACCAATCAGAATAATTTGAAGCTTTAATGCTAAACGAGCTGTGTATGCCTGGAGTGTTCCTAGTTCCTACTGACATTAAGCTTTGTAGTAAATCGGTCAGTTTATGACGTATAGCCAAGTTTTTCACACATAGGATCAAGACATCCAACTCCTAATAACCTTGATTCATAATTTTGTACACTTATAAGAAGGTTGCGGAAACTAAAAGATATGTGGCTATCTTCTTGCTAAGCAGTGTCTTAGAATCAAACGGTGTTGTACTCAAATATTAAGATGAAATAGAAAAAAACCGGCCAAGTGGGAGTCGGACTCGCGCACCAAGGGTTCCGTACCATTATCTATACCACATTGGAGTATTTCAAGCGTCTACCTGTTGCCGTTTTATTAATATCGAGCAAAAAAAATCACGTTTGTTGTATGGGAGCCCCCCTTAATTATGTGTTTTATTCTATTTTTAGTATCTGTTGTTATGGCAGCAACATAAATATCATCTGTGAAAATTTCAACTGTTTCGCTATGCCGGTTCATGAGATACAGCCTGGTTACAGACGGACGGACAGCTTAGTAATGGGTACGGAACCCTAAAATGTACGCTGGTTTCATAGGGATGTCTTTAATTTTTGAAAATGTAATGTTCAGTCAAAGAATCTCCAGGTGCGGGGCCCCAAGGCAGTCCCCTACACTGCCTTGTGTATAATTAATCGATAATCCGGCCTTGCTATTAGACTCCAGAAATAGCTTTTTATTTATATTTTTTCAATAACATGTATCTGGTCAATACACGTTATTGAAAAAACACAAAACCTGAAAAGCTTTTCTTAACTATCGATTGTTAAACCACTTTCAAAAGTTTAAAATTCCCAATAATTTAATTTTTTATTTTTCATGCAAGTTACCCTCGTAAAATTTTAAGATTGTATAAAAAAATTAAAATATTCATGTGTAATTTTTCCTCTTGCTTATTGGAAATGGTTTAGGGATAGACACTAAATAAATGATGTTTCTGTTTTGCTTTGTATCACGTGTACTTACTGATCATTTATCAATATTTGAGTGATCTCGTGAAATAATGATTTTATTTTTATTCAGCGGTACCATAGACAACATTACTAAAACATTAAGAAGACACAGATATGTACCAGCAAAGCCTCCACTTATAACTAGGGCTCGGATAAATATGTGCTAAAAAATCAAAAAAATGTACATATAATATGGACCTAAAAAACGGAAATATGGAAGAATATGGGCTAAAAAAAGGCAACTAATACCAAACACAAAACACTTTTTCTATTAATTGTTTGAAAAATTAAAATGAACGAAATTAAATTATTTAGTTACAATTTAGTCTACCTCTTTATTCGAGTTGTTGCAGTAAGTATACAACAATATGTTTCTTCAAATTTTCAAAATTGAAGCTCCTTCTGTTTGGTCGGAAAAATGCTTTATATTGGCTGAACGACCTTTCTACGTCACAGGAATTAACTGGCGCAAACTCAAATTTGCACAACTGTTTCTTCAAATTTTCAAAATTGAAGCTCCTTCTGTTTGGTCGGAAAAATGCTTTATATTGGCTGAACGACCTTTCTACGTCACAGGAATTAACTGGCGCAAACTTAAATTTGCACAACTCTGTAAGTGAATATGCTTCCTCTGGATTGGCGCTCGATGTTCCACTAAGAATATCGTTGATTTTTTCTAGTGTTTCTTTGTGCGACAAACAAAATAATCAGATGTGTAGGAAAATGTGCAAATTACAACGAAACACAATGATTTTTAGCGTACGCTCATGCTACAAAAACTATAGTGTTTTTGCAAGTACGACGGCTAACAAGTTGTGAGTGGCGGCCGCTGCGCCCGAGAGGGTATCCATAAAAAATATCGCACAACAACTGACGAGTCTACCTACATACATTTTTGCTGCGCAACAACTGTATTCTCGCGGCACTATGAAAGCAAACATTCTGCAGTTTTTTCAGTTGAAGTAAGTACTAAAGACAGGAAATATGGAATAATGTAATTAAATTCTAAAAATATGGTCTTAATCCTGAAATATGGAAAAATATGGATTTTAAGAACCAAATTTTCCAGTTCAAATCATATGTTTGATGTAAAACACTAAATAACTAATGCAAATGATTCAAATAAAAAATATGTTCTTAAATATTTATCCGAGCCCTACTTATAACTAATACAGAAACAGAGACATGATTTTAGGAAGTAAATTAATAAATGTCTTCTTTCTTTCTTTCTATTAGTTGATTAAAGTGAAACAACAACAAAAACAATTACAATCTATGCAGTAGATAACAATAATGTGAATGGCCATTCAAACAGAGTTTCATTAATTAATTAGCTATTAGTTTAGGGCAATTATCATCATCATCGTAGGCCGATAATGATGATGATGTAATTGTTCAGCTATAGATTTATGTGTTTACCCACTTATTAGAAAACGTTTCGAATCCTATGGGAGAACTAAATCTAATATGTTTTTACACTGAAGTGAACCTTGATTTTTTACAATTTTTGGGACTTGCAAGACTCCGAAGCAAATATTTTTTTTTGTGAGTAATTTCTTTGTGTGAAATGGCAAAATGAAATTCGAATCAATTTATTATTCATGTCCCCCATTGTATGTTTATCACTACTTATATCTTTGCAAAACAGTGTTTGCCACTTCCCATAATCCTAACAAACCGTCACTTCCATTTGAAATATGATACCTATTATACTTCCACTTGTCTATACATATAATAAATCTGTAATACTTAGTTTCTTTTTACGTCTGTAGGTTAATTATCTTAATTAGAAAGCGTTCCAAAAAATAGTGGCTAATTCGACGTCGATCATGAATATTATATGACTTATTAAAAAGTAATAAAAAAACAGAATTATCGGCGAAATAATTATTACGTTTAACCAAATATTGTACAGCCAAATATTGTACGCCAAAATTCAATACATTCACAGATTAACGCACAGATAAAACATAATCAACCTTTTAAAAGAAATCGCTGTAGTTTCTCTTTTAACAGTATTATACAAATTTAATCGTGATAAAGGAACTGAATTATTTATTTAAAAAAAGAATTAAGTATGCAAATGAAATTTATTATCTAGAATCAACTTCGTTTTTTTAACGTCGTTGTTTTGATAGGCAAAGGTTTTCGACTGAAAGGGTTACGACCTCATAACATGTAAACTTTTTTTTTAAGTTTCAGAAGTCCAAAGTCAATATACCTACCTAGATACCAAAAACATCAATGCTAATACACAGATTAAAATCAAAATGAAAAAAAAAACAACCGATAGGTTAAAAAAATCTAATTTGTGTATGTACTACATGGAGGTAAAAAAAGTGATATAGGTACTAATAATTTTGTTACCAACATAAACAATCGAAAATATTGAAACATTTTTCATCTTTGACGCATGATTGTACGGACAAATGATATTTCTTGCTAGAGTGCATAAGTTTTTGGTTTCTGTAACATTTTTTCTGGTATACAAAAAAGAATATTCTTATCTTATCTTAAGTAGGTGGGTATTCATGTAAATATATGTAATATGTAATTATAAGCACTTATATTCTTGTAATCTTTCATTATACATATTTGTTACTTCTCATACCATTATATTTCAGATAGGTACTCTTATTTATGTACATACATCTACCGACTATATTCTTCCTGCAATCCACTCCATCCAAAGGTTGTCTGGAAGAGATCGCTCTAAGCGATAAGACCGTATTGTATACCACTACTAATATATAAAAAAATATTTGTAATCCTAAGGTTAACACGAGCACTAGACATAATAAAGGTCTCATCGGTATGACCACCAAGACCACGGGACTTGCAAAAGTACCAAAATGTCCGCGAATTGTAAAATGAAAAAATAAACGAGTAAATATCCGCGCAAATTCAGTTTTTATAATTTGTAATTCTTTCTCCTGGTTGTGCAATAAAGTGTTCTCTATAAGTAAGTGATGTACAAGAAAAAGCGAAGTTTTAATATGTTTGGGTGGCTCAGTCGAATCTAATCTATCATTCCAGCGCGAATATTCATGTTGGGCATAAGCTTGCCACATCTTTCTGTTCCCGACCATCCTCACCTCATTCAGCCGCTACTAACAACCTGCCTTTCATCGCTAGTCCAGTGAGCTGGTGGGAATCCTACGCTGCGTTTGGCATATTTCGAAAACAGATCCAGATGACAAGTAACTGTATTGAGCATCCTATTCCACCAGCATGGGTAGTAACATTGCATGGCGAAACCACTGCAGTTGCGGAGTCTCCCCTCAATCTCTGTGTCCCTTGTGCCAGTCCAAATGCACACGAGAAGACTTGCTGGAGGCCACAGACGCTGGAGTGCGCGTGGCCGAGTTCTGGGCCAGCCAAATGTACCTCACCCAGACGATAAAAAGAGGCGTAACACGACGCGAGTAGCACGTTTTAAATGTCAAAAGCTCGTCTTTCATGTTTATTTATTGTTAAATTATGACGTTTTAGCGCAACAAAACGCATGACTTACACTTTTGCACTACCTATGCTGTAATAAGTTTAAGCGGGCAACAAGCTACACCGATGGGAGACGGCCGTGTTGAGGTAGGATAATAGAATAGTAAATTTAATACAACCGCAAAGAGACCTATCAAGGGACGAAATTTGATGTAATGGGGAGATGCAATCTGCGTAAAGCAGTGGCACTTCTGCCATGTCTGACTGAATAAACTTGTCCACACCATGGGACTGACCGATAGCCCGCTATGCTGGTGATGCCTCAAGGAAAATAAAACACCCACCCACATGACAATTCACTATAAGAGTGTAGAAAAGCAACGGATCACCACCATTGGGCAGCTGGGATCCCTTCAGGAGGTTGGCAGTGACATTAGAGCACTGCCGGCTTTCTGAAAAGAGTGAGATTGGCAGGGTAATCTCACAACTTCGTACATCACAAAAACCACAGGTCTAAGTGCAGTAATTACAGGTTAACTATTTCGCAATAATTTTATTAGATGATTTCATTGCTATCCACCGCTTCCTTGTTGATCTACAGACAGTGACTTACTTAAAAAAGGGTATAATACGTAGTTAGTAAAAAGCGCTATTGTTAACTACTATTTCTGTAATTGTTTTCTGGTGTGTACAATAAAGAATATTCTTATCTTCAACGTGTATTTCAATGTTTGTGATGTCCTTGCCTGGTTACCAAAGCACAGGGTATCCTGGTTTGGGACCAGGACAAATGATTGTGTTCTGTGGAGTTTATATACTATAACCTTCAACAAAGTCTACTTTTCCTTGTTTGATCTGCAAACAATTTCCGTCTGGAAAGAAATCATTTACGCGGTTTTGCAGGTATTAGAATGTCTCATTGCGTATGAGAAAGTCTACTGCAAATTTTATTCAGACTACGTTGCAGCAGTCACATAAGAATAAGTGCTGTTTACAATCACAAAGCTAACAAAAACCGTTTAATACGCTGGAATCTTAGTCTTATTTTCACAATAAGATATAACAGCATCAAGTTATACCCAATTCTGTTAAAATAGTTCTCAATCAGGACCAGAAACGTAAATGAAAACAATAAAAACACAACATTTTGAGGTTAGAATAGACAAAGTTGACACTTACCTGCATGGAATCGGCACTTATCACTTCCGCGTTGAACATAGAGGCTAACTCAACACTTAACTTGGTTTTTCCAGTTCCTGTAGCACCGAGAATTATCACCAAAGGCATTTTTGAGGATATTACGGACCTCAGAGCCATACCGCTAAGCAACCGCGCGAACTTCACTGTTGTTTTGACATTTGACAGATGAGAATGAGAATGAAGTTGGCCCCAGATTTTTCATTCTGCTCTGTGGACATGGAAAAAACCGGCCATGTGCGAGTCGGACTCGCGCACGAAGCGTTCTGTACCATTATCAATATGTGAAGCACACTTTGTGCCTAAAAAGCTACTATAACATTAAAGATTATTTAGATGACAAAGATGTCTGGAATTAAAGCCAGTTCAATGCATGAGTTTTAGTACATTTATATAAATCCTGTAAATTAAGGACTTGAAAAGACTAAGTTTGGAGTTTTTTTGTCCATTTTTTCTCCAAAATGATCTAGATTTTGAAATGGACACCTAGTTTAACTTGTAACGTTCATTAAGTCGCAGTTTCTGTGCTACTTTGAATAAAAAATTTTGATTTTGATTTTGAATACATTTGAATATTTCAAGCGTCTACCTGTTGCCGTTATTAATATCGAGCAAAAAACGGCAAAAAAATTAGGGTTCTAGGAAGAGGGGTTTCTTGATTGCTTGAAAAAACTAGTTGTTATTTAATTATTAGTTGTAATTTTCGATGGAATTCGTACATTTACTTTTTCTAAAAGGGTCTATTGCTCGTTAACTTGTAAAGCCTGCTTAGCCGTGATAGTTTTCCTTTTAACTTCATTATGTATGTGCTACTGCGTTGATTTCTTTCACGGTTTTACACAGAGCTGTTTAGCCGGGAGGGGGGCAAAAGAGCTCTGTTTTCATCAAGGTTATTTTAAAGGTATAATTGCTTACATTACTTAGAAAACATTATATCACTCAAATGGCCAATGGAGATTTTGAGACGCCAATTTCCAGGTCGATCGATCTCCCGTTTTGGAGATTTGAACTGGCCGTCCAGATCGCCAGATCTAACAGCACCAGACTTCTTCCTTTGGGTTTTTTTATATTCTTGCGTTTACAACAAACCAAGAACCTTGCAAGACTTGAAAGCTAACATTTAAGAAGAAATCGCCAATATGGAGCCAGATATTTTGCGAGCAACAATTCAAAATGCCGTAAAACGAGCGCAATTATGCATCAACTCCGAAGGTGGCCGTTTGAGCGATATATATTTTTCCAAATAATGTAACTAATTATACACTTTCAATAAACTTTTGATGAAATCAGAGCTGTTTTTTTTATTTATAACAAAATTCCAGCTATTTCAAATTATGACATTACTTTTGAGCCACCTTGTATATGTAATATGTATGCCAAATTTCAGCGTTCTATTACTAAGTCTCTGAGCTAAGCCGCGGATAGACGGAGAGGCGGACGGACATGGCAAAACTATAAGGGTTCCTTGTTGACTACGGAACCCTAAAGATGGATTAGCCAATAAGTGCATGCAGTTTACGAAATAGGGCAGATCGAAACGGCGCTTCACTCGGCTATTCGTATGCGTGTATTTGCCGACGATTTATAAGATATTGCTTTTTTACAAAATCAGGATGCTCAATATTCGCCAGAATATTGAGCATTGTGATTTTGTAAAACCAGCATTGGATGGTTAATATTTGCCAAATACGAGTAGCCAAGTTAGGCGTCTGGCCCTTCTTATTATGAAAAATGCGACATTATCGGAAGTAGCGAGATTCACTTATCAGAGTTGTCCGTCTATTAAATGAGAAACTATACAAAACAAGAACCGTATTTGTTGTAGATTCGAGTGAATTGTCGGGCTCAAACGAGACGTTGACGACCCTTCCGAGCATATCGCTGCTTCATAATAAGGGCCCTGATAACTATCATAGGTAAGTACCGTCGACAGCACGTCAACCTTTACATAAGTGCACTCTGAGCTACGTAAAGGGCGACTTTGCAACAAAATTTTAGAGGTTGACCTGCTGTCAACTGTATGTACCTTTGTGTCAAGTTGCTTTTTGTCATCAATGTTGTCACTTATCGCCGGGTTCAGAATTATATTATCAATAAATTCTAAAAAATTAAGTGGCGGTTATTGTATTTGTACGTTGATGTTCTTATCACAGACGCGAAAATATTTCTTTTACCTCCGTGGTACTCATGTGGTTTTTTCTGAGGTTGGTGCAAAAATAAAACATGTGATTTTTTTTTAAGCCAAATAAGACAGAGCTCGGAAATTTTTTTTATTGCCATCCAAAGGTACACTAACGGTACTCAATCACAGAAACAAAACACCAGGTAAGTATGTACAAACCCGAAAATACCGTATAACAAAAAAGGTATAAAAATCACAATTGTAACAGGCCAAACAAGCACCCAACGAAACATTTCAAAGCTCTGAATTAAATTGACTCATTATTTATTTATTTTTTTCCATATTTTAATGATTATCTTAAAGAACAAAAAAATTCTCTTATATCTTCTCATAGTATCCAAAATCAGACATGGTATGTTACACAAAACTTCTTAAGTAGTACGTTCGCTTCAGGAGATTGCAGGGCACGTTTTCAAAAGTAGGCGGAATGCTAACGCGCCCTGCCATCTCTGTAGCGAGCGGTGGACCGCGACCCGCTGGCCGGCCCTTGCCAACAATCACACAGTCCAGGGGTTCCCAAACTTTTGCAGTCCGCATCACTTACGGTCTACTCACGACTTGGGCTTACGTAAGCGCTCGGCCGTGCGGGCACTGCGAGCGGGGTGGCGCTTATTGCTGAGCGAACAAGCGTCTCGTGGCGTGCCTTATACATTTTGGTACATATTGTACGCCGCTCGCCGCACCGTGCAATACTAACGCTCAGAGTAGCGACGTCGTTTCAGGTTTAGTATTTTGTCACGGCGCTTTAGTCACAATGTGTGCCAAGACGCCAGGCAAAAATATTAAAACAAGTTAAAAAGTAGGTTTACTTTCCGGAGGAGCGAATACAGCAGCGTATCTCGGCGCATGTTTATTTTTTACGGCGCCACACACTTTGGGAACCCTCGCCATAGTCTATAGACCGATCGAAAGAAAGTATCGATACATTACTAGCCAGCCACGGTCAGGTGTTCACCTAAATCTAAAGGATACCATACAAGAAAAAAAGTAATAAAAATTATTCTATAACATGACTTAATCTCCACTATCTTAATATTATAAAATTTACAAACCAAGTTTCTATAACTTTTATTTTTCTTTACTTCTTGACAAATCTATTTTTATAATTTGGCAGTGTTGGAAATGTGCCTTGTCACAAAATGTGCCAATCGTTTAAATTTACCCATTTTTGCTTCTTTTAATTATTATTTCACTTTCTGTCTATCGATTATAAAGCTGTCGTTTCCTATACTTTAACCATTACAATCTACTGACTATATCTTATGTGAATATAAGCATTCAATTTTTTTAACATGGTTACCGTAACTAACCCAACATTTTAACCTCTGAAAACTAAAATCAACATTATTATTTTTATTTATGTCAAGTTAAGATTAACAAAAAAAATAAATGCAGGTACAACATTCGAGAATCTGTAACTATTCTCCAGTTAAAAAAAAAACTAAACAATTACTAGGAAAAAAAACGTCTGCTTTCTTAAAAAAAAAAAGATGACATACACTTCTCTAAGCTAAATCAAATTTACTATATGTACATTATAATCCTAATGGAAGATAAACTGCGAATCTTTAACAGGACTATACCCCACGGTCTGCTACAGAACAATTCTATCCTTTACTACAATATATCTCACAAAAAAAATATTATTTTGCAACTAATTCGAGTATAGACCTATTCAACTACTATATTACACTGCAAGGCACATTCCGCACACAATTAAAGCCTTTCAAGGTGCAAAACTGAAGACCATGTGCTGTATTGGACACCAACCTCCTAGTTCGATGTCTTTCAGAACTTTACATTATATAATACACGTTAACTTAGTGTAAAACATAAAAAAAATTATAAGAAAATGCAAAATTTACTATTAGTACTATGAGGAACTATGATCATGGTTATTTTAGTAGTATTTATTTTTATAAACAGCTCGGAAGTATACATTTTGATTTGGTTTATTATCAAAATACACTGTATTTTTTATTTTTATATTATCTAATGTATAGATAATAAATTCACTGAGATTATTTCCTTTTATTGGGATCTGCATGTCAAATGGGCAACTGGTGAGGCTTAAAAATGATAAAAAATGTTAAAAAAAATTAATGCATTATCTGCAATCTTACAAAACTCTAAATTGCGTAATTATGTTTAATTTTATTCTCCGCTTTTCCGATTCAATATATTATAATATAAGCGAATTATCAATCGGATAAAAAGAACAAATTTTAACGAATATCCTGTAACATCATAATTTATAAGGATGCAATGGCAATTTTAACGAGTTCATGAATTTAAGTCATATTTAACTAAAAGTTCACTGTGAACCGACGCCGAGATAACTGTTTTTTTACTTTCATCACACAAAAAATGGTCCATTAGTTTGCAATCTGTAACTAACTTTTAAAAGTCCGGATTAATTGCGCGAGTTAAAAACATATAAAAAGAAATTAGTGTTAAAAATACACAAAATAACAAAACACTACGCAAACCAGAAGATATCCTAGATCTTACACTTAGTATCAAAACATTTTATCACTATGTTTTATATCTCAGCGGAAAATCAGGAAAGCAGCGTGTTGGAAATGAAAAACAATAGCTACCAAAACATACATGGTTTTGGCAGTCCTGCCAAAACATACATGGTGGCCAGGACACCTTAAATTGTATAAAATCCACTTAACGCAAGCTCTATGGTCGCCTTATCTAATAAATTCAAAGACTATGGTCACTATACCATACACATTTAAAATTATCGTATTAGTAGACTGACCAATATTGTATGCAACTTGGATCACCAAAGAGCTCGGAATTTCCACTGCCTTCGCTGAACGCAACAAGGTACCAGCCCCCTTGGCTACAAGTATATCGGTTAGAATTTTATCATTATAATTAAAGGTCCAGTAAAAAATCTTGTTCACCTTTCGAAACAAATAACAAATGTCAAATTTTCGACAAGTCAACACTTGGTAAATGTAAATCTGTATGCTATGTCAACTATGTATACTTTTTAATCGATTATTCAAAAAACTTTTAAGAGATATAACCAGTCTACTAGTTCACGGAACAGTCTGTAACAATAAGATATTTTACTGAAGACCTAGTGATTTAGTTTAACTTTATGGCTCACTTTGGCACTGCACAAAAACTATTTGAGCAAAACAAACCTACAGTTATTGCTTATCCTCCGTCCGCTATTTACCGAACCACGACAGAAGCAGAGTAAGCCAAAAAGCCGAATTTTTACATAAAATTTTAAACAACTCCATCAAATACAATGACTCACTCTACAGACAAATGCCAGTATTAAATATACACAATTCCACTATAACAAATTCAGGCACGAAGCGACCGGGCGGCGCCTACGAGGGCCGACGCTTCGTCGCTGCATTCAGGAGACGTCAAAAATTTAGATTTTCAACACACAATTACCTACGATTAGGCTTAAGCATACCTGTACGTATGAACTCACAGGGCCCGCGTGCGGTATATCCTAATCAAATAATGGCTCAGTGTCTGCGCCCGGGCGCTCAATAAGAGCGGTAGCGCGTCGCGAGTTGCGACCGCAGTTTCCTCAGCTTGGTCATCAGCTTGGTCTGCTGGCGCTTAAGGGAATCCCGCTGAATGTCCTCATCCTGCAGGCGGCGGCAGAGCACCGCCGCCTCGCGGAGGATCACGACCTTGGGCGCGCGTTCCTTGTCTCTCGTCGCCGGTATTTGGTTCTTTAGTTCGTCAAAGAGGTTCTTGAGGCCGATTCGGCGCATCCTCTCCATGTCGTTATGGAGGGAGCGGCGCTCGATATCTGGCGACTCTGCGTCGGAGTCCGTGTCAGTGGGGGTGCGGCGCGAGCGTCGGCCGGCGCCGCGCGTGCGTTTGCGCGGGGGCGTAACGCTGGACGGGGGCGTCAGGCGTTTGCGCGCTACCGGCCGCGGCGTCATCGCGTGGGCCACCTCCCGTTGTATCTTGCGCTGGTCGTGGGCCGACGGCACGTGGGGCAGGGACTCGGTGCGGCCCGAAGGGAGCGGCTGCTGCACGCACTTGTCACCCAGCGAGACCACGTCGATTTCCTCCTCTGCGGACAAGACGAAAGCACGTTCAGTATTGCAACGCGGCGCTTCATAATGACGAAAAAAAGTGTATCATAAAACGCGACGCAATAGTCGGCTCTGTTCCTGGGGCGCGTGCGACCGTAAGCTTAGAGCGTGATTCTCCCTGCCGCATTTATGCTATAGGATAGGTAGGTATGTAGGTCTAGATCTAGACGGGGAGATGCGGCGCGATTGCAGCAGTCAGGTGCGCGGGGGCGCGAGGGGGGCGGACGTCGACCCCAACGTACTACCGCAGCGTCTGCCGCCGCCATCGATCCAGACGCCTGACGTCACACGCCTTTCGCGCCAAAACTAGGACGCGTGCGCGGCGGCGCTGCCGCAGTCCGCACTCAATGGACGTACCCGGTGGATTAGCAGCCGGGCCACTATTCAGAACCTAGATCAACCTATTTAAAATTCCGAGCAGAATTTCAGCGTTGCAAATTCGAATGACTCATCTAGGCTACGTGTAGCAAAGCGATTGGACGGACTGAACTGTAGATATGCAAATAACTAGATAGGTACTCGAAATTACCTAACCGGCCGCTAACCGGTTGCGTCGGTTACATAAGAGTCTATCGGTCAAGGTACCTGTGGCGCTATAAAAATTGGACTCGACTGTGAGAGACGTACGGAGTTGATTGGCGTCAACCATGACTGCCCCAACACGGGACGTCTTCCATTTATAATCTGCCTGCATTCTCTAGAACCAAGGCCATGGGGCACAAGACTCCCAAATGAGCAGGGTGAAGTGAAACCGTACAATCATTTAAGAAATAAGCGATTTTGCTATTTAAACAAACTCCGATAAAAACTTGGCTGGCGCGATGCAGGAATCGTATTCCTAAATTTATTGTCTGTTCTACTAGTAAGCCAAGTGAAGAATACGGCGGAGATGTAATCCGAATCGCGCGGCCCGACAGGAAACACGGCCTACATTCCACTCAATTTTGCAATTCCGATTCAGCGGAATGACCGCTGAGGGCGCAATAAAGTCGTCATTGTATTTTTATGAATGACAGAGGTAGGTAGGCGAGTGCAGTTCATGTAAGCGTCGAGTTGCATCTAAAGGTCGGGACTGACCTCATTGCGTGCATGTTACAAAGCGAACATAACAATAATCAGCAAACCGAACCGCTTGATGTAAATTTTTTCGGAGTTATAAAAGGAAGAAGATCGAAGGAGGATTTATTGCTTGACTGATAGATAGCCACAGAAATATGAAGAGCTCGTTAGAAGCGACAAATCTGTCTCTTAAGAGTTACACCCATACAACCTATCAGGCTCAAAGTTTCGCGTCACATTTTGCATAGAGCGAAATCGCTACAAACAACATTGTCGGACGTCCAAAATACAAAACTGTACCAACGAGAGCATGAGTAGCATACGGCGCAGGCCTATTCGTAGGGGTTCGCGAGTAGGGATCTCCAGTTTACATAGAAGTAGTTAAATCACTAGGAATAGATTAGAACAACGTGGGCTGCGGCTCGGGCCTGATTACGAAACCGTCTCTCAGGGACGTTCGCAAAATACGCACCGGTAACTACGCACAAAATCAGACACATTATGAGGCCTGAAGATAAATTTAAAACGCCAACGCACGCGTTTTATTTGATTTCCGCATTACGGACTCGGGACTTTTATCGTTTAGCGCGTTCGATCTAATTCGGTGTCGATGCAAAATTGGCGTCGCATGGGCCACTGACGTGTCACATGTAGGCCCCGCCAGACTGGTTAATATTGATTGGAAAGGTTCATCGAGTAATTTTGGGCAAGCACACTTCATTTCAGGCCTATGACTCTAGTTTGGATTAACACGCAAAAGTCGGATTACTCCGCTCCGCCGTCTCAGCAGGATCATTGTTGTATTGAGTGATTGCTACGCTACATCGTCGTAAAAACGTAGCTCATTGTCAAGTGTGTAATAGGTCCACCTGTTCGGAGCGATAAGGGCTCTCAACTGTACGCTTCTATCCACGTCAGGGTTTCACCGGCGGCGCCGTGGTGGCAGGAAACTATTTGTTTCAGGTCTGCGTGTAAACGATACATGCTGCATTGTCGCGGGCGGCTCCGGTCTAGTGCTTATCTATTATATCGCCCGTTACTAGACTGAGCCTCGGGGCACGATTCTCAGATCTGCCGCCGCCGGCCGTTCCAATTTTAAACGATACCAAAGATAATCAATCCGCTTTTTATTGTTCGCGAGCGACCGGCACCCCAGCTGAGGTGGGGCAAAAAAAGTTATTAGTCAACACCGACCGATGAAAAGAACATAACGACGCCTGGAGTCGGATTATTTAAGTTAGTCTACCGAGATATTGTAGCGGTAAGTATAGTTGGCTGTCATCTGCCAATATTCTTAATATCTTTCCCGGAGTCACTTTGCCAATGATCTGCAGTACCAAAACATGTTCTCAAAACTTCCTTGCAGAAATCCGCCTCTACTTAAGCCTCTATCCAGCCTTAAGGGGGCATGTCACCTCAGGCCACCAGCGAAAAATACTAGGTACGTATACGCTTTTTTGCCCGCAGTCTAGTGAAAAAATGCAGATTTGAGTAACATTTCATTGCAGTCTTTGTAGACGGACTAGAGCGGAGCTGTTAAAGTAGTTTTTCTCATTATTTTTCAATTCCAGTCTGGTTTCAATGGTGGTGTGTATAAACCCGTTATTAATAAAAATTCCGAAGACTAGTCGAGTAGCGGTTAATAACGAACGTGCATTGGAGCGTCGGGTACCTAGGTAGATTAGTCAATGTACCCGTGTACATAGATATCGCCTACACCGTGGGAAATACAATGAGTCATAGATTTCAAATGCTTTATTGGTCATCAGAGACAGCGGACATAAAATTTTACTGCAGTCTTCTCATTGCGATCTCCGCCGAACCGACAATGCGGCGGGTAAACTTATCGGAGTTATTCCCTCTACGATCTATAGCACCGAGATCTCGCTTCGTAAACTTCGCTAAGGGGTGGCGTTAATTTTCACCTGACAAGTTTCCCGCCCGCTTCGACGAACTCTCGCTCTAGGGTTTTGACAGGAGCTTTCCCCAATTCTTTTTTAATGAGCCGGGGACAGTTTTAGCCTGTTAGCGCTGGTAACGAGTAGTATTCTCACAATAGTGTCGTCAGGTGTGACCTGTTAAGGTAGCGGCTGCATGCTTCGCCGGCCACACGAGTCGAGGCCAAGTTCACTGGCATTTGAGCGCGATAATTAAAAACTATCGTGACGGCGCCGGTAGCGGCACGCCATCTTGTATAGGTTGCTCTACAAAAACACGCTTTTATAGTCTTTCTTTTCTTTTTCAAAGCGCGGCAGAGAATAGCACTTCTTTGAACGCATTCGGTTTTTTGAAAATGCTCTACCTAGATTATTATCTTCATTTCTTAACTGTTCGTTGGAATTTAATCCAACGCGGCTGCCAAGTCGGCGCCCCATTTATCAAAACAATAGTACAATATAGATACTAACCTATCCCGGGCGTATTGACAGCGTAATCTCGTGAGATAATAGGCGTTCGCAAAGTAACACGTTCTAATCAAGCAATAGCGTTGCGCGGTGAGGAAACATCCCGTATAAAGATAACGCTCAGTTCGTATTAATTCACGTGCAGCACAAGTGCCAGTTCTATATTTAATAAACCTCCTTGCTCATCGATTACTTATAATTTTTTACCGCGACTTTATCAACTCTACTGTGCCTCCAGGGTTGCAGGAGTCTGAAATTGATAACATATCCAAATCTTGGTCCCTCGAATCGGATGAGACTTCTACATGTCACGAACCCAACATAATCCGAAGTTTAATCATGCTACCCTAGTTTCACCGAGTTGCAGAGGACCCTAATTGACGGATCGATCGATCTACGTCACGCCATTCCCGGCGCCATTTGGGTCCCGCATGCCCTTGGCCGGTTCAAGGCGGAAGTTTAAGGCTATCACATCACAACACGACGATGGACAAATGTGACGCAATCGGCTCGTTAACCGACCGCCTAATATGGTAGGGTGATGGCGCGAGCGAGGGCCTGGATTGCGGTGTGAAATACTTCCGAGTGAAGGTCACCAGGCACGGTCGACACTACTAATTCAGAATATGTTAATTGCCGTTTTGGCGCTACAATGGGAAGCTGCTTCGTACCGAATGGCCGTCTCCGCGTCGTCATATTCGTGCGCACCTAAATCAAGAACCAACGTTTTTCTTGGTAAGAAGAATTTGATGGCAACCTACAAATAAAAAAAACATAGAACTATTTCGTCCTACAAAATTCACTCTCAAAAGCGGCTTCTGTCTGTAGTCTGTACCAATGAAACGAGCACAAGATGTGCTGTAGAGTAAATCACTCTGTGATTGGTTCATTCTGTGCGATGATTGGGCGACGTAAATAACAGCGTCTTATATACAAAAATGTCAAACCATAGATTGAAACCAGAAACGAAGCAAGCGTTTTTATTTCCGGAACTTAAAGGACTATCCGGAACTAACTAGCGCTACAAATAGCAAAATGAAATATCTTCTTTTTCCTGAGATATGTTGAGCGGAAGTAATTTTTTAGGGTTCCGTAACTCAAAAGGAAAAAACCTGTGGAACAAACGGACCCCCTATACTTTAAATTTTTGTCCATCAGTCCGTACGTCTGTCTGACCAGACCCTTTATCTCGGGAACACGTGGAGATCTCAAGTTGAAATTAAAACCATATAACACAGGTCTACAGTTCCTTGAAGCTGTGAAAAAGAAACAAACTTCTAAGTTAACGTAAAAAAAAGGTACGGTCGTCTATACCACAAAAAACGTACATTTCGACAAAATTTATAGGGTACTTTCCGTGGACCTAGAACTATGAAATTTGGCAAGTAATATCGTCTTATGCTACAAAGGGAAAAATCTGAAAACTATACAATTGTAATTAAATAATTAAAAAAATAGTCTTTGAAGTTCGGGAAAAGCTCGGACAAAACTGCGAGACTCGATTCCTGAACTATTTATAATATGTAAACTCTACAAATTTGTACGGAGCCCTCGGTGGGCCAGTCCGACTCGCACTTGTCCGGTTTTTTTATACTACATTGAAGATATTTTTTTATACTGTAGATACCGTTTTTGTTCTTCACTGTTTGTTAGTTCCTAAAAATAGATTACCTATAAGTAATGAGTTCTCTGACTTAGACTGCTCGAAAAAACGTAGTAACGTATTATTTTACAGTTCTTAAGCCCCTTAATTTTCTAGTTTGTAATCGGTTGATTCACAAAACCTACTAGGTGCATAGTTCTTATGCGTAGATACACACCTCTCAGAATTATAATTTTATACGGGGAACCAGTTGCCAACCAAATTATGTTAATGCTTCTTAATAATGTCAAGATTAATTCACGCATTTGAATTGCGTAAAATCATCGCCTGACGAACGAGCGAGAAAAATCGCCCGAAACGAGATGAAATCGAGATTTTAAAAAAAGACTCACTCTGTTCGATAACAGCTCGTATGACGCGTCCGATAAGAGCTACGCACTACATAATTTGAGCTGTAACGCTCGTTCCAGTCCTTTATTATCAGTTACCAAGTCAGTAGTGTTTTCATTTCAGTGATAAGACATTGCGAATTTATGTTACGGTGTCACAATTTTGTAGGAGCGGTATCAGCGGGTTGATAAATCTCGAAGGTTACTCGGAGGCCTGAAGAAGTGTTCGGTCACGCCGACGGTGGCTTCGAGTACCGATTGGTGTAACACACGCAAATTGTTAAGCGATAACGCGAAGGTCAACCCACCGGCTGACTACTTAGGTAGTTAGACAATACTAAAACCATTATGTACACATGTATGTACGCAACGCACATGTGTGTACAGACTATGACTGCGACACTAGGAGGTATCCAATGAGATCCCATGCTTTTGTGGGATCCCAATTGTGGCACTAAACAGAGAAAGCGCAAAACACCTCGAATAGAGAGCGGTGGTAGCCTAGTGGGTAGAACATTGGACTCGGAAGCGAGAGACCCAGGTTGGATACCCAGTGCGGGCTTGTGCCTTTGACTTTGTTTTCTAAGTTATGTACATTTTTGAAGGTGTTGTAGCAATACCACTCGCTAACTGTACAGGAAAATGTGAAACCTATTCACACACCTCAGCACTTGAAATCCCCAATCCGCGGTGGGCACGCGTGGTGATTAAGACCATACTCTCTCCCTGAAAGAAGGCCTGTGTCCTACAGTGGGACGTACATAGGCTGCTTATGTATGTTATGTACATCAAATGAAAACTTAGTTTGGGTGTTTTTGAGAGCATTTTTTGCGGTATCGCCACTTTTTTTTGTTTTATTGAATATTATAGTTATGGGAGGCTACATACAAAAATTTATATAACACCTGCTCGTCAATGGCATATTATGTGTCATGCAAACTCAACTTAAAGCAAAGTCATTTGTGTCCTATGGTCTAGCCGGGTCATTATAAATGTACTGAATTTCATAATCCCCTAGGGAATTATGACATTTGAATTTGGAATGCAATCAACATTGAATATACGAGCTCCTTGCAATCCATGACCAAACGTCAAAATTAGAATATAAACTTTTCATAGAGCCCTACACCAAGAAGAATTTATTCAAAATTAGAATGAAAACTGTTTCTTTTTAATTATATTATGTTTTATTGCCTCGCAGTGTTTATATAAAGTAAAGTATGCATTTTGGGGATAAAGCAGTGTATTTGTCTCGGGCGTTTTTGAACCCTTCGCTCGTGAGTTAACCCTAGGATCTCTCGTCCTTGGGGTTCAAAATATCGCCCGAGACATAATACACTGCTTTATCCCCTTAATGCATAATCTACTATAGTTATATCTCACTTGATAGCGGTAAACACTGTTGCTTACTGTATGATGCTTAAATACGTACGCTGTGAACTGTCTCAACTTTGCTTGTGTCTTTGATGAAAAAGAATTAACACGCAGTTTCATAATATCAACTTGCATTGATAAGACACATTTTTTTATCTCGAATTAAAGTTGAAATACCCACCTACTTACTCGTTCCATTTACGCCTGGTGAATGGAAAAATTATACGTAGGTATTGAATATCGGCCGGTGGTTGAATGGGTATGTCAAGACTCCAGTTATGTTGGGTAGGTAGCAACAAGATCTGAATTTAGGTCGCCGTACCGCGCGCAAATTGCTATAACTAACTACCAAGAAACTGCAGCATTTCATTGCAAAACCCCGCAACAAAGAAAATATGAAAATGCACCAGACATACTAGCTAGCTAGGTACGTAAAATAAACATTACGAGTATGAAGGCAACTGGGTATTAAAAGCGGATAACCAATAAATTACCATTAACATAGGTAGGTACGAGTACAAATGTATTCTGAGAACTTGCTTATTAGGCCCGGTTTACGTCACTAAAAAGAGTGCTTTAGTAGCTATTAGTTGATTGAAAACGGCGAGTGCACTAATTCTAAAGGGAATTTTAGATTAGATTAGATTAGAACACTTTATTGTACACACCAGAAAACAAAATACATTAAAAGGCTTACATGTCTAAGTATTGCCGTATACAATTTTAAGTAGACGTTTACACTTCTTGCCAATACATTCGCTTATCCCTTCCACTTTTTAATAATGCCCAACTCAAACATGTCTCACCCATCCCATCAAACTACAACGAGAGTCGCCGCAAAGCTAGACTAAGAAACGAGCGAAAGCGGTGGTCTGCCCCTATATTACCTGAACCTGAACGAGTCCAATCGTCTAACTGTCAAATTCCATACTAATAGCAATCGCGAACGTCAGGATTCCGACAGGATATGGTGCGCATAATAAGGGCCCTGTACCCACCAAAAGACGACGGAGTTGAACAAACTAAGTAGACCGGTCGTTTTCAATTCACTCCCCTTGAAACTGCACTGGCTTAGTAGTAATGTAAGCCGTGTATTCAACTTTAGCTACTAGTTCTTGATCGAATCGGCAGTCGCGTATCAATCACTTGCCAATTTTTTCTCTGGCCTATTAGGTACTACCAATCCAAGTAAGGGCTACAAGTGGGCCGTAGCCTTGGGTCTCTGATAAGCCGCGCGTTTAGGGGCGTTGTAAATTGGTCAAGAGAACCGGATTGCGAATTGCCCTAGGAATTCGAGCCGCGTTAGCAACACTGCCCCAGTTTTGCGAATAGAGCGGCTTATTCAACAGAGATTGTAACTAGTCATATATCACTTTAATCAATCATGTCATGATAATTATATATGTGTCAAGAAAATCGCTCCGTAGGTTTTTGTAGGTAATATACCGGAAAATGGAAACAGTGCGTCGTCGCACTGAGTACGCAATCGTTTTACCAACCGCGAGCGAAATTCCGACCTTCGCCCTTCACAATAAAAAGTGACATAAAAATAAATCAATAAACCATACGCTCGGATGCGCCTGCACGTTTCGAGCCCATACTAAACGTTGATTTATTTCCCACCGTTGAAATGAGACATTGGCATCGGAAAAATGTAATCAAACTAATCAATACAGGAGAAATCGCTACCACGCTCAGGCAGAACCGCTGAACTAATTTGGCGGGAAGAACTGTGACGTGACAACTTCCAATAGTTCCAATCTACTCCGCCTACGACGACGGCTAGGGACGACGACGCCGGCGATAGCGCCACGCAAGCGCTGTAAAATTTCCCGCGAAAATTTAGTGATGTGCCCGTTACTTGACGTTCGATAGAATTCAAGTTTTGTATTGACAGCCAACGGTATTACAAAGAAAATATACTAATATTTTTTTATACGATTTAGCCAAAACACAAATAAACTTTTTTTTGTCGGACAGGTTGTACCTATGCAGCTGTACTTCAATCACAGTTATTAAGTGGCTGTCTATCAAATTGTCATCCGGAGAAGCTAGACACATTGGTTGCTCCGGCAACCGGAGGATAACCGGTCGGGTGGCTTTAGGGCTCCAGTCCAATGAGATTCAATTTCATTCCGCTGCATTCTTACACAAGTAACGGAGCAGACACGCCGAGGCGGACCGTAAACGTTCCATCTGACGCAATGATTTGTCGCACTAATTAATAAACATTTCATTTGATAATATTCTCTTAAGCTACAGTAGCGCAAGTAGGACGAGTAAACAAACAAGTGCATGAACTTAGCGACCTTGCCCATTGGTATCAACGATATCAGCCTGCTGGGCCCGCGTAGTAGTTAACGAGGGACGTGACAGATTCATGGTGGCACCTCTAAAATACTGCCTTTGTTTAACTGACATCGGGGGGTCCTACTCAACAACTAAATTAATTCAAACTGAGAATAGTAAATTAATGTAATTTTCCCGCGTAAGTATGAAAAACCGAGTCTACTTGCAAATGCAAGGAATAACTAGTAGCTAATATACGAGTACGTTGTCGAACACCGTATGTACACGGTTACATTAATTAAAGGTCACGTGTGAACATTACCGATACCATTACAATGTATATTACTATGCTAGGGCCACACTAACGAGAAACGTCAAGGCGATGGGCCTTGCGTTATTTTTAATTTTGACGCGCTATTGGAGAAGCCCTTGTCACTTCAATGGTCAACGTCAATACCAATTCTTGGCAATAGTGAAATTGGTGACCATATACCATTCGTATGAAAATTTCCATCGTTTCGTATGCAAACCATTTATTAGTTGTATAAACGTCATTTTTTTCCACCTCCGAACTTCAAAGACTTTCTATATTTGTTGAGATGGGTTCTATAATAACCCATTAGAGGTTCCTTTTTCTTTTCGATTTCATTCATTTTTGTTTTAAATTTTGTTAATTGCAATATTCATCGCCAAGCATAATTCTGTGATGCACGATTCTTATAACTTTAGTGCCTCGGATCCCACAAACATGGCTCTGTATGCAGAATTTCCAGAAACACAATCACTTTCTCGCTACTCTACTCCATATCGAATACAAACACGCACATGCTATCCCGTCGCAATCACGGTGCACAATGACAAATGTAGTGTCACAGTACAAATAAGTAGTGTGGCTGCTTCAACGTATTAATTCTCACGTTAACATCTTTGATGTGCCGCCACAAGAGTTATCGTCAAACGGCAATGTGAATGCCGTTGTAAATTATCGCGATAAGTCGTAGCTACACCAACGTCAAACGTCTATAATAACATAATAACTTCCACACAATACAATCACTTGACCTGGTCCCAAACTAGGACACCCTGTGCTATGGTAACCAGGCAAGGACGTCACAAACATGAAAATACACCCAGACTGAGGCCATTTGTACAAATGTACGGCGGCCCCCAGTGGGAATCGAACCCACGACCTCTGTTCTGGTAGCCAAGCGCCTTACCGGCTAGACCAACGAGGCAGTCATCGCGATAATTAACGGCGTAATGTGGCCCCAGCATTACTGACTGGCAATTCTAACGCCCAGCGATTATTAGTACTTGAATCGACATAAATGTATTTTTTACAGTGAACGAACTTTAATTAAAACACAGGCAGGCCGCTCAAACTGTGACAGAGTGGAAAGTTCGTACGACAGGCGTAGGAATCCGAACTTGTTTGACGAGTCACTCAAACTTGATTGATCTGACATGTCTTGTGTCCTGGTTAATTTTTTAATCGACAATGGATACCACTTAGTACTTAACCGTCTGTTCAGACGATTCAATTAAAGATCACGAATGACGTGCTTGTATCCATTAAGTGTAGTGCAGACGTTATGCATCATTGGAGGATGTTAACCCGTGGGGTGTCGCAGGGACCGAGCTAAACTCGCGCCCGGAGGATGTACCAAGGTCGGGTTAGGTCTCGGGACGCCGCGGTCGACGCTCGGCCGACCTTCCCGCGTCCCGTCCTGGACGACCCTCGGCGCATATGAACGCTGCGTATCGTCGAATGAACGAGTTGTGAACTCTTATAAGTTCGCGAGATATGTCCGGGAGGTTGCGCAATACAACATTAAGGATGGTTGAGGCGTTCAAGGTCGCGAATGGGCGAAGGTCCCGGAAGAGGGCCGGCGGCAGGAGCGCGGGTGCGTCTAGACGCAGTGGGGGGCGCGGGGTTGCGGTCGATACGCACTGTTTCCCGCGCTCTCGCGACGCCTGCGCTCTAGCGTCGCCCGCCACTCCCAGAGGACCCGGAAACTTAACCACCTTAAGGCAACTCCTGAACAAATTAAACGACGGGCGAAAGCTTAATGCACCCACCTACCCCAGATTGTTGTCCGCGGTGAAAAGCGGAGGTAAAACAGATTCTCGAAAAGAAAATGGTTGGATTTATTGAGTTTTCACCTCAAATTCCGCAAAGTTTATTCAATGTCAAATCGAAATTTTGTTGGGAAGTTGAGATATCGGAACTAGTATAAAAAGCGGGGAAACAATATGTAATAGTTTTTTAGGGTTCCGTAGTCCACAAGGAACCCTTATTGTTTCGCCATGTCCGTCCGTATATCTGTATGTCTGTCTGTCCGCGGCTTAGCATAGAGACGATAAGTACTTAACTAGAAAGCTGAAATTTGGCATAGATATACATATTTATTAAGCCGACCAATCAGTAGAATGAAATCTCAAAAAAAAATTCAGGGTACCTCCCCTACAGCTAACTTAGGGATGCAATTTTTTTTATTCTTCGTTTAAAAATATTGTGGGTGTAGGAAGACCATTTTTCGATTTCCCTATTTGGCGATCTTCCGTTTGCGAAACATTAAGCTTTTTTGTCCGATTAGGGCGTCCCCCCTTTCTGCCGGCTAAACGGTTTATTTTAGAGACGTGAAAACGGTTTATTTTAGAGACGTGTTCTACGGAACCCTACACCGCGCGTGGCGCGACACGCACTTGGCCGGTTTTTTCCCACTGATATTGGCTCTGGTGACGCGAAGCAATCGTATCCCGCGGAATCCCAATAAAGCAAGGCGGTGGCCCGGCCCTGACATCGGCGATTTGAATTTTAAATCGGCCCGAGATCGACATCGCTTTAAGATTTAGTTAAAATGTTCAAGCTGCCACCTTAAAACGTTTAAATTTAGTCCAAAAAACAAATCGATCACTTAAGCGGAGCCCAACAGGACCTAGGGCGCCGTTGCAAAACAGGGTTCCGCGCCCAAACAAACAAAAGTCGAGAAGCTCACCTGAGTCAGAAGGAGTTTGCACGCCGAGGTTCTCCATGTGGTGCTTAGACATAGTCGGTGCGGGCTTCGCGAGTGTGTACGAGTGGTCGGCGGCGACGGCAGCGGAGTCTCTGAGCAGCCGGAGCGCGGTGCCGGCGACGTCCACGGCGTGCCGGAACTGTGGCGGCTCATCCTCGTCCAGGGACGGCGGCGTCTCGGGCCGCGGGGGTGTAGGCGCTCTCTCCCGCTTCAGCAGACTTCGGCCCGTGCTGGGCGCCACCGGCTCCGCCGGCACAAACGTATTGCTTGGGTGCACAGAGTCCGCGCACGAGCCGGCCCACATGCAGTCGTGGTGGACCAGTTTCTCCTTGTGCTCCTCGAGCTCGAGGGGCACAGTCCAGTCCTCCTCGTTCTCTAAACTGGTGCCCGCCGGCGGGACTATGTCCAGGCGCTGGGCCTCATTCTCCACGTCCGCCCAGAAATCCATATCGAGGGCCATGTCCGAGAGGGCGGCCGCCTCTCTATGGAAGATGGTGAGGTCGAAGCCGTCGTCGAAGAGGGCCTGACTGTCTAGGAACGGCGACAGCATTTTGTATGACTAAGGACTAACTAGTTTCTTTTTATTAATTTAAAGCTAAGACGAACTCGTCGTTATCACAGGGGCTTCGTATCACAGGAACGATGCGCGCGAAGTTGCTGCACGCACACCGATCTGGAACAATGAGAGTTAGACTGTTAGCTCCCGAAAAAAACGTGACAGTCAGCCAAATCATCGAAGCTAGGATAGCTAAGATTTGAAAAATGGTACACAATAGATTAGTTATGAGTTTTCCTAAATATTTAATATTTATTTATTATACAACATACATCAATTCACGCCTGTAATATACCAGAGGTGTAGGCAGATACCACGGTTTGCCAATTGCCACGGTCCTGACAAACCTCAAGCTATCTGCCGAGCATAGTACTAGTACTAGCTGTGGTACTAGTGCCAAATGTTTGTCAAGCTAGCGTCTAACAAACGAACCCAATCCACGGATAAACCTTGTCGGTTTCGGCGGATTGGAGGTATAATATGTTGTGTGTATTTTCTTTTTTTTTATGTTAAATAAAAAAAAAACTCTTTCGCTTCGACAAAATTAAAAAGAAAATAAAACAACGCAATTAAAATTAAGAAAAAATCTCGCCCATATACCCATAGGTAGGTTATAGTTGGTTGATTGGATTGGATAATTGGGAAGCTGATCAAAAAAGTTTAAAAAAAATTTAAATAATTGAATTGAAAAAAAAAATTATAAGTAAAATTTTGACAAGATTTAAAGTACCTTCCAGTGCTAAAGTAAAATCCAATGTCGAAAAATCGATCCACAAAAATCACGAAAACCAGACACGTTCAAACACCAAACACAAAAATGCACTAATGTCTACATAGGTATTGTTCGACAAAGTTAAAATTGCCACAAAATTAAAGAAAATAAAAGTACTCTGTAAACTAAACAACACAAGGGGTGTTGACCCCCTGTATTTACTAACAGAGCACGATCGCAAAAGTGCGCCTGCTACTAGTGTAGGCAGGCACTGTCCGACACGAAGATCAAAACCAGACTGATGTGGGAGTGCGAATGCAAACTGTTTTAAAGAGTACATTAGCCTTGGACCCTATGCTATCCTCCGTTTTGTCTAACAACAATGAAAGTCCGCCATTGTCTGGAGCAATCACCTCCCCGCCCTTTTTTTGGCTCGATTCTAATCTTCTACCTGCATCGTCCCACCATTGGTTTCAGTGATTTTTTGCGCGACATGTCAGGTAATGATTCCGCAAAAAGTGCTTGTTTACAAGCGTGGAGTGGCGCGAAACGAATAAACACCAATGAAGCATCGCGGCACGGGCGCATTTTCCCGCTATTTTCCGTTTCTTGTAAACGCCAACGCTACTTATGTGGTGCATAGCTGGATTGGCGATTTTTCGCGGAACCGACCACCACGGTTCAAACTTACCCAACTTTTTTCCTAAATTCCTAGTTTCGACATACATTCACAGGATATCACGGAAGATTAGTATGTACGACCTATCGAAAAATACTAACTTAAGTACATAGATATGCAGTACTTAATTTTACCTAAACACCATATTTTATCATCTATCGTAATATTACTAGTTACTTATCTGTACTACTTATCTGATCTCAAGTGCATTGACCGACTTGCATCAACATACCTACTAGGTAACCTATTAGATACCTACTCTGTCTAGACAACTTATAAAATCTTACCTACTTTTTCCTGTGACCAAAGGAGCAAATTACTGATTTTCTGCACCAAAAGGTTTGAATTTAGGTATTTTCAAATAAATTACATGGTAGGTAATTAGCAGGCAAACAAGATTTTAAAGATATTTCGCAAGGTTTTCATATCACTTACAAAATTGTTTTTAATTAATTATTTTTTTTTATTTTGCCTTTTCAGTTTCTATTTGCCAGCCAGTGGTAAGACCGTAATATTTTCAGTAGGTATATAATAAGATAGCCTTGTAACATTGTGCAATAAAAGTGATCACCTTACAATAATTTTCTTGCTTTCGTACCTACTCGTAGCGATGTTGATTTATTTTTTATTCTGCCATTTCAGCTTTTCCTAGCCGGCCAATGTGGCACGAGTTCATAATATTATCAATAAGTAAACAGATTGCACTGTACATACCTACGTTACGCAATAAAATGTCCCCAAATAATTACGTTGCTACACTATTGTGCAATACGTACCGGTACATATCTGCCTATAAAAGTCTAGCTACCTTTGCAGAACTTAAGCACAGCTGTGACCCAAATTAATATTGGAGACAAAATTTACTATTAGCAGATTACAATAAATTGCTTAGTTGTTGAGGTAGACGTGACTATTAGGATACAAATAAATATATATATATATTTATTTGTATCCTAATAGTCACGTCTACCTCAACAACTAAGCAATTTATTGTAATCTGCTAATAGTATATATATATATATATATTTTTTTTTTTTTAAATATCTATTATCAATCAATCAATTTCTCAAATTATTTTATTCAGACAACTCACAGGCCCAGTGTTAGTAACAGTTGTTTAAAAACTATGTTAGTATATATCTAAATATCCGATTCATATTTTATTTACGTTATAATTTAAATTTTAATAATAAAGTATACTTTATTAAAATTCATTAAAATTTGATCAATAAAAAAAACAAATTCACATGAAATTAATTAAATTTGAATTAATTAATTGCACATTAGTAAGACTCTTAAAAAAACGTATTATAGTATATTACTGTTATTTATTTATTATTTTAATTATGGTATGTATTTTTTTACTATCACCAAAATTTAAAATTTTAATTATTTTCCATAGAAACTATTACGAGCAGAAATAACAAAGATTAAACGCAAATTTTCCATCTTCAATGAATTTCCTTTAAAACTTTATGATCATGAAAAGTAGGTAAGATGACCGAATATCACTAGCAAATTTTGCAACTTTCGATAATTTCCTTTAAAAAAAAAAAAAAAATTTCGACCAGAAGTTGGAACACTTCAGTGATTATCCTTAAAAAAATCTGAGCATGAAAAGTACGTTATGGTGGCTGTGGGCGAGTGGCTGAGAATTTGAGCGCCACTTTTTCGCGGAAAATCAAATCGTGAGCGATTCAGACGGTAGGTAGTAATATTAATCAGACGAAAGACCGGCAACGCCCCTACTACTATCGGCTTCATAGATGTACCCACATTATTCATAGAACAGACCGTCAAACTAATTGCGGTATTACCTCCCGGCTGCAGGAAAAAAATGCCTATAAAGCTAAGAGCAGCAGCTGCGCCAAAATAAATTAAGACCCAAGGAATACTCACCAAAAAGTTAGCGCAAAACGCAATCCGACCGGAGCCGGCGTTAAACACAGTTCCGATACCAGGTTCTTCAAAATCTCCGACAAAGTTTTTTTCGCACGCAATGCGTTACACTCACTGAGAATATGCGATTGTTTATGTAGTGTAAACTATTTAGTACGATACTTCTACCGAGACCTCCGGTTGAGTTTGTCAGACACTGAAACATTATTCGGTAGCCGGCCAGTTTCGAGAGAACCGCACGTGCGCTCTGTATGACGCCGTCGACACGACTTGCCGGCCGGCGCGCGCGAGCCGGCCGCGGCGGCGGGCCAGCGGCGCGCGGGGGTGCGCGGGGGGAGCTGACGCGGCGGCCGCACCCGTCCCTCGCCCCCCGGCTTCGCTCGACGAGACCTTTTCTCCTAAACTCTGAATTTACACTTCAAAACCGCGAAAACCTGCAAAAAAATGTATCCCTACTCATTTCCCAGCCTACACGCAGTGGATTTTCAGTTCCAAAAGACCAAAATGGCGAAATGACGAGTTTTGCGACAGCGGCGCGGTGCGCAGGAAATATACGGTGTGCTGAGGTTGTGTGAGTTTGGTGTGTGTGTTGGTGAGTAGAAGTACTGGCAGCGTCGTCTGTAGGAGGAGGCAATCGAGGAGGCAAAGCGCAAGACACGAAGTTACGTTCACAAACCGAAGAGACTCGAGCTCGTCCGCCGCTGGCTTGGCTTCGGTATCATTTCATTTCAATTTTCATCCATCATTCATTCGGCCGCGAACCGTCGCGCCGTGGGTATGTGTCAGACGTGCGTGCGCTGCGTCGCGATTTTTCTTGGTCGAGCTGTTCTCGTCGGTCGACATTCCTTCGACTCGCGGTTTATGGCGCGAAGCAGAAATACCTGAGCTCTGATGCATTGACCGGCATTATTCTTGCGCTTGCCAATTACCATTTTGCAAGGGCCCGTAGTGGCTAGCTTTTTTCGCCTGGCCTTCTGCTGTTAAAATTAATAACGCCGATTGACTGATAAATTTAAATATCAAACTTGGTTCTATACTTGGGTGGCATAGCTACCGACACTGAGGTAATTTCTTGGAAACTAGGTCAGGTAAAGATAAGATAAGAATATTCTTTATTGTACACTAGAGCACATTGCGGCCTTATTGCTAAAAGCAATTTCTTCCATACAACCCTATGACGGAAAGTTGCCGGTAGGAAAATGAGACGGGCACCGTGCCCGGGGCACGTCGGTGCGAATATGAATATTAATACACATACTTATATAACAATATACCTACATAGACCATTATAGATAAACACATAAATAACTTATAATAAAATCGACTCGAGAAGGAAATAATAGTAGTTTATGTGACTGTCACATAATGAGGGTTATTAACACACAAGCGAGATTTTAAAAAACGAGCCTTGGCGAGTTTTTTAATAGCATTCGTGAGTGTTTTAATACCAAGTTATGTGCAGTCTCATACACTACTTTATCTACACTCATGTCTTAATCTTCAAAGTAAGGAATCAAAGGAAAACACATATTGACAGGCTTTAAACAATACATAACTTTAAACAATACATACATTTTTCTTGACTTTTCCGGCAAAAGACTATTCGTTACTTTTGATGCTTTTTCCAAAATATCGGGTGGAGTTAAGTTCTCAAAATTATTGCTGTCACTTTCAGATTCAGACATTTTTAATCCAATAAATGAAATTTTTGAAACAAAATGGCGCAATTTCGACAAAAGTATCTTGACATTCAATCGTCTGCACTCAGTTTTGCGCGCGCAATTTTAGGTATTTTTAGTTGCACTTTTGGTACCACGAAAATGAAATTAGGTTTTTTATAGAGTCAACGTTTGACATTTAAGTTTTGTTCCGTGATCACAGCAACACTTTAAAAAAAATAACTGTAACATAAAGTGAAAAATCTGACCTTTAATGTAACTTTATATTACACTTTATTTTTTTATTTTCTTTAAAGTTATGTATTGTTTAAAGCCTGTCAATATGTGTTTACCTTTGAATTCTTAATTGAAGATTGTGATATGAGTGTAGATAAACAATATTATAGCATACCTACATAAAGGACAAGAACAAAGAAAAAAAATTATATACTAATACAGATATAAATCCACAGATGTTATACTTGAAGACACAGATAAAACTCCTTTACCTTGTTTTTGAAGACAGCTGGGGAAGGAGAGCGCCTAAGTACCTAATAAGCTCCTACCTAGGATGGGCGTTTATTACAGATTCTCAATTACTGTACCTAGTCTGTTTTTTAATTCGAAAATACATTAATGTCACTTTGACTTGTGCCGGGGTCGTAAACCATCACCACTCATTACGGGAGACGGCCACCACGCCCCACCATTCGAATGACCCTTAGCAAACCTGCATAGATACAGTGTGTGATACAGTTATTATTATGCAATCACGTCGTCCGTACACTTTTTAAAACTAAACAAACTATTATAATATTAATAATTAAATGACAATGAAATCGCAGTGGAATTGGTTAAAGCAAGCTTGTTTCTATTTCTTGTGTTTACGTTACGTCCCTATTGTTATATTTTTGCGGACATACATTATATATTATCGAATATAATAGGGGTTAAAGTATGAAATTTCCGTTTTATTGCAATAGGTTCTTTGAATTGACATAGAATCTTCATGGTTTGAGGTTTTCGAATGAAACTTTTTTCAAATGGTTTCTATGATGTTCTTTTTTAAAAAAATGTGAAACATTTGAATATCGACTTTCAATTGTTTTTGTTATTCAATTTAGACAAGAAAGATGGATACTGCGAAAATTCGAGTGATTTTTGAATACGAGTTCCGACGCGGAACTAACGCGGCAGAAACAGCCCGCAATATCAATGCTGCGTTTGGAGAGGGGTCTACTAATGAACGCACCGTGCGATTTTGGTTTAAACGCTTTCGTGAAGGCAATTTCGACTTAAAGAACGAGCCACGAGGAAGACCGCCCACACAGGTGAATAACGATGAGTTAAGAGAGATAGTGGAAGCCGACCCTAGTCAAACTACCCAGTAATTAGCGGCATGGTTTAACGTTACCTTACCCACAATATTGACTCACTTGCGTCAAATCAATAAAATAAAAAAAATACGAAAAATGGGTGCCTCATGATTTGACTGATCTGCAGAAAGAAACGCGTGTTGAAACTTGTGTTGCCTTGTTGAACCGGTACAGAAATGAAGGAATATTGGATCAAATTGTAACATGTGATGAAAAGTGGATTCTTTATGATAACCGGAAAAGAAAAATGCAATGGCTGACCCCAGGTCAAATGCCACAACAGTGTCCTAAAGCAAAACTTACCAATAAAAAGGTAATGGTAACTGTTTGGTGGTCTCAGCATGGTGTTATTCACTATAGTTGTCTCCGATCTGGTCAAGCAATAACGGAAGATGTCTATTGTGCCGAACTCCGAACCATGTTGACAAAACTAGCAGTAAAACAGCCCCGACTCGTGAATCGATCTTCACCATTATTGCTCCACGACAACGCGAGACCTCACACAGCACGAGAAACCATTTTGACCCTTCAGGAACTGCAGTTAGAAACCATTCGTCATCCTCCGTATTCACCAGACCTTGCTCCAACGGACTACCATTTTTTTCGTGATTTGGACAATTATCTACGTGACAAGAAGTTTTCTTCCCAGGAGGCAGTACAAAATGCTTTCACACAGTTTGTGCAGTCTAGATCGTCGGAGTTCTATCGCAAAGGCATTAATGACCTTCCCATTAGATGGCAGCAATGTATAGATAATAATGGCAACTATTTTGATTAAATAAATTTGTTAAAAATTTAAAAAATAAACAATTTAGATTTTCAGTACAAATCGGCAATTTCATACTTTAACCCCTAATATATTGGCAAGCCAGTGTAAGAATTTCTATTTTTTTTAAACGCTCCCTTAGCGATTCCCTACTACTTAAGTTGTAAATAGATCTTACAGATCTGCAAAATAAATAGACATAAACATAAACATTTACATACAGGCACATACATTGCTTCTGGCCCAAGAATTGTTCTGGCCCCACACTAGGATACCCTGTGTCGTGTATCCTTGTATCCGTGTATAAATTATATTGTTTATATATCTGCTGCCCGTGCCTCGCAGTCGACACGTCTGTAAGATGCCTAATTTTTCTGACTGCAAATGCAACTGAACTTAACCTACCCGATAGTTTTTAAATATGCGGACCCCATTGCAGTTTTAAGTTTATCGTTATGCCTAAAAATTGCGTGGAACTCTACCAGCTCTAATTTCTCACAAGATATTTTTAGACACGTGTCAACATTTTTAACATTTGGCAATGAGAACTTGACGCATTTTGTTGTTTTCGCATTCAACATAAGATTGCTAGTGTTCCTCATACGTAAAAAACGAATAATCCCATTTTACTTCCAAATAAGTAAGCTGCGTTAGTGTTTTTTTCTTTTATGAGCAACTAAAAATTAATCCGTATGGCGCCGGATTAAGAATAGCGTCACCCCATTTCCTTCCGTGGATGTCGTAGAAGGCGACTAAGGAAATCAATTACCAGGAGACGGGCAGCAGCGTCCTCCTGAGATTCCAAGCGCATACTACGATCGCCAACCCGCCCGCCAAGCGTGGCGATTATGGCAAAACCCCTCATGGTCATGAAAATCACGAAGGAGGACTATCTCCTGCAGTGGGCGTCAAATGGCTGATGATAATGATCGAAAATTAATGTCTGATGCAATAAGGTTTTCGGTCACACGAGTCTACTTTTTTACAGTAAAACAAAAATCTACCGAGTACAACGTTATATTTTATAATGGTAACACTGCTTCTTTTTTGCATCGAATTAAAAAATAGACTTTAAGTACAAACAATAAGCACCAAACAATGCATTTCTGGCTGGCTGGAACCCACCCCTCAAGGCAATAGTAATAAAATGTGATCCCTCCATTGCAGTTATTGTTTGGAATTCCCTGGAAACATTTGAAACGAAAAGTTCCCGCAGCAAAAGGGTTGGATGGAAATTATATTCGAAATATGAAAAAGAAGGATAATTAGGTTCGAGGGATTTTGCAACTTCTGGCAAAAATGCTTTGTTGATTGAAATGCATGATTGAAGGGTGAATGCACGCATTGTTGGTCTGCCGGAAAGGATAAAAGTTTTTTTTTAATGTTAAAAGGTTGCTTGCCACACCGCCACGGTGATAAACTTTTATCGCCGTTACTCCAGCGAAACAGACAATTACAAAGACGCTCCAACAACATTTAGTTTAGCAGTATTATACAAACCTTGGTAGATAGGTAGGTACTTACTTTTGTTCTCATAATATATTGTAAGTTTTCTAGCAAATATTACTCTGGTTCTGGATGGACAGAATACAAACAACAGGACTGGAACTTGATAGCAGAAACAAATGGAAGTTTCCTGGTAATTTTCTATCAGTTTGTCTGCCTGCTTCGACTTTAAAGATTGCGGGTTGTTTATATTGTTTATTTTTTAATTAACATAGATAATAACTCTGTAATCTAACAAAGTAAGGGTCACTACTTGCCTACTATACCGAAGTAACAAAGCAAGTATAGCCACTTACCTACTACAGGATTTTCCTAGTGTAATAACTACATTTAAGTTCAAATTTCATTTTTTTATTCATTATTAATATAAAATGTTTACTCAATGAACGTTAAAGTTAAGATAAGATAAGATAAGAATATTCTTTATTGCACACAAGAAACAAAAGACAAGTATGAATGTTACAATTAAAGAGTACAATCGGCGGCCTTATTACTAACAGCAATTTCTTCCGGACAACCTAAACGTTAAAGTTGTTAGTTTTAGAATAATAATTTAATATATTACGCGGAGCAGAACCTAAGAGTTTTAACTTAATCAACTGAGTTTTCAACTTATACATTCATGAACTCAAGCCTGTATCCCAGAGGGGTAGGCCGAGACCAGGGACTGCCACTTGCCACGATTACTATTACATCAGGTACTACTTATGTTACAAAAGTGCTGTATTTATATGTTATAACATAACATAAACTCACGCCTGTATCCCAGAGGGGTAGGCCGAGACCAGGGACTGCCACTTGCCACGATTACTATTACATCAGGTACTACTTATGTTACAAAAGTGCTGTATTTATATGTTATAACATAACATAAACTCACGCCTGTATCCCAGAGGGGTAGGCCGAGACCAGGGACTGCCACTTGCCACGATTACTATTACATCAGGTACTACTTATGTTACAAAAGTGCTGTATTTATATGTTATATATAACATAACATAAACTCACGCCTGTATCCCAGAGGGGTAGGCAGAGACCAGGGACTGCCACTTGCTACGATCCTGACAGATCACTTTCGCTTCCTCAACATTCATTAGTCGTTGCATGCACGCACGCCGGTTTCGGGTACTTTTTATCTTGCCCTTTGTTATGTTATGAAAAATAAAAAATAGTCATAGATAGCATAAGCATAAGCAGCCTATATACGTCCCACTGTAGGGCACAGGCCTTCTCTCAGAGAGAGAGTATGGGCTTAATCACCACGCGTGCCCACCGCGGATTGGCGATTTCAAGCGCTGAGGTATGTGAATAGCTCAGACACCCAGGTTTCCTCACGATGTTTTCCTTCACCGTTAGCGAATGGTATTGCTACTATAACTTCACAAATGTACATAACTTAGAAAGAAAAGTCATAGGTACGGGCGGGCAGCACTGGGAATCGAACCTGGGTCTCCCGCTTCCGAGTCCAATGTTCTACCCACTAGGCTACCACCGCTTCATAGTCATAGATAGATGGAGCCTTTATTGCGCAGCCAGAAGAAAACAATATATTAGAAATTAATAAAAAGACTATGTAAAAAACCCGCAACTAACTATTCACTTGACGACCAGTCCATTTTGTAACTGCGAATCATTAATAGATTTGAAAGTAATATTTTCAAGTTCTAATTCTCTACAGGACCACCACGTTTACGCATAATAATGTTTTCTTTTTTACACTTTCTCAAAAAAAAAAAAAAAAACCGGCCAAGTGCGAGTCGGACTCGCGGACGAAGGGTTCCGTACCATTCGAATTATTCAAGCGTCTAGCTGTTGCTGTTATTAATATCAAGCAAAAAACGGCAAAAAAATCACGTTGGTTGCATGGGAGCCCCTCTTAAATATTTATTTTATTCTGTTTTTAGTAGTTGTTGTTATAGCGGCAACAGAAATACATAATATATGCGAAAGATGATGTATTTCTGCTGCCGGTATAACCCAGTTTCATGACCAGGACATATATTTTGGGCACCGACTCCAAATTATACTTCTGCAATACCTAAATGTATACGGACTTCTAATTTAAAGGTATTCTTTTAAGTTATTTTTAACTTTTTAGAGCTGTAGTGTTTTGAAGTCGGTTTTTATTTTTTTTATTAACCATGAATTCCCGAAAGGCCTTAGCTTTCCCCACTATATAGCAAAGTGGTGTAGCCGGTGTAGGCAGTCTGTCTAATGTCTGTCTGTAGGTACCACAGATTACTGTGGTCTGTACGCTATCCACTAAGTAAACGCGTTGTCTCGTGGATACCTACTCGAACGGGCAAAGGACATCATTGGGTTGACCTACAGACAGATGTGATTCAATAGTTTTAACGAGATACCGGTGTTTACCGACTGCGACAGTAACAGGGGGTTATCTTCTTCGCTAATGAATGATGAAACGACAAATGTATGTCAATGAAGCGAAAGGCAAGATAAAAAGTACCCGAAACCGGCGTGCCTGCATGCAACGACTAATGAATGTTGAGGAAGCGAAAGTGATTTGTTAGGATCGTGGCAAGTGGCAGTCCCTGGTCTCTACCTACCCCTCTGGGATACAGGCGTGAGTTTATGTATGTATGTATGAAGCGAAAGAAGTCTGTCAGTATTGTGGCAACGGCAAGTGGCAAGCCCTGGTCTTTGCCTACCCCTTCGGGATACAGGCGTGAGTTTATGTTACGTTTTATTACTTCTGTAGGAGATTCTATTAAGAGACCTGTAAGAGATCTTCATAAATTGCATGTAAAATAAAGTTTACCATAAAACCGTAAGTTTGCTATTTTACAGTTTCTTATTTATAACGTATGATTAAACTATATAATGCAATCCTGAAAATGCATTCTTCGGTAGTAGCAATAAGTGAATCTCTTCTAATAAGCGAAAGTATAAACTTATCAATTTAATTTTTTATATGAATCGACCGCGACATTCTCAAATAGTACGAAAATAGAAATTGGTTTTGAAGTTTTGCGTTGTTTCAATAACATTTTTTACAAATTGGAACTATAAAAATACGAACTTTGCCGAAATTAACAAATCAACATTTTATATACAACCTCATTTTATTGTCTTCCGCTGTTGATTGCTCCATAAAATTTCGTGAGTTTTAAGATATTAAATATTTTATAGTTGTCTCCTCAACGTTGAAACTCGTAAAAGGCAATTGATACAGTTTCAGTATGTATAAAACACAGCTAAAATTGGTTTCGACGAAAAAGCAACCAGAACTAATTCTAAATACGTCCACGAATCTTTACTTAGTCCTGTAATCTAGCGTTCTTGACGGGTTTCTAATGAACTTTATTATAGAAAAAACATACGGTGACAAACACCGTACGTCATGACATACGGTGCCGTCATGACTCGGTGGAGCGATGATCTTCGTAGGGCGGCTGGCAAGATCTGGATGAGAGTAGCCGAGGACCGTGCTCAGTGGCGTGCAATAGGAGAGTCCCATGTCCAGCAGTGGACAAGCGTAGGCTGATGATGAAGATGATGATAGAAAAACTGTAAAAAACATATCACGATCACCCCAAAAAATGCTTTAACAGTTACATGGTGAGCACCCTACAATTAATTTCTTATTCATGCCAACCCTTCTTTAATAATAGAAAAAAAATTGTCAAACAGGAAGTAAAACGTGAAAACCGGCTCTCGCTTCTATGATTTTAGACAAACCAAAATCGACTTTATTTTTTGAGGAATAAGCACTTTAAAGAAGAGTCGATGTTAAGATGGGGTTGTGTCATACTCATAAAAGACGCAACAAACCTAAAAAAGTATTTTATAATTTTTGGGGTTCCGTACTCGAAGGGTGCCAAACGGGACCCTATTACTAAGACTTCACTGTTCGTCTGTCTGTCTGTCACCAGGCTGTATCTCATGAACCGTGATAACTAGGCGGTTGAAATTTAAGGGGGGCTCCCACGCAACAAACGTTATTTTTTTGCCGTTTTTTGCTCCATATTAACAACAGCTACAGCTAGACGCTTGAAATATTCACAGAATATTTAGTTCTATATTCCCTTCAAACATAAATAAAATAAATATTTAAGGCGGGCTCCGATACAACAAACGTGATTTTTTGCGGTTTTTTCTCGATCTTTGTGTCTAATGTTGTATAGATAATGGTACGGAACCATTCGTTGCCGAATGCTACTCGCACTTGGCCGGTTTTTTACACATTCCTTCGCATGTCACACTTATTTGTCTAGGGTTGTGTACAATCAGGTTTTTTAATTGTGACACTTAATGTTTTGATGAGTAATACTTTAAGCTTGTGACAGATTGAGTGTCCAAAAGGATCGTGGCAATAAAAATAAGAGATAATAAATGCATTCGCTGCGACGTGGCTGCGACAGTTACAGGAGGGTATTAAAAAGCTGTCAGTCACGGACTCACCGTACTTGATTGAATATCTCCTACCCTTTTCAATTTTCTATTTAAATATCCAGTGATATGCTATAAATATTTATGATAGACAATGATTTTCGTGTTTCGCAATAGCTTTCACATTTTCCTCAAAATAAAAATGAAGTAGACCGTTTTACAAGCGATTAATGCACGATTTACCAACTTTAAGGCGACTTTTCAGTCGCCTTTCTTAAAAAAACAAGTTGTATAAAAAGTTTAGGCCAATTGGTTCTATGTAAGTATGTAATAATTAAATGTGATCATAACACGCCTTGAGTCACTAGAGAAGTGCTGTTTGATATGTATGTAATTTTAAAAAACCTATTTAGATTCTAAAAACTCCACCCACGCCGGGACTTGAACCCGCGACCTCTGGCTAACCGTGCCGTAATATATATATATATATATATATATATATTTATATATATGTATGTATATATATATTTGCTATGTTCCTCCATAACTCCATCAAATCTTAACCGATTTCGACAATTCTTTTTTTGTTCGAACAGGTATAACGTCCCATTGGTCCCATTTTAATTTGGATGGTTTCAGAGATGGAGAACGGAACTCTTCAATGGAGTCCTTTAGTAATATCCGTATGTTTCATAAAATAGCATAAAAGTAGTCCCAAGTTAATTTGGTGATGTTCTGGTGAAGACCAATTTAGAACATCAAATTTTAAAGCAACGAATTAAGTAGGGAAAATTATGGTAATAAGGGACTTATTTGTTTTTCTCCCGCTCCCCCACTACAAATTTAAAAATAAAATAAATTAAATAAAAAATAAAAACCGACTTCGAAACACTACAGCACTAAAAAGTTAGAAATAATTTAAATAATTAGAAGTAGGTATTGTAGAAATATAATTTGTAGTCGGTGCCCAGTTTCAAGACCAGCACATATATTTTGGACACCGGCTCCAAATTATACTTCTACAATACCTAAATATATAAATACTTCTAATTATTTAAATTATTTCTAAATTTTGGGTGCTGTAGTGTTAACGTGTCCTCTCCTATTCTATTAAAACATTTTTGGTGCTAGTTCTCCATTAGACAAATAAATAATTTATCATTCCTTTTTCCGGTTGTGCAATAATATTCTCTATGTATCTGTCTAAGCAAGCTGTTTTTCGAGGCAGGCCATTACTTAATAATGTTGTCATTAATATTAATGAAAGGCATACAGATGATAGAGCTAATTAAGAATGAAAGGAAAATTTTGCTAAATCTTTCTGCTTACTTTGAACCTAGGGTAGGTTCCGCAATACAATGAGAGGCGACCTATGAGACAAACAACCAAATGTCTATACACTTATCGAAATGTGAATTCGAGCACCTTGCGTGAATTCCCACGCCCGGGCACCGAACAAACGTGTTTGTGTGAGCCTTTACCTTTACAAATATTGGTTACAAGCTTACAAGTATTCATCCAGCATCATGTGTCAGATTTCAATATTTACTTACACCTGCGGATTTTTCTCTTCGCGTTCTTGTACAGTCGCGCTAACTTTTAACTAGAAAACCTACTGCCGAGCTCTATACACCTGTGGAGCAGCTATGCCAAGAAAGTCTATAATTCCCTGCGTGTTCAGTTCAACAACGTCTTCTGGGGCTGCCGCGTCACTGTAGCGCTTCAGGGATGTTCGCCGCTTCGAGCACAGATGGCTTCCATGCAGTTGTGCGTAAGCGAGTGGCGTCCCTGATGTCTAGAGTGCGCGGCAGTGCCAGTGCCAGTACTCTTCTCGGGGTAATCGGGGGCAGGGTGGATAGCCCAATTCTCAAGCACTGGGCATCTATTCACGTCTACCCTAACGATAAATTTAAGTACGACTAAATATAGGTTAAGGTTTTAAATCTACCAACACTGTATGAACTTGCCTATGTTATTTAAGGAAGTTTGATATAAATATTTTCAATTTCAATTAACTGTTTCTCTGCAATATTGTGTGATATATGTGATAATGTGACTGTTGCAGTGCGTTCCTGCTTAGGTCCAACGCGTTATGCGCTTAATACAGACAGGTAATATATACTTGCTACACACCGTTACTCAAATAAAAGTTACCATTCATTACAACTTAGTACCTACTAACAGATAAGAAAAAAACTGATTAAATAAGATAGAAAACTACATTGAACTAAATTCAAAACCCTAACAAAAATAAAGGAAACAAAATATATATAATATACATTTGGTTTACTTTATTCTGTTCTTTCAGAGAGAGAGAGAGAGAGAGTACGGGCTTAATCACCACGCGTGCCCACCGCGGTTTGGCAATTTCAATTTGGTGTGTGAACACCTCAGACACTCAGGTTTCATCACGATGTATTCCTTCACAGTTATAGTTGTCGAAATGTAAGAAGCCCGTTTTGACAGCTACACAAAAATGCATTTTACTTCGGATTTACTCGAACAAATACATAAAAAGACACAAACTCTGGCATATAATTATTTAACGCTCGAAAGAAAAAACAGATTTTTTAGCCCGAAAAGTTACTCATAGTTTAGATTTTTAATGATTTTGATCTCAAACTAGGTTAGATTCTATTGTTTTTGTAGCTGTCAAAACGGGCTTCTTTATTTTGACGACTTTAGCGAGTGGTATTGCCACTATAACTTCACAAATGTAGGTACGTAACTTATAAAACAAGGTCATTGGTACATGCCGGGATCTGACCTCCCGAATGAGAAGCCGGCGGTCTACGGCTCCGCTACCACCGCTTTCATATTTTTAACGCAATATAACCTTTCTGTATACCTGTACTCAAAAGAAAAGACTCCACTTACACATAATAATGATATCTGCACACCGTTTCCTTTTTGCAATCATCTCTGTACACTGAATGAAGGCTTGAGCCAGGTTTAAAGAAACTTTACAACCTTCAATGTGCGCTTTTGGGAACACACAACAATGGTTGAAAAGCCTTTTGCAATGAAGCTGGCTTATTCAACTTTTTTTTATATTTTTTATTTACAAGGATGGCTTGTGTGGCCAGTGTTTTCAGTAAGGAGGTTCATAATATTTCCTTTTTATATTGTTAATACTAATCTTTAATATAATATACATACCTACTTCGATTCTATGTACAGTCAACAACACGTCAACCAATAACCCCATTCACTCTACTCAATGGCGGCGTTACGGGTGACTTTGCAAGTAAAATATAGAGGTTGATGTGCTGTTGACTATACCTCACACGTTCTTTTCACGATGGTTTTGTTGTTGTTGTTCTTCGTGTATTTTTTTTGTTTACTTGTTTACTCTGTGTTTCAATGGCAATTTAATAATGCCTTCTTGCCTTCGTTCTAATAATGCTGCCATGTTAAGTAATCGAACGTCTTCCATAAAACACAAATCAAAATTTTTGTGAATTATGTGCTGCCGTGCCGTATTACTCGGATATTATCCTGCAGCCCAAAAAAGATAAAAAGAAAAACGGGCCCGCGCATAAAGCACAAAAAGGGAAAAGATAATACACTGTGTGTGTATGTAATATCAGCATAGCAACATCAGCAACATCCGCGACTGAATTTGAAATTGGAACGCGTTGGTTCCGATAGGCCTACGGCACATACTCTGAAACGTTTCATCTTCAGGGTAAATTTTTAAATAATTGTACTTTATTGCTCACAAAACATAGAAAAGGATATAAGATAAGGAAAAACGTGTGCAAAGGTCAGCTTATCTTTTTTTTTTAGCAAACCTCGGAGAATCGGAGAAGCAGTTAATAACAGGTCTATAAACGTGCACAATATAAACTACGGCATGAATCTACTTAAAAAAATAAACTAGAACTTAATTGAGTTCCATTAATAAACTAATCCCCAGTTTCTCGTACAATAACATGCTGTTAATCTACTGTTAACAGCTGTCAATTGACCAAAGTGCATAAAAAAAACCACTGACAGTAGATTAACAGCTTGTTAGTGTACGAGAAACCGAGGGTAAATCAACTACCGTTAACTCCTGTAACTTCGCCTATTTTTGGCTCGAATTTTCATATTTTTAAAATTTCCCGCCAAACTAAGATAGTCCGTTGCTATCGTTCTTCTACCACGTTGTGTAAATATGAGCGCTTTTCTAGTGTGCGTGTGTTAAGCCACCGATATTAGCCAATCAGCTTGTAATCTGCATTTGAAAAAGGACGGCGAAGTTTGGGAGCAAATCTTAACTTCGCCTGCTTCGCGTATTTTCTATAAAAATACATTTAATGTCAAAGAAAAATTTCCAATTGCATTGAAAAACATTTAGAACCATTATATAATAATGGAACTACTATAAACCTATCTTTTATTTTTTTATTGGAGGTAGGCGAAGTTAGGACGGCTTTTTTCGAAATTAGGAACAAACTTGAGGGTTGTCACTTTAAAAATAAAAAAAATTGTGTCACTATGATATATTTTATCACTAAATTTTTTTTTTGGTGTAACTATAGGAAATATAAAACCGAATGTAAAAACATGAATTATATTTATTAATAAACACACTTTTTTACAGTCTTTACTGTAATTTGTACAACAATTGTCGAACAATCAGGTACTTTTTAAGAAATGTTAGACTTTTTAATACCTATTTTACTAACATAGACAAGACACTAAAATTACTAGAAATAGACTATATATACTGTCATATATCTTTGACACACCTCCATTACTCTTACATAGATAATATATAATAACAAAAAGTCACCATTTTTTGTGAGAAAAAAAAATCATAAAAGTGACAACCCTACAGGTAGGCGAAGTTTGGCAGGTTATTGTCGGAAGCACCCTCGGTAACAATATTTACTAGATATTTTTTTTCAACTGAGACCTAGCCCACAAATATTTGCGCAACAGAAAGCCTAATACATAAGTTAACTACTGTAAAAGTATCTAGATCTTACCTTTAGTGTGCTTTTCAATATTGATCGCTTTGCTGGCAGTCGCAAAAAAAACGCACATGCTTTCTATGAATTTTTCCTTCATATTGACAAAATGGCCGTTCCGATTTTGACCAATGGAGGTGCAATAGGACCATAGACAAATTATTGAACCAACCAATGAGTAGGCAGCAGTATTGCCATTATAATAAAAATATTATTCCCATTTAATTTTTTTGGGCGAAGTTAGGTACAAAAGGCGAAGTTACAGGAGACGACGGTACATAAATTGAATACCTGCATAATAATATTAACATGTATTTATTATGTACATATTTTGTATGTAGTTTGAAGAAAAATAATGCTCATTCAACTTCTTTTTAAAAATAAGAGGGCGCGAGTAACACTGACTATTCACTGTCACTCTTGCGTCAATCTCTTTCATTTGATATGTAATTTGTCAAAATCGGTCCAGGTCAGGTCCCGGTTGGCTTCATAGAGAAACATAACTCCATTGCTTTACAAGTCGGGTAAGAAATAAATAAACGCAACCGCCCACTAAAGCTGCATTTTCACCAACTCAGTACGCACGGACAGAGTGACTCATTGGGTTTTCACGATCTTAGTGCACTCGGGCCGAGTGAGCCGAAATGGCTACTCGAATCGTGAGCACCGGCGTTCAATTTTCTGAAAAAAATTGTCTGTTTCCATTATATGTGTGATATGTTATGTAAAATATTATTTTTTTTACTAAAATTGGTGTACTCGATACGAGTAGTATTCGAGTAGCCATTTCAGCTCACTCAGCCCGAGTGCACTAAGATTCTGAAAACCCGCCAGAGTAAGGCCTGGGTGAATCACCCGAGAGCAGCGTTCCGTTTCCCACGGCCTTGATCCTCCGCCCTATCAGTCGCCGCCGAGTGACCTTGGTCCCCGTTCCCTTTATCGACCATCCCTTCCCTCCTCCCCATTCCCCCTCACCGGGGATCATGAAACCCTGTGACCTTCCCGTTTACGGGGGCGGGTGCGTCACAGTGGACGCACTTTTTCGGGGTGCCAGAGGATGTTTTTTGTTCGGAGCATGTTTGAGTAATTGGCTTATTTTTCGCTCTGTCTCGACGGGGGCCGTTGATGGTGCTTTGGCCCTAGTATATGTGGCTCGTTGACTGGATGGGAGACAATTTGTTTTTACACGTTTTTGTCGATCTAAGCCCATATCTCGCACTTTGACCTAATTTTTATTTCCCTTATTTTCATTACAATTGACCCAGTCACAAAGGGTTCCGTACCATTATCTATACAACATTCGACGTAAAAATCGGGAAAAAACGGTAAAATATCACGTTTGTTGTATGGGAGCCCACTTTAAATATTTATTTTATTTTAATTTAATCGTTTATTTTTGAAGCGAATATAAAACTAAATATTCTGTGAATATTTCAAGCATCTACCGGTTGCTGTAATTAATATTGAGCAAAAAACGCCAAAAGATTACGTTTGTTGTATGGGGGCCCCACTTAAATATCTATTTTATTCAGTTGGAAAACTAATACGTTTTTATGTTTTCACGTTGTTATGGCGGCAACAGAAATACATCATATGTGAAAATTTCAACTCCCTAGCTATCACGGTTCATGAGATACCTACACCTACAGCCTGGTGACAGACGGACTTAACGGACAGCGGAGTCTTAGTAATAGGGTTCGTTACCCTTTGGTGTTCTTAATAAAACCTATGTTTTGTTAGTCTTGTGAGTAGAACAATCGACAGCACATTAACCTTTACATCTGTGCCTATTCCCAGTCGTGTTACGGACGACTTAACAAATAAAAACGACATTAAGATTTATTTAAAGAAAACGATGTCACATATTATAAAATTTGAAAGCACCTTTTTTGTCCACCTTATTAAGTCCACCTTTTGTACACTTTCTCTTTTGCAATAAAGGAATAATAATAACCGCTCTGGGGCATACTTGATGCAGAGGATCTCTCTCGCTGTGCAGCGGGGTAACGCTGCCGGCGTTATGGGAACCTTTGGCTCGAGTATGTCTCGGGGCGGTTTGTTTGACAGTTAATTTATTCGTCATCTTGATTTATTACTTTGGACGAAACAATTGTGGATGTATTATTATTATTTTTTTTTTACTATAAAGTATACGTTAAACATGGACCATACAATATCCACCAAAAAGTTTCGTCAAGAAATCTACACGCGTAATCCAACAAACCATAACCGTAAGAACCAAAGGACCTCATTAGACTAATTGCCCCTTCAGGAATTATACTCCTGCCCGTTTTTAAAGGGCCCGGAGTTCGATCCTTCTTGTGTTCTGGGGTGAGGGAGGTAAGTACAGTCGACACCAAATGAACCGTTACATTTTAGTTACAAATTCGCCCGCAACTCGTCTGAGTGGAATGCAAGGTTGATACGCTGTCCACTGTACCTACCCCCGTGTAGAGTAAATGGAAACACGTCCTTATTTTCAATGGATGACGATAATTCGGTTTCTGAAAGGGCCAAACTATAATTATTTTCAGTATCCGTTAAGCTTACATAGCAAATGGAAAATACAATGTCATCAACTCAGGAAGGTGTACCAGAAAAAATGTCGGTCTTCTCGTGTGCTAAATTTCATCCCAATCAGTTGAGTCGGAAACCACTCACATCCTTAGCATAGGTATTAGCTGGAGCTGCGACTCTGTTCCGTGACATTCGAATAATTCTGGTTAAAGACCAACTGATAGTAGAGCTCTTAAGTATACCTACTTGTAAAAAAAACTGTAATAAATAACTATGAAATCAGAATAACATAAGCAGCCTATATACGTCCCACTGTAGGGCACAGGCCTTCTGTCAGGGAGAGAGTATGGGCTTAATCACCACGCGTGCCCACCGCGGATTGGTGATTTCAAGCGAGGTATGTGAATAGCTCAGACACTCAGGTTTCCTCACGATGTTATCCTTCACCGTTAGCGAGTGGTATTGCTACTATAACTTCACAAATGTACATAACTTAGAACACCAAGTACAAGTACATGCCCGCACTGAGGATCGAACCTGGGTCTCGCACTTCCGAGTCCGAGGTTCTACCCACTCGGCTGAAATCAGCATAAATCCAACAATATATAAAAAAAACACACAAAAAAGACAAAAATAAAAAACTGTTATAAGAACTAACCGACCACCCTACTGCTGAACATTAACTACTAAGTAAGCGGGGACCAACGCAATGAGTCACATGCAATGTTGGTTTTGGGTCCCGCCTGCTTAGTAGTTAATGTCGAGTCAGCAGTCGGGTTGTTGGTTAGTTCCTGTAACAGTTTTTTTTGTCTTTTTTGTGTTTTTTTTTAGTTTTTGTTGGATTTATGCTGATTTCATATAGCCTATGACACTCGCGCAAGCACGACGAATCGATTGACATCTTACTTGTCAAAATCTGACCTGCGTGCTCTGGTGTTCAATAATACGCCGCCTGTATACGTCCCACCGTCTTCCTGAGATTCCAACCGCTTACTGCGATCGCCAACCCGCCTGCCAAGTGTGGCGATTATGGCGAAACCCCTCATGGTTATGTTCGAAGCTTGGAAAACCATGAGGGAGGCCTATGTCCTGCAGTGGGCGTCAAATGGCTGATGATGATACGTCCTACTGTAGGGCACAGGCCCTCTCAGGGAGAGAGTAGAATACTCTTAACTTATCTTCCAGAGATTTTAATGTTCCCGCTCCTTAAAAAACATAAGACATTGTAACGAACAGTTTTAGATAGAGTTTTATTTAAAAGCACTTCAAAACGTAGACTTCCAACTAGAAATTGCGATCTCTAAAATAAATGGCTTACAATTTTACTATGAAAAGTGGTCTTTTGTTGATAAGACACTTTCCTCCTATTCCTTTCTTTCTTTTATAAATGTTTGGTATACTCGATGAAACTGCATACGTTAAAAAAAACCAACATCTGTTACCAGTAAATTAACATATTGTTTGTATACGAGAAACTGGGGGTAAGCCTTAGCCCGCAGCATACGTAAAAATACAATTGTGGCTATACAGGGAGGATTATATGAATAAATAAATCGGTTCCGGAGGGGCGCGACGGCACGTGTGCGGCGGTGTGGCAAAATATGGCATTCTCCTTTATTTGTTATCTCAGTGACAGAAACATGTCTTTGACCGGTTGCTATTGCGCAGGGCATCCTAATTAGGGCCTAGGGCAACTGATTGTACGAGTATTGTGTGGTAGTTAAAGTATATAGCATCAGCATACTTGAATTTTGCAGGAACAGGTTTAAAAAAAATGGTGATATATCTTCAAGCTCTTGTAGTAAAGAACACACATACACACAGGTCGTCCTGCCTGTCCTTATCATGAGTCAATAAATCGATTAAATATCGTATTTATATGGCGAGGCGGAAATTGTGGGAGCGGCATTTATCTATGGAGAATTTTATATGCTTTGTACAGTCACACATGAATGCCAAACGCACAAAAAAAGTAATCGACAAAAGAAAGTAACGAACGGACTGTCAATTCAATTCAATTTTTGGAGCAATGGCAACCAGCCGACGTCGACTAACGGACTGTCCGTTCACAGTTATTTTACCTCTGACAGATGTCATTCTATCCTTTCGTTATGTTGGTACACAGAGAAAAAAATCACTCAGGGTTGCCATCCGTACGAGCTTTCTTGTACAAGTACGAGATTTAGAGGTCCCGGTACGAGGTACGAACTCACATTCATCCTCGTACGATATTTAATTTTTAATTCTGTAAATGTTTTGTTTTATTCGTGTAATTTTATGTGTGCAATAAAGTATAAAGTATATTGTAAGATATTCATTGATACAAATTTGAATTCTTGGATACCAATTAATCGTTTGAAATGCATCTTAATCGGAATCGAGATACACAGCTGCTTTCACTGAGAGTTATAAGCACGATCAACCGTGCCGTTATCAGAAACTTATTACGACCATAACTTTGAAAATTATTATACTATTAATGCAGACAAGAGATCCATTTTGGTATGCTTATTAAGTACCTTATTACATAATCTTTTTCATATTTTGTATCGAAAATCGAAAGCTAAATGTGGCAACACAATGCTCAGGTGGGCCAACCTAATAGCTAGAGATAAAATAACTGTGAACGGTCTGTAAGTGACTACATTCTGTAGTCATGAGGTCACATCAAAGTGGTTGAGACTGGCGTCGGCTGACCCCTGCATTTTGCTCGAGAACTCGAGTCTTTTGGTATTTAAAGTTATTAATGGCAATCATGGCACCTATATCATTTTGTTAGCAACGTGTTTAAGATGATTTGACAAAAAACGGTCAGATTGAAGATTTTTTTTCGCTTCCTTTTTCTCCGCTACAAATCGACCCGAATGCAGCGGCTAACATTGTCAAAACTGAATTTGCACGGATATTTACTTGTTCATTTTCATTTTACGATTTTCCGACGTATACATTGACATGCGACGAGCGGGCTGCACGATTTTAATCAAAAATAATCCTTAAATACATATGACGTTTTTGTTATCTTTATTTTTACTTAGAAGGATTTGAGCCCTATAACAATATATCAATATGTCCTAAATTGCAATATGTTTTCTTGCACTACCTTATCAATATTACCTATTATAAGTACATAAAATACTCTAAATTTATTAACTAACTTATAACATTTTACTACACATTTTATTTATTAATAAAGCTGCAATTAAGGTAGGGTCGTACCACGCGCGCTGGAATGTACCAATATCCATTACATTTAACTTCAACTAGGCTTTTATTTCTGCTCTATGCACTGAAAACTTGGTACATTCCAAAAGTATATGTTGCACGTCTTCCACTGTGTTACAAGTTTCACAGTTTGGGCTAAGGACTTTACCCATGAGGAAATTGAATTTATTTAATGACATATATGACCATTTCTTAGTCTAAATGCAGATATAATATAACACATCGTCAGTCTCACATTGGCAACAAGAATGCAAAAATAATCTGATTCCCGTGTCATGCTCCCCGGCCGCACGTGGCCGGGATTTATTGCGGTAGTGTTCTAACGTCTCTAATCTTAAGACATTTAAGGTTTATTTCAGTTTGTAAGGTTGCCCATGTCGCTGGCCCGTTGTGACGTAGATAGTCCGTTATCGTCCAATGGGAAGACCGTCCATCGTCATTGACTTTCGCGGCTCACTGTACGAGAAGATTGCACTATTTGATTTAAGAACGCTACTCCGCTTTTTATCGGATTTATGCATACAGTTCTCAAAATGTTATCGGCACTGAGAATTTGTTTTTTTTATAAACATTTCAATTTTATCTGTACCTTTAATAATACCAAGTGTTTTGACTTCTAGAAGAGGCCGCAAAAAATATTAGGTGTTTTATTTATTTTATGTATACATTAAAATGGGCATGTACGAAAATAAAGTCGGCCGGTCAGATCCCACACTAAAAAATGATGTTTTGATGTTTTTTCTTGATCTTTGTGCCTAATGTTGTATAGATAATGGTACGGAACCTTTAAACGGTTTCTCAATTGAGAATTTAACTAAATAAATCCTTAAGTAACGTTCTGTCACACTCTTTTCTTAGGAATTGGAAGAGACAGCACTACAGTTAACTATTTACTCAGCGAAATTCTCAATTCAGAAATGCCTAGATTTTGTATGAAGAACCTTTATTTAAGCGCTATTTGAGCCGTCGTTAGGAAAGTAGTGCGTCTCAGCCTTATACATCCAAATTGTTTTGCTGAACCTACCTTTATCATTTTAAGTCTAGTTAGTATGTAATTTTGTAGTTCATTCGTCGAAAGAGGTCCAACTCCTAAGAAACAGGTAAATCCTAGTTAAGGAGTTGGAAACCGCTTTTAAATCTGTGAATCACTTGCTACTAGACTATGGTATTTTTATTTTGTCTCACTATGTATTGAGAGTATATGTTTTTGGTCAAATAAACACTAAATTTTTACTTACTTATCATACTTAGAAGATATAAAGAAAGAGAGGGAGAAAAAGGCCACGGAGAAGCTATATTGACCGAAGTAAAGAGAAGGTGGAAGAACCGATGCCCAAGAACCGATGGTCGATGGGGTGCAAAGGTTCTCGAGAGCAGACGAAGAACTGGCAAACCAGCTCGCTGGACCGACGATCTGAGGCAGACTGCTGGCAGTGGCTGGCTGAAGATGGCCGAGGACAGAAGGAAGTGGCATGCCTTAGGGGAGGCCTATGTCTAGCAGTGGCCAAGTAGAGGCTGATTGATTGATCGAAACAGAAGGTAGATGTCGTGACGTATAATCGCTCGTAGCCCCGGCTGCCCGAGTGATCTTAAACGATCACGAAGGTTAAGCAACACAGGGCAGGGCGCGTTCAGTGCATGGATGGGTCGCCGTCTATGCCTAACGCTAGTGGCGGCGAAGTTAATGGCCTGTGACCGGAGAGTCTGGAGGATGCTGCACCGAAGAGTCCAAATCTTATATCTGTAATTATTATGATGACTAAAACGGATTAGTGATTTACTTTTTATCTTGCCCTTTGCAAAACATCCCCTATTTGGCCGAAGAAAAAAAAGTACCCAAAACCGGCGTGCGTGCATGCAACGAACGACTAATGAATGTAGATAAAGCGAAAGAGATCTACCCGGGTCGTGGCAAGTGGCAGACCCTGATATCTGCCTACCCCTCCGGGATACAGGCGTGAGTTTATGTTATGTTACGTGTTATTATTATTAAGTTCTTTGGTAAATAAAAAAATTAAAAATATTCACATTTCTTTTAGGGAAATCTTTAGTTCTGAAGAAGTTTTCGTTTTTACAGTTAGCAAAAAAAAGTTTCGATATCTAATCTATACTGGTATCACGTTCAAAGCGTCGATGCCGATAAATGTATCAACCCAAAAGTATCGGTACTACTCACTATTACATTTGAAATCGCTAAAGAAAACAACAATTACTGGAGTATTTACTCATTTATTTTCATTAAAAAAAATACACATTATAATTAATTTAACACAAAAAATACTTTATATTCCTCGATTATCTTTGCAGCAGTCGAATATAAAAGCAATTTGTTTATACTGATTTTGGTCCAGAACAATGGAAGGTCGCGTCGTGACGTCATTAGAGGGCGCTTAGAGAACACCAAATATTATGTTTTAATTAGCTAACGGCTGAATAATTTTGATAGCTACTTCGAATTGCTTTTCGTGGCTATTCCTCGAAATTCTTTTCGATTTAAATGCATTCATCGCGAAGCTTACCCTCCCCTTTCGCGAATTACCCAGAATTTAGTAACTAATACGCCATGGCAACACTACCATTAATTAAACTATGGTGGGGGTTTCCCGGGAAACTTGTACACGAGCGCCAGAGATAACGCTACATGTTGGAAAGGGAAATAGCTATATCATGTCAAAATAACGCTAGTGAGGAGAAGAGATGTGCAAAAGTATCGAATCGATACTCGGTAAAGCGTCGGAGGCTAAGTATAGAGTCCAAAAGTACTATGTATCGATCGATACTACTCAGGTATCGATCCAAATATCTTTATTATTATAAATGTACACAAGATGGATCATAAAAGTAACCAAACTAGGATGAACATGTTCTATGGTTACTCGAAAAAAACTAAAGTCAAATTGGATTGCATAATAAGCAGTTAATAATATATGTTCTGCTTTTCGATAAATAACCTCGACATCGCATGACGCCTTTTTGAAACGAATGCTTGACGTAGTCCTCAAAGCTGCGCAACTAAAAATATTTCTACGAGTATAAAGCTATATTCTACGGGGTGTTGCATAAAGGTTCGCTAGAACTGGGGGTATATTTGGGGGTACCCAACAATTCAAACAACTTTTAATGTGACATACACAGCCTGCAAATTTGCAAATTTGCCTTCCTACAGACTGATATAAGTCATGTTATCAACTAATGTATGTAAGCCATCCACAATCATCCATCAAGCCATCAAGGAATCCGAAAAAATAAATACAACTTTGTATTGTATCTGGCTACCCATAGCACAGGGAATCCTAGTTTGGGAGCCAGTAACCACTCTTTTAACCCTTTTCTAAATAAAGTTTTTTCATTTTTTTCATTGTGTTTAGCAACCTACCTTTACTTCCCGGGCAACGGGCAAAATTGACCGAGAGTGAGATAGCAACAACAAAACAGATGATTTCAGATTTCCCCTTCTAAGTGAGAAGTATCTTCTTTTTAGGGTACCTTAGTCAACAAGGAACCCTGATTTTTCATGTATCTTTATAATATATGGTGTGCAATAAAGAGTATTAATCTAATCTAATCTATAGTTTCGCCATGTCAGTCTGCCTGTCCGCAGCTTAGCACAGAGATGATAAGTATTAGAGAGCTGAAATTTGGCACAGATATACATATTTATTACGCCGACAAAACGGTAGAATAAAACCTCAAAAAAAAATACTGTTACTCCCCTAGTGCACGTAAATTAAGATGCATTTTTCGCCTGCACCCTAGTGTGGTTGGAGTATTTTTGGATTGGTCCTTTAAAAATATTGTGGATGTAAGGCGACCGTTTTTAGGGTTCCGTAACCAAAGGGTAAAAACGGGACCCTGTTACTAAGACTTCGCTGCCTGTCTGTCCGTCCGTCCGTCCGTCCGTCTGTCTGTCACCAGGCTGTATCTCAAGAACCGTGTTAGCTAGAGAGTTGAAATTTTCACAGATTATGTATTTCTGTTGCCGCTATAACAACAAATACTAAAAACAAAATAAAATAATTATTTAAGGGGGGCTCCCATACAACAAACGTGATTTTTTTGGTGTTTCTTTTTAATCTTTGTGTCTGATGTTGTATAGATGTGGTACGGAACCCTCCGTGCGCGAGTCCGACTCGCACTTGGCCGATTTTCCATTTAATGTTCCGTTTACTAAATCTTAAGCTTCAAAGCGCAAATAATTGTCAAAGCAGGGCGTCGCCCCCCTCTCCCGGCCAAAGAGTTTCTTTGAATTACTTCAAATTACTTTGATGAAGTTGTTAGTTCTGTAAACACTGCGCGTGGCCCGACACGAACTTGGCCGGTTTTATTATTGATTTGTATTGAGATGCAGCAGTATAGTTACCTCCAAAAAAATATAGCAATATTGCAAATTTACACGTTGTACTTAAAAATATATCAGATTGTTTTTCATTGATATGAAACCGATAATCGCTTTTTCACACTAAAATGAATATTAAATACTTAAAAAAATATTTCGAATTTTTTTACATGATAAAGTTGTTTGTATTGATGGGTATCTAGAGGGCGATTGTGTCTAATGTTCAACACATTAATGAGTAATAACTTCTGTTAAAACTTTTTACTACATAAGAAACAACATGTACAAAGGCGAGCTTGTCTCTGCTGATCTACCGGCAAACCTTATAGAATAGGAGAAGCAGTAAAAAACGGTAAGTTCTTCCTGTCGGACCTTTCCGCAGCACTCTGTATCACTCTTTATCTTTCTAGACAATCTACGGACACAATCGCATGTCTCTATTAGACCAAGTCTTATTGACACAGATGTTCCGTTGTTATATGGGGCAAGCAACATGAGGCACGGGCCTTATATTCTGCGTGACGTCATAGTTTGTCCATGGGTTTACTCAGGGATTGGATAATAATAATATCCCACCAAAAACATTTTCATGTAAAATGTTGCCAAGGCGAGACCATATACCTCGTATGTCAAAAAGTTGTCAGATTTCATGTAGAGCCAAGCTTCTAACTCTACACGTCCTAACTCTACAAGACCTAACTTCACAAATTCTACACCGTCGTCAAAATATAAGTAATGTAATACGAATACGAAGGTAAATTTCGCCACCATCTACAACAGCTCGTGGGAAATCGGGCGGTCCTGAAAGCAGAAGACGCCCGGATCGAGCCTGTCCGATGATTTTTTTCCTATTTTTTCATCGCGTCTAAATATAATTTCCAAAGAACACCATTAACCAAAAAAAAAAAATACCGAGCAAAGATCGGTTATCCAGGTACTATGATATAATATGAATAAATTTACGCCCATGCTACGGTAGCGAAATGGCCAAGAAACATCATCATCAGCCATTCGACGCCCACTGCAGGACATAGGCCTCCTTCATGGTGATCATAACCATGAGGGGTTTTGCCATAATCGCACCGCTTGGCAGGCGGGTTGGCGATCGCGGTATGCGGTTGGAATCTCAGGAAGACCCTGCTGCCCGTCTCCCGGTAATTGATTTCCTTAGTCGCCTTCTACAGCATCCACGGAAAGAAATGGAGTGACACTATTCTTAATCCGGCGCCACACCCAAGCCACATATTGTTTAATTATTCTTATTTTTGTGTGTGCGCTTCAATATTAAGTATTAGGACTACATTCTGTTAAAATAGCTCTTAGAAATAAATAAATAAAAAGAACAACTTATTTTCCCTAGTTTAAGGGGTTGGGGGGTAAAAGTTCCAAGTATTAGAATTTTATGTTGTTTGTGAACAAGCAAAATTTCAACTCAAGGCCTTCAAGAAGTAACCTATGAATTTTGATGATAATCAGTGAGTCTGTGACGATACTGGGTTTTTTTAAAGCTATCCAATTGTTTACTGAGTCTACTATTGGTATCATATCCTGAGAATCTTGTTTATCTAATATAATCCAAACAGAAGCGCTTCGGGAAAAGGTAGTAGTGCCCTTGCGTTTCGCTTGGTCGTCTTGGCGGGGGCACTACCGTGCCCCCAGATAACACCAAAACTTAAGGGACCTTTAAAATTACAGTATGAATAAACGGTATGAATAGGTAAAACTTTAAGTAATGTAACTTTACATAGGTAATGTTAGTCCTCAATTAGCGTATGCTTGGTATATGTTTACTAACTACTTTATAAAGCTTAGTTCTGTGGGCGTTGTTGAGTTAATAAAGTGAAATAAATTCTGAATTGTGAAATATTTGGATAACGATTTATTTTGATGTCGTTATTTTATACCATATTCATAAATAAAACCCTTTACAGTTTCCAAACGCCTTGAATTTACTAGCACAAAATGGCTCAAATATTTGTAGGCTTCTTTATACTATATTAGAACACTTGTGTGATAATAAAAAGGTCCGTGCATTCCAAGGGATTTTGAAGATAATGAAGGCTATTTTACAAACTGTTTCAACACAGTTGCCCGTAAATTGACTCTTTTTACACCATTTTTAGTTTCATAATTGAGCATATTAGCATATTTTGCTGTAAAAACATTACCGTAAAAGTGCTGTAAAATAAACTTTTTTTTTAAATTTCAGCAAAAGTTTATGTCTTAAAAATTGAATATTTTTACGAATACTAAATTCATTTAGGGTTAAGATGACTAATAAACATTTCATTTCGTCAAATTGTATAATAACGTAACAGCCGGTTTTTCCTATGCCTTTATTGAACCTTCGCGCGCATCGAAAGTGCAGCGCGAAAAAAACAAAACTTACGCGGCATTTTCCGTAAATATTTGGTAAAGTTGCTGCTGTGTGGTTAATTAGGTACTATCAAAAATGTCTACTTCAAGTTACTAACAACACAAGTTTGTTTTTTTCCTCGCAATTGTGTTGAAAAACAACTCGTGTGCACTGATCGTTACACACTCAGCTTCCTTACCGCGCTCGCCTACTTACTCGCACTTACAATAATGCCTCGTGTGTAATGAATGACCAACTTAGCACACTTGTATCATAATGTACTATTAACAAATTTTCGTTATCTTTATAAGACAGAAACTTTTATCATATTATTTACAAGGAAGGAGGAACTTGTCAGTAGGTTAGTATTATAATTCTAAAAGCGTTACACGATTAACTACTACTGAGCTACGAGTTCAAACTTGGACTACGTAGTATAAGCCACGAACCACTGAGTTATTCTAGACATCCCGTACTACGCCAGGTGTGATACGTACGGGTGTCTGGAATAGCCTAGCGGAGGTCCGGTCCACACTCTCCGGAACACGCCTCGAAAAAGGGACTGCGAGTCACCCGGCCTGTTTTCAGCGAACTGCCACGTAAACGGACGCGGTAAAAGGGTTAGGCAACTTATGCAATCGGGGCTACATAGGGGAGGAGCTCAACCATTGTATTTGCGGAGCCTCCCCATAGCCCTGGAAGTATCTCACTGCATGTCCCTCGTACATCTACCTGCACTCGAGAGGACGCTGGTGTGCGCATGGTCGTGTTCTGGGCCAAGAAATTTGAATAAAACTTTCGTAAGCACTATGTAGACCACAATTATAGCTTAATTCCAGTTTCACTTACTTGTTTTTTGAAAAACCAAGCAAGTGAATCCGGACTTAATCTGAATAGTTTGTCACCGACACGGTAAGAAGAAGAAATGCTTAGTTTCGTTTTTTTTCTATGTTTTGTTATTGCAAAAGCCAGTGAAATCGTCGGATAACTCAATAAATGTTGGACATTGGACACCTATGTTTTGGTGGTTATGAGAGTGGTGTTATAATTATTTTCCTCTTGTTTGTTTTAGATATTCAACCAATCATCATCATCAGCCATTCGACGCCCACTGCAGGACATATGCCTCCCTCATGGTTCCAGCGCATCCAGCGACTCCCCGTCCCAGGGGGGCCTTCCCACGTTGCGTTGTCGGGTCCGCGGTCGCCAGGTCAGAACTTTTTCGCCGCAACGACTATCAGTTCTCCGAGCTATGTGCTCCGCCCACTGCGTCTTCAACTGAGCAATTCTTTGAGCTATATCAGTAACTCGGGTTCTTCTGCGGATCTTCTCATTCCTGATTCGATCACGCAGCCAATCAACCAACAAGTGTACCTTAGTACCTAAATAGTTATTGGCTGAAGATCTTTATGATGTTCTCGATTGTTTATTTTAATAGACAGGAGGAACACAAATTAGTTTTTATACTACAAAATGATTACAATAAAATTTAAAATGGCATCATTATCGTCATCATCAACTCAACGGAGCCACAAAAAAAAAAACTGACACTAGATGAAATTTTTCTCACCGGAGGCGTGGCGAGATTCAGCCTTTGAATTTGCAAGGCGGAGCATACGAATCGCCTTGAGTGAGCGTAAAGGCGATGACCGAATCTAGTATCAATTTACCTCTTTCCAGCAGATCGAGTCAGTTTACAGTTTACAATAGATTACCAGATTGTAAGGTCAGATTTAGAATTTGCGAGGCGAGGCATACGAGTCAATTCGCAGGGAGTGTGGAGACGATGCCAGATTCTAGTATCGATTCACCTGCTTCCCAGCAGATCGAGTCTGTTCGCAAATAGATTACGTTTACTGCTCAATTATGCAGCGGCGAGCGTCTGACCGAGTGTGGAACTGGTTTTAGTGTCGCGCCAGAAATAATGGACATACTCTGTATACCTATAGTGTAGATAGATAGACATTACTTCATTACTCACAAGAAGGTAATTTTCAAAAGAGTTTTAATCTTAAACGTTCAGCCTACGGCCTTATCAGTGAGAGTGATCTCTTTGGATTTACTTTGGATGGAATGGAATACAAATATTGAAAAGGAAAGATAAGAGAAGGTAGTAATATTGTGTCCCATCAAAACATAAATTTAAAAAAAAAAGCCGGGCCAACTTCTCGTCTGAACTATGTGATTTTTCATAGAGACAAGGAACTTGGTAAGTTCTTACATAACCAACTTCTCGTCCGCTTGTCAAAGTTTAGAAGTCAAAGAGCTTGTGAAAGTTGGTCAGTTTTTTTTTTACATTTATGTTTTGATGGAATTATTATTCACATCATAAAGTAAAGGTATATCCCGCCTATTTCGTAAAATTTCCGAAATATCTGAGATTTGCCTGTAAGATTAGCAAATTGACATAACTGGGGTCTACACACGTAGGCCTCCCTCATGGTTTTCCTAACCATGTCGTAGAAGGCGACTAAGGAAATCCCAGCCAGGAGACGGGCAGCAGCGTCTTCCTGAGATTCCAACCGCATACTGCGTTCGCCAACCCGCCTGCCAAGCGTAGCGATGATGGCAAAACCCCTCACGATTAAGAAAACCACGGAGGAGGCCTATGTCCTGCAGTGGGAGTCAAATGGCTGTTGTTGATGATTATAATGATGCTTGTTTGACACTTGGTAGTCTAGTAACCAATCATAATCCCGTGCAACTTAATTTGACGTTTCGCCCGATTCGATCTCCTTCGCGAGAGATGCTTAGTTAATTTGCGCGGGTTGAATACCATTGAAATGACCCCGTACGCAGTCTATTGCCAAAAGAGGAAAATAACAGCTATCGTCGTGCCTATATCATACTATTGAAAAACGATGCTTGTAATAGGGGTTAAAGTATGAAATTGCCGTTTTATTGCAATAGGTTCTTTGAATTGACATAGAATCTTCATGGTTTGAGGTTTTCGAATGAAACTTTTTTCAAATGGTTTCTATGATGTTCTTTTTTTAAAAAATGTGAAACATTTGAATATCGACTTTCAATTGTTTTTGATATTCAATTTAGACAAGAAAGATGGATACTGCGAAAATTCGAGTGATTTTTGAATACGAGTTCCGACGCGGAACTAACGCGGCAGAAAGTTTAAACGCTTTCGTGATGGAAATTTCGACTTAAAGAACGAGCCACGAGGAAGACCGCCCACACAGGTGAATAACGATGAATTAAGAGAGATAGTGGAAGCCGACCCTAGTCAAACTACCCAGGAATTATCGGCATGGTTTAACGTTACCTTACCCACAATATTGACTCACTTGCGTCAAATCAATAAAATAAAAAAATACGAAAAATGGGTGCCCCATGATCACTCGAATTTTCGCAGTATCCATCTTTCTTGTCTAACTTGAATAACAAAAACAATTGAAAGTCAATATTAAAATGTTTCACATTTTTTAAAAAAAGAACATCATAGAAACCATTTGAAAAAAGTTTCATTCGAAAACCTCAAACCATGAAGATTCTATGTCAATTCAAAAAACCTATTGCAATAAAACGGCAATTTCATACTTTAACCCCTAATATTACACTCTAAGGGCCTTACCGTGTAGTTGTCAAAGGTGAAATTATACAAGATGAAACGTGTTTTGGAGTTGCGTAGTGGACCCATATCTGTCATTGTACTAAAATGTACTAACGGAATCGAGGCCCAGGAGACTGTAGCAACGTGAACAGCACGTCGGAGTGGGATGTTCGGCCTCATTTGACGGAAACGCGCGCGCGATGCGTCGCTTAATCGAGACAAGTCCATTGTTCCGTCTGCGCCGGCGACCACGTTAAGCTTCGGTCACACACAGCGAGTAATTGCTGCGTATGCCTACTCGCCGCGAGTATTCGCTGTGTGTGACAGGCTATTCGCTGCGAATTGATTCACTCGCCGCGACTAGAATTGAGCATGTTCAATTTTTGTCGCTGCGAATGCGCGCTGACAGATGAATTTCTCGTGTAGAACTGTGTGTGACAGGCGGGCAGCGAATGGTCGCTGCGACTATTATTCGCCAATAAACACCGCAACCAAAATACACCGCATGTTGCAGAAAGGTCAGGTGAAACTGCACCGCAGTTTGGCGAAACTTGTAAAAAAAATAAATGTAAAAAAAAAAACATAGGCCTGGGGCGCACAGGTAGGACTTGGGACGTGGGCGCGGAAAAGAAGCGAGGCGTTGCGTCTTATCTGTGTAGGCTTTATCCCATCGCTCTAGTACATTTTGTATGAAAATGCATTGAAAGGAAGCCGCGTCTTTTTCGCGCCCTCGTCCCACGTCCTTCCTGCGTGCCCCACGTATTAAGGAGGTTATAAACAAGTTTTATTATGAAAACGACTAAGAAACTTGAAAAAAAACCTTCTTTGTTTGCTGATTCATAAGGACGAAAAAAGAAAGAAGGAAAAAGAAGTGGCATGCCTTGGGGGCGGCCCATGTCCAGCATTGGATGAATATAGGCCGATTGATTGATTGATAGACTGTTTCATTGGTCTAGCGGTATAACGTCTGATTACCGTGCCTGAGGTCGTGGGTTCGATTCCCACTGGGGACCGCCGTACATTTGTACAAATGGCCTCTGTCCGTGTGTATTTCCATGTTTGTGATGCCCTTGCCTGGTTACCATAGCACAGGGTATCCTAGTTTGGGGCCAGGAAAAGTGATTGTGTTGTGTAAGTTTTTACAGCTATTTCTTACATTTCCTAGTGCTGATATAAAATATTGACAAAGGAAGTCAAATAAATCCCTCACGTTTACTCTTTCTACAAATATCAATTGTGAGACTAATTTTGGAACTAACAACTTGGACGTTCATTAAGTGAACATTTTGTTTTTAAGTTAGTTCCGGATTCACACTTCGTTTTAATGTGTAGTGCTTACGAAAGTTTTCAGTAAGAAAACAATTTTTTTTTATAACGAATAAAAATATTTGAATTGCCATAATTATTTTTATGAAGTGTAGGTACTATACTTTTTCATTGTAACTTTCATATTTTATGTCTTTATGTCTAATAAAGAATATTCTTATCTTATCTTATAATATTTAATATCACAAATTTTGCCTGTATAAACACTGGCAACCCCACGTGTATTATTTTATTTCAGACCGAGATCCATAATTTCTTGTATGATCATAATACATGTCACTTTATATAATTTTTAGTTAAATTATAATTTAACTTGTTTTATGTGAAGCCGGGGAAACCTACGGCAGTACGGATTCCGAAAAGAGATGCTTCGATGAGTCGCGTGTTGCTAAAACGGCCCCTTTCAGCTACTAATTGTTTTATAATGACATTAGAATGTTGACGGCTGAAAATAGAAAAAGCTGTTTACAGAAAGTCACATATCTCTTTGGGGCGTCATCCGTGTTAGTTTTTACAATTTTTAGTTCCATAGTCATCAAGGAACCCTTACAGTTTCGCCATGTCTGTCCGTCTGTCTGTCCGCGGCTTAGCATACTAGAGAGCAGAAATTTGGCGTAATATATAAATATTTACTACGCCAACGAAACGGTAGAGTAAAATGTTAAAAAAAAAGTTTGAGGGTACCACCCCTTCACCTAAGTTAGGGATGCATTTTTTTTTCTCGCCTACGCCATAGTGTGGGGTTATCACAGAACAAAAGGGGGTATCGTTAGATTGGTCGTTTAAAAATACATATCGTAGGTGTAGGAAGACCATTATTAAGCTTTAAAGCGCAAATTTTTGCCAGAGTAGGGCGTCCTTCCCCCTTTCCCGGCTAAACAGCAGATTGTAGAAACTTGAAAAAATTCAGGGCAGTAGCACATGTAATGAACTAAAATGGAAAGCTATCACAGCTAAGTTAGCTTTACAAGTTAACGAGTAATGGGCGACGAACTTATAAAAGGAAAACCTCGTACAAAATCCATTGAAAATTACGTTGATTGAGTTATTACTTCGGTAAAGCAGACCTCTTTTTACCGTACCCTACACTGCGCGTGGCCTGACGCGCACTTGGCCGGTTTTTTATTTATGTATTCTCAATTGTTTACCACTGCTGGGAGGCCCTTTGCCAAATATTTGACATAAATGTCCATTATCTCTTGATCGCGTAGACATAGGGCGACTCGCGCCATGTCGTTGGATAAGTAAGTTAATAAATATATACGTATCTAGGGATAAACGAATAAATAGGTCATTGACAGGTTTGTCAGATATACAATTTATTTATGGATAGCTCTGCAAAAGTCATTGTGCAAGACTTTTTTGTACTTATTCACCGGATAGGACTTACCCCTGGATAAACAGATAGATCGTTCTGTCAGTTATTAGCGTTGGCAAAAGCTGCCTTTAGACGCTTCATACCACAGAGGCACGGTGTGTCAAGACCGTCTTTCTCAGGACGGACCTCAGTTCCACGGACCGACAGACAGATTTTGAGATACCATAGAAGCGGCAAACGGCCTTTTTAGCATTTCTTCCGTGAGTCACTAGACCAGGCCCTGGCGGGAAATCATTGCTGTGGGTAATAAACCTGCAGAAAATACTGAGCCTGTGGCCGTTTTACCGCCGCATGGACATAGCCCTTTCTTATTGTTTTTTGACTTGTCCGTTTTTTCGTTTCCTATGTCTTGTATGATGTTTGTGTGGCGATATAGTATATTTCATAACAAGTGTGGAAAGGCTGTCACTGCAAAGAGTTCCGACAAATGTCTACCCGAGCCGGAGGCGCAGCCGAAGGTGAGGGTTGACAGTCGGAACCAGTTGCAATGACGGTTCCGCACGTGTACTGAACGACTATTTTTAATACAGTTGCGAAAAAATGAAAAACTATTTGCTTTTTTCTCTTCTCTCCACGTAATAAATTCGTCGTATGTAGATATGTAGCGACTTTTTGACTTTTCCGGTAAAATGTTCTCCGAAGCATTTTGTGCAATTATACTGAGTTCCGGTGGTGTTAATTCAAAAAAACTAGGGTCGAAATTACACATTTTGTGCAACAAACAACTAAACTCGCAAAGAAAATTTCTGAAAAATGGCGCCAACCGTAGAATATAAGCAGTTTTTTTTTTCTTCACCCATTCTGGTAGGCAAAGGGAACTATGCCCATACAGCCAAGTCTTCAGTAGAAGTTTTTTATTGATATGAAATGAAAATGAAATTTAATGAGATGAAATGAAATGAAACCAAACTCATTCAATCAAATCATTATCTAAATCTGATATTGAAACAAATTAGTAGCTTCTTTTTAGAAATATACGTATTTGCATGAATCATAAAAACTTCTATGAATTTTTTTAGTAAAAACTTCATGGTTGGTTTTTCTTTTTAATAGACATTATTTTGACAGTTGGGAAAGAGAAGGCACGAGTTCGGGAAAGGTAAAAAAAAGCACGAGTAGAGAAAGAGAGAGTGAGAGTACGGGCTTAATCACCACGCGTGCCCACCGCGGATTGGCAATTTCAAGCGCTGAGGTGTGTGAACACCTCAGGCACTCAGGTTTCCTCACGATATTTTCCTTCACAGTTAGCGAGAGGCATTGCTACTATAACTTCACAAATGTACGTAACATAGAAAACAAAGTCATTGGTGCATGCCGGGATTCGAACCCACGACCTCCCGAATAAGAAGCCGGCGTTCTACCGCTCCGCTATCGCCGCAACGTAAGTAAATATAATATTAGTTTCTTTGCTATGCTATGTTTGTCTCGCATCTGTAAATATAACCAACTTTGTTCCTTTATTGATATTTATTTGCTTGCTTTGAGTATTATCTCTGTCATCACGTTTAGAGAAACAAATGCAGTACATACATTGTCAAAAAGTACTTTTACAAAATGTGACACAAAATAAGAATGAAACAGAAGTATCACTTCTCCAAAACATGCTGGACGAGGGAGGCTGAGGAGAGTAACAAGTGGCGTGTGTTGAGCTCAAAAGTAGATAAATGTGGTCTGACAGTTGGTTGGTGTTACGGAGTTTCGGACTCATCAGGGGCTAATTTCAAGATATACAATTCGTGGTTAACTATGACAGTTCGATGTACATAGCGTAGCCGATTAGCCAAAAGATATACAAGTGACAAGTGTCATAATAAACTTTGAATTACAGTTTCTTTAATGCCATAGAAAATATAGATCATAGATTAACGCGGCCCTGGGGCTGCGCAATGTACATCGAATTGTCATAATAAACTACGAATTGTATTTTTATGAAGCTCGGCCCTGGTCGTACTTAACACTGTTTTTTTTTTTTCACCATGGCCAACTGACAGTTGCATATGTTAACAGTTACGCCAGGTTTCTCGTATACTAACAATTTATTCATCTACTGTCAACAGTTACAAATTTTTTTGTATGCGCTTTGGCAAACAGACAGATGTTAACAGTAGATTAACAGATCGTTTGTGTACGGGAAACCGGGGATTAGTGTACGCAAAATATGTATTTAGCGCCGATTAATAGGAAACTCTCCCATAAACCGGCTTTAACCCTGTCCTAACAATGCATTTATAAACAGGACTAAAAATGTCAAAGTTGTTCAACATCAACATCAGCCCACCGCTTCCCCATTACTTTTCACCATTACACCATCTTTCGCGGTCTCTCGCCATTTGCATCCATTGCGGCCCTTTGACGTCTTGCTCACATCGTCTGACCATCGGGCTGTCGGTCTACCCACTGACCGCCATCCGGTTCTTGGCCACCACTCAGTTACTGACCTGGTCCACCTGCCATCTTCCCGCCTCACCAGGTGTCCTGCCCAACGTCACCTCAGACTCGAGGTTATATTGGTTAATATAGTCGACCTTCATTCGACTTTGGGTGACGACATTTGGATCCACTATTCTGAGGCTTGCTCCATACATCTTTGTGCAACTTTCTCTCGGTGCATATTCTGCTTCGTGGGTAACCGTGGGGATAGGCAGAGCACAGTGGTTGAAAGTCGTGGTCTTCAGACATTGCGGGATGTTCGATTTGAAGACGTCGGCAAGTTTTCCAAATGCGGGCTGCATCCCAGCTGAATCCGCCGCGCGATCTCTTTCACCTGGGAATCTCGATTAAAAGATAAAAACAGATAAAGATAAAAAAACATACTCGCTGACCACCTCCACAGGGCTGTTACCGGCGATGACGTTCGGTACATTGACTACATGGTTAGCCATGACCTTAGTCTTGGACATGTTCACCTTAAGACCTACCTTCAAGGATGCTATACGCAGTTCTGGGAGCATAAATTGGGGAAGTGTGACGTTTCCAGCAAGGATGATGATGTCATCGACAAAGCGCGGGTGCGACATGTAGGCACCGTCGACACTCCTTTCACACCAGCCCAGAGTCTTCATTATATCTTCGAGAACGTTGGTGGAGAGCTTGGGCGAAATGGTGTAATGTGGTAGACCTATTCAGCTCATGGAGCACATATATTTTGCCGATGTTGCAGCGATGGAGAGATTGGAACACTGCTCAGTGCTCCACACTGTCGAATGCCTTCTCATAACCGACGAAGGCGAAGATTGTACTGCATCTTTGTAAATATTTTTTGTTGTGTTTTTCCTGGTACAATAAAGAATATTCTTATCGTATCTTATCACAGTGGCAGGATATACTCCCTACATTTTTCCATCAGCTGCTTGACAGAGTGGATATGGTCCAAAGTTGAAAATCCGCTGCGGAAGCCGGCTTGCTCGACAGGTTGGTATTCGTCGAACACGCGAGTCAGTCTGTGGCACAGGACTTTGACGAACAGCTTATATTCCTGAAAGAGTAGGCTGATGGGGTGATAATTGGACAGCTTGGATTTATCACCCTTCTTATGAAGGATAGTGGCATTTGCGCTTTTCCAGGTCTTACGCTAGGCCTTGCTTCATTTTTCTCAGAGCATAGCCTATTTCTTCCTCTGTGATAGGCGGTAGATCTTTCAGAAGAAGCTAACAAACAAACTCTACATTTATTCTTTTCAAGTTGTAATTCTGTGGCGTCAACGGCAAGCGAAGGTAGTCTCGTTTAACAAAAGGTATTAATGATTTACTGGCCGTCTCACAGGGAGTTTATTCAAGTGTGGGATTACTATGTTAAACTGTGTTTTCGTCATTTCATTGTGAAGTGGAACATCGCCGACGGTAAGCACACAGTCACACTTACACCTGCTCTAAGAGGCGGGATGGCATAGAAATTGAACTTTAATGACTTAATACTTCCTGCCATCTAGCGCAACAACTAGCCTGGATGGCGCAGACTTTCTCTCAGAGACGGGAGCCTTCGCGGATTGGCGTTGTCAGGCCAAAGCCTCAAAATGTACAAGTGAAAAAGCAATTGAGTTGTTTTATTTTTTATAACTTTCGTTGTGATATTAGAAACAACAATATCTGCATACGTGGTCCAATTTTTTTTGGTAGATTTTACTTAGATTTTTTAAACCTAGTTTCATATGTTTTGTAAACGTTACCCAAATAGGTAAATTATTTTTGTTTCGTCTAGTAAAACTCTCATAAAGTTTAGCTTAATTTAGAGTAGCAATACCAATCGGTAACTTTGACGAAAAACATCGTGAGGAAACCTGAGTGTCTGAGGTGTTCACATGCCTAGCTCTTGAAATTGCCGATCCGCGGTAGGCAAGCGTGGTAATTAAGCACATATCTCTCTCTGAGGGATGGCCTGTACCCTACAGTGGGACGCATATGTAGGAAACATAAAAAAAAAGTTTAGTCGAATAAAAATCTCATATTTGGAAGATCAGTATGTACGGAGTTTATTGAATTATTGTTAAAATTAAAATATTTACATAAAAAATAAAAACCGTCTTCAGAATACTACAGCACAAAAAATTTGAAACAATTTAAAAGAATACCTTTAAATTAGAAGTGTGTATACATGTAGGTATTGTAGGAGTATAATTTGTAGTCGGTGCCCAAAATATTGTGCTGGTCATGAAACTGGGCACCGACTACATAAAACATAAAAAATAACCTCCTCCTTTTTTGAAGTCGGCTAATAAATACCTAGTATGTCTGGTACATCGTTTCAATAGAGATAATTTTGTATTAGGTCAGTTCGGTAGCCAAAAACCGTGTCAAGGTATATTCATTTGCGTTGTACATACGCGACATCCAAGACGTTAGTATTTTTTTAAGGTGTCGTTCTAATCAATATGTTAGAAACATACAGCACTATATGCCTTAGCCTATGCCTATGTCCCAGCCTTATATAAATACAAATTGTAGTGTTGTGCTTTCCTGAACATACTTTTTTTTCATTTTAAGTCTAGGTTAGTGTAATTTTTTGCGAAAATTTACTTTTCCTTTCGAAAATTTCGTTCCGTACCCAAAGGGTATAAGACATTACTAAGACTCTGCTGTCCGTCCGTCCGTCTGTCACCAGGCTGTATCTCATGAACCGTAATAGTTAGACAGTTTCAGTTTTCACAGATGATGTATTTCTGTTGTCGCTACAACAACAAATACTAAAAACAGAACAAAATGAATATTTAAGGGGTCTCCCATACAATGGTACGGAACCCTTCGTGCGCGAGTCTGACTCGCACTTGGCCGGTTTTTTTTTCATGCGGGGGGGCTTCGCTCCCATCGCCCCCCTCGCAGAGGGGCTGCACCCTTCTGCACCCTCCGTGCCCTGTTTTCTTACTTGCATGAATTATATATGTTAAATCATGTTAGTAGAACTATGTCCATTTATGTTAAGAAAAGTTTACTATTGATGTGTTGCCAAATGTCATTATAAGAAAAAAATACTTTATGAGATGTAGGGTTTCTGAAACATTCTTATACGGAAAGTCGAGTTGTGAAATGATACATTTGCATTATACGTTACTTGTTGTCTAAAAATTTACTTAATAACTGTCGGACATTCAAAGTTATTCAAAATCCAATGTTATGGATACAATTTAGATAAATAATAATAATCAACTTAATCTGTACAATTCTAAATAGGCCGATCGGGCCACCATAACAATGGTTTCTTCTTCTTCTTTCTTCTTCGTTCTTCTTTTCACAGTCATAATCTAACAGGTTAACTTCTTAATTGAACTTACCGCCTGTTTCTCGTACACTAACAATCCGTTAGTCTATTGTAAACAACTGTCAGTTAGCCAAAGTGCACACAAAAATAAAACTACTAACAGCTGTTAACAGTAGAGTAACAAATTGTTAGTCTACAAGAAACCGGAGGTTAATGCAGAGAGATCACGTACCGAAGCCACTGCGTCTAAACAGTATGCACTGACATTTTTGCCCTTAGAAGGCGTGTAGTGGTCAAAAGCAAGAGTTTGTTGACACTGTCTCGGAGCGGAAAGGGTGTATGCCCTGCAGAACTATAGGGATTGATCCTTTACTTAAAATGTGGTAGAAATCGATTGTATAATGAAATCAAATTAAAAATGTTCTTATTTAAAGTTACACAGAAACAGCGACATAATAAACGCTGCAAGTTAAACTAGGTGTCCATTTCAAAATCTAGATCATTTTGGAGGAAAAATGGACAAAAAAGCTCCAAACTTAGTCTTATCAAATTTTTTCCTTACTTAACAGAGTTTACATTATTATTCTAAAACCTATAGTTCATTTGTTTAGGTATTTAACCAAATGTAAATAATCTTGAGACGTCTTTTTATGGAAATATACACTTTATAAATCTAAATTTTACTTGAATCTCATGAAATAATATCTCGAAATTTCGATGAACAATGAACATCAAATGAACTACAGAACAGTCAAGTTCTGTGTCATCTAAATAATCTTTAATGACATAGTAACCCTTTTGGCACTAAATGTGCTTTACACATTAATTAAACCTAATTTTGAGAGAAATTGGGTATTGTCAGCCGGTTTTAAACAGGCGAAACTTAAAAACACTAAGATGGGCTACTTAATGAACGTTACAACTTAAACTAGGCTCTCATTGACAGGGTACGCGGGATGTGACTAAGAATCCTTTGATACATAGATGAATTATTTATTTGCATTTACACACACACACGCACAATAAAACAATGGACTTTGATTAGTCAAATTAACAGACTACTCATTGCTATAGGTACCTATTTCATTCCATTTATTCAAGTCATTTATCGAGCATCATACTTTTAACATTATTTGGTAAACTTATGTACTTAGTGCTTACAATTTTTCAGTCCTTAAATTCAAAGATACAAGAAAGTGGGGCATAAAGAGACCCGACCGGCGGAAGGGTGGTATGCGCCTGGAATAATGCGCCGGCGCAGACGATGACCAGACGCGAATGACATTTTTAAATGTCGCCTCTTCCTGTCTCAGGGTTAGCACAAGGCAGCATAATAACGTTGAAACGCACATGTACGTAACATATGTATGGATGTTGTTTGTGTGAAGGGTGCTTTGTAAACATGTTGTTACTGACATTGTGAAGTTGCAATTTGTCGTTCAATTTTGGCACTTATGGCGTCAGGGCCGAAGGGGGTTTGTTCTACTTGAGATTCTGGGGAACTCTTGTACAAATGGTTTAACTTAACGTCAACTTAACCTAAAGTTTTCCAGTATCACCAGCACCGTAACTGAGTAGAGTGCACGCGTGTAAAGGATGATGCGCTGCCGACTGTATACTTACGGCGAATTATGCGGTTACCGACTCCTTTTATGTATATCGCGACATGTTTTGCGTGTGAATTTTAACGTGTTTTATATTTGAGTGGCATGACTAGCACACCTAGAAAGAAATCAATCAAATCAAATCAAACATTTTTTATTCAAAGTAGCACAGAAACTGTGACTTCATGAATGTTACAAGTGAAACTAGATGTCCATTTCAAAATCATTTTGAGAAAAAGTGGACAAAAAAACTTCAAACGTAGTCTTTTCAAGTCCTTAATTAACAGAGTTTATGTAACTATTACTAACTACTCATCATCATCATCATCATCAGCCACTTGACGCCCACTGCAGGGCACAGTAAGGCCTTCCTCGTGATTTTTATAACCACGAGGGTACTAACTACTACGTACATCAAAAGTGGATGAGACTAAGAAAAAAGGAATGGATTAAAGAAAAACAATTAGTGTAGCATTCTACTAGTAACACGTCACAAGTAGAAACATCAAACACAAGATAAAAAAACAAGTGCAGATGAAAAAAAAAATCCGGCCAAGTGCGAGTCGGACTCGCGCACGAAGGGTTCCGTACAACATTTGAATATTTCAAGCGTCTACCTGTTGCCGTTATTAATATCGAGCAAAAAACGGCAAAAAAATCACGTTTGTTGTATGGGAGCCCCCCTTAAATATTTATTTTATTCTGTTTTTAGTATTTGTTGTTATAGCGACAACAGAAAATTAAATACATCGTCTGTGAAAAATTCAACTGACTAGCTATCTCGGTTCACAAGATACAGCCTGGTGACAGACGGACGGACGGGCACGGACCGTGAGTAATAGGGTCTCGTTTGGCACCCTTTGGGTACGTAAACCTAAAAACGGCCAAGCCCGCGTACGGAACCCTCGGTGCGCGAGTCCGACTCGCACTTGGCCGGTTTTTTTAATATTTCGCACCATGCGGACCGCTCACACAAAACATCTTACCAAACAATAAAGCAACCGTACAAACCAACTTCCTACACGATTTACATGTGATACGAAGAGCCCTTTAAAGGTCGGACGGACGGATAGACAGACAGACAGACAGCGGAGGAAGAATAGTAGGGTTTCGTTTGGCACCCTTCGGTTACGGAACCCTAAAACGGAATGTGATCTGTCAGGGACAGAGACAGCCAGCACGGGTAGTACGATGGCACGAGTCACGCGTTTTGTTCCGCTAATGTGTCAGAATTCGACAACTAATGTACTGGAAAGTAGCGACTTTTGACATTTAAAACGCGCGAAAAGCGTCGTCGTACTACCCGGGCAGGAAAGCAATGTTGCTACTCAGGAAAAATAATTTCTCCCACATATATTGGAATTGAGTTTTTGTTAGAATATTCTAACAGTCCAATAATAAAAGATGATCTGCTTTGATGCGTAGAAAACAGACCTTTTTGCAACACCTGTAAGAAAGGCCTGTTTGTTTCTTTTTAGTGGACGGACTTTTGTGATAGCCCTATCAATAGCTTGGCTCCGCAATTCACTAAGTATCCTATGTGTCTGTCCTTATTTTGATTCGTTGCTCCGGAGTTGCCTCAATAAGTCAAAAAGTTTTAAGACAATGGGGCAAATGCACAACACGTAAGGGAAGTTTCCCAAAAATGGACACCTTTGAGAGTTTTTTCTTTTGGTTTCTGTGATTGTTAGTGGTCTTATATAGAATATAAAGAGGCACCGTTGTACGCTATAGACTTAGGGGGTTATTTATCAAAACACGGTTTACTTAATACAGTCTGTAAACGCAGTATAAATAGTGTGTGGTGAAGTCTTTCCCTTGTAAAGTCTCTAAACAGACTGTTTTATACGGCGTTTATTGAGTATTTTACGAAATAGTGTTCTTTATAAATAAGACCGTTATCTGTTATTAAAAAACTACACCTTTTTTAGTGGCGTCGAAAGAGTTTTGGGTTGACGGGCGATTAAAATCAAGGTGTCTCAGAAAAAGAGTACGCTTTATAAATTTTTTATTCCTTTGAAAATCGCGAATGAAACTTTAACCGCTTGTTTTTGAACTAAAAATTTCTCTAAAGAAAACTTAAGTATCGTTCTGCCTCTTCAGATTTTTCATAAAAAACGAGACAGACCGATACTTTAGTATTTACGTAGTGAAGTTCTCAATTTAGAAATCGAAGATAAGAACAGGCAAATAAACTGAATATAGAGCCTGGCAAAAAATAATATAATCATTGTATTTAATCATTAAATTTCTCAACTTAAAATACAATTATAATATATGATCAAAGGACATGCCAAAATTAGAGGAAATAGTCACAGTTTTACGGTCTTACTCATAAAAAAGTAGGTTCCACTAAAAAACTCTCAAGACGGACTTAAAGCTCCTCCCATAAACCGGATTTTACTCCGCCCTTAAGAGTGTTTTAGTGAAATATTTTTATAAATAAGACCGTTACAGCTTTAACTTGTATCCAAATCGGGCACATCCAAAAATTGTTTTAAATGCAAACAACTTTTATATTAAATACAAAAAAAATTTTTATTTTAGCCACAAAATCACAGCATTATCTTAACATAGTATTTTCTAAGGTTAAAACGAGCACTAGATATAATAAAACTGAATTCGAACGGATATTAACTCGTTTACTTTTTCATTTTAACGTCGGCAAATTGTAAAATGAAAAAGTGAACGAGTAAATATCCGTTCAAATTCAGTTTTCATTATTATATTAACATGTTACAATGAGTATACAAGCAAAAGGTGAAGATGTTACAATTTTACTGTGGAGACATCATTGACAATGCTGTGCTACTGCTGTGCCACTGTGTGTACTGTTCTTCACCAGGTCTGCAACTACATTTAGCATTTAACGGGCTTAATTGAGATTTTATTATTCATCACCATCACCAGCCCACTGCTGCCCACTGCTGCCTTATCCTCCAAATGTCATCGTCATGGCAGATTTGTATTTTTAAAAACCTATTTAGAGGCTAAAAATTCCACCCAGGCCGGGACTTGAACCCGCGACCTCTGGCTAACCGTGCCAGCAGCGCTCAGCTGAGCTAATGGGGAAGTGCAGGCAATTAGTAATTACCCTTTGTGTATGAGCATAGAGAGTCATTTAAAAATACTGTATAAAAATCACGTTTCTTGTATGTGAAATGATATTAATAACTTCCTCACAGCACAATCACTTGTCTTAGTCACTAACTAGGATACCCTGTGCTAAGACAACCAGAACAAAAACATAATCGAACAAAACATGCCAAATGAAACTGAATCGATGCTTGATTAAATCTGACCTACATCTGAACCTACGTCAATGAAATTTGATGCGGCGTATACATAAAATTCGCTTTTTCGTAATGTCGTACCAAGGAAGTAAGTACAATCATGCGCAATGAGGGGCCTCTCGAACAATTACTACGGAATTTGTTTGAACAAGTGGACGACGATTGCCGATTGTGCCAAATTTTAAAACTACGCATGTTGGAAATATAGGAAGATACTACAGGGTGCCTTTTTAATTCAATTGACAAATTTTAAGGGAACATTCTAACCACGATTTAGAAACATGGCGCTAATTTAAAAAAAAGGGGTGTCAAAAAAATTTTTCTTGTTACTCAAAAAGTACTTCACTTAGCATACACAAACAATATCAGGACGAGAAGTTATAAAAATCGAAAACGAGCTATGGGTCGGGCGCCTTATTGTCGGCGCCGACCAACTCAATTTGTTAACGCATGTCGGAGGACAGACTCTAATACAATTAAAATATTAAAAAACATTTTTAACGTCATGGTACTCATTACCACTTTAAATTTGGATTCACAGTTTGAAATCAGGAGTATTTACAAAAATGTTATACAATTACCGATAAATCATTGATAATACTGCTTTTCACATTATTTTCTTAAAATTTAGCTAACGATTTTAAAATTATCCTGTAGTTAGATATTAGTTTCCGCATGGAAACAGATACATTTATTTTTGGAGTTATATTATGTGTGTGCTTATTTATATACTTACTAGCTGGCCCAGCAAACGTTGTTTTGACATATTAATTACCCTACGATCCTATATTAGTCCTACCAAATAATATACACAAATAAAAATAATTTATATAAATTTATTAAAAATCAGTGAAGCCAATCCGGACTTGGCCACCGTGGTGGAGTATGGCCTATACCTTCCTCAGGGAAGAGACCCGTGCCCCTCGGTGGGGACATAATGGGTTGATGATGACTGTGAAGCCGTTTCAGAGGAGTTCGACAAATCACACTGTGACGCGAGAGTATATACCTATTACAGTTCAGGCTAAATTACAAACGTCTTATACCAGTAGTTCAAAAACTAAGACAAAAATTTAAAATGTATTTTTTTTTTTTATTGGTACCTTTATTAAACTCCAAGAAACTGTCAATGTGACAATTTTAAAAACCGTTGCACTAATCCGTACTGAGGACAATTTTTAAAAACCTATTTAGAGGCTAAAAATTCCACCCATGCCGGGACCCGAACCCGCGACCCCTGGCCAACCGTGCCAGCGCTCTCCCTACTGAGCTAATGGACAAGTGCAGGCATCCGCGAAATTTCGAGCCTCTTTACAAACTTCTCTGTATTACGTACAGGCAGCTTGGCATGTAAAATGTTGCTAAGACGAGAGCATATGAGATCTGATATAACTTTTTTGACAGTGCGAGGTAAGCTTCTCACTCTACAAGCCCTAACTGCACAAAGTCTATACCTTAGTAAAAATATCTGACTTGGTCGGGTGCCCCCAGATACAGAAATATTAGAGAATGCCGTGATTTTAGTAATATCTTCAAAAAACAAACTGTTTTGGCTTCCCATACTTCTTCAACGTAGCTGTGTGAAGCTACTAAAATTTTAACGAGTAGGTTAAGTAAGTGCCTACTTAGAACAAGGCATTGAACATCGTATTTTCCTTTACAATTTCAAGAATAGAAACTTCTAAGGAATAGTGTATTGTATCTTATTGTGTACCTCCACAAAATGCTTACTTACACTTGCCTTGTTCCAAAGTAGACTCTAAGCTTAAACCCGCACAAACTTGTTTTTTCTACTCCTACGGAAGTCGGAGACTAATTCGGATTTATTTCAAGGCTTTGCTTCCCAAAGCCGCGTTTCCACGAATCTAGTACTCTCGGACAGGGAAGGACTCACCTTAGTAACTAAATACTGTAGTCCACTCGGATGGCGGTGTACACACATGTTAGTGAATTCAGATTTTTGCTTCAATTTACAGTCGTTTTGTTATAAGGTCTGACACGGTTCGAGCCAAAAATAGTCAAAAATTTACTGCTACCAAGGATGGACGTGTTAAATGTTTATCGTCGAACTAAAATAAAAAAACCGGCCAAGTGCGAGTCGCGCACGAAGGGTTTCGTACTATTATCTATAAACATTTGAACATTTCAACGTCTACCTGTTGTCGTTATTAATATCACGTTTGTTGTATGGGAGCCCTCCTTAAATATTTAGTTTATTCTGTTTTTAGTATTTGTTTTTATAGCGGCAACAGAAATACATCATCTGTGAAAATTTCAACTGTCTATCACCGTTCATGAGATACAACCTGGTGACAGACAGACGGACAGACTGACAGACGGATAGTGAAGTCTTAGTAATAAGGTCCCGTTTGGCACCTTTCCGGTACGAAACCCTAAAAAATAGAGAAAGAATAGTTTCGTCAGAAGTTGGAAACCATACATTTCACAACACTTCCAAAGCTTCTTAAAATGCCACAAACATCAACATGTGAGGTACTGCCACTTTATGTGATTTCATCTTAGTCAGCTAAGACGAGTAGAGCACGGTCCGAGTGAACTAAAATCGTGAAATTTAGTGAATTTGTGAATTTGTAGTAGCAGGCCCTAATGCCGCAGGAAAACATCGCGAGAAAACCAGTGCCTGAGGTGTTCAATATCTCAGTGCTTGAAATTGCCAATCCGCGGTGGGCACGCGTGGTAATTAAGCCCATAATCTCTCACTCTGAGAGAAGGTCTTTGCTCTGCAATGCGGCATTATATAGGTTATCTAAACGTGAATTCATTACATCCAAATTTACGAACGAAAGCTTAAAACTTGTTGAAAACTCGGAATCGGGTCACAAAAGACAATTTTAAACCGACTTGCACCACTTGTTGAAGTCATCACTTAAGAGGCCTTTTATTAGATTTTTACCCGACTGCGACGGAGCCCAAAAGGAGGGTAATATGTTTGGCTCGTAAGTACGTATGTACCTAAAAGTATGCCCGATTCTATATTCCCTCATAACTCCTTATTGGTCAGATTTTGACGAATAGGATCTCAATCAATTCGTCGTGTTTGAGCGACTGTCATAGGCCATATGAAATCGGCATAAATCCAATAAAAAATTAAATAAAGAAATTGAAGACAAAAATAAAAAAAACTTTAATAAAAAATAACTAACAACCCGACTGCTGAACCTTAACTAATAAGCAGGCGGGACCCAAATTCAACATTGTATGTGACTCGTTGCGTTGGTCCCGCTTGCTTAGTAGTTAATGTTCAGCAGTTGGGTTACCGTAGGCACTGACTGAAAATCAGCGCTGAGGGATCACTTCCTCAGCACAACGCTGACTCAGCTGCCTTTTGTGGCACTTAGATACACCACAGGCTACATCTATGGTCCTGTTTTATTTTTTCGTTTTGTCTGTTGTGTATTTAGTTTTCTTTCTGTTGTTGTGCATATTGTGTTACTTATCTGCTTATTTTGTTTCTGTGATGTGTCTTGTTGGTATAATAAATGTCTTTCTTCTTCTTCTTCTTCTTGTTGTTGGTTATTTGTCACTACATTTTTTATTCGAATTCCACGGAACGCAGTCGTAGCTCCGTCTGCTTAGTGGTTAATGTTCAGCAGCTGGGTTGTTGGTTATTTTTATGAAGAATTTTAGTGTAAGGCACATTCAAAGAAATGGTGCAAAAATGTGGTTAAGTTAGCCGTGCCAACAGTTTTCTTTACATTAGCGTTGTGGGTCAGAACCCCAGGCTCTACAGGGAAAGGGCCTCAGGGCCCGGGGTCATATTCTACACGCAGAAGAAGACAAGTTCACCGATAGGTATTTAGCACGCCGTGTTTGAACTGCGCTTAGGACGTTGCGGCTTTTGGTTGCGTTCCTAGGGCTGTCAGAAACAGTACCAATATAATCCTTACTAACATTAGGTACAAACGCGAAAGTGTTTGTTACTCTTTCACGCAAAAACGGCTGAAGGGATCCGGATAAAATTTTGAATAGAGATAGATTATAGTCTAGATTAGTACATAGGCTATTTATTATCCCGGAAAAGTACACATAAAAATTTCCACGCGAACGGAGTCGGGGGCAACAGCTAGTATAACATAACGTAACATAAGGGGAACGAGGAAAAAAAATCATAAGATAAGATAAGAATATTCTTTATTCCACACAAGAAGAAGAATCATATCTTTTTTTACAGATCAAATTTACAAAAAGTGTCAGTCATCATCATCATCATCAGCCATTTGACGCCCACTGCAGGACACAGGCCTCCCTCATGGTTTTTCATAACCATGAGGGGTTTGGCCATAATCGCCACGCTTGGCAGGCGGGTTGGCGATCGCAGTATGCGGTTGGAATCTCAGGAAGACGCTGCTGCTCGTCTCCTGGTAATTTATTTCCATACTTACATACATTTCGATACATAATTTAATTAAATTAGCGCTTGTCGCGACCTTCAGCAAATCATCATCCTTCCGAGATGATTCCGTGATGGGGGGGATGAAAAGAATATTCTTATCTTATCTTATTTGACATGTTATGTCAGCATAAACAAAATACAGGTATTCAATTAAAGAAGACCCAGACTCAAGGTCTACAGTCAGACGCCTGATTGAGTGTAATGCTTGTAACTTTTTACTTAATCTCTATCTGTTTTGTAAATTCATACAGCTTGTTAGGATCAAATGAATCCCTAAAGTCTTCTATTATTTTCTTCTCCAAGACTCTATTTTGTATTTGCTGTTAAAATGTTTTGTTTACCCAGCAGCAACTTCTTTCATGCCTCTAATGATGGTCTCCGGTGCGTTGGTCCACTTAGGTGCACTCTTGTCTCGGGATTGGACTAAGTAGGAGACTGTTGGCGTAACCGATTTACTCTCCGAAGCTTGCTGCCATGATTTTACTAGGAACCTGAAAAGAAAAAAAACCGGCCAAGTGCGAGTTGGACTCGCGCACCGAGGGTTCCGTACAAACCTGCAAGGTTTACAAAGTTCGTTCATTTGAATTTCAATTTAATACCTCTACGCGTTTATGAGGAAATGGGTAGTAAGTTTAAAATTATTAAAAAAAAATATATTATGTGATGTAACTAAAAATTTATGGTTTTCGTAATTTTTCCTTTATCTATGCTATAAGACGTTGCTTCGTACCAAATTTCAAGATTCTGAGTTCACGGGAAGCACCCTGTAGGTTTTGATTCCCTTGCAAGTGTCGAAAATTTGCGGCATAAACGGCTGTATCTTTTGATTGCGTTGGCTTAGAAGTTTGATTTTTTCACAGCTTCAAGGGACAGTAGACCTGAGTAATTGATATAAATTTCAGCTTCATACCTCCACGCGTTCCTGAGAAAAAGGGTCTTGACAGACGGACGGACGGACAGACGGACAACAAAGTGATCCTATAAGGGTTCCGTTTTTTCCTTTTGAGGTACGGAACCCTAAAAAACACTGAAATCAGACAATGCAAATGTGGTGAGCGGAGGAGAGCGATGGTAGCCTAGTGGGTAGAACATTGAACTCGGCAACGAGAGACCCAGGTTCGATTCCCAGTGCGGGCATGTACCTATGACTTTGTTTTCTAAGTTATGTACATCTGTGAATTTGTAGCAGCAACACCACACGCTAACTGTGAAGGAAAACATCGTGAGGAAACCCGCGATTGGTTGGCTCCGCACGTATTGGTACAAAAAATGTCTGAGATAGTGTTATTTGCTGATGACACGTCACTTATTTTTAAAATAAGGAGACAAGAAAATAATCTTGACGATGCAAATAATGCTCTCTCGCAAGTACTAGATTGGTTCACAGCAAATAATCTGCTGCTAAATTCTAAAAAGACGAAATGTATAAAGTTTTCCTTACCTAACGTACGAGTAGTTGAGAACAACATAGTAATTGGACATGAAAAACTAGAATTTGTAGATGATACTGTATTTCTGGGCATCACCATCGATCCAAAACTACAATGGGGTCCACATATTGTAAAATTAGCACACAGACTTAGCTCTGCAGCATATGCAGTGAAAAAAATTAGGGAACTCACTGACGTTGCAACTGCTAGGCTTGTTTATTTTAGTTACTTCCATAGTATTATGTCCTACGGTATACTACTATGGGGCCGGGCAGCAGACATTGAGACTATCTTCATCTTGCAGAAGAGAGCCATCCGATTTATTTACAAGTTGGGTAGTAGGGATTCGCTAAGAGATTTCTTCAAAGAAACCAACATCTTAACAGTTGCATGTCAATACATTTATGAAAATATTATGTACGTTACAAAAAATATCAAAGACTTCGAAAATGTTGGTGGCCACCATAATGTTAATACTAGAAATAAACATAAATTGTCATTTCCACTATTTAGACTTGCAAAAGTTAACACATCCTTTATGGGGCATGGCTTTATGGGGGCACTGTATAAGGTTCTACAACAAAATTCCTCAAGATATATTAGAGTTACCTCCAACGCGATTTAAAAAATGTGTTAAGCACATTCTGTGCAAAAAGGCTTACTATAACATCAAGGATTATTTAGAAGACAAAGATGTTTGGCATTAAACAGTAGATTAATATTATTTAAAGGACGATTGTGACTAGTGTTCAACACATTCATGACTAATATTTTAAGTTGAAAACTCTGTTAATTAAGTTAAAACGTGTTTTGAAAAGAATAAATGTGGAGTTTCTTTGTTAGCTTCTTCTCCACATAATCCATTAATTGTGAAACTAACAACTTTGACGTTCATTAAGTAAACATTCTGTTTTTACAATGAATAAAAATATTTGAATTGAATTGAATTGAATTGGCTTATCTTGCCTGTGGGCTAGGCCGACTAAGCTGTCTGTAGGTGCTGGGTAAGCCTGCTCCATCTAAAATAAAATCAATGTCCCAGGCACTGCAGCGTCCGAGTGGTCCCTTCACCCATCTAGTGTGAGTGAATGTGCCACTGGACGCTGCATAAATCATCTCATTTCGTAGATGCAAAGGCCTATGTTTTTAGCTCTATTCGGCCCAAGATTAAGAAGAAGAAAGACATTTATAACACCAACAAGATACATCACAGAAACAAAATAAGCAGATAAGTAACATAATATGCACCACAAAAGAAAGAAAACTAGATTAAAGACATCCGCTCCTTGTGCTGTGCATGTGACGAGCTCGCGGCCTCAAAAATCAGCTGTAAAATTCCACTGAGGCTACTATTTATTATTACGTTGACCCATCGTCGCTCGCCAACCGTTTGTTTTGGTTTTGGACAATGGCGGTCTAGGCTATAGGTCATTGGTACACCGACCCGCTTTGTTCCGTAATGGCACGGTTGCGGGCGTCACATTGTTCTGGTTTCGCCAGCCGGAAGTGGACTGACAGAGGACCTTGTTTACTTTGTTACGCGATTTTTTGATGCCCTATTTTTGTAGTTGATCTTCGCTGTCAAGATCTTTGTACATTTGTTTGATTTTTAGGGTTCCATAACTTAAAAGGAAAAACGGAACTCTTATCCGTCCGTCAGTTTGTCAAGACCATACCTCCACGCGTTCCCGAGATAAAGGGTCTTGCTTGACAGACAGACCGACAGACGGACGGACGGACAACAAAGTGATCCTATAAGGGTACAGGTTTTTCCTTTTGAGGTACGGAACCCTAAAAATCAGGTACTTAAGTGAATCCGGAATAAGCTAATAATCATCAACAATGTTGAACGTGCGAGCGAGACAGCTGCAAGACGTAACATCAGCCTAAATACCTCAGACGTGATCGTGTCCGTTTCGCAATAGTTTTTCCCCTCTTGCGGCGGTTTTTCGTGTCTTCAGCCATTATCTGGTGGCAGTGTGTGACCCTAACCCATTGGCTAACTGTCAGCCACCGCGTCCTTCAATCCACGGGCCGTGGGAGCCGGCAGCATGGGAAACTGAGCCAAAAACAATACCTACATGCTTCCGAGCCGTAAATATCGTGGGACGGCAACTTTTATGACGATTTTCCAATAAATTCGCGGATCGCATTGTACGTGGCTATTTTTTTTTTGCTCGGTTGCATTTTATTATGTTTATTGCCATATCGGCGTCGCCTATTCAGAGGTGCAACTTACATTAATAACTGTGTAATTTCCATCTGACAAAGTGTTCTCTATCTAATCTCCATCTAAAATCCGCACAACACAATCACTTGTCCTGGTCCCAAACTAGGATACCTAGGATACAAAGACGTCACAAACATGGAAATTTAAATGTAACTTTTTTTAATGGAAAATTTAATAAAAAAAACTAAAGTCGTAATACAAAAGTTTTTGTAAATGTCGAACTCCAACCGCACGTTTCAGGAATCGCGCATTTAAAAAAACCCTATATAGGCCAATTATGTAACAACCTGACATAAACAGTACTTAGATAGATAGACGTCCGATTGCCATGACGGAGGTTGTGGGTTTCATTCTCACTGGGGGCCGATTTGTGCAACACGAACACACAAAAGAGTCCCAGGTACAGATATATAATCCTTACTAATATTATAAACGCGAAAGTTTGTGTGTATGGATGGATGTTTGTTACTATTTCACGCAAAAACGGCTGAACGGATCCGGATGAAATTTTGCACGGACATAGGTTATAGCCTGGATTAGCACATAGGCTATTTTTATCCCGGAAAAATACACATCAAAATTACGACGCAAACGAAGTCGCGGGCAACAGCTAGTACAACAATATATTACCAACTTTAAGACGTATTATAGTCATTTACCCATGCATGTTGAAATGACCAAACAAGGTACCGCATGTCGCAAATAAACAAATGGTATTAATACAAACTAAATAGAAGATTTTATTTATTAAAGGAAGCAATTTGAAAGCCTATCACTCTCATTGCATTTTATGCACTTTACACAATTAGATTAGGGGAGACTTCGCAACAAACATGCAAAGACGGTCAGCTAACGACAGTTCCTATTCCGACACAAACTCGATCGCCTGAGCCCATAATTTTTATAGGCTAGTTTCACATTGGACGATATTGGACGATAGCCGCAACGACACGACATCATCGGACTGATAGTTTCACACATTTACTAAGGCCGTTGCGCGAACGTTGTGTGACCATTGTACGAATACTAGTCCAACGATGTCGTGCAGTCGTCGTCCAATGTGGAACCAGCCGCAGTCGGAGCTAAGTGCTCTCGTCAAATAAGCAAAGTAGTAAACATAGAGCGCGGTGTAATTAGAGAAATGGATTCGGTCGGACATCCATCAGGCTATTGCAACGAGTAAGTCGAACAGTGCAGGGACTGACTACTTACAAAGGGACTGTTTCTTACTTGCCTACTTCTGCCTGCCTCGTTGGTCTAGCCGTTAAGGCGCTTAGCTACCAAAACGGAGGTCGTGGGTTCGATTCCCACCGGGGGCCGCGGTACATCTGTACAAATGGCCTCAGTCTGGGTGTAATTTCATGTTTGTAACGACCTTGCCTGGTTAACACAGCACAGGGTTTCCTAGTTTGGGACCAGGTCAAGTGATTGTATTGTGTGGAAGTTATTATTATTATTATTACTTATGGTCAGCGGGGATCTTGGTATTATTTTATGTTATATTTGTGCATCTTCTTCCTCTCTCTAATGCATGAAGTCCATCCAAAGGAAGAGATCACTTTTAGTGTTAAGGCCACCGTCTGTAGTCCTAGTTTATCTAAAGCCGCCGTCAGCGCTCTTAGAACCCTATCACACTGCCGACCGCGTCGCGATACTGCGCCGTCGCGGCGATGTCGCCGCGATTGTCACCGTCGCCGCCATTTTGTACAATCGCGACTGTCCGCTCCGCACTTGAGTCACATCTGTGTAAGCGGAGGTAGCATTGAGGTTCAACTGTCGTTGATACAATGGATACAAAGTTATTTATAACTAAAATTCAAAATCGTCCCGTTATATGGGATACATAGTAGTCGCTCGCTCCCAGTCGATTACTTGATAAAAAATCCTCTCAGATTCGTCGTTGGCTGTCTTTCGTTTCCTGCAACTTCGAAGTAACAAAGCCAGCAGTAGTGTTTCCTCGTCAGATCAATTCATTTTTCTACTCAGTGTCCAAAATGCGGATCGTACGCACGATCGATCGCATGAGAGAAATGTGCGTGTGACACTTTTCCAGCGTTTCTTGTTTTAAATGAAAAATCAAAGTATTTTTATTCAAAATAACATAGAAACTGGGACTTAGTGAACGTTACAAGTAAAACTAGGTTTCCATTTCACAACTAATCCTTTTGGAGAAAAAAAATGGACAAACAAATTGTCAAAATTTAGTTTTTTCAAATATGGTCCTTAATTAACAGAGATTGCATGTAGAACTCGTGCATTGAACAGATATCTTCGTTTCATGGTTATTCGGCTAACTGAACTAATGGGCCAGTTGACCTTTGGCCTCCCCATCTCCCCATGTCTGAAAGAGTATTTTTGCTCTTCGATATCTGAGTGCAAAAGCCGTTTTTATCCGCTAGAGGATGAAGTAACATCGAGTGCACTAAGTTTGTAAATTCTAAACATCATTAAACCTATTTACTTCTACCTCCATGGTGCCGACTCGGAACCTCCTTTGTGTTTTTTTGCATTTAGTCATTTCCTCGCTGAGGTGGGATAAAAAGTTACGTGTTGACTCGAGTGCAAAGATTTTTCACCTCGTGCTCTTTTGATTCCCTCGCTAACGCTCAAGATTCAAATTTTTGAATCACTCCCTGCGCTCGTGATTAAATTTTAGAATCCTTCGCTTACTCTGTCATCAAAATTGAGCACGCGGTTAAAAAGCAACTTTGCACTCTTGTATAACAAATAACTATTTTTGTACTCTAACGAATTGCCATAAGAGTGCCATTACAAGGATACCATTGTGTTTACTTACTCGATTTAATAAGACTGCTTACTCAGATTTTATCGATTTACTTACTGTTCTATTTGCTTTTTACTGCACAGTTCACTATCAGCGTAATCACACGAGCTCTCCGCCTGATTGAGACGGAAAGAAGCATGCCAGAAATGTAGTTTAAACCGGTTTTAATTGTTTTAGCACCCTTTAGTTGGTTCCGGAATCTCTTGCTCGAATTTTTGTCGGAAGAGTCCGACCAGGTTTTATCATCGTAAAACAACGTTTTTGTCGACTCCGGTACAAGAACCAAGTCTGTTTTAGTCTGTTATAGTAGCATACCAATACTCGGGAATCAAAGGTAATTAAAATTTTACCTAATAAATAATCGCGGTCGACGACCTCGTGGCGCAGCGGTAGTGCATCTGCATACCATGCGAGAGGTCCTGGTTTCGAATCCCGGCTGGGGACAAAAAAAAAACAAACCCCAGGTCTTGGATATTTACATGTTTGTGATGTCGTTGTTTCTGGTTCCCACAACACAGGGTATCCTAGTGTGGGGCCAGACGCAATGTATGTGCCTGTATGTAAATGTTTGTTTATGTTGGTTAATACCAATTATTACTATACCAATACTGGCTTCCGATTCAGGGAACCTTAGGTGGGTACAGCCCGCTCTCGTCCAGTGCCGGACGTGGGCCCGCCACTTCCTTCTGTCCTCAAGTATCCTTATCCAACCACTACAGGCAATATGCCTCAGATCGTCGGTCCAGCGAGCTGGTGGGCGTCCTACGCTGGGTTTGCCAGGTCGTGGCCTTGCATAGTATTTGTATCTAGAATAATAGACACTATCGCGGAGTTTTTGGCGGTACGTACCCACTAATTGCATAAATGAGTCACCTTTTCACAATACTACAAATTAAACGAGAGAATCATTTACTTAAGTGCAAACTCCTTCGAGGTCTGCAATGACGTACGACATTCTTCAGGTATATCCACATCACCCGGCCCGGTGTGATGTGGATATAGCTTATCTTATCGTATCGATATACATTTGAAATGGGAGATACAAGATAAGAATATTCTTTATTGATAGATAGATAGAAAATACTTTAATGCACAGTCAGAAAAAAACGAATTACAACTATGTGTTCTTGCTAGCCTAACTTAAAATTTTCTTCTACTAACTATAAACTACAAGCTATTATTGGTAGAATATGTAATTATAAGTACTTATTTTCTTGTAATCTCTCGCTAAACATTTTTGTTACTTCACATATCATTAGATATATTTCAGATTCTCCTTCTTTTTTTTTTGTACTTTTATCTACCGACTATATTCTTGCTGCAATCCACTCCATCCAAAGGTTGTCTGGAAGAGATCGCTCTAAGCGATAAGACCGGCAATTGTATACCACTACTTAGATATAAGAAACTATTTGTAATATCTTTCACCTGGTTGTGCAATAAAGTGTTCTCTATGTATCTATCTCTATAAACATAACTAGGGGGTGAACCCCCTGCGCGCTTACGCGCGCCAACCCCCAGCCGCTCCGAGCTTCGCTCTCCGCGGCGCTCGGCCTAGGGCCTCGCTAGACACTTGACGTTGGGATTGTTTGAGTGGGAACATGTATGGTCTCGGCCTTCGGCCTCGGCCTGAACGGAGCTCGGCCTTCGGCCTCGCCGCGGCGGTGTTCCTGGGGCCCGCTTCGCGGAGCTCGGCCTTCGGCCTCGCAAGTTTCTCCCATCTGGCTTTTGCGTTGTTTCTTGTTCGCCGAAAATGTATAGTCTCGGCCTTCGGCCTCGGCCTGAACTGAGTTCGGCCTTCGGCCTCGCCGCGGCGGGGTTTCTGGGGCCCGCTTCGCGGAGCTCGGCCTTCGGCCTCGCAAGTTTGTCCCATCTGGCTTTTGCGTTGTTCCTTGTTCGCCGGAAAATGTATGGTCTCGGCCTTCGGCCTCGGCCTGAACGGAGCTCGGCCTTCGGCCTCGCCGCGGTAAGGTTCCTCATCCCCGCTTCGGCCTCGAAAAATGGATTTTTGGAAAAATTTTTCATCTTTGTTTAAAATTTTGTACTAAAAGTCGATTTTCAGTACAAATTCTCCATACAAAATTTTCTAATTTTCAATCGTCGATATCTCGGCCGCCATCTTGAAAATCCAAAATGTCCGATTTTTCTCATATACCTGGGTCCTTTGACGACCCGATGCCGTTTAGGGCACGTCTCCAGCATGTGCCCAGTTGGCTGCCGACTTTTTTGCGCAGAGGTCGATTTTTTGGGCGGCTATATTCTCGCCCCTATTTTGAATTTCGAACGTTGAAATTTTTTTTTTCACAATTAGATCACGTAACAAACACCCGTTTCAAATTTCATCCAAATCGGCCGGTAAACAAAAAAGTTAGCCCATTTGTATAGGAGAAGGCGTTCGAAATAAAAAAATCGGCTTCATAGGATGGCTGTAATTCATACATTTCCTACAACTTTCTCATACAAAATTTTCACGTAGCTCTTACCATTTCCGAGGAAACCTATAGATGATCAGTCAGTCAGTCAGTGAGTATACCGGATTGTAGCTATATCTCTATAAACATAATGTTTGAAGCAGAGCCGTGATCTTCACATTAGAATATCGAAACCGAGCTATCAAAATGTTAGAGTTCGTTAAAATAAAAAAAAACACATTTTAAATTTATAAAGCGCATTTCAAGACACATTGGAGCTTTAGTTTATAGTGGAACCAACTATTTTAAAGCTGCTTTGAATAGTTTTTAGTTGGAACATTACATTTTTTCGCACCGCGAAGTAGCTTTATAGCTTAGAACCATTATTTTTAAACTGATTTCCCAAAACATTCCGACACTAATGACACGTGGCAAACACTGGTCTCTGCCTACCTCTCCAGGATGTAGGCGTGACTTTATGCATGTATATATTTCCCTTATTTTTAAAGTTGCTTAGATAGTCACTAAACTTAAATATAACTTAAATGACTTTACTGGTTGTCAATACCTTACATTACATATATTAAATATTGTAAACATAGAAGATGATGATTGTTCCGACCGGTTTCGGCCATGGCGACTACTTTGACCCCTAATCAGAGATGTGGCCCTGGTGTGCTTGAAGATGGCTTATGTAGCCTATCTTCACGGCGAAACTCCGTGCACACTGAGGGCACGTGAGAATGCCGTCCTCATAATTATATGTTATGGCAGCAGGTGGGCGAGCCTTTAACTGGTCGCGTTTGGTATCCAGGTCAGCTTTACGCTGAACCTCGAACTCGAGTACTTGGCTGTTCACCATCCTACGCCATTCTGGCCGCTGTGCTGCCAAACGTTCCCAACGGGAGGGCTCTATGTTGCATCTCTTCATGTGTCGCTTTTGGACATCCTTCTCCCGGAGGAGGGGACCGCCATGATTGCGCTTGCCCTCCTCTAGTTCAGAATAGAAGATGCGCTTCGCCACTCTTTCCTCCGCCATACGAGATACGTGACCGCACCACCGAAGGTGTCGACGCATTAAATAGGCCTCAAGGCCACCAACATTGGCTCGTCGCAGAACTTCGGTATTTAGCACTCTATCAGACCATCTGATCTTCATGATGGTACGGAGGCATTTAAGGTGGAAGTGATCCAGAGTGAGAATGTGGCGGCGGTATACACACCACGTCTCAGAGGAGTATAAGAGGTTTGGCAGCACTATTGCCATATATGTCGATATCTTAGTGGCCAACTTAAGGTCATGAGAGCAGAAGACCTTGGAACATAGCTTGCCGAATGCTGCAGCTGCGGCACCGACCCTGCTATTGATCTCAGCATCAAGGTCACACTTGGATGTCACAGTGTTCCCCAGATAGCGAAATTTATCCACCTGCTTCAGCACATCCTCACCAAGTTTTATGGCCAGTGTCTCGTGACTGTGTATGTCCAGGGACATCACCTCCGTCTTATTGACATTGATCTTCAGGCCGAACTTACTGCAGACTTGGTGGAATGCGGACATTAGCTGTTGCAGGCCGTCTGGGGATTCTGCTACGAAGCACAGGTCATCAGCATACATGATCTAGGTGATCAGTGCGTGTGAGACTTTAGTGCGAGCCTTAAGTCTAGCCAAGTTGAAAAGGCTGCCGTCTGTGTGGAAGCGGATGCGAACTCCTTGAGAAACAGTTTGTAAGACTTCTCTAATGATAGTTATAGTCGCAAAGTATAAGGCGAACAGAGTAGGTGCTAAAACGCAACTTTGCTTCACCCCACAGGTAACGGGGAAGAAGTCGGTCTGATCACCGTCTACGGCAACGCAGCATTGCATGTCGTCATGCAGGAGTCTAAGCAGTCTCACAAACTTTCCCGTGCACCCAAGCTTACCTAGCACCAACCAACATAGAGCTTCCCGAGGCACGCTGTCGAAAGCCTACTCTAGGTCAACAAAGTAAAGATACAGCTGACGACCCTGTTCTCTGCTCTTTTCTTGCACATAGAAGGTAAGGTTAATGACAACCCAGTGAGGTCGGGCTTTAATTTGATTTCGTAACACTTCTGGGGTCTATTTTGTGGAACTACAAAAACCTTTGGCCTTTGCATCTACGTAATGAGATAATTTATACTGCGTCCACTGTCACCTTCACTCACACTAGAACCACTCGGACGCTGCAGTGCCTGGGACATTGTTTTTTAGATGGAGTAGGCTTGCCCAGCACCTATACCATCCTGACAGGTTACTCGGCCTATCCCACAGGAAAGTCAATACATGCGGAGCCAGCCAAGCCGCGGTTTTCCTCACTATGTTTTCCTTCACAGTTAGCGTGTGGTATAGAACTACAAAGCGTCCACTGTCACCCTCATTCACACTAGATGGGTGAAGGAACCACTCGGACGCTGCAGTGCCTGGGACATTGTTTTTTTTAAACGGAGTAGGCTTGTTTTTGTCGTCTGCCGCACGCGTCCGTCGCAGATTTTGGAAACAGCGCCATACATTTTCATACAATGACTATTGCCGCATTAGCCGCACGTACGATCAGTCGCGCGCGGCTGCGATCGGCCGCGATGCACGGAAGTCTACCTTAACCCGGGCTGAGGACAATTTTAAAAACCTACTTAGAGGCTACAAATACTCGGGGCTGCATGTGATGTAAATTGCTTCGGCCAGATGTCGCTGCCTGTACGTAATACAGAGAAGTTTGTAAAGAGACTCGAAATTTCGCCGATGCCCGCACTTGCCCATTAGCTCAGTTGGGAGAGCGCTGGCACGGTTAGCCAGAGGTCGCGGGTTCAAGTCCCGGCATGGGTGGAATTTTTAGCCTCTAAATAGGTTTTTAAAATTCTGTACAAATTGCTATCGCAAAAGTCAGGATTTCAAAAGGATTTGGCGCGCGTAACTATATAGGCCCACCCTCCTATATTATGCGCAAGCACCAAATCCCGAACGATTCCAGTCGTCTAACTGTCAAATTGCTATCGCAAACGTCAGGATTGCGCCAGGATTTGGTGCGCATAGTTAGAGCCTTGGGCATAGCCATGACTTAATTTTTGATCTTTTATCGTCAGGATCGTGACAAGCAGTAAACCTTGGTCTTTGTGTAAATCTCCGGCATACAGGCTTTGGTTTATTTAAGTATGTGGGTCGGCTTTAAAAATAAAAACATTATGCAGACCTGTTAGGCATGGGTAAAATATATCGATAAATGAAAATATAGCTATTTTTTTTAACATAACGGTATATTACGTTGATGGTTTTAATCTGGAAGTTATCAATAATTTAATATATCGATAATCCGATCCGATCCGATCAAACCCCTCGAGGTTATGAAAACCACGAAGGAGGCCTACGTCCTGATGATGATGATGATGATGATGATAATGATGAATCCGATTTGATATTGATAACTTCCACACACTACAAACACTTGACCTGGTCCCAAACTAGGATACCCTGTGCTATGGTAACCAGGCAAGGACATCACAATTATGAAAATACACCCAGACTGAGACCATTGGTACAAATATACGGCGGCCCCCAGTGGGGATCAAATCCAGGACCTCTATTTTGGTAGCTAAGCGCCTTAACGGCTAGACCAACCAGGTAGTCAATATTGTATGAATTGAAAATTAATGAAATGTTTATTTTTCATCATATTAAAGTGAACAATAATATATTACATTATATGCCTTTATATTATATGCCTTTTTCTGCCTTTTTCTCCACTACATAAGGCCCGAAGGCAGCGGCTAACATAGTACATTGACATTCAACAAACAGAATGTAAATTCTTTACGTTGAAATAAATTATTGATTTCCGATTTCTGATTACTAATAATACGGAAATAACAATTGAGTACATCCAGAGTTTGTAATGATTGTGATAGTCGTGAAGTATCGCAAAAAATTGACTCTGTCTCCTAGTTGTAAACCTGTATTGCAGGAGACAGTGTTCGACCATGATCTTATTATACATTAATACCACCATACCGCCTCTGCCTCGTTAGTCTAGCCGTTAAAGCGCTTAGCTACCAAAACAGAGTTCGTGGGTTCGATTCCAAGTGGGGGCCGCCGTACATTTGTACAAATGGCCTCAGTCTGGGTGTACTTTCATGTTTGTAACATCCTTGGCTGGTTACCATAGCACAGGGTATCTAGGGTTTCGGACCAGGTCAAGTGATTGTGTTGTGTGGAAGTTATTGTTATTATTATACGGATTGTACCAATTATCGATGTTCTAATGTTATATGTTATATCTCGATGTTTTGTGTTGTTTTATGTGAATATAAAACAATACATTAATGTAAAGCAGGCCATCATTTTTCAAAAAAATACATGTTTAGGAACTAAAATCATTCTCGCAACTGATCTCTCGGTTGCAACATTATTTTGGGGACTCCATACTTAAAACTTACCGATATTTTATTATAATTGTTTGTTTTCGTGTTACTTATATTGTTATTTTTTTACCGTGACTGTCATATTTTGTTGTGTAATTTTTCGTTTTTGAATATTGTGTCGTCAAATAGATATATTTTTCGTTTCTTTCTTATCTTAAACTTGCCAAGTTCTTTGCCCACACGATATTAGCAGTGTTATGATAAGCAAGAAAAAATATTGTATCTCTTTTTGATTTATTCATAGTTTTAGTATTATTTTTAGGGTTCCATTCCTCAAAAGGAAGAAAAGAACCCTTATAGGATCACTTTGTTGTCCTTCCGCCCGTCTGTCTGTCAAGACCTTTTATCTCGGTATCACAACCATTATAACAAGTTATAACCATATACTCAAGTTTACAGTCCTTTGAAGCTTTGAAAAAATCAAACTTCTGAGTTAACGTAAAAAAAGTTAAGGCCGTTTATACCTCGACACTCAAGGGAATCAAAATTTATACTGTAGTTTTTGTTGACCTACAACTGTGAAATTTGGCGAGCAACATCGTATTTTATATTACTCCAATATAGGAAAAAATATAAAAACTATACATTTGTAACTAAATCATAAAAAAAATGTCGGACGTTCGGGAAAAGCTCAGTAAAAACAGCGAGACTCTATTCCTGAACTATTTATACTATGTAAGTACCTACCTACAAATTTGTACGGAACCCTCGGTGCGCGAGTCCGACTCGCACTTGGCCGGTTTCTGTTATGTAACATAGCTGGTTTTGAAGATAGAGAGGTTCGAAAAGGGCTCGGATCGGTTCATATAAATATTTGCACAGCAAGGCCCACCTAAAAACTTGGTCATGGTGATGGCCAAGTTTTTGGGTGGGTGATGGAACGTGGTATTTTTTTTCTACGACTAGTACTTTTCATGATAAAACCAGTGGAAAAGTCGATATAGTCATGTGGTAAAAAAAAACGTGCTATATGAATCGGGCTCAAACTATGACGTCACAAATTGCACGTAACGCCTCATGAAGCGTTTAAGAATATTTGAGCTATCTTATAAAATAATGTTTGAATAGAAAACATTTACAATTCGATGAAAAAACTAGGTCTAATAAGTTTTTGTTATTATAGTAACTTCATTTTTCGCTTTTTTTATCCCAAAAACGCGATCGTGAAGCTCGCTATCCCGCTGCTCCGAAATGAAAATCCCTCAAATATCATACGTTACGTTTCTGAAGATCACCAGCACCTCAAATCCATCACCCCGGATACACAGCTTCTGCCGCGAACCAGGTGAGTGAATTCATATATCGCATACATATCTCGCTGGGGGCAAATTGCTTTAAAAATTAACCACTGGCTTCGGGAAAATATCGATACATTTTTTCCACTTGCCCATCCCTAGGACAGGGTGTCACCGGTTCGGCTATGCAATATTCATCGGCCGGCGCCATGTCGGCGGATTTCCTACGGTAGTCACGTGTGTTGTCACGTGTTCTTTGCACAACTGGCGAGAACAATGAGCGCGAATTTGAGCATGAGTTGGGCAACTCAAACTCAGTTGGTCTCACGCCTGTATCCCGGAGGGGTAAGCAGAGACCAGGGTTTGCCAATTGCCGTGACCCAGACAGACCTTTTTTGCTTCATTAGCATTCATTAGTCGTTGCATGCACGCACGCCGGTTCCGAGTATATTTTATCTTGCCCTTTGCTAATACATCCCCTATTTGGTCTAAGTATATCCACCTGGGACGTCCCGTACCGGTCCTGTCACCCACATTCTCTCGATATATTTCTTTCGTCAATCTTTCTACCTTCATCCTCTCCATATGTCTAAACCAACGCAACATTTCTTTCTCGATAGAGCTCGAATACAGAGACTTATTCGGTCCAGTAATGTTACAGAATGTGGTGCAGAAAATCAATAAGTATAGTATTAAACGTGTATCTGGTGTGTCCTATATAAGTGGAAAGTTAATTTTGAACGTTATATTGAGCCACGAGCTGAGATCTACCGTCAGAAGTTTTGGTCCATCGAGCCCACGGACCAAGACAGACCTATATCTGTTTTCGTGGCAGACGCAGGCGCGGATCCAGCCCTCAAAAAAGGTTGTGGTCACCCGAAGGGTGACCATAATGACCACCATGAACACGACACCACTATCGGCCAAGTGCGATTCGGAGTATGAACTCGCTGTAGTGCATTCCTACAAAGGAGATGTTTACAAATATATAATATGTGGTTAGCAAATAAAGGCCCTGGGTTGACACAGGTAGGATACTTTTTATCCAAAAACTAGATGTTAGGAGAGAAGAGTTTGGGATCAAGGTCCGTGTAGAGTCGTCGATAGGTGAACCTTTACATTTTCGTTGCAAAGTAGCCCTTAACATAACCAATTAGAGTGCATGTTCCCTTTGTAGTACCCTGAAAAGTTATTCAGAAGATGTTCTTTTGGAGACAGTTTCCTAAACTAAACGTGATTATTATCGTTCATTCATGAAGTTAGGTACATATTAATTAATGTGTAGTTTGAATTTTTTGTCTTCTACATGGTTTTAAAATTCCCCATACAAAAAAAAAGTTTAATGCGCAAGTGATACTTTAAGTAGCACTTAAGTGTTAAATTGAGCTCCGGAACCCTAAAAACACTTAATAACTTGAAATAATTAGCACGTTTGCCAGTACAATAACCCTTTGCCCGAAGTACCTCGTTATGTGTTCAATCCAGCGCTTTTCAAACTTATAGCTACCGTACGCTTTGTCATCTTCCGCAAGACAGCATTGCGTACCTCTATTACGGCAGCAATAGAAACTATTTTTAACGTGTAACTTTAAGTTGAAAACTCTGTTAACGAAGTTAAAACCTCTAAATAGGTTTTTAAGAAGTTAAAATGTGCTTTGATAAGAACAAATGTGGAGTTTCTTTGTTAGCATAATCCATTAATTGTGAAACTAACAGCTTTGACATTCTTGAGTTTGAATTTGAAAATTTCAAAGAGGGGTCACTTGCTGAAACCGTATGAAACGAAAACATGTTATCCGACATTGCCCCAACCGCTTTTTTGTTTAAAAGCTATTTAAAAATAAAGACATGCAGGGATTTAAGGGGCTCCATGAGGTTCTCTAGCGCTCCACCCGTAATGAAAAAAAATCATACCCTCTTTTATACAAGAAGAGTATTTTTGTTCTTTTAATCACGTAAATAGTGATTTTTAGGACCCAAGACCGGAAATATTTTCTTGTCCTAGGAAACTGTTCACTAGGATTAGAAACATTTCCGGTAAAACGGCCGTTTTGGCATAAATTCTATCTAGTCTCAAGTTATTGATCTCAGATTCTCAATTGTACTCTTAAAAATTACTATTTAGGTAATTGAGAGAAATGAAAGACACTTTTTGCAAAGACGATCTGCAAAAGTAGATATGATATTTTTTCATTGGTGTTGCTAGAGGCAATCAAGAATCAAACTTAAGTCTACAAAAATCAAGTATTTTTATTCGAAATAACATAGAAACTGTGACTTAATGAACGTTAAAAGTTAAAATAGGTGTCCATTTAAAATCTAGATCATTTTGGAAAAAAATGGACAAAAATCTCCAAACAGGCAGCGGTACCTTAAATACCTGTTGCCGTTTTCGCATATCCACCTAAATCAGCACGTACTCGTCCACTGCTGAACATAGGCTTCCCCTTCCTTCTGTCTTCGGCCATCTTCATCCAGCCTCTGCCAGCAATCTGCCTCAGCTCGTCGCTCCAGCGAGCCGGGCGTCCTACACTGCGTTTGTCAGTTCGTGGTCTCTACTCGAGAACCTTTGCACCCCACCTTTTTCGTTCGTCGGCATATGTGACCACTGACCAGCCCACTGCCACTTCGGTTCTTTAATTCCCAATTCGGGCAAAATTGCTGGCAACGAAACATGCCTACGCCACTTTGAGAACCCCCGGCTTAAGTGACTGCGCAGACAGTCGTTTCGCGTACTTTTTCTGCTTCGCGTATTTTTTCTACCTGTTGGCTCGATGGGGAAGTAAACGCCCTAACAAATGCGAAGGTGATAATAAAGGGGAGCCATTTATAGAAAAATATTTCCGCTACGTTCTGGGGCCGATTTTTTATGCATGGAAGGATCAAATTTGCTGTCTGTCTAACCTAGTTTCATAGAACTACAGTTCATTGTTTACAGTGACAATTCGATGAGAATTGCATAATCGATTAACCCACAGATTAACAAGTAGGAGGACTCTGCTACGCAATGTACCTCGAATTGTCATAATAAACTATGAATTGTAGTTTTAACCGGTCTCATATATGATACAGAGCTAATAAATGTGCCTCTTTTAGAAATAGTACGGCGTTGTCACACTGGGTACTTACTCGAATATAAGAAAAACCGGCCAAGTGCGAGTCGGACTCGCGCACGAAGGGTTCCGTACCGTTATCTATACAACATTAGACGCAAAGATAAAAGAAACAGCAAAAAAAATCACGTTTGTTGTATGGGAGCCCCCATTAAATAATTATTTTATTTTGTTTTTAGCATTTTTTGTTATAGAGCGGCAACAGAAATACATAATCTGTGAAAATTTCAACTCTCTAGCTATCACGGTTCTTGAGATACAGCCTGGTGACAGACAGACGGACGGACGGACGGACGGACGGACGGGCGGACGGACAGACAGACAGCAAAGTCTTAGTAATAGGGTCCCGTTTTTACCCTTTGGGTACGGAACCCTAAAGACCGAGCATCTTTATTACTAAATTATTTGTTTAAACTATGATTACCTATATCTTTATGTAAATTGTTTTTTTTTTTCTATTCGAATCACCGTTCATTTCACCAGTTTTAATCAAGCGACTGGTTTCTAGGAACTATTTAATTTATTTATATGTTCATTCACACGTACTTATCAAAAATTTCTGTAACTTGTAAAATTTTATAAATTACCTACAATTGGAACACAGGCGCGGGCATGCAAAAGCAGTATATCCCTTAAAAGCAACCAATCTGTGCAATGTCTGTCCACGACGTGGGCATGGCCCAATATGGAAGCCCGAGAGCCATAGTAGCACTGTTATGTCACGCTTACTTGTGACTCGCCTGCCTCGATCTGTCAACCGGTGCTAACGACGAGTATGAACTGCGTATTCTACCCGTCACCCAACGACAGGCTGCGCCTATTATTGTAATCTTTTCTTATAAAGAAACATATTTTTATTATTCACTTTTCATTATCGGCATTCAACTTTGGTCAACCTATAACCTACATGCTTTATCCAGAAGTTCGTTCTGCTTTACTATTGGTCCTTTTTTCTTCTTCGGTTTTGGGGGCGTTGGCACATTGAGGGAAGAAAATGCTCCTGAAGATTGTTCGGCTAAATCACCTTCTTGTCGTTCAGATAGTTCCACTTCTTGTGATTCCACCGAGGATACTGAAGCACTCTGAAAACGAAGTTGTTATTTGTTACAGATTCCGGCAACAGCAGAAGAATGGAAAAATATTGCTGATGACTTTGGATTATTGCATAATTTTTTTAATTGCCTCGGTGCCCTAGATGGCAAACATATCAAGATCATACATCCCCATGACTCGGGCTCACTTTATTATAATTACAAGGGAAACTACAGTATAGTTCTCATGGCTTTAGTGAATGCCAAGAAAGAGTTCATTATGGTTGATATCGGATGTAATGGACGAGTATCTGACGGTGGAGTTCTATATTACACGAAATTCTGGGAACTTATGGAACAAAACCGCTTAAACTTGCCACAGCCGTCTCCGTTGCCTAATAGCAACAATATATTACCATATATTATTGTAGCAGATGAGGCTTTTGCATTGAAGCCTAATTTAATGAAACCATATTCACAAAGGTCTGCTACTATTGAACAACAAGTATTTAACAAACGACTATCTACAGCTAGATCTACTGTAGAGTGCGCTTTTGGTATCTTAGCTACTAAGTTTGGAGTTTTCCAGAAAGCTATTAATGTCAATCCCGGAAAGGCAACAAAGATAACAACAGCATGCTGTTATTTGCACAATTATTTGATGAAAAAAATACCACAAATTTACCAGTCTTCAAGTTCAGAAGAAGATAATAATTATCAACTGATTGAGTTACAGCGAACAAACGTTCGAAATGCATCTAGTAACGCCAAAGTTATTAGAGATAGTTTCTGCAATTATTATAATAATGAAGGTTCATATTAAGTTAATAATCACCTAAGAACTAATTGGGGATGCAAAGTTTTTTTTATGATTGCATTTTATTTTATATTCTGATAGGAGACGTAATTTTAAGAAACTAATTTCATTTTTTTCGTTTTAATCGAGCTTATTAATTAAATTAAAGTAAATATTATTCGGCGTGACGTCATATGCTACTTACTGTGTGTGTAGGTGATTTCGCGATTGCATTAGATAAAAATCTCTTACACAAAAATACTGCAGTTTGGATGCTAAGCTCGAAATGGTTTTCGATTCAGGCAGTTCACTTTTTTTTTGCATCCCGAATTGTTTTGTATTTGTTGTTTTTGAATATTCTTATCTTATTTTACCTAAGTACCCTTCTTAAAGTTGCATCTCGTGATTTACTATGTAATAAAGATATTGTAAGAAACTATACACATTACTTTTACTATATCCTACTTATTTAAAAATGCGACAGTATGTAGATATGTTATCTTTGTTATTCAAGCACGCAAAACGGCTGAACGGATTGAGATAAAATTTTTACACAAATTATTAACATTTATTGATCGTAAGTAGACTACAAAAGTATCTAATAGAATACAACTAACACATATATACTTAAATAGATACCTATACCGTAATAGATTCTTAAAAGTGAAAAGAAACATCCTGGGGCAAATACTTACTGGGGCTACCGGCTGCTCGGTTTTGCTTAAAAAACTTAGGAGATAGAACGACCAACACTTTGGCTGGTAAACGTCGCCACTACCAGCTCCAGACCTTTTTGAATCAACTATTTTCTTTAGTTCCTTCCTATAGTTTGATCTTAATGAGTTGATTTTCTTCTTGATGTCATCAATAGTTGCATCACTTTTGATTCTTTTATATATGGTAAGTAGTTTTTTTAGTGCTTCGTTTTTTAAGATTGTGTTTTTATAATTGACATGCGCGCTATTCCAAACTTCTGGCAGGGATTCTAAGTTCAGTATAAACTCTTTCAAGACAATCTTGTCGCCTGTCAACAATTCAGAAGCAGCAGCGGTGTCACCGACGTCCTCCATTGCTGCCGTCTCGCTGCGTACTGACGAGATAAATATTGACTCGCAACACTACACGCAAGATAAATATCACGATCCAGGATCTTGGATCAGATCACAAGATTTCCGGAAATCCAGCGATAAATATTGTGATCCCTCAATACACTACCCTACACGTCAATAAATATCGTGATCCGACAGTTTATATTGACGGATCACAATATATATCTTGCGTGTAGCCTTCGCCATACATTAAAATCGTTATAATAAGGAAAACAATGATATCAATCAAGTTGTTCCATCATCATCATCATCAGCCATTTGACGCCCACTGCAGGACATAGGCCTCCTTCGTGGTTTTCATAACCATGAGGGGTTTTGCCATAATCGCCACGCTTGGCAGGCGAGTTGGCGATCGCAGTACGAGTGTGGTTGGAATCTCAGGAAGACGCTGCTGCCCGTCTCCTGGTAATTGATTTCCTTACTCGCCTTCTATGACATCCACGGAAGGAAACTGAGTGACGCTATTCTTAATCTGGCGCCACACGGCTGTTTTATAATTTATAGTAATATTTTCTTATAAATAAACATGTCTTTATTTATTTTATTTATTTTTTATTATCGGCTCTTTAATTAATTTAATTCAACTTTGGTCAACCTATACACCAACCGTACATTAAAATGGTTATAATACAGAAAACAACGATATCTATCAAGTTGTTTGCTCGTCCTAAATAATTATTAATTCATGTCATTAAATAAAGAAATATCAACCGCTATTATCAATTTGTTGACTTTGAGCATTAAAAAAAATTTGAACAAAAAATAAAAACCGACTTCAAAAGCACTGAAAACACAAAAATAATTTAAACCAATATGACCTTTATGTATTATTATAGTTATTACAGTATTTTATTACAGTATTTTATTTCAATTTGTTTTTTTTTTTGTTGTGTTATGAATAATATAATATACTAAAGGCAAATTATATGACCTTTACATACATTTTGGGCACCGACTCCAAAAGATATTTCAAGATCTATTTTATTTTATTTATTTAATGATAGGGAAATCTACAGCGAAATCAATAACAAAAGACTTAACATTTAAGATTAATAACATGGCCAATTACACATTTCCACGTAATAACTTATAAATTTTCTTTATCTTAGGGCAGAGTTTATCATATTTATGGTTATACCACAAAAAAAGAATTATTTAAGTATTTAAACAATTTACAAAATTATCCAAAATCCGAAAAGAGAAAGTTTGTCTCATTGTGTGTGGTGTATGTGCGTGTGTGTGGATGTGTGTTTGTGCGCGTGAGTGTGTGTGGAGTGATGTGTGTGGGTGGGTATGGGTCTACATCGAATTTAAAGGTCATATTCGTTTAAATTATTTCTGTGTTTTTAGTGCTGTAGTGTCTTGAAGTCGGTATTTATTTTTATTTAAAAAATATATTTCACGATTTTTTGTAACTATCACTTCGACTCCGCCAAATTGTGTTTTCAGGAAGCAAATGCACGAGTCACTATAAAATACACCCAAATCGCTTCAAATGTGCCCTTAAAATTTGATGAGTTCCCTCGATTTCTCCAGGATTCCATCATCAGATCCTGACTTGATGTCTATAGGACCACCTGTGAAGTCTATCCTTTCAAATAAAAAATAATTTTTCCAAATAGGTGAATGCGTCTTGGAGTAGGTAATCGGGTAACATACATAAAGAAAAAAGTTCTCTGTATTGAAATTCAGATACTAAATTACTGTTGATCCATCGCTCCAAACCAACTGCAAGTAGCTACGTATCACAAGTACACCCATCAGTGCGGTACTCGTATCTTGAGAATCACGATAAGAAATCTGCATGCTCTAATTTGCTTTAGTTATTGGTGAGCTCTGATCCAAGCAGACTTGGTGTGCACCAAAGGTCACTTACAAAAGCCTTTCGTAGGTGAATTGGCGCCTTATTTTCGGGCGGTCCTTTACCCGGCGAACTTCATTTCCTCACTATTTATAGACTTAAAAAGGTCACCGAATAGTGGTGTAGGTGACAAGCACTGCGGCGCCTTCGAGGCTCAAGATAAGGGTATAAGGCAACTTGTACATTAAACGTGATAACAATAATAAATACCGCAGATTAGTCAAAAGGAAGTACTGTTACACGTTTTACATTATGATTCGTTGTTGCAACTAAACCTTTGGGGCTGTAAAAAACTTTCAGACGCCGCCGCCACGCTAAAGCCGGGTTTTCACGATCTTAGTACTGTAGCGCTCAATTTTATTAAAACGCGGATTACGGGTAAGATAATAGGGGTTAAAGTATGAAATTGCCGTTTTATTGCAATAGGTTCTTTGAATTGACATAGAATCTTCATGGTTTGAGGTTTTCGAATGAAACTTTTTTCAAATGGTTTCTATGATGTTCTTTTTTTAAAAAATGTGAAACATTTGAATATCGACTTTCAATTGTGTTTGTTATTCAATTTAGACAAGAAAGATGGATACTGCGAAAATTCGAGTGATTATGAGGCACCCATTTTTCGTATTTTTTTATTTTATTGATTTGACGCAAGTGAGTCAATATTGTGGGCAAGGTAACGTTAAACCATGCCGCTAACTACACGTTGTAGTTGACTAAAATTAAATCGCATAAACAAAATAGCGCTAGTGGTAGAAACTCCTGCGTTGCGTGAGAAAAAGTGAAGTGGCAGTGAAATGTTGATGTTTGTGGAGTATGGAGCAGCAGTAACTTTTCGGTCATTTTCGGCGCGAGCAGTGACACAGTTTGTAACAAAACACTTATAAAGTGAAGCAAAAAGCTGAATTCACTGAAATGTGTGTACACCACCATCCCAGTAAACTACAGTTTCTAGTGACTAAAATAAATCAGTCTGTCTGGACGCACTAAGAAGATGAAAACGGGTCTTTACTGACAGAGCCAGGTCCGCTCGCCTGCAGCTTCTTTCAGACATGCAACGTCTAGGCACGTCTAGGTCCATTGTCACTTCGTCACTCAACGTGCAAGTCCATTGTCACACGTTAAAGTAGATAATTATGTGTCAGTTTTACAATACTATTCCCTGACTCTGCTTTACATAATTATGTAATTTAATTAAGTAATTTAATCTTGTAATTCTATTTTTTTGGTTGTGCAATAAAGTTTTCTCTATTTATCTACAGGGTGATTTTGAAATCGTTAGCTATATTATGAGGGTGTTATTTTTATTCTGAAAAATAGTATTATTAATGATTTATCGGTAATGGTACAATATGTTTGTAAATGTATCGTGATTTCCGATCTTATCCTCGAAACTGTGAATCCAAATTTAAAGTGGTAGGAAGTACCATGACGTTGAAAAATGTTTTCTAATATGTTAAATGTATAAGAGTCTGTCCTCTGATATGCGTAAATAATAAAAGAACAATTCACTTGGTCGGCGCTGACTATAAGAACCCAGTGTTTTTTTCGATTTTATAACTTTTTGACGTGATATTTTTTGTCTATGCTTAAATTTTGGGTAACTAAACAAAAATGTTTTTGATGCCCATTTTTTTTTAATGCTAGCGCCGTATATTTCTAAATAGTGGTCAGAATATCCCCGTAAAATTTTCTCAATCGAATTCAAAGTCACATGTTAAAGAGCCTAAAGTATTTACTCAATTACCATTTTCAGTCGGCTTCCATCTTTGGACCAGGGGAAAAAGTTGTTTACAATGCACAGACATCGCGGGCGATTGATGTGATGTTTGTTGGCGTAGCAACAAGCTATATTATTTAATATGATGGGCCTCAAATTGATAGTCGACTCTCTAAATATAACTTTTTATTGATTCGATCTTGCGATCAATTTAGTACAGTGTGTATGGTGATGTCAAAAAAGATAGTGCCTGTTGGATATTCATATTCATCTATTGCAGTTGTGTCGTATATAGGATGTTATATAACATTAATTCGATCGTACATGTGCGTGTGCGTGAATATATAATTTTAATTACATTATAGAGCTTACTGAATTAAATAAAATAATTCGTTAATTATTAAATCATCATCATCATCAGCCATTTGACGCCCACTGCAGGGCATAAGCCTCCTTCGTGGTTTTCATAACCATGAGGGGTTTTGCGATAATCGCCACGCTTGGCAGGCGGGTTGGCGATCGCAGTATGCGGTTGGAATCTCAGGAAGACGCTGCTGCCCGTCTCCTGGTAATTTGTTTCTTTAGTCACCTTCTAGGACATCCACGGAAGGAAATGGAGTGACACTATTCTTAATCCGGCACCACATGGAATAATTATTAAATAGAATATTATATCATCGATAGATAAAAAGTAAGTTAAAAGTACGTATCAATAATCATCATCAACCCATTATGTCCCCACCGAGGGGCACGGGTCTCTTCCCTGAGGAAGGTATAGGCCATACTCCACCACGGGGGCCAAGTCCGGATTGGTGGACATAAGTATCAATAATAATTTATTTTAATTATAATTACTGGCTTATTTTTGGTGACGACGTAGGTAATTATTTTTACATTTTCAGACAGTTAAAACCTAGCTCGGAACCGGTGGAAACGAGATTGTAAAAAACAGTTTCAAATTTCAGTTTAAAAAAATAATTAATTGAGCAATAACATTTCGGAATTAAGTGGCTCCATGCATAACACTAGCGCCACCAATGGAAAAAACCGGCTAAGTGCGAGTCGGACCCGCGTACGAAGGGTTCCGTATTATTATCTTCCGTATCATTATATAACATTTGAATATTTCTAGCATCAACTTTTGCCGTTATTAATATGGAGCAAAAAACGGCAAATAATTCACGTTTGTTGTATGGGGCCCCCTTAAATATAAATTTTATTCTCTTTTTAGTATTTGTTGTTATAGCGGCAACAGAAATACATCATCTGTGAAACTATTTAGACCTATTTACACACATAAAGTATGGCATTTCTTCGCTCATCAAGTCATCACCTTGTATACTGTTGCCACTAAATTCTACGGCCCCAAAACTTCCTTCAATTATATATTAAAACTTTTCCGTCAACTGATAACTTTACATATCAAATTACATTTCCTTCATAGACAAAGTCCTTGGTGTACTATCACATCTGTAATTCTTGCACTCAATTCCAAATAACTCCAAACCTTATCTGGAGAGGATTAAAGTTCGTTATCGTGTGGACTTATCTTTTTCGGTTACTTATCGCGAATTCGTGACTAGGTCAGCCTATCTTCACGCTATCTTTTAAGTGTAATTTATAGGACGTTTGTTTTTAGCTTCTTGTGCTAAAAAGGAAAGCCGTGATAAACATAACTTGTAAAAAACATCAAGTCTTGCAACTCAGTTCTTCTACCGTAAAAAGTTGTGTGATCCATGTAATACCAAATCGGTCAAATTATTCAGTCCCTACTTAAGGGTCCTTCTGTCTTAAGTTATTACGTAATTAGCTAACCTAACAACATGTTATAGTGACTATATCAATATTAAACTAAATAGATTTACTTGGTAATCGCACTAAACAATCTAATTTAATATAATAATAACTATAATAATCTTGGTAATACATGGATCACACAATTTTTTACAGTAGAAGAACTGAGTTGAGAGACTTGGTTATTTTACAAGTTATGTTTTTGTTGGCATTCCTTTTTAGCACCAGAAGCTTAAAACAAATGTTCTGTAAATTACACTTAAAAGATAGTGTGAAGATAGGCTGACCTAGTCACAAATTCACGGTAAGTAGCCGAAGAAGATAAGTCCACTCGATAACGAACTTTAATCATCTCCAAATAAGGTTGGGAGTACTTGGGAGTTATTTGGAATTGAGCGCAAGAATTACAGATATGATACTCGTAGTACACCAAGAACTTTATCTATAAAGGAAATGTAATTTGATACGTAAACTTATCAGTTGACGGAGAAGTTATAAAATATAATTGAAGGAAGTTTTGGGGCCGTAGGATTTAGTGTCAACACTATACAAGGTGATAACTTGATGAGCGAAGGAATGCCATACTTTGTGTATGTAAATACACGTGATGTGCATGTGATATGCAATGTGTAAAAAAAATCCCATGTACATCCGAAAACACGAAAATAAATATCAGCTGTTTTATACTAATGTTACCAAATACAAATATCTTTATTAATATGGACTCTCTTAAATATGAACTAATAGAAGGCTCATAGTGTAGAGGGGTACCCTTATCTGGTTATCGTTAAATTGGTCGCTTAAAAATATTGTGGGTTAAGGAAGACTATTTTTTATTTAGGGTTCCGTTTGGGAACTGTTAAGCTTTAAAGCGCAACTTTTTGTCCCAGTAGGGCGTCCTCGGTTGATTGTAGAAACGTGAAAAAAATTTAGATCCTAGCACATATAATGAACTTAAAAGGAAATTATCACGGCTAAGAAGGCTTCACAAGTTAACGAGTAAAGGGCGACCAACTTATAAAAGGAAAACTTCGTACAAAATCCATTAAAAAATTACTTTGATGAAGTTGTTAGTTCTGTAAAGCAGATAACTTTGTTCGGTCTACGGAACCCTACACTGTGCGTGGCCTGACACACACTTGGCCGGTTTTATACGCTACCGCCGCATTTTTTGTCTATTTATAATTGCTAGTCACCCGGAAAACCCCCCAAATATGTGAGGACTTTTAAGCAGAGATAGTCCCATAGTTTCAAATGATAGATTGCTCCTGTTATCTGAACGATTCCAAAGTTGTAAGTAGCTGTCATGTACACTGTAGATAGGCTATTCTTCCGGGTATAGTGGCTGAAAAAAGTGAAACTACATCAGCCAGTCAGTTTTCTGTGTGAGATTGCTTTTCCCTTAAACGAGACTTTTGTAAGTGACTGTACCTACTGTGATGGGTTGACGAAATAAACTGCGTACTTACGTGGGTTTAGATTGATAAGTATCTTTAGAAAAATGGCCAAGTGCGAGTAAGACTCGTGCACAACCACAAATATGTGTGTTACTTACCTATTTAGCAAAAATGTGTTTTTATAATAACTTCCACACAACACAATCCAGGTCCCAAACTAGGATACCCTGTGCTATAGTAACCAGGCAAGCACAGCACAAACATGGAAATACACCCAGAATGAGGCGATTTGTACAAATCCAGAGGGAATCGTAGTTCATTTTCATTCAGTTCGGAACCTTTAGTGGGAGTCCAACTCACTGTTTTTAGGATCCGTACCTCAAAAGGAAAAAACGGAAGCCTTATAGGATCACGTTGTTGTCCGTCCGTCCGTCCGTCGGTCCGTCCGTCGGACCGTCCGTCTGTTCGTCCGTCCGTCCGTCTGTCTGATTGTCAAGACCCTTTACCTCGGGAACGCGTGGAGGTATCGAGTTGAATTTAAAACCAATAAAATATATACTCGGGTCTACAGTCTCTTGAAGTTTAATGCCTCAAAAATCTGCGAGACTCGATTCCTGAACTATTTGTAATATTGAATTACCTAAAAATTTGTCCGGAATTAGTTTGTGAATTTGGGCGAGTCCGACTCCGGTTTTTGTTATTTATTGTTATACTTCAGGAACTCTATCCCGGAGGGGTCAAACTTCTTTCGCCAATATTCATAGTCGCTACATGCGCGCTCGTTGGCATGTCGTCTCTGTTTTGGTTTCTGAACATTATTCTTGTGTCAACTTGCCCTGGTCACGGGTAGACTGAAGTGGCGAGTACAGTCAATTATTATAGTGAAGGTAGGTGGTCACTACCGTGTGGCGCCGGGTTAAGAATAGTGTCACTCCATTTCCTTCCGTGGATGTCGTAGAAGGCGACTAAGGAAAACAATTACCAGGAGACGGGCAGCAGCGTCTTCCTGAGATTCCAACCGCATACTGCGATCGCCAACCCGCCTGCCAAGCGTGGCGATTATGGCAAAACCCCTCATGGTTAGGTAAACCATGACGGAGGCCTATGTCCTGCAGTGGGCGTCAAATGGCTGATGATGAGGTGGTCAACCCCGCAAGGCACTTTTAGTTTTTCGCAACGGGCCGACACAACAATATCGCTAATTCCCGATCACATTTTACCTAATAAATAATCGCGATTGGACCCGTTTAACGCTTCATGGTTAAGAAAACCATGAGGGAGGCCTGTGTCCTGCAGTGGGCGTCGAATGGCTGATGACGAATGTGTAACTGTGATTGATATGCTATCGACTGCATCTGCTTCGAGCCGGGTCTCCTGCTCGTGTTTATCATTAAACATTACACAAAACAATCGGTTTTCAATGCTCCAAATCACCATTTTATTTTGCATAACCTGGCAACGAAAATGTTTTGCGCAAAGAAAACGGAATGTTTTGTGTGATGTTTTTTAGCAGGAGACACACCTTTAGTCTGTATGGGGGGGTTGGGAAATGTGGAAAATAAACGGTTCTCACGTATGTTGTAGAGCTATGGGGTTGCAAGAAAAATCCAAATTTTTGACCCTAGAGCCGCCATCTCGAATTGCAGGTGCCCAAAATTTGATTCAAATAATGCCTCAACGATTGAATCTATGAAAAAAGTGTCTGGGAGAAGTATAAAGAAGGCAAAACAACTAACAGCTTTTGTCTGCATGTTTATTTTGTAAATCTGTCCGTGGCTTTGGGAAATTTCATCTCCTTCACGAAAACCGTGGACTGATTTATACTTAAGAAAGTAGAAACTTAGTAGTAGAAACCGGGCTCAATTTAAGAAAGTGAAGCAGAAACTTTTTTAATGTAGGCATTTCAAGTGCCGAGGTATGTGTAATTGTGAACACCTCAGACACTCAGGTTTCCTCACGATGTTCTCCTTCACAGTGGTAGAAAACAAAATCATTGGTACGTGCCGGGATTCGAACCCACTACCTCCCGATTGTGATGCCCGTTCCGCTACCACAATTCTCCCACCGAAACTTACTTATCGACATCGTAAATTCAAGCTTTCAATAAGGCAACTAACAACCCCGTTGAGCACGAGAGAGAAGTTACCGAACATTAATGCAGTTTGAGATTAACGCCATTGTTAGATTGTTTGTTTGTATGTTTGTTTGTTATTGCGCTGCAAGTTAGCTATTGAGCTTCGAGTTTCCCTTGGCAAGTTTGCAGACGTCATAGACATACCACGCAAAGACAGAGTGTGTCGAACAAACTTCCGCTCTAAAGCGAGTCGACACGCACACATTAACGTAATATGTGTGTGCCTAATGCTTCGGTCACACACAGCGACCAATCGCTGCGAGTACACTCACCGCGAATAATAGTCGCAGCGACAATTCGCTGCCTGCCTGTCACTCACAGCGAGTTCTAAACGAGAATTTCGACTGTCAGTGCGCATTCGCAGCGAGTAAATTTCAACATAGTATAGATGCATACTCATTTACAATAAACTACCGGACAGTCTTAAAAACGAAAAAAAAAATACACAAGATTTAACACTCAACTTAAAAATCTACTAATGAGAAAGTGCTACTACTCCATAGATGAATATATGCTTGATAAAGAATTATAACAACCGAGGTATAAAAAGAAAACTAGCTTAATATCTTAGCTGTAAATTTTGATTTATTTAAGTACATACATGTTCTACAATTGTATACGCCACACATGTCCATCTGCTATACCCTTACAGGGTTCATGTTCAACTAGTTAAGTAACTTTTGTATCTTTTCGAGATTGTTCATGAAATGCATTGAATAAATGAAATTAACATGCACAACTCTAGTCGCGGCGACTTCAACTCGTGGCGAGTGAATCTATTCGCAGCGAATACTTGCGGCGAGTAGACACTCGCAGCGATTAGTGTGTGATGTCGCTGTGTGTGACCGACGCTTAAGCGGATTATAGTAAGTGACGTTCGCAGACACGCACACATTTACATTATTAGTGCAACACTGACCACTGGCTACGCTAAGTAAGCGTGCCAATTTAGCTAGCAATTTTGTCTCACTATGGAAGCTCGAACTGCGGTTCTACCTTGTAATAATTCTATGAAACACTTGTTTAGTAGACCCCACTAAAAGCTTTATACATGGTGACATTTTAGTACACTCTACAGCAGGTCCAAGTTATTTATTTATTTAAGACAGGTCAACAATGTGAACGATAACAGTCTTATTTCTGAAAAATTAAGTTCCTCCTTCAGAAGCGCTTTTTGTTATCTTTTAATATATAAAAATCTCGTGTCACAGTGTTTGTTATGGAACTTCTCCGAAACGGCTTCAACGACGTTTACGAAATTTTGTGTATATTTGGTAGGTCTGAGAATAGGTCGTAGGCTAATTAATATGGCAAACAACGTTTGCCGAGCCTGCTAGTGATTTATAAAAGTTATAGCTAAAACGCTGACAAATGCATTCACAGATTAATTCCTTACCTGAGGGTATGCCAAAAAGTGCGTTCGTTGGTGCAACTCCGGGACCAATTCTTAGATATACTCGTAGATACATAAGCAGCCTATATACGTCCCACTGTAGGGCACAGCCCTTCTCTCAGGGAGAGAGTATGGGCTTAATCACCACGCGTACCGACCGCGGATTGGCGATTTCAAGCGCTGAGGTATGTGAATAGCTCAGACACTCAGGTTTCCTCACGATGTTTTCCTTCACGGTTAGCAAGTGGTATTGCTACTATAACTTCACAAATGTACATAACTTAGAAAACCAAGTCATAGGTACATGCCCGCACCGGGGATCGAACCTGGGTCTCCCACTCCCACTTCGGAGTCCGAGGTTCTACCCGCTAGGCTACCACATAAAAAGTCGATTCCACTAAAACGCGAAGTTTGAGCCATCCGTGAAATCTCCATACTAATCCTGCTAAAACCTCTCCACAGTGAAAAATAACTTTTAACTGTCCAAGAAGTACTTATATAGTACAGCACAGATTAGACTGTCAAACAAAAAAATTTTAAGTAAAAAATAAAAACCGACTTCGAAACACTATACCTACAGCACTAAAAAGATAGAAATAATTTAAATAATTAGAAGTATTTATACATGTAGGTATTATTGCAGAAGTATAATTTGAATACGGTGTCCAAATATATGTGCTGGTCATGAAACTTTGCACCGACAAAAAATTATACAAATACTTCTAATTATTTAAATTACTTCTATCTTTTTAGTGCTGTAGTGTTTCGAAGTCGGTTTTTATTTTTTATTTAAATTTTTTTATTTTTCTGTTTTTAGTGGAGGAGCGGGAGAAAAATAAACAAGTCCCTTATAACCATAATTTACCGTACATGATTCGTTCCTTTAAAATTTGATGTTCTAAATCTCCGAAAGTCTTCACCAGATCTTCACCAAATTAAAATGGGACCAATGGGACGTTATACCTGTTCGAACAAAAAAATAATTGTCGAAATCGGTTAATTTGATTTCGCCAATCCGCAGTGGGCACGCGTGGTGATTAAGCCCATACTCTCTCTCTGAGAGAAGGCCTGTGCCCTACAGTGGGACGTATATAGGCTGCTTATGATGAAATCATCAATCATACCATTTATCACAATGAAAACTAAATTCACTCAAAACATTCCTAACGATTTTCATCACGCTGTAGTTTCCAAGTCAGTCGGAGGCAGTTTCTCTCGCCCTGTGCGGTCCTAACTGCTTATGTTACTTACGCATGAACGAAAGTCTACATGTCGAGTTGAGACGAATCTAAAATGCCCGTGGGCGACGTCCAACGTTGGCGTCCGACGTAAACGCACGTATTTGCAATTTCATCCGTACTTTATAGTTCAACTAGTGGCCGCGACTTGGCCCGAATGCTAATAAAACAACATTCAACAGCAGTATATTAAGTGGTACCACGATCGGTTGAACGCTTGCCTGTCATTTAAGGGGTCGTGGGTTCGAACTCCGTACAGATGATGTAGGTTTGGGAAGTTATAAAAATTATTTATTGTATTAAAACAGAGTATTGCACATAGGCGAGAATATTTAGTGTACTAATTACATTCATACATGCATAAACTCACGCCTGTATCCCAGAGGGGTAGGCAGGGACCAGGGACTGCCACTTGCCACAATCCTGACAGATCACTTTCGCTTCCTCGACATTTATTAGTCGTCGTTACATGCACGCACACCGGTTTCGGTTTCGGTTTCGGGTACGTTTTATGCTAATACATCCCTTTGCTAATACATCTCCTATTTGGTCGAATTAGTAATTAGTTATTTATTATTAATTCTTCAATACACAAAAGATTTAAACTAGACTCATACTTAGAATTTACGTACATAATTTAATTTACCAATTCACTTAGGTACGTAACTTAACAATACCGCTCGCTAACTGCGAAGGAAAACTTCGTTAGGAAACCTGAGTGTCACATTCTCCAGCGCTTCAAATTCTCAATCCGCGGCGGGACGCGGGGTGATAAAAGCCTATACTCTCTCTAACTCCTAGGCTGCATTATACAGCAATAATTTTGGGTGGTTTGAAAGACATAGCAAAATGAACATGTCTGACAATAGCTATCGAATACGCTAGTTTGTTTTTAGAAAAAAACACATTTCAAAAATATCTCGACACAAACTCGAATCTATTAGAACCATTAGTAGCCATCCAGAGCGGTGCGTGCGTGCCGCGGGTCCGCGGGTCATTGTTCTGTTAGACGGAGAGGCGGTACTAATTGTTCGCGTATTTTTTTAACAAGATTTCGCAACAATTTTTTTTTTCTTTTACGTATATTATGTAAAAGAAATAGTATGAATAGATGCCATTTTTTATTACTGTTTGCATAACCGCGGATTTTACACCACCCAAAAATCAGCGTTTTTGTTATTTATTTATTCATAACATAACATAATACAAGGGATACAGTACATTAAAACTCGCCGAACTGTTCATAGAACTACTATTAGTGGTTTGCTATGACAAGTCGATATACATTGTAAAGTCAATGCAATAATGTCTCATCTATCTCTATCTATTTATCTCTTTATCGCTTGTTGCGTTTGTTGGCGAGAGATCGCTCGTTTGTTGCATTCGCGTCTATAGAGTCAGCCACTATGCGCCTACAGCACAGGGCTTCTCTGGAAGGGAGAGTATGGGCTTAATCACCATGTGTATCCACTATGGGTGCGGGCTCAAGCGCTGAGAGGTATGAGAACACGTTTAGTGCATTATGATATTTTTCAATTCCATAGAACACCGATAGAAAAATAATTTAAGTTCTCGTATGAGCCCAAATGAAGTTTTCGTATTGACTACTGTTCAGCGTTGTATGAAAAGCAGACATTACTCGACACTTATTGGACCGGAAACCAGCCCATTGCATAACTCGTCTTAACCCTTACATGACGGAACGTGGACCTAGAGCACGCCTAGCACGGACTCTATAGGTACAGAGACTCTATGACGAGTGAAAGAAGAATGGAACCGATTTCTGCGACTCATAGTTATTATATTACGCTTGCGAGACTTAGCCGTCCAGATTTTTTTTATGTAGCCTACATACGTCCTGTAGGGCATAGGCCTTCTCTCAGAGAGGGAGTATGGGCTTAAATACCATGCGCGCCCACCCTGGATTGGCAATTTCAAGCGCTGAGGTATGTGAACACCTCAGCCACCAGCGACATTTTTCCGAAAATCCAGCGTAGCACTTTCGCGGTTTCGCGAAACCCACTTTAGGAATAGTTGATCTAGGTCGTTCTGATAGTACATAGTTGTGATAAATTCTGTTTGTGATCATTGTGACAATTTAAGTCTAATTAATAATTATTTTCAATTTAGGTTTTTTAGGTCCTCCTGCACTCAGGAAGACCTAATTGTAAGTGGTAACGCAGCGTCGCCATATTCTTTACATGGCCAATTATGGACCACAACTGTTTAAAAAAGACTTTTAATAAAGTTTGTTTTGCCACCCACACGCTAAGAAAAAGTGATAATTCAGATTTATTATCTAGAAACTAATTAATTAGCGTTAGTGTTCTTTTTGGTATATTTTTAATGGAGCTTTTGTAACATTTCTCTTTAAAAAGTGAATGGGGCGGGCGGAGAATCAGCGTTACGGCTACGCACGCATGCAGACACAGCAGCAAAGCTGAGCACTTTGCTTTTAACCACCAAAATTTTAATAAAAAAATATTATTAGATTGAATAAAATTAATACTCTTTATATATTTATTTATTTAGGAACGCCAACAGACTACATATCTACCAATACACTACTAACAGAATCTTATGTTTAAATTTCTAATATGCATCCCAGTTACAGGCATCCACAACATTTACAGATATAGATTAAAGTTCGTATACAAACAACTCAGTAACTAAAGCAATATACTCTTTTTTAACTTAACAAGTAATTTATATACTCTTTTTATCATTATATTTTTTCTTGTCAGGAATTGTGGTAAATAAAACTTTCACTTTCAGATTATTCGAGTTAGCCTGACGTATAAGTCCCGCTTTGCCGTTAGAAAGAGTGACACAGAGCAACTTATGTATGGTCGTCGTAGTGCGACATAATGTACCCGAAGGAATGAGTGACGGATCCACGTACCGAGAGCGTGCTAGGCGCACAGCACAACATGCAAAACGCGCATGCGGCGGCTGAATTAGCGACGTTTAGTTCCCACAGCGCCTTGGGGAAGCGTCGGCAGAACCAATATGGCGGAAATGGGCAAAATTCTGGTTTTAAGGTACCTCAAAAGGAGCTTTATGGGATCCTTTATGATCTTTTAGAACCTTTATGCAACCGTCTGTTTTAGTTAATGTCAAATACTGAGGTAAAAACCTATTTAGAGGCTAAAAATTCCACCCATGCCGGGAAGCCTGCAGGTTAGTGCCGGTTAGCCAGAGGTCGCGGGTTCAAGTCCCGGCATGGGTGGAATTTTTAGCCGCTAAATAGGTTTTTAAAATTGTCCTCAGCACGGGTTAGTGCAACAAAAAGAATATAAATACACTTACTCTAGGTACCTCCTGTGACGTTATAAATGATAACGACGATGATGATGATTGTTATAGTGATACGAGCTGACAGCGAAAACGTTGTTTTGCCGCGTACAAAAGCGATTTTTTATATAAAAGATGATATTTTTTTTATAATAATATTATTATGATACAACCATGCTGTGCTCGGTAAAATTACACATGTACCTATTTTGTATCAATAATACCTACTTCAGACCTTTTTACTGTAATTGAATTTAATTGAGATGAACGTTATTGTTTCAAAATAAGTATAGACTTAGTAAAGATAATATAAGAATATTCTTTATTGTATACCTAAAAATATAATTACATAAACACTTATACTTTTCAAGTAACCTAATTTACTGGTAACATCTTATTTTGGTCTTGTGGTAAATACATACATACCTACACACACACACACACACCCACCCACACACACACATACACACACACACACACACACACACACACACTCACACTCACACTCACACTCACACTCACACTCACACTCACACTCACACTCACACTCACACTCACACTCGCACTCGCACTCGCACTCGCACTCGCACTCGCACTCGCACTCGCACTCGCACTCGCACTCGCACTCGCACTCGCACACACACACACACACACACACACACACACACACACACACACACACACACACACACACACACACACAAACACACATACATACATACGTGCGAGAAATGTATCACACTCTTGTTCTCGCGTTCTGGTAAAAATACATTTGTATAAGGTGAGAGCCGCTACACGGTACGCTGTATGAATCATCTAGATATAGTACAACATATGTTTCATCACAGACAGGTGTCAGTTTACACACTATCAGCTCTTAGAAACCGCACTGTGAACCCGATACTTTTCTCACAGCATCTTATTCTTGTGACAAATTTTCGATCGATTAGACTCACGTTAGCTAAGCTCAGACATTGTCTTTCCTCCACAAATCAACTTAAGTTTAACTAACAACTTCATCAATGTAATTTTCAATGGATTTTGTACGAAGTTTTCCTTTTATAAGTCGGTCGCCCATTACTCGTTAACTTGTGAAGCCTATTTAGCCGTGATAGTTTTCCTTTTGAGTTCATTATACTCTGAATTTTTCATGTTTCTACAATCAACCGTGGACTCCCTACTCGGACAAAAATTCGCTCTTTGAAGCTTAATATTAGGGGTTAAAGTATGAAATTGCCGTTTTATTGCAATAGGTTCTTTGAATTGACATAGAATCTTCATGGTTTGAGGTTTTCGAATGAAACTTTTTTCAAATAGTTTCTATGATGTTCTTTTTTTAAAAAATGTGAAACATTTGAATATCGACTTTCAATTGTTTTTGTTATTCAATTTAGACAAGAAAGATGGATACTGCGAAAATTCGAGTGATTATGAGGCACCCATTTTTCGTATTTTTTTATTTTATTGATTTGACGCAAGTGAGTCAATATTGTGGTTAAGGTAACGTTAAACTATGCCGCTAATTCCTGGGTAGTTTGACTAGAGTCGGCTTCCACTATCTCTCTTAATTCATCGTTATTCACCTATGTGGGCGGTCTTCCTCGTGGCTCGTTCTTTAAGTCGAAATTTCCACCACGAAAGCGTTTAAACCAAAATCGCACGGTGCGTTCATTAGTAGACCCCTCTCCAAACGCAGCATTGATATTGCGGGCTGTTTCTGCCGCGTTAGTTCCGCGTCGGAACTCGTATTCAAAAATCACTCGAATTTTCGCAGTATCCATCTATCTTGTCTAAATTGAATAACAAAAACAATTGAAAGTCGATATTCAAATGTTTCACAATTTTTAAAAAAAGAACATCATAGAAACCATTTGAAAAAAGTTTCATTCGAAAACCTCAAACCATGAAGATTCTATGTCAATTCAAAGAACCTATTGCAATAAAACGGCAATTTCATACTTTAACCCCTATTATTTCGCCAACGAAACCCTAAATCTAAAAATTATCTTTCTAAACCCACAATATTTTTCAACGACCAATCCCACACTGTGGTGTAGGCGAGAAAAAAATAATTTAGTTGTAGGGGGGGTACACAAAAACAATTTTTTTAAGTATTATTCTACCGTTTTGTCGACATGATTAATTTGAAAAACCTATTTAGGGCCGATTCGACCAAACTATTTATGCCTGGTATAGGTGGTAATCTTGGAATAAGTCGAGAAATACTCTGGAGTAAATCTATATCACGTTCTACCAACTACTAATCCGGGGATAATTCGCTAGAATGTAATAAATTATACCGAGATTAAAATTGAGGGAGTAAATATGTTATGAGATTAGTTACTCCTGGTATAAAGCTTAGTTGGTCGAATCGGCCCTTAGAAGCTAAAAATTCCACCCATGTAGGTTTTTCAAATTGTCCTCAGCACGGGTTAGTGCAACAAAAAGAATATAAGTATGTCTATGCCAAATTTCAGCTTTCACGTGCTAATGATGGACATGGCGAAACTATAAGGGTTCCTAGTTGATTGCGGAACCCTAAAAATGGTCAAAATAAAACTCAGCCTCAGCCAGATAATATGAAAATATACTTAGCCGCCTTATTTGCAGACCGTACCAGACAGGATGCAGTTTCGCTGCTCCCGCGCACCCGAAATAAAACAAAACGATCGCTTCCCAGCTCCCCACCACCGCGCATTTGTGGAGAAAACAATTATGTTCATGGCGTTGTAGTGCCAATTACACAATTTTCTGCTAAACTACATTCAGCTTAAGCCTTCTTTCAGATGTTCCTCATATTAAAAGTAACACACCTTCACATACTACAAGAAGAAAAAGAATATTCTTTATTGTATACTGGAAAAATTGTTACAGAAACAGCAATGACAAAAGAAAAGATAGAATTGGTGGCCTTATTGCTAATAGCGATTTCTTCCAGGCAACCTCATGTCGGAGAATTTGCCGAAGGAGAAATAGAAAAGTAATAGTGGGTTAAATAATACACGTATTTTCTAGTTATTATTGTAGTGTAATACTGATACTGAATATGAACCCAAGTAATCAAATCAAACGAATCATTTACGAGTATTTACAATAAAAGCTTGTCCTAGTGAATAGACTTAACTTAATGTGGGTAGGTGGGTTCGGAAAAGATTGCCACTAAAGACACGTAGTTACTTACTGGTATTCTTCGCACTAGGCGGACCTGTTTTGCGAGAATATTACACAAAAAGATTGCCATAAAATGTCAATCTTGAGCGATGGATAGGTGGTAAGATAAAAATATTATTGTCAAGTAATTAATAAGTTGACTGTAACAACTAGACAATTTCACTTTCACTTTCACTATATGTGACCCCCGAACTAGGAAATTCCTGCATCTTGGAGATCAAAGGCTTACAGTTACATCATAGAAACAAGTTATTTTTAGATTGTAACTTGTATCTATGGAGTAATATTAATAAATACCTTTTACCTGATAAATAATAGCGATTAGACCCGTTTAATATATAACTACTAGCTGACCCGGCAAACGTTGTTTTGCCATATTAATTAGCCTGCGACCTATTCTCATACCTACCAAATATACACAAAAAGGTCATAAAAATCAGTGAAGCCGTTTCGGAGGAGTACGATAACCAACACTGTGACACGAGATTTTTATATATTACATAATATTACTATATTTTAAAAGATACAAAATATCGGTCATACTATGTATCAATTTAGAATGTTCATTTTACCTCCGTGTCTCCGCGTTACAAGACGTTACGACTGCGCGCCGAGTGAGGGTATTGCACGACCCATATTGAATGGTATGGTAAGTGCAATAAATCAAGTGAATTCCTTTTGTTTCATATGTTATGTTACTCTGTTATATTGAAAGAGAAAGTGAAAGTGAAAATATTTTATTTACCACAAATTTTTGAACAATAATAAATATTAAGTTATTAAATATTGTACTGTTCTGTTAGTCTTCCTTAAAATTAAACAAATAAATATTAGCCTCGGATTACATTCAATATGTTGGTCTGGGTGTATTTATGATGTTACCACAATACAGGGTATCCTAGTTTGGGATTGGCTTATTTTAAAGTACGCTCTTTAAAATAAGATCTCCCGTAAAGATAGAGCCGAAAACGTCACGTTTCTCAAAGACAAGACGGCAAAAAATACACGTGAAATAGACTCTCGGGTTCACTGACTGAACAGAGAAGTTAGGGAGACGGAAATTGGCACCGTTTGATGTCGCCTTGACATGGGGTTTATGTTTGTCTTCTAACCCGTCCAGAAAAGGCCAAGTGCGAGTTGGACTAGCACACCAAGGGTTGAGTACATACAAATGTGTGTTCTTTGATACAGTTAAGAAGAAGAAAGACAATTACTGTACCAACAAGACACATCACAGAAACAAAATAAGCAGATAAGTAACATAATATTTACAACAACAGAAAGAAAACTAAATACACAACAAAACAAATAAATGAAACAGGACCATAGATGTAGCCTGTGGTGTATCTAAGTTGCCACAAAAGGCAGCTGACTCAGCGTTGTGCTGAGTTCGGGAATAAACTCCTTAATTGGAGCCCGAATCACACATGGTCGGTTTTTTATTACTTGTTACACTGTAGGGGTTGTCCATCAATGTACCTGTTACGGTTCAAGAGATGAAACCCCGGTTTCTCCTACACTAACAATCTGTTAACGTATTTTTATTTTGTTCGTTTAATTAGGTGCTAAGGAGAAGATTTTATTCATTTATTTAGACACAGAAACTGATGAGTACAATCGCCCGATGTGTCTGGCATTTGTGGTCTATAAAAAAGGCTTCGACTTTCTCGAGACCTAAGCTGTTCTGGAATAAAATGGTTGAATGCTCTAACGATGTACTCGTATGATCGTCGCGAGTTATTAAAAATACTACATTAAAAGTTTAACAATCAGATCCGTTAAATGTATAATTATTAGAGCGGTGGTAGCGGGCGGCGTCTCATTCGGGAGGTCGTGGGTTCGAATCCTAGTATGTACCAATGACTTTGTTTTCTAAGTTACATACATTTGTGAAGTTGTAGTAGCAATACCAATCGCTAACCGTGAAGTAAAACATTGTGAGGAAACCCTAGTGTCTGAGGTATTTAAATACCTTAGCGCTTGCTCCGTACAATGGCTCACCTATGAGGCTAAGTGCGGAAAGGTCAGTTCTAACTAAAACCAAACTTTGGCCTTTGCATCTACTCAATGAGTGAAGGGACCACTCGGACGCCGCAGTACCTGGGACATAATTTTTTTTAGATGGGGTAGGCTTAACTAGAACTAGATGTAGGAATAATAATTATTACTGGGTATGATTATTGCGAGTTACTACGAAAACATAACAAGGGTATGGTTTGGCACTCTGCGTGTCTGCGTGGAGTTAATTTCGCTGCCATTTTGTTCACTACAAACCAAAGGCGAAGGAAACTGGCGATTTCAAGCGCTGAAGTGACATCGATCTAACAGTTTATTTGACATTGTACATAGTTTTGTTTTAATATTTGTACGCCACAAGGTAAAATATGGAGCACTTGTCACGTTTTTTCTACACCTGTACGCATCATTATGTTTGTACCTACCCATATTTCACAAATAAAAAATATTTGTATTTGTATTTGTAAGTATATGAATAGCTCAGACACTCAGGTTTCCTCGCGATGTTTTCCTTCACAGTTAGCGAGTGGTATTGCTACTATAATTTCACAAATGTACCTACATAACTTAGAAAACAACGTCATAGGTAAGTGCCCGCACTGGGAATCGAACCTGTGTCTCTCGCTTCCGAGTCCAATGTTCTACCAACTAGGCTACCACCGCTTCATGTTCGTATTAATAGGAAGGAATTTAGGGTTCCTTGTTGAAGTGGAGTCACAGATGAATGTTTTAGTCGTCTTTAAGTCGCCTAATGCCTTGCGTGCTGTTCAGCTGCGACGCTTAGTTATAGTACTAAACTTGTAATAGAGGATGTATTAGCAAAGGGCAAGATAAAAAGTACATAAACTGGTCATAATTACATAATTGGTCTCCTGGTAATTGATTTCCTTAGTCGCCTTCTACGACATCCACGGAAGGAAATGGAGTGACGCTATTCTTAATCCGGCGCCACACGGAACACAATTGTAGTTAAATCATAAAAAATAGTCTTTGCCGTTCGGGAAAAGCTCTGATAAAACCGCGAGGCAACATTACCGAACTATTTATAGGATGTAAGTACATACTTATTTCTTCTGATCGCAAGGATCTCTCCCAGAGAAAAAATTGTTTGTATTGTCGTGTACATTACCCAAAAAAACTTTTCTTGGGTTCATTGACCCCCCTAACTAGAGCTAAAACTGACACGTAACCTTCGCACAAACTATTCCAGTACATTGCCTCTTATCATTCCCCCACGCTGTACTGTCGGACTCAGAAAAACTAGACTAAACAATTTAAAAAAAGAACTTGGGCCTTTGCATCTGCGTAATGAGATGATTTATACAGCGTCCAGCGGCACACTAGATGGGTGAAGGGACCACTCGGACGCTGCAGTGCCTGGCACATTGTTTTTTAGATGGAGTAGGCTTGCCCAGCATCTATACCATCCCGACAGCTTAGTCGGGCTAACCCACAGGAAAGACAAGTCAATACGTGCGGAACCAATCAAGCCGCGGATTTCCTCACGATGTTTTCCTTCACATTTAGCGGTGTTAGCCCAGTGGGTAGAACGATGGGCACGGCAGCGAGAGACCCACGTTCGATTCCGAGTGCGGGCATGTACATATGACTTTATTTATTTTCAAAGCTACGTACATCTACGAATTAGTAGTAGCCACTCGCTAGCGGTGGATGTTGTACCACCATCCAAATCATCTAACGATATAGCCCTTAATTGTATGGTGATAAGACCCGTTTCTATTCCCACCGATTAAGTAAACTCTCTGCCTTGCTAGGGGAGCATAAGGTCAAGATAAAAGTTTTATACCACAATCGGGTAGCGGCATCTCGCTTTACGCGGTGGGATGGCGCTAGCCGGTAACGAGACAAAACTGTTATCGTGACGTTGTGATACCCTAGCTGATCCATTGGTAGTAAAAATTTACACTGCAACTAGTGGTAAACAGTACGCTAATCCTATTATAAAATTCGGTCAACGGCCGAAACCCTACGACTGTGATATTTCGCGTGTCAAAATTAAAATACACTGTGACGGACTGACAACTAAGCAACTTAATGGTGGCCCGATTTTGAGCGCTGTTGTTATGGAATAGTAGGTCATCGATGTCGGTCAATGGTGGCGATTTCTTAGCGTGACAGATAGACGGACAGACGTCTTGGCGACGCGTCTGGAAAACTCAAGCGGCTGGCACGCTGTTCGTCATTTTCAGGGTTTTTCGGTCAGATAAATACCTGAGCAACAGAAATCAGCAGAGGAAGTCTTAGATCAGCCAACGATAATATTGCTCAGAAGAAATAAATCGAATATAGTTAGCAATGTAAATAAATTCGCAGCACGATCCAAAACGTGGTCATAAATAAATTAAACATGGTCAGCAAATTAATTAATTAATTTTTTTAGGGTTCCGTAACCAAAGGGTAAGGGACCCTATTACTAAGACTCCGCTGTCCGTCCGTCCGTCCGTCCGTCACCAGGCTGTGTCTCATGAACCGTAATAGATAGACAGTCGAAATTTTCGCAGATGAGCTATTTCTGTTGCCGCTATAACAACAAATACTAAAAACAGAATAAAATTAATATTTAAGGGCAGCCCCCATAAAACAAACGTGATATTTTTGCCGGTTTTCCCTTGATATTAATAACGGCAACAGGTAAACGCTCGAAATATTTATATGTTGAATTGTACGGAACCCTTCTTGCGCAAGTCCGACTCGCACTTGGCCGATGTTTTGTAACAATGTGGAATCTGATTTTGGAATTTTCTTAAGATCAATTTAGGTTTTTTTTACTGACCAATTTGGAATTTTTTGCGGGTTAATTAGATTATTTTGGTGCTCAATTTGGAACTTTCTGCCAAGTATTAGTTGGTGCTTATAAGTTATCTTATCTTCACAAACTTTCACATTTATAATATTAGTAGGAAGTAGGATATTCATTTCTTTTTTTTCTTAGAATAATACCATACCCTCACTACAATTGCTTGCACTCGCCACTTCAGTCCATCGATGACCATTCCAATTAATGTAATACGGTATTTGACACGATCAACAATAATTTATTTCATATGCTCGATTAAAACAAAAACTACAAAACATCTCGGAAAATGTATCTCTTTCAGTCAATTACTAGTTATTACAATTTTTAAATAGATTAAACATAAAAAGAGTGCTCTGAAATGTGACGTCATAAGCAAGTATTTTCATACAAAATTCCGTTTCAAAAGTAATTTGTTATTTCATTTGATATTTTGTCAAATACCCAATTCAGTTTACCCAATAAACACTTTTTTTTGTTTTTTGATAGCCTTTACACCCCACTGCAGGGCCCTGTGCCTTCTCACAGAGAGAGAGTACGGGCTTAATCACCACGCGTGCCCACCGCAGATTAATACCAACGATTATGCTTAATTGTTATACATACTTAATTATTAAACGTCTGACTAAAACCGTATTTCTTGCTGATCGTTTTGACAGCATGGAGTTATCAAATCCAATCAACTTTTTCAAGTAACAATTTACGGCCGGTGGAGTAAGTATGATAGCACCTAAAGTAATTAAATTAGCAGAAATGACATCATCCCGAGGTGTGCTCTTCGCTAATTACGGGATTTACGATTCGCCTGCGATACGATCTCCTTCTAACAAGCCGGAACACTTATCCGCAATTAAATTATACAATTTATGACTACAATAAAGAGGTGGAGTTTGTTTGGTTATTCATTCGCTCTACAAGTTAATCGCTAAGTTTTCTTCCTTTTCATTTCTCAGCTGTTCGTTGTATGTTCTGGCCGGATGCTTCACTCTTAACGGTCTTCTTTATAAAAACACAATTCCTCTAAAGCACTCCTAAGAGGCAGTTTATTCACGTTGCATAGCTGATTAACCCACAGATTAACAATTTGGAAGAGCAATAAAATTGTACTAATCGTCTACGCAATTTACATTGAATTGTCATAATAAACTATTGAGTGGTAGTTTTATAAAACGCGGCTCTGATGTGGCAGGAACATTCCCAACTCGCAGAAATTGAATTAAGACTTGCTTGCGCCAACTCTATCTGACAGCACTATCTATGTTTCCATCATAGGGTTGTCTGGAAGAAATTACTTTTAGCAATAAGTCCGCCAATTGTACCGTGTATTTTTCAAATCTTTATGTCATGTTATCATAAGATAAGATAAGATAAGATAAGAATATTCTTTATTGTGCACTAGAGGCGTAATAAAGAATATTCTTATCTTATCTTATCTTATCTTACCTTACCTTACCTTGCTTTATCTTATCTTATCTTATCTGATCTTATCTTATCTGATCTTATCTTATATTATCTTATCTTAATCCAGGACCAAGCTCTATCCGGTGAATAAGTACAAAAACGTCTCGTTCGACAAGGCAGTTCAAATAATCTGTGGTTACGTCTTTCCCTTTACCACAGACTGTTTAAATTACGTCTGAGGAGAGTTTTAAGGAATCGTGTTTTTATAAAGAAGACTGCTACACTATACACTGTGCCATGGCCCAATGGTAACCGGGCAAGGACAAAACATAAGGTCACGTAGTACAGCCCAGCCCATGGTTCACACCATAATCAGCTTATTAATTCCAGGAGAACGCCACCAGATAAGCAAATAAACGGGCGGACGGAAGCAGAGATAATATTTATTATACGTATACGTAAGTTGTGGGCAGTTTTGAATGTCTAATTCGTTTGGGCAGGGTACGGACATAATTGGAACCTGCTGTGCTGCGTGCACGCACGCCGGTTTCGGATACTTTTTATCCTGCCCTTTGTTAATACATCCCCCATTTGGTCGAAGTATGTCCGCCTGGGTTGTCCCTTACCGGCCCTTCCACCCACATTCACTCGATGTATTTGTTTCGTCAATCTTTCTCCCTTCATCCTCTCATGTCCAAACCAACGCAACAATTACTCGTTATTCCATACTAAAGTTATCAAAATAAATGCGACATTGAAATAATAGGGGTTAAAGTATGAAATTGCCGTTTTATTGCAATAGGTTCTTTGAATTGACATAGAATCTTCATGATTTGAGGTTTTCGAATGAAACTTTTTTCAAATGGTTTCTATGATGTTCTTTTTTTAAAAAATGTGAAACATTTGAATATCGACTTTCAATTGTTTTTGTTATTCAATTTAGACAAGAAAGATGGATACTGCGAAAATTCGAGTGATTTTTGAATACGAGTTCCGACGCGGAACTAACGCGGTAGAAACAGCCCACAATATCAATGCTGCGTTTGGAGAGGGGTGTACCAATGAACGTACCGTGCGATTTTGGTTTAAACGCTTTCGTGATGGAAATTTCGACTTAAAGAACGAGCCACGAGGAAGACCGCCCACCCAGGTGAATAACGATGAATTAAGAGAGATAGTGGGAGCCGACCCTAGTCAAACTACCCAGGAATTAGCGGCATGGTTTAACGTTACCTTACCCACAATATTGACTCACTTGCGTCAAATCAATAAAATAAAAAAATACGAAAAATGGGTGCCTCATAATCACTCGAATTTTCGCAGTATCCATCTTTCTTGTCTAAATTGAATAACAAAAACAATTGAAAGTCGATATTCAAATTTTTCACATTTTTTAAAAAAGAACATCATAGAAACCATTTGAAAAAAGTTTCATTCGAAAACCTCAAACCTTGAAGATTCTATGTCAATTCAAAGAACCTACATTGCAATAAAACGGCAATTTCATACTTTAACCCCTAATATATGGCATAGCCGATGTTTTTTTCGCGATTGCAAAGTTTTGCCCATAGTAAACGTTATTCGTATTAATGTGTAGCCGCTCCATTTTCGGATGTATTGCACATCGGATGTGATGAACTGTTTAAATTCAAGCAATATAATATGCTTTAGAGAAACGCATATTATTTCACAAACGATTCAAATTCTTGTGCTGAATCAAGTACAGTCAACACCGTAGCTACTTTTATCGTGTAGAAAGCTTATAATCTAGTTACATATGCTTTAACGTGTCATGACAGCGTGCTAAGAATATGGACGAAAACGAGTACACATTACGCCATAATTAATTGCTATGCTATCGACTGTACCTCAGCTGTTACAAAATACCAAAGTTCCATTGTGGTAACACGATCCAACTGTCGGGCCGTTTGACATAATACCACTAACACATAGCCATTTTGGCTATAGCGAAGCTAAGTATTTTTACCCGACTGCAGCGGAGCCCAAAAGGAGGTAGTTTGTTGGCTCGTATGTATGTAGAATAGGACATTTCTATGTTCCCTCGTAAGTCCATAACCTGTGGTCAGATTTAGACAAATAAGATATCAATCGATTCGTCGTGTTTGTGCGAGTGTCATAGGCTATATAAAATGAGCATAAATGAAATAAAAAATAACTAAAAAGATAAAAAATAAAAACTTAAATAAAAAAGTGAATTGGCGAATAATTTATAAAATTTAAAACTCTGCGATACAAACGTAAGTCAATAAATAAAAAAAAAAACCGGCCAAGTGCGAGTCGGACTCGCGCACGATGGGTTCCGTACCATTATCTATACAACATTAGACACAAAGAAAAAAAAAATACAGCAAAAAAATCACGTTTGTTGTATGTGAGCCTCCCTTAAATAATTGTTTTATTTTGTTTTTAATATTTTTTGTTATAGCGGCAACAGAAATACGTAATCTGTGAAAATTTCAACTCTCTAGCAATCACGGTTCTTGAGATACAGCCTGGTGACAGACAGACGGACGGACGGACAGACAGACAGCGAAGTCTTAGTAATAGGGTCCCGTTTTTACCCTTTGGGTACGGAACCCTAAAAACCAATAACCCGACTGCCTGAGCATTAACTACTAAGAAGGTGGGACCCAAATTCAACAATGAAACTCATTGCGATGCACTTAGGTTGGTCCCACCTGCTTAGTAGTTAATGCTCAGTAGTCGTGTTATTGTTTATTTTTTTTATTTCAGTTTTTTACAGTTCTTTACCAGTGTTTTTTCAAGTTCACAGAGTTATTTGTCGAGTCACGGTAATAGCTTCACGTGCACTGTGGTAATAGGAGAGGCGTATGTCGAACATGAGTTTTGCATCGGATGTACGTATATTAAATACATGCAAAAATGCACGCCTGTTTCCCGGAGGGGTATGCAGAGACCAGGGTTTTACTTTATTTTATCCTGGCAAGTGGTAAGCCCTGGCCTCAGCCTACCCCTCCGGGATATAGGCGGAGTTAATGTTATGTAATTATGAATATCTATCTATCTATATAAAGACAAACTGAGAGACTTACTTAGGCATTATTTATCTGAAAAGGACTATTTGATTCAAATAACAAATAAATGATATCACGGGATTTTCTATAAAAATAGCAAGAAATATCTGTGTTATTTTCATTTTTATGTACAATACGGGCAAGATAAAAAGTACCCCAAAATCGGTGTGCGTGCAAGCAGCGACTAATTGAGGAAGCGGAAGTGATCGGTCAGGATCCTGGCAAGTGGCAGTCCCTGGTCTCTGCCTACCCCTCTGGGATACAGGCGTGAGTTTAAGTATGTACGTATGTATGTATTGAAAATGACCTCAGTCTGGGAATATTTCCACGTTAGTGATGTCATCGTTATCTGATCTTTTGGGACCAGGACAAGTGATTGTGTTGTGTGGAAGTTGCATGTTATTATTATTAATTCTAGCCCACTGCTGAGCATAGGCCTTTCATCATCGCGTTCGCGGCTTGTGGGTTCCATGAAATTCTTCTTAAAAATAACAAAATAATTCTGAAATCACGTTTAAAAATACCTTCCATAGGTTGTTGCTGTGTCTATTGTCGTATCACCTTTGATGGCCCTTTGCCTACTTCGCTATTGTTTGCAACTCTTGACAAGCCCATTTTGTTAATTACATACGCGACAACGACCTTAAACTCCCCAATATCCACTGTACAGTCGACAGCACATTCAGTGGTGTACCTGTACTGTACTATCATTGTAACAATTATAATGTTATGTTATGGCCTCAGGCCCGTGGCAATTCATTGGATAGTAAAAATAAAAAATACATATACCGTCGGCTTATTGCAAGAACTCATTAACCGACATATTCACTATTGGGAGAAAAAGGACTTTTTAGTTCGTGTTAGTTAATGGTTGTGTTTCCTCCTCCTTATTCCCTATAACATCGTTAAAATAATGCTTGATACTAAAACACCACTGTTGTATCATTGTTCAATACATCTCTATGTCCATACCTTTAAAAAAAAGCGGTTAGTGAGCTTTTGCAGTTAATGACTTCTTGCAATAAGCCGACGATATGGTCTTTAGGTGTAGTCGGTATATCTATGAAAATATTATGTACGTTAGGAAAAGTATCAGTAATTTAAAACTGTAGGTAGCCAACACAATGTAAATACTAGAAATAGACATACACTTTCGTTCCCAAAATTTAGGCTGGCAAAGGTTAATACATCCTTTATGGGGCGATGTATACGTTTCTACATTAAGATCCCTGAGGATAATATAGCTTGCCAGAAACGCGGTTCAAAAAATGTGTAAAGCACACTTTGTGCCGAAAAAGCTACTATAACATTAAAGATTATTTAGATGACAATGATGTCTGGAATTAAAGCCAGTTCAATGCATGAGTTCCAGGTTTTAGAATATTTACTTATATAAATTCAGTAAATTAAGGACTTGAAAAGACTAAGTTTGGAGTTTTTTTGTCCGTATTTTCTCCAAAATTATCTAGATTTTAAAATGAAACACCTAGTTTAACTTGTAACGTTCATTAAGTTTCTGTGCTACTTTGAATAAAAAATTTTTGATTTGATTTTATTTGATTTTGTCTAGTATAATTATATGGTACAAATTTAATTGACTTGAAGTACTCCTATATAAACATTATAATTGTTACAATTTTTTGTTAAAAATTTTAAGTTACTGAGCTTGCGGCCTCATAGTTCGTGAATTTAATTAGATGACAAACATTTTTTACGTGAAGAAGTGTGATGCAAAACTATATTTAAACTATATAAAATTAACGTGTATGTGAGTTAACTTGAGTAAGTGGGTGAGTGTAAAGTGGTAGTGAAGGTTGTCGATGAGTGTGTGTGTGAGGTAAGGGGTTCGAATCTCAGCATGTACCCAATCACTTTCTCCTCTAAGTTACGTAGATTTGTAAAGTTATGGTAGCACTACCACTCGCTAACCGTGCAGAAAAACGCAAATTTGAGGAAATCTGAGTATCTGCGGTGTTCACATACCTCAGTGCTTGAAATGGCCAATCCGCGGTGGGCCCGCGTGGTAATCAAGCCTATACTCTCTCTCTGATAGAAGGCCGGTGCCCTATAGTAGGAATTATATAGACTACATAAAAAATATAATTATATATTTACACCCTGTACATGATTAATTTTATGTCTCTTTCATTTTTGTGCACATCGACCTCGCATAGTCAATTAGGCATTCGTCAAATTCCATTCATAACGTATTACGTTTTCGGATGTGACTCGAGTTAATGAGAGTCATGTTCATGGTCAGGCGTTGAACCTGCGTACTATCTACTTGCGACCGCCACTAACATCTCTCGGGGCTATTACTTTTGATTGGAATATTACTAAGGTCGTATTTATAATTAAGAGGCCTATACCCAGCAGTGGGCAGAGGTGGGCTGATAGACAGGTAGGGAATACGTTATTGTACATACAATTAAATAAAAAATAAAAACCGACTTCGAAACACTACAGCACTAAAAAGGTAGAAATAATTTAAATAATTAGAAGTATTTATACATTTACATGTACCTACGTATTGTAGAAGTATAATTTGGAGCCGGTGCCCAAAATATATGTGCTGGTCTTGCAACTGAGCACCTACTAAAAATTATACTTCTACAATACCTGCATGTATAAATACTTCTAATTATTTAAATTATTTCTACCTTTTTAGTGCTGTAGTGTTTCGAAGCCGGTTTTTATTTTTTATTTATTTTTTTTATTTTTCAGTTTTTGTGGAGGAGCGGGAGAAGAATAAACAAGTCCCTTATAACCATAATTTACCGTACATGATTCGTTCCTTTAAAATTTGATGTTCTAAATCTCCGAAACTCTTCACCAGAACATCACCAAATTAACTTGGGACTACTTTTACGCTATTTTATGAAACATACGGATATTACTAAAGGATGGGCACCATTAGGGCTTATTTACTGCTGTCCATTGAAGAGTTCCGTTCGCCATCTTCATCAGATCTTCACCAAATTAAAATGGGACCAATGGGCCGTTATACCTGTTCGAACCAAAAAAAGAATTGTCGAAATCGGTTAAGATTTGACGGAGTTATGGCGGAACATAGCCAAATAAAAAATATATATACACGTCGAATTGATAACCTATTCCTTTTTTGAATATCCAGGCGTGTATACCTAATTAAGAAAGTCATTATATAGGTGCTTATCTACTAAAACCCGGATTATGAAAATAATCACTTACTCTCTTTTCGTCGATTTCCTAGCCTAACTCGGGATCGACTGACATTCTAAACGAAACGTAACGATTTTCCTTCAATCAATTCAAAATCTAGCTAGACCGCTGCGCCGGCTAGCTATTATAAAGAGGTATCAATACAATACCAAAAAGTGTACCAAATCAGAGGTCATGGATTCGATTCCCACTGGAGGCCGCCGTGCTTGATTTGTACAAATGGCCAGTGTGTAGTTTCTATGTCTCTGATGACCTTTCCTGGTCATCACAGACATAGAAAGTGAAAGTGATGTTTATTATTAAATAGATCAAAATTTATACTGAGTTGAGTAGAAACTACCTACAAAATGGTTTTAAACACTAAAAATACCAGCCCCTTTACCTGCCTCAGCTTGTTTGTATTTTATGTGGCATTACAGCGCAATTTTGATTCAAATAAAAACTTTATGTTGCAGTGACTAAGCGAAATATGCACTTTGTGATGGAGCCTCAGCACAGCAAGCTTTAATTTTGAAAAAGATAAATTACTAAAATAGTTCCCTTTCATCATCATCATCAACCCATTATATCCCCACCGAGGGGCACGGGTCTCTTCCCTGAGAAAGGTATAGGCCATACTCCACGACGGGGGCCAAGTCCGGATTGGTGGAGGCTTGTAGACTAGTGGCTCGTCTACTGTTAGAAGTTGTCAAGCCGCCCTAAGGCCTCTGACTTGGCTTAACGACTGCCATCTATCGACGGCAGCCGGCACCAACAGCTTAACGTGCCTCGCGAAGCACGGAACCGCTCGGAAAAATGTCACTAGCGTTAGGCATAGACGGCGACCCATCCATGCACTGAACGCGCCCTGTGTTGCTTAACCTTCGTGATCGTTTAAGATCACTCAGGCAGCCGGGGCTACGAGCGATTACTTTATTCCCTCTAATTCGAACAGCGAACCTTCGTAAGATCACCCCCGTGTCTGCCTGTCCGTCTGTCACAGGCATTTTCCTAAGAAACCTATATGATGGTTCTGGGCGTGGTTAGAGATTGTAACAATACACATATATTTTTTTTTTAAATCCTTTTATTTTAAAGTTTTATAAAATAAGTGTGTTTAAGGTCAAATTCGGGTTTGCATCTTACGATCAAGCATATCGTTAAGTCCATCAACATCATATGATTTTTATTATTATTTGTATCTTAGCAGAATTGTAACACTCTGTTGCCATATACGATAACGTGTAATTAGTTCACTAAGTGGTTAATATTATTTATTTACAAAGTTCTTGTAATTTATCATTAAACACCAAATCGTTACAGAATTAGGACAACCGCTCACAAAGTTCTTTAAGTTTCATATTGTATTGTAAGTAAGTACATAATTTATTGACAATACATACAATGTAACTTTCAATATGTATACAGCACTCTTACAATATTACGCAATGTCCTGACTCTTAAGCTAGGGGACCCTGTATCTAAGGAGTCAGCAGTTCGTTTATCCTGCAATTACCACTGTTTTTAACTGTTACAATTTATCTGCTGTTGGTTTTTAATAGACAATAAATTAAATTGAATCATTAAAATAACGTAAAACCCAAAAACCCTGTCTTCGGAGTCTATAATGAAACTAGTTTCAATAAACAGAGGTTCAAAGTGCTCAATTAAATTTTTCATACCATATTGAAACTTGACGCGGTCAATTTGTATTTTCTACTTTCGCTTCCTGAAAGTAGTTTTACTATCGATAGTGAAAGGTTTTGCGTTATTTCCACGACACTTTATATCAGTACATAATTCAATCCTTACCGCAGCATCTGCACATTGTAAGCACCGGGGGTAACAGTGTATAATTTTTGGCACAATTACGGAGATATCAATCCGCCAAGTTTGCCCGCTTTCGTTTAAATTGCCTGCCCTCATGGAACGCGAATGAAGTACGGCGATGTGATAAGCCTCACATTTCCTTTGAAACGCCCATTAAGCTGTCTGTCATACATCTGCCATAAAAAACTGTTGCTTTATGCGATGGTTCGGATTAGATTAAAATTGTAGCCCGGTGAAATCGACTTGAAGAACGTTTGTTTCCTAGGCGTCTTCAACAGGGTGACTTTGAATTCGTTCACCGCTTTTTGAGGGGACATTCTGACAATGATTTAGAAACATATGGCACTATCTTTTTTGTTTTCCAAAATTACATTATTTAAGCACAAAAAGTAATAAAAGTCTGATGAAGAGATCCTTTTGTAAAGCCTCGCCGAAAAAATACGACGACTTTTCAATACAATCAATCGATTCTTTAATAATAAAACGCGTTGATTGCACGATTATTTATTGTTTTATAAGAAGAGAAACGAACGACGATTGACAGAAAAATAATAAGCTCGAACTAACAAGGAGGTTGCAGCCTTTTTGGCAGGCGCATACATCGAACAATTCCGTGTGGCGCCGGATTAAGAATAGCGTCACTCTATTTCCTTCCGTGGATGTCGTAGAAGGCGAGTAAGGAAATCAATTACCAGGAGACGGGCAGCAGCGTCTTCCTGAGATTCCAACCGCATACTCGTACTGCGATCGCCAACTCGCCTGCCAAGCGTGGCGATTATGGCAAAACCCCTCATGGTTATGAAAACCACGAAGGAGGCCTGTGTCCTGCAGTGGGCGTCAAATGGCTGATGATGATACATCGAAAAGGTTCGAGCGTCTTATAGTCGGCGCCGGCCAACTCAACTGTTCAACCCCTATTTACGCATATCGACCGATATACTCTTAAACATAAACATTTACATACAGGCACATACATTGCTTCTGGCCCCACACTAGGATACCCTGTGACGTGGGAACCAGAAACAACGACATCACAAACATGTAAACATCCAAGACCTGGGGTTTTTTTTGTCCCCAGCCGGGATTCGAACCCGGGACCTCTCGCATGGTATGCAGATGCACTACCGCTGCGCCACGAGGTCGTCATTTTGACGATATACTCTCAAACATTTTTCTGGCAAACGTGCCGGCACTAGAAAACGAAATCACTGATAATTTAGACGTAGATTTGTTATCCTATAACTGATAATAACAATCTACACGACACAACCACTTGTTCCATACCTAGTTCTTGATAAAGAAAATTGGCAAGAAAAATTATAGATTTCTTACCCCATATTTCTCTATGAAAACAATTTAGTTGAATGTTGTCTTTTGTGATGGATACTTGTTACTTACTTCCGGTCTCTCGTATACGAACAAGCTGTTAATCTACTGTTAACAGCTGTCAGTGATTTCTTTTGTATGCACTTTGGTCAATTGAGAGCCGTTAACAGTAGATTAACAGCGTGTTAGTGTACGAGAAACTGGGGTTTATACACGAAGAACGGCTGAACGGATCTGAATGAAATTTGACACAGGGTTTGTTTGTTTGTTTGTTGACACAGATTGTAGTTTGAAATAAACAGATTGTAGTCTGAATAAAAACTGAATTTGCACGGATGCTTACTCGTTTATTTTGTCATTTTACATTTTTCCGACGCTTCGGTACTTTTGCAAGTGCCGTGGTCTCGATCTACCGAGAAAAGGTAAACGAGTAGATATCCGTGCAAATTCAGTTTTTATTATGTCTAGTGCTCGTGTTAACCTTAGAAAATACTAGATTGTAGTCTGGCTTCTTTTTATAACGAAAAAAGTGCACATCAAAATTAAGCAAACGAAGTCGCCAGCAACAGCTATCCCTTATTAATATTATAAACGCGAAAGTTTGTATGTATGGATGGATGTTTGTTACTCTTTCACGCGAAAACGGCTGAACGGATCCGGATGAAATTTCGCACAGAGATAGATTATAGCCTGGATTAGCACATAAGACTATTTTTTAATCCCGGAATAATACGCGTCAAAATTACCACGCGAACGAAGTCGCGGGCAACAGCTACTCGTCTGTTTCCGTACCTCTTGCTTCCGGCGCTACAAATCCTAACTAAATAAATGCCAAGGAATATCAATCAATCAATCAGCCCGTACCCGTCCACGCCACTTCCTTCTCTCCTCGTCCATCCTCGTCCAGCCGCAATCTTCCTCAGATCGTCCGGTCCAGCGAGGAATACAAAAGACAATAATTAAAAATTTTCAACCGAATATTAAAATACCTCGTAAGTGGAGCAAAAAGTGACGAATGCTCGCAGGGAGAAAATTAAGGCATAAACGGCCGGTCACTGAGCGGACGATTAAGTACCGTATTTCATGAATACCCTGAAAACATTAAAGTTCAAAATGCCTTGCAATTACAGTGCAATGGGTAATTCTGTAGTGAAAATCTGCTCACAGAAGAGACACGATAGGAAAGACCCAACCAAGCCCCTAGCCCACACATGTTTGAGTATTTGACAAATATTACCCATTATAATCGTTATCAAAATTCCTTATAGCATAGTTCTAGCTCGACTGGTCGAGACATCCGCACTTAACCTCATAGTTGGGCCATTGTACGTAGCAAGTGCTGAGGTATGTAAATACCTCAGACACTAGGGTTTCCTCACGATGTGTTCCTTCACAGTTAGCAAGTGGTATTGCTACTATTACTTCACAAACGTATGTAACTTAGAAAACAATTGATACATGCCGGGATTCGAACCCACGACCTCCCGAATGAGAAGCCGGCGTTCTACCGCTCCGCTACCACAGCTGGTTTCTTTATAGCGTAAACAGTTTTGCACGTAGGCGAGCTTAATGCTAAATGTAGTGTTTGTATGGACGTATTCAAACCAACGTATTAAGACAGCAAATGCAGCAATCATTTTTTTAACAGTCACTCAATTTTTTGGTTTGATTATGTCCATACAAATAAAATAAATAACTTCCACGCAACTCAATAACTTGCCCTGGTCCCAAACTAGGATACGCTGTGCTATGGTAACTAGGCAAGGACATCTCAAACATGGAAATACACCCAGACTGAGTTCATTTGTGGGGCCCCCAGTGGGAATCGAAACCATGACCTCCGGCACGTTAATCAGACGTGATACCGCTAGACCGACGAGGTAGTCAAAACTACTTGACCGCCACCGACACCGCGACCGTGACCGCTTTGGTTTGTGCGTACCTTCAGTATTCTGTTCTGTGTGGTTTGTGTTCTGGCCATACTTACGAAATCTCTCCACACCTTGAAAGTAAACTTTGCAGCGTACCGCAACTTGTGTCTGAGATATTTGGAAGAAAAAAAGGTCGACTTTGCCCGCATCAAAATGTCTTCGTGCAAACTTAAAGCATTGAAAAGTAATTTGATTCCTTTCTCACACAATGTAAGATGGACAGGAGAGTGCATTAAGTTGGGACAACTTACTTTATTTTTACTTACAGTCTTCAAGACTGTCCAATATAATTCGAAAAAATAATATGGCATAATTATAACCAGGAAGTGTTTTAGCTATTTCAACTATAGGATGTAAGGTTCAAACTTAGTTTACACTTAGCAAGCAAACAATGTATAGCAAGCAAAAGTTTAAAATTTTCAATATATTTTTATTCTTTATACTATCTCGATGCGTTCAATTTGTACGATAAATTAACAAAATAAATTGAAAAATTAGACATTTGGCTCATTCCATCGTGACGGGCGTAACATTTTAACTTACATTTTAAACTTTAATTCTTATTACTTTCAAAAATGTCTTACAATTTAAACACATAACGAAGTTAGTTTTTTTTAATTTGTTATTTATTGCAGACAAAAACGAAAACACATGGAAATAAAAAACGAAAATAAACAGACTAAAAAATGTTATGTAGGTAGGTGTGGCGTACAAAAAACAATAGAGCGAGTATTATAGACAATTTGGGCCTCGGTAATTATTCAAAACAGAACGTGACCAAAAACCCCGATAAAGTAAAATTACACAAAAAGTGTGCGTTTGCGCATATGATACCCGAACATGAATCGCGCGGTGTGGTCTGCGGTCTGCGCCGGATTCTTTCATTTTTTCGGCGAAAACCTCGGAAATGTCGCCTTGTTGCCTCTCTCACCCGGGTTTTAATCTCATTTTAGGTTTGCATACACGAGGGGTGTGAATTTTCAGTCAGTGTCAGGAGCTACACCGCGAGAGTCACAGACGACGGTGTGGTACAACCATGAGCAAATACTATATCAAGTAGAATACTATTTTAGATATATATAGAATAGATCACTTTATTATGTATAAAGTATGAAACAGATACTTAAATAGTTTTCATAAAGTGACAGAATAAACTAGAATATACATGAATAAAATGAATACATGTAAACAACCAGCGCAAATTATATTTAAAGAATGATGAATATAATTAATATTTTATATATAAATATATATACATATATCCTTAATTAAACAAAAATAGCTACTTATTGCGGCTATCTTTATAGGTCAAGTTATAGGACGCCTATAGGACGTCAGACCTATAAAGATAGCCGCAATAGATAGCTAGTTAAATTAACCACGAAAGACGTGTCATCATAGAAGTTTAAACAACAAATAATAAAAAATATTAAATCTATAAAAAATAAGCGACAATGAATGTTTTTTCGTTTTTATTCTGTCGTAAGAATGGTAATATGGCAAACTTAATGTGCTTAGAGTACCTATACTCTCCATAATATAACAAGAAATAATAAAGACCGGCTAATTATGAGACGAAATCCCGCTAAGGGCTTCCGAACTGAATGAAAAAAAAAACATATTCACACGTATTGCGTAATATCTTATTAATAACTAGCTATTGCCCGCGACTTCGTTCGCGTGGTAATTTTGATGTGTAGTATCCGGGATAAAAAATAGCCTATGTGGTAATCCAGACTATAATCTATCTCTGTGCAAAATTTCATCCGGATCCGTTCAGCCGTTTTTGCGTGAAAGTAGACTTTCAGGTAAAAACGGACTTTCGCGTTTATAATATTAGTAAGGGTGGTAAGAAACGCAATTTTTCCCGTTTTTTATGTTTTATTTTTACGCGAAAAGTGCTTTGGCTGTTATGATGAAAAATGCGACATTATATGCGCTGTTACTATTCAAATAAACTATTCAACTATGGAAACTATTCAAAAAGGAACCGTATTTGTCGCTAGCTTGAGTGAATTGCCGGGCTCAAGCGCGACTTGGATGATCCTTCCAAACATATCGCTGCTTTATAATAAGGGCCTTGGTCCAGCAGTCGTAAACCATTAACTATAAATAAAAAAGTTATTAATTCTATTTATTATTTCTTGAGTTAGGTAACTATTTAGCTGACGCACCATTATAATATTTCTTAAATTGGTTTGATAACTTTCATTGCTATTTTAAAGTTATGAAAACAAAAAAGTTACTTGAGAATAAATCTCGCTTTCTATTGGATAATGTGGTTGAAATTGATTGTCTCATCAAAGAGATGATGTCATCTTTCTTTTATCTAGCCACTGGATGCCTTTAAGAAACAGATAAAAGATACTTCGGATTTCAAAAGCAGAATCCACTTAAATATTAACCAAAGGGATCAAAATAGCGAAACCAACAGCAACAACCTTGATTTTTCAACGAAAAACTCGAACCCAGAATCTTTAAGGTCATTAACACATCGCTGGAAGAAAGTTTTTTTTATTATTTTTGCTACTTGCTTATTAATGTAATTGTGATTATATAATTATTGCCTCGTGTGAATGCCCTTAATTTTGCACCAAAACGCTGGTTTAACTTATAATTATTTTGGATCACGAGATTTTTTCCAGCGTTTGAAAAAAATCGGATTTTTGGAGGCCGTAACATAGGCTAAGAGGTTATTTCAAGTTCGTAATATTTATGTTATTTAATAATTATCAAATAATTTAATTTAATTCAATAATTTGTATTGATTAAAAGTGTATTTAAAATTAATTATAATTTTATAAGCATGCATCTTAATGTGGAAATTAAGATGCATGCCCTAGAGGGCATCATGTACGATTCAATTTATGTAAATATAATACCGTCCTATGTACATCACAACTGCAATAAATGAATATGAATATGTATGTATTTATATTTGTATGTTTTAAACTGCTTACACTTACTATATAGATATACATTGAAACTTTTCTTATGTAGCATTATATACCTCCCACTGCAGGACACAATATGGAGTTAATTACTAGGCGTGCCCACCGCGGTGCCCACATTTGCACTAATTACGCCTATTTTACGCACGAACTCGTATTCGGGCAACGACCGCGGGATCCGTTCACTTCTTGAAAATGACTCCCGTTGTATGGAGCTGAAACGTCGGATCGACAGATTCCGATGAAGGTAGCCATGTATTTTAAGCCGTAATTAAGCTTAATACAAATTTTCAATATCAATATCAATTATCAAAATCAATCCCAATTGGTTAAATTTAATTGCGTTCCGACGTGTGTCGGTCGTTTGTAAATAACATAACAACACAATCACTTCGTCCTGCTCCCAAACTAGGATACCTTGTCCTATGGTAACCAGGCAACGGCACCACAAACATGGAAATACACCCAGACTGAGGCCATTTGTACAAATGTACGGCGCCCCCCAGTGGGAATCGAACCCACGACCTCTGTTCTGGTAGCCAAGCGCCTTACCGGCTAGACCAACGAGGCAGTCATCGCGATAATTAACGGCGTAATGTGGCCCCACTGCCGTGTCATGACAAAACACTGTAAATTGAAAACAGGCATTTTCCAGAAAACGCAAAAAACATTTTGTTACGAAAATTACGCATAAAAACGTCAAATTTAAACAGATTACTTTGAATTTTTTATATAGTACACATAATTGTGCCGCAACAAGAATTTAAAAAAATTATGTTATTTATTGAATTTACGGCATAAAACGTGTTATGCTATGACGTAAAGGCCCAGCTAAGCAGAATAATTGATTTCACAAAACACTGCAAGTTTTGTGCAAAGAGTTGGTAAAGAAAGAGGTAGGCTGGCTGCACGTTGTGAGATTCTTATGACAAAACACTGCATCTACAATTACCTGATATAAAAAACACTGAGCTTCTTATGGCAAAACACTGTATCTATAGAAGCAGTATTTTGTCAAAACCGGTCTCTATAAAATTGGGAATACAGTCTTAATTACCATGGCTAATTTCTGCATTATTAAGACTTTTTCAATATTTTTTGATGGCATACCATGTACCAAAGGGTGAAGAATCGAATTATTCATGTTACCGTAAAACACTGTATAGATACAGTGTTTTGTCATACCACGGCAGCCCAACATTACTGACTGACAATTCTAACGCCCAGCGATTAGTTGGCCCCAGTGAGAATCAAAGCCACGACCGCCGGCATAGTAATCGGACGTGATACCGCTGGGCCAACCAGGCAGTCAAATGAAAATCAAGCTACGTTTGTAAGACTTGCCGCCTTAGGCACCCTCTGGTTTCGAATATCATCGCGGGCCTTATAATCGTCGAAACAGGTCGAAAACCGACCTCCTTGGGCGGTGCAACAGAACCCGACACGTATGTTTACGAATACACCATGCCATGGCAACGGGGACCTCATTATCTCACCACACTGTTGAGGGCTCCAATTTTTTCCACGCAATTTCGACGCGGGTCCTTCCTGAGAGGTCTTTCTTTTAATGGGAAACTTGCGTCTAACTTAGACTTGGAGTGACATTGCTTTTATACCATAGAAGACTTATAAAATCTTAGGAAAAATTTTTTTCCAGAATTTTTTGGCATAAAAAAAATTCAAAAAATAAAGTTACTACATTACTAAAAGAACTTATTGGATTTAATTTTTTTATTTCATTCTAAACGTTTTCTAAAGGGTGTAGTAAATACATTATTTTAAGAGATAACTCAAATACTGATAAACTCTTCATACATTATAAGGCGTTACGTGCAAGTTGTGACGTCATAGTGTGAGCTCGATTTGTATGGAGCGTTTCTGTACCGCGTGACGTTATTGACTTTTCGACATGTTATGTTATGAAAAGTATTAGTCGTAGAGAAAAAACCGGCCGAGTGAGAGTCGGACTCGTGCACGAAGGGTTCCGTACCATTATCTATACAACATTTGAATATTTAGAAGAAGAAGAAGAAAGAAGAAGAAAGACATTTATTATACCAACAAGATACATCACAGAAACAAAATAAGCGTCTACTTGTTACCGTTATTAATATCGAACAAAAAACGGCAAAAAAATATACGTTTGTTGTATCTATAAATCACGTGTTGGGGAGCCCCCTTCAATATTTATTTCATGTGATTGGTTCATTCTGTGCACCATGCGTGACGACGTGAACGTTGATTGGGCGATAGTAAATGACAGCGTAAGATTATCTCCAAAAATCAGTTATGCCCAAAAGACCCGGGAAATAATAAAAATATGTGCTACTTAATAACTATACATAATTTGACTACACTTGAGCTATCAAAAGATACTTCTTTTGGAGTACTTTAAAATAGCTTTACGTTTAATTAGTAACGATAAATTCAGCTTAACAAAAATATATTTTAGGCGTCACTAAACACAATTATTATTATTATTAGGGGTTAAAGTATGAAATTGCCGTTTTATTGCAATAGGTTCTTTGAATTGACATAGAATCTTCATGGTTTGAGGTTTTCGAATGAAACTTTTTTCAAATGGTTTCTATGATGTTCTTTTTTTAAAAAATGTGAGACTTTTGAATATCGACTTTCAATTGTTTTTGTTATTCAATTTAGACAAGAAAGATGGATACTGCGAAAATTCGAGTGATGATGAGGCACCCATTTTTCGTATTTTTTAATTTTATTGATTTGACACAAGTGAGTCAATATTGTGGGTAAGGTAACGGTAAACCATGCCGCTAATTCCTGGGTAGTTTGACTAGGGTCGGCTTCCACTATCTCTCTTAATTCATCGTTATTCACCTGTGTGGGCGGTCTTCCTCGTGGCTCGTTCTTTAAGTCGAAATTTCCATCACGAAAGCGTTTAAACCAAAATCGCACGGTGCGTTCATTAGTAGACCCCTCTCCAAACGCAGCATTGATATTGCGGGCTGTTTCTGCCGCGTTAGTTCCGCGTCGGAACTCGTATTCAAAAATCACTCCAATTTTCGCAGTATCCATCTTTCTTGTCTAAATTGAATAACAAAAACAATTGAAAGTCTATATTCAAATGTTTCACATTTTTTAAAAAAAGATCATCATAGAAACCATTTGAAAAAAGTTTCATTCGAAAACCTCAAACCATGAAGATTCTATGTCAATTCAAAGAACCTATTGCAATAAAACGGCAATTTCATACTTTAACCCCTATTATTTAATTGTTCACCAATATAACGACATTTTAACATTTTTATGTCTGGAATTATAAAAGCTAGGAAAAATTGGGTTGGAGGGATTAATAGAGATTTATTTTTGTAATTAACATGTCATCAAAAAGTCAAAATCGATTGGATTGTCGATAACGACATTTTTGCTTGTGGACGGCAGTTTTATACAAAAAACGTCAAACCATTGACTTCATGATGTGTAACCCACCGAAATATCTACGTGCATCCCAAAGATGGCGGTCAGAACGGTGGGGTGCATAAATTCGTTTATTTGGAAAACTATTATTGAGATCAGTAAAAATACACCCCAGGACCGAAAACTCTGGACTAAATTGGGGGATGCCTTTGCCCAGCTGCTGCAGCAGTGGGACACAAACATAAACGATACTTTAAAAAAAATACAAAAATATTCTTTTTCTTTCTGCCAAATTGCGGTTGTTAACAGATGCTCTTGGTTTCTTTTTTTATGTTCAATGTATCAACTTAATGTGTTGCGGAGTGTTCTCAAGCGACACTGGCCCACAACATTCCGTGTGGTGCCGGATTAAGAATAACGTCACTCCGTTTCCTTCCGTGGGTGTCGTAGAAGGCGACTAAGGAAATCAAGCGTGGCAGGCGGGTTGGCCTGACGAAGGAGGCCTATGTCCTGCAGTGGGCGTCAAATGGATGGCTGATGATGATTCCTTTTCTTTTTAACAAATTGCGTTTGTTAACAGATGCTCTTGGTGTCTTTTTTGTGTTCAATGTATCAACTTATTGTTTGCGGAGTGTTCTCAAGCGACACTGGACCAACAGCATGTCTAATATCGACCTGAGGTGGATGACAAACAAAGATTCCCAAACAAAAATGTGAGACGCTGCAGGAGTTGCCCTTTCGACCAGTTCCGAGGTTCATCGACCCGCCCTGCAGCGGTGGTATTTGGAGCAATTTCGGTCCAGAATCGCACGCCTTGCCGTTTGTTTTTGCCCGGTACCTGCCCGCTTCTTTATTATTATTAATTGGATCAGTTTTGGGAACCGACTCGCGGAATGCGACCTGTTCCGTGGATGCGCTCGCGTTAAGGCGTTCGCCATTGGTTCGAGACTGAATGTCGATCTAGAATGTCCAGATCTTCATCATCGTCAGCCCATCGCTGCCCAATGCTGGGCCAGCATTGGACTGCTGGGCCTGGAGAGGCGGGAAGACTGGAAAAGCACCGGGGCAGACACAAACTGGCGGCCGATAACAGGACGACGACGGACAGTATGAAGACCAACAACTCGATGATCGGAGGATATTGTTAAGCGGAATTGATGGCGTGGATGAAGATGGCAAGGGACCGTGAGAAATGGCATTTGGCTCATAGGTCTTCAGCATCTAAATATTAACAGTGTTATTTATAAAAATATCTAAGTAATGAGGCCGCCAAATGTACTGTACTATATTATTGTTAAATTCTCATATGTAATTCCTGGTGTACATACAATAAAGAATATTCTATCTATCTATCTATATAAGCCATACGAGTTTATATAAGCATTAACTCACCCCTCTATACCGGAGGGGTAGGCAAAGACCAAGGTTTGCCACTCTTTACCTGTTGCATCATCAATAATCCTTATAAAACACTCCGCACATGCACTCCTCACACGCACAGGCCTTCACCCTATTATTTGATTTTTAAATAGTCGACGCTGCTGGTGATCAAGTTCTTTAACTATGGAAACAATTGTGCGGAACTGAGTCCACGATATTCGAAGGATTTTGCTCCAGCACCACTTTTCCAGAGATTTTCAATATGGGATTAATTACTACGTGTGCCCGCAACCGATGGACGGCCCCTTTGCTGCTCAATCGTCCCGGCTGTAACCGGAACAGCCCCCTGCCCGCCGATATCAGCTTAATGAGTTGACTCCAAAATGTCATGCCACTTTTTACCTGTTCCCGCGCAATCAGAGGCTCAGCACTAAGGGTCACAGATTGCGTACACAGGGAAGGTCTGCCTTTGCATTTGTAAATCTGGATACTTTTATTCAAAGGGCTTTACGTATCATGAGTCTGCCTGATGAGGGAAGGACAGGTTATTGTGAAAAAAAGACGAAAATATGCAGCACTGAGGTTAGAAACTTTGAAGTATAATTCTCCGCTGTCGATAGAATTTGAATCAAGTTAAGCTAAAAAAACAAAGACCATTTTTTTACCGACTTCAAAAAAGGAGGAGGTTATCAATTCGACGCGTATATTTTTTTTAAATATTATCTTGAGAATATGTACATTTTAAAGTTGTACGTGTTTGTTTGAACAGAGCTATCTCATGCCGAATGAGATTGAACAACCGCCTTCTGTGCGAACTTAAAGGTGCCTGCAGACTATAGTGAGACTTTTACATTAATTACAAGCAAGACGTTTGCGTTGCGCTGCGCGGGCGCATGATAAATGAGCCCCGAATCAGTTCGGCCCTTTTGTGATACTGTGTACCGCGAATTTCGATATGGAGCGTTTTTCTCTGTCAAACGAGTTGGGATCTTGTATCGTTGTAATTGTTATGAGCAAATCCTTAAGGAGCCGCGGCCTCTAAAATCGGCTAAAGTTTGTAAGTTTCTATGGTTTATAAGATAAGATAAGAATATTCTTCATTGTACCAGGAAAAACACAAACATGAAATATTGACAAAAATGCAGTGCAATCGGCGGCCTTATCGTTTATAGCACATAAACTCACGCCTAATCCCGGAGGGCTAGGCAGAGTCCAGGGCCTCGATTCTGTTAGTGTATTGTAGTATAATAACAGATACACTGTCGGGTCACGTGACGTGTTTTTTCATACCATTGACGCCCAGAAGGTTTGATACGCGTGCCCGCGTAGACTTAAAGCAGCCATGAAATGAAATCGCCATGTTCATGCAGTTGTCATGATACTACAATGCATTAACAGAATCTAGGCCCAGGGTTACCTGGACCTGGCGGTTCTCGCAAAACCACTTTCGCTTTGTCTTATACAATTTGGTCGAGGTGCGACGCCTGAGACGTCCCTTACAGGCCCTCAAACATTCGCTTGACATGTTTCTTTCGTCCATCTCTCCTTCCTTCGTTATCTCCATATGTCCACTGTTATTCGAGGGGTGTACAAGCAAAGTCAACTCTATCCATGATGTGTTGGTTTGGACATGAGGAGAGGATGAAGGAAGAAGGATTGACGAAACAAATATATCGAGCGAATGTGGATGGAACGGCCGGTACGGGACGTCCCAGGCGGACATTCATTCTGGCTCGGGGACCCAACAGGACCCCCAGGCGGACGTACATAAGCAGCTTATATACGTTCCACTGAAGGGGCACAGGCCTTCTCTCAGAGAGAGAGTATGGGCTGAATTACCACACGTACCAACCGCGGATTGGCGATTTCAAGCGCTGAGATATGTGAATAGCTCAGACACTCAGGTTTCCTCACGATGTTTTCCTTCACGGTTAGCGGGTGGTATTGCTACTATAACTTCACAAATGTACATAACTTAGAAAACAAAGTCATAGGTACGCGCCCGCAATGGGAATCGAACCTGGGTTCGATTCGTGGAATGGAGTTTACATTAATGTTCATTCCCTTGCTTTTAACTGCCCCGTCCACTACTGTTACTCGTTTCTGCAGGTCTTCGGCTGATCTTGCTCCCTCTCTTCCCAGCTGTAGTCCAACATGCTGGTGGGGTCAGCTTTCCTTTCCTCTCCACTTCACACTATTCATGACCTCGTTTATCTTTTATTACATCCATCCACCTCGTTTTCAGTCTTCCTCTGGATCTCCGCCCAGGAATTCATAGACAGCACTTCATTGCCAATGCAGTCAGGAGGCTTTCATTTCACGTGCCGTGCAGGTCTCCGGCGGATGATGCGACCAAAATCTGATAATCAGCGTATAGCAAGCAAGCAAAAAGGTTGCCGCGCGAATTATTTTGGTAACTAGAGTAAATAAAATAAATGCAAAGTCTTAAGTGTAAAGAACGGTTTGTTTTGTGAAATTTTGGAAAACATCTGACATACCTCAAGCAAACAGACTACTATTGCCAGTAAGAAGGTCTACTTAACATGCAGGCTGAACTGATTTGAATGTAGCTTTCACAAAGGCATAATTAGCCTGTTCGCTTACTGAAGAGTCATTGTTAGTAAGGCAGAGTGCTAATTTGACACGTCAGGTAGCTGTCAAATGCAAATTGCCTGTCAAACACTGTCAAACGTCGATTGTTGCAGCGACGCGCCCGCGCATAAATCGCGGCTGACTTTCTGAAATAGGAAATGTTTTGTGCTTTAATTGACAGATTTTTTTATGTAGCCTATATACGTTCCACTGCAGGGCTGTGCTCTTCTCTCGGAGAGAGAGAGATAGTATGAGCTTAATTGCCATGGATGCCCACTTTAATTTCAAGCCCTGAGGTATGTGCACATCTCAGACACTAAGGTTTCCTCACGATGTATTCCTCCACCGTTAGCAAGTAGTATTGCCACTACAACTTCTTCACAAATGAACATAAATATAATTCACTGTTTACTAATTTTCTTTTTTGGTGTTCAGTTCAATACACGTGTATTGTAAGATATTCAGGAATGTGTGATGTAGAGGTTTATCTTGTATAGGTACATCTAATGAAACAAAAGAGATTCTACCAAAGTCGTTAACCCCCATTAAGTAGATGCTTGTATTGTTCGAAATGTAGTCAAATATAGTACAAAGGTTTGTGTTAATATTTGTACTTTGCATGGAAAAAAATATAAATTATTTCTTTTGTTATTGTACGTACCTAATACCAAATGTAGTGTAGGTATGTACCGACGACGTAGCAAAGATACTGATAAAATTACAAGTTAGGACTTGTAAGAAAGTTCTAAGTAAACGTTGAATTTATTTGACTTAGGAAAAGTTTTGTTTAACAACGGCTCTCCTGAATATTTTAAGAACAAAACTCTTAAAGTATCATTCCTCTCAAATGTTTATTTTGTAATTTTTATGCTCAGACGAAATTCATTAGGAAATATAAGGTTACCTACTCACGAGAACAGGTCAAATGTTATTATTTTTTTGCAATCTCATAGCACCCGTTCACGAGCATTGCGCAGGAGTCAGCCATCACCAGTCTCAACCATATGTTTACAAAATTTTTGACAAAATATGTATTTGAGTAGGTTAAATTGGAGTCTATACAGTGGAGCAGTTACGCAGTAGGAAGGCGAGGATGTCAAAAACACGGAAAAACACCCGGAACATAAAAAAAACTTTAATCATGGAAAAATACAGCAACATGAAAACATCGCGAGGAGACCTGAGTGTCCGAGGTGTTCACATACCTCAACGCTTGCAATTACCAATCCGCGGTGGGCACGCGAGGTAATTGAGCCCATGCACTCTCTCTCTCTGAGAGTACTCTGTCATCATCAACCCATTATGTCCCCACCGAGGGGCACGGGTCTCTTCCCTGAGGAAGGTATAGGCCATACTCCACCACGGGGGCCAAGTCCGGATTGGTGGAGGCTTGTAGACTAGTGGCTCGTCTACTGTCAGAAGTTGTCAAGCCGCCCTAAGGCCTCTGACTTGGCTTAACGACTGCCATCTATCGACGGCAGCCGGCACCAACAGCTTAACGTGCCTTGCGAAGCACGGAACCGCTCGGAAAAATGCCACTAGCGTTAGGCATAGACGGCGACCCATCCATGCACTGAACGCGCCCTGTGTTGCTTAACCTTCGTGATCGTTTTTAAGATCACTCAGGCAGCCGGGGCTACGAGCGATTCTCTACGAGCGAGTACTCTGTATATGCGGACTACTTACTATTTTATAAAGTCGACAGCTCATTAAGGTGACAAAAACTCAAAAACTATATCATAAGTAGCCTATATACGTCCCACTGTAGGGCACAGGTCTTCTCTCGGGGAGAGAAACAATATGTGTGCACTCTATTCAGTCACGATACGAGGCGACTTTACAACAAAAATGTAAAGGTCAGCCTTCATATTATTGTACACATCTTTACATCTTTACACGTTTGTATTGCCGACGGCACCAGAAAAAGTGAAAAAAGTATTAGAACAAAAGTTATATACATTAAATCGCGATTATTTAACATGTACGTAAATTTTAATTACCATAATTCCAGCAATGACACGGTACGGTGGTAGCCTAGTGGGTAGAGCATTGGACTCGGAAGCGGGAGACCCAAGTTCGATTTCCAGTGCGGGCATGTACCTATGACTTTGTTTTCTAAGTTATGTACATTTGTGAAGTTATAGTAGCAATACCACTCGCTAACGGTGAAGGAAAACATCGTGAGGAAACCTGAGTGTCTGAGCTATTCATATACCTCAGCGCTTGAAATCGCCAATCCGCGGTGGGCACGCGTGGTGATTAAGCCGATACTCTCCATGAGAGAAGGCCTGTGCCCTACAGTGGGACGTATATAGGGTGCTTATGCATATGCAGCAATGACACTCGTTTAATGCATAACTATGTATGAGAACCGCGAGTCATTAAAAATACTAGAACCAAAGTTGTTCAATCAGAATCACCCTCTAGAGAATTAAATTACAGCTAGTCACTACAGACACATTTTTTTGTGTCTAAGTTGTAGACAAAAGAGAGACGATAGTTAGCGTAACGATCTATTACTCAGTGCTCGCGTATCGGTTGCCAAGGCCTCGTTGCTATGTACTGTAAAGCAATTATTTCGCACTCGACTTAAGGAACACATAAACCAAAGCGGTTGCGGCGGCAGTGACGTTCAATTACTGCAGTTGCATTTTTCAACATTTAAGGATGAAACAAACCAACGCGGTGGCATTGGCGGTCCATACATAAGACAAGATATAAGCAGCCTATATGCGTCCCACTGTAGGGCACAGGCCTTCTCTCTCAAGGAGAGAGTAAGGGCTTAATCACCACGCGTGCCTACCGCGGATCGGCGATTTCAAGCGCTGAGGTATGTGAATAGCTCAGACACTCAGGTTTCCTCACGATGTTTTCCTTCACGGTTAGCGTGTGGTATTACTACTATAACTTCACAATATACATAACTTAGAAAACCAAGTCATAGGTACATACCCGCCATTGGAATCGAACCTGGGTCTCTCGCTTCCGAGTCCGATGTTCTACCCACTAGGCTACCAACGCTCTAATAAGACAAGATAAGACAAGAATATTCTTTATTGCACACAAGAGACCAGAGACACAAAATATGAAAGTTACAATGAAAAAGCACAATGGTAAGTACAAAAGTACATAAGTCGTTTACTGCAGTAGTCATTCACATGGACGTTTGTATGGACCGCCAACATAACTTTTTATGGTCTACTATAGTACCCGCCGGTGGTACAGTTCCTCCGCCATTACCATTATTTCCTGGCCGGAATGCAAGGCACATCGATCGAATTCACGAATGCAACTTTTTCAAAGTCAATTAAAAAATACCAACGGCCGCTCAATGCGATATCGAGCAACCATGAACGGTTTGATACTTTGTACTCGAAATTACCATACGATGTTTAAACAGTACAGTCTGTCCAGCACATATTGACGCTTCAAAGGTGAAATTTCTATACAGAAAATGTATGGAAGAAATGCTCAAAGCGCGCGTCAATGTAAAATAGACGTAGGAATTCGAAAAAAATCGCTAATCTATACGATTAACGTTCTTCGGAAGTTGGTTATTGTCAGATGTTTCTTTTGGTCGTTCGAGCGTAGCCAGCTTAGTATCGAACTAGGAGTCTCCAGTATTTTGGTCACTGGTTACGTCTGTTTTGCATATTTATTAAGTATGTGCTCGTAACGCTCGATTATGCTCGGCTATGGCTTTTGCGTTAAGGCATAACCTTCTTAAAAGCTTCATAGCGTATTTCAGGCAATTTTAAAGCTCTAATTAATTTAATTTTAAAGTGATGTAAATTGCTTCGGCCAGATGTCGCTGCCTATACGTAATACAGAGAAGTTTGTAAGTTTGCTCAAAATTTCGCCGATGTCTGCACTTGCCCATTAGCTCAGTTGGGAGAACGCTGGCACGGTTAGCCAGAGGTCGCGGGTTCAAGTCCCGGCATGGGTGGAATTTTTAGCCTCGAAATAGGTTTTTAAAGCTCTTATTTTATACTCGGGATGTACTAGGGGAGAAGTGAGACAGTTTCCGAACAGTGATTTATGAGTGCTTATGAAGGAAGAGGCAAACCTTAGGCTCTGCCTACCGCTCCGGGATTCAGGCGTAAGTTTAAACTAACTAACTAACGTAAGTACTTAAACTGAACTACAAAAATACATTTAATTTCCAGGAAAACAAACTTATCTACTTACTTTTTAAAACTATATATATGTGTACAATATCTGCATGGTGGTATACAGACATTATTGTAAACGAAATTTATTTAGAGAAATTTAATCAATAACATTTATTTCTAAAATTTATGAGGTCTCAAATCAACTCTGTACTCGCAGTAATCTGGCGACGAAAGGGCGTTCAATGGACCAATTTTAGTTTCTAGAATAAGAATTAAAGCTCTCTTAATTAGTTTCCAAAGTTTAAAAGACTCTCAGAAATCAGAAATCAATCATTTATTTCACTGTAAAGAATTTACATTCTGTTTGCTGAATGTCATTGTACTATGTGACTTTAGCTGCCTTAGGGCCGTATTTGTAGTGTTAGTTTCTCTTAAACTAGCTATTAAATCTACTGCTAATAGTCGTCAGTTCATTTTCTTTTGTACGCACTTTGGTCAATTGACAGCTAGCAGTTGACAGTGGATTAAAAAATTGTTGATTTACGACAAAAAGAGGATTACTTTTTGTCCATTTCGTCTCCACAACGATTTACATAATTAAATCGAATTTTTTGTATAAAATTTGTAACTTTCATTAAGTTACAGTTTCTGTGCTACATGAAAGGTATTTTTTTTTACTTTATTTATTATTTTACATAAAACATGAATAAACCCAAGCGAAAATAAATTTTAAAATTATTACAGTCCGGCAAAACTAGCCGAGAATTTATGGTTTGTTTCACATTATATCTTTATGAGTCAAAGCAATTAACGTGAATCCAGTAAATTAAAGACACATGAAGTTCACTCAATGATACTAAAGGCTTAGCCGGCAAAAACCCGTCTATACCTTCGAGTTAGCAACTTACACCCCTTAACAAAAACGGCGCGCGGCGTGAGCTCGCGTGCGCGCGCGCCGCTCGTGACGTCACGTGATAAATCGCACTTAGTTTTTGCACTTCCTATAGTATTTTTACAAGGTAGACAAGACAACCAGACTTGATGACCTCAGGTACAGTAAAAGCTATATAAAACTAGAGATCTTAGCGTTATCACAAATATGTGAGGCTTATTGCTGTGCTATGGTTTAATAGACCACTTGCAAAGGTCTGTTCTTCGATACTTGTGTATAGGAACCCAGAGGTCTCAAGACATGGTTGTAGTTAGCAACGGCTTCTTTAATGAACCAGTTTGCTGATCTGGGCTTTGGAACTAGCTGTATAAAATTAGGGGTGAACATGTGTGGTTAGAACTTGGTTGCTAAGGGGAATTCGCGTCGTGTGGTCCACCAAAGATCAAGACTTGCGGCACGGTACTTGTTGCACAAAAGCACAGACCACCAATGTTTAACGTTCATAAAATGGTCGATGATCCGTGAAAATAATCCAATGTCTAGTAGACTAGTGTTTATGAATATTAAAATGAGATGAAATTAAAATGCTTTTTGTGTTATTTAAATTCCACGTTTGTTTCCTTTTTTAACGGCCAGGAAATCTCTTGAAAAATTAAGTTTTTTAAATTCTCATGGTAATAACTTCTTGCTTTGATGAAGATATTCATGAATTTAACTAGTATTAGAAATACATATTTACATCTTAAGAGGGCACCTTGGACTAAAATATCTCTTGCTCGCAGGTTTTAAAGGTATAAATTATTGTAAAATAATAAATATACTCTTGTCTGACAAATGTGCTAAGGTGGCCCCAGAAGGAATCACGGAAATTTTAGACAAATTTTATTAATAAAGTGTTTTTTAATTTTATTTGGATCACCAACAAACAGGGGTGGAGTTTACTTAAGGGGCTCCATGCAACAACGCACATGCGCCACCAATAAAAAAAATATATAAATTTTTTTTATTTAATTTTTTTTATTTTATTTTTTTTATTGCAGATCGTTTTTTTGCAAAAAGTTTCAGTACCATCTCAGAGTAGTACAATCATGTTCATTGTTTTTTTTAGGACCCATGACCGTGAACCTAAGGCAAGATAGCATTAACGTCAAAAAACGGCCGTTTTGGCATAAACGCTACCTAGTCCCAGGTCCTAGGTTCTCGGTACGACGAGACTACCCTTAGTACAACAAGTATATGGATTACCGTTTTTTGGAGTGAGCCAAAACTCAGGTTAAATAATAAAAGTGCGAGTGGGACCCGCGCACGAAGGGTTCCGTACCATTATCTATAACACATTAGACACAAAGATCGAGAAAAAACGGCATAAAATCACGTTTGTTGAATAGGAGCCACCCTAAAATATCTATTTTATTTTAATTTAATTATTTATTTTTAAAACGAATATAGAACTGTATATTCTGTGAATATTTCAAGCGTCTACCAGTTGTTGTTATTTACATCGAGCAAAAAACGGCAAAAAATTACGTTTGTTGCATGGGAGCCCCCTTAAATATTTATTTTATTCTGTTTTTAGTGTTTGTTGTTATAGCGGCAACAGAAATACATCATCTGTGAAAATTTCAACTGCCTAGCTATCACGGTTCATCATGAGATATAAGCCTGGTGACGGACAGACGGACAGTAAACTCTTAATAATAGGGTCCCGTTTGGCAGCCTTCGGGTATGGAACCCTAAAAATTATCATATGGAGACCCTCTTATTTTTTCACATTCATGATTTAAGTGGGATGAAACCGCCTTTCAAAGTCAGTTGTCTTTCATTTTTACTCTTCGGTAACAGAATAAGTCCATCGGGGACTTCATGCGCTCGCGCACAAAACTGCGTGGAATCTTCTCGGTAGCGTTCCTTCAACCCGTATGGGTGGCTTAACCAGAGCATGAACCACATTTACAATCTGTATCTGTACTTGTACATACTTTCTGTAAGTATTTATGAAGATCTACCATTCGGTAAAGCAATGTCTCAGGAGACAGAGCTTTAGGAAACACGGCTGGTACAATTCATGGATAAATTGCATACAATTACGACACTTCGATGTACATTGCGTAGCTGAGTTAACCTACTTGTTGATCTATTAATCGACTATAAAATTTACATCAAAATGTCATACTAAACCATGAATTGTAGTTCAATGAAACAGGCCCCTGCTCGTAACAACTACACATTATTAGCTTCATTACGGATTCGCTTACTTAATCATCGTCTTATTTATAAAAACACGATTCCTTAAAACACTCTTCAAATGCAGTTTAAGTTGGTCTCTACCTTTTGCACAGATTATTTTAACTGCATTTGAAAAGTATTTTAGAGAAATTGTGTTTTTATAAATAACACCGTCAGTTGAGGGGTAGGCAGAGACCAGGGACTGCCACTTGCTACGATCCTGACAGATCACTTTCGCTTCCTCATGTGCCTCAATGATAGGTAAAGTGACCACTGAGACGCCGTAGTACCTGGGACATATTTTAGATTGAGTGGGCTTGCCAACCTAATACCATCATCCAGCTTAGGAAAGACGGTGTCAATGCGGCCGGGAAAATTGAGACTTATAGCAGCACACAAATAACAGTTTTCATTTAGAAGTCTGAAATACAAGATGGGTTTACAAACTTCTCATACGAAGCGACAATCATCATCATCATCGTCATCATCATCATTCAGCCACAAGAAGTCCACTGCTAGACATAGGCCTCCTCCATGGATTTCCAAAAAGACCGGTTGGAAGCGGCCTGCATCCAGCGCCTTCCTAACACTTGGATGAGGTCATCTGTCCATCTTGTGGCTGGTCGTCCTACGCTGCGCTTGCCGATATGTGGTCTCCATTCGAGAACTTTTCGGCCCCATCGGCCATCAGTTCTGCGTGCTGTGTGCCCCGCCCACTGCCACTGCAGGCTCAAGGTCACGCAACGAGTGTTATTTCCGGTCCTGCCATTTGGATGATGTCTTCTGTCCATCTTGTGGCTGGTCGACCTACACTCGCAAAGTTGTACATCGATACGACAGTTGCAAGTAGGTTAAAAGTGGGTTTCTAGATTAACACTGTTACCTTCATAATCATCATCATCATCACTATTAGCTTCACTAGTATGTAACCGACAAACTGAATCACTACGTTGATGTTATAGTGACTCATTTTGTCAGTTACAAACAAGTGAAGCTAAAACAGTTTAAGTGCCTAATCTTCACTCAACAATCAGAGATATATCAGCGTTGTCTGTTACAATTTAAGAATGAAATTTAGAAGTGTCATTCTTTCAAGTAGGTATTTTTAGAAGACCTACCTGAGTTTTCTTTCTGACGCGGGGGTGAGATGCAGCTGTTTTCACATAAACCCTGCCACACACAAGAGTGGTACCATTACAAATCGCAGCTAGGCGTTTTATACTTTATACGGGTAATATTTTATTGCACACCAAAAAAGGCATTCATCATCTATTGAATGCCTTCATTTATGAGAGTAGGGTACAAATAAACTCATAAAAACTGAGTGCACAGAGTTTACTGTTCAATCAGTATTTTTGATAGAATTCTAGTGTGTTTTGTCTGTTGCGCGGTTAAGTTCAATAAGTACTAATAAAACTGATATCCATTGTTTGTGCTGCGCTAAGCCTCCGAAAATTAGGTATACATTCAATTAGTTCGATGGATTTCGACTATACGGTGCTTATACCTAATGATTTATCACCAGAAACCCTAGAAAGCATACAGAGGAAGCCTCAGCGATGTAAAAAGATACTAAAAACTATATATTTAGGAATAAAAATGTATGTTACCTAACCGAGCGATAACAGCGGCAGATAAACCTTTTATGGTTTTCGCCCGCTGGTAGATTAAAGTTAACTTGTGCCTGTATAAAACGAAATAAAAAAAAATAGTAACTATTTAGTTGCATTTTGATGATGTGCCCTTTATCTTATCTCCAAAATCGCCGAAATCCTAAGTCCGAAGCGATGATGGTCGACCACAGCCAGCGCTATTCCTAGTCTGCGCCAGTTGTTTTAACGATGTGACGAGAGCTAGACGGAAGACAGTCTGCACGCAGTGGGCGTCTACTCTCAAAATGTTTAGTTATATAAAAGTTTTTATATAAACACAAAGATCATATTATTATCATCATCATAGGCATTTGCGTCCGTTACGGACGATTTAAGCAGTGCCTCAGAGTCTGAAACTTTTTCGAATGACTAATAAGTTCGATCCGAGAGCAGCAGGCCCTACTGCATGTAGGGCACATAAAGGAAGAATCCGGAGTCGGAACGGTACAGATTTGGTGCCATAGGTACAGAATTACAGAGGGGCACAGTAAATATAAAAGTAAATAGTCACTAAAAAGCTCCTTTCTAGTAAGTTGCAAGTAAACGACTCCCGTTTATGACTGTAATGCCGTAATAATAACTTCGCCACGTCCCAATCACTTGGCTTGTTCCCAACTGGGATACCCTGTGCTATGGTAACCAGACAAGGACTTGATTCCGTCCCCCAATTTGGTCGAAGTATGTCCGCGAAAAAGTTCTGACCTGACGACCGCGGACCGGACGACGCAGCGTGGGAACGCCCCCCACCAGATGGTCTGACGACCTGGTTACGGTGGCGGGGAGTCACTGGATACGGGCGGCACAAGAGGAAGCTTGGAAAACCATGAGGGAGGCCTGCAGTGGGCGTCAAATGGCTGATGATGATGATGTCCGCCTGGGACGTCCGTTGCCGGCTTTTACACACAAAAACATTACGTTAATTTTGTACATCCTGTTCGGGCGGGTTGCTACGGTCAAGCCCGACGGGGGAGAGGGTGTTAGATTGAATGCAGAAGAGGGTTTGGCAAAATTATCGCGAGGCCCAGTTCGATTGCTCGAAGGACCAATTTTATTTGTACTGTGGACCAATGTTCGGGCTGGTTGCTACGTTCAAGCCCGACGGGGGGGGAGGGTTTTAGATTGGATGCAGAAGAGGGTTTTGTCAAAATAAGAATGCACCGATGTGTAACACGGTCTATAATGTACTAAAAATAATTATGTACAATTTAACAGCGTTGAAGTAAACAGGTCACGCGTGTAAGCGCTGTCGGCTGAAAACTTTAAGAATGTGTGAGTGGCTTACGCACATCCTATGTATGAACATAATGCGTAGAATATGAATTCCGAGTAGTCCTTTTACGATTTTTCAGCAGAAAATTGTCCTTTTTTTTTAGTCATTCATAAACGCATGATCTATATTTAGGTCCAGTCTTTCTGTAGTGGGATGATTGTCAACTTCCTGCGAGAGTTTTTGGCGGAAGTCATGAAAACGCCGCGTAGAAATTGTTTGCTGGTTTTTAAATGTCAATGGACCGTGGTGGTTAGTTTATACAAGAATATTATAAATAACCCTCGCTGACTAAAAAGGAAAACATCGTGAGGTATACTTGTACATCTACTTTATTTTCCAATGTATTAGTCCAGTCCGTTCAAAGGTTGTCTGGGAGAGATCACTCTCAGTGATAAGGCCGCCGTCTCTACTCTTAGGTTAAGAAATGCAATCGAGCGTTCTCTACATGCGCCCCGCCCACTGCCACTTTAACTTACTAATCCGCTGGGCTATGCCGAGGACTTTCGTTCGTCTACGGATCTTATCATTTCATTCGATCTCGTAGAGAAATTCCGAGCATAGAAATAGAAAATGTTTATTTGTCTTCAATATAGTAAGGCCAATAATCATTTATACTATAAAACAATTATGACAGTTTAGTGAGTAATTTATTTAAAAGCATTTTAATTAGGTATGAAGACAAAAAGATCTGTACCTCGGCTAGTAACTAATGTGCACCAGTGTGCAATTAGTTGCCGATTTTCAGGCAAGGCCTTTCCTTAAACTAAGTTATACCTACCTGTGTATAATTATACTACTGCATAGCCCTTTCCATAGCTCCTGATGGCCGATGGGGCCGAAAAGTTCTCGAATGGAGACCACATATCGGCAAGCGCAGCGTAGGACGACCAGCCACAAGATGGACAGATGACCTCATCCAAGTGGCAGGATGACGCTGGATGCAGGCCGCTTCCAACCGGTCTTTTTGGAAATCCATGGAGGAGCCCTATGTCCAGCAGTGGACTTCTTGTGACTGGATGATGATGATGATGAAGATGTTCTCTATATATCGATTATTTTTTTTTATTTATATAATTAATAAATACCTTTACATTTTTTTTACAAGTTTCGTGTAACTGCGGTGCAGTTTATTGGCGTTACGCTCCTATATCTTTACTTATTATTGAAATCGACAGGTGGCGATGAGCACGCCTGATGAGTTAGTCCATACCTGGCGTGTAGTCTGCAGTAGAACTATGCGGTGCGCCCCGCGCTGCCGGCGCCGGTTTCACTGGCGTGATATTTTTCTGGGTGTGGGGCCGTTCAAGTTCTACGTAAGCAGATTTATTACAATTATGTACTTTTAGTAAGCCTTTGATTTGTCTATTTGAAACAACATCTCGCAAATTTTGTAAATAATCCGAAAAGTAAAAAATAATTACCTCCTGCTGACGTAATCACCATTCAGACCCCCCCACCCCCTATGTCATCAAAAATAAGCAAAGCAAAGACCCCCAGTGCTTACGGAATACTTGAATGGCCCTTGTGACCATGTGTTGTTGAAATAACTCAAAACCTGTCATCAAATATATTAATTTATTTTTGTTAATCCTGAAATCCCAGAACCTGCTGTATTGCATAGCCGGTATTAGTCACCATATTAGTCACGCTTTTTAAAAAATGCATCCCAAGATAAGTCACAGCGGAATTGTGGTGGTTTTAACAGTCAATCAGTGTTGTCTGTATTTATCGCCATCTGTAAGTATTATTCACCTATATCTAATCGAGATGATTTGTAAGCTAAACGTAATTTCCTTAATTCCCGATTATGTTTGCCTACATTTAGCATCGTGAATCATTAAAAACAGTACTTTTAAAGATATTTGCAACTGATGCTAGTAACAAAGAATCCAGACTACTTCCGTTGTGGGCGTCCAGCAATGATTTGTGGTATTTCTTGTGCTATTTTTTTATGTGAATATCTTAGAACTTCTTACTTATTGTGGCTCTCACTATGGCGATCGTCCCTTTAATACTAATAACACAGAGAAATAGGTCACCACCCGATTTCAGAGCTAAAACTTATCTATTAAAGCTTCTTTAAAATGGTCTCCACTTCTGTACCAGTAGTTCTTACAGTTTGGTCACCATGTAGATATAAATTGGATACGAATTTGTCTTTCAAGGACCAATATAATATGATCTCCAATTCTACAGCAATCGTTCTAATATGTGGATCACTAGATATAAGCGAAAATGAGTACCTTGTCTAAAAATTGTTCAGGTGGCATAAGGTTTCGTAGAAGCACTACTAACGAATAGTTCACCGGATCCTCAACATGTTAGACACTAAATGCCATGGAAACAGGTCCATCGATCTGATTTAAATGAGAAGCCTATTCATCATCCTTTAGTAGGAAATTCGTAGAGGGACCAGTGTTAGTTGACCCCAGTGATGTTGGTATTTTGTGTTTGTGTTAGGTTGGGATTGGGACCAGCTATGGGAAAATAAGTAAAGCAAAAATGCGTTTATTGCGACGAATAATACAGTGAATGTGACAAAACAGAAATAAAAAAATTATATAGAGTTTAAAGTTGACAGCAAAATGTGTGTTTCTTTTGACGGCGCTGTTTTTCAACACTAAGGGGTCGCCCATTAATCACGTGATGTTATTAGCAATTTTTAATCCCCCCCCACCCGTTGATACTTGGTGAGGTTTTAGGGGGGAACCCCTACCCAAAATAGTGTGTATTGTTTTTGGTACCGTTGCCTAGCAACGGCGAGCCCAGGTCACGCACCGCTTTTTGGTTTAGAAATCGCGCATTCGCGAAAAAATAAATAAATGTCACTACCCCCCCCCCCGTAGGGATATTTCGTGATTGTTCCTAACCCCTGCTCCTTTTCGAGCCTCACGTGATAAATGCACGACCCCTTACCTGCTTAAATAACTAGTATCCTAAATACAAACTAATGTATTTAGGATTAAGTTCGGTAAAGTACTACATAATTAAGTTGTGTATTGTTGTTATAAGTTGTCTTTGAAAATTATTAGTACGTACATTCGTAAAAGTATTTCTCCAGGACATGGTTAATTTGTATGCCAAATTTCATTCAAATCAGATCACTTGCTTATAGTTGTTGGGTTTATTTATTTATGTATTTATTTATTCATTACTCTTATTGCACTTAACTTAATGTACATCACGGCGGACTTAATGCCATAAGCATAAACATGACGAAACATTTTCCTTTGATGTGATTTCCATGAAAATTCTGTGGGGTCCTTGTGTTCTTTGTGCCATGGGGTAGTTTGTTAGGAGGTAAAAATAAAATGTTACAACTTGTTAAAAAACTAAGTAAGTAAATTTGTTTATTTACAAAAAAAGACACTACAATAAAAATTGCTTATAAGAGAGTGAGGGTAAAACAAAAATGTTTGTACATTTACTGGCAGTCCCCAAACTAGGATAGGCCTGGGGCTTGGGGACTTTATTAGTAATAAAACTGAATTTTAACGGATAGTTACTCGTTTACTTTTCAATTTTTTTCAAAAAGACGCCTGGCACCTCAGTCTACCGAGACCACGGCACTTGCAAAAGTACCGAAACGTCGGAAAATTGTAAAATGGAAAAGTAAACGAGTAAATATCCGTTAAAATTAAGTTTTATTATGTCTAGTGCTCGTGTTAACCTCAGAAAATACTATGACTTTATTAGTGTGCACAATTTTTGTTTTGTTAGTTGCTGACCTTTACAACTAAGATATCTCAGAAATTTCAAAATACCGGCAGTGAACTGCTTTTCGAACACTACCGCAACGTATTCTAAACCAAATACATAACAAACTTGTTCTTGTATAAATACGAGCATGTTTTTTCTCGCATCAATGAAATCGCTTTTACGCGTATTTTCCCGAACGATTTTCAGTCCGCTTTGAAGCTCAATTTACTCTAATTCCTCTTTCCTGTTGTAACGTTCGGAAGAAAATGTAAGCCAGTATGCTCGGCGAAGATCAAACGAGACTGGCCAGAGTGAACAATTGTAAAAACTAGAACATAACTACATAGGTACCAAATGGTCTTTAATGTGGGAGTCTGAATACCGAACACAGTCTTTAGATATCCCTTTTGTCTTGCATAAACCACTAACGGAACGGCCACCAGAAGAAACGTTCTACGAGGAACTATTTGCAAAATGAAACAGCTCTCTAGTGACTCGTGCTTATTTGTAAATAGTAAAGGAGCGAGGTCGCCAGAAAAGAGTCTCGTATGCGTGAGCACTCTAGTTCTTTGAACTGGAGTATGCTGCCAAATTCAATAAAAAAAAACTAGACCACATACCTTAGTCCCTACTCCTTAGGTCTTAAAGCCGTTTTTCGCTCGGCGAATTGTAAAACCTAGGGACGGTTAGGTGTCGAATCACTAAGCTCCACAAGCTGATGACTAAGTTGATTGAGTGTCCAACCAAGCCGTTCCGTAACCAGACGAAATATAGACAGAATAATTTTTATTGTAATGAAAATTAAACAGTAATATAGTACAGTACAATAATTGGCGGCCTTATGACCAAAAGTAATTTGAATATGTCAGTCTCTGCTGGCTCTGTGCATTCTCTCAGAAAGAGATAGACAGAGAGAGCAAGTAAGTAAAATAATACACATACATACATACACTCCCGCCTGTATCCCAGATGGGTAGGCAGAGACCAGGGACTGCCACTTGCCACGATCCTGACAGACCACTCAAATCACAGCAAAGGGCAAGATAAAAAGTACCCGAAACCGGCGTGCGTGCATGCAACGACTAATGAATGTTGAGGAAGTAAAACAATTTATTTCAAAAAAGATAATACAAAGTGTTTCCGTGTGGCGCCGGATTAAGAATTGCGTCACTCCATTTCCGACTAAGGAAATACATTACCAGGAGACGGGCAGCAGCGTCTTCCTGATATTCCAACCGCATACTGCGATCGCCAACCCGCCTGCCAAGCGTGGCTATTATGGCAAAACCCTTCATGGTTATGAAAACCATGAAGGAGGCCTGTGTCCTGCAGTGGGCGTCGAGTGGCTAATGATGAATACAGAGTAAGGTAGCTTATAAAATGACGTTGGAGGGTATTACAAAAAAGTTACCGGCAGTCGCCAAACTAGGCTAGGCCGGTATCTTGGGGACTTTATTAGTGTGCACAGTTTCTGTTTTATTTATTCGTTGATAAAATCTTTAACGCAACAGCCTATTTAGAATATTAGTATAAGAATAGCACTTCTTAACACTTTCCCTGTCCCGTGACCCGACTGTTGGGTCACGACAAAACTAATCACAAGTTTGTGACCCAACATTTGGGTCACATGGTGCACACAACGCAAATTCGGTATAACCTGACTGGGACAAACTGGGCCGTCCGTTATATGTGTATGAGGACAGGGAACGTGTTAAATGTCACTTATGTCGCCATTTATTTGTTTGTGTTATTTTTGTTTTCTTATCATAGGAAAACTTACCGCTATGAAAAAGATACACTACAATTTAAATAAAGAAAGAAAGACAATGATAAGTTTTCACTGGTAGAAATAGTACCTAAATGCCTAAGTACATACGGGATACAATATTTCACTCACTCCAAAACAAATAGATAAATAGACACTCAAGACGCATTCATGGTCTCAAATGTAATTCCTAATGTACAATAAATAATATATGTATTACTAGCAACGGCCAGTCAATCCATATTCGATGGTCAGAGAAAAAAGTTACAGAAGTCCGAGGTAATAGATTTACGTACGGTACTTATACTGCCGCAGAACAAACCGATGCTGTTGTTTTCACTACAGAGTTGATTAAACGACCGAGCGGCTTTCGAAGAATTTGTATGAAGAATTTTTGTTAAATGCTGTTTAAGCTGCAGCCGAAAGTGCGGCCTAATATTAGTAACATGTACATAACCTACATTTTAATTTATATTTCTGAGAGCGAGAGCGAGGCGTTTGGCGTGGTTCATACGTATAAGTAACCGACATACGTACCAGGGTGCAGGCATTCTATCAGAGACAGAGTAGAAAACACCACGTAAAAATAGTTGCTGGTACTAGAAACAATATTCAGAGTTACTCCACGTAAGTTCCAGTTGTACGTCGGGAATTATGGCAATTAATTTACGTACATAAATGTGGTTTCGAATCTCGGCATGTACCAATGACTTTGTTTTCTAAGTTACGTACATTTATGAAGTTATAGTAGCATTTGTGAAGCTAAGTATGAGTCAGCTGATAACTTTTTCGCGATTTCAGAGCGCCAGCGAGGGAGCAAAATCGTATCTTTTTTTTTTTTTTTTTTTTTTAATCTTATTTATTTAGGGGCTTTGTTCGCAGAACGAGCATGTCAGCCCCATCGTAACCTAACCATACAATTATCAAAGCTACATAGATCTTATTACTAAGCTATCCTTAACAAATTTATAAATGATACTGGCGTTTGCGCTATAAGGTTCAGATAGAATACTCTGCAGCATTCCCACATCCATTAAATTCAGTTGTAGCCGCGACACTACAGTCGTTCTCTCAGCTTCGTTCCGGACACAAATCATTAATAAATGAATTAAATCTTCCTCTGCATCACATACTGAACAATTCGGGTTGTTAATTTTTTTCATAAGAAAGCCAAACTTATTAAGAGGCATATGTCCAGAACGGAGCCTGAACGCTGTGACCAAAATATCTCTACGTAACTTATTACTAACAAACCAGGGCACACGAGGAGGCTCACACTGCATTGTGCTGTACCATATACCTTTTTCTTTGGACCTTTCGTCAAAATATTTTTTCCAAAGGTCATGGCAGCGCTTCTTTTGTCTAGGTAAAACCTCAGTGTAGCTAGGAGCATCATGGATTTCCTGTCCCGCGTCTACAGCATATTTCGCCAGCCGGTCAGCTTCCTCGTTACCTTTTAGTCCAGTATCTGAAGGAACCCATTGCAGCTTTAACTCTACACCACGTTTAATCAAGTCGTGTATCTGTGCGAGTACAGTGTAAGCTTTCGGTATACCTCTGTCTCCAGATGTACATCGAGCTATATGCTGTAAAGCACTTCTGCTATCTGTTAAGATTACAACCTTTTGTAATTGCATTTGCTTAATGTATGTAAGGGCCTCAGAAACTGCTATGAGCTCTAATGACATAATGGATATGTATCTTTTTTATAGATCGTTTTTGCAAAAAGTGTCTTCACAATCTCTTAATCATGTTAATAGCGATTTTTAGGACCAATGGCCGTGAACCTAAGACCAGAAACCTAGGACTAAATAGCATAAACGCCAAAAACGGCCGTTTTTGGCATAAGTGCTATCTAGTCCCAGGTCAGTTATCGTAGGTTCTCGGTCGTGGGGCTTAAAATTACTATTAACATGATTAAGCGACTGTACAGACACTTTTTGCAAAAACAACATTTAAAAAAAGATATGATTACTTCCCCTTGGTGTCGCTTGTGTTACTCTATGGAGGCCCTTAACGAAAATTATCGAATCAAATACATTCATTTGTCCAAACGTAGGGATGGGTATTAGTAGGTATAGTCTAGCAAAATGTAATATATAATACAATAGATTTTAATTTTGTACAATTGGTACTCCAAGTCGGAGTACAAAAACAGAAATGAAATCTCGATATTTCTTTGAGAATTCAATTTGATAAGAATCTCAAAAGTTAAAGTGTCGTAAACTATTATGTAAGTATTTATTTCGTCAGAAAGCTTCATGAGCAGCCTATATACGTCCAGAGGGCGTATATAGGCTGTAGGGCACAGGCCTTCTCCCAGAGAGAGAGAGAGTAATATGTCACATGGAAATAAATATACGTAACTATTTAAAATAGAGTCTGTATTGATGAGTAGAACAACACCCTTCAGTTTCACGGGACCTGTTTGAAACACGTTGTATAGGCCACTTAAAACACTAACCTTCAGTTTCTCGTACACTAACAATCTGTTAATTTTCATTTATTTATTTGACTACTGTTAACAACAGACAGTGGTTTTCTTTTTTTTTTTCATTTGCATTTTGGCCAACCAACAAATGTTAACAGTGAAGATTGACAGATTGTTAGCATACGAGAAACTGGAGGCAAGGCTCAATTGGCAGATTGTTCATAGAAAAGGCTATCAGCCGTCTCGTAAAAGCTTCAAGTCAGTGCACACGCCTCCTAGAGCGCCCACCGCGCCTCGACCGGTCTCGAAGGAAAGTGATTCAGCGCGAGACGATAATTGTGTGGGCTTAAAAATGGCCCCTCACAAGCTTGTCGGTAGTGGAGTCAATCGTCATTACTTGGCTATTTTCTCGACCCTTGGTAAATAGCTAAGGTCATCGCCATTAAGAAACCTGGTAAAGAAGAGCATTAAACTTACGAGTACCCTCGTTCTTTCCAGGTGAGACGCCTCTAGCGTTAAGTCCACTATTTATGCTTGACCTCTGTTTCACATAAAAAAGGAATATATGATAGTAACTCATTTGTAATTATGTAGGTAAAATAAGCAGGTATTAGATATTAATTTCAAGAAGCCTCTTTATGTATGACGCGTTGTTTATGTATAAGAATATTATAGGTATAATATAAGTAAATAATATATAGAGATAGAGCGCTCCGCCAAAAAACTGCTACGCAGTTTGGCGAAATTGTGTCCTACACCAAGGTTTTTTATTTTTTTTTAATAAAAAAAAAGAAAAAAAGTCGACTTCATACAAAAAAGCATCAAATTAAAGGAAGCTTCTGATAGGGTTACAAGAGATAGTGCCTAGTGGTCTATGGGCCGGGAGAGATCGGACGACATTGTTCTAATGGCCGTTATGATTCCAAAGGCTTGGCAGTGCGGGATTAATATGGCCTGGGGCCTGTAGCAAATTTTAGCAAGGGGCCCTTGGTTTGCTTTAGGTTAGCAAGTGTAGGTATGCAATAAAACAAAACCGACAAATAAACCAATATAATATCAATATCCTCATCCAAGTGGCAGGAAGGCGCTGGATGATGCAGGCCACTTCCAACCGGTCTTTTTGGAAATCCATGGAGGAGGCCTATGTCCAGCAGTGGACTTCTTGTGGCTGAATGATGATGATGATGATGAATATCAATATGAATATGAAACCAATCTTTTGCAGGTCGGGGGGCCTGGCAAGCTAAGATACAGATCTTTTGATCTAGTTTAGGCTCCAGACTTTCCACAAATAGTAGGTACATTCTTTTGCTGTGTATCATTTATTCAATGTTGTTTTTATATGCGAATGTATTTTGTGGACAGAAAATAAACAAATATCTTATCTTATATTCTTGAAAATTCATATTTAAGTTTTAAGGTCACGAAGTTGATCATAGTGAAGGAATGAATGAATGATTTATTACCACAAACATACATAGGAATATAGCAGTTATAGACAGTGCGTGTGACAACGATGCTATTTCAGCATTTGCAGTTTCTATTTGAAAAAGTACTGGTCTTCAAATAGCACCTTTACACAAAATTAAAAAAAAACGTCGTATGCAGGTAAACAAAAACTTAAAACTAAAAATAAAAATTAATTAATAAATACATTTGTTCCAATTAAGAATATTGTAGATATCGAATGTAAAATAAAATATGTAAATTTGGGAGCATACTTTTATATATATTAATTGCAATACCAGAATTCTTAAAATGTTATTTAGTAGTTACTAGAATGCAATTGCAGTTATGTGAGATAGTCAATAATGTCATTCATCAATAAAAATCAAATAGTGGTACATGGGAATCTAGTCTTTGCCGCATACCGGGTGTCGTCATGTACGTGATTGCTTAACACAAACTTTACCAGCCCTTTAGGGATGGAATTTTTAAAAATCCATTCTTACTGCACTCCTAAGATAACCTCAGACATTTCATCCAAAATTCAAAGCTTTAGGTCCTCAGGCTTAGGCTGTGCGTAGTCAGCCAGTCAGTGAGTCACGGTACTATTTTTTATATTTATAGATGATTTAATTTTAACTTCTGCGAATCATGCTTAAGCCTAGGCTTGAGGGACCCAATTTAATTGTAGCACGCTAAGCTAGAGATCGCTCGTCACTATTGCCATTGCCAATGACAGAACCGGAGACGTGTCGATTTCGAGATCCTGGATTGGAAATAGCGTTGGATAGACCACAGTCTACGTCGGTTAGAGTTTGTAAACATAACCTAATCTGTCCTTTCTATGCTCTTGCCCACTCTCTGGTGTCCTGTGTGTTTTGTACATTACTATGTCTGTCACTAATAAATATCTCGTCAAAACGCATCTCTTCTTTTCACAGACAAGCCTTGACGTACACTCGCGTTGGCAATGGACAGAGAGGGTAGCCAAAAATCGCTTAGATAAGACTTATAGCGTAAGAAGCCAAGACGACTTTAGGTAAGGTAGTGCTGAGCTGACCTAAACGAGAACCATCTACATAAGAGGAAACTTTAGTTAAAGCGCTATGCTCTTCTAGTATCAGAACCTTTAAGGAAATAAGGCATAATGGCCAAGCCTTTAGTCACTATTACCTTGTTCTGTTTACCTTTAGACCTGCACCTATCCCTAATCGAAGATATGCACGATGAGGTCAGTCACGCCCTTTTGGAGTAGGTACTTATAGTGTTTCTGTTTCGACATGCCCTGCCCAGAAGAAACCCTTCTTATCACAGTAGCGCATTAGTTGTACCATGGAGTTTACGTCAAGACAGCATTCCCTCATGCCTTACAGAGAATTTTGGGTAAGTATGCTACAGACATTTCAAATTGAGGAGGGCATACATGGGGCTATTCCCAGTATTTCTGCAGGACCGCAATTGCACGAAAGAAAGATACATTCATTATAAAAACAAGACGCATCACAGGAAAAACATAAACAGATAAGTGGCATAATATGATATGATAAAAAGTACCGGAAGCCGTGCATGCAACGACTAATGAATGTTGAGGAAGCGGAAGTGATCTGTCAGGATCGTGGCAAGTGGCAGTCCCTGGTATCTGCCTACCCCTCTGGGATACAGGCGTGAGTTTATGTATGTATGTGTATGTATGATATGATCAAATAATGATCAACAACACAATGAAAACGTAATACACAACAGACAAAACATAGATGCAGCCGCGTGATGTGTCTAAGTTGCCACAAAACGTTGAGTCAGCTGCCTTTTGTGGCAACTTAGATACACCACAGGCTACATCTATGGTCCTGTTTTATTTATTCGTTTTGTCTCTTGTGTATTTAGTTTTCTTTCTGTTGTTGTGCAAATTATGTTACTTATCTGCTTATTTTGTTTCTGTGATGTATCTTGTTTGTATCATAAATGTCTTTCTTCTTCTTCTTCTTCAAAAGGCAGTTGACACAGCGGAGTGATCCTTCAGTGCCTTCAGTGCCGCCTTCAGTGCCAGTGCCTTCAGTGCCAGTGCCTAAGGTAACTCATTATTGTACTACGGAGTGCGCGTCGTCGTGAAATTGATAAGAACCACTGGCAAGAGACCGCGCAGATTAGAAACAAATAGCACCTTCTTGTATTTTCATTTCCTTTAATACATTACCACTTTTTTAATACAAAAAGACCAAATAGGAGAAGACATCATCATGTGCTAGCTCGTAAAACAAGCAATAACAAACGATTCAGTATGAGTCGTTTGGACGGAACTTCCTGAAACTACTAAGATATAGCAAAATACGTGACAAAGCAGCAATATTTCATTCATTTTATTTCGTCTACATTGCAGAAGCATAACGCAACATACTCAAGCTTCGATCACACGCAGCGACTAATCTCTGCGAGTGCCCTCGCTGCGATTAATAGCCGCAGCGACAATTCGCTGCCTGCCTGTCACATACAGCGAGTTCTACACGAGAATGTCGACCGCCGTCAGTGCGCATTCGCAGCGAGTAAAATTTAACATGCTCAATTCTAGTCGCGGCGATTTCGATTGAATCTACTCGCAGCGATCAGTCGCTGTGTGTGACCGAAGCATTACAACAGCGTAATGTGTACCGCGCAATAACAAAGTCTCGCAAGTATTATTATTATATTAAACAACCTATTGTTTTCGACACACATCGATCTAAAATCGTCCAATTATAAACACTCGTAGTGACATGTGAGTGGGGTGGCCATGGTAGCCATTGAAACGCGTTTTACGATCGTATGCCCTAAAATTAGGTAAAGGAAATAGGCGAAGTATCATCATACACGGCTCTTATTGCGATCTCTTTGGTGTTGAATTTTGACAAGAGTTAACGCAAACTTTTTGCTCTTAACCCTCAAGATGTGAAGAGAACTGTCATTAATTCAAATTTAACGATAAATTTCGAAATTAGATATGGTTGAGGTACTGGAAGACTTTGCTCTGAAGTTTTAGTTTGGTACGCGATATTGCAGAAAAATAAAAAAAAAACAGCAAACTGTTCGATGTTTTCAAACCATTGACCACTGACATAGGATCTAGGAAAAATAAACACTTTAAACTCTCTGAGAGAAGGCCCTGGCTAATGACGCAGTGGCCATCGCAAACGGGGGCAGCCGAGAACACGATGACGGAAATCAGGATGATCTCGAAAAGTTCTTGCCTGAGTGGTCAGAGGTGCAAATGTTGCGGTCATTGGTCTGAAATATTTGACATTTCCAGGGTAAAAGTTAAAGGCCTTCCCGCCTTTACCTTTTACACTGGAAATGTCAAATCGATAAGAAAAATATGGGTAACATAAAAAATCTATAAAAATGAATTCGCAGATTCTTTCCTGAATCAAGTGATGCAATAAAATATTTCTCTATCAGTCAGATCTGCAGTGGAACATATCTCAACATCGTTGGCATCAGAGCGTAAACTTACCGTATTTTTTTATGACTAGCGATGCTCCTACATAGTTTACGTTTAACGTCGCTAGGAATTGAGGTAATTCAGTGTACCTATCAAACAATCGCAATTAGACCTAGCGGTTCTGCGCTCCCGATTCCCACATCCGGTCCCGGCATTCCAGCTCCGATGGGCACCCTATGCGGACGTCGCATACGATTAAACCCAAGCTCCACATACATATATTGCGCCTGTAGCTTTTACGGCGGTGCTTCGTCGGAAACGGCAACCTGATCGATAGGTACCGTAGACTTGACTGCCGATACGAAAGTGTTATCATAGTTTATACCCGGCGTATCAAAAATACAGGGTTACTTGCGCAATTCCTGGAATTACATAAAAAATGGTAAATTGAATTATAAAAAAAAATTGTAGAACAAAAGTTGGAAGTTCGTGAGAAGTTAAAATTTAAATTGAAGTTTTGTAATTTTCTAAATCTCAAAAAAAATCAATATTTTTACGGTCTAGTAGAACAATTACTAACAACTCAAGATTAATTTAATCTGTATAATTCTAAAGGCGAGTCCTTCGGGCCACCATGACTGGTTTTTAATTGTTCTTTTCAGGGTTCTAACAGGTCAAATACAGTTTTCAATAGCGTATTCTAATACTAATGAAGTCGCACTCGAAGTAACGCGCTTGTCAAAAACCTAAAAGGACTAGATATTTACAAATGTCACATTTTATATGATGCCAATCAAGTGTTTTAAATGAACTAGACTATAAAACAGCTAAGGCTAAAGCTAGTGTCATTAGGCCGTTTAGGCTGATTACATCCTCCGTTCAAGCTTCAGATATGACTTTACGTATAACAGAAGAACGCAAAATCTTCAACGCGATTTTAAAGTAGACTAGATTAGAGAGACGCACGCACGCACGCACGCACGCGCGCGCACACACACACACACACACACACACACACACACACACACACCGCGTACATTAATGTGTTTATTTACGATAGGTTAACAGCCTGTTAGTAGCGTACGCAAAACTGGGGGTTAGTCTCACTTTATTCCGCCATGTGTGTCTTTCTCATTCTATAGTAAGAAGAGAAAGGGACAGAGAAAAGTAGTGGGCAAAATAAACTTTTACATTTACACGTGCATCTAGGCCGAGGCCAGATTCGAACCCACACCTTTAGCTCACCGTGCCAGCATTGTAACAACTACAACCCGGTCTCTCGTACGTTAACAAGCTGCTAACAAACTGCGGATGGTTGCGAATTGTTTTTTTTATGTAGGTACTTTACTGCCCAAAATTACTTCACTTAAGCGCAAACAAACAATATCAGGACGTAAAGTAATAAAAATCCAAAAAAACTATGTTTTGAGCGTGTTATGGTCGGCGACGGCCAACTCAATTGTTTTTTTAAATGTTTACGCATATCGGATGTCAGGCTCTCAAGCATTTAACTTATTAGAAAACATAGTTCAACATTCCTACGACTTCGAATTTGGATTCGCAGTTTGGAGCTAAAGGTCGGAAATCACGAATATTTACAAATATGCTTTACCGTTACTGATACATAATTAATAATACTGTTTTTCACAATGAAAAGAACATTCCCTCAAAATACGGTAAACGAATTCAAAGTCACCCTGTAGATACAACCAACCAGACCTTCTACCCTGCACTGTTCGAGAGCAGTTAACAATCAACAATCAGAGCTCGCCTTAACGTCTATAGTGATTTAGGTCAACAAGGAACAGCAAGCCAAGGTTGGCTACTAAGAATAATCTAGGCACAGGCTGGGCCACGAACACTGTGGATTTTTCGAAACCAGCGGCCACACAGAAGGGACGTGTGGCGTTCACGTTTCTACAATCAACCGTTTAGCCATGAGAGGGGGGGACGCCCTACTCGGACAAAAATTTGCGCTTTAAAGCTTAATATTTCTCAAACGGAACCCTAAATCAAAAAATATTTTTCCTACACCCACAATATTTTTCAACGACCAATCTAACGATGCCCCATATGATGGGGTGGACGAGAAAAAAATCATCCCCACTTTTCATGTTAGGGGAGGTAGAAAAAAAAGAATTCCAACATTTTATTCTTTAACTTTGTCGGCGTGATAAATATGTATATACATACAAAATTACAGCTTTCTAGTACCATCGGTCTTTGCGCTAGGCCGCGGACGGACGGACAGACAGACAGACAGACAGACAGTCAGACAGAAAGACAGACGGACATCACGAAACTAAAACTAAAAATAGAAAGAAGTGGCGTTCCTCGAGGGATTAAATATATAAAAAAACTAGCTGACTCGGCAAACGTTCTTTTGCCGTTTCGGAGGAGTTCGATAACAAACACTGTGACACGACATTTTTATATATTAGATATATTAAATTACTTTGGTAAGGTTCACAGCTTGAGCACTCAACCGTTTACTGAGTCTAGACTCATTTCTGAGAGCTGAATTTCGGTCTGAGTCTCTAATTATAGACCGCGCGCTAATTTTATTTATGTTAGTTGGTGTCTTACGGTTCTATTGCGAGATACTTTGATTGGAACTGACGAATTAGAAAATTTGCACTTCACCAAATCTTGAAGACCTGTTATTACTCGATAATGGCTCTTGTTTTTAGGGTTCCGTTCCCAAAGGGTAAGGGTACACCACAGGCTACATCTATGGTCCTGTTTTATTTTTTCGTTTTGTCTGTTGGGTATTTAGTTTTCTTTCTGTTGTTGTGCATATTATGTTACTTATGTGCTTATTTTGTTTCTGTGATGTATCTTGTTGGTATAATAAATGTCTTTCTTCTTCTTCTTCTATTACTAAGACTCCACTGTCCGTCAGCAATCACCAGGCTGTATCTCACGAACCGTGATAGCTAGACAGTTGAAATTTTCACAAATGACGTATTTCTGTTGCCGCTATTACAACAAATACTTAAAACACAATAAAATAAATATTTAAGTGGGGCTCCCATACAACAAACGTGATTTTTTGCCGTTTTTCGCGAAACCGACTCGCATTTGGCTGGACTTTTTCATCTATTCTGGGCAGGCCACGCTAGTCGTATGCCCATACGAGAGATGATGATAAAGATGGGGTCACTGAATGAGCTTTATTCGAAAACAGGTAAATTATACATTGTTATAAAATAGAAAAGTTGCGCTGTGCCTTTCGGCGTACAAACTTCATTCATATTGTAATGAGAAATATGTAAAATAAAATGTTACTGCTAATTAAACAAATTAAATACAAAATTAGTACCTAAATACTGTTATGGTTTAAACCCGCATTTTTTTGATGATTTCGATTGTTTTGACTTTTCAGTGTTCATATTAAGCAACTTCGCCCAAATGTAAAAATGTGTGGTTTGGTGTGTAAAGTAAATAGAACATTACCTTATTTCATCTTTTAATATTTCAAACTGCAGCTGTCAGTTGGCCAAAGTGCATACAATTTTTTTATTAAAAACTCTTAACAGTAGATGGTGGCGTGGTGGCCGGGTCACCTATCTCCCTCTAAAATGGTTGAGACTGGTGATGGCTGACCCCTGCGTTATGCTCGTGAACGGGTGCTGTTCGTGTGTTTGGCCGCAGCATTACTGTTTTTCCTACTTTTGTAAGAAGTGTTATTTTGGCTTTTAAAGTTATTAGTGGCTATCACGGAATCATATCATATAGGCTTTGATGTATAAGTTTAAGATGATTTGAGAAAAGATGGTCAGAGTGGAGTTTTTTTTCCCGCTGCCTTTTTCTCCACTACAAATACGGACCGAAGGCAGCGGCTAACATAGTAACATAGTACATTGACATTCAGCAAACAGAATGTAAATTCTTTACGTTGAAATAAATTATTGATTTCTGATTTCTGATAAATCAAGAGATTGTTAGTGTACGGGAAACCGGGTTTTAATGCAGTAACTGAATCGAGGCCCTGAAAAGTATCGAAATCAAAATGGTCATTGTCAGTCTACTTCTGCCCACTGCGGTTGCAGATCGGTTAAAAGAGCTATGACGGATAGGCTTTTCGATATCAGAGAGTAACAGTGCCATCACTCTATTCCTACGTGAAAGTATGGCGTTAACGATAAAGCATAGATCAGTGTATTGTTTCTAATAAATTGTCGGTTCGCTGTGTGTGTCCATGTTAAAGCTTTATGGCCCTTTCATATTGGATAGTAACTTTTGCAGAAGTAGAGAAAAGAACGCGGAGCACTTTTTACCCGACTGCGAAAGAAAAGGAGGGATTTTTTCGCGGGTATATCCGTGTGGCGCCGGATTAAGAATAGCATCGCAGATCGCCAACCCGCCTGCCAAGCGTGGCGATTATGGCAAGACCCCCTCATGGTTATGAAAATCATGAGGGAGGCCTGAGTCCTGCAGTGGACGTCAAGGGGCTGATGATGATGATGATGATATATGGGTATACATACCATATGTAATTCCTGGTGAACATACAATAAAGAAGATTCTATCTATCTATGATGTTTTTTATGACCACGAAGAGGCTTAACGGATGGAAAACTTTTGACAAATGAGGTGGCAAGTGAACTGGGTGCACGAAATGAGCCTCCTCGAGCGACGTACTTAGAGCCCAGCGCACCCTGGGCGACAATGAGCGAGTTTCTAACCCTGATTGCCAAATCCCCTCGCCACGATGGCAAACTCAATTCCAGCCTTGAAGCCGGCGCATTGGAGACGCTAACAAGAGAAGAAAAAAGCGACTAAGAGCTTCAGACAAAAAACTTATTACGAAACAAAAACCCGATTGACCGACACACGGGACCAAACTTACCTACAAGAACAGCACTAGGGAACCCGCTGCTGTTTGAAACTCACTGGACAAAGTTAGGCCTTGTTTATTAAGACTTAGCCGTTGGGATTTTTGCTTCCTAATAATTTTTTTTTTATTTCAGGTTTTCAGAGGCATTTTAGAGGTCCTCAGATGAGTTGCTTTTATTACACAACGTTCTCTAATCATACTCATTGCTGCGTATACCTACTTTTCTGCTACATTAATCCTGTTTTCGCAAGCACAGCTTAGGTATAAATTCAAACAGCCGAGAAGTTTGAACACTGGACCACATGTTGATTATGTCTAACCCCCTAGGGTTGAACGCGTAAGCTTTGCAATTCATCATTAAAATCAATTATGCGGAGAGAAACCACTTTAGGCGTTTAATATGAGCTGCGTGGTCAGGCCGAAAGTGAGAGCTGAATCTAGACGGCAGGGCTGTCCAAACTTGACATTTCCGTTGGCCACTGAGGCCCGCGAACACACAACAGGGCAAAAAACGTCCCACTGGGGACAAAAATAACCAAAACTTACGAGTTTCTGACCTTTAAATTACAAGTTTGATTAATTCGCGAAAATAAAATACGACATTCAATACAACATTTCAGATGCTAGCGAAAAAGTTTTTGTTTTTTCGCGAAATAAGAAAATTTGTAGCATAAAAGTGGTTTAAAACCGGTAGTAAGTTAAGTTGCACTATTCCAATAACTTTGGAGCTGTCAAAGTTGCAGCTCCTGATAGATACGGCGGTACATTGATAATATGAAATCGAATTCAACCTTTACTACCCTTAATGGTCTCAAGACCAACATTTTATCATTTATTAACAGCTGAGGAGCGAAATTAATCCTACATTTTATCCAGCAGCTCCAGAGAAAAGCCTTGATCTCCAAACTGCACTAAAATACTGCAAAAAGTAGCAGAATAATTACGAGGGCCGTTGTTTAAACAACACTGATCTAGACTAAAATGCGGCCACCAATACCAAGCACTTCTGGTGACCCACGATTCAAAGCTACCATTTCCAAACAACAGATCAAGATAATTGTGATAATTTGGCAATTGTGTACTAGTTTTTAAGCAACTGACATATTGATTTTATTCGAAAGTCGACCCGGTCTGAGCAATTGCACTTTAATAATTGTTAAGACTTCAAACTTGTTCAGTGCAGTGAAAGAGTAAACTACACAAAGAACAGAAGTATCCATTGTACGTGACACATATTTTTTTCAACTTTGTGTATTAGCAGTATTATAAATTCCAAAGAATCAAAATATTCCAATCAAATCCCAGCCACAATTTTTTTTTATGTTTTAAAAATATTTTAAATACTGAGTGCAAGATAAGGATTAGAGGTGAAAGGGTGGAACAAGTGAAAGAATTTGTCTATTTGGGGAGCCTCTTTACCAGGGATGGCAAGTGTGAAGGTGATATAGAAAGAAGAGTAAAAGCAGGAAATTGGGTAAACGGTGCATTGCACTCCTTTGAGTGGCCAAAACATCTCCAAAAGAGCTAGATTTGCTATCCATAATGGAGTGCTGGTCCCAACACTTATGTATGCTAGCGAGACTTGGGTATGGCAAAAGAAGGAAGAAAGTAGGATTATTGCAGTAGAAATGAGGTCCTTGAGAAGTATGTCTGGTGTTACTTTGAATGACAGGATACGCAATAGTGTGATTAGAGAACGTTGTTGACTGAAAGAGGATGTAGTGACTAGAATTGAGAAAGGAATGTTGCGTTGGTTTGGACATGTGGAGAGGATGAAGGAAGAAAGATTGACAAAACAAATATATCGAGCGAATGTGGATGGAAGGGCCGGTAAGGGACGACCCAGACGGACATACTTTGACCAAATAGGGGATGTATTAGCAAAGGGCAAGATAAAAAGTACCCGAAACCGGTGTGCGTGCATGCAACGACTAATGAATGTTTAGGAAGCGAAAGTGATCTGTCAGGATCGTAGCAAGTGGCAGTCCCTGGTCTCTGCCTACCCCTCTGGGATACAGGCGTGAGTTTATATTATGTTACTTTTTTTATTGTTACATAGCCACTATTTGTCCCACTGCTGGGCACAGGCCTTCTCTCAGAGAGATAGTATGGGCTTGATTACCACGCGTGCCCACCGCGGATTGGCAATTTCAAGAGGAAACAGTTTCGTCTAGAAACGGTTTCCAAAAGTTTATGAATACTTTGAAGGAAATCACTCACACGCGTTCTTCGGCAAGAACTGTTTCAGCGTTTCGCATCCCAAACAAGTTATCCGACTTAAATCGTAAATGGACAGTCGGACAAGATTTCTTTTCTCCCGATTGCGAAATGCAGTGCACGTATGTAATAAATAGAGTATTTCCTCTTAGATCTAACCTGATTATATATTTATTGGAATTCTATTCTGCGATCAGCGACTTATAGTGACTAGTTTCAGTTGTGAAATCGGCACTTGTAAGGCAGGACTCTTTATGAATGACTTTACTTCCACACGAGACTATCTCGTTTTGAGGTCCTAGCGAATATGATTATGAGATCATCGTCATTAATCAAATGAAACCCACTGCTGGGCAGGCGTCTAAATGTTGCGTTCAGGACCGTGAAGTGGATTGTACCCGGCGGTGGAAGAATGTGGACTACAGTCCAAATCAATCCATCATCCCACATTTATCCATTTTTATTCTTGCCTATAATCAGGATCAACATAAATATGACAAACCTCCAGAATCAGCCATTTGTAGAGATCAATGCACGGCACCTCTGCGGGAATCTAATCCGCGCCCGAGACAGTCACTCTCAAGACCAATCAGTGAATGAAAACTAAATCTACAAGAAGGTCATTGTTATGTTAAAAACGCGATAACTTAAAACACTCTTCAGAGGCAGTTCAAATAGTCTGTGGTAATAGAAATGGGCCGAAAAGTTCTCGAATGGAGACCACATATCGGCAAGCGCAGCGTAGGATGACCAGCCACAAGATGGACAGATGACCTCATCCAAGCGGCAGGAAGGCGCTGGATGCAGGCCGCTTCCAACCGGTCTTTTTGGAAATCCATGGAGGAGGCCTATGTCCAGCAGTGGACTTCTTGTGGCTGAATGATGATGATGATCAGATTATTTACACTGCATCTGAGGAGTGTTTCAGAGGAATCGTAGTTTTGTAAATAACGCCGTTTTATTTCTGCGTTCCACTTTTCTTTATCTGTCGTTTTATCTATATCACACAAAAAGTAAGTCTTTTTGTTTCATTGGCCTGTTTACTGACCTATCTCAACCGTTGACATATTGACCCGAATAATAAGAAAAAAATATTCTTGTGCAGTTCGGGTCCGGGTCGCTTCTTGGGTCAGGGTTCCACTTACTGCACTAGCTTTACGAGAAATAAAAGTATTAACTTATATTTTTCCATGAGTTTCTTCTTAAAGGTGAATGCTAAAGCCCTAAAGCGGCTCCTCGAGGAGCAATTCCCATACAAACGTTTGGTTTTATTTCCAAACGACATGCCGGATCTCAATTAAAGTTTACCAATACGTTTAGAGGACACAAATCGAGGTTTCATCGTGCTTAGAATTGGAAATAAACATATCCAAAAGAAATCAAGCCTTGTGAATAGTTTCTACGAAGTCTTATGAGGCTATGATTTCCTTTTCTGTTATTATCAGTTTTAAGCACGAGCAAACCTTGATTTGTGTCCTCTATAAACATATTGGTAAAGTGTCATTGCGATCCGGCATGTCGTTTGTGGATTAAAACCAAACTACGTCAAGGGCCTTATGGATCCTAAAGGAAAAAGCCAACTCTTGCGGCTGCGTAGCGTGCCTTGCAACCCTTCTGCAACCACTAAAGCGCCTTAAGAACCTTGTATTTGGGTATTTTAAGGGTATTTTTGATTCCTGTACTACTAAAAAACTGGAAAAATTACATATGTCAAGTCTTTTGCAATTTTTTTTCCATAGCAATAATACTCAAAATAATATGTAATAAATAAAAAAACATCTAAAATGTTCGTAATTTTATTTTATAGTGTTGTGAAAACCATTGCAAAAGAACGCACTTTTGTAAAAAAAATTTACAATTATAAAACATTTCTGAATTTGCGAGCGAGACGTATGTTAGTCAGGATATAACAACAGTTAACAAATTTTAAACCATTACTAACATTATATAAACTCAAGCCTGTATCCCGGAGGAGCAGGCAAAGCAGAGAACCGAGTTTGCCACTTTCATACGATCCTGACAGATGTCTTTCAACATTCATCATTGCATGCACACACGCCGATGTGGATGAGCCAATTGATTTTCTCCTAGGCTATTCCTCAGAGTCTAAAGACAAGTCTACAACCAGTGTGTCCTGACAGTTATGACCTACGGAGCCACGGAGCACAAGGCACAATCTGAGTCAGAATGCTGCCCGCGGCTGTGGCTGAAAGAAGTGGCGTGCCTTGGGGCAGGCCTAGTGGACGAATACGGGCCGATTGATTGATTGAATGAACTGGAATGATGGAGCTAAATTTACCTTTGGGGAATCCTCCATCTCAACTTGAGATGAGTGCAAATTCCACAAAACAGTGTTTAAATTCAGCGCAACATTATATCACCGCTTTCTGAAAATTGAGGCGTATTTTTTATCAATCCAAGAGTAAGTGGGTCAACATTTACAGTTTGTTTATACAATTTTTATAACATGTGTGCAATTATGAAAGCGAAATGATACCTAGCCTTCATTGAATCTAGATTGTTTACATATTTCGTGAGCTCTATTTTAACTATAATTAATAAAAACTGATAGGCACTCTCTTGTAAAATCCCACTGACCCACCCATTGATATAATGCACTAGTTTCTGGCCGTGAATTCGTCTGCGTGGTCTATAGAATTACATACTACATTTATTTTAATGTAATCTATACACGTCCCACAGCAGGGCCCAGACCTTCTCTCAGAGAGAGTATGGGCTTAATTACCACGCGAGCCCATCGCGGATTGGCAATTTCAAGCGCTGATGTACTATACTATTAGCTACTGCAAAATTACAAATGTGCACAGCTTACCCCCTAACTTAGTTAATATACTGTTAACAACTGTCACTTGGCCAAAGTGCAACAAAAAAGGACTCACAGCTGTTAACAGTAGATTAATTTTAGTGCGTGCCCACGACCTATAGCATCCTATGTGTTAATGCATGTTATAAACTACGTATTTTAATCTTATTTATAAAAAACAGATTCCTTAAAACACTCAATAAACTTCGTATATACAGTCTCTTGTAGTGACTTTGCAAGGGTTACCACATAATATTTATAATGCGTCTATGGAGTGCTTTAAGGCTGGACTCTCCGACATTACCCCTAAATCAGATGTTTTAAACTACATTTTACTATCTAATGGTTATTATATAAAACCAGGTTTGATCCCCAGTGCGGGCATGTACCTATGACTTTTCTTTCTAAGTTATGTACATTTGTGAAGTTATAGTAGCAATACCACTCGCTAACGGTGAAGGAAAACATCGTGAGGAAACCTGGGTGTCTGAGCTATTCACATACCTCAGCGGTTGAAATCGCCAATCCGCGGTGGGCACGCGTGGTGATTAAGCCCATACTATCTCTCTGAGAGAAGGCCTGTGCCCTACTGTGGGACTTATTTAGGTTGCTTATGAATGAAGTCTTATTCAATTCAAAGTAGGTCGGTGGACCGAACGAGACCGTCTGTCCCATTGACATTGGCCTAATTGAAAAATGGCCGCGACCTCCGTGATTCTAAGGACCTATTCAGTCTTGAGGACAACTCATCAGATTCCTGTGGGAACTTTACTTAAGGCTATTGTTACGTCTCTCACGCTATCTCGCTCGCAAAATCTAACATGTTTTAAAAAATATACTTTTTACAAATCGTCGGTTTTCATTTTGTGGCATAATTTCAGACAAAATTCATTGAGAGCCAAATTATTTTTATCTGCGAAGGGATTACAGGAGCTTTGGAGTTAGACTTTTTTCATGTGACAGTTTCGTTATGGAGGACAATACGCACTTTGTGTTTTTTCTTGTCGTAGATTTTCTCTTTAAAGAAACAAGACTAACTAAATCCCGTTTTGTGTCAAAATGATACTTAGTGAGTTTTACCTTTGAACCGACGAAATGTGGTCTGAGGGTTTGATAGATTTAAAGAGAAGTTGTTTAAAAAATTTATTACGTACTATAATTCGTAGTTTATTATGACAATTCGAGGTACATCAGGTACATCATCCGTGTGGCGCCGGATTAAGAATAGCGTCACTCCATTTCCTTCCGTGGATGTCGTAGAAGGCGACTAAGGAAATCAATTACCAGGAGACGGGCAGCAGCGTCTTCCTGAGATTCCAACCGCATACTGCGATCGCCAACCCGCCTGCCAAGCGTGGCGATTATGGCAAAACCACCCATGGTTATCATAACCATGAAGGAGGCCTGTGTCCTGCAGTGGGCGTCGAATGGCTGATGATGATGATGATTACGTACGTAATACAGAGAAAGTTTGTAAAGAGGTTCGGAATTTCGCCGAAGCCTGCACTTGCCCATTAGCTCAGTTGGAAGAGAGCTAGCACGGTTAGCCAGAGGTCGCGGGTTTAAGTCCCGGCATGGGTGGAATTTTTAGCCTCCAATTAGGTATTTAAAAATTTATTAATTTTTGTATGAAATTTTCTTAATCAAAAACTATATACAGGATAAGAATAAATATGTCTTGTTACGTTATTACGGCGGATTGCCCAACAAAAATAAAAACATAAAGAGACACTCATACAATAGCAGATTGTACAAGGGCTTAAAGCGATCCGTTTTTATTCGAGGCAACTTATTAGTCCGAGCGCAGCTCGATGGGTCGAGGGTAATAGTTGAGGATAAAATTTTTTTAATAAAATATAAAAACCGACTCCGAAAGACTACAGTGCCCAGTTTCAAGACCAGCACATATATTTTGGGCACCGGCTCCAAATTATACTTCTACAATTATTTCTAACTTTTTAGTGCTGTAGTCTTTCGAAGTCGGTTTTTATTTTTTATTAAAAAAATACATTTTTAAATTTTTATTGTTTGTTTGTTACACTTTATTGCACAAAATACAAAAGTGGGGGAGCGGGAGAAAAATAAATAAGTCCCTTATAACCATAATTTACCCTAACTACTTAATTCGTTGCTTTAAAATTTGATTTTCTAAATTTCCATCTCCGAAAGTCTTCACCAGAACATCATCAAATTAACTTGGGACTAATTTTACGCTATTTTATGAAACATACGGATATTACTAAAGGATGGGCTCCAATTGGGCTTATTTACTGCTGTATATTGAAGAGTTCCGTTCTCCATCTCTGAAAGTCTCCATCAGATCAGCACCAAATTTAAATGGGACGTTATACCTGTTCGAACAAAAAAAGAATTGTCGAAATCGGTTAAGATTTGACGGAGTTATGGAGGAACATAGCCAAATAAAAAAATACATATAATAGGGGTTAAAGTATGAAATTGCCGTTTTATTGCAATAGGTTCTTTGAATTGACATAGAATCTTCATGGTTTGAGGTTTTCGAATGAAACTTTTTTCAAATGGTTTCTATGATGTTCTTTTTTTAAAAAATTTTAAACATTTGAATATCGACTTTCAATTGTTTTTGTTATTCAATTTAGACAAGAAAGATGGATACTGCGAAAATTCGAGTGATTATGAGGCAATGAGAAATTGAATAACAAAAACAATTGAAAGTCGATATTCAAATGTTTCAAATTTTTTAAAAAAAGAACATCATAGAAACCATTTGAAAAAAGTTTCATTCGAAAACCTCAAACCATGAAGATTCTATGTAAATTCAAAGAACCTATTGCAATAAAAGGGCAATTTCATACTTTAACCCCTAATATATACATACGTCTACTTAGGACAAACAGTCCAACTAGGCCGGTCCAACTTCGTGAAAGAGGTCAATTGTCGAATCCAACTCGGCTGGGCAGCATTCGGAAAACTTAGAAAAGTATTTTCGTCTAATATACCTCAATCGCTCAAGACAAACTTATACAACCAGTGTGTGTTACCAGTGATGACTTATGGCACTGAAACGTGGTCTCTCACTATGGGCCTTATAAGAAGGCTCAAGGTCAAGTAAGTTGAATTGGCAGTGGGCGGGGCACATAGCACGCAGAACTGATGGCCGATGGGGCCGAAAAGTTCTCGAATGGAGACCACATATCGGCAAGCGCAGCGTAGGACGACCAGCCACAAGATGGACAGATGACCTCATCCAAGTGGCAGGAAGACGCTGGATGCAGGCCGCTTCCAACCGGTCTTTTTGGAAATCCATGGAGGAGGCCTATGTCCAGCAGTGGACTTCTTGTGGCTGAATGATGATGATGATGATATATATACGCGTCGAATTGATTACCTCCTCTTTTTTTGAAGTCGGATAAAAATGGGCATTCAGGCCTGAGTTATACACTTTGCTTTTCACTTCCATTGCAAGGAAAATTCCCGACAGCAAAATCGTCGTACAGTGAAAGAACATAAAAAATAACCAACCCCGCCAATTTATTTTTTAATGTTTTTATTTTATTTTTACCATGTGAATTTAGACTTCGATACTTGTTTTCTGCCAAGTCATAAAAACATTTCTATAATCAACTCCTATTTTATCTGATTTCATTAATTTAATTATAGAAAACGTACGGAATTCAAATAATGATAGCAAGAATAAAAAAAACAAGTTTTAAGAAATTTTACTGCTCAATTAAATTATGTATATTTTGACTCTGTTTAGCTGTTGAGCCTCATTATCTTAGTTTAAGAAGAAAAAATACTTTATGCACTAGAGCTTAAAAAGCGATTTTATGTCGTCTAAGCACGACTTAAAGTCGAACTTTACGAGCATGACAAGTAAAAACATTGTTTTATTAAAGTTTTTTATTTGTTTCTGCCTTGTCATAAAAAAACATACAAAAACATCAAACTTGGTGTGATTACAGCACATTCTCTATAGCAGGGATGGCGAACCAATGGCCCGCGAGCCATATGTGACATACGACAATAGTTATTTGTTACACAAGAGTGCAAAGTTGCTTTTTAACCGCGTGCTCAATTTTGATGACAGAGCAAGCGAAGGATTCTAAAATTGAATCACGAGCGCAGGGAGTGATTGAAAAATTTTAATCCTGAGCATGAGGTGAAAAATCTTTGCACTCGAGTGCAACACGTAACCTTTCATCCCACCTCAGTGAGGAAATGACAAATGCAAAAAAACACAAAGGAGGTTCCGAGTCTTGAGGGCCATAACCTAATAGACAGATTTATTACTATAATTGTAGTGATTATTTTTTTCGATTTAACATTACACAGGCTTTCCACTTGTAGGTATAATAACAGGTTAGTTAGGGTTTTCGTCAGGCATTAGATAGATATAAAAATGCCAAATATTTCTCATAAAGCATAAATTTATTAAATTGATAATATAATTTTTCTTTGATTGTGATTGACATAATTTCCAAATCAACTGATTGCAAGACTATATTTTTAATTTTAAAAGTAAACAATGTAATGCAACCCCGGGTATTGCCATGCACTAAGTTAAACTTGATTTTGATTAACAAATATAAATTCAACCTAAAATCAAGTTTTAGAGCCAGGCGACGATTTAATCTCAATGTTGATTGATTTATTTACATAATTTATTTAATTATTATATTATTTTAAAATTGAACTGTTAACAAATTGTTGAAGTAAACATTTCACAATCGGGAAACTATACTCAAACAATCATCATTAAATATAAAACATGATCAGACTTAATCATTAACATGTCATTATTAGAAATGTCTAAAAATCTAACAGGATATTTAATTAGACTATTAGACTATTTCAAAAAAGTCATGCACACTCGCGAGTTGGTATTGTAAAAAATAACGGTCATGCGATATAATTATTTTTTTAGTAAATGTTAGTCAATATTATTCAAAACATATATAACGTTTAAAACTTTCTTATATATACATAGATATTTAACAAAATCTAGATTTAACAGTTCAGTCAGCAAAAGGATCCGAAAGGAAAACCGAAAAATGTTAAATATTGGTCATAGGTCATGGTGCTTAAAATTGTAAGCATTTTTGCGTTTTCCTTGCGGACCTCATCATTTTTTTATTCCATTATTTAAACTTAACTACAATAAACTACACGTGAACTTTAAAAACTCGACATATATACCGGAAGCTTGAATAAAAAAAATTGCAGTAAATAATATCACGTTACATACAAGATATTACGAAACGATAAAGTAAAATGAAACCGGTGATATGCATTGACTGCAAATTTTATCATGTTCCTTCTTGCTTCAGCGCCATATTGGCGGAATTTTGCAGAGTTGATAAAGGTTAACATAGTTATGTTTAAAATATGTTGGACCACGATGACTGCCAAATGGCTGATGGTGGCAATGATAAAATCTGCATCAGACGGGCGATGTTGGATCTGTAACAAAATAAATTTTGAAACTTTATAAAAAATCAACTCAAAACTTTCATTCTCCGTGGAATAAAGGCAACGAAAGTAGAATTAGGAAAAAAACAGCAGGGATTTAAAATCAACGAAGTGGACAACAGGCACTTTGCTAACTCATAGCGGAAGATTTTGCGGTAAATTACATACAATATTTCGTGGAAAGTTTAAATTGTGTTCAAAGAGGACTATCAGACCGATGACGATAGAATCACTGAACAATTACCATAATCTTCGTGTAGCTTAATGGTTTTGGTAATCAATATCGGGTATAATAGTACGAATTCAGTGTAAAAGAACATTAAAAATAATATTAAGACATTTTAGAATTTACGCACAATCAGCACCTCTAACGATTATAGATGACCATTTTTTTTACAAACGCAATGACAATTTCTTTTAACCGCACTGTACGTAGCAAAAAATAACGTTACAATAATACTTGTAGGTACCTTTCAATATTAATGAACTCTCTACATGGTCTCCGAAGAAAAGGAGCCTCTTTTGAATACAGAAGCACATGGAGATGGTAATGAACAAAACCGTGCGGATGAACAAACCTAACTAATACCCCAGAGACAGAAGCTGAAAACGTAACAACTAAAAGTCATGCCACGGTCCCGACAGATCATTATGTCAACGCACTTCAAGACGATGACAAAGCTGAAGTTATTAAAGTTAAATACAGCCCATTGTCAATTGTAAAAGCTGTTACAATCAAGATTTTAAGTGCGGGTACAAAGGCTCAGTTCACGGTTATAAGAATTAAAAGCCGCCGCGGGCGCGCGAATGTTCACACCAGGTAATGCTAGAGTAACAAAATTATATTGTGCAGAAATATCTTGTCATACCTTTCATATGGGCCCAACTCTGATTTTGGCAAAAAAGACAGTCAGCTACTGAAATTCTCCAGGTCTGTTAAGCTCATTTTTGTAAGGGATAAAGTTTAATTTAGGAGAACCATTCCTGAGCACCTGTTACCGTAATGTAAAAAATATATCGACGCACGGATAACATCCTTCTTTTTTTTAAGTCGATCGAACAGCAAAGTTAAGCACAATAAATGTTCTATTCTATTTTATTTTTGTTCATTTAAGATACCAAACTGAGCATATACGTACAGGGCACAGGATACAGGGCGCTGCACGGCACAGGCCTTCTCTCAAAAATATTATGCGCTTAATTAAAACGTGTGCTCACCGCGGATTGGCGATTGTATCCGCAAGTCAAGCGCTGCTCAGGTGAATACCTCGGGTTTAAAGACACTCGGGTTTCCTTACGATATTATCCTTGGCTGAAAACCAGCGCTGCTCGGGACTGATGCGGGTCAGCACCAGCTAAGCCACTACCTTTTGCCTTATTTTATGTCATCACTAGTTAAGCCTTACTTTGTTTTAAGTTTTTTTTTCTGATGAGGTAATAAATACTTTTTTAATCTTTATCTTATCTATCTATCCTTTCCCGTCAGGTGAAATTCACAAATGTATGTAACTTAGAAAACAAAGTTTTTTTCTCAGGTTCGAACCCACCACCTCCTGAATACGAGGCCTGTGTCCTACCGACCTGGCTACCACCGCCTCTAAAGCAAGACTCTCCTAAAACGGTGAAATGTTATTTTCAGGGGCCCCAAAGAGTAACATAAGCGCCACTCAGGGAAAAAAATCGCATCTTTTTTACAGATCATCATCATCATCATCAGCCATTTGACGCCCACTGCAGGACATAGGCCTCCTTCGTGGTTTTCATAGCCATGAGGGGTTTTGCCATAATCGCCACGCTTGGCAGGCGGGTTGGCGATCGCAGTATGCGGTTGGAATCTCAGGAAGACGCTGCTGCCCGTCTCCTGGTAATTGATTTTTACAGATCGTATTTGCAAAAAGTGTCTGTATAATGTCTCAATGACGTTAATAGTGATTTTTGAGACACATGGCCGTGAACCTAAGGCACCTAGGACTAGATAGCATTAACGCCAAAAACGGACGTTTTGGGCATAAATGTTATCTGGTCTCAGGTCCGTGATGCTAGACTCTCCGTTGTGGGTCCTAAAAATCTCTATTAACATGATGGAGACATTGCACAGACACTTTTTGCAAATATGTTTTTATTTCTCTTGGTGGCGCTAGTGTTACTCTATGGAGCCCCTTAATTAGAAACCGCATTCATAATAATAATAACTTCTACACAATACCATCCTTTGACCTGGTCCCAAACTAGGCTACCCTGTGTTATAGTAACCAAACAAGGACAGGACTCAGGTCAGTGGAGTCAGAACGTAAATCTAAATTCATAGTGCACGCTCAAAAGTCCCACGAACCGTAGCAGGTTCTGATTGCATCAGCCACAACAGCTGATCCATTCTGGGCGATAAACCCCTAAGGGGTAAATATGATTAATATTAGCAGAGTGACTTGCCAATTGGGAACTTCGTGCTCACGAACACTTTGGACGCGTAATTCAATTAGGTATGTATTATTGTTGTTTGCGCGAATTTGCCGGCGAGGCCCAAATGAGTCTTTGTGAAGCAATTTTATTTAAAGCAAAAAATTGCGTGAAGCGGACTGGCTGGAGTGTAGGTATGGAGTCTGGAAGAATTAGACAAATGGTGGGCTTAATACTAAATAGTATTTTATTGGACTATACCATCTATAAAACTTTTGTTTTCATTTTTAGGTACCCAAAGGGTACCCTATTACTAAGACTCCGCTGTCCGTCCGTCCTTCCGTCCGTCCGTCTGTCACCAGGCTGTATCTCATGAATCACGGTTCATTGAACAGATAGACAGTTGAAATTTTCACAGATGATGTACTTCTGTTGCCGCTATAACAACAAATACTAAAAACAGAATAAAATAAATAATCAAGGGGGCCTCCCATACAACAAACGTGATTATTTTTGGCGTTTTTTCTCGATATTAATAGCGGCAACAGGCAGACGCTTGAAATATTTTTAGTTTCCCGCCATACTTACGTGCAACCTTAAATAAATCATTTCCAACACCATCGCCCCGTTTTCACTTTTGAGAGGTTACAACAAAAAGATGCGTTTACGCATCTAATTATCACCCGTAACAGTAATAAGTACAGTCAACATGGCAACACGCTCTTGACACGCCAGGCGTACAGTCGGCAGCACGTCAACCTTTACACGCTTTCACTCTACTCGATAAATCTCAACATTGATCTGCCTTCGACAGTACGTCATCCCGGTAACCTACATCAGCCGATAAATACTCCAATTTATACCTAGTCGCTAGTCGACATTTTGTTGTTAGTAACTAACACTTCTTCATTACTTACTTTGGGTTCGAATCCCAGAACATTTATAAGTTATAGTAGCAATACCCCTCGCTAACGGTGAAAGAAAACATCGAGAGGAAACCTGACCGTCTGAGGTGTTCACATACCTCGGACCTTGAAATTGCCAATCCGGGCACGCGTAGTAATCAAGCGTAGTAATACTCTCTCTTTGAGAGAAGCCCTGTGCCCTGCAGTGGGACTTATATAGGCTACATAAAAAAATTAAAATTGACTAACAAGAAATACAGAATGTGCCTCTACAAAAACTATATTTTATTGAATTTTATTTATGATTAGGCTTTTAATGTATTTTGTTTTCTGGTGTGCACAATAAAGAGTTCTATTCTAATTAAAATAGCGCTCGAAATCGCCAATCTACGGTGGCCACGCGCTCTCTCTCTACGTGTCTCTCTCTCTCGGAGAGATAGTAATTATAACTTCCACACAATACAATCACTTGACCTGATCGCTCACTAGGATACCCTGTGCTATGGTAACCAGGCAAGGTCATCACAAACATGAAACATGGAAATATACCCAGAGAAGACCTAAATAACTTTTTTTTATGTCGTAATTCCCAAAGCGTGCAATTCACTTTACGATCGTATTTTAGTAAGCAAGGCGCCTAGATATTTCGTTAAAAAATGCCATTATGACCAACCCCATCCGTGACCAGCCAATTTAAACGTCAAATTTGAACAAATAACACACCTAACAGAACAATAGAAAGTCCAAATTGCAACGCACATGGAAGTGTCTGACTGTGGCCTTCTATCGTACGGACGCGTAGCAACAACGGAATAGGGTTAGCAATGTTAATAGAATAGACGGGACTTTATCAATCGGCTGACTGGCCCGATTCAACCCACGCCCATGGCGCAGAATATGCGTAACACGAGATTAACTCAGGGCGTATCATATTGTAGTACGACGAATTTGTATTCGACAAATCGATCGTCACTATTCTCGTGCAGCCTTATACTTCATCATCATCATCATCAGCCATTTGACGCCCAATGCAGGACATAGGCCTCCCTCATGATTTTCCAAGCTCCCGATATTGTGCCGCCCGCATGCTTATGCTTATGGGCGTATGCTGACATTATTATAATTTAAATGCTTGTATTCTTATAAAGTATATGTCCTGACAACTCTAGCTTTTGAGATTATTTCGTAATTACCTAATTTGCAACTAACTAATTGTTTTTTTTTAATTCTTATTATGTGAATGATCTAATTGATCTAATTGACGTGTAACTTATAATTATTAATAAACGTGTGCATGGTGAATTACTATTATTATTTTGTTTATTCATTTGTATTCATAACATAACATAAACTCACGCCTGTATCCCAGAGGGGTAGGCAGAGACCAGGGACTGCCACTTGCTACGATCCTGACAGATCACTTTCGCTTCCTCAACATTCCCGTTGCATGCACGCACGCCGGTTTCGGGTACTTTTTATCTTGCCCTTTGTTAATACATCCTCTATTTGGTCGAAGTATGTCCGTCTGGGTCGTCCCTTACCGGCCCTTCCATCCACATTCGCTCGATATATTTGTTTTGTATTCATGATTTTAATGAATTTGAGTGAATAAAAACGGAAAGTACCACGAAAGTTAACAATTTGCACAAATACGGTTTAACTTCTGAGATTACCTACCAAATAAGCAGCCAAATATGACTGCAGAGCACAAGACTTCTCCCAGAGAGAGATTGCATGGTCAAGAGATTAAACAGCTAACATTTTAAAAGTCCAGTATAAATAAATTATAGCATAAAAGGCAAAGCTAAAAAAGCAAAGCAAAAGTTTTAGTCACTCCGCGCTGATGCAAACTTCCCCATGTTTTTTTTTTTTACTGCATTCCAACTGCGTACTGAGTCGACACTCTGTAGCGACAATCTCTTGGCTATGCCTAACTATTATCATGTCCGTTTCTTAATCCCAGATATTATAGTATATTAAGAAACTTGGCGAACAGACAGGAAACAGTATATGTTGCCTTTGTATCGTCGTCTCTCTGTGCGTTCGTACTTTGACCTCGTGAATCATGTGGAGCTATACACGTGTGGTACTTTGTGCGTTACTAAACGCACAAATTACGAACTTTGACGATGACCTAAATTGTTATGAATTACAGAAATAGGGCAATAAATATCGCAATGCCGTGATAGCGAATGGCATCAACACTAATTGGAGTAATGAACCTTTTTGAGCCTTTGACATAAAAAAAATATAATTCTCGTAATTATCTCTTTTTACAAATTTTTTTTATTGAGTCTATATACTGTTGGTTCTCATCCGGTATGCTTTAATGAAGACTTTCGTTTAAGTGCTAATTTTGTGTTTTGAATCTTTTATGTAAAAATTCCCTTCACGATTAAGAGGTTAACCAGTAATTTATAAGTACTTAGGTAGGTATTCACGTTTACGTTTACACATTTACGTTTATATCTTTTTCTAGTTATTTTAATTCGCGCATGTTAACTAAAAACAAATGTTTATTCTATATTCTGTAAGTGCTCCTTATTTATAAACATTCATAAACATTACATTGACAATCAGCTATAAGTTTTTAGTGAAAAAATAATCAAAACAATGTTTTTTTTTATTTAAAGAAGTAATGGACAAAAAAAAACTCCAAACTTGGTCTTTTCAAATATGTTCCTTAATTAATGGACTTTACATATTATTCTAAAACCTAGTACTAATGCATTGAACTGGCTTTAATTCCAGACATCTTTGACATCTAAATAATCTTTAATGTTATCGTAGCCCTTTTGGCACAAAGTGCGGTTTACACATTTTTTGAACCGCGTTTCTGGCAAGCTTATTATGTCTTCAGGGATCTTTTGTAGAACTAGGTTGTAGAAATAAACGACCCATTTCTATGTGAGTGTCACAATCCTAGTCGAGGAATCATTTTCGTATCTTCACATTTAACATCCGAAAATACATCGTCCGGCCAATCCGACCAGGCCGAGCGATTGGGTATTTAATGTCTTTTCTGACCCTTCCGAGGCCAGAGGCCCTGTCACGAATCAAATACCGCTACAAAAAGAAAACATAAAATAAACTCACGAGGGGGCAGAGACCAGAGTCTGCCACTCGCCACGATCCTGACAGATCTCTTTCGCTTCATCAACATTCATCAGTCGTTGCATGCACGCACGCCAGTTTCGGGTAGGTACTTTACTGATACGAGTTGAAACGAATATTGTAATAACAATCAGAAGAAACTACTTTTATATCTTTAAAGTTGCAATGCTTGCAAAAGTCAACTAAGTTCGAAGCGGTAACTTGTAATGAACACCAGAATTTTATGGTAGCACTTCACGCTCAGACGAGCCGCTCGGACGAGGCGTTCGGCGAGCGATGCCGGCGAGTGGTAACCCGAAGAGGGTTCGATCGGTTAGCTCAGTTGCCGCCGAACCGATCATCGGGATGCAGGTTGAAAAAGTCGCTGCGGCAATGGCTTTGTACGCGATTGCTTACCATAACTATGTGCGTACCTATCGTAAAAAAAAATATTAAAACCCCGTGGAGGAAAAGAAGATGGTGAAGTATTCAATGAAATATTTTTTCTTATGTAGAAAGAGAGAAATAAATGAACTGAGGCACGCGAGCGTGTAGTGTAGAGGACCCGCTCGCGCTCGCCACTCGCCGCTTTGATCTACGCCAAAATAGCGAGCGGCGACGAGGCAAGGCGAGCGCGCACGAGTCGACACGGATGCCACTTGACTCTTGCGCTCGCCACTACTCGCCTCGACTCGGCGAGCGTGAAGTGCGAGCATTACATTTTAAATAGTGATTGATATTTTTTTTCAATCGCGTTATGTGTAGTGCGGGGTAGGAAGATATTAAGAGGAAACCTGAACCTGAGGTGCTTACTCGAACATACTTAAATCAATTCACCAGACCGTATTCGTCCACTGCTGGAGATGGGCGGCCACTTTTTTCTGTCCTCAGCCATCCTTATCTAGCCTTTAGCAGCAGTCTGCCTCATATACCTACTTAGATACTTGAGCACTTCAATCGCCAACCGTGGTGTAAAGCGAGCTGCTAAAGCGTCGAGTATGTGAGATTTTGGGTGCCAAAACCAATACAGAGAGTATTGACCAATACAGGCCGACTTGCACCACTTTCTTAAGGTCGGCTTACACAGCATTTAACTAAAATACGTAAGTAAGTAAGTAATTAATTTTGGCAATACATACAGTGTAAGTTTCAATATATAATGGTATACAGCTTTCTTAAAATACTACGTAATGTCCTGACTCCTAAACTAGGGCAACCTGTGTCTTAGGAGTCAGAAAATTCGTTATACCAAAGTCGATTTAAATGGCGACTTAAGTGACGTGGTGCAAGTTGGCCTAAGCCACCCTGAATGCCTTATACTTGTAGATAATTATACTATAGGAATAACAATTAGATGTTATTAATTTTGGATTTGTTACACACGGTAAGGCCTTAAACCAATAAAGATGGCTAGTCGTCTGAATTATCTAGAAATTTTTCTAGACAAATGTCGAAGTATATTTTTGAGTTTTTTTGACTGTCAGCAGTCAAATTTCACACGCCTAACTCGAGTCGTGCAATCGACTTGCACCAGCCAAAAACGAAAACCTATGAATCTATACATTCAGTTCGCGATAGGGGCCTCTTTTTAGCGTTACGGACACTCGAGATGCCTCTGTTATACCGACGAATGAGTTATAAGAAGGGATTCTTGCCAAATGTTGGCTAGACTCTAAAATAAAATTGTAAGAATCGTCCGCGCCTGCTGTCTGTTCGTTGGTTTTTCAAATATAAGCATTTGATAAATAGATACTTAAATCCTGGCACAGGGTATCTTAGTTTGGAACCAGAACAAGTGAGTGTGTTGTCCACACAACAGTTGTGTGTTGTGTGGACAACACACTCACTTGTTCTGGTGGCGGTGGCAGTCTAGTGAGCAGAACATTGGACTCGGAGCGAGAGACCCAGGTTCGATTCCCAGTGCGGGCATGTACCTATGACTTTGTTTTGTATGTTATGTACATTTGTCAAGTTAAAGTAGCATTACCACTCGCTAAAGGTGAAGGAAAACATCGTGAGAAAACCTGAGTGTCTGAGCTACTCACATACCTCGGCGCTTGAAATCGCCAATCCGCTGTGGGCACGCGTGGTGATTAAGCCCATACTCTCTCCCTGAGAGAAGGCCCGGTCACTTGCGACGACAATGACAAAACACTTTCGATTCATCAAAATTCATTAGTCGTAGCACGCACGCCGGTTTCGGGTACTTTTATCTTGGCCTTCGCTAATATATCTTCTATTTAGTCGAAGTAGGAAGAGTGTTCGTAATTATATATATTTTTTTTGCACTAACCCGTGCTGAGGACAATTATAAAAACCTATTTAGAGGCTAAAAATTCCACCCATGCCGGGACTTGAACCCGCGACCTCTGGCTAACCGTGCCAGTGCTCTCCCAACTGAGCTAATGGGCAAGTGCAGGCAGTATTCCCAGTAGATGTCACGGTACATTCGCCAGTACCTTACATTTTAGTTGCAAAGTCGCCCGTAACTGTCGACTGTACCGGAAATAAAATAATTTTACGTGCGGAATTCAATTGCACGAAATGTGCACCTCAAAACTAGTTTTACTGCGTAATGCATGAGATTGTGCAGCGAAATTACATCTTTAACTGCAGCTAAACTAAAACTGAAATCTTTTAGGAGCTATTGAATTCCATTGTGAAATTGAAACTTTAATCGTGTTCTTGCCTTGTTCGTCACTCACTTTCACTAATAATGCGTACAGCCAAATAAACTTACTGTGTAGATTTAGAATTGCAGTTTGTTCCAAGACTTCCCTTTCTAGCTCTGATTCATCGTGTATAATATATTTATATCTCATAATTATTCATGCATTATTAGGTACTCTTACAGCTTAATAATTTTATGGGCGTCCAGAGAAAAAAACTGTATAAACTGTAATGCTGGGTTCTCACAGCCAATAAACCAATACCCTGACCTACCTAAAACATAAAAAAATACAGTAGTGCATTGTTCGCGTTAAAAACCTGGACCGTCTTCAGCGAATCCGAACCTATCAATCTTCCTAAAATAGCGTCTAGCCTACAATTTTGGCCTACTGTCACCCGCCGATAACGATACTGGGTCAAATCGTCTGCGTAATCTATTTTACCCGAAACTATTGTGAGCTCGACCTAAAATAATTTTGTGTGAATCCGTCCATTAGTTTATAAAGTGTCACTTTTGTGATCGGGTATTCTTTCGTTTTCGTTTCGTTTCGGAACTCACTTCAGGATTTCTTTAGGGGCATTTTATTTTTCATATCACGAATTTAATCAGTGATTTTATGAGGTCTTAAGTATTTTAATCTCTATTATCATAAGTGACAAGAAGCATTTTGTTAAGGGGCTCCAATGAGGTTCACTAGCGCCACCAATGGAAAAATTCATACTTTTTTACAGAACATTCTTGCAAAAAAAGTGTCAGATCAGTCTCTCAATCATGTTCATAATGATTTTTAGGACCCACGACCGAGAACCTACGATCACGGACCTGTAACAAGATAGCATTTATGCCAGAAACGGTCAATTTTTAGGTCCTAGGTTTTTGCTTTAGGTTCACGGCCATGGGCACTAAAACTAAAACACTATTAACATGATTGAGAGATTGATCGGACACTTTTTGCAAGAACGATCTGTAAAATAAGATATGATTTTTTCCATTGGTCGCGCTAGTGAACCTCACTGGAGCCCCTTAATATGAAAAAAAATTGTTCGCTTCTATCTGACAAGCTGTTTCTTGTAAATGATAAAAGTGCATACATATCTTCAATGTCACCGCCGCAAATATAATGAAGGACTTTCCATTTTTATATAGCCTCACGTCCCACTACAGGGCAAAGGCATTCTCTCAGAGAGAGAGAGAGAGAGAGTATAGGCTTAATTACCACGCGTGCCCACCGCATATATCTCTACTTCCAGTCCTATAGACAGATTTCCCTCGTAGGTACTTACCAAGAGCTGCAAGTGGAAAGACGTGTGATGGGCCCGCCGTGGTTTCACAGGAAATTTCAGGAACGTGTCTTGAACATATCTGAAACAATATATCTAATATTATTAAAAGGCCCGTTTAACAGTGAAGTGAACAAATAAGAAAAATTTAAATTAACAAAAGATCGCTGTAGGTACAGCCTATAGGCCAGGATGGCAGAAATTAAACGATTTTGTAGACGCTCTCACTGAGTAAATAGCCACTTTTCGACATTATGATTATTTAATCCTATTGGGCGATTTTAACATAAACGTTTTGGATACAAATTCTGAAAAGACCAAGCAGGTGAATGAGTTTTTGGGATACACTGGCCTTATAATATGTCACTAAGACCACCCACGTTCTGGAAAACAGTGAAACACTTATTGATCTGGCCTGCTGCCGAGCCGGTGTACATAATGTTGTTGTAGACTTTATACCAGATATGAATCATCATGCTATGGTATTTATCAAGTTAAAGGTAAAAAAAACCCAAACCAGACCCTAACAGCATTGTTTTCAGGTCTTTAAAACATGTGAATCTTGATGACTTTGATTGCTATTTGGCAAGCATTGATTGGATTGGTCTTTTAGATTCGGTGCAAGACATGACCCTTGGTTTCAATAATTATCTATTAAATATCTTCGCCTCTCTCCAGAAAAGAAGTTATAATAAGAAATCAACCTACGCCTTGGTTGACCAGTAATACTCGCTTTATAATGAAACTTCAAGACGAGGCGCATCTATTTTTTTGTAAGGAAAAATCAGAAAAATCAAGATTAACTTACAAAACCTTAAAAAGTTTGGCAAACTCGTCAGTCTTTTATGTAAAGAGAGTTTATTTTGAACAACGTATACACAGAAACCTTAGAGACAAAAAGTCATTATGGAAAAACCTAAAAGATACAGTAGGTTTGAATTTTAAAGCAACACAGCCAATCCCTGATTATTTCTGTGATCCCGACGCTTTAAATACACACTTTTAAAAAAATCCCGGAAATCGTGACGTCCCTATATCGGATCTCACCTATTTCGAAGTTAAGAGATTTAGTACGATTTAGTCAGGCTCACTACCGTTGACGAATCATTTGTATCGCATAGATCAAATGCACAAGGAGTAGATCGTATTACCATGAATATGTTGATTATGACGTTGCCTACCACTTTGAGCATTATTACAAGTATCATAAACAAATCTATTATTACTTCAAACACATTCCCTAATATCTTGAAAACGGCACTTGTAAAGCCAATACCAAAATCTGCAAACCCATCAGATGTAAGTGAGCTGAGGGCTATAAGTATTTTGCCCTATCTCTCTAAGATAATAGAGAAAATTGTATATGTTCAGACTGCAGCCTATCTCGAAGAAAACGGTATTTTACCGGAGGGCAATTAGGTTTTAGGGTCGTAGCACAAACACTGCTCTTTTGAATGTTGTTGATGATGTTCTTGTAGCGCGTGATATCGGCCAGGGAACTATCTTGTTGTTGCTCGTATTTTCTCGGACTTTTGATTGTAAAAACATTAATCTCATGCTCTCCAAATTATCTTCCTATAGTTATGATGTCGATACAGTTAGATGGTTCAGCTATTTAAGCCTTAGACAACAACAGGTTATATTAAACAAACGGGACGGTAGCTGTCACAACTCTCACAGTGTCGCTGTGGAGTCCCACAGTGATGAATTCTTGGGTCGCTCCTCTTCATCTTGTACTCAAGTGACATAGTAAGCAATATCAAGAACTGCCGATATAACCTTTATGCCAATGACTTACAGGTGTATATTTCCTGCACTCCTGCGGATATTGTTGGCGCTCATACCCTGCTTAATGCGGATCTAGAGCGCATATTTTATGGTCCACAAGGAATGCTTTTGTCCTCAATCCTTCTAAGTCCAAGTTTATGATCCTTGGTAACGTCCATCAAATACAGGGCATCTCAGCGGGAATTCCATTGATTTCTATCGGGGGGTGGGAGCATATTAGGCGTGTACATGAGGCTAGGAATCTCGGTTGCTGTTTTTACACGCTAAGTGTCCTGTACCGTGTGCGGGAGTTTCTTAGTGTGAAAATTCGTCTACGGCTCTGTGAGGCCCTTGTATTATCAAAGCTGAATTATTGTATCGCCGTATACGGTCCTTGTTTGTATGCAAGGACTATGCGCGTCATTCATCATCATCATGATCATCAGCCATTTGACGCCCACTGCAGGACATGGGCCTCCTTCGTGGTTTTCATAACTATGAGGGGTTTTGCCATAATCGCCACGCTTGGCAGGCGGGTTGGCGATCGCAGTATGCGGTTGGAATCTCAAGAAGACGCTGCTGCCCGTCTCCTGGTGATTTATTTCCTTAGTCGCCTTCTACGACATCCACGGAAGGAAATGGAGTGACGCTATTCTTAATCCGGCGTAATTTAAAGAATTAAAAATGCCTGCGCCCGTATTTGCTTTCACCACGATACCATATCACCCCCTTTTTAAATCAAGCTAACACACTGAACATGACCAGTAGACTTCAGTGCCATCTCTCTTGTTTATTATTTGGCGTAATCAAGACTAAGTCACCTAAATATCTATATAATATGCTCGAATGGTCTACCTCAATACACGGTCAGCGTACATGTAGGATAGGTCTCATTTCATGCCCACAACGCAGGACAGCTGCTTCCAGAGGCAGTTTTAGATACTCGGCATCAAAGTGTAGGTATAATATTCCGCCACATATCCAAAAACTACATTCTAAGTATTTATTTAAATCAAAAATTGAGAATTATCTTTTAACATGACAAAAAGCAGCAAATAAATAATAATAATAATGAATTGTATTGCATAGTATAGCATAGTAACAAATAGTTCAATAAAATAAGTAAATTAAAATAAAATTATATAATTAGTAGTTTATATAGAAATCAATGTATCATATAATTATATATTTCGAAAAATGTAAATTATTTTAAAATTTATGTCTATTTTGGCCGTTTTATTATTGGATGCATTGTTCCGTTAGATTTATTTTTAATTTGGCTCTGTGAGAGAAGTTCTATGCATTGTGGCGGGACGAGACGCTTAGGAGCTGCTTATGTTATGTATGTATCTATTATAGCAAAATATAGGTCACGGAAGTAGAGAATATGTAATTATAGAAATACATATTATGTATTTTATTTTTTTATTGTATTTCCTATTTATTTTTTGCCGGAGATAATATTTTCATCATCATCATCATTCAGCCACAAGAGGTCCACTGCTGAACATAGGCCTCCTCCATGGATTTCCAAAAAGACCGGTTGGAAGCGGCCTGCATCCAGCGCCTTCCTGCCACTTGGATAATAATATTTTATGGTAAATAAATAAAAATAAAATTAATGGTATTTGTTGCATTTTCACATCTTTCGTTAATGTTACTGCATGAGATTGTTATTATAATTTCGCCACTAGTCGTGATGCTCGTGATCTCACTTAGGGTCTGGCGGAAGACCAGTCTCCTTTTTCGTCACACCCACTATATTGTTGTAACTTTATTTTATTTTATTATTTTTCTAGTTACAAGTAAGTATGTATAAGTAAGTAATGTTTAATCTAATTCTAGAAATATTGTTGTTGTTTTCTTGTAAGCACCATAGTTCTAGGGACTCTTATTGTTCTTTTATTTGTGTTTTGTCTTTGAAATAAACTTTTTCTACTCTATTCTGTATGTAATCTAATATAATATCTAGAAGAGTATCAGAAAATCTTTTCCCAGAGAAGATATTAGGTGTTCCCCAGGTACTGTTTAATGCCCAGCATCAAATTAGACAACTGGAACACCCACATAACTCAGCCTGGACTGAGTTTTGAGAGAAATAGCACATCAAGCTGTTTGGTACCTTGTTTCGAACCATATCAGCAATATGCAAAGTGTGCCAAGACCTGAAAAAGAGTTTTATGTTGGAATAGGAGAATGAAGGATGAGACAATGACAAAGCAGGCGTGAGTTTATAAATGTAACTTTAGTAGTTACTCAAAGAACATTTTTATGCATCAACAAAAAAGGCAGTCTCAGATTAATTGCACCAGTCATAAGGATGCACCGGCCATGATTAACAGAGACAGGGCATGAGAAAAGACGTAATTAAATACAAAATACCAAGGCAGATGGAGTCATTGTTTAAAAAAAAAACGCTCGCAAAATTGTTGCTACTTTATGAACGAAGTCCCAAAAAAGCAAAATAAAGCGGGAGCGTCTGCAAAAATTGAACTTCAGTCGTGGAATGATGTCACCGTTTTAGTTGTTTGTATACTCAAGTATTTTCATGAATCTCCGTGATTTTATAGATTCAGAGAGAGAAGACAAAGAGAGTGATAGCGAGAGATAGAAAAAGAGAATGAGAACTTTGCTTTTGACTAGGCTATGTACGACCGACTTTAGGGCACAGGCCTTCTCTCAGAGAGAGACTAAGGGCTTAATTACCACACTTGCCCACCGCGGATTGGCTGAGGTATGTGAACACCCCATGCACTCAGGTTTCCTCACGATGTTTTCCTTCACGGTTGGCGAGTGGTATTGCTACAACTTCACATATGTACGTAACTTAGAAAACAAAGTCAAAGTCATTGACAATTCCAAGCACTGAGGTATGTGAATACCTCAGGCGCTCAGGTTTCCTCACGATGTTTTCCTTCACAGTTGGCGAGTGGTATTGCTAAACTTCATATGTGAAGCACGTAACTCAGAAAACAAAGTCATTGGTTCATGCCGGGATTCGAACAAAAGACCTCCCGAATGTGACGCCGGCGTTCTACCGCTACGCTACCACTGCTGTCGCAGTAAGAACTTTAATTCTACTAATTCCACAAAGAGTGGACCAGCATCAAAACTGCGGAAAAACTATCTGGTGTAGACGGAATAGAGTATGATCCAAAGAGACTTAAATGCCAACCTCTAATAGATAGAGAGGAACTTCTAGACGAATAATACAGAGGGAAAACACTTCAAGACGAAGAATACAGAGGGAAAACACTTCAAGACGAAGAATACAGAGGGAAAACACTTCAAGACGAAGAATACAGAGGGAAGACACTTCAAGACGAAGAATACAGAGGGAAAACACTTCAAGACGAAGAATACAGAGGGAAAACACTTCAAGACGAAGAATACAGAGGGAAGACACTTCAATACGAAGAATACAGAGGAAAAACACTTTAAGACGAATAATACAAAGGGAAAACACTTCAAGACGAAGAATACAGAGGGAAAACACTTCAAGACGAAGAATACAGAGGGAAAACACTTCAAGACGAAGAATACAGAGGGAAAATACTTCAAGACGAAGAATACAGAGGGAAAATATTTCAAGACGAAGAATGCAAAAGGAAACACTTCAAGACGGAGAATACAAAGGGAAAACACTTCAAGACAAAGAATGCAAAAGGAAAACACTTCAAGACGAAGAATACAGAGGGAGAAATCTTTAACAATGCGCAGCAGGCGATTTTTGGGGCTTTTATATAAGCGGACTGATAATTTAAGGAATCGAAGGAAGTAAAGATGCGAAACTGGCGTTGGATTGGATACACATTTAGGAGATCCGATAATCACCCATCTAAAATTGCTCTGAAATGTTGCCCCTTGGATCGCGAAAGGCAGGACGTTGAAGAACCAACTTGAGACGCTAAGACGGTGCAATACTTGGAAGATTGCCTCATCAGTTACAGGTACCTACACTCTGCATAACGGAATATTCAGAGTGTACTTCATGTCAAAATAAATTATTTTACTAAATCGATCTATGTACAAGTTAACGTTTAACGCTTGCTCTGCTTTCGTGTTGACAACCCAATTGTCACAATTTGCCATCAGAATCCAGAGCATATACATATAGCTACAGAAAGCGAGTGACTTGACTTGTCATTAATGAGGTCGAAAAAAGACGTGAAAATCTAACATCTGAATATATGCATATAATAATAATAATAATATATACCTACATGCACAAACTCACATTTGTATCCCAGAGGTAGGCAGAGACGAGGGACTGCCACTTGCCACGATCCTGACAGATCACTTTCGCTTCCTCAACATTCATTAGTCGTTGCATGCATGCACGCCGGTTTCGGGTACTTTTAATCTTGCCCTTTGCTAATACATCCCCTATTTGGTCGATGTATGTCCGCCTGGGTCGTCCCTTACCGGCCCATCCACCCACATTAACGCGATACATTTGTTTCGTTAATCTTTCTTCCTTCGTCCTCTCCACATTTCCAAACCAACGCAACATTCCTTTCTCAATTCTAGTCACTACATCCTCTTTCGGTCCACAACGTTCTCTAATCAAACTATTGGGTATCCTGTCATGCAAAGTAACACCAGACAAACTTCTCAAGGACCTCATTTCTACTGCATTAATCCTACTTTTTTCTTCTTTGCCATACCCAAGTCACGCTACCATACATAAGTGTTGGGACTAGCACTCCATTATGGATAGCCAATCTAGCTCTTTTGGAGATGTTTTGGCCACTCACAAAGTAGTGCAAGGCACCGTTTACACAATTTCCAATAATAATTCTATTTCAATTTCAAATAATAATAATAACTTCCACACAACACAATCACTTGACCTGGTAACCAAACAAGGACGTCACAAACATGAAAATACACCCAGACTGGGGCAATTTGTACAAATATACGGCGGACCCACGACCTCTGTTTTCGTAGCTAAGCGTTTTAACGGCTAGACAAACGAGGCAGTCGCTAGCAAATTGAAACAAGTAATTCAGTCAGTAGCTGTTATTAAAAAAAATCGTTCAAACAGCCCACGCCATCGCTTGCCGACCCGACTGCATCCGAAACGGCGCGCCGTTCATAAAAGATGACCTAACACTCCACTCACACATAAAAACTGCATTCACTAACACCACCGCCCCGCACACACACCACCAAGGCTACTACGCTTACTACAAGCGTACTATAGTACCTAAGAGGTTTGCACTCTGTATATGCATTATTGAGCGCATTGACTCCGAGCGCGGACAATACAAAAACGACCTTATTTCCCTGCGAGCAACATCGGTTTTACTCCATGTCCGCCTCACTTCAGTACTTCACAGGGAAATTCCGGCGCAGTCGCGCTTGGGTTTAAAGGTAGTTTTGGCTTGGCCGCGAAATAGGAGCATTCGGAAACGTACGTCGGACTTCCGACTCGGCTGTCTGGCTTTACTAGACTAGACTCGGCACGTCCAGTTTTCGTTGACCCCTGCTTTTGATACTCGGGAATAACACGTGAGAGGTCTGGGCGAGAGTGCAGGTTTATTTATAGAGATATAACTGCATCTCGATTAAACAAGTAGAATCGCTAATGCAGTTGTTGCGGGATTCTGCAGTTGGCGTTTTATTTTTAGACTAGTTGCGAGATGAACGGATTTTGCTCGGCTTTTTTGTTTCAGTTTTTCTCACTGATTCTTTTAGCAGATTCGTTGAATGGTGAAGCGGGTTTATTCTATAAAATCGTGACTCCACGTCAAAACGACCGTCCGTGGCTCTTGGTGAAATAGAAGGGCAAATACAAGAACTCAAGCACCCAATCCAATCCATCAGGCCACATTCGTCAGATTCTACACTGATTCTTGGCCAAGTACCTAAGTTTTATCCTCATGGGATATGGAAGATCAAATAATAAGCCTGTTTATCTGTTCTGTCCGAGCACAGAACGAAAGTGGGCAGACCAGCCGATGGTCGGACGATATTATGTTACGATATGGACGATTGTTAGTACCTCACTATGTCACTAGAGTTGAGTATAGTAAGTCTTTGAATAAATTGTAAAATGTAACAAAACTAACATTAACGATAAGCGCCAAGTAATCATAATGTCAAACCTTCACCTGGTTACCATCGCACAGATTTACGTCTAGTGTGGTAAGCAACGCAAACCATGCTTATAATGTCTTTCTTTTTAATAAAACATTTTGTATTTCTATTTGTATATCGTTGAGTAGGCGGAAGGTCCGTGAGAGATGGCATTTGGGGGAAAGGCTTATACCCAGCAGTGGGCAGCGGTGGGCTGTTCCTTTTTATTTATTTAGTAATCCAAGGCGGCAAAAATTACATGGAATTTAATTCCCGGCCTCCGTAGCAGGGCAGGAATTTTGTATGAAAATCCATTCCTGTCCTGCTAGCGTTCTTTTGTTTTTTAGCAGCGAACATAGAAAAATACAAACGTCAAATCTCAAAAAAGTCTTATATTAAATAATCCACTATTTGGTCGAAGTGTATCCGCCTGGGACGTCCCTTACCGGCTCTACCACCAACAGTCGCTCCATATAGTTGTTTCGTCAATCTTTCTCCCTTCATCCTCTCCATATTACGTCCAAACCAACGCAACATTCCTTACCTACTCAATTCTAGTCACTACATCTTCTTTCAGTCCACAACGGTCTCCAATCAAACTATCTACCCTTCATCTCTAGAAAAATCCCATAAGAAAAGTAACGATCCAATATAAAGCAATTAATTAATTTTACATAAACACAATGTTATCATAACCAATTGACACAACATTCTTCGAACACATAATTTCGCACGAAGTTTTCCTTCATTGTTGTATAATCTAACGATAATTTCAATCACAATTAGTATTAATCAGGTTCCCAAGAACACTTAAGGACGTATAGGGAAGAGCGGGTGATCGTGCTCTTCCACTATAAAGGGAAATTTCCCGCCAGGGAGATCGTATGCCTGGGGACGGCCGGTCCGACTGATGTTCGTCGGACGTTATATTTATGGTATGTCATGTGAAACATTTTGCTTGCGCGATGTAGGAATGTTGGAGTTTATAGTGCGCGCGCAGAGTTGACATGTGCTCGCCACAAACGTATCCGAGCAGTTATATAGAGCAGTTTCAACAAAAACATGTGAGATCCGTTTAAATAAAACTTGACACATTTTGGACTTAGGACTTCCCCTTAGCCAATTCTGTAGAATAAGAGTATAGAAAAGCATGGCTCACATTCAAGAGGTCGTAGGTTCGAGGACCCCGGCATGTTATCGCATGTTATATCTGTTATCTCTTACAGAGATAACCTTGCCTTTGTACATGTTATTTCTTATGTAATGGCTTGCTGAATGTTTCGTGTGCAATAAAGTATAATAATAACAAAAAGGTTGCCTGGTAGAAAATGCCATTAGCATGAAGTCCACCTTTTGTACACTGTCTTTGTGCAATAAATAAATAAACATAATAATAATAAAACTCTTTTTTTCTAAATTTCCAAGTACGACTCGCTAAATGTGAAGAAAAACAGCGTAAGGAAACCTGAAGGCAATCGCAATTCTATTTTATTGGTCTACCAAAACTGTGGCAAACTGCCTACCCCTCCGGAATACAGGCGTGAGTTAATGCTAATGCACTAAAAGTAGAAAATAATACCTTATTTTCATAGTGTTACGTTTCGGTCACACACAGACTCGCCGCGCGTATTCGCTGTGTGTGACCGGCTATTCGCAGCGGATAGATTCACTCGCCGCGAGTTTAAGCCGCCGCGACTAGAATTGAGCAATTTGAGCATGTTCAATTTTACTCGCTGCGTATGCGCACTGAGTCGTAATCATGTAGCGCTGTGTGTGACAGGCAGGCAGCGAATTTTCGCTGCGACTAGTATTCGCGGCAAGTACACCCGCAGCGACTACGACTGGTCGCTGTGCGTGGCCGAAGCTTAAGCCAAAAAGCGTGGGGCGCTTTTTAGTTTTTTTTTTTCATACTACACCGATATTCTACATACTTTTGTACTCTGGACCGTAAATTAATAGTTCAAGCAACAATAGTTGCTACAATGCCCACATGCAATAAACCGGGGAATTCTAATGATGTCATTTGAGCCGGGCGCATGCAAAGACTACGAACAATATTGTCACACGATTTCTGTTTCCTTTCTGCATAACAACAATTTATCGTTTCATTGGAATTCGTTTAATTTAGTTAATCTGTATTTTATCTCGGGGATTTCGAGATTATCGATACGATAATTTGCTGACGTGGGATATACACGCTGAAATGTGGTTGGTTTTAAGAGCCGCGGTTATGTAATTAGTAATTAAAAAGCCAGCTATTTAGACTTATTTTTTTAAGTATAGACGTGAAACAAAAAAAAACGACTAAGTGCGAGTAGACCAACGTGGCAGGAAAAAGAAGCATAAAATGAGATTTTTATGGGAGCTGTATTTTTCAATCCTCATCATCATCATCAGCCTATGCTTGTCCACTGCTGGACATAGGCCTCTCCTATAGCACGCCATTGAACACGGTCCTCGGCTACTCTCATCCAGCTCTTGCCGCCCTGCGAAGATCATCGCTCCACCGAGTCTGAGGGCGTCCCACACTACGTTTACCGATCCGCGGTCTCCACTCGATTCTCCATTCAATCCTCATTACTCAATAATTTATAGCATTCCACAAGTATATATACAGATGACATTTAAATATAACATGGAACTTTGTGGACCCTGTAGGGTACAAACCAAACCTTTATCACAAAACATGCACGTACAGGAGTAAACAGTTAAGTCCCCTTCATTCGAAACAGGTTTTTTGATCTCTCATTGTGTTAGAATAGAAAGTCCCATAAGCTTCATAACGTATTCAAATTTACGACACTATTTCATTACTACGCCCCATAAGGGGCAGGAACAAAAGGCAATAATTAGTTGAGCAGTTGAAAGTCAATAGTGACCGAAGGCGCCTACAAAATATAGTGAAATAATACGAAATAATAATTTACTGATTAAATTCCTAGGTTATTGACCCTAGCTTCTAGGCTGTAGGTTCTAAAAATAGCTAAAACAATTACTGAGATTAATAACGATCTACATACAGACATACTTACATATACTCACGCCCATATCCCGGAGGGGTAGGCAGAGACCAGGGTCTGACACTTGCCACGATACTGGCAGATCTCCTTCGCTTCATCAACATTCATCAGTCCTTGCATGCACGCACGCCGGTTTCGGGTATTTTTTTTATGATGTTCTCTTTTTCCAAAAATAACTATAAACGAATATATATTTTTTCCATAGGGTAACCCTTAAAAATGTTACAGCTTTTAGATCAAAATGTCATGCTTTTTATGGTGCCGATTCCTGCTTTGGATTTCCTGGACACCCACTCATGACGTCATTTCCGACTTCTGATATCGCTACAATAAATCGCAAGACTCGAAGGCCAGACTTGTACAGGAAGAGAGGAATGACGTCAATAGTGTGACTGAGACAAAAGATTAAAATCGCGAAGGACTAACTGCCGGTTTCAAGTTGAGAATTTCATAAATAAATTACTTTCACACATCACTACTTATCCTGGTTCCAAGCTAGGATACCCTGATGGTAACCAAGTAAGGACATCACAAATATTAGTACTAATTATTGTTTGTGTGGTGTGAAATTATTATAAATGCTAAAGTTTGGATGGCTAAACAGATCTGGGTGAATGTAGCACAGAGAAAGGTTTTTGTCTGGAATAGCACAGGCTACTTTTTATCCCGGAAAAATATACATTAATATTTCCACACGAACGAAGTCTCGGGCAATAACTAGCGACCTTACACTTTGTTATTTCTATCGCCTATAAACATAAGTAGGGTTATCAGTTGATATTTAACAAAACTTGAATGAAATAACTGTCACAATTCAACTATACTCCACTCCCCGAAACGAGCTCCCAAAGAAAATCGTCCATGTGGGCCCATTGGTTAATGCGCGTGACCTTCAATAGCCACTGCATTCAGCAAACCTACCCTATGAAGCGGACCGTCTTCGCTTACTGTAACCCTCAGATTAACTTGGGACTGCTACGCAATGTAGATCGTATTGTCATAATAAACTACGAATTGTAGTTTTCTAAAACTCGGCTCAGGATTTTATGTCAGTGGATGTTTAGTGGAAAACTTCAAACCATGTGAAGGCAAGATAAAATGTGCCCATAACCGGCGAGTGTGGACGCAGCAACTTATGAATGTTGATGAACCGAAAGAGGTTTGTCAGACTCGTGGCAAGAGGCGAACCATGGTGTCTCTACCTAAGAAATACAAGCGCAAATATGTGAGTAAAATATACAAAAATCTCGTGTCACAACGTTTGCCAAGTCAGCTAGTCTAATATATAAAAATCGCGTGTTACAGTGTTTGTTATAATATACTACCTTTTGCCCGCGACTTCGTCCGCATGGAATAAGTAATTTCCCGGATGAAAGTATCCTATGTCCTTCCAAGGGCCTCAAACTATCTCCATACGAAATATCATCTCAATCCGGTTTTGGGCACTGTTTAGCTTGCCCTTTGCTAACACGTCCCCTATTAAAAAGTAAACGTACCCGAAACCGACGTGCGTGCATGCAACGAATAATGAATGTTGAGGAAGCGAAAGTGATCTGTCAGGATCGTGGCAAGTGGCAGTCCCTGGTCTCTGCCTACCCCTCTGGGATACAGGCGTGAGTTTATGTACAATATTAAGTTTGCATGTTTATGTTTTAATTACATATAATTTAATTGATTTGTTTAAATTTAATGGCATCCATATTCTGTCATAAATCGTAAGTTATTTGGTAATGTCTTTCACACGGTCCTCACAGGACAGGCTTGACCTAGTGTGAGGGCCACAATTAAAATTGTAATACTATCCATACTATCTGTAGATAATAAGGATGTAAAATTGTTTTTTGGTAAAATAAATCCATTTGTATTTTGTATTTGTACATGTATATAAATCCGTTCAGCCGTTATTGCGTGATTGAGTAACAAACATCCACTTACTCAGCACAACGCTGAGTCAGCTGCCTTTTGTGGCAACGTAGATACACCACAGGCTACATCTATGGTCATGTTTTATTTATTCGTTTTGTCTGTTGTGTATTTTGTTTTCTTTCTGTTGTTGTGCATATTGTGTTACTTATCTGCTTATTTTGTTTCTGTGATGTATCTTGTTGGTACAATAAATGTCTTTCTTCTTCTTCTTCTTCAAACATCTTCACAAACTTTCACATTTATAATATTAGTAGGACAACTATCTTTAACATTAACATAATTGAGCAAGTCGCATGTATATTATATCTTTAGATTTTTTTGTGCATACTGAATCAACGTAAATACCAATAATTTTTTTGTCATTATAAACAGAATGTTTATTTAATGTGAGCTAAAGTCTAAGCTAAGGTTTATTTTAGTTCAATTAAAAGGAATGAACAAATATTATTGTAATCAATGACAAAACCTAGCTACTAACAGCCTGGACTCCCAGTAAGAATAATAACTTCTACACAAGACCATCACATGTCCTGATTCCAAAATAAAATACCCTATGCTTCAGTCTGGGTGTATTTTCATGTTTTGTGATGCCCTCGCCTGGCTATTATAGCACAGTGTATCCTAGTTTGGGACCGGGTCAAGTGATTGTGTTGTGTGAAAGTTATTATTATTATTGTGCTATTGTAGGCAGGCATGGAACATGGAACAGACATCGCAGACATGGAAAAACACCCAGATCAAAAAGACATTTATTCAAGTCAAGTTCGGCGGGCTACAGAGGGAATTTATTTATTTTATTTATGTATTCCGTGACAAACCCGCCCTACCTAATACAGCATGCTAGTTAAAATAATAAATAACAATACATCACGGATGAAAATAGGAGCACTAAGACACTCCATAAACGCCCCACAAATAGTCTGTGGTAGAGATTTTTCAAGTGAACCACAGAGTAATTATGCTGCATTTATGGAGTGTTTTAAGGGAATCTTGCGTTTTGTAAATAACACCGTTAGTTTAATTCCAATAACTAAAATCACATTGAAAACACTCAATTGTAAAAAACGTAAAAATGAAACAAATAATTGTAATATGCAATTTCATCCAAATAAAAAAAAAATGAAACATAAAAAAATAACATAACATAAACTCACGCCTGTATCCCAGAGGGGTAGGCAGAGACCAGGGACTGCCACTTGCTACGATCCTGACAGATCTCTTTGGCTTCATCAACATTCATTAGTCGTAAAAAAATTATAAAAAATAATTAGGTTTATTCATTTGAAATTCACATTAAACATAGAAATCGGTTAAGATTTGACGGAGTTATGGAGGAACATAGCCAAAAAATATATATATACGCGTCGAATTGCTAACCTCCTCCTTTTTTAAAGTCCGTTAAAAACTCACCCACCACAGTAAAGCGACTCTTCTGTAATAGTTTGTTGCGTTTGACGCCATCCATCCTATACAATCCGATGTGAAATCGAATGCTTTATGATGATTCTCGAATGACTCCAATAACATTCAGTATTCACTCGCACGTATACTCCGTAATAAACACCCCTTCCCTCGATGTCAACAAAATATTTTTTAGAGATCGGTTTCTCAAAAGGAAAGATGGAACAATTACAAAATCACTTTCCGAGTCTAAGGGCCAGTTTCTGAATTGCGAATTTCACTAAGTAAATAGTGACTGTAGTGCTGTCTCTTCGAATTTCTCAGAAAAGAGCGTGACAGAAAGTTACTTAAGTATTTACTTAGTGAATTTCCCAATTCAGAAACCGGCCCTTAGGCAGTCAGACAGTCAGAGACTCCCCCAGTTTCTCGTACACTAACACGCTGTTAATCTACTGTTAACAACTGTCAATTGACCAAAGTGCATACAAAAAAAAACCACTGACAGCTGTTAACAGTAGATTAACAGCGTGTTAGTGTACGAGAAACCGAGGGTTAGTCAGTCCGTGCGGTTCGTCCGTCTGGTCCGTTACGATCAGTCTGTCCGTCCGTCCACCCGTCAGTACCTCAGCAAAATAGCCGATTTGGTTGCTAACCTCCGATAGGATACGGCACATTAAGAAGAAGACATATAGCCAGCCAGTGACTGATCAGCATAATATTTAATTACGTCTTTTAAACGTTTTTTTATCACTGATTTGTTCACGTCCAAGCGAAATCCCATGTCGTACAGAGTATAGGTAATCTCATTATAGGTGGAAACGCTGACAGTACCAAAACTATATTCACATTGCAACTCCATGTGTAGTTAAATAAACGATCTTGTTTACAAGCCATGTTCGGGGGCAAAAAAGAAAAGGCCCTCTTGGGGTTATAGCCATAACACGTAGTGTTATGTTACGTAGACTTTTTGTTTGAATTCGACGTTATGGGTCTACCCCAAATGTGAATCTTATAAAATTATGTACAGTCCACAGCAAATCAACCTTTACACGCATGGACTCTACTCAGTTACCTTACGGGCGACAACCAAAATGTTAAGAATTTGTACACCCTGAAATTTCGAATAATCTACACCTGAGGAAAAATATATAACAAAAAATGTTTTAAAATACATCATAGACTCATGACAAGCGAACACTAACGTATATGTAACAATACGTCCTACTGCACAGCACAGCAAAGGCGTTTACTTGGAGAGAGAGAGAGAGAGAGAGAGAGAAAAACAATCTTAGAACAAAAGTTATCATTGCAGGATACAATCTCTAGTTAAAGTATTTCTAGAATTATGCATATTTTTATATTACGAGTATGTAACCTTGTTTTCGTCCCACTGCACAGCAAAGGCGTTCACTTGGAGAGTGAGAGAATATGAGAGAGTTTTTGGCGGTAACGTGAACATAGTCACAGATCGTTTGCACATCGCTTACTGTCTTTATAGTGTATGTGTGAGTTACTGACGTTGTGTGATGCGTGGTAAATTACTATTAGTCAATTACTAGAGGAGTCAATTACTCACACATACACTACAAAGAAATTTAAAATATTTAACCTTGTTAACGTCCCACTGCACAGCAAAGGTGTTCACTTGGAGAGAGAGAGAGAGAGAGAGAGAGAGAGAGAGAGAAACAATCTTAGAATAAAAGTAAACATTGTAGAATACAAACTCTGGTTAAAGTATTAGGGGTTAAAGTATGAAATTGCCGTTTTATTGCAATAGGTTCTTTGAATTGACATAGAATCTTCATGGTTTGAGGTTTTCGAATAAAACTTTTTTCAAACGGTTTCTATGATGTTCTTTTTTTAAAAAATGTGAAACATTTGAATATCGACTTTCAATTGTTTTTGTTTTTCAATTTAGAGAAGAAAGATGGATACTGCGAAAATTCGAGTGATTTTTGAATACGAGTTCCGACGCGGAACTAACGCGGCAGAAACAGCTCGCAATATCAATGCTGCGTTTGGAGAGGGGTCTACTAATGAACGCACCGTGCGATTTTGGTTTAAACGCTTTCGTGATGGAAATTTCGACTTAAAGAACGAGCCACGAGGAAGACCGCCCACACAGGTGAATAACGATGAATTAAGAGAGATAGTGGAAGCCGACTCTAGTCAAACTACCCAGGAATTAGCGGCATGGTTTAACGTTACCTTACCCACAATATTGACTCACTTGCATCAAATCAATATAATAAAAAAATACAAAAAATGGGTGCCTCATGATTTGACTGATCTGCAGAAAGAAACACGTGTTGAAACTTGTGTTGCCTTGTTGAACCGGTACAGAAATGAAGGAATATTGGATCGAATTGTAACATGTGATAAAAAGTGGATTCTTTATGATAACCGGAAAAGCAAAATGCAATGGCTGACCCCAGGTCAAATGCCACAACAGTATTCAAAAATCACTCGAATTTTCGCAGTATCCATCTTTCTTGTCTAAATTGAATAACAAAAACAATTGAAAGTCGATATTCAAATGTTTCACATTTTTTAGAAAAAAGAACATCATAGAAACCATTTGAAAAAAGTTTCATTCGAAAACCTCAAACCATGAAGATTCTATGTCAATTCAAAGAACCTATTGCAATAAAACGGCAATTTCATACTTTAACCCCTATTATTTTAGAATTGTGCATTGAGATATATATATATAAACACCTCAGACACTCAGGTTTCCCTCTTCACAGTTCAAACGAGTGGTAGTGCTATACGAATTCCCAAATGTACCGCTCACAGAACAAAACCATTGGTAAGTACATGCTGGGATTCAAACCCGGTAACTCACCCATGTCGACCACCGTCTGTCTATGTTTGTTGAGTGACCATCTTAAAACCGGTTTGAATCCAGTTATAGGTTCAAAAAAGATGTCCGTAATCTATTACGTTAACTCGAGGCGCATTTCACGACGCTGTGTCGTGTCATCATTGTCAACAGTACCCTAATTAAGGTCAAGGACCTGGTGTCCGACAGGTGGTGTTCGGGGTAATGGTGCATCCTTCTAGGGTTCCGCAACCAAAGAGGACTACCCGTACGTCTCGAGAATGTATTTTTTTCATTACTCATAGTCGGAAAGTAGGTCTGAAGTTGCCTGATGAGCGGGATGAAAGTAATACTTTTCAGCCCTAGGGAGAATTGTTTTCAACTGACAGCTGTCAAATTATAAAGAAGAACTCTAGTTCTATTTTCACATTTCTGTTGAACCATGCTCCAACTTTCTATACAGCCACTCAATTACAGTGCGATGTAAAATTGAAACAACATAAATTTAAGTATTAATTAAATAATATATTTTTTTAAATGACTGTATTATAATTTCCTTTTATTTTTGTTTAATAACATAGATTTGGGCAAAATATTTACCATTTTTTCAATTATGAAAATGAAAAATAATGGAATAGCTGGCCGCCCACATAAAAAATAGGGGGGAAAGTTGAAGAATGAGTTCACCAAAGTTGGTGATTTATGTAAAATATAATTCACTATTTTTTCTTTGGCTTATTCATGTTTTTATTTTTTCTTTCCTTATATTCCTAATGAAAAGCACAGAGTTTACATCGGGTTATAGACTTATTTAGTACTGAGAACTATTGGCCAAACCTCGACTCGGGACTAAATGAGTTACTTTCACCCCTAGGGTAACAATGTACTATTTAAACACAGTTGTACGTAACTGACAAACTAACGGTCTTATTTATAAAAAAAATAAGTAATGCCTCTCTTAGAGTCTCTTAGAGTCTTTTTAACTTCATCAGCGGGCGTTTTAACTTTTTATGATTATGAAAGCCGTACACCACCTTGGACACTCGAAAGAGAACCGCCTTCTTTTCAAGGATCACTTGGAAAAGACCCATTTGGTTGGTCGATCGGCACTAGCCGGCCTGAATTGAAACGTGCCACGTTGTCGTCAGAAGTGGAAATCTATGGTTAAGGCCCCAAGCTGCCCTAGAAGCTAAAGGACCGAAAAAGAAAATATTACTAATGAAAATTTTGCGTAGTAGTACGGACGGAACCCGAAGTGCAAGTCCAACTTGCACTTGGCCGGGTTTGCCGTGAGTTCTGTCTGTGACGTCACACAGTGTGAAACTGCTACACGCTTTGTTTATTAGCACGGTTCGACAAACGCTGCACATGTAGTGTGTAGAGTGGAACTGAACAAAAGCGCCGTTTTAGCCCTTATACTCGTGGTTTATGGGGTCATTTTACTTTTACTCCGATTAATACATTTTTTACAAAGGGTTACTCTAAATATTTACAGTCAATATAGTCAATATAGGAAAATTAGGCACCAGCTCTAGGGGCAGTCGTACAACGATCGACAGCACATCTACCTTTACATCCGTACACTGTACTCAGTTACGTTATGGGTGATTTTCCAACTAAAATGTAAGGTTGATGTGCCGTCGACTGTGCCAGGGGCGACGAGATCTCTTTGAACAATCGCCGCGCCTTTGGCCCCACAGCCTATTGTTTCGGTCACACACAGCGACTAATGGCTGCGAGTGGCTACTCGCCGCGAGTAGTCGCTGTGTCAGGCTATTCGCTGGGAATAGATTCACTCGCCGCGAGTTGAAGTCGCCGCGACTAGAATTGAGCATGTTCAATTTTACTCGCTGCGAATGCGCACTGACAGTCGAAGTTCTCGTGTAGAACTCGCTGCGTGTGACCGGCAGGCAGCGAATTGTCGCTGCGACTAGTATTCGCGGCGAGTCAGTGATACGTGACCAAAGCTTAAGAATCTCGACACCAAAAGGCGCAAATATGTGTTGAAGATAAAGATGGGCCCGACCGATTTCAGTAGCGGCGACTAGTTCAACTCCTGTTTTGGTGGCGTTGGTGTGCTCTCATATGGCTCGCAGAACCAATCTTTTTAGGGTTCCGTAGTCGACAAGGAAACCTTATAGTTTCGCCAGATCCGTCCACGTGTCTGTCTGTCTGTCCGCGGCCTAGCTCAGAGACAATTACTGCTAGAAAGCTGAAATTTGGTATATACATTAATCACGCCGACAAAATGGTAGAACGAAATCTTTAAAAAAAAAATTTGCTTTTAAAATATTGGGGGTGTAGGACGACCATTTTTTGATTTTGATTTTTTTTTTTATTTCTTGAAAGAAAACAAACAATTGTACAATAAAGCTATAAGACAGAAAAATCTTACGTGGACATTTATGTAATTGTACAACCAGTGGCGTTTTCTATAGATTAATACAAAGACATAGAAATTAAAAACTCACAGTTACGCTAATAACAACAGTCAAAGAGGAAATTATGTAGTTACAATTGCAATCAGCTCTGTTACGTATGCAGTGATTTGATTTGATTTGCAACAGAAATATAAGGGCTGATCTACTGTCTATTGACATATTTTTGATCTATTTATGCTTGTATAAATTAGTTAAATATTGTTTTACTCTAGCAAGACTGACAAGTCAACGTTTATTAATACGATATTAACCTTATTTAGAGAGATTATTATACCTACAATAATGGTAAAAATTATGGTATATAATATACTTTATTGCGCACAAAACATTGAACTACAAAGGCGAGCTTATCTTTGTAAGAGATTTCTTGGAGCAAACCTTGGAGAGTCGGAACAGCGGTACAAACGGGTCTTAATACGTGTACAAAACCGACATAGGTACATAAACTCACGCCTGTATCCCAGAGGGGCAGGCAGAACCCAGGGACTGCCACTTGCCACGATCCTGACAAATCACTTTCGCTTACTCAACATTCATTAATCGTTGCACGCACGCACGCGGGTTTCGGGTACTTTTTACAAAATAATGTGGGAAAAAAACTTAAAAACTTAAACCGAAATTAACAATATCTGTACAATATGCCTATCAACGTGCCATAACCCAATCGATACAGAAGCAAATAAAACAAATATTACCCACGTTAAATTTAAACCATGTTGGAAAGAGTACTGATAACAGACTTTCTAAATAATCCAGAAGAAAATAAATCAATATGGTGTAGATATTCATTATACATGTGCATTAAGCTGTGAATAGGTGCGAGCTCGCCAGCGTTAGTCCTACATCATTTAGTCATAAATAAACGATGGGATACTCCGTCACGGATGCACTGAGATCTACTGGGTGTTCGGTAAGATATATGGTTATTTCACGAATTTGTTTCAAACTTAATGTGACACATATTGTAAAGAAGCATGGAGTCAAAAAGTGTCCTTCTGCCTTTCAACGAAATAATTGAAAGTTTGTTTAGTAATTTGGCATATCGTCGTCGTTCATATTGCAAAACGTCACATGTCAAAAAAATACGATTTTTGTTTTTTCATCGAAATAGTACGAAAATTAGGAAATTAGAAGAAAATTAAGTGATAATAGCATACACAGGTAACCAGACCGAGGATAACGATGTTTTGCACGTGTGACAGAATCAATTTTTTATACAATTTTGATGAAAGAACAAAAATAGTATTTTTTTGACATGAGACATTTTGCAATATGAACGACGATATGAGAAACGAGAATCATGAATGCGTCCCCTAAGTACGCTTTACAAGTTAACGAGTAATAGGCGACCAACTTATAAAAGGAAAACTTCGTACCAAATCAATTAAAAATTACTTTAACGAAGTTGTTACTTCTGTAAAGCAGATAAAACCCCCTCTTTCTACGGAACCCTATACTGCGCATGGAACGACACGAACTCGGTCGGTTTTTGTAAAGGTTCTGTTGCAGACATGCGAGCACACCGTCAATGTAAGTGTAATTGATCGCAGCAGGCTCTATGGGTCTCTCTTCACGTCCAGCTTAGGGCCCTAATTCTGCTCACCAATCATGACGAAATACTCACGTTTGCGCAAGCAATTTGTGTGGAAGTTGACAGCTAGACGATTGGAATCGTTCAGGGAACGTTCCGCGTAATATAGAGGCAGATCGCCGAAGAGCTTGAAAGTCTAAGACTTTGGTGTTGATCAGAGCCCTCCACTCCGGTCGATTTCGATTGACATCAAAATTAATGACTAACCCAGCTACATTAATAAGCTAAAAAAAAGAGCACCACAAGACATGCTGGAAGTTCACCGAAAAATAATAAAATGTGGAGAATGAGACAGCGGTCTCATTCAAAACGTATGAACGTCCAGAGACGTCCACCTGTTCCTCTGTACAGGTGTTAACGGCAGTGGGTTTTCCGAAGCGTGCCGGTTCCATATGTCCGACGGTCGTCGGCTGGTCTCCGAGAGCCAGTTCCGGGTTCAACTACCGGCGCGTCTAACTTGTGTTTACTGTCCGCTTGTGTTGCCCACTCGCTGCTCTTACAAACGTATTACTCGTTAACTTGTAAAGCCTACTTAGCCGTGATAGTTTTCCTTTTAAGTTCATTATAACATGTGCTAACTACCCTGATTTTTTTTCACGTCTCTACAATCAACCGTTTAGCTAGGAGAGGGGGGACTTGGACAACAATTAGCGTTTTAAAGCTTAATGTTTCGCAAACAGAATCCTAAATAAAAAACCGGCCAAGTACGAGTCTGACTCGCGCACGAAGGGTTTCGTACCATTATCTATACAACATAAGACACAAAGATCGAGAAAAAACCGCAAAAAAAACACGTTTGTTGTAGGGGTCCTCCCCTTAAATATTAATTTTATAGTAATTTAATTATTTATTTTTAAAGCGAATATAGAACTTAATATTCCGTGAATATAAAAAAAAATATCGTTCTACATCCGCAATATTTTTTAACGGCCAATCCATCGATCCCCACACTATGGTGTAGGCGAGAAAAAAAAATGCATAATGTAATTTAGTTGTAGGGGTGAGGTACCCTAAAAATGTTTTTTTCTAAGGTTTTATTCTACCGTCTTGTCGGCGTTATTAATATGAATGGCTATATATATTTCAGCCTTCTCGTACTACACGTAGCCCCGGCTGCCTGAGTGATCTTAAACGATCACGAAGGTTAAGCAACACAGGGCGCGTTCAGTGCATGGATGGGTCGCCGTCTATGCCTAACGCTAGTGGCATTTTTCCGAGCGGTTCCGTGCTTCGCAAGGCACGTTAAGCTGTTGGTGCCGGCTGCCGTCGATAGATGGCAGTCGTTAAGCCAAGTCAGAGGCCTTAGGGCGGCTTGACAACTTCTGACAGTAGACGAGCCACTAGTCTAAAGCCTCCACCAATCCGGACTTGGCCCCCGTGGTGAAGTATGGCCTATACCTTCCTCAGGGAAGAGACCCGTGCCCCTCGGTGGGGACATAATGGGTTGATGATGATGTACTAAACGTCTCGTTACGTTTCTGTGTATTACAAATATCTTTATTGAGCAATGTAATTTCATAAGCAGCCTATATTCGTGCCAGTAGGGCACAGGCCTTCTCTCACAGAGAGAGTATGGGCTTAATCACCACGCAGGCCCACCGCGGATTGGCGATTTTAAGGTATGTGAATAGCTCAGACACTCAGGTTTCCTCGCGATGTTTTCCTTCACAATTAGCGAGTGGTATTGCTTCCATAACTTCACAAACGTACATATCTTAGAAAACAAATTCATACGTACATGCCCGCACTGGGAATCGAACTTGGGTCTCTCGCTTTCGAGTCCAATGTTCTACCCACTAGGCTACCACCGCTAGGTGTAAATGCAATTTGCCACAGTGAATTTTGAAGCCCTCGCTCTCGAACTTGGGAAACCTAGGAAATGGCAGGAACCAAGCATTTAGGTACCTAGCCTAGATTCATAGTAATTAGAGTGTTCAGGTTTCTCCATGTTTGACTTCTGCAAAAGCCCCAATAAAAGTCTAACACCGGGGGGCGCCGACGACCGTGTTAAAATTTACGAACGACTAACCACAGCGCCAAGTCGAATTAACCTGTTCGCGGTAGCGTATCGCCGTATTTGTACACTAAAGTAAACGGTTAACTATACGTTGTAACCTAACTAGTGGTTAGGCTGTGTTATTGCCGTCGCCGGGTGGCGCCCGCCGCTTAGAAACTACGACTCTTTCATTACAATTATTACATCAAAAGTTCAGGGTTCGAGGGAAGCGGACTGTAGAGTCGAGCCGAATCGGACTCTAGGACTTTATGATAAGAACGATGCAAACAAAAGGTATAAAGTATTTGCTCTACTCTCGCGTCAAGCACACTTCGGACCGCTCGTGACGATGTAGGTAGATACAGCTGAATTAAAAGTGACATTGTTTCTAACGAAAGTCTTTAAGATAGGTAACTCTTTATGGGACAGCAGTAATTTTTTAATAGGAAAAATAGTAAAAAGTTCTTTATTAATAGAAATGGTTGCTTATACAGACAGTTTGCTGTGGTCGCCAAGCTAGGTCGAGCTTGTGTTGTGGAAACCTTCGTATATTATTATTAATTCTTTATTGCACAAAGACAGTGTACAAAAGGTGGATATGTTAACATAAAGAATGGCGCTTGTTTATAAAATATAATAGGCAAAATTTGAAACAACTTGTTTAGAACTTAAGAATGTACCTAGGTACAGGTTATATCTTAAATATGTAGTTAAACAAAAGAAAAAAATTACAGAGATAAGGTAGTTAAGGTAAACATTTTTTGTAATACCCTCCTATGTCTGTTTATAAGCGGCCTTAATTTGTATTATCTTTTTGGAAATACCTATTTAGGAAATATTATTTACTTACTTAATATTTAGTTCTTAATGGTATACAATCGGCGGTCTTATCGCTGAAACCGATCTCATCCAGACAAGTGTTACTAAACAATTTTAAACATGGGTCCAATAAAAAGTCGAGTAACCTGGTTTTACGCCAAATTAGTCAAAACAAAAAACCGGCCAAGTGCGAGTCGGTCTCGCGCACCGAAGTTTCCGAAAAAAGTTGTAGGTAGGTACTTATTATAGTTAGTTCAAGAATCGAGTCTCACAGTTCTTTCCGAGATTTAACCGAACTTCAGACTAATTTTTTTCAATGATTTAATCACAAATGTATAGTTTTCAGATTTTTCCCTGTATTTTTGGTATAAGACTTCCCAAATTTCATAGCTCTAGGTCTACGGAAAGTTCCCCCTACAAATGTCGATTCCCTTGAGTGTCGAAATATACGTTTTCACACCTGCTATTCAGAAAAGATCCCTTGATTCCCTCAAATGAGGGATCAAAGTTGTACTTTTCTTCCCTGATATTCTAGTTTTTTTTTATTGCCCTCAGCATGATCCGTGTGCAGATTTTCACAAAATGTAATTCCCATTCGATTTTTATTTTGTTGCAATCGATCATAATTGTCTTCCACACTTCTTTCGATATCTTAATTGTGTTTGATTTAAATTTTCCTTATAGCAGGTGTGAAAAGCAGTATGTGTCACTCGGTAGCAAAATTATTTCCGTCTTGGGCGTAAACACTTGAATCCCTCGCTACGCTCAAGATTCTACTTTAGAATCCCTCGCTACTCTCAGGATTCTATTGTAGAATCTTTCGCTTCACTCAGGATTCAATATACCGCCCTCGCCGTAAATATATCATTTTGCTCCCTTGAGACACAATCTACTATTTTTGCGGCATAAACGGCCGTATCTTTTTTACGTTAACTTAGAAGATTGATTTTTTACAGCTTCAAGGGACTGTAGGTTTAAGTATATGGTTTTAATTTCAACTCGATACCTAAAGGCGTTCCCGAGAAGAAAGGGTATTGACAGACAGACGGACGGACGGACGGACGGACGAACGGACGAACGGACGAACGGACGGACGGACGGACGGACGGACGGACGGACGGACGGACGGACCGACAACCAAGTGATCCTATAAGAGTTCCGTTTTTCCTGTTGAGTTACGGAACCCTAAAAATAAGATAAATAATAACCTGCGGTTGACTGGTAGAAAATGATGACAGCATGAAGTCCGCCACATTGCCATTATATTTTTTAACTTATGTGCAATAAACGTATAAATAAAAATAAATTAAATCGCATATATTCCAGGACAGCGGCCTTAAAACTGCCGACTGCCTCGTTGGTCTAGCGTTTAACACGCTTGATTACCGAAACAGAGGTAGTGGGTTCGATCCCACTGGAGGCTGCCTACTTGATTTGTACAAACGGCCTCAGTCTGGGCGTATTTCCATGTTTGTGATGTCTTTGCCTGGTTACCATAGCACAGGGTATCCTAGTTTGGGACCAGGTCAAGTGATTGTGTTATGTGGAAGTTATTATTATTAAACTGCTAGGTTTCAAAGAAAAGCTTCACCTATTAACTTTTTATGTAAAGTCTAAGCTAAAACAGTAACAGGGTCTGACCTTTAGCTAAATCTTAATCCGTTTGAACGTGATACTAAAGGTTGCCTAAACATTAATAATACTACGAAACCGGAGGTTATCGGATCGACTCAAGTAGGATTAATACAACATAATAAGGGCAAGGCTTAGGTTGATTTAATCCTTGAAAGCCTGTCTGTCTAATACTTAATGAATGGGTTTGTAAATGGATAATATTTGAGGCGGTACCACAAGTTTCATAGATTAATTACTGGCTGAGTCGGCAAACGTTGTTTTGCCAAATAAATAAGTATACAAAAAAAAAAAATAAGAATCGGCGAGGCCGAGTTCGATAACAAACACTGTGGCACGAGATTTTTATGTATTAGATTTTACGTAGACAACTCTTTTGTTTCTCTCGTTTTGTCTCTCTCGTTGGTAAAGAAAGGCAGCGCAGGACGCCCACCAGCTCGCTGGACCGACGATCTGCTGGTAGCGACTGGACGAGGATGACCGAGGACAGAAGGAAGTCGGGACCTTGGGGAGACCTATTTCCAGCAGGACAAAGGTCAGTGGGCAGACCAGCGACCCGATGGTCGGACGATGTCGTTGAGTCGGCGGAGGGTCCATGGCAAGGGACCGCGAGAGATGGCATTTGGGGGAATAGGCCTATTATACCATTTGACGCCCACTGCAGGACACAGGCCTCCTCCGTGGTTTTCATAACCACGAAGCGTTTTGCCATAATCGCCACGCTTGGCAGGCGGGTTGGCGATCGCAGTAAGTGGTTGGAATCTCAGGAAGACGCTGCTGCCCGTCTCCTGGTAATGTATTTCCTGTCGCCTTCTACGACATCCACGCAAGGAAATGGAGTGACGCTATTGTTAATCCGGCGCCACACGGATTGTTTTTACTGGGGGCTCCCAGTAAAAACAATCCGTGTGGCGCCGGATTAAGAATACTGTAGTATTCAATAATTGTAATAAATCACGCAATGATTAATTTACTAACCTTCTCTCTGAAGGATGCTTAAGAGCTTTGTATAAAGCAGTTTGTAAAACCATCCTATGCTTCATAGTTTGGCTCTTGGCTCTGCTGTTGGTTGTGTAAGACATTAGATTAAAACTCTTTATTGCACACCATACGTAATAAAAGTAAATGAAATTTCTTAAATATCTCAGTTACATAGTACACAACTGGCGGTCATATCGCTAAAAGCGATCGATCGAAGCGAAGCTATGTAAGAGTATATATGGAAGGAGTTGTAACCAAGAGCTTGCCGATGAACTGCTTTAGCCGTTTGGCATGATAGTGTAATTGTTCTCTTTCACGTTTTGTTATGAATAAATTCAAAGAACAAATTCTCCTATTTGACACACCAACAGTAAAATTACACGAGATAAAATTCATAAGTCGTACCAAAACGTTGCTACGTTATTATATTCTTTTTTTGTTGCACTAACCCGTGCTGAGGACAATTTTAAAAACCAAATAGAGCGCTGACACGGTAGCCAGAGGTTGCGGGTTCAAGTCCCAGCATGGGTGGAATTTTTAGCCTCTAAATAGTTTTTTAGAGTTGCTACATGTAATATAGGATTGGCGGTATCACTACGAGTTTCAAGGCCTTAGGTTACAAGTTCGGATATAAATTATTTACGTGCTGTGTGAACGTACACGTCTGCAAACTTAGTTGCCACTTTGGTCATCAATAATTTACCGAGGTTAGAAAATTTCTTTTTAAATTCACGTACACTAGATATAAGCCAGCAAATAATTTGTCAACGAAAGTAGGTAAGTCTGAACTTTTACAAAGCAAACGCGCCGACGACCCGACAAAACTGCTTCGTCAAAGTGCCAATGCCAATCACTCGCCCAAATCACCAACATACCCTCATTCAGTCAACGCCGGCTAGGAACGAATCAATGAACATAACACGCTAAGTAACGCCGTCACTCGCGCCGATACAGAGGAGAAAAAAACGGTCTATTGACCATCGTTCGATAACGGTCCAGACGAAAAAAAACCGACGCTCACGACTCAAAGGAGATTGCCAGCCGGAAAAAAAGTGGTCAAGTGCGAGATGCATCCCAAATGGAAACGTTCCGTAGACAAGATAAACAATCTCTTCACTAACTAGATAACCTTAACATCCGCATTTTACAACTAATCGGTAGTAGTGGGTTCATATCGATATTTTCCATCTAACTTATATTAAGCAATAATAATAATATAATAAATTTCACATAACGCAATCACTTGTCCTGCTCCTATATTACGCGCACCAAATCCTGAGCGATTCCAATCGTCTAACTGTCAAATTAGTATGGAATTTGACAGTTAGACGATTAGAATCGCTAAGGATTTGGTGCGCATAGTTAGGCCCCTGGCCCCAAACTAAAATACCCTGTGCTATTGTAACCGGGCAACGACGTCACAACTGAAGATATACACCCATACTGGAATCCCCAAACTAGAATACCCTGTGCTATTGTAACCGGGCAAGGACGTCACAACCGAGGATATACACCCATACTGAGGCCATTTGTACAGATTTACGGCGGCCCCCAGTGGGAATCGAACCCACGACCTCGGGCATGGCAATTAGACGTGATACCGCTAGACCAAAAAGGCAGCAAGAAAGCATAAATTCTATATTATTGATAACGTAGCGACCACTCCCTTAGTCGGCAATAGACCACTATTGCCAATGTCTTTTGGTGGGTTGTTGCCACAATAGGTAAACGTTTGGTAGGCGTTTTAATACAAGCCGTGAAGATAGGCAGGAGGCCGAAGGGTATGCATAAAGGGAAAAGTCCTATGCCCAGCAGTGGGCTCTATTAATGGGCTTAGTAGATAGATAGACGCCCCGCTGTGAGAATTGAACCACGACCTCCTATGTTTGCAAACCAGTTATTGACGGTCCACTTGACCAAGCTACGGAATGCACAAGCGACAATTCTGCCTATTGCTATTTCCACGAAGTTGTTCGTATTCATTGAACCTTGTTGTGTCCTCGAGCTGTTGATACCAGTCTGATCATTCGTGACCTATGAGAACCATGTGATTGTGAAACCATTGGTGATCTAACATGGGACTCATGTTTAAAATTAAAGGCACTGAAATAATTCAATGCCTTTAATTTTTTTTGCCTATAGTTCCCAATATAAACTGGAGTGACATCGTTCGCCTGCATTCAACTGAACTGTTGAGCTGGTTTGGTTGGTACGACGGTACGCTAGAGGCGTGCGTTCGAATCCCGTTTCGGGCCGGATTTTTTCTTTCTATGTGAAGTTTGTTTTCTGATCGTTTAACGAAACAATTTCGTAAAGTCTAAATAGTCTCTCGTTAGATGGAGGCAAGATCTGTATAAAAAAATCTCCATACTTATTCTTTTCACATTCGGTTCTTAATTACAGATTGAATTGTGAATTGGCAGTAGCTGCACCACTCGGTAACCGTGAAAGAAAACATTACGAGGAAACTTCAGGCTGACATTCAGAGACAAATCCTAAGTTCACTCTTAGAGCAGTCTTAGCAAAGTAAACTAAAGTCGTACTTAGTAAAGTGCCGGGTTTTTCGTATTCACAGTCGATGCTTAGCGACATCTTAGCTAAGAGCAGTCTTATGAAAATCATCTACCTATATTGTCTCTTATTTTCTAGTGATGAAATTCTTACCGGTTTTTTCGGTTTTTCTCATCTCTACATGAAAGCAGGACAACATCATACAGATTTATGTAGGTGGGAGCGAAATAAAAAGGACATCAGTGAAATGAAGTTTGGAGTCGTCTGTGATCGTTTGACGTTTTCCAATATTTTCCCTAGAAGTTTGGCTGGCTAAATGACAGTTCTAAGTTCAGGTAAAGTCACCGATATTGACTACTTACACTTAGCTAAGAACCATTTCATTCTCAACTTGCTTAGATTCGATTCTGAATAGGAAATAATTTTAAGTACGTGATTTTGACATTTCTGAGATCAGTCTTTGCTTATTTTTAGTCTCTGAATGTCAGCCTCAGTGTCGGAGGTATACAGATACCTCTGCGTTTGAAGTCCAGTCAATATTAACAATTTTTACTATGAGGAAAACTTTCTATCTATCTAATCAGCCCATAAACAGAGCCCTCTGTTTGGCATAGGCCTCTTCTTTCTTCTTTTTCGCGTGAACCCATCCGGCCCAGCCGCACCCACAATGTCATCGGCCCACCGCGCTGGTGGTCTGCCCACCGACCGCCGTTCTCGGGCACCACTCAAACTTTAAAAACGCCAAAAAGATAGATAAATGGAGAAAATTTTATTGTACATTAAAATAGAAATTACACAGAGATAACATATCAGCTGTGGTACACTGTTTTATGGCGTCTTTAGTATGGAACAGCTGACGCTTGTCTGAAGATAATGAGGACATATGAGGATTTTGTTATACCCTGCGTAGGCTGATTTATACCGCCGCAAAGAGAAAATCTGTGGTTGAGGCCCTAAATTCTATGTAGTCTTGTAAACAGAGATAAGCTCGTCTTTGTACATGTAATTTCTTATGTAATGTCCTGTTAAATGTCTTGTGTGCAATACTCGTAGAGTATAATAATATAATATTGTATTCACATATTGAATGTTGAACCTTATTGTACGTATTGTTTAATAAATTACTTATTTAATTACTTACCTACTTTGCTACCCTAGGAATTAAAAGGCCAAAGAAAAAGAAGTACTTACAGAGGTCTAATTACGCGCACCAAATCCTGTCGGAATCCTGACGTTTGAGATAGCAATTAGTATCGAATTTGACAGTTAGATGATTGGAATCGTTCAGGATTTGGTGAGCGTAATGTAGGGGCAGAGCGCTTCAAAGCAGCTACACCACGGAACCCCAACTCCTCGGGCTCGCAAAAAGCCGGCGGCGCTGCGCCTTCTAGGAACTCAGCCCGGCCGCGGCACCGTCTGAGTTTTCAGTTCTTTGTGTCGGCCCCACGCTAGACATGCGCAAATTGTATCATGAAGATCGACTCACTCACCTAACATTTCGGCCTCCAATATGTATCCTATCTTTGCATCTTTAAATCGCCTGTATCAGGGTCCTTTCTAGATACTTTAACTCCCAACTATCACCTCTCGGCCACGTTTGAGTCTTCAGCTCTTTGTGTCGGCCCCACGGTAGACATGCGCAAATTGTATCATGAAGATCGACTCACTCACCTATCATTTCGGTTGCCGATATAAATCCTCTGTTTATGTCTTTAAATACCTCTCATATCTAGATCGCAGCATTTATTGGCTCCGAGAGGGTAGGAATGTATCTCAAGTTAGAATGAGACAGAGCATAGTATGGCTTTGTCTCGTAGGTTTCGTCGCATCTAGCTCGCACTTAAGTATAATCATTACCACTTTAAGTGTCCGAGAGAGAAGATAGATAGATAGAGAACACTTAATTTTACAACTAGAAAAAAAGAATTACAACTATGATTTCTTACAATACATGATACAATCCTGCAGCTCGTGAGTTGAAGATAGACCTAGCGCTGTTTTGTATCATCTAAATCTATCTGACCGTGAACTACATGTCTACACCACGCCGCACGCTGCCCGATAATATTTGGATGTAAAAAAGTGTTTGCAAGACGGGTAAACCCCATTAAAGTTTCGCCTGTAGTTTAATAACCCGATGGCTAGGTTCATTGAGAGCGGACAATGAAGGCATTTCCAAGATGACTCTTGACTTTCGACGTCAATTTAACATTGTTGCGATTAGTTCACATTTGGTCTCTTTTATGCTATAAGCGAGACGATTTGTGCAACGTTAAGTGGCAACTTATTTTTATATTAATTTATTTGTTTCTTCTAAACTTTTGTTGAAAAGTAATATCGAAGTGTATCCTACTATTTTAAGAAATTGTTTTTTGTAACCATTGTCATCGACAGAGGACTTTCCGTAACACAGGTTTTTACCTAGTACGAGGACTTTACCCTTTTATAACTTTTACTACTATTTTCTTTCGTAATAAACTCTTATTTTAGTGGAAAGGAAACGGCGGGTTCTACTCGTCAATACAAAACCACTTTTATTATGGGTAAATCTTTGGACTTACGAAAAAATATCTGCTGTTACATAGATTTTAGTGCCAATCGTAATTTTTGTATGGAACAGCACATTTTTTTCCGTATTCACGAGTAGAACAATTATAATGCAGCCTATATACGTCCCACTGCAGGACACCGGCCTTCTCTCAGAGAGAGAGTATGGGCTTAATCACCACGCGTGCCCACTGAGAATTGGCAATTTCAAGCGCTGAGGTATGTAAACACCTCAGTCACTCAGATTTCCATACGATGGTTCCCTTCGCCTTAACGTACATTTGAACATAACTTCACAAATGTACGTATATTAGAAAACAGTCATTGGTGCATGCCGGAATTCAAACCTACCACCTCCCGAATGAGAAGCCGGCGTTCTACCGCTCCGCTACTACAGCTCTAACAATAATACAGCTCAATGTGTCCTGATTTACGTGGACTGTGGTTCTGATTTTTTCAAACATTGTTTTCTTAAAGCAAAATAACAAAATTTTCCACGGCAATTAGACACCAAAGCCACGGGTTGGACGGCACACCAAATAGCACCTTCAAAGAAGAGCCCATAAAAACCTGAGCCCATTGCGACTCGGAAGCTAACCTAATAAAGTTCAAATTACAAAGAATTAAGGACTATTATTATAATATGGGAGCTGAATAAAAAACTGTAGCATTAACAAGCAACCCGCCCACTAGAGGATATCCGCTTTTTAAATCGAAACCCATTTATAAATCGAACCTAAGCGTTTTTTATTCGAACTTGACACAATCGAATCAGTTTCGAAAGTAGATCTTTATCCGGACGACACTTTACAAATATCTCTCATGCATAATGCAGGTATTTCGAGAAAAAAAGTATTACCTGGTTTTATGCAATGTACCTTTATTTAAAAAAAAAGCTTTCGGTTACATTATATGAAATTTCTCCGTGAGCGGTCACCCAGAAATCGGTTGTCACTCAGAAATTATCTCTGTTTTGATACTGGCCACTGACAAAACGTTTTTTTGTGCGGAACTGTCCAGAGAGGTCCCGAACCGACAAAAGAGTTTCCGGTCGGAAGGGAGCGTAATCTTTTACGGCTATAATCAGCGAAACTTGGCCATATGTTTGGGTGGCTACCATTATGCGGCTTTTTATATTCTCATGTGAACAGGAATTAGGTGTGAAATCTTTAGTCATCTGTTTTGCGACGCCAAAACATGTTATGTTTTAGAGCAAGAAATGGGGGTAATTAAGAATACCAATCTGGACGCTGGAGATTCAATCGGAGTGCTTTAAAACTTATCTCGAAGAAGGCGGAATTCACTTATTTTAAATAAATAATCAATTAAACGGTAAAGAGACGATCTTATGAGAATTCCTGCTCCGTAAGACAAGTTTTAAAATAAAATAAACATGTTGACTTCGTAATGCTTTCTAGACGTATTCTTAGCAACAATTTGAAGAGCTGCATAGCTCTTACGCTTATTAAAATAACGGTTATATTCCAGAGATACCGTTCAGGTTGAGCGTATATAATAAACTGACATAGTAACAGAGCAAACTGGTTTCCAACAGTTCTGTCCGTTCACATCCAGACGAACTTTCACACGGGTGAGACCTTAAAACTCGCATTTGGGACGAAAAACTCAACCCTAGCCTTATCTAAATAGAGGCGATAATAAATAAGCCAAAGGTTAAACTTGCCGAGTTTAAGTTGTTAACAGATCTAACAGTCTAAGACTGGAATGAGGCTATTTGCGTTGTCTTTACTGGAGCTTATTATAAGACTGGATTCTTGCGAGACTGCATTGATAAGAAGTAGAAAAATAAAAGGAAGATAATGCCTCTACCATTGTTTGGACTCAGACATGTGGGACTCAAATGGATGGACTCAAAGATAGACTCGAACGTGGCCGACCAAGACGAAGACGGCGGGACAACCAGAGACTTTTCTTCCGGAGTGGCGGAAGGTGGCCGGGTTTAGAGATGAGAGGAAGTCTAAAAGGAAGGCCTTTGCCTAGTAGTGGCATACAAAATGGGCCTCATATTTACGATATAAAAAATACTTAAAGAAACGTCTCCTTATTAACTTAATTCCGGAATCACTTACTCGATTTTTTGTTGGAAGAGTTCGACCAGGTTTAAGTAAGGGATTCTTTAATTAAGAATGTGCAGTGCTTACGAAAGTTTTAGCTCAAAAACGTCTGCATACAACAGACGTACCCCTTATTTTTTCCTTTTATTCTATCCACCATAATAACATATTCATACTCTGTGACAACTTCAACTTTTTACCCATTACTGTTCTAGAGTTCCAGAAGCGATTTATTGGTCAGACAGACAAACGCCTTAGGCTTATAAAAAGGCCCCGTTTGGCAACTTTAGAGTACGGTACCCAGAAAAGGCAAGTCTATATACTTAGAGCGTTTTCACATTATCCGATCCGATATCGGTGTCGGATGAGACAGCCGACATAAGATAGCGGACATCCGATAGCCGACACCATGTGCTGTTTTCACATATTTCCGACAAAATAGTTTAGATACGGCCATTTGCTCGATAGCTTAGTGCGGGCAGGTCAAATTGGCAAACTATAATAGAAAACTTTATTTGCAGTATAATTAATGTTTTCCGTGTGGCGCCGGATTAAGAATAGTGTCACTCCATTTCCTTCCGTGGATGTCGTAGAAGGCGACTAAGAAAATCAATTACCAGGAGACGGGCAGCAGCGTCTTCCTGAGATTCCAACCGCATACTGCGATCGCCAACCCGCCTGCTAAGCGTGGCGATTATGGCAAAACACCTCATCGTTATGGAAACCATGAAGGAGGCCTGCAGTAGGCGTCAAGTGGCTGATGATGATGATATATTATATTTTGAACGCAAAAAAAGATCTGTCCATATACAGTACTGGATAAATCCCATTGTGGAAGCTAGAAGATATTCACAGGGAGCATTTTATACTTACTCTTTTTAGCAAGCTACAAAACGCAGTCAGTAAGTTTTTTAATTACTTTTGTATGAGTGAATCCACATTCGATGGATGGATTATTTGCTAATTCATCTCACAAACAGTATCAAGAAACAAGATATAGCGCATCGGGCTCTGCGTAAACCGAGACAATTTAGATACACGTATAGCACACATAAAAACATTATCGTGCGACGGCTCACGGGCGTCCGATGGTGCCGCCAACATATCGGTGTCGGCTCCGATATCCGATATCGAGCCGGACAATACGAAAGACAGGTACATATTTCATATATTTTACTTATCCCGATATCGGATCGGCGTCCGACACCGATATCGGATCGGATAATGTGAAAACGCTCTTACGGTTTTATTTATTAAAAAAAAATCCGATTCCACTAAAACACTCCTCAGACTAGTCACATGAGATCTGTTTAAAGGAGCGGATGCCGTCAAGAATTATGGCGGGGTCGCGATTATTCGGGCGCGCATTATACAGGCGAATTACAGAAACTCGATCAGGTTCCATCCGGCGTACACGACTAATAACGCGTAGACGGCGCATCTCAATGAAAATACCATTGTAATGCTGATGGGGCCGCTTGCTGAAACTCACACTTCTTCTCACATACAGTCACGCCTGTCTCCCGGAGGGGTAAGCAAGAGCGATGTTTGGATTGTGCCGCGATCTTGACGTACTTTTAGGGTTCCGTACCCAAAGGGGCAAGGGACCCTATTACTAAGACACCACTGTCCGTCTGTCTGTCTGGCTGTCTGTCACCAGGCTGTATCTCATGAACCGTGATACCTAGATAGATTGCGCTGTTCTCAATGTACCTAATCCACCTTGCCTCGATCTTTGTCTAATTTTATGGAACCGTCCGTGCGCGAGTCCGACTCGCACTTGCCCGGTTGTTTTCCTAAAAAAAGCCTCGTGCGGCTCAATGAGATTTGCAGCCACATTTTCTCCGTCTACGTCTCTGCTCTGGCCCTATACAGTCTGTTCATCCTTAATTGAATCGTGTGATTTTAAAACAACACAAGTCACATGTGTTTTTAAAATAACACTTGCCCATTCTTTTTTTATTAAATTATTTACACCTACCTATTGATTTATATTAGAAAAAAAAATTGTAGTTTATTCATACAGAAATCAATATAATATGCTAAAATATTGCTGTTGTAGATATTAGTATTTGAATAAAACAGTTTTTTCTATTTCCTGCAAAGTTGTAATGAAAGGACATGTGTCGTTTTAAAATCACACGATTCAATTGTCCAATTTAGTAAACAATATTCTAACCTCAAAATTGACATTTGATGCCGAAACTAGATATTTTCTTGCAAGTTCGTGCACTTTGTTTATAAACATAGCAGCGTGTTATCCAAAATGGTGTCCCAGGTTACTTCATTTATGGGAATATGGCAGTTTTCGACTAAAAAGTCTTACTTTGCGGGTAGAATCTTGTTTACTAAATTGGACAAGTAAGGATGAATAGACTATATTGACTCTGGTCCATTTTCTGACCTACTCGCCGTGATTAAACTCCGCAGATCCGAGCGAAATCTGGACACTCTTCTTCCGAACCGAATAACTGATTCCGACTTACGTTAATAAGATGCATAATGTTCAACAGGGGACAAAAAATGCTGAAGAACAAAAGAGGATCATGGCATATTTCTCCATGCAGGCCTTCTCTTCAATGCCACACTAACGTACGTGAAATCAACGTTAATATGACTCCGTCAAACGTGGATTGCATTCTGCGTCTCCAGACTGCGATTATATGCTTTGTAAAGCATTCATTTATAAATTCGATTCTTGGAGGAAGTGGTAGTGTTGAGTAAACATTATTAATATGTAGTTTTATTTCTTCTAGTATTGACAGTACCTGCTTGAAGGTTATCTGGTATGCATAAATCTAGATTTTAATTGTGTCCTAAAATCATTAAAACGCATTTCTAAAAAACACTGGCTGTTGTGTTTTAAATATTAGATAATTTATTTATTTATTGATAATGTCGCAGCAGTAAGTACCACGCACTAAAATCAAGACCACATTACTAGATTTGTGTAAATTTTGAGCACAGAGCAAATTTAGCAAATATGAGCAAATTTAACAAATTTACATATTCTTGATCGTTAGTTCCAAGATACCATACAAGACATGACTCAAGATTTTAATTGTGTCCTAAAATCGAGACTACGAATTTCTGAAAAAAAAACCAGTTGTATGTTATTATTCATAATATATCTATTCAATTTAATTAAATAATTAATGACAGAGTAGTTATATTCTAATGCATGCACTAACAGAATCGAGGGCTAATTATTAGATTAGTGCAAATTTTGAGTACAGAGCAATCTTCAGCAAATTTAGCCGCCAATAAATTCTTGATCGCTTTTTTCCAAGACATCATATAATGGTTGCGTCTACCTATAACAAGTACAACGTACATTTATCACTTTGGGAGCAAAGCGGCTGGGAGCATCTGTGACCCAAACTTTGCCCTAACGCAATTTGTCAGGCGCGAAGACCGACCCTTTCCTGACCCTGAAACTTTTCCTCCTAACTGACCACCGAAGACCGACCGATGGTATCGGTAATGAAAGGGAGATGAGTTCTTTTGCCGACAGATCTTATTTAGTTATTTATTATTGGGGGCGTATTTCCAATTTTAAAAACCTATTTAGAGGCTAAAAATTCCACTTTGAACCCGCGACCTCTGGCTAACCGTGCCAGCGCCCTCCCAACTGAGCTAATGGGCAAGTGCAGGCTTCGGCGAAATTTTGAGCCTCTTTACAAACTTCTCTGTATTACGTACTATTTCTATTACGTACTATTACGGTATATTTCCATGTTTGTGATGTCCTTGCCTGGTTACCATAGCACAGGGTTTGCGGCCAGGACAATTGATTGTTGTGTGTGGAAGTTATTATTATTGTTATGAAAACTTATTATCTTCAAATAATTTGGTCTGTTTTACTCGTATTGCAGGATGTAAGAATGTGTATATGGATTACTATGGTTAATTCCGTATCATTGCGCCTTTAAGTGTCCCATTAATAATAAAAGAAATATAGAAATATGTAGCAGAGCAGAGTCGATTAACACACAGATTAATCAGTAGAAAGACCACTACGCAATATACATCGAATTGTCATAATAAAATATTCCTTGCAGTTTTATTATGAAACGCGACGCTGGTCCCAAACGAGTATACCTAACGCCAACAGTAACGTAAACTGGTTGACAAATACCTGACAAGATGAGGTAGGTTAGGGCCAAGCAGACAAGACAGCTCTTGGGCCTTCCCAAGAAGCGCGAATCGCAGGTGAATGAAAGTCCCTACAATACCGTCTGGGAGGACCGCCGACCGTTCGGCACGACTACGCCGTGTCATTTACCTACTCGGTGAGGTACTGGTACATTATTTTTGTTGCACTAACCCGTGCTGAGGACAATTTTAAAAACCTCTTTAGAGGCTAAAAATTCCACCCATGCCGGGACTTGAACCCGCGACCTCTGGGCCAGAGGCTCTGGCTAACGGTGCCAGCGCTTTCCCAACTGAGCTAATGGGCAAGTGCAGGCATCAGCGAATTACTCGGGGCTGCAAAAAAACAAACTGTAACTGGTTTGTCTTGAGGTCAGTCTCTAAATATCTTAAATTAATCTTAGATATTTCTTAATAATACAATACTACATATCAATTACTGAGACACTATCTAATTTACGTTTAAACTAGCAATCGATCTGGATAGGTTTAATTTTTAGAAAACGTCGTTTTATCAGTGTTTTTAGGCAATGAAAAACTATCACACAAAAAAACTATAAAAATATCATTAGAACACCAAGGTAAATTTCGCCACCATCTACAAGGTTGTAATAGTTCAGGTGGGAAATCGGGGAAAATCGGGCGGTCCCGAAATTAGAAGACGCCGGTTCGAGCCTGTCTTCAGTCCGATTATTGTTTTTCTTTTTCTCCCCTTTTTTTTCATCGTATTTAAATATGAGTTCCAAAAAACACGATTAACAAAAAAAAATATCGAGCAAAGCTCGGTCATCCAGGAATGACGACGCGAGTCGCTCGTTTTAATGCGGTCAAATGTCACAGGTCAGCGACTCGCGCCGTCATACTACACGACAGGTGAGATAAAGTTATAGACTGAAAAGTGATAAAAAAACATCGAGCCGACGTACCGAGTGCGTGCTAGGCCGTCGGGACACCTGCGGAGCCGTGAAAAGGTAACTCGACTGATTTATTACGAGCTAAGAGAATCCCGGACAAAGAGTGTGCTGGTCACCGTTCAGCGCCACAAAAGCGTCCAGAATGAACCTGTTTCGCAAATTTGAATGGCACGCCGAGAATAATATTGATTTTTGTGTGGCGCCTTTCTGAAGCAGAGAGAAAGGTTGTGAAAGATGGTGTGTTCCTGGAAGCGGAGGGGAGCAATTTTTGCAGACAATCAGAAAGATCTTGTAATGTCTTCGCTTGCTCGGTCATCAAAATTGAGCACGCCGTTGAAAAGCAACTTTGCACTCTAAATGACATAAAAATTTGCAAACATACGCAGCACAATTGGCAGCCTTCTTGCTATTTGTAATATCTTTCACCTAGTTGTGCAATAACGTGTTCTCTATCTCTATCCATCTATCTAAAGGCAATTTCTTCCCGACAACCCTATGATGGAAACTTGCTGAATGAAAAGTGAGACGGTAGTCTCAGACGGTAGTCGGTGCAAATATGAATCATAAAAATCTAAATGAAAAATAAATACATATTATTATGTAAAAAGTTTATCTCATTTCGCTCTTCCTATCGCATCGCACACCGCTGCTTTATGTAGCCTCAGCCTAAAAGCAAAATTTGATTTTGTTAATTATACAACTTAGTCTTGGCAGCAAAGTCAAACAAAGGTGATGTCGAGAAAGTCTACAATCCTGTGACGCTCCTGGGCGTCTGGCGGTTAGGCGTTAAACTCCGGATTATATGAGCCGTAATTCCTCAAGTTAATTCATTTTCTTTATTACAATTACAATACGCGGGTTGCTAGGCGTTTTTGCGGGGCGGTTAGAATACCGTGACTGAATTATTGGTGAGCCAAATGAACTTATTCTTATTTTTATAATCGCGTTCGGTTTGCTGGCCAGTGATGGCGGTTTATCTACTTTTTGTGATTGTATACAAAAAACCTAGGATAGTATTAAATAAAGATTACTGCATACGTTGTCTATGCATTTTAAGCAATTTTATAGTACGGGATTTGGGGAGTCGTCTCCCGAATGTAACTTTTTAGTCACGAGCGTAATTGCTACAAAAAACGCTACGTAAATCATCTGTAATAGATGCATGCATAGGCCTCATTATTTGTACTGTGCCATCGATTTGATATAATTAAATAATGCGGGATCACACACATTGCCGATAACAGTAATATTAAACAGAGTTGTTTTGTTTGAGCACGTTAACTTTTGCTACATAACTTCAAATTTGCTCATTAACATTTTTATTGGGTACACGTAAAAATACTGTTTTTTTTTTTCACAAATATTTTTTTTTCAGGCTAAAGAAAGGGCTACACGCCATTACAAACAGCTTTTTCTATGGGGCCATCTCTGAAACCGCGGAAAATATCAGCTAGAACGGCTGTATTGACGGGTACAAATACGTAGCAAACCTACTCATCCAATTTCCGCGAGAGAGATTAGCTTAGACCAGGGTTTCTGAAAGTGGGGTAGGGGGGTTTGCTATTCGACGATAGGGTAGGCAAGATTTACAAAATGTAATGTACTTTCATACGGACTTTTCTCACAATGTCTTACAAACCTTCTGAATGATATTTATGGGATAGATAGATCTATAAATTTTCCTTCTTCAAATCTTCTAATTTGTGAAAAAAAACTAGAGTTGACAACACTGGTTTTTTATTTTTTTATTTATTGTTAATTGCGCTTGGGGGGGTTAGGGGCTCGTTGTCACCTAGAAAGTTTAACAGGGCTAGGACAAGCCATTAAGAAACCCTGGCTTGGACCTATGAGTCAGCACACCCATTTCTGTCCCCCGTCCACCGCCCACGTCATTCCACATTCCCACAAAACGCAAGGCCGACGACGTCTACAGAACATCTGCCGACCAGTACGACCGGTATTCGGTGCGCTTACCCCAGTGTAGCGGGTTAAGACGACCTATGCGGGACTTATAGGTAATCACACCACTTGCATACGACGAACTACCCGCAGATCAACTTTTTTTTTAGCTTATGTGAATAAATAAACTAAAAAAAAAAGTTGAAAAGTTAACGATATAAAAACAAAATGTTTAATATTTAATAGTACCAAACTGTGAATACAGTTTCTTAGTTTCTTAGCGGTTGCTACTTAAAATGTTAACTTCAACAGCACTCGACATAATAGATGTTTATCTGTGGATGTATATCTTCCGATTTTTTTATGATTCACTGCAGGGCACTGGCGTTCTCTCAAAGAGAGAGTATGGGCTTAATTACCACGTGTGCCCACAGCGGATCGGCAACTTCAAGCGCTTTATTTTATTTACTTACTATTTCGTCCACGTCACGCTTCAATGAGTTATCTAGGACATGACGTCCCTAGAGAAATTAGAGTAGACACAGGTAAAGGGATCGATGAAGAAGATACGTACCTAAATGGGGTTTCATCATTATCATCATCATCATCATCATCATCATCATCATCATCATCATCATCATCATCATCATCATCATCATCATCATCAGCCATTTGACGCCCAATGCATATGTCGTTCTTTTTTTGAAATAAACAGTTTAATTTTTATTTTTTTTACATGAGCCTCCCTCATGGTTTTCCAACCTTCCCGGTCTTGTGCAGTCCGCATTCAGCGACTCCTCGCCACCGCAACCAGGTGTGACGACCTGGTTACGGTGGCGGGGTTGAAGGTTTACATACTTTACAGACGTCACAATTCAAACAGAGTTTGACACACACATTTTTTGCACCACAGATTAATGTACCCTTCAGATTCTCTTTAATTCTACTGTATTGTAGCCTCAGACCACAACACTGATGGAAGCTGATATCTATATTACCGACCCAGTCTAGCTTACATACCAATTTAAGAAAAACAAGTGTAAATGGTTTATTTCTGCAAAATAAATAAATAAATTTCATAAATTTCACTTCATTAACCCACTGTAAAATCAAGTTTTCTCTCAATATAAGTTGTTCCCCTCAAATTTTGGGATGTAATTTTCGGCAATCCCAGGTCTCTGCCTACCCCTACGGGGTACAGGCGTGAGTTTATATAACGTATTGTAGTAACACTCTTGCATGGGGATTTTGTTACACACTTTAAAAATCATCTTGGCAGTACGGACACAAAAGACCTGTGAGGGGCGTTGCCTCCTCAACAATTGAAACCACCAGAAGGGATTTGCAGGATGTATTTTGGTATGCGAGAAAATTCGTGTCAATAAGAACGAGTGACTTGAAAACCACTGACTCTTGACAGATGAGCCGCGCGGCGGCGGCGGGAACGTTCCGCCGGCCAGCACGCGTGAGGCGCGCGAACGCTCCATGTAGGATGCACTACAGACCCATGTTTCTTACACTTATTAACTAACTACCACACAACGCAATCACTTGTCCTGGTAACGAACTAGGATACCCTGTGCTATGGTAACCAGGCAAGGACATCACAAACACTTAAATACACCCAGACTGAGGTCATATGCATAAATGCACGACGGCCCTCAATGGGAATCGAACCCACGACCTTCGGCATGGTAATCAGACGATACCGCTAGCTAGACCAACGAGGCAGCCACACTTAGTCATTACTTAGATTTTAAAAACCTATTTAGAGGCTAAAAATTCCATCCATGCCGGGACTCGAACCCGCGACCTCTGACTAACCGTGCCAGCGCTCTCCCAACTGAGCTTATGGGTAAGTGCAGGCATCGGCGAAATTTCGAGTCTCTTCACAAACTTCTCTGTGTTACGTTCAAATCCCGACATGGGTGGAATTATTAGCCTCTAAATAGGTTTTTAATGTTGTCCTCAGCACGGGTTAGTGCAACAAAAAGAATATAATCATTACTTCGACGCTACTATTAAGGCTTCAAGTGAGGTCAGCAGATGGCCAGTAGGTTTAATATCTAGGTTTACACGACGGGTTAAAGTGACAGCCTAATCGGAGGATGCGATGATAAAGTAATTGGTAAATAATTAATGGTTGACGTTTTCTCTCCACAGCTGTCGCGGCGCAGTCTGTCGGTACCTTGTTCACATTTGAAGGACTGACAATTCGTTTCTCAACCATAAAGAATCTTTTAATCACACTGCTTTCAGGCACCTTTAGAGGACATTTTCTGTTTTGTACACCAAGTGAAATAAAATAAAATAAATTTTTTTGGTATTACACTTCCATTTGGGTCAGGTAAAGATAATATACTAGATGGGCGCAGAAGTGTGGGCAGGAAACCGACGAGATGGACTAATGACCTGTTCCTATACATGAAAAATCAGGGTTGCTTGTTGACTACGGAAGCCTAAAAAGAAGATACTTCTCACTTAGAAGGGAAATCTGAAATCATCTGTTTTGTTGTTGCTGTCACTCTCGGTCAAGTTTGCCCGTTGCCCGCGAAGTCAAGGCAGGTTTATTGCTATCCACAATACAAAGTTGTATTTATTTTTTCGGATTCCTTGAGGTTTATTACACGCACCAAATCCTGAACGATGCCAATCGTCTGTCAAATTAGTATTGAGTTTGACAGATAGACGATTGGAATCGCTCAGGATTTGGTGTAGAAGTAGCCATTGCTCAGGCCCACTGACTCGTGCCGGTAGATGGCGCCAGTGGCGCGTAAAACATTGCGCAGTTAGAGCTAAAAATAAACGCTTTTTACAGACGTTTCACGTTAAACCAACGGCCGGGTAACCAGACCCAGCCCCAGTTCGATAATCTCTCAAGTAGGTACTCGGTACGCTAAGAAAAATCGTAGATGCGAGATTAGCTACCAAAGTCACAAATGACTAGGACATATAGTCGAAAGGTTCACCGTGCATAACACGAACCGGTCAGCGAAGACAAAGGAGACGCGCATGCACAGGTCCTGCCAGTAAACCACAAGTAAAACAGCAAGTCTCTTTAACGACCCGGCGCTCGGCGAAAACTAGTTTACGATAATCGATAATAAAACCTTCCGTTTTATTGGGCAGAAGAGAATACATCTCGGCATGCGGTCCTGTCAGTTACACTAGGGAGGTGTGATAAAACCTCGCAGAGTAAGAGTACTCTTCAGTAAAACTGCCACGGAATGACATAGTTCGGAGCGCGGGGACACGGATTTAATTTTTACTCGTGATGACCACTCGAACTTTTTGTAAACATAGCCTTAAGCCATTCGCTCACCTATATCCCTGCCACCTTCGGCCACACCGGAAAGAATCCGGTTAGGTCGTCCCGCTATCTACGCTGAGGCAACTACCTTTTGTGGCCACTTAGATACACCACAGGCTACATCTATGGTCCTGTTTTATTTATTCATTTTGTCTGTTGTGTATGTATTTAGTTTTCTTTCTGTTGTTATGCATATTATGTTACTTATCTGCTTATTTTGTTTCTGTGATGTATCTTGTTGGTAGAATAAATGTCAAAAACCTATTTAGAGGCCAAAAATTCCACCCATGCCGGGACTTGAACCCGCGACCTCCGGCTCACCGTGCCAGCGCTCTCCCAACTAAGCTAATGGGCAAGTGCAAGCATCGATGAAATTTCGAGCCTCTTTACAAACTTCTCTGGGTTCAAGTCTCGGCATGGGTGGAATTTTTAGCCTCTAAATAGGTTTTTAAAATTGTCCTCAGCACGGGTTAGTGCAACAAAAAGAATATAATAATAAATGTATTTCTTATTTTTCTTCTTCTTCTATCTCGGTCTCGGTTGGCCACGTTTGCGGTATCCGCTGCGTGGTAGCAACCAGTGGTGACATTAGCCCATCCGTCTAGGCCTATGCGACGAGGCCTGCCCACTTCCATTTCACGTCAGCTGTTGCAGCTCCAACATCGGCGATTTTATCCTTTGGAACGCAGCGTGGTGTTCCACATTTAATCCTTCTAAGCTTCTAACACTCAAGAGGCTGCTCTCTGACAAACCTTGAGTATAGACTTCCGATGTCAAAGACCAGGTCTGGCGATTTTGCACGCTACGAGCTTGAATTGAAGGGGCAAAATCGGCCGGTATGAAATTATTTCCATTCCAACAAGCCAAGCTGCCTGATGAACGATAACAGGATCTCTTGATAACGATAGCGCCCATCCAGTCGCTCATGCCGTTTAAGTTCCAGTGGCCTGTGTGTTTTTTAATAGGAAAAAGTTCATGTAGATTAGATTAGATTAGAACACTTTATAGTGCTTTTTCATCGTTCAATCCTTTGTGGGCACGCGCAGTGCTTAATCCCACACTCTGGCCCCTCTCTTTAAGGGTTAAGTCGGCCGAAACAAATCATTGACCGATGGTCATTTTTACAGATGTAATTTTCGCTTGCTTTTCGCAAAACACTTTGGAGTCACCGCAAGCTCATTGGATGTGCTTGTACCACAATATCGTTTATGACCAAGCCGTTTTGCGTGACAGTAGTACAGTAGGCCTCATGGTAAGTCACCGGCCTTATGCAGATTAACTGCCGGATTCGGATTTAGGTCCGTTTTCTATATTACAAAATGTTGAAAAATCCTACGTTAAAAACCTATTGTGATACCGTCGGTAGGGTTACCTTCATCATCAGTCATTTGAGCCCACTGCAGGACATAGGCCTCCTTCGTGGTTTTCATAACCATGAGGGGTTTTGCCGTAATCGCGACGCTTGGCAGGCGGGTTGGCGATCGCAGTATGCGGTTGGAATCTCAGAAAGACGCTGCTGCCCGTCTCCTGGTAATTGATTTCCTTAGTCGCCTTCTACGACATCCACGGAAGGTAATGGAGTGACGCTATTCTTAATCCGGCGCCACACGGAATATGGTAAATAGGCTTACCTTGAATATAGGAAACGAACATTAGGAATATAAGTACTTTTTTTTTTAAGTCAAATTTAAACTACTATTTGCGCAGCCATACTTATGAATGGTGAAATACGTACAAAATATACACGTACGTAAACTCACGCCTATATCCCGGAGGGGCGGGCAGAGGCCAAGGTTTGGCACTTGCCGCGATTCTGACAAATGTTTCTATGGAAAAATATTAGGATTTTTTTTTTATTCTTTGATATTTTTCATTAAAAGTTATAATACATTGGTTTAATTTTTTTTATATATCGACAAAATCTCAGTCTGACTTTTTCAATAAAAATAACACTTTAAATCGATAAGTTATAGTCAAACTAGCTGACCGGGCAAACGTTGTTTTGCCATATTAATTAGCCTACGACCTATTCTTAGACCTACCAAATATACCCAAAAAGACATAAAGATCGCTGAAGCCGTTTTGCAGGAGTTCGATAACAAACACTGTGATACGGGATTTTTATATATTAGATTAACCCGGGCGAGTTGGCGTAACGATGAATATATTATGCCCAACAGTGGGCGTCTTTCATAAGCTGTATAGTTAGAAAGATAGTCAAATTTACAGTAGCATAAGTGAAATAACAAGTAGTCGCTGGATGCGGGAGGCACAAGACCGGGAAGCTTGGAAAACCATGAGGGAGGCCTATGTCCTGCATTGGGCGTCAAATGGCTGATGATGATGATGACGAAGTAGTATAAGTGATTATTGTACCTTATCATGTTTGAAGACAAATAAACATTTTCTATTTCTATTCAGTGACTAAATTTTAGTGAAACGCGCGGACATCGCGCAAGCTACTGTACTATACCCCTTCTTGGCTACGGGCACTAGTGGAAAAAAGGATTTAGGACATAAGACTGTCGTAGCTATTGATCTGTAGATCGTAGTCTATCTGCGATCCCCACTACGTTACAGGAAACCGCCGAGGGGCCTTTTGAAAAAACGCTGCCGACAATAGACAAGGCACTAGCGACCAAACTGATCGCGGTGTATCCATACGAATCGGTACTTGCAATGCGGGGTGCCTCACAAGCGCGGTGACTGGTGATTGTGTATGAAAAAAAAGCTTATATTAAAAACAAAACCCGACTGCTAAAAGCTATAGCAAGATCTAATTGAGTGCGTTGGTTTTTTCATCGATATCCATTTTATTTCGCTTCATCAACGTTCATTAGTCGCGGTTTCGGGCCCTTTTTGTCTTGCCCTTCGCTAGTACATCCCTTATGGGTCAAAAAAATTTGGATAGTTCGTCACCGATACGATAAGAAGAATATGGTATATTTACTTTATTTTATTTTACACAACAGACGGGTAACGTTACATGTTTTAGTATCATGGTGAAGGCTTATAACCTAGCATGTCCAGCTGGGACCTACATTCCCTCCACATATTTCTGTCGCATGTCCTTCTGCCTTCATCATCTTCACACGTCCAAACCAAGGCAACATGCCTTTCTCAATTCTAGTCACTACATCCTCTTTCAACAAATTTCTCTAATCGCACTAGGTCCACGCGCGAAAAACGCAACTCTTCTCTGATTTCGCAGTCGGGTGAAAAACTCTTTTCGTCTCTTCGAGAAAAGGCCAGCCAGCTGGCGTGCAAGGTAGATTTCCCTTGGAATGTTGGCAACATTCCAAGGGAAATCGTTATGGGAACCCTCGGTTCGGATAAGTCTCAGGGCGGTGTCTTTGATTGGCTATATTTGTCTTTATGTGTCTTTTTAGGTTTCGGCACCAAGGGTGACAACAGGACCCTCTAGCTGTGTTTACGTCTGTTTGTCTATAAAGGGCTTTATCTCTTGTACCGCGGGTTTAACAAATAATAATGTTTATGCTCTATTTTTTTTATTTCCTTCTGCCAAAGTATGCCGCAGTGCACTCAGTGGGTAGTAGTCTGTTTCCATACTAATGAAAAAAGCGGATAAGTGCAAGTCGGACTCGCCCACCGAGGGTTCCGTACAAATTTGTAGGTACTACTTACATATTATAAATAGTTCAGGAATCGAGACTCGCAGTTTTTCCGAGCTTTTCCCGAACTTCAGACATTTTGTTTTTGTAAATGTATAGTTTCAGATTTTTCCTTGTACTTGTAGTATAAGACGATATTATTTGCCAAATTTCATAGTTCTATAGGTCAACGGAAAGCACCCTATAAATTTTGATTCCCTTGAGTGTCGAAATATACGTTTTTTGAGGCATAAATCGCTGTAACTTTTTTACGTTAGCTTAGTAGTTTGATTTTATCACAGCTTCAAGGGACTGTAGACCATCGTTTTAATATAAACTCGATACCTCCACGCCTTCCCAAGAAAAGGTATTGACAGAAAGACGGACGGACGGACAACAAAGTGATCTTATACGGGTTCCGTTTTTCCTTTTGAGGTACGGAACCCTAAAAAAGGAAGACTATACCAATCCCTGTTTTGTGCTGTATCACAAATGAACCAAACTGTTAAGTGGAACATGTTCACACACCACAGAACTTGAAATTTGATAATCTGCGGTGGGCACGCTTGGTGACTGAGCCCACAAACTCTCTCTGACAGAAGGCCTGTGCGCTACAGTAGGATTACCCCCACTCTAGACCCAGTCTTTGCTCACCATCGTGCGAATTTGTCTCACTGTACCTAGTGAGATGTACTTATGACAATAACCGCCATTAAATTACGGGTGCGTATGAAAAAGCTAAATGTCAAACCGCAGGGTATGTTTAAGGGCAATAAAATATTATAGTTGTAATTAATAATAAAATACAGCACTTCGGTAAATAAGCAATCTTTCCAATGGCTCACCCCCGTATGAAAGATTTGGACATTATACGAAAACCTGTAAGTCGACCACACTGCCGGGCCCATGCCTTCTCTCAGAAAGAGAGTATGTGCGTAATCACCACGCGAATACGAGTAATGCTCGACAAATAACTTGACCAAATGACTTCGACTTCGCACAAAGGTATTTCGGGTTGGCGGGATACGCGAGATGTATTCGATTGTGACTGTTTGTCTATTACTAATGTAAGTATCCAGTTATTTATGCATTTTGTTATGGTTACTACATCACTACAACCGACCTACGGGGTTTCTGAAAATAATAAAAATTCAAATGTGAAACGGTTGCTATCTCGAAAACTTGACACTGGCAGAACCCTTTAATTAAGAATTGAATTGAATTAGAAATCTTCGAACAATTTGCTCTTACATATTGCGCGGATTTTTGTTCAAATTTGCAGCGGAAATTATACCCAGCACCCACAGGAATACCCGCCCATCGAGAATTTAGCTAAATAAACGTAATATGACATTACTTTGGAGGAAAACATCGTGAGGAAGCCAGAGTGTCTGAGGTGTCCAGATATCTCAGCGCTTGAAATTGCCAATCCGCGGTGGGCACGCGTGGTAATTAAGCTCATATTCTCTCTCTGAGAGAAGGCCTGTGCCCTACAGTGGCTGCATTATCTTTTATTAAGCTACAAATTTAGGTAAAATGTGCTGTTCTCAGTACCAGAAATCCGCTGTGGGTACTGGTAATGCCCGACAGATAACTTGAATAAAAATCCGCGCAGTCGCGATGAGTTTGCGATGCATGAATTCTCGGAGCGCGAGTCCGCACCCAGTCAGTTTTTTTCATGTATCGGCTATTAATGCATAACCAGATGTGACCAGATCGAACCGGATTGCTCATACCAGCGATTCCCGAGATAGTCCATTCCTGCACTGACGTCACCGTCTTTGATCACAAAGGTCGCGGCGACTCATTCCATTTCCGGGGGTTGCTCACGGAAATAACCCTTACGGTCCGACAGAAATGTGTAACAGGGAGTATGACTAAGATCTAATTGGATTTAGGAATAAATATATGAAATAAGGATAAAAAGACGGCTAACTTAGGCCCACCCGCGCTAAAGCTATCTGAGAGCACTAATTATCTGTTTATCCAGGGGTAAACTCTATCCAGTGATTAAGCCTAAAAAAGTCTTGCATCATGACATTTGCAGAGATATTTATTTGCTTATTATGCCCGGATACGTATTTATTTATTTAGTTACTTATCCATTGATTTGGCGCAAGTCACCCTGAGCAAGTTACGTCTTCTTACGTCTACAACTTACTTCCACTTACATCGTTAACGTGAACTATTTGAATTTAAGAAGTAAAAAAAATCAAACACCTCATTCTAAGATTAGCTTGAAGAGCTCTCTCCGGTACCTAAAGTGTTATTATTAGAAATAAGTTCACCTTTACAATTTCATATAATAAATCTTACACCGTATGCAATAAATAATAAAATTGTGTGCATTTTGATAAAACGTCCAACCTCAACTTTCTTTACACTACTCTCTTTTTACGTCATGTGCTTTAGTGTACAATAAATAATTTTCTTATTCTTCTTCTTCTCTCTGTCAGAGAATTACTTCCATAGAGCTACTTCCTGATAACACGACGAAATTATTTAGACGTATCGTCAAGAAATCTAAAGCTTACCCAACACTTGCATGAGCGTCGCAACTTACCTAAAACAAAAACGAAACATACATTAATAATTAATAATAATAACTTCCACACAACTCAATCACTTGTCCTGGTCCCAAACTAGGATACCCTGCCATATGGTAAGGCAAGGACACCGATAACATCAACCTATGACATATGCTGAGTAAAGAACCTTTTCTTGTAAGTACCATGGCACACAGCGTCTCCACCATAATCACTTCACCGCTACTGTAGTGTTTAGAATTAGTTTATTTATTATTACTTTTTACTTTGAGCGAGTTTACTGGTTTTCCATTTTATTATTTGTAAGATTTTATGTGTGTTGTGGTATCTGAATAAACGTTTTTCAATTTCAATTTCAACGTGGAAAAACACCCAGAGTGAGGCCATTTGTACAAATGTACGGCGGCCCCCAGTGGGAATCGAACACACAATCTCCGGCATGGTAATCAGACGTGATACCGCTAGACTAACGTGGCAGTCAATGGGCATTGTCTTAAATATTGACAATAGTTACAAATGACACATAATTTTAAAAGTATAACGTCAGTAAATATAATGCTACAAATTTTAAATTAATAATATTCACTGGGAATGAAAGTAGGTGTAATATTTTTGAATAAAAAGCCAAGATATTGACATCTCGGTATTTCGCAAAAAATTTATCTTTTGCGTTGTGTACAGATTGGGTGTCTTTTGTTTATTTAAAGAGTTATTGTATCGAAACATGGTACCACTAGAAACTGACAGCTCGTACTTCCGTGTATAACGTACTTCCAGTTTCGTAAGTTCCGGTTCTTATTTTTCGCTTCAAAAATTATTTAACGCAGCACAAAACTAAATATTTAGCCCAGGCTCTCAAATTACCAATTTTCTTATTTCAAATTACCTTATTAAATAGTTCTGATTCCGAACTCCATTAATAAATAATTTATGAATAGCTCTCTCAGCCTTATCTTACCTTATCAGAAGCAACATTAACAAACATGGCCAAGGTTAAAGGGCATAAACGACAGAACCAGATAACAAAATCCGATCTAATTGACATAAAGAGGTCAGATAGATAGTCTAACATTTTTTATATAGTCTTTATACGTCCCACTGCGGGGCACAGGCCTCCTCAGAGAGAGAGTATTTGCTTAATTAATTACCATGCGTGCCCACCGCGGATTGGCAATTTCAACCGCTGATATGTGATGTGACACCGAAAACACGCAGGTTTCCTCAGGATGTTATCCTTCACCGTTAGTGAGTGGTATTGTTATTACAACTTCACAAATATGCGTGACTTAGAAAACAAAGTCATTGGTACATGCCGGGCTTCGAACCTACGAGCTCCCGAATGTGAGGCCGGTTCTACCACCGCGAGTAAATAACCACCGTTTAAAGTCATAAAAAGAGTGCTTGGAGAGAGAAGAAAGCATTTTTGACACAAGGTCTTTGAATATCAACCGCCAGTTTCTCGTATACTAACAATCCTTTAATCTAATGGTAACAAAAGATTAACGGTCAAAATCAAGTAAGTGAATCCGGAGTTAAGTTAATAAAAGATTAACACCCCGTTAGTACAAAACATAACATAACATAACACAAACCGGAGGAGTAGGCAGAGACTATCAGAGAGTAAATCGTATTAAATCCTCGTGTTCACTTGTAAAAATAGGAGTTTAAAATAGATAGTAAAAAATACTATCTTAGGGCCGCTCCTTTTCCTAGTCTATATAAATGATTTACCGTTAATGGTACAAAAATGTCTGAGATAGTGTTATTTGCTGATGACACGTCACTTATTTTTAAAATAAGGAGACAAGAAAATAATCTTGACGATGCAAATAATGCTCTCTCGCAAGTACTAGATTGGTTCACAGCAAATAATCTGCTGCTAAATTCTAAAAAGACAAAATGTATAAAGTTTTCCTTACCTAAGGTACGAGTAGTTGAGAACAACATAGTAATTGGACATGAAAAACTAGAATTTGTAGATGATACTGTATTTCTGGGCATCACAATCGATGCAAAACTACAATGGGATCCACATATTGTAAAATTAGCACACAGACTTAGCTCTGCAGCATATGCAGTGAAAAGAATTAGGGAACTCACTGACGTTGCAACTGCTAGGCTTGTTTATTTTAGTTACTTTCATAGTATTATGTCCTACGGTATACTACTATGGGGCCGGGCAGCAGACATTGAGACTATCTTCAACTTGCAGAAGAGAGCCATCCGATTTATTTACAAGTTAGGTAGTAGGGATTCGCTAAGAGATTTCTTCAAAGAAACCAACATCTTAACAGTTGCATGTCAATACATTTATGAAAATATTATGTACATTAGAAAAAATATCAAAGACTTCGAAAATGTTGGTGGCCACCATAATGTTAATACTAGAAATAAACATAAATTGTCATTTCCACTATTTAGACTTGCAAAAGTTAACACATCCTTTATGGGGCACTGTATAAGGTTCTACAACAAAATTCCTCAAGATATATTAGATTTACCTCCAACGCGATTTAAAAAATGTGTTAAGCACATTTTGTGCAAAAAAGCTTACTATAACATCCAGGATTATTTAGAAGACAAAGATGTTTGGCATTAAACAGTAGATTAATATTATTTAAAGGACGATTGTGACTAGTGTTCAACACATTCATGACTAATATTTTAAGTTGAAAACTCTGTTAATTAAGTTAAAACGTGTTTTGAAAAGAATAAATGTGGAGTTTCTTTGTTAGCTTCTTCTCCACATAATCCATTAATTGTGAAACTAACCACTTTGACGTTCATTAAGTAAACATTCTGTTTTTACAATGAATAAAAATATTTGAATTGAATTGAATTGAACTAGGGTCTGCCACTCCTGACAGACCTCTTTCGCTTCATCAACATTAGTCGTTGCATGCACGCACGCCGCACAAGTGCGAAGCAACTTCTTATTATTTCTCTGATAATAATAAAGGGCGTCACAGACGGCGAAGACACGATTATATTTCATCTTAAGACACAATATCGCTCGCCATACAATTCAACGGAGAGATATCAAAATATGAAAATAAATATTATCTTCGTCGTGTGTGATGGTCCATTGAATTGTATGGCGAGCGATATTCTGTCTTAAGATAGTGTCTTCGCCGTGTGTGATGCCCTTAAATGCAGATGACGAACTTAGTATCTCGAGTTTCGGAAAACGGATATGGGGAAACATAACTACGAATTTATCTGTATACGAATGTTCTCAAAGGAGAACAAGCATCACAGATTATTCGTCACAACTAAAAATAGGTATTTAAATGCAATCGGCTCACCATGCATCGCCCGAAAAGATGACAGCGTGGTGTGGCATTTGTCTGTCATACATAACATACATACATAAGCAGCCTATATACGTCCCACTGTAGGGCACAGGGCTTCTCTCAGGGAGAGAGTATCTGTCTGTCCGTTTCTTCAGAAAGATTTGAGAATCTAAAAATAATGTCCTGTAACGGGTTTTCAAATTATGTAGAAGTTAATTTAAAACTAGCTGTGCCCGTGACTTCGCTCCCTTGGGATTCGGATAAAAAGTACTCCATGTCTAAGTGGCAGATATTATAAAATGCGTTCATTTAAAACACGCTTGACCCAAAAGCTACGCATACTCGACACCAAAAAAAGTCACTTTGTCCCTAGAATGTTGCTAAGAAATAAATATTTTAATTTTACTAAAATATTTAAAATTTCCACACCCAGACGCTTTACTTTCAGCAATCTTAAGGCACGGAGCGTAAAAAAAACCAGCGCGTGCGCTACGCTTGTTTGAGATCCCGAAGTATGTGTAAATATTTTTTTCAAAAAAGATTGTCCACTAATGCATGTTTATCTATCAGGATCGTGGCCAGTGGCAGACCCTGGTCTCTGCCTACGAATCAGAGATACAGGCGTGAGGTTATGTTATGTTGCTATATTTTTCTAAAATCTAAAACGTTCCATGGGAAGAAATTTTCAGTATAGATGCAATTCTGCAACTAGAAAGTGTGCGACGTAATGATGTAGAGAATACGTCGGTTTTAGGAAGGGTGTCAGTATATTAACACCCGGTATAGCGGGATGAATTAAATTTTCAATGGATAGGCAAACCAAAAAATTTCCTTGGACCATTTTGTTTGCGTCCCCAGACCGATATCGGCCAGCAGTCAAACGTTCCCGAATATATCTTGGGTTTTTCTCAGGGTCAGCAGTCTTGTGCCGTCGGGTGTGATCAGGTTATCGTCGAGGGAGGGAGGCTAAGATGTCAACGGTTTGAAAATCGTTTCGTGTAAAGTTACCTACTATTAGAAGATTATAAATATGTATATATAAATAACTAGCAGTGCCCGCGACTACGGTCGCGTGGTTAACGGTTTAGCCTACAGCCTACGTTTACCCTGAAGGTCCATTCTAAATACTGGGGAAACATATTTTTTAAATTTATTATCCGCAGAAGAACCCGAGTTACCGATATAGCTCGAAGAATTGCTCAGTTGAAGTGGCAGTGGGCGGGGCACATAGCACGGAGAATGGCCGTTGGGGTGAAAAAGTTCTGACCTGGCGACCGCGGACCGGACGACGCAGCGTGGGACGGCCGGCCACCCGATGGTCTGACGACCTGGTTACGGTGACGAGGAGTCGCGTGAAGCTTGGAAAACCATGAAGGAGGAGTGTCCTGCAGTGAGCGTCAAATGGGTTTACCCCCTACATGTAAACATATAAACTTACAAACTTTTCCTCTTTATAATATTAGTCAAATATAGATCAACATAGATAGACAGTACAGACTTGGAACCCGAGTATATGAATAAGAGCCCTCGAAAAATAAAAGAAGCGTTGAGACGCGTCGTTTTTTCACTTCAGAGAACCACTCCACTTCGGAGAACCGTACTTTCGATTATAATATATGAAACCAAGGAAAACCGATAGCTAATCAAGAAAGGAGTGTGAATTGTGGAAGGTAGCTAAGTAAAATCGATTGTAATAAATTTACGGAACAACTGGTTGGAGGAAGTCTGCAAAAACAGAATTGGGCCAATGCCTTTTCTTTCCCTTTGCGGTTGGTAAAGTAAGTTATTGCTCTCTCAAAATAATTATAGTTAAGTAGGTACAAGACATGTGCGCCGCCACCGCCTTTGGACACGCCGCCGGCGTGAAGTTGGCGTGTCTTTCTGGACTAAACTGGATTAAATAACAATCAAACCACTTCCATAATGTAAAAGCTGATATAATTTTTTTTACTGAGAATTTTAACAAATTGCCTGCTTCAATTTGCAAGAGTCTTATTGGAAGTGTTTTAATTATCGATAGTGAAGAAACGGTTGGGTGGTAGCCGGTAGCGGTGGTAGCCTAGAGGGTAGAACATTAGACTCGGAAGCGAGAGACCCAGGTTCGATTCCCAGTGCGAGCATGTACCTATGACTTTGTTTTCTAAGTGACATACTCCTTGGTAAGAAAAAAAATACTGGCAGGCATAGCTCAGAAACATATTTGTAATATTAATAAAGAAAGAAATCTTCGATTCTCTTGTGTTTTTTTCTGAATGTAGTAATTTTTGAAAGGGATTCAAGCCTTGGAAAAGCACTGGACTCGGTGTGTAGAGACTCGGAGACTATGTAGAAAAATAAATTATTAGGTTATCAATAGTCATTATATTCTATCTCATTCTCACTACTTTTTGATCTCCCTCGTAGTAATAATCACAATAACTTCCACACAACACAATCACTTGTCCTGGTAAAGATAAGAAGAATACGTATTCTTAAATCAGTTCCTGCATTCGTATTGTGCATATTTTGTAGTACACACAACACGCTCACTTGCACTGGTTCCAAAGCAGGATACAGTCTTCTATCTATGGTAACCAGGCAAGGGCATCACAAACATGGCAATACACAGAGACTGAAGTCATTTGAACAAATCCAGTGCGGATCGAAACCACGACCCCTGTTTCAGCCGTGAAGCGTGTTAACCACTAAACGAACGAGGCAGTATCTTCTCTAGTCTAGATATTATATACGCCGATACAATTTACTGCGGTACCTGTGGATGTTTATTTATCCACAGACATATTAGTCGCATCTTACGTAAGTTGACTATGTGATCAGCTGTATTCACACACATACTTGCGTGTAATTTGGAGCAAAGTTATAATTTAAATAAGTTGTCTTGGAATTAATGAGTTTATTTATTTTTCTCAACATGCTAGAAATTTTGGCATTATTTTGACAAACTTCTTCGTGATAATTCGAAATTGCTGTACTGTACTGGCTGTAAGTTGTATGAAAATCAATATCTGTCGTATTTTAGCGGCCAATTAAATTACATAGTAAACTCATATTTGTCGTGTAATTTAAAAATGGAACGGTCTTTTGCTCCGAAACATGGCAACCAAGGAGGTAACTTAAAAATTTACACTTAACGCGGGAAAAATTATTGTTGTTCGTAAAAAGTTCTGCCTAGGTACGAGTCAGTTTTAATTTCGAGTTTCGATAGTTTTAATTTGAGAAAAATAATCGAGAATAGTACATTACCGCGGCGGCCAGCAAAAGAGGCATTGATGGACTTACGTATGTGTGCCTCGGCCTCGGCTCAGCCCACATTTACACGTTCGTCCATCGATGCCTCTTTAGCTGGCCGCCGCAGTAATGTACTATTCCCGACGTTATGTTAAGAGGCTCCATGCTGTAAACTAGCGTCACCAATGGAAAAGATTCATATCTTTTTTACAGATCGTTTTTGTGAAAAGTGTCAGACTAATCACTCTGATGCTCTGACATTGGCTTGTCCTATGTTGTATTTATGTGACTTGATTTTCCTTCGTACTTGTTTATATTACTTTGTGTTAGTTGTTGTGCCTTTTTTTTCTTGTGCTGTGTTAATTTGTCCTAATAAAGTCTTTCTTTCTTTCTCTCAATCGTGTGTTAAAAAAACCGGCCAAGTGCAAGTCGGACTCGCGCACCGATGATTCCGTATCCATACGTATTATGTCCCTAAACTGTGTTATTATCTCTTGTTACAGTTCAGGACCTCTAGCGGACCTATAAGGGCATTTTGTCTAGAACCTTAATAGATAGCCAATTGATATTTTCAAACAGTAGTGTTAGGATGTCGATGTCTACGATGCTATCCAAATTCGGCGCCTTTTCCGACAAAACCAACCTAAGAATCCATCTAACAAGAAGATCAAAGCTCACTGTTGCTACGGGTCTGAAGATGTATGCAAAGGTTAACTAATAGTTTCAAGGATTAACTCAACTGGCTGCTAACGATGAATTATTCATACTTTGTCATCGGTTTCCTTGAATCAAATACCATAATCAATGGCTCGGTGAGTCACGCGGAATTCTCAAGCCTTTATGCAAATATCGTCTTGCGTACTTTGATACCAATCTGCTTACTCTAATACCGCGTCTCGCATACCCTCGCGCCTTAAATGCGTGGTTGCAATTCACAACGTTTCACATATTAAAAAAATGCAGAATATAAATCGTCATTATTTCCTCTTGTCTGTCTGTCTGTCTTTCTGTCCGTCTGTCCATCTGTCCGTCTCTCTGTCCGCGGGTTGGCACAGAGACGACTGGTATTAGAAAGCTGAAATTTGGCATAGATATATAATTAATCAAACCCCTCCTTCTACGGAACCCTACACTGTGCGTGGCCCGACACGCCCTTGGCCGGTATTTTATGAACAATAGTGTCCCTATCTATCTATCTCTATTTATCATCATCAGAATCTAGACCTAATGCAGCATTGTAGGACGGAGGAGAACTCACTGGCTACAAAACCTGGCTGAATGGCTTCAGACACGCACCGTCCATTTGTTCCGAGCCGCGACATCACGGGTTACGGTGACAACAATGATACCACGAGAAGAAGAATGTATATCGCAAGTAATATTCCCTTAGCTGTAAACCTGAAGGTGGCCAAAAATACCAGGTCGACTGAAGGAGACAAGCAAAAGTCTCTGCGGCGATCCAGCAACTAGCACGAACACCGGCTGTATCAACGACCTGGAGCCTACTTCATAAAACTACAATTCATGGTTTACTATGACAATTCGATGTACATTGCAAAGTTGATTAAAACACAGATTAACAAGTAGACTCTGCTACGCCATGTATATAGAATTGTAATAATAAACTACAAATTTATTGTAGTTTATAAAACGCGGCCCTGGGGCGCTATTACGTCTCCATTGTTTGGAGTCTACTCCAAAGAACTGTCAAATACAATGGACAGTTACGAACTAAACAGGCTGGCCCACAACAGAGAGAAATGTATGAAAATAATATGTTGGCCATAAGCTCATCAGAGGAGTAACGGAGTTAAAGATAGAAGTGTAAGATAATCCTATTGGCTGTAAAGCTAAACAAGGGTAGATTTTTTTTATCCGAAGGCCAGCTCGCTGTACCGAAGATCTGAAGTAGACTACTGGTGACGGAGTGGATGAGGATGACCGAGGGGAAATATAAGTGGCGTGATTATGGGGAGACCTCCATCCAGCAGTGGACGAATGTGGAGAGATGGATAATATTGAAGAAGAAGGTCACCTAAAGGTGAACCTAGATGCTAAATCATCGCCAATGACGTAACGCAAAGTCAATGAAAGAGGTTTGATTCGAAGTAGACAAAACACGGTATTATACAAAAAACAATGGTATATACACAACAGGGCCAGAATTCTGTTAATTCATTGTGGTGGTACAATGAAAACGGCATCAACGCGCCGATTTCATTTCATTGCCGCTTCAAGTCCACGCGCGCACACGTATCAAACATTATAGGCGTCAGTGGTAAGAAAAAGCGCGTCACGTGAGCCGACCGTGTATCTACTACGATGCACCAGCATAATCGTGGCCCGCGGGTCAGGACACCTAAACTAGGCCAGTCATCTGGAGATAGACTTTATTGGGTGACTCAGCCAGCCGGCGCGCGTCAGAGTACGCCGGAAGATATCGGCGGAAGGGGGCTACTGCAGCTTACTTATTAAGGGGCTGTTCATTTTGTCATCATCATCATCATCAGCCTATGCTTGTCCACTGCTGGACATAGGCCTCTCTTATTGTACCAATGTATGTGCCTGTACGTAAATGTTTATGTTTATTGCACGCCACTGAGCACGGTCCTCGGCAACTCTCATCCAGGTCTTGCCAGTCGCCCTGCGAAGGGCTGCGATTAAGGGGCTGTTCATTTACTAAATTCTTATTTAGTAAATGATATAAAAACAATATTAAGTAAAATCGTTAATTTACTTTACAAAATGTTAACAGTAAAATACATAATAGGGTGAGAACTACCTTTTAACCATTGAAATACCTGTATCAGGAAGCTCTGCTCTTCCACACTTAGACGTAATAATGTTTGTCTTAAAGAGTATTTATTTGACACAAGGGATGTTTTGTCCAACGTCAATATCACATCCCAAAAGAAAGATGTTTACAACGAGTCATCACTAAAACAAAAGACAACAATTACAAAGAGTAAAGGTGAAATTTATTTTCTCGACGGTTCTTTATCTCCAAGTAGGTCCTCAGCCGCAGATTTCTACTTCTGACGGTGATTCGCGTCAGTTTCCGATTAAGGCCAGCTAGTGCCGATCGACTTGGCCTAGGTACCATACGCAGCACACAATCGTTAAGTTAGGTTAGGTTAGGTTACCATACACAATCTTTACCAAGTGACACTTGGCCGACCTCTATTTCGATTGCCTAAGCGAGTGAGTGACTGCTTGTCTGGTCAGGCATCCCTTGTCCCGACGTCAAGAGTGGCCCATCCAGCCCATACAGTGCTTCTTGATGGACAGGACTCTCGGTATATATTTTACAAAAACGTATTCATATTTGCAAACTGTAATTGACGTGATTCAGGATTTAATTGCGCATTTTTAGGTAACATTGTATGGCGAGATGCCGCGTGATATTGTATGGAGAGCTAACTGTCGTTTGTGAAAACAAAATACCGTACAGTGGACAGCAGCCCTTAACGTAACCGATTAGAGTGCACGTATGTAAAGGTTGATGTGCTGTCGACTGTACGAGAGCGATGCCAGACGATGTGCAACTAAGTTGATATTATAATAATCGCACATTCTGACGTGAAGAGGCCTATGCCCAACAGTGGGCGTCTTTCATGGGTTGTATAGATAGATAGATTCTAAATACATCTCAAGATTAGTCAAGATGCCCAAGTAGGTGCCCCAGGATACAGTTCCGAGAAAAGGAAGCCAGCGAACATGAGTGGACGTGACTCATGTGCGAAACAAACCGTGTGTGGGTCCGTCTGTAGTAGGTACAGTCGACAGCAAAACCATTTTTGCTAAATATTTGCGTCGAAGTCGCCTTTAACGCTTCCGGGTAGACTGCAAGCGTGCTGCTGTGCAATACTCACTTTTATACAGCTAATTGAGAATTTTACTAAATAAATACTCATTAAAATTGAACTGGAAAATATCGAAATGTTGCTGTGAAAATGTGTGTCATTAAACAAACTTCTGTCTCATTCCTTTCTGAGATATCTGAAGAGACAGAACGATTCTATTTGGTCACTGGAATTACCAATTTAGAAACTGGCACTTAGAGTTCTCGACAGAGGTCTGTATCAACTGCCTCATTTGTCTAACAGTACCATGTATCATTGGAATAGGTTCGATTCCCATTAGGGGCCGCCGTACATTTTGTACAAATGACCTCAGTCTGGGTGTATTTGTATGTTATGTCCTTGCATGGTAACCATACCACATGGTATCCTGCCCGGACCAGGACAACTGATTGTATGGTGTTAGTTATTTATTTATATAGCTATTTATTTATAACCTTTACCCGAGTGCGTTATAGTCCGTTTAGTTTCGGGCGAATTCGCAACAAAAGTTTAGAGGTTAATGTGTGATCGACTGTACTTAGTCAGGTTCTAAAAATGCTGTGTTTTTATGAAGTGAGACGATTGTATGTAAGGATGAATGGGCAATTGGACTAACGTTATAAGTTAATTCTTCGAATCTAGATATACTCGTAAGCATGTTATGACTATGTCGGTTCGAAGAATATTATGATTTTGCAACTTTAATTGTAGACACACTTTCGCCTCTAAGTATTTCTGTGAGTTTTTGGTCTTGGTTTTATTGGGGGAACCTCCTTGAAATTTTCGCTTAACTTGAATAATTTAGCTGCCTCCAATAATACTCGTATCAATTAGGCAAGAACGACAAGAAGATTTGTTTTTCTTTCTTTTTCTTGTTGGGAGACGATTATTATAAGAAATTATTAAGGTTAATGAGTTGGAAGTGATTCAATTAATTATTGAAGGGAAAATTTCCAGAAAGTTTGTCCAAGGCTCTTCTGATAAAAATCATGATGATTGTGATTGAGACTTCATTGCACACCTCCCTTGGCAGATCTTTTAGATCTAACCATTGGGCTATGTCTAAAATGCGCAATTCCTGACTAAACTAAAGTTTATATTTTACGACAACTTTTGTTTTATATGAGTTTTGGGTAAGATTGATATTTTTCAAAATATCGCTTTACGCGCTCTACCAGCTACAGCCTCCTGTCCTAGGCAGAACAATGTTGACTCCATTTAACACGTATTGATGATGATGTTTAAATAGTCAACTATTAAACAGCACCAGATATAGAGCAGAACATCCGAAAATCCATATAAAAATTGCCTATATACCTGCCACTACAGGGCACAGGCCTTCTCTCAGAGAGAGAGAGAGTATGGGCTTGATTACCATGCGTGCTCACCGCGGATTGGCAATTTTAAGCGCTGAGTTTTTGAAAAATAAAAAAACTGTGATGTTTTCATAATGGTTTGACGAATCCCGACTGTTTGAAGACTTGACGAATTTAGACTAAAAAGGGTCTTGACGAATCAATATTAGGGGTTAAAGTATGAAATTGCCGATTTGTACTGAAAATCTAAATTGTTTATTTTTAAAATTTTTAACAAATTTATTTAATCAAAATAGTTGCCATTATTATCTATACATTGCTGCCATCTAATGGGAAGGTCATTAATGCCTTTGCGATAGAACTCCGATGCACAAACTGTGTGAAAGCATTTTGTACTGCCTCCTGGGAAGAAAACTTCTTGTCACGTAGATAATTGTCCAAATCACGAAAAAAATGGTAGTCCGTTGGAGCAAGGTCTGGTGAATACGGAGGATGACGAATGGTTTCTAACTGCAGTTCCTGAAGGGTCAAAATGGTTTCTCGTGCTGTGTGAGATCTCGCGTTGTCGTGGAGCAATAATGGTGAAGATCGATTCATGAGTCGGGGCTGTTTTACTGCTAGTTTTGTCAACATGGTTCGGAGTTCGGCACAATAGACATCTGCCGTTATTGCTTGACCAGATCGGAGAAAACTATAGTGAATAACACCATGCTGAGACCACCAAACAGTTACCTTTACTAACTTTACAGTACTTTACAGTTACTTTTAGTTACAGTTACTTTTAGTTACCTTTTTATTGGTAAGTTTTGCTTTAGGACACTGTTGTGGCATTTGACCTGGGGTCAGCCATTGCATTTTTCTTTTCCGGTTATCATAAAGAATCCACTTTTCATCACATGTTACAATTCGATCCAATATTCCTTCATTTCTGTACCGGTTCAACAAGGCAACACAAGTTTCAACACGCGTTTCTTTCTGCAGATCAGTCAAATCATGAGGCACCCATTTTTCGTATTTTTTTATTTTACTGATTTGACGCAAGTGAGTCAATATTGTGGGTAAGGTAACGTTAAACCATGCCGCTAATTCCTGGGTAGTTTGACTAGGGTCGGCTTCCACTATCTCTCTTAATTCATCGTTATTCACCTGTGTGGGCGGTCTTCCTCGTGGCTCGTTCTTTAAGTCGAAATTTCGTTCACGAAAGCGTTTAAACCAAAATCGCACGGTGCGTTCATTAGTAGACCCCTCTCCAAACGCAGCATTGATATTGCGGTCTGTTTCTGCCGCGTTAGTTCCGCGTCGGAACTCGTATTCAAAACTCACTCGAATTTTCGCAGTATCCATCGTTCTTGTCTAAATTGAATAACAAAAACAATTGAAAGTCGATATTCAAATGTTTCACATTTGTAAAAAAAGAACATTTTAGAAACCATTTCAAAAAATTTTCATTCGAAAACCTCAAACCATGAAGATTCTATGTCAATTCAAAGAACCTATTGCAATAAAACGGCAATTTCATACTTTAACCCCTATTACTTAAAGTTGACTTGACGAATTGGCCTTCTTTTGGGACTTGACCAATCGCACCTAAAATTTTTGGACGCTTGACGAATTGAAACTAAATATTGACTTGACGAATTGTCTCCTAGATCATGTAAACACCTCACACACAGATGGTTTCTCAGGATGTTTTCCTTCACCGTTAGCTAGCGAAAAATAGAACAAAAAAGTTTCAAAAGTCGTAGAACAAAAGTTGTAAATAACAAATTCTAACTGACGTGTTAGAGGAATTGCACATTTTGAGCGAATAGCTTAGAGCTATTTCATACGGACAACATTTGGATGATTTGATGATGATAGGCTTGGCTGTGGCTGTACTTATAAGCGTCTGGGTTACACCAAATCTCTCTCTAAATCGTCTTTGATGACACATACTTCCAATTTTATTACTCCAAGAGACAGACAACCAGTTTTGTACCAAAGCGGACGCCCACACAAGGTCGTTGCTAAGACCGGCGCCTACGCAATCGAGGTTGACTTTGATTCATAAATGTAATGTGACCGGCCATAACAATTTGCACAATTGTCCCTTGCCACGGGCACTGCCTGTCATATTTTGTAAGTTACGTACATTTGTAAATTGGCAGTATCAACTACACTCATCAACAACAACATCGCTAACGGCGAAAGAAAACATCGTGAGGAAACCTGAGAATCTGAGGTGTTCACCTCATCGCTTGAAATCGCCAATCAGCGGTGGGCTGGGCACGCGTGACAATTGAGACTGTCTCTCTCAGAGGCATGTGTCCTGCAGTGGGACGTATATATTAAGCTGTTTATGTTATCTAGCATTTGAAACTCTCGTTTCACACTGTTTGTTATCGAACTGCTCCGACGCGGCTTTACAGATTTTTATGATTTTTTTGTGTATATTTGGTAGGTCTAAGAATAAGTCGCAGGCTAATATGGCAAAACGTTTGTCGAGTCAGCTTGTGTATGTACAGTATCGTGGAAAACCTGAACATGGGCCACAAACCTGTTTCAGTTTTAGCGTTCTGTACAGGGCCTAGATTCTGTTAATGCATTGTAGTAACATGACAACTGCATGAACATGGCGGTTTTCATTTCATGGCTGCTTTAAGTCTACGCGGGCACACCCATCAAACCTTCTAGGCGTCAATGGTCGAAAAAACACGTCACGTGACCCGACAGTGTACCTGTCATTATACTACAATGCACTAACAGAATCGAGGCCCTGGACAAGGAACCCTTATAGTTTCGCCATGTCCGTCCGTCCGCGGCGTAGCACAGAGACGGTAAGTACTAGAGAGCTGTAATTGGCTTAGATGTATATATTTATAACGCCGAAATAACGGTAGAATGAAACCTCGAAAAATATATATTTAAGGTAGCTCCCCTACACCTTTCTCGCCTACACCATAGTGTAAGATATCGTTGGATGGATCGTTGTGGGTATTGTGGATGTAGGACGACCATTTTTTGATTTAGGGTTCCGTTTGCGAAATTTTAAGCTTAAGCGCAACTTTTTGCCCGAGTAGGGAGTCCGCGGGGGGGGGGGGCCTCTCTTGACTAAACGGTTGATTGTAGAAACGTGAAAAAATTCAGGATAGTAGTACATATAATGAACTTAAAAGGAAAACTATCACAGCTAAGTAGGCTTTACTAGTTAAGGAGTAAAAGGCAACCAACTAATTTAAGTAAAATTTCGTACAAAATCCATTGAAAATTACTTGTTACTCTGCAAAGAAGATAAAAAAAACCCTCTTTCTACGTAACCCTACATTGCGCGTGGCACGACACGCACTTGGCCGGTTTTTTAGTTGGTTTTTGTGGTTTGTCGTGTTATTACTGTAAAATGTCATTTCGTTTTTTAAAAAAGCGCGGAAGAGCAGGGAATGTCTAGTGAAAATGGGAGCGGGGTCGGCGAGTTTTTCTTCTTTTTGGGGGAGTTTGGGGCCAAAGAAAACAATTAAGATTTAAGAATTTTATTTTTCAAGACAACAGAATTAATCCACTTATAGACAAACACATAAGTTAATAAAAATATTAGTAGATAATTAGGAACAGTACACTCGTGCGAGTAATAGTTTTGAAATGATAGTCTTTCGGTTTATGCAACAAAAATGGGCACGTCCTAGAATCGGGTAACACATAACTTTAAACCATTTCTTTGAAAGTTTTTCGTTGTGTGGAATCCGAATAGTTTTTCGGACGCCGTCACGGTCGTATTCTTGCATTTTAGCGTAATATAATAATTGTATGGCGATATCATCACCTCGATAACGTTAAAATGACCCGCGCTCACATCAATTCACTGAGACAGACCGAGATCACCCGAGATGCTGTGTGCGCGGCAACAAGCGCACGGGTAGTGCGACCCACACATTAAAGAACACTGCACTAGACAATATATTGTACTTTTTTAGTTGTGATTTTAAATGGCAGCATTCTAAAACGTACAATGTCCTCAATTATAATGAGGGTGAAGCGCGTACCTCCACATCTATCTTATTTAATCAGCCCATAAACAGCGCCCACTGTCTTTTCTTCTACCTCAACACGGCTCACAACAATTAACAGTCACTAAATCTGATCAAAAAGGGCGTCATAATCAGTGACTCAGTGATTTAGACACCCCCACGTTTGCTTACGCGGTACCAGATCATTTTCCATTTCAAAAGTGGGCGTGTTCAGTGAATTATGGCCGGAACTGTGACCTAATGTTTAACACAGCCGGCGACGGTAAGAAGTACGATTTCTCATTCGATACTAGCCTTTAAGTCGCGGGTGATAGGATTCGTTGTGGCACACAACAGGACTTCGCCCACTATGATGCTAACTTTGCTGCGCAGATCACCAAAGTTAGTGTGTATTAATTTTCGGCTTGATTACTGGATTGCGCCATTTACGTGGTACTTAATAATAATATAAGTCGGACAGAATTTAGATTGTCTGACGCCACGAAGATTTCTAAGTACACATCACGGTGGTATTAAGCAAATCCTCGATTATCGAGACGGGTACACAGTATTACTGCTCGATAATCATTGTTTCATTGGTTGACTATTTATTTATTTCAGACCATTTGTCCATACACCTACATTATAGTTTACAAAACATACGCCCCCTTTTTGCCATAGAATATTTGCAATATATTTATAAAAATAAAATAAAGTAAATTTATTTAGGAAGAATTTGAATTATTAATTGTCGTGAACTGTGTACTAAACAGTACGCAAGAATTAAAATGAAACGTTATATTTAACACCTCAATCGGCCCCCCAAAATGCGATCCAGAATAAGATATCTAGTAAAATACGATAAAGCATCGCGTGATTCTTTATCAAACAAAGCATTAGAAAGATAAATAGACAGATAGACAGATAACATTTTATTGTACATAAAACAGGAAATTACACGGTTGCAAAGATGATAAATCGACAGATTAACGAGTAGACTCTGCTGCGTAATGTATTTATTTTTATATATTTCTATTTTGGCAACAGACAGTCTCAGTTTTGCAGATAGATACAATGGAAATATACTTTTTACTTCTCATCCTCGTAAACTTCGACTTTAAGTCGTGCGTAGACGACATAAATCGCTTTTTAACCGCTCTAGTGCATAGAGTAAATTTTTCTTTTGAGCGGTTAAATTTCGTAGGGTACTGAAACTTGTTGTTTTATTTTATTCTTGCTATAATTATTTGAATTCCGTGCGTTTTCTATAATTAAATTAATGAAATCAGATAAAATAGGAGTTGATTATTATTTAAAAATGCGCCGAAATGTTTTTATGACTTGGCAGAAAACAAGTATCTAAGTCTATCATAGATTTACATGGTAAAAATAAAAAAAAAACATTTAAAAAATAAATTCTCGGGAATTGGTTATTTTTTATGTTCTTTCACTGTACGACGATTTTGTTGTCCGAAATTTTCCTCGCAATCGAAGTGAAAAGCAGAGTGTATAACTCAGGCCTAAATGTCCATTTTTATCCTCGACTATACTTTATCCTCGCTGCGCTCGGACCAATAAATTGCCTCGGATAAAAATGGATCGCTTTAAGCCCTTGTTCTACAATCTACTATAAAGAAAAGATGTACCTCATCATCATCATCAGCCATTTGGCGCCCACTGCAGGACATAGGCCTCCTTCGTGATTTTCATAACCATGAGGGGTTTTGCCATAATCGCCACGCTTGGCAGGCGGGTTGGCGATCGCAGAATGCGGTTGGAATCTCAGGAAGACGCTGCTGCCCGTCTCCTGGTAATTGTTTTCCTTAGTCGCCTTCTACACGGCTCAGAATACTTAACAGTCACTAAATCTTGTCAAAAAGGGCGGCATGATCCACTGATTAGTCGCTACGGGTTAGTCACTACTAACCCCTAGTTTCTCGTACACTAACACGCTGTTAATTTACTGTTAACAGCTTTCAATTGACAAAAGTGCATACAAAAAAAAAACACTGACAGCTGTTAACAGTAGATTAACAGTTTGTTAGTGTACGAGAAACCGGGGGTAAGTGATTTAGACACCCACGCGATAGATTTCAAAAGTGGGCGTTTATCTTTGAATTATAGCCGGAAGTGTGACCTACACGGTCAGCGACAATAAGAAGCAAGATTCCCAATTCGACACTAGAATTTATAACGCGGGTGATAGGAGTCGCTGTGGCACACAACCAGACTTCGCACACTACGAGGTTAACCTTGCTGAGCAGACCACCAAAGATAGTGCGTATTATTAATTTTCGGTTAGATTACTGTAATGCGTCATATACCTATTTAGGTAGTACTGTTTTATAACATAAGTCGGACTGAATTTAGATTGTCTGCCGCCAAGCAGGTCTCTGAGTACGCATCACGGTGCTATTAAGCAAATCCCCGATTATCGAGACAGTATATACTGCTCGATAATCATTGTTTTATTGATTGATTATTTATTTATTTCAGACCTTAGTCCGTGTGGCACCGGATTAAGAATAGCGTCACTTCATTTCCTTCTGTGGATGTCGTAGAAGGCGACTAAGGAAATCAATTACCAGGAGACGGGCAGCAGCGTCTTCCTGAGATTCCAACCGCATACTGCGATCGCCAACCCGCCTGCCAAGCGTGGAGATCATGGCAAAACCCCTCATGGTTATGAAAACCACGAAGGAGGCCTATGTCCTGCAGTGGGCGTCAAATGGCTCATGATGATGGTGATAATTTGTTTGGACCTGGCGACCACGGACCGGACGACACAGCGTGGGCAGGCCCCTCACCAGATGGTCTGACGACCTGGTTACGGTCGCTGGATGCGGGCGGCACAAGACCGGGAAGCATGGAAAACCATGAGGGAGGCCTGCGTCCTGCAGTGGGCGTCAAATGGCTGATGATAATGATTTGTGTAAATCCTTACTAATATTAAAAATGCGAAAGTTTGTATGTATGGATGGATGTTTGTTACTCTTTCACGCAAAAACGGCTGAACGGATCCGGATGAAATTTTGCACATAGATAGATTATAGTCTGGATTAGCACATAGGTTATTTTTTATCCCGTAGAAATACGCGAAAAATACAAGTCGCGGGCAACAGCTATTAAATTATAATTTACATAACGTTACATTTACAACATAATGTTTTATGCGACCCTTGCGAAAATAAGGTATGTAATAAAATATGTAATAAGATATGAGCAACGCGTGATTCCTTATCAAACAAAGCGTTAGAAAGATAAATAGATCAGACAGATAGGTAGAGAATACTTTATTGTAGGTACATAAAAATGGAAATTAAGATATTTCGCTGTGGAAATAGGCTCAATCTATTCCAATAGGCAAAATAAAAAATATATATCAACAATAATTAAGTATGTTGAGTTGCATCCAGTAATAAAAATAATTTAGATTTTGAAATGGACACCTAGTTTAACTTGTAACGTTCATTAAGTCTCAATAAATTTCAATGTTATTTTGAATAAAAAAAACTTTGGTTTTGAATAAAGCAGCTCAAGTTCTCCAATCCAGTTCTTACATTACATGGCAATGTTTATTCTATCCTATTCTAATAGTGACTAGAATTGAGAAAGGAATGTTGCGTTGGTTTTGGACATGTGGAGGATGAAGGAAGAAAGATTGACGAAACAAAAATATCGAGCGAATGGGGGTGGAAGGGCCAGTAAGGGACGCCCCAGGCGGACATACTTCGACCAATTAGGGGATGTATTAGCAAAGGGCAAGATAAAATATACCCGAGACCGGCGTGCGTGCACGCAACGAGTAATTAATGTTGAGGAAGCGAAATTGATCTGTCAGGATCGTGGCAAGCGGTAGTCCCTAGTCTCTGCCTACCCCTCTGGGATACAGGCGCGAGTTTATGTATGTATGTATGTATGTCTAATATTATCGATATATATTTTATTGGTAAATGGATATATATCAATATATATATAATCGATATACGTTAAGAGTAGCTTTGGCATTTTTATCGAGGGATTATAATGTGTTTCGGAGGTAAAGTTATTTAAATTTTTTTTTAAAATAACTTTGCCTCCGAAGCACATTATAATCCACAATGAAGTATTTGTTTTAATACGATATACCTACTAAACTTTCCTAATAACTTTTTTAAGACTCAATCAGCTGTTATCAGCACCATAAGTAAAGAACTAATAAATTAGTTTTTAAATTATCACCTAAACTACACCTCATCAAATTTCCTATGATATCTTATTATCCTTCACACAGACAGACGATCACCAAACAAACTATGCCCAACTATTTACAAAACATAACGATGTCAATACAAATGTCATAGGGCTATTACGGCTAATATTGGAGGATCGCTGGATACATAAATAGACGGACCACCAGTGATGTTTATTTGCTGATCAATTCGGTCCATATCACTCGCTGAATCGAGCAGTGAGTAAGTGATCCAATTTGTAGTCACCGCGACGCTTGGATTATTTGGACGGGAAACTGAGGTTTGGATACGGCGTAGCTATTTTTACCCGAAGCAAAGCAAATGTGTGTGCGTGCGTGCGTGCGTGCTTGCGTGCGTGTGTGCGTGCGTGCGTGCGTGCGTGCGTGCGCGCGTGCGTGCGTGCGTGCGTGCGTGTGTGTGTGTGTACGTACAAACAACCATCTGATCACATTATTTTTAAGCAAAAACTATTTGACCCTAAATAAAGTTTTTTTATAATTAAGATTTTATAACAATAACTCAATAATAAATTTAACATATCAAGCGTAACAAGTGACACGGATCAATTGTTTGTTTTGCCGGTAAGCTTTAAGCTCGCCTTTGTACTTGTTATTTCCTATGTAACGCCCTGTTATATGTTTCGTGTGAAATAAAGTATAATAATATTAAAGCCTTAGCCAGAAAGCACATGCAAATATCACAAACAGAACAGCAACAGTAACCAAAACAGTCCTAAGCGGATCTCAGCGTATACCCACGCCGGATTACGCAAGCCCGCAAAAAGGCGGCGCTCGTACGGCCGTGAACCTGGGACCGCGCAGACAGGCCGCCCAGACGGTAGACATGCGTTAATTAGACAGGCCGGACAAATGGACAGACCACCGGACCGCGTGACGCGTCTCTTTATTCGTTTAAATTAGGTGTAAGACATCGCAGGGGAATAAGAAAATTAAAGAATAAAGAAATTAGTAAGAACGCTATTGTCGGTTAATTTGAGAAATTCCTTCACAAGCTGCGTGCGCAGCCCGTAATCGTCAACTGCTGGATATAGACCTTCCCCAAGGCACGCCACTCCCTTGTCCTCGGCCACCCTCAGCCAGCCGCTGCCAGCAATCTGCCTCAGATCGTCGGTCCGGCGAGCTGGTGGGCGTCCTACGCTGCGTGTGCCAGTTTGCCTATGGCTGACATAAGCAGCCTATATACGTCCCACTGTAGGGCACAGGCTTTCTCTCAGGGAGAGAGTATGGGCTTAATCACGACGCGTGCCCACCGCGGATTGGAGATTTCAAGCGCTGAGGTATGTGAACACCTCAGACACTCAGGTTTCCTCACGATGTTTTCCTTCACCGTTAGCGAGTGGTATTGCTACTATAACTTCAAATATGGCTTATTGATTAATTATTGCACAATAAAATGCTTGTGCATAGGCGAGCTTAATACGAATAATTATTTTATTCCAGCTAACCTTTGGTGATGGGGATAGTGGATGGGGACTACGTTAACTGGCACTAGCCAGAAGATCTTTACTGGGTAGAGATTATTATTATGGCCTCATTGCCAAGTTTCACCAAAATTCGTTGAATCGTTTCTGTGGCGTGACTGAGTGATAAGCGTTCAATTAAACATCTCAAAATATGTGTTAATACTAACTAATATATATCATAATATTAATATTAAGTGATAATCAAACTTCTCTGATAATTATCCGCGTCACATAGTATCTTAACTTCTCTTTTCGTCCCTTTATGGAAACTTTGTTTCTGAGTACCATTAATTCATTAGAAATTACAATATTTATAATTCTAGTAAATTTATGGTACTTGGAAACAAACGTAGAACTACACAATAAAAGCATATTGCAACTTAAAATCTGTCACAGTTTTATTGATCACGGATAGGAGTTATGAGTAATTATTTCCAAATATAACCCACGTATTTCTTTAATTAAATAATATATGATAGAGCATAATACTAATTATCTTGATAATTATAACTAATTAATGCATCGAACGCTGTTTATAATTTTAGTTGAATTGGATATTCTTAGTCGGAGATGTTAATACACCCTGTGTAGCGGCCATAGAAGACTATTTTTGTTCCTTTCATGTACAAGTACATACCCATAAACAGAGTAGGTGAGAAAAACTACAGACATTTTTACAGAACCAGTAAAAGATCGCACGGAGACCTCTGGGAAATATATTATTGTTTAGAAGACATACAAATATTCCATCACTGTAAGAACCATATTATTCTTCTAACCGACAGAAATTGATCATAAACCGCTAACCGTTTCTTGTGCCCTTGAGAGAAGCAATCCATCCGTCATACAATAAAACTGAACAGCGATGTTTCAACGCAACCAAATCACATTGCACGTCCCAGAGAGTATAAAACAAAGGTCATCCATATGCTTAGATGACTAGGGTGTTAGGAGAATAGTGTGACAACTAAGCAGCCTATCCACGTCCCACTGCAGGGCACAGGCCTTCTTTCAGAGAGAAAGTATGGGCATAATCACCACTCGTGCCCACCGCAGTTGGCGATTTCAAACGCCCAGGGCCTCGATTCTGTTAGTGCATTGTAGTATAATGACAGGTACACTGTCGGGTCACGTGACGTGTTTTTTCGTACCATTGACGCCTAGAAGGTTTTATGGGTGTGCCCGCGTAGACTTAAAGCAGCCATGAAATGAAAACCGCCATGTTCATGCAGTTGTCATGTTACTACAATGCACTAACAGAATCTAGGCCCTGGTCTATACATTTGTAGCAGTAACACCAGCGCCTAGTAAACCACCAATGAAAGTTGATGAGGCGAAAGAGGTCTGTTAGGATCGTGGCAAGTAATGTTACGACACAGTACACGCATGCAAAGGTTGTCTTCGACAGTACCTACCTGATACCGACGAATGTTCATGCAAAGAGGCTGCACTGACACTTAGTTGTTGATACCATATTTTCTTTTTGTATTCATTTTTAATTTTTTAAAAATTAAATTCAGCTTTCGAGAAAATAGGTAATTTTGAGCGCCTGGGCTAAATACCTCCCATCTGGGCCGCTTTGATTAATTTTTAAAGCGAAAAAAAAGAATCCTATTATTTTTTACGGAATACCGATATGTCAATATCTTAGCTTTTTTTATTCAACAATGTTTAACGAACTTTAATTCACGTGTGAAACGAACGTTAGAAGGTCTAATTAGTCACGCGCTTATTCACAAAAATACAAGAAATCATTAAATATTGTTAATTTATAATTGTAGCATTATATTTACTGACCTGTAAAATGAAGTATCATTTGTAACTTTACTATTGTCAATATTAAGGACCACACACTCAAATAGTCAAGCGTGACAGACAAGATACTCTGTATCTTTATATACCATAAGGATTTCGATAGAGGAAGACTTAAAATTCAATTATAGTATGAGAGATCGCTAGATAGATCCACGGTATCTGCAATAATGTATCAACTAATAATGGCCCAAGACTGCAACATGAGTTCAAGACGGTACACACTATAAAAAGGAATAATATTTAAGTACGAAATACTGGTCCGTCCATTTGCGATATTACCAGACTATATGGAGAACCTTGCGCATGAACTGAAAGTAGGAAAGAGTAGCTTTTTGGATATTGAATTAAGGTGAATAATTTCTGGTGGCCTAAGTTATTCACCACGATTCCGAGGTCTCGATGGCGGCTATGTAGATGTATGTCTACTTCGGTCCTTTAGCTCTTAGGAGAGCATATGGCCTTAACCACAGATTTCACTTCTGACGATGGTTCGAAGTAACTTCCAAATCAGGCCAGCTAGGCCGATCGACTCGGCCTTTTAGGCTGTACATCCTAAGAGACCTTTTACTAGATACGATTGTTTTATCCGAATGACGCATTCATTGAAGTCTTTCTTTAGTATTAATCACACGCGTATGACTTTTGACCGGTTTCTGAATTGAGAATTTTACTAAGTAAATACTTAAGTAACGTTCTGTCACGTTCTTTCCCAAGAAATTTGAAGAGACAGCACTACAGTTAAACATTTACTCAGCGAAATTCTTAATTCAGAAACTGGCCATTTGTTTTCTAAGTTACGTACACTTGCGAAGTTGTAGTAGCAAAATCACTCGCTAACAGTGAGGGAAAACGTCGTGAGGGAACCCTAGGTATTTACATACCTCAGTGCTTACTGCGTACAATGGCCCAACTATGAGGCCAAGTGCGGAAATCTCAGGGCCGAAACTCGGCCCAACTACAATTCGTAGTTTATTATAGATACAAAGACAGAGAACACTTTATTGCACAACCTGGAGAAAGAATTACAAATAGTTTCCTATACAATGACAATTCGATGTACATGGCATAGCATATGTGGCATAGCACATGTTAGTATGTGAGTTAATCGACTTTGCAATGTGCATCGAATGGTCATAGTAAACCATGAATTGTAGTTCTATAAAACAGGCCCCTGTACGTACAAAGACCCAACTATGAGGCCAAATTTATGCGAAAATCTCAGGCCTAACTAGACTCAGAGAGAAGGTACACAAGCTAATGATGTTATGTTACAGGCGGATCACTGAATGGAAGCCGATAATGCGGTACCCTGCATCGGCAGACACGCACAAAACGTTTTAAATGCGTACGACCGCCCTTGAACCCTCGGATCGATGGTTCCAACCTCCATAAGCCGAATAACCTTGCATGTGCCAAGGTTAGGAGGGCTCGCTCCTTTTGCGGCCGTAAATGGCGGGTACAGTCGACGCCACATCGACTAGATGCAAGATGATAGATGCAAAGTCATCCGTCTGGATCGTGGCAAGTGACAGACCCTGGGCCTCGATTCTGTTAGTGTATTGTAGTATAATGAATGACAGATACACTGTCGGGTCACGTGACGTGTTTTTTCATACCATTGACGCCTAGAAGGTTTGATACGCGTGCCCGCGTAGACTTAAAGCAGCCATGAAATGAAATCGCCATGTTCATGCAGTTGTCATGATACTACAATGCATTAACAGAATCTAAGCCCTGGTCTCCTGGCCTGGCCTACCCCTCCGGGATGATACAAGCGACCAGGTCCAAGTCCGACAAAGTTTCGCTCTGATTCGCAGAGCTTAATCATGGAATTGCGTTAATAAAATGTACATACAGTTTTCAGATTTTTCCCTGAACGTATAGTATAAGACTACCTGCCTCGTTGGTCTAGCCGTTAGGGCGCTTAGTTACCAAACAGAGGTTGTGGGTTCGATTCCCACTAGGGGCCGCCGTACATTTGTACAGATGGCCTCAGTCTGGGTGTATTTTCAAGTTTGTGATATCCTTGCCTGGTTACCATAGCACAGGGTATCCTACTTTGGGACCAGGTCAAGTGATTGTGTTGTGCGGACGCAAAGACGCATTTTTATAATAATAACTTCCACACAACACAATCACTTGATATTACACATATTACTTGCCAAATTTCATAGTTATAGCTAGGGCAGCAGAAAGCACTCTATAAATTATGATTCCCTTGAGTATTGAAATATACGTCTTTTTTATCTTTCCGGCCGTATCTTTTTTTGTTAAGTTTACTCAGAAGTTTCATTTTTTCACAGCTGCAAGGGTCTGTAGACCTGAGAATATGGTTTTAATTTCAACTCGATACCTCCACGCGTTCCCGAGATAAAGGGTCTTGACAGACAGACAGACGGACGGGCGGACGATAAAGTGATCCGTAAGGGTTCCGTTTTCTCATTTGGAGGTACGGAACCCTAATGAATTTACGTAAAGCATTTTGGCTATATTATAACGAATAAATTGGATTAGATTAAAGTGAATTGTCAAGTACAGGTACTTGTTTTAATAGCTTATAAGTAGTTAAAGGTTTCGATTCCTGTTTTATTGAAGGTAAACCTATAATTGTTTGGGCCTTATGAGTAAATATAAGCTTCATTTATTTTATAAATTTAACAGTTAATGTTGGATTACTAAAAAAATAAAATAATAAATTCCACTTAACATTAATTATAAAACAAACAAAGAATTTTTGAGCAATGAAAATAACGGACTGAATTCTAATAATTGACTCAACCGTAATTAGGATCGAACAGCCGGACAAAGCGAAAGGAATCGTCCAGATCGATAGGAGACCTTTATTATTAGGGTAGCTACGACGTTGCCACGAATGTTTTTTGTTTTGTTTTATGACCGTTGCCGAGGTATTTCCGTCGATTTTCCTGCTTCCGGAAGGGTTGGTACGTCGGAACGTTTTCGAAGAAGCGGAAGGGTCCACTTTACGTGGAGTTTGAATTAATGAACGTTGTGGACTGAAAGAGGATGTTGTGACTAGAATTGAGAAACGAATGTTACGTTGGTTTGGTCACACGGAGATGAGGAAGGAAGAAAGATTGACGAAACAAATATATCGAGCGAATGTGGGTGGAATGGCCAGTAAGGGACGTCCCAGACGGACGGACATACTTCGACCAAATAGGTGATGTATTAGCAAAGGGCAAGATAAAAAACACGCGATACCAGCGTGCGTGCATGCAACGACTAATGAATGTTGATCAAGCGAAAGAGATATGTCAAGATCGCGGCAAGTGGCGTACCCTGGCATCTGCCTACTCCCCGGGATACAGGCGTGAGTTTACGTTATGTTTCAATTAATTAGTGTTGTGAAGTTTCTATTTTTCTGCACGGTATTCGGTTTTTCGTCATGTTGACGCTTTCCATACAAAGTCAGTAAATGGGCGCAGTCTGGATGAGTTTGCAATGAACATAGAGCAAAATGTCTATTTTTTTAATTTGACTACAGTATCGTCTGAAAAACTCAAAGTCACACCCGTCTTAGAGTTTTTCATCCGGGCGAATGAGACCCGGAACACGTCCATGTGAAGTGAAAGTAATTCTTTCAAGTTATTTGTCGGGTTTTCTTCTGTGGACCGTGTTCTATAACACGCGCGCGACAAATAACACGAATAAAAGTCCGCCCAGTCGCGATGAGTTCGCGATGGACACGCAAGATGAGCAATTTTTTCTATTTTTTATTTCAAAGTCAAAAATTTTTATTCACTATAAAAACAAAATGTTTACTTAATGAACGTCAAAGCTGTTAGTTTCATAATTAATAGATTATGCGGAGAAGAAGCTAACAAAGAAACTCCACATTTATTCTTTTCAAAACAGGTTTGCTTAATTAACAGAGTTTTCAACTTAAAGTTACACTACACTAGATACAATCGTTCCTGTTAACATTATTTAAATACCAGACATCCTTGTCTTCCAAATAATCCTTAATGTTATAATAGGCTTTTTTGCACAGAGTATGCTTAATACATTTTTTAAACCGCGTCGGTGGCAACTCTAATATATCTTGAGGAATCTTATTGTAGAACCGTACACAGTGCCCCATAAAGGATGTATTAACTTATAACGTATCACTAACTTAAGTCCGAAAAACTCCCGTGTACTCGCCAATGAGAACCGAAATACATAGGTCCATGCTATGCGAAGTCAACGTTACTTCTGGGGGTACAGTCTGGTCATCAAGCGCCCCCATCAGTACAACAGCGCGTCACTCAGCGAGATATGAGCGGCTATGATTCACCCGACGCAGATATTTCAACATTTCCGATCGCCAGTGGGCCGCGAGGGTCGCTACCATGGGCACGGTCAAGGTCGCCGCACAATGAACTACTGGCCTCTTCCCAACTGATAGGCCGCTGGGCGGAAGTTGGAATTATAGTGCTCTCACTGTGTAATTGGTCTGCCTGTCCGTCACGTGGGTAAAATTTTGAGAACTGGTGCTTATGATTACCGAAGGATGTTAAATATCCTCGAAGAGGACTTGTTACTATTAATACCCGGGAGGATTTCGCTCACCTAGTCTATGTCACGTGGGTAATATCCCAAGAGCTGATGCCTTTGTTTACCTAAGGATACTAAATATCCTCGGTTAGCACTTTTTACTAACAATAACCGGAAGGATTTTGCTCAGCTAGTCAGTCCACATCAGGGTAATATTCTAGAAATTGGTGCCTCTGCTTAACTTCTCAAGGATATTTAATATTTTCATGGTGTGTCTCCACATGTGTGTCTCCGTGTGTTTAAGAGCAACTTCGGGTTTGCATCACACGCCACGCGCACACGCGCATGCTCGGGTCTGAAATAAGTCCTTGTCGGGACGTCGCGTCGACGGAGTCGTGGAGAACCTCGTCATCATCATCATCATGTCTCCATCTCATTAGGAAATACAAAAAGTCACTACCGGTGAGTGCATTTTTACAACCTTAATTAGGTTGCAACTCTACGCTAGTGAATCTTCATCTTAAGGTAAACTACAGGATTTAAGAAAAAAAATATCTTAGACGGTAGCGACTTTTCGTCTTTCAAGTGAGTCGTCGAGGAACAGCCCAATCCGCGGGGAGCACAATGTACGCTGAGGTTGCTCGCATTAGCGCTAATGAAGTCAAGTGGCGTGTCTGGTGATAAATAATCTAATACAACTCCTGCCCGACTACATAGTAGACCGTGTAGTGTAGACCCACGTGACACAAGACTGAAGCGGTTCGCGCCGGTTGCGGAAGTTGCCGTTTGTGAATGGATTCAGTAGCTCAGTTTGCTGAAAATGAACAATATGTTCGTGGAAAGGCCCCACACCACCGGTTACGGAGGCGGGGAGTCGCTGGATGCGGGCGGCACAACACCGGGAAGCTTGGAAAACCATGAGGGAGGCCTATGTCCTGCTCACGCTGCGTCGTCCGGTTCGCAGTCGCCAGGTCAGAACTTTTCGAACGGGTCTTATCGCGCTTATTTATTATTATCATACTTTATTGCACTACCGACATATAACAGATATAATAACAGGACATTATAATGTGCAATAACATGTGCAAAGGCGAGCTTATCTCTGTATTGATTAGGAATAATTTAATTAGGTAAGTACTTTAATTTTCTTAAGTTTTTTTCCTGCTGCCTTTTTAGGGTTCCGCAGCCAACAGGAGCCCTTATAGTTCGCCATGTCCGTCCGTCTGTCTGTCTGTCTGTCTGTCTGTCTGTTCGCGGCGTCTATAGTATTTATCGTCTCGCAGCACAGACGTATTTATTACGCGGACAAAACAGTAAAATGAAATCTCGAGAATAAAATATTTTTAGGGTGCCTTCCCTACACCAAAATTAGGGATGCAATTTTTTTTCTTGCATACATGTAGTAAGGGGAATTGTCGGATTGTTCGTTTGAAAATATTTTGGGTGTAGGAAGGCCATTTTTCGATTTAGGGTTCCGTTAGCGAAAAGTTGATGAATTTGTTAGTTCTGTAAAGTAGGTAGAAAATGCTCCTTCTACGGAACCCTACACTGCGCGTGGCCCGACACGTACTTGGCAGGATTTCTTCACTAGAAATAGGGCCCGAAGGAAGGCAAACAGAATGTAAACTCTTTACTTTAAAATATGTTTTTGATTTCTGATTGATTATTATACAGTTAGGGCCAGTTTGTGAATTGAGAATAACGCTAAGTAAATAGTTAACTGTAGTGCTGTCTCTTCGAACTTGTCAGAAAAGAACGTTACTTAAGTATTTACTTAGTTAGATTCTCAATTCAGAAACCGGCCCTTAGCGAGCTTTAAATAATTGTTTCCTTCACCTGAGTATACTATTGGTATCCAACATCTAGGTGTGATTGAACTTTAGTTCATCTACGTCTACCCACCGAAAAACCGACTTACACGTGCCGGGCGGTCGCAAAAACTATCGGAGAATCAATTAAGTTGCAGTTGTAATTCAAATGTTTGGACGTGGATTGCTTAGTAATGGAGATCAGCTAGATGCTTAGTATTCTTGAGGATTAGGGTGGACTGCGTAATAAATAAACCTGGTATCATGAAATTGCGAAATATATTTAACTTTTTACGTAAGTAATACTCTTCAAAGTAGGTATGTACGATCATAATAAAAGTTGCATCAGTCACCACGTCATTAAAATCTAAGGAATCATTGATTGTGCGGTACGTAAGCATTAAGTTGACAAGCATTAAATCGTTAAAATATTGAAGGGGTAGTCGTAAAAGGAAAGGTAAAAACCCCAGGAAAGGTTTGCAAGGGCTTCAGGGGCCTAATTATGCGCACGAAATCCTGTCGAGTCCTGATGCTTGCGATAGCAACTAGTACGGAATTTGGCAATTCATCATCATCATCAACCCATTATGTCCCCACCGAGGGGCACGGGTCTCTTCCCTGAGGAAGGTATAGGCCATACTCCACCACGGGGGCCAAGTCCGGATTGGTGGAGGCTTGTAGACTAGTGGCTCGTCTACTGTCAGATGTTGTCAAGCCGCCCTAAGGCCTCTGACTTGGCTTAACGACTGGCATCTATCGACGGCAGCCGGCACCAACAGCTTAACGTGCCTCGCGAAGCACGGAACCGCTCGGAAAAATGCCACTAGCGTTAGGCATAGACGGCGACCAATCCATGCACTGAACGCGCCCTGTGTTGCTTTACCTTCGTGACCGTTTAAGATCACTCAGGCAGCCGGGGCTACGAGCGATTTGGCAATTACGCGCACCAAATCCTGAACGATGCCAATCGTCACAGTTAAATTCCATACAAATTGCTATCGCAAACTTCATGATTCCGACAGGATTTGATGCGCATAATTAGGCCTCAGCTCCTACATTACGCGCACCAAAACCTGTGCGATTCCAATCGTCTAACTGTCAAATTAGTATGGAATCTGACAGTAATCGTGCACATAGTAGGCCCCTGATCGGATCTCCCGAACAAACTTCAATTTACTTGTATTTAACATTATAGCGCTTTCCATCCTGATGTAACACAAGACATAAGTCTGTTTACATGAAAATGAATAAAACGTTTAGTTAGACGCAGAATGTCCTACTCACAAAGTCTTCTACTCAAAACTTCACGCAAAATTCTTTTTCGCGATGTAGGTATTATGTCTATGTACATTCCGAACACATCCGAACACTTCGAGCAATGAAAACTTTTTTTATTGATTTGCGGTTAAAAAAAAACAACTGGCCGTTGATTGACAAGCATTTCCAAGCAGAGTTAATTTTATAGTACCTAATTTGTGCCCTGGTCCTTTTTTGTGTATGTTATTTTGTAAGTAATTCGACGGTGGAAAGGAAAAACACTTGAAGCGACACTTTGGTCGAAATTGACATAGACATAGACATTTACATGCAGGCACATACATTGCTTCTGGCCCCACACTAGGATACCCTGTGTCGTGGGAACCAGAAACAACGACATCACAAACATGTAAACATACAAGACCTGGGGTTTTTTTTGTCCCCAGCCGGGATTCGAACCCGGGACCTCTCGCATGGTATGCAGATGCAGTACCGCTGCGCCACGAGGTCAGCGGAATCAGCGTTTTTTTTTATATAACGAATATGTATATAACTCAATTTCGACTAAAGTGTCGCTTCAACTGTTTTTCCTTTCCACCGTCTATGGATTTGTTTTATCTAAAACAAATACTTAATATATTATTATTAAGATTTTTGCAAATTGTATAGCTGGAAACAGACTATTGTATAACCCACATCATTTCAGCACAACATTGTATACATATATTTGTACATCGAGAGTAGAGAAGCTGATATTAGTCTAGAAACGAAGGTCTCCCGAACGTTGCCCTTGGTTGGAATAATAGTCTAGTCTAGATATATTACTCACAATAGATGGACTGCTCAGTAATGCGGAACTGACAAGCGTAGGGTGACCATAGGTCACTATCACTACAGTGATTTTGAAATAGTTAGAAATATTTTGTGGGAATATTCTTTTCATTACTATAAAGGATATTATTAATAAATTAACAGTATTTGGATATCGTATTTGTAAATATTCGTGATTTCCGACCCTTGGTTCGAAGCTGTGAATCTAACTTCGAAGTGACAGAAAGTACGGTAACGATTAAAAACATTTCTATTATATGTTAAATAAGACGCTAAGACGCTCGACCCATAGTTTTCTTCCGATTTTTATTACTTTTCGTCGTGATGTTTGTTTATGCTCAAGTGAAGTAATTTTGGGTAAGGAACAACCGTAAGTTCTAATCTTAATACCTACCTACTTTTTTCGAATGGAAACTTTCGTAAGCACTTCACATTAAGAACCCGGTCGGACTCTACCGACGATATCCGAAGTGCAGCCAGTTTCTTCAATAAAAAAATGCCAAAAATATAAGTAAATCGGTTAAACGAATGACGTCACAAACGCAATTGATAAAGAACGAACAGTTAATAATTATTTTGAACTACGCAAATTCATAATGGATTCGTTTTCGTGAATTCAGAGTTTTTAAGAAAACTTAGTGCTGTAAAGGCAGAGCCAACACTCAAAGTTTTCTTCAATTTATTCTCCCGCTAAGTAAATTAAAACATAGATTTTGCCTCGAGAATTACCCACGCTCTAGTTAGCTCTAGCTATTATTCATGGAGACCCTACTACCAAGTCGTAACGGGATTATTGCAAAATCACGATGTACAATGGAGGTACATAATACAGGCATAATTTTTCGTTCTAATATCGATTTTGGTAACAAATGATTTTGGTAAATATTACTTGATATCTACACTTCTACACTAATATTATAAAGAGGAAAAGTTTGTGAGTTTATATGTAGGGGGCAATCTCCGAAAGTACTTTACCGATTTCAAATATTCTTTCACCAGTAATTAGAATAGACCTTCAGGGTGGACATAGGACATTTACCATGCGAACGTAGTCACAGGCACTGGTAGCTTCATGTATATATATGACTATATAGTTCAATTTTAAAAACCTATTTAGAGGCTAAAGATTCCAGCCATGCAACAAGAAGAATTGGGTATTTGACAAAATATCAAATGAGTTACTTTTAAAACGGAATTTTGTATGAAAATACTTGCTTATGACGTCACATTTCAGAGCACTCTTTTTATGTTTAATCTATTTAAATATTGTAATAACTAGTAATTGACTAAAAGAGATACATTTTCCGAAATATTTTGTAATTTTTGTTTAATCGAGCATATGAAATAATTTATTTTTGATCGTGTCAAATACCGTATTGTTGAATTCCTGAGATTCTAACAACATACATAACATGACGACCTCGTGGCGCAGCGGTAGTGCATCTGCATACCATGCGAGAGGTCCCGGGTTCGAATCCCGGCTGGGGACAAAAAAAAAAAAACCCCAGGTCTTGGATGTTTACATGTTTGTGATGTCGTTGTTTCTGGTTCCCACGACACAGGGTATCCTAGTGTGGGGCCAGAAGCAATGTATGTGCCTGTATGTAAATGTTTATGTTTATGTTTATGTTTATACTGCGATCGTCAACCCGCCTGCCAAGCGTGGCGATTATGTCAAAACCCCTCATGGTTATGAAAACCACGAAGGAGGCCTATGCAGTGGGCGTCAAATGGCTGCTGATGATGATGATGATGATGAACAAGAAGAATATAATCATGTAGGTACAGCGATATCATTCCGATGTAAAAACCTAACTGCAAAGTGGGTTACTCGGGGCTGCAAGTGATGTAAATTGCTTCGGCCAAATGTCGCTGCCTGTACGTAATACAGAGAAGTTTGGCACGGTTAGCCAGAGGTCGCGGGCTCAAGTCCCGGCATGGGTGGAATTTTTAGCCTCTAACTAGGTTTTTAAAATTGTCGCCAGCACGGGTTGGCGCAACAAGAAGAATATAATGATATAGTTCAAGTATACCAGTGGACGAGTACGGGCTGTTTGATAGATTTATTGTTACATAGCGCTATGGATGTAGTGTCCAGAATTGAGAAAGGAATGTTTGAACATATTAACAGAATGAAGGAAGAAAGAATAATGAAAAACTATATCGTGCAAATGTTGGCGGAAGGTCCGGCAAGAGACGTCCCAAGCGGGCATTCGTTGACCAAATAGAGGATGTAGTTGTAGTTTTGTAATTTTCATGAAAAGATTAGCAGAGGGCGAGATAAAAGTATCCGTAATTAAACCGGCGTGTGCGCATGCAGTGACTAATGAATAAGCGAAAGAGATCTGTCAGGATCGTGGCAAGTGGCAAGACCTAGTCTCTACCTACCCCTCTGGGAAACAGGCGTGAGTTTATGTTATGTTGATTTAGTAACACAGCGCTTTCATGACAAAACACAAACGAAATCAGAAATCAATAATTTATTTCAACGTAAAGAATTTACATTCTGTTTGCTGAATGTCAATGTACTATGTTACTATGTTAGCCGCTGCCTTCGGGCCGTATTTGTAGTGGAGAAAAAGGCAGCGGGAAAAAAACTCCACTCTGACCATCTTTTCTCAAATCATCTTAAACTTGTACATCAAAGCCTATATGATATGATTCCGTGATAGCCACCTATAACATTAAAAGCCAAAATAACACTTCTTACAAAAGTAGGAAAAACATTAATGCTGCGGCCAGACACACGAACAGCACCCGTTCACGAGCATAACGCATAACGTACATTAGACTTAGAAGATTAAACTGAAGTTACATTTTGATAAATTCAATTCAGATTGGATAGATTAAGCAAAAACGAAGAAGGCGAAATAATAAAGTACTCCAAAATGACTTGTGCAATTCAAAGGTTGAGCTAGAAAAAAACGGTAGATAAGTTACACGAACAAAAAGCTCCGAAGCGCACAGTGAGGGAAGGATATGATTTAATAAATCCATTTTGCAATTACGTATTACGTTCAAACCTACTAGGGGAAACAACCATGACTTGCTCAACAAAAGTTGCTCAATCTCGCAAGAGTTGCTGTTTTAATTATGACTTGTAAGAATTGTACCAAGCAACCGAAAATTACGGAGCTAAACTCACAAAAGGATTTCCAAGTTGGGGCAGCAATATAAAAGGCCTTTCCTGTGAACTTACTCTAGCCTTCTTTCACCCTTTTATTCAGAAAATCCTTCATAATTTTTAAGTAACACACCATCATCATCATCAGCCATTTGACGGCCACTGCCGGACAAAGGCCCCCCCTCATGGTTTTCATAACCATGAGGGGGTTTGCCAAAATCGCCACGCTTGGCAGGCGGGTTGGCGATCGCAGTATGCGGTTGGAATCCCCGGAAGACGCTGCTGCCCGTTTCCTGGTAATTTACCATACATAATAGATGTATGTATATTTTTTTGCCGACTACATTTTTTTTTAAATCTGTAAGGTCTTCTTAGCTACTTTTTCTCTATGAACAAAATTTTATTTCTAGTGTCGGTTAGATTTTGATAGTTTGGTAGTGATTGTGTTGCGTGGAAGTTGTTATTATTATTATTATTGTTATTAGTTAGTCATTTACAACAACTATTGTTCTCCGACTTTATGAAATTTTTTGGTTCGATTTTCCAGTTTTTTTTAAACCTTGTTCTATGATTCTTGGCGGTTGTTCTTTTTTGTTGAGGCTCAGTAAGATAGTTAATAATATGATTTAAACCATATATGTTACGCAGGATTATAATTTGTAACACATTTTGTTTTAAGCATTATATTCTATCTTCTAGAAAGGACATTCTTCTATACAGGACAGTAATTTACTGAAGGTTGCCATATTGACATAAACCCTGATAATTAAAAAAATTATAAATCTGAGAAAACTCCTAGAACATACAAACTCCAATTGAAGTGTTTCAGGATTTGCACTTTTTAGAAACAAACTCACTACTACATACTAACACAGGTATCATGTGTTGTTTGGTTGTACTTACCGGTGCGGCGGCCATTTTCCTTTCGGCACGCGCAGCGTTAATTAATTAATACATGCCCTTTAAGTTCTTTTACTTAAGGCGCGCAGACGCGTTTTTGCCGACGCGCATCGGTGTTTTGCGCGTCCGGCGGCGGCGCAGCGCGTGTGCGGGCCGTGTTTGTCTAGGCAAGGTGCACTGTGTACGGGTAAGTAACACCTCGGTTAAACAATCTACACTTCTTTTTATTAGCTGATACAGTGTCCCACTGCTTGGCAAAGACCTTACCTTTAGCTCTCTAATCCTCTCTCTCATCAGCCATTCCCTACCAGCCCGGCGGAAAAATCCATCCACCTTGGTAGGCGGGGATGGCAGGACTATCATAATAATTATAAAGAGGTAATTTTCGAACTAAAATTTTCGTAAGCACCAGAATAAAATAGAAACCAGTAAGGTAAGCACTACACATTATTAACTTAACTCTGGATTCACGTAATTTAAATTTTGTCGGAAGAGTCCGACAAAAAATCGAGTAAGTGAATCCGGAGTTAAGGTATTAATAATAAAGAGGTAATGTTTGCAAGTTTGGTTGTAGGATGTAATCTCCAAAACTACCAGTCCGCTTCAAAAAATATTTTAACAGTATTTAGAATTGACCTTCAAAAGGGACATCATCATCATCGCCCACCTCCGCCCCCTGCTGGGTATATGCCTTTTCCCCATGGACATTCAAGTTCAATTGTACTAAAGAACACTCAGACACAAGCTTGTTGATTAATATTATCTTGGCTATATTTGAAACCGACGACGGCCTGCAACAAGTAACTACATAATATTTTTTAAATACAAATACAACCTCACGCTTACATCCCAGAGGGCTGGTCAAATGACGAGGTTTGCCACTTACTACGAACTTGACAAAGCTCGTTCGCTTCATCAACATTCATTGGTAGCTGCACGCACGCTCGCCGGCTTAGTTACGGGTATTTGTATATTGCCCTGATCGCTAATCTTGTTGTCCCTTCATAAAAATTTCAACCATGTAAAAAGCTTCACAGTATGACTGCCTCGTGCACCTCCAAGGTACGGAGCCAGTGGAAAGGTCGATCCCGGCATAGTCGCGTTGCGTGCGCCTGGCTTATCATTACTCGGTGAAACCCTCCGACGATTTTTTGCGCACTTCTTACCATCACGGATTTACCGTGAGTTGAACTTACCACGGATTCAGTATGAGCTAATGAAATAATAATTATGGACTTTTATATCCGGATATGCCGGATTAAGAACAGCGTCACTCCATTTCATTCCGTGGATGTCGTAGAAGGCGACTAAGGAAATAAATTACTAGGTCCTGGAGACAGGCAGCAGCGTCTTCCTGAGATTCCAACCGCATACTGCGATCGCCAACCCGTCTGCCAGGCGTGGCGATAATGGCAAAACCCTTTATTGTTAGGGAAAATCATGAGGGAGGCCTATGTCCTGCAGTGGGCGTAAAAATGCCTGATGATGATATGCAAATCTGCTGTCGACTTCACCATCATCGTCAGCCCACCGACAACACGACTTTTACTCGAAGTCAACGTGAAAAGGGCGCCATTATGGACTGACAATTAAATGCTGCCTGGACTACACAGGGTGTAGCAAAATCCCCATAAGTAAACGGACTAAACTTTATATCTGAATCATTTTTATATTTAACCTAAATCAACTCTCAGCAGTCGCTTATTACTTGAGACATATTTTAAACGGGCTGTACACAACAGTAACTCCAAGTGTAATTACAATAAAAATAAAAACTGAATGTTAATAAGGGAGACCGCACTCCAGCCGGCCATCGGGAGGGCTCAGCATAATTAAAGTTCGGGCGATAAAATTAACTATATTGCTCAAATGTCACCGACCGAGCTCTTATGTTGAGAATGCGCTTTCGCCTTAAGCTGGACCCACACTTGCATATTTTTTCCATCCTCGTGAATAAATGAAAGAGGTTTTCACAGACGGCAAATATTAATACCGTTTCTACGATGGCCACTGGGGCCGCGTTTCGTAAAACTGCAACACATAGGGTAATTGAGACTGTTCTTTGTACATCGCGTAACCCTACCTGTTAATCTGTGGGTTAATCTACTCTGCAATGTACACAGAATTGTCATAGTAAACCATGAGTCCTATGATTTTTCTATGAAATAGGGTCTAGATGGCGTGATCAAACTGTGCGAGATGTCGGCAAATAAGACAAGTCAAGACCCACATAATAAACAATCGCTATTGTCATCATAAGTATATCACCATATTATGTTACTTATCTATTTATTTTGTTTCTGTGATGTGTTTTTAATAAATGTCTTTCTTTCTTTCCATTGGACCTTTTAAACACAAGAGTAGGATTAGATTACATTCAGTTATTCGAAAACCAAAGCATATATGTATAAAGCAAGCTACCGTCGCTATCGGATCTGTAGTTGCGAAGAAGGTAGCAAGGAAATTCCACTCTGTCCCTATGTAACGCGCACCGAATCCTGGCGAATTCCAGACGTTTGCTGTCTCAATTATCAAGGAATTGACAGTTAAACCACAAGAAATCTTTTAGGGTTTGATACTAATGATTCGCAGCGGTGGTAGCCTGGTGGGTAAAACATTGGACTCGGAAGCGGGAGACCCAGGTTCGATTCCCAGTGCGGGCATGTACCTATGACTTTGTTTTCTAAGTTATGTACATTTGTGAAGTTATAGTAGCAATACCACTCGCTAACTGTGAAGGAAAACATCGTGAGGAAACCTGAGTGTCTGAGCTATTCACATACCTCAGCGCTTTAAATCACCAATCCGCGTTGGGCACGCGTGGTGATTAAGCCCAACTCTCTCTCACTCTGAGAAAAGGCCTGTGCCCTACAGTGGGACGTATATAGGCTGCTTATGATTATGACTGATGATTATGAGGCTGATCCTCTGCCTATCGTTTCCGATGTAATCTGAAGGCTTTTGTTTTAAGTGACCGCATCATCTCAGCCTACTCTCTTGCTCTTCATCAGCGATATCACGATCTCCTCAGCTTTCTTGTTCGTACTCAGTTGCTACTATTGTGGATAGGAAATTGTTGAATGTAGACCCAGCTGTAAGCCAAATGAACACACTGTCTCTCTGTCACTGGCGATAGCCCGATTTGGAATCGCTTCATTAATAGAAACTGTTAGGGTAATCGTGAGGCTAAATCTGTCCTGGAAGGCGCGATTCGATTCCTAAGGAGCGGTTACTGATCTGACAATGGCACGATTTCGGATAAGCCAGCAATGGCTTGCACTGGGTTGTTTGGAAAGTTGCTAGGTAGAGAGATTTTATTTGGCGGCCAGACTACAAAGGCAGAAAGAAAAGTAAATCAGCTCTACTATAAAACATTTCCTAGATAATATGCCGTAAAAGTAGTTCATAAAAGCAACTATTTCAAATTACGAAGACATAAAACGAAGGCGGAACGCAAGTGATTTTTACAATATAAAACAAGTCACCATGTTAAACTTAGACATATCGCACCCTTAAACCAATACAGTCACTAAACAAAAATCTCTAAATTTCTGGTTTTAATGCCATCTATTGCAAATATTACAAAGTAACAATAAGCGCTGACTAGTTCACTTAAATTCCTATTTAAAACTGTAGAAGGAAAACGAAGCATAATACAGAACTATATACATTTCTACACATTGAAAATCTTTAATAGCTTCTCCTGCACAATTTTCATTTTTCGCTTAGTGCCAGTATTGGATTAAGGGTGCGATATTGTAAACCTTTTAATGTATTTTGTTTTCTGGCATGTACAATAAAGTGTTCTAATCTAATCTAATCTAATCGAAGCACAGCACTGTCGAAGGCACATCTACCAAGTTTACACCGTTTACATACATCCAAGCACATCGATCCAACCATTCGACTAGCTATAGACCGTATAGCAAGTAAAACCTGGAGGTTCATCGAACTAATAGGCGAATGTACAGGCAATATTTTTGCCATCACAAACCAAGTGTCCATTCTCCACCTGTTCCCAAACTCCAGTTTTATTTATCCGGAAAGGAAATCCACCCACAGCCTCTAAATCAGCGCCCCCAAAGTGTTTCGGACGCACCCAATAAACGACGTCCCAGTCTATAAAAGCCAATGGCTCTGAAAACTAATGCCCGCCGCTCAACCGACGACTCTTCAATGCCCATAACAAGTCGCCACACATTACGCAAGATGTCGCCAACAATACAATCGCGAGATGGAGAGCATACAGAAGTATTAGTCCTACCAAGAATATGGAAAAACACGTAGAAGATGAAGATAGTGGAAAGGATGAGGATTTTTTTGAAACATTGATATTAAATCCGTTGCAAGTCGAAAGTTAAAAGGACGTTTACAAAAGCAGCTTCTATACGTCCCACTGTAGGGCACAGGCCTTCTCTCGGGGAGAGAGTATGGGCTTAATCACCATGCGTGCCCACCGCGGATTGGCGATTTCAAGCACTGAGGTATGTGAATAGCTCAGACACTCAGGTTTCCTCACGATGTTTTCCTTCACGGTTAGCGAGTGGTTTGCTACTATAACTTCACAAATGTACATAACTTAGAAAACCAAGTCATAGGTACATGCCCGCACTGGGGATCGAACCTGGGTCTCTCGCTTCCGAGTCCGATGTTCTACCCACTAGGCTACCACCGCTCGTTTCAAAGGACGTTTGAAAACCGCTATTAAAAGCGGAGAAAAGAAAATTCATATAGGTTTGGCCAATCTGTACTGTTGGCGCCACTCTGAGTGTTGACCATGTTTAATGTTCATGATCTTTGCTATAGTATACGTCCAGGACAGGCAGCGTAACTGAAGTGGGGTTAGCTGAGCTACATAGATTAATGCCCGGTTCCTATATTCAAGAACGACTCGTTTTGCTTACGGATGGTTAAAATGTCTACTCGAGCATTCCTCTTAAAAACGGTTTCGAATAACGTACCGTATGATAAATGTTTGGAGATAACAATTTGTAAAGTTCATATAAAATTTTTTAAACATCAACCAGCATCAAGTTACGGGGCGCTTGTTAAGGATAAGTTACCGATTACCAATAACGATTCGTTAAATATAGGAACCGGGCATAAGTAGATGGGTGAGAATATCTACTGACTGGTTGCCGCGCTGTGGATGTCAAAGAACGGGCATTTACGGAAGACAACTAAGATACAATCCAATGGCCTAATCAGGCACATATCAACCTAAACGCATTAAGTTTACCTGAATACATGTTCGATCGAGGCAACCAAGGACAAGATGGTCTAAATGCATTTGAGCAAACACAGTGGAGCACAAACACAGAAACTATTATTAAGGTGCACGAGCATTACCGTCCATCATTTCAGTTAAAGATAACACAAACTGCCGAACCTTCGAAAACATGGCTCTGGAACTGACGACTTCTACGGTTCCCTACTCTGTGCGGTGACAATCGCCTCTAGTCCCGAATTAGCCCAGTCACCGGCCCCGACGCATTTAGAAAAGTCTCGGAGCAAAAAATGCACGACACCCACAGCGGTTAACGATCGGTGCCACGAGCGTGAAGCGAAGCGTGGCGGGAAGCGTGGAATGAGGAAAAGTGGCCACGCAAGACACGGGCCTCGGCCTACATTGGTCCACTGTTAGCAATAGGAACGCCGCTGATTTCTGACCTTGAATTATTAGTGACTGTTCATTTACCAGAACGCTTCAAATCGCCAATGTGCGGTGGACACGCGAAGTGATTAAGCCCTTACTCTCTCTCTCAGAGGCATTTGCCCTGGGGGCCTTTATTAGTTGTTTATACCTATCATAATCCTTGCCATTCCTCGACCTGGCAGTGAATGAAGGCGGTCGCGGAGTGATGACTCTAAGATAGCAGCGGGAAAGCGATGGACAACACTGGCGAAGGAAGGTTGGCGTAAGGGGGACGCGGCCTATGCCCAGCTATGGCTCTATTCATAGGCATAAATAGATAAAAACCTGATACGATTCACTTCCGTTTATCAAGGAGACACAATTACTTTAAGAAAGTGTAGTGTAACGTCATAACGTCTTTTCCTTGGTAATTCGTAGATGAATTGAGAACAGTGCTAGATTGAGAACATTGAAGACTCTTGCGTAGGTTTTGTGTTATGCCAATAGGCACACCAATGAGACATAAGAAAGACAAAGTCAGGGATGGATTCGAAATAGACTTAAGTGACTCTTATTTGATGACAACACATACATTAACTCATGCGTAGACAAGATGTGCCACTTGCCAGGATTCTGACATACTATTAAAAAGTGACTTGAGGGCAGACCACCTACCCTCACTACAATAATTGACTGCACTCACCACATCACTCTGCCCGTGACCACGGCAGCTGCAACGTTGATGAAACGTCGGGAATTAAGCTAATTAAATTTTACCCAATTAATAATCGCGATTAGACGCGTTTAATATGACTATTAAAAAAAGAAGTACTTAAATATCTTAGGAAAAAAGTGCACTTCTAATTCTCGTCCAAAGTTTGTAGCATCCGGACAAAACAGAGGGTATTTTCAGATGCATCTCGTGTCACCCCCAAAGAAATGGATATAGTGGAGCCAAAAAGAGGAGTATGAACTACTTTTGGGCAACACTAATGCGGACGTTAGCGTCAGCCAACGTAGTGTAATCTGGCTAAGTCGAGCCACCAAACTAAGGATAAGAATACCACCATTTAATATACCGAAAGTAAAGAGATCTACGAATGACAATACTCGTGTGCAACTAAGACGTAAATAAACTAGAGGTAACCAGGTATGTAAAAGACGCTTAAGGAGTGGTGGACCAGCCTGGTTGAAACCAGAACTTGAGCGTTGATAAATCATAGGAAATAGTTTCCCTTGATGATTTAATGTTTAAGAGATATCCACAGAAGAGCGTCTCAGTACGAGATTCTGCTTGCTAATTCTATTATCTAGATCCCCTGATGGTTGTTTGAGTTGACGCGAATAGGCCAATAAAAACATTTATAACATTAGTAATCAGTTTGATAGCAAATTCGTTAAGCGCAAAGAAATGGCGCGCTTCGAGGGAGGCCTTCAATCCAGAAAAGTGGCTCCAAAGTTCAAACTAGGGCATACAACCGGTTCCATTTTTTGTATGAAGGAACCGGATGCATGTCCCAAATTTATAGATAGCCACGACAGAAGCAGGCGCTGCTTCTGTTACAGAAGTTCTGGTAGTTTCTATCTTATGACTTGTTGTCTCGTGTGGTGATAGATAAAGGTGTGGTTAATATCCGCTTTGATCTCCTCGGCTTATGATTGAAAGCCGTCGGCGCGAGCTGAATTACGAAGGCGGCGGAAAACAAGTATAAACACGCGGGTTCTTTGGTAGTTGTGATCATTACTGCAATATTATGCCTTTGACGGTCATCATTGACGATGATGGTTTTGTTACCGTCAGTCATCGTCAACGATGACAATTTACGGTCTTCGACGTATTCGAATAGATTTTTCTTCAAAGGGGTTTTATGCAAAGTAGCGCTAAAACTGTGACCATTTCAAGAGCTAGATCGTTTCGGAGAAAAAATGGACAAAAAAAACTTCAGACTTAGTCTTTTACATACAAATTTTTCCAAACACTTTTCTGGCAAGCTCATATTTTATGCAGGAATCTTATTGTAGAATCGTATACAGTGAGTCATAAAGGAACCTAAATCTTAAAACGAACTTAAATCTTGGGAAGCAAAGTTTATGTTTATTTCTAGTACATTACAGTAGCCAACACTATGGCTACCAACAGTTTGAAAGTTTTATTGGGCGCCCGCCTTAAATATTTATTTTATTTTAATTTACTTATTTATTTTTGAAGCGAATATAGAACTAAGTATTCTGTGAATATTTCAAGCGTCTAAATGTTGCTGCTATTAATATTGAGCAAAAAACAGCAAAAAAATTACGTTTGTTGTATGGGAGCACCCCTTAAATCTATATTTTATTAGGTTTTTAGTATATGTTGTTATAGCCGCTACAGAAATACATCATATGTGTAAATTACAACTGCCTAGCTATCACGGTTCATGAGATACAGCCTGGTGACAGACAGACAGACATACAAACGGATAGACCGACGGACGGACAGGCAGACAGACGGACAGTGAAGTCTTAGTAATAGGGTCCCGTTTGGCACCCTTCGGGTACGGAACCCTAAAAATAAGTCAACATTTTTGTTTGTTTTTATTCATAAACAATTTACCCCCGGTTTCTCGTACGCTAACAAGCTGTTAATCTACTGTTAACAGCTGTCAGTGGTTTTTTTTGTATGCACTTTGGTCAATTGACAGCTGTTAACAGTAGATTAACAGCGTGTTAGTGTACGAGAAACTGGGGGTTAGAGTAACAAATTTTTTTAAATGACCGAGGTAGTAGAAGGCGCATGGTAAATGATGGGTTCTTAAATCTTAAAGGAATTTACGGTGCTCAAAACTAAGTAACAAAAAGTCACTGATTCCGCGGTTCTTTGGGAAATAAACAAAACCTTTTTGCACAATTTACCATCACAAACCTTCGAAGCAAACTTTTTTAATAAGTTTGGGTACCGCTACACTACCGATATATAGCCTTAATGTAGGGATTCACTAAATTAAACTCATGTTTCTTGTTCACTAGCAGTAATTAGGTTAATCTACTGTTAACGGTTGGCTAAAGTGCCTACAAAAAACAACTGCCAGTAAATAGACAGATTGTTAATGTACGAGAAACCGTGTGTGAGGCTATACAGCTCAGTAGTGTAGCGGGAAATTAAAAAATGTTCACGGTTTTTCCAATTTTGTAGCTAAACTGGGCCGCAACACAGTCTTTTGACTAGCGCGGAGGGTAGTTGTTGTTTTAGGCTGTTACCGTTTGCTGCATTCTCTAAATAAACACCTACCTTAACAACGAAACATAACAATGTTTAGTATGTTTAGAAACTAAATATAATTATTGGCAAGTAGGATGTAAGTAATACAATGTAACAGTGTGAACATTTTAACCTGGCAATAAACGAGTTGATTTTGATTTGATCATTGTTTTCATTGCTATAACGCCCGGCAGATAACTTGAACCAAAATCCGCGCAGTCGGGATGATTTTGCGATGGACATGGACACGTAAGAGTAATTCTTTTAAGGATTCCGAAGTCGACAAGGAACCCTTATAGTTTCGCCGTGTCCATCCGTCTGTCTGTCTGTTTGTCTGTCCGCGGCCTAGCTCAGAGACGATTAGTACTTACTAGATAGCTGGGCCTCGATTCTGTTAGTGCATTGTAGTATAATTACAGGTACACTGTCGGGTCACGTGACGTGTTTTTTCGTACCATTGACGCCTAGAAGGTTTGATGGGTGTGCCCGCGTAGACTTAAAGCAGTCATAAAATGAAAACCGCCATGTTCATGCAGTTGTCATGTTACTACAATGCATTAACAGAATCTAGGCCCTGAAATTCGGCAAAGACATACATATTAATCACGCCGACAAAACGGTAAAATAAAAGTTTAAAACACATTATGGCTACACCTAAATTAGGGATGCAATTTTTTTTTTCTAGTCTACACCATAGTGTGGGGTATCGTTGGATTGGTCGGGAAAACCATTTTTCGATTTAGGGATCCGTTTGCGAAATATTAAGCTTTAAAGAGCAATTTTTTTTCTTTTTGGGCGTCCCCTGTGAAATATTGATGCAATATTATTAAATTCGAATCCAAAGAAGTCACATCCCGCGTCCCCCGTCAATGAAACCCGTCCATGCGAAGTCAAAGTCCTTTGTTCAATTTATTTGCTGGGTATTATTCAAGAAGAATGAATAAAACCGTGAAAATGTTGAATTTACCGCCACACTACTATCGTTTTATCTTAAATACGTATTAGTTACGACAAAAAGTTGCTATGTTGAGCGAGTTGAGCTTACTAAATTGATATATTTTCTCCTCTCCCTTCAAACACCCTGAGAGAACTCCGAGTCTCCTCTAGGTTGTTATTTTTGGTCAGTCTTGCCATCGAGGAACATACTTCCCGAAAATCAAGAAACGATTAAAGGAACATTTGATAACGCCCGGTGGACCACCTATAATTATTAAGCGATCAATTTCAGATTTCATCAAAAGAGTCCCTTGATTGATTTGCACAAAATCATCTTGACCGGCCTAGATCATAATAAGGGGGTTTCAAGCTAAACCAGTCTTTTTCAAAGTGGGCGATAATGCCTCTTGTAGGCGCTGGGGCATCCGGGACATAATTTCATAGGGTCTACAATCAAATTAATTTATTGGCAGAAAACCATTTACCACGTCTGATTACCATGCGTATGATATCATGTACATTTTCACAAAAGGCCTCAGTTTGGGTATATTTCCATGTTTGTGATGTCCTTGCCTGGACATCACTAACCAAAGGTTTCTCGTACACTGTAACTGCCGAAACATAAACGAGTAGAGTGCATGCGTGTAAAGGCTGATGATTATGCAGTGCCGTTGACTGTACCTGTCACTTTGACAAAAAAAGTGTTGCCAGATAGGCGATTTATCGCCATTTGTCGAAAGTGAAATGGCGACCAAAATTGCAATCGGCGACCGGTCGCCAGTTGGACTACCTCAATTTTTTTTTCGGCGACTTTTGGGCTACTTGGGAAATCAGAAGAAATTATTTGATTTTTTTGCGTAATCGTGACAAGTGAATAAATATTAATTATTGCATTTTTTTGGATTTGTCGTGACGCCGCTGTAAGGGTTCGATGGATATAAAATGACCTGTAATTTTACGCGAAAAAAGGTGTTTTTATATTTTTAAGATTAATTGAGAAACTTTAAGAAAACAGCGTACAAACTACAAAAAAGTCACTAAGCGGCGATAAGCGGTGATTTTGGGCTACATGTCAGAAAGTTGAGTTGTTTTGGGCCACAAGAACTTAGGCATTTTTTTCCAAATTTTGGCGATATTTGCCGGCCTGCGTCTGGCAACACTGACAGAAATTTTGGCTGTTCTCCGGAACGCTTTTATTTCTTCACGATTACAAAAACCTTTCACACAGTCTTATTGAAATTCGCAGACAAGCAAAGGAATGTTTTTGTTGAAAAGATGTTTTTTTTTTCGGCGCCAGAAAAGGCGCCGCTTTGAGATACGAACAGAGGTTCAAAAAAAGACTGAGAGCAGTATGAATGAACATATCCTCGCCAAGTCATTATAAAAACTGGCAGGACTATTATCATTCAAGATTTGAAACAATATTTTCCAAGAAGTAGTCGAGTTAATTCCAATTTTGGAATTAAATTGGAATTAACTCTACTACTCCGGGGTAATTCACGGGCATAGCTAGAACCCTGTTCAGAGGGGAATGAAAACGGTTATTAGTTAAAATACAAGAACATAAACTCACGCCTGTATCCCGGAGGGGTAGGCAGAGACCAGGGTCTGCCACTTGCTACAATCCTGACATCTCTCTCGCTTCATTAACATCCATTAGTCGTTGCCTGCAGGCACGCCGGTTTCGGGTACTATTAATCTTGCTCTTGGCTAATAGAGCCTCTATTTGGTCAAAGTATGTCCGCCTGGGACATCCTTTTTGGGCCCTTCCACTCACATTTACTCGATATATTACTTTCGTCAATCTTTCTTTCTTCATCCTCTCCATATGACCAAACCAAATTTGAATATATTTTTTTGCAATTTTCACATCTGGCCGCACAAGGCCGGGAAGCTTGGAAAACAATGAGGAAGGCCTATGTCATGTAGTGGGCGTCAAATGACTGATTATGATGATACCTAAGTGTATGAAGCTTAAAATTGTTTATAATTTCTATTATTTTATTTGTCAAAAGAAAACTCATTATTTTACAATAATTTAACGTTATACGGTTTTTCTAAAACACTCCTCAAGTGTAGTTTAAAGAATTTACTGTATTTTTTGGAATCGTGTTTTTGTAAATAAAACTATGAAATGTTAGAATGCGCAAGATAGATGGAATGCAGAGATATGTCCTATCATCACATTATTTTGGACCAATCCCTTCCAAATAGCTGCATCCAAATCGTTCATCGCTCTTTGTCATCGTTCATGACCCTTTTCGCTTCGTAACTGTTATCGCCGTTTTTCCTGTGATCGAAATGGGACAGATAAGATTATGTACCTTAAAAACATAACGATTAGGCATCGAAAGTACACTAACTAATACGACTGTTCGTCGCGGTTTACAGTGCTTAAATTAAACTCCATTCCTTTATGAAAAGATTTCTGAAGTGACTGTTCATCAAACCGTGACCGACCAATCGCGACCGGGCCGGGCTCCACCCGGGACACGTCCACCGTGCACGGACCGGGCCAGTAATTCCTGCCAGCAATGGCTTGGTAATAGCCTTGTATAGAATAGCTGGTAGGAATAGAGCCCGCCCGCTAACCCCTCAACCCTCGCGCCAGCCATATGCGTGTGTTTTTAGAATTTCTGCGACATGATGCAGGCTGACTGGCTTCATCTAAACAACACGAGCCAAGCCGGCGGTGGCTTGTCTGTAGAACTGGCGCCAGCGCACTGGCGTCGTGTAAACTTCTTTGCACGGCCGTACCAGTGATAAGTGTTTTGCGTCGACTAGTCATTTCATGAGTCGATAGACGTGAGGCTTGAGTAAATATGCATTTTTCACAATTTGAATTGGCAGCCGTTTCAATTGCAATCGATGACGAAGTATTGGCAATACTACTGAAAGACGGTGGGGTGTACATCCAACATTACCGCTTAAGGCGGCAATAAAATGAAATCGGGATTAATATTGTACATTTTTTCTTTCGGGATTGTTATAATTGCTCAAGGAGCAATTGCTGTACAAACGTAGTTTGGTTTTAATTCACAAACGACACGCCAGATCTCAATGACACTTTACTAGAGGACGAAAATCAAGGTTTGCTCGTGCTTACAACTGAGAATAACAGAATAAAAAAGAAATCATAGCCTCACGAGACTTTTCATACAAACTACTCTCAAGCCTGAATTTTTTTTTAAGTTTATTTCCAATTTTAAGACCGATCAAACCTCTATTTGTGTCCTCTAAACGTATTGGTAAAGTTTCATTGCGATAACGATGTCGTTGGTAAATAAAAACCTAACTACGTTTCAATGGGAATTGCTCCTCGAGGGGTCGCCTTAAGTCTACAAACCACGTCACGTGACCCGACCATGTATCTATCATTGTACTACAATGCATTAGCAGAATCCCGATCTCGTAGAGGCAAGCAAGGCAAGGCAGAGACAACAGTTTGCTGCTTGCCACGATTCTGACACTCTTACGCTTCATCAACATTCATTAGACACTGCATGCACGTTAGCCGGTTACGGGTATTACATATCTTGCTAATACATCCCCTATTTGGTCGGCCATACTTAAGATATTCGATGTAATATCGAAATCACAGTCCATGTCACAACGAAACATTTGAAAGTCATGTTTTTTTTTGCGTCAAAAACTTGTTCGTCTCAAACAAAGAAGGATAGAAGGAAGGCTTTATCTCCTTTGTCGGCCCAAAACAATTATTCAACCCAAAGGTAAATACTAAAAATTTATTCATCAACAAATCCTTTGAGGAGAATCCATTTCTACCTACAGGCCCAGTAACAATGCCTGCCAAAGTACGTTGGCCATTGTACATCCCTGCTTTGTCTGTTTATTAATTGTCTGGGCTTATTCCTATGTCCAATTTCCTGGAAAGGTGCGTTTTTGTTTCAGAAACGTTTCATCTGGTGGCAACGTTTTGGGAACTTTTGTTCAGCTCATCTGTGACCAACGCGGCAATTATACGCCGAAGGGCAGTTCGAAATGCAAAGTATTGTAAAGTGTTTTACAACTGTAGGAATATTATAGTTATTATATACATACAATAGACTAAGAATTGACAAAGTATCTCCTGGTATGGATAATAATTTTTTGTTAGTTATTGTTATTTATGAGTCTGGTTTAGTAACAGAAAATTCGCTTTAAACTTCGTTAATTTAAGTCCGGATTAGTTTACTTGCAATTTTGTTGGAAGTGTCCGACCAGACCCTAGAGTCTGATACAATGATAGTTTTTCAATAGAATGATATAAGCCCGACAATAGTCGTTATTTGCCTCTATTTGGTAATCTATTGACAACAGCAGCTAATTTTCAATATCATTCCAATGGTATAACCCGCGCAAATTAAATACCAAGGCAACTCTCGCGAACATGATCAAATCGCGCGAGCCGCCGAGTTAACTTCTACCATTGGAATGCGATTGGTAGACTACTAATGTCAGTGAAACAACCATCACCATACTGATATCAATCGACTGACCAACAGTGCAACGGTTTTAACGTGTCTAGCAAAACTTGAACATTCTTTCGTTTGACACCTAATAAAATGTATTGTGACCTTTATTATTGGACAGATTAATTTAATTGAGGTACCATATACCTCTTGATTGAGGTATTGTATGTTTTCTCAGACTCTAATTTTTACAAGACGTGGGCGTCAACGAGTGGACGGATAAAAACAGCTTTAAATCCGATTATGTAAAATTATGGGTTATGATATTGGGTTATATATTTTTGGAAAGTCTACAAGCGCAGTTCAGAAGAGAATAGAATAAACTAAACTATAAGTGTGACGTCATCCCAAGCCCGATGGGTCGTTTACACCAGTTCGTGTTAACAACGGCAGATGGGCACGCGCACTAAAGGTGCTGCCTCCGCGCGGCGTCCACAAGGTGATCACCCGAGGAGCATTGTCTTCCATTCCACATCTGCCCCTTGCCCGAATGATAATTGCTTGCACCTGTCCCAGTTTCTTGAGTCACGAAGCCTAAATAGGTAATCTATGGACAGAAGAGCGAGGGACTGACCCCTTCGCTCGCATTTTTTTTTTCGGAAGGTTGTCTGGTAGAAATTGCTGTTCGCAATGAGGCCGCCCATTGTACTTTTTCATTGTAAGTTTCATATTTTATGTCTCTTGTTGCTTGTGTGCAATAAAGAATATTCTTATCTTATCTTTTTTCTAAGATTTTGCATCATCATTATATTTAAGGTCGCTCTTACGCCTGGCATCTGCCCCAGTCGCACATTGACATTTATAATTATTGTAAAGAAACTTTTTTTTTTTTCATAAATTTGGTCCTCTTTAGTAGGCTTTTTTACATAATAAAATTTAGTACATTTTGACTCAATTTTTGTTTTTCTACACTTAGTTTTCGATAAAGAAAAGTCACTTCCAAATTTATCAATTTTAGTAGCAAGTTTTCCCAGTCGAACGCCGTACAACAAATTCTTGACCGGAGAAAACTATCTGTTTTATTTGTATTTATGGTGTTCGGGTGTTGGGGAAATTATTCGGGAATCGATACAAATTAAATTATGTACGGACGAACGAACAATAATTTCCATCAAAGTGTTGATCTATTGTTAGTCATCTCGATTGGGGGGAAACAAGTGTTATTGAACTCTTAATACGGTACCTACCGTATGACGCATTTGATCCATCACAGCTTTCATTGTGTCCTTAACTTAATTACCGGAACCTAGATTGGTGTTATGGAATTCTACGTGAGTGTTAGTTTCTCTCGGTTCGATACTATTACAAAACAGTTCAAGGCTACTATTCGACCTCTAAGTCAATAAGCTATGGACAATACTGCTTTAGATTGGCGGGGCGGTGGGCGGTGGTAGCCTAGTTGGTAGAACATTGGACTCGGAAGCGAGAGACCCAGCTTCGATTCCCAGCGCGGGCATGTACCTATGACTTTGTTTTCCAAATTATGTAGTATATTTGTGAAGTTATAGTAGCAATAGCAATACCACTCGCAAGCCAGGTAAAGATCGTGAGGAAACCTGAGTGTCTGAGCTATTCACATACCTCAGCACTTGAAATCGCCAAACCGCGTTAGGCACGCGTGATGATTAAGCCCATACTCTCTCTCTGAGAGACGGCCTGTGCCCTACAGCGGGACGTATATAGGCTGCTTATTACAATTCTGCTTTAGAACCTAGCACGACCTAGTCCCTGAAAGTGTTACACATCCCTTCCGAACTTCCCGGGCAGAAACAGGCATTCAAAACAGCTCTGTTATTCACACCGTCCACATTCTGATCTTAATGAACCCTTTCTCTCGAAAAAATATCTTTCTCCACCTGCAATTAAGTCCAAATTTCGCAATTAATTTCAGCCATAAACCTCAACGCAAACTGACGTGAAACGAGCTACCTCCTTCCGGTGCATATTTTCACATCACTACCGCCTCATCATCTGTTTGTGTGGACTCTTAAAACCTCAGAAAGAGACAGGCGATGGGGTTTGGCTCGTAAATTGGTGCCTGGAGATAAAGAAAATGACATAGAAGGCTCAGGGGCTATAGAAGCTAGGAGGCGGCACAAATTCGTTGATCTGGCGTTGGGGGTCGTGGGGTCGATTCCCACTGGGGGCCGCCGTACATTTGTACAAAAAGAGCTCAGTCTGGGTGTATTTCCATGTTTGTGTTGTCTTTGCCTGGTTCCCATAGCACAGGGTATCCTAGTTTGGGACCAGGACATGTGATTGTGTTGTGTGGAAGTTATTATTATTAAATTGTTGCATTACTGGGACTCGTTTGGCAATCTAAAATATTAAATGATAACAAAAGAATGGGGATTCATTTGTCAAATCTGGTCTAGGTCTCTGGATCTGGAAATAAAATTACGGACATTTTAGAGATATCTTTGTTATCCCATAGCTAGTTTTTGATGAAAAAATTGGCAAGACAAATTACGAACTTTCTCCATCGAAAACTATGTTTAGGATAACAAAATTAAGTCTAAAATGTCCGTAATTTTATATTCTAGTTGCGTCTAGACCAGATTTGCTGAAAGTAAACCTACTGATTCTTTGAAACTTATTAAAAATTTTAAAATGTGCGAGCGAGAGTGATGCCAATTGAAATCTCGGTCTTAAATGTGCATATGGCGGCATTTTAAAGTGTAGATAGTGGCATTTTAACCTCAGAACTCGGCTTTAATAGTATATATATTGTACACTAGATGACCCCGTGAATTTCGTATCACCGACGTCAACCGTTGTTTTTTTCTTCTCACCGTTTAAACCTTCTCTGGAATTCCACAAATATATAAAAACAAGAATTAGCCAAATCGGCCCAGCTGTTCTCGAGTTTTAGTGAGACTAACGAACAGCAATTCATTTTTATATACATAAGCAGCCTATATACGTCCCACTGTAGGGCACAGGCCTTCTCTCAGGGAGAGAGATTTTTATATATAAAGATATAATGGCGGACCCTGATCTCTGCCTTCCCCTCCGGGATACAAGCTTGAGTTTATGTATGTGGGTTGAGTTGAATTTGCTTGAACTTAAATCTAGCCTGGAAACCTATCCAATATAAAAGTAGTGGTAGCACCACTAGTTCCCTCATATGTACCTACCTTTCAAATTGTGGTTATTTGAATAAATACTTTTTATCTCATGTATATTATATATTTATTGGAAATCTCAGAAATCGCGCAAAAATTGTCAGCTTACAAGGATATTCTTACCGGCTCCAATTTGTCCACTTTTGAAACAGAAAGAAGCTTATGTACGATTCTATTTTAAGTGATACACGCGGAGATCATAAAGACATCTTCATCATCATCATCATCATCATCATCAGCCATTTGACGCCTACTGCAGGACATACGCCTCCCTCATGGTTTTCTAACCATGAAGGGTCTTGCCATAATCACCACGCAGGTTGGCGACCGCAGTATAACATAACATTTACATACAGGCACATACATTGCTTCTGGCCCCACACTAGGATACCCTGTGTTGTGGGAACCAGAATATGCGGTTGGAATCTCAGGAAGACGCTGCTGCGGGCAGTATTGCCCGGAGACGGGTCTCCTCGTAATTTATTTCCTTAGTCGCCTTCTACGACATCTTAATATTTGTTAATTTATCAAAAAAATCATGATGGGGTTTCATTTATTGCAGTCGGACGACTTTTGCGAGTTATTGTTTAATGCTTGCTAGTATTGCTATTAAGGATTTCTAGGACAAAAACTACTTCAAAAACCTACTTAGAGGCTAAAAATTATCCTTAGCACAGATTACATAGTGCAACAAAAAGAACATAAAAACTGCTTTGTTTTGCAATTTCGTCCATCGACAGATCTATTGAAACCACTATAAATTAAAGTTTTAATGGTCACGACACGATATCAAAGTTCGATTTTATTTTATCGTTAACCCTTATTATGGGTCTCCTTGACTGCGTGGGCCTACAATAATCGCAGTACGCAGACGGTATCAAGGAGTGCAGTATCCTCACAAACATCTATAGTATTATACAAACATCTATATTATAGGAGTGCTTAAAAATATTATAATTAACTGCGTTCAGGCAATACGGTCTTAATTCAAATCCGCACAGGAGATTCTTCCGTGGTAAAAGTTCTTTTGGCTTCGTACCTTATTTTGACACCATAAAACAGTTTTTAATTGGGCACAAACTGTTATACGATTTACGAGCACAGAACGTCACATAAATGTAAAGTAAATTTACAGTTAGCGACCAGCTTTCCGCCACAATTAAATCGAGTTGCTTATTGAAAGTTTCACCTTTTTGTTGGAAGGTTTACGACTGTGACAAGGTGGCTTTGAATTGTGCCCACCTATTCAAGTTTTGAAGAGGGTGGCATACCTTGAAACGAATGCGCCTGTTTAAAATGTTGAGCTTTCCATATAGAATTTTTCACCAAAAAAATTCACCTTTACATTCTTTGCAACGTCGCCCGTAACGTACTGTAGTTTATGTACTGTGTCGTCTTTGCAGCCTCGCAACTAGTATGCCTATGTATAAACAATAAAAACTGCAACAAATTATGGAATGATCATATTTACGATGCGTGGAAACTTTGCTTCTAGACCAACGGTCAAGAATATAACCTTAGATAGCTATTTTGTATCAATCATATTATCTAACATCGAAGACAGCTTTTAAACTAAACTTAAATTAACAGAAAATCCAGGATTGCCGATGGGCAACGAAGAAAAGAGCCCATCTGGCTAGGGTCGATTGTCTTTGATAGATCGCATAAAAAATGAGACAATTCGCCAAAGAACTAAGGCGAGGCCTTTAAGATTAACAAGTTGAGGTCGCAGTCACATCTGACGAAGAAGAGTAAGCTGGTTTCAGTCCATTGAAATTCCTAATCTCGCATCCGACCAGAGAAACAGAGGATTATTTTTTTCGGTCAGGATCGTGGCAAGTGCCCTGGTCTCTGCCCTACCCCTCTGGGACACAGGCGTGAGTTTATATATGTATGTGTGTATGTATTTTAATTTTATCTATTAAGGAGCACCAACAGAATGCATACACAGCCTTTTTTATTATAATTATTAAAGGAACAAATTACAATCTACGAATTTAAAAAGAGCGGGTAGATGTGAAACTGTAATCCCCGCACTAGGTAAGCCTGTATTTTACAATAAGATTTACAATTTAGAGGTGTTATATGCACCCCTTTAATAGGCGCCCACAAATTGGCCTTCTTATTATTATTAACTAGTGAGACCTTATTAAAACTTACAACTACAAAAAAAATCTGTAACTATTAAAGTAAAGCTAAAATTTTAAACAAACAGCCATTGTATAGTTTTAAGGATACATCTCAGGATTTTATCTTAAAAACCGGCCAAGAGCGAGTCGGACTCGCGCACGAAGGGTACTATTACCTATACAACATTTGAATATTTCAAGCGTGTACCTGTTGCCGTTATTAATATCGAGCAAAAAACGGCAAAAAATCACGTTTGTTGTATGGAAGCCCTTTAAATATGTATTTTATTCTGTTTTTAGTATTTGTTGTTATAGCGGCAACAGAAATACATTATCTGTGAACATTTCAACTGCCTAACTATCACGGTTCATGAGATACAGCCTGGTGATAGAAGAATGGATCGATGGACGGACGGACGGACGGACGGACGGACGGACGGACGGACGGACGGACAGCGGAGTCTTAGTAATAGGGTCCCTTACCCTTTGGGTACGGAACCCTAAAAATGGGTAGTTTATTATTAAATTGTGTATCTAAATCAACAGAGTTGCATTTACTGTTACAGCTAAGGAATCCTGAAGACAACAATTCTGAAACAACAATGAAAACCCAACGATCGTTGTTTACGACTGTTTTACAACGAAGACAATATTACAGAGTTTCCGTGCGTGGAACTACGACGAATACGTAACTGACGGCTATGTCGTAAACGATGGCACTTCTGTCTGACACGACAAGAGAGGCACAGAAAGTGGGGTTCGGAAAACTTTTAAAAACAACCGTACGGCTCCTTAACAACGATGAAAAAAACATCAAAAAAGACATTAAGCGAGAAAATCAGTTATATACATTAAAAATGCAAGTACCTAACTTGTATATCTAAACTGGTTGATAAATGTTACTACAATATTATTGAATTCTGTAACTTCATTTTAATTTTGACATTTCATTACAACAATTTTATCATTTTCATTTGACATACAAATACACCTACATAACTATTGCATGCTTGAATGAATTTTCATACGCCCACACGGGCAGCACAAGGAATGCACTGAAACTCTGTATATAAAGATCTATTTTATTTACCCATGTACATGAATAAACGATACTTTACTTTACTTAACCTAATTGTCATAATTTTTTGTATGAAATTGAAAAATCTTGTATCAATAATATATTAGTAGATTTCTTACTTTTCAGCCCATGATAGATTGAATTTTGAAAGAATGGCGTGCATACCTAAAGAAATCAACTGTCAAACCATTCATCCAATAAGAAAATCAAAAACCTGTGTTGTGGAATCACTTACTTGAATTTTTGTCGGAAAAGTCTGACCAGGTTTTGCTCTGGGTCTCTTATTATGAAAAATGCGACAGTATCGGAAGTAGCGAGATGGTCGCTTGTCAGTGTATTAAATATAAAACTATTCAAAAAACGAACCGTATTTGTCCCTAGATTCGAGTGAATTGTCGGGCTCAAGCGCGACGTTGACGACCCTTCCGAACATCATCATCATCGGATTCAGCCACAAGAAGTCCACTGCTGGGCATCATAGGCCTCCTTCATGGATTTCCAAAAAGACCGGTTGGAAGCGGCTTGCATCCAGCGTCTTCCTGCCACTTGGATGAGGTCATCTGTCCATCTTGTGGCTGGTCGTCCTACGCTGCGCTTCCGAACATATCGCTGCTTCATAATAAGGGCCCTGATTCGCAGAGCTTATTCTAGGTGAGTAGAGACAGCTCGCAACGTCGGTTTCTCGTTGCTCGCCACACGTTTTTTATTTTCTTATTGGATGAATGGTTTGACAGTTGATTCCTTTAAAAAAAATGTGTGTGTATTTTACACTCTCCTCATTGAGGAGGGTTTCTGTGGATTCCACTTGGCGGCTGCGCACGATTCTGCATAATTCAATGTGCGGTTTATTTGCAGTCTTGTTTAGAGCCGATTCTGCTATGATTAAAAAAGATTCCACTCTGTTCTGTTGTAACCTTGTATTTTTCACAAAAGTGGTTTGGTTTTAATTTGCAAGCTACATGCCGGACCGCAATAAATAAATGAAAATTAATTAGTCTTATAAGTCGTCTCACAAGGCTCTAATTTCTTTTTGATCAGTGTATTCCCAATGAGCGGTGGTAGCGCAGCGGTAGAACGCCGGCCTCACACGCGGGAGGTCGTGGGTTCCAATTCCGGCATGTATACCAATGACTTTGTTTTCTAAGTTACGTAAATTTGTGAAGTTGTAGTAGCAATGTGTAGGAAAACATTGTGAGGAAACCGCACACTCAACCCTAGTTTTCCCAATCCTAAGCACGCTTAAACCTAGTTTTGTGTCGTCTAATTATATTGGCGAAGTTTTATTGCAAACCTTTAAAAACTGAAACCAAAAGAAAGATTTAGGCTAAACCGTTTTCGACCTCACAACGTTCGAGAGCCCGCTCAAAACCTGGGACCACCGCACCACGAGCTCGTTAATTTGACGCCAAATTAAGAAGCGATAATCCGGCAAAAGTCGCGCGAGACAAAGACCCCCCCGAAACCGAACCGCAATCCCTTCGGTAAGGCGGGAAGGGACCAAGTTCCGGGAACGCTATCGGCCGAGCTGTGGCTTTGCAACTTTTACTGGGATTTATTCTTTGGGCCCGACCCAAGGGAAAGGAAAGTCTATGGATTAGCCAAAACTTAAGCATTCCGGAGGATAGGGATTTGCAGTACAAAATGCGAAAGAAAGCATCGTGACGAAATATTAACATGTAGGAAGACGGTTATACATTGTACAATAGTACGAATTATCATAATAAACTATGAATCGGAGTTTTATGAAACGCAGCTATGAGCGTGTGAGGTATTCTCATACCTAAAATATGGATTATGGGTTACCGTAGGCACTGACTCAAAATCAGCGCTGAGGCATCACTTCCTCAGCACAACGCTGAGTCAGCTGCCTTTTGTGGCAACTTAGATACACCACAGGCTACATCTATGGTCCTGTTTTATTTATTCGTTTTGTCTGTTGTGTATTTTGTTTTCTTTCTGTTGTTGTGCATATTATGTTACTTATTTGCTTATTTTGTTTCTGTGATGTATCTTGTTGGTATAATGTCTTTCTTCTTCTTCTTCTAAAATCGTCAATCTGGGCACGTGAGATGATTGAGCCCATATTCTCTCTCTCTCTCTCTCATTCTCTCTTTCTCTCTTTCTCTCTCTCTCTCTCTCTCTCTCTCTCTCTCTCTCTCTCTCTCTCTCTCTCTCTCTCTCTCTCTCTCTCTGAGAGAAGACCTGTGTTCTGCAGTAACACGGAGGAACATGGACAGACCACTTTTTATACGAATCGCAGATATAGCCAGTAAAACACCCCCACATACATCGCTCTACTCTCTCTCTGAGAGAAGGCCTGTGCCCTACAAGGGGACGTACATAGGCTGCTTATGTATACATCGCTCTAAGCTTGTCCCTTACCCCAAGCTATTGTTTAAAAGTTTTTCGCTGCGAGCCCCAACATCCATCATTTGGCAAACAAAGGGAATTCCACGAACGGTTATTATTTCGGCTGATGTGTATTGATATATATTGGCATCAGATAAGCCCACTGGATGCCATTGGTTTTAACATCTGCGGTCCACTGAAGGGACAACTTCATTTAACCTACTGCGCATAATAAAGTTTAGTCTTGTCTGGGTCATCATCATCATTCAGCCACAAGAAGTCCACTGCTGGACATAGGCCTCCTCCGTGGATTTCCAAAAAGACCGGTTGGAAGCGGCTTGCATCCAGCGTCTTCCTGGTCATCTGTCTATATTGTGGCTGGTCTGGATATTTTATTATTATGGTATACAACCAGGAATTAGATGATTTTCAATCGAAAACACTCGAGATGCCCATTTCCAGCAAGTTTTATTTTTATTTATTTAATCAGTTTACGTGATTATGTAAACTAGATTGAAACCTTTAATGCCCCCGGTTTTACGTACACTAACCGTCTGGTAATGTATTGTTTACCACCGTCAGTTGTTTTTAGAGTTCCGTACCCAAAAAGGAAAAAACGAAACCCTTATAGAATCACTTTATTGTCCACGTGTCCGTCCGTCTGTCAAGACCTTTTATCTTGGGAACGCGTGGAGGCATCGAGTTGAAATTAAAGTGAAAGTGAAAAAATTAAATCTCTAAGTTAACGAAAAAAGATACGGCTTAAATTTGCCGCAAAAAACGTCTATTTCGACACTCAAGGGATTAAAAAATTAAATTTAACTTTCCGAAATTTGGCAAGTAACGTCATCTTATACTACAAGTACTGGGAAAAATCTGAAAACTATTAAAAACTATATCAATAATAAAAAAAAATTCTTTAAAGTTCGGGAATAGCTCGGAAAACACTGCAACTATCCTACTAATAGCATAAATGTGAAAGCTTGTGAATATGTTTGGATGTTTGTTACTCAATCACGCAACGCATACGGCTGAACGGATTTAGATGAAATTTAGTATGGAGATATTTTGAGTTCCGGGGTAGGACATAAGATACTTTGCATCCCGGAAATTACTCATTCCATGCGGACGAAGTCACGGGCAAAAGTTAGTTTATAATATGTAAGTAGGTACTTATTATTACTTATAATTTGTACTTATCCGTTTTTTTTGTATGCACTTTGGCCAACTGACAGCTGTTAACAGTAGATTATTACATTTTAGTTTACGAGAAATCGAGGTTTAGACTTTTCAAATCCGATCATGATCAGCCTATAAACGTCCCCCTTCGGGGCACAGGCCTTTTCTGACCCACCGATTTCAAGCCCATGTGTAGGTATGAAAACCTCAGACACTCGGCTTTCCTCACGATGTTTTTCCTGGACGTTAGCGAGTGGTATTGTACATGCCAGGGATACCACCGTCGCTACCTCCGTTGATAGTCACTGGTACATGCCGCGTGTGTGTCTCAGTTACCCCAAAAGGCACTGGACTCAGCATTGCGCTGAGAATGTGAACCCTCAACACTGATTCTCAGTCAACGCCTAAGGTAATTAACTCATTATAATACTGGATGCCTAAGGTAACTCTTTATGATACTAGATGGTCCTTACTCAATCACGAATAAGTGCCAAATGACTGAAAAAATTTGACTTTAACACACAAATAGATCATGCCCTTAGTTTATCATTGCTCAAAGCAACGGCAGAAATACGACCGATTTAATGACACACTACATATTATATCACACAGAAAGGAGTGAAATCTCAAGACATGGACGCCCTTCTAAGTTTAGTATTAAAGCCGTTAAGATGCGTATCGGATGAATTATACCAACTTCTGTTTCCCTGTAGAAGGAAGAAAAAAGCCGCTGAAAAAAGTCAAAGCAACAATAACAATTAAGCAATTTAGCGCGTGAACTCTTGATTTATCCTCTGTCGATTATGGGGAGTATACTCGAGATTTTACGTCCACGGGCGCCAGTATCGCTCTATTTTGGCCTTCGCATCTACGTAATGAGATGATTTATACAGCGGCCAGCGGCAATATCACTCACACTAGATGGGTGAAGGGACCACTTGGACGCTGCAGTTCCTGGGACATAGTTTTTTAGATGGAGTAGGCTAGCCCAGCATACTATCCTGACAGCTTAGTTAGCTTAGCCCAAAGGGAAGACAAGTCAGTACGGAGCCAACCAAACCGCGGGTTTCTCACGATGTTTTCCTTCGCAGTTAGCGTGAACGTTAGCGTCTTATAATACTGTCAAAAAGCAACTGGGCTACTATTTGCCTCTCGCTCATAGAAAATTGTCGTCTATATTGTGTGATTTAGAGGCACATAGTTATTTCCTTTCTAAAATTAACAGTCCACGCGATTTGCAAAAGTAGCGAAACGTCGGAAAATTTTAAAATGAAAAAATAAATGAGTAAATATGCGTGCAAATTTAGTTTTTATTAATATAGGTAATAATTTATATCATCAATTCATATTATTTTATTTTACAGTCCGTGGTCACAGAGTAGGGCCCCAGTTTGCTGTCGATCTCGGTAAATCACTGAACGACAGATGGATTTACCCGCGCTTTTTGCAGTCTACGAAAAAAATAGCGCCGAAAAAACGCCGATACTGGCAGTTTATAAATTGGTGGTTCTTTTAGGTAAAATAAAAGCTTTTTTTATACAAAACGCGGGCGGCCAGCACAATCAGGCCAATCAAATTAGAAATAAAACGTCCTAATTCAAAACAATCCAGTTTGAAAACGACACAAAAGGTGACTTTGTGATTGTTTAAAGTTTCTGAGTATTTTGTACGGTGTAGAAGAGCAAGAAAAGATTTAGAAATAGATTTTTATTGTTTCATTTATAAAAACACGATTCCTCTAAAATACTCCTCAGAGGCAGTTTAAATAAGCTGTGGTTACGTCTTTCCCTTTACCACAGATTATTTAAACTGTATCTGAGGACTGTTTTAAGGAATCGTATTTTCATAAATAACACCGTTAGTCTAATTTTACCAAGAGATAATAATTGAATGTTCTATTTGTAATGCTCCACGCGTGCAACTGTGAAAATTGATCAAGCACTAATTGTACTGTTCACTTTCTTATCAGAAATCATTATTACGTCATTAGAAAAAGCATACACATACTCGTAGCAACAAGGCGTCCCAAAAAAGCCGAGGCCTATGACAAGCAAGTTACGTTTATAGATTACGACAATGATAACTTTGGAGCTGTTGAAAGCAATAGCTTTCATGATTCGCTATGCTAACACACAGTTAACCTAATAAGCATTAGCAGTTTGGCAAAATGTTGTACCTAATTGTGGTTTTTCATAGTATTTTTCAATGACTCGCGATGCTCATAAATATAAAATAATCGCTTTTATGTTTTGTTACGAATAAAAATATAATACATAAGCACAGTTAACCCAATAAATCCAATCGGCAGCATCCGTTAAATGTAACTATGAGTTGTTAAAACGTATTTTACAGTCCACCGTAAATATCTTTTGTTACAGAACTTTGACTGCCTCGTTGGTCCCGCGGGTAACAAGCTTTACCACCAAAACAGAGGTCGTGAGTTCTATTCCCACTGGATGCCGCCGTCCTCGATATGTACAAATGGGCTCAGTCTGGTGTAAATCCAGGTTTGTGAATTCCTTGCCTGGTTATCACAGTACAGGGTATCCTAGTTTGGCACCAGGACAAGTGATTTGGTTGTGTGAAAGTTATTTATTTATTATCACACAATATTTTTCGGCCAACTTTGTGGCAGAATAAATGTACAAAGAATTTCGCGGATTACGCGGTGTTTTTTACAGCTCCCAAACTTAACCTGGTCATGTCGGTAGATGTGATTTGTGATTTAAGAAATTTATTTCTCAATAAGAATACATTGATTCACTTACTTGAGAAACAATAGTTATGTATATTAATAAATGTTATATAAAGCAAAACGCGCCGTTGCAATTCGCGTATAATTCTTGGAAGTAAGTAGAAAGTTTTTTTTTTTTTTTAGATTGATATGTACTCACATTTCCTTATCGGAGCAAGTTTATCGTGCGCCGAACTCACGGCATCTGAAACAAGAGCACACTGAACTTGATCGATCGTTTCGTCACAGAAAGGAAAAGTACACTCAGTTGGATTTTAGACCTTGTTTTCAATGCGATAAAAGATAGATAGAGAACACTTTATTGCACAGCCAGAAGAGAGAATTACTAAGGATATAGAATAAAGACAGATGAGACCAAAAGACAGACCCGTAAATTCGTTTTGAAGATCTCAGTTTAAGTATTTATTAATGACTAGCAATGCTCAAGTTATACATTTAAGGGGATCCAGTGGGCTAACTAGCGGCACCAATGAGAAAAAAAAACATATCTTCTTTTACAGATCGGTTTTGCAAAAAGTGTCTGTACAATCTCTCAAACATGTTAATAGCTATTTTTAGGACCTACAATAAAGAACCTAGGATCACGAGCCTGGGACTAGATAGCATTTATGCCAAAAACTGCCGTTTTTGACGTGGCTCCGTTAATGCTGTACAGTCTCAGGTTTTTGGCCTTAGGTTCACGGCCATGGGTCCTAAAAATCACTATTAACATTATTGAGACATTATTGAGTACAGACACTTTTTGCAAATTCGATCTGCTAAAAAGATATGTCTTTTTTCCCTTGGTGGCGCTAGTGTTACTCCCTGGAGCCCCTCTGTGCCTACCCCTCCGGATACAGACGTGAATTTATGTATGTGTCTATGAGTATTTAAAAAATGGACAATTCCCGAAATACATCTTAGAGGTTGTCTTTTACAACAACTTTGAAAGAAAATTGTTGCATTTTATTCGTTTTAATTTCATGTGGTTTTATTATATTTCCTTTGGTGCAGTGATCCTGCCTCTTAGATAAATATAATGGATATTCTTCCAAGTAGGCCAATTATTTACCGGAGGCTGCGACATTGGTAACCTCGAAATTTTCATTGCAAATTCGTCCACCGCAGGACATAGGCCTCCTTCGTGGTTTTTATAACCATGAAGGGTTTCGCCATAAACGCCACGCTTGGCAGGCGGGTTGGCGATCGCAGTATGCTGTTGAAATCTCAGGAAGACGCTGCTGCCCGTCTCCTGGTAATGTATCTCCTTAGTCGCCTTATACGACATCCGCGGAAGGAAATGGAGTGACGCTATTCTTAATCCGGCGCCACACGGAACAAGGCACGCCACTTCTTCTTGCCCTCGGCCAGCCGCAAGCAATCGTCGGCCCAACGAGCCGGTCGAGCGTCCTACGCTGCGTCTGCCAATTCGTCGTCTCCACGAACTCGAGAGCCTGTGTTTATCGGTTATCGATTCTTCAGAAGCTGGGACGAGCACACCGCTAAACTTGCTAACGCATAGGCTACGTCCAACATATAGCTATTGATTGAAACAGCACATGAATTGAGCCCACTAATGGGCAGTAGGCCTCTGTCCTCTGTAGTGAGACCTGGAACACCTGTAGTTCTTATGACGTGTGCCTACATTTGTGTGAATTTCTACTCACTAACAGTAAAGGACAATATCTTGAGGAAACTCGAGCATCTGAGATACACTCAGACTGCCGTGGGAAGCCTCGGCCATCTTGGCAAATTAAAACGAAACTGCTTTTTTATGGACATCGCCGCCCAAGTACGGGCTACTTGGGCGGCGATGTCCATAAAATAGCAGTTTCGTTTTAATTTAGGTAAATACTTTAGGTAAATAAAAGTGTATAGAAACCGTTCAAAACCTCAAGGCCTCCTTCCGTCAGTCAATGACCCGTGAAATGGACAGATTAATAAAATGTTTAAACAAAATTACCAACGAGATAGTGTAAACGGTGTTCTGGGCGCGATAAGCGTTCCGTTGCTTGTCGTCAAGGCGGTGCAATGTGTCAACGGGCGTGATGAAATTGATAACACGCTAGGACAAACCGGTTAAGTGCGAGTCGCACCGAGGGTTCCGTACCGCCACTAAAGTAAAATCTCTTTGTTATTCCTGTTTTAACCCCTCCATACCTCACAGGTATGTTTTAACTGTCCGTTAAGCATAGCACATAAGCATTTTTGTTGTTTTAACAGTGTAATACGCAATAGTTTGATTAGAGAACGTTGTGGACTGAAAGAGGATGTAGTGACTAGAATTGAGAGAGGAATGTTGCGTTGGTTTGGACATGTGGAGAGGATGAAGGAAGAAAGATTGACGAAACAAATATATAGAAAGAAATAAAGAAAGAAAGAGAAACATTTATTGCAGCAAGACAACACACATTAATTAAATCTTAAAATATCTCCCGGCACTACTCCATCCATTATCCCCATCACCAAAGGTTAGGTTAGGTTAGGCTGGAAGAAAATACTTATTAGTATTAAGCTCGCCTATGTACAAATATCTTTTTATTGTGCAATAAAGGATTTTCAATCAATAAAACTAAACGAAATATGGACAATAAAAAATAATAAACACCATTTTCAAAATTTGTCGCGGTGTGTCTCTGCTGCTGCAAATTGCAACTGACTCAGCATAGCGCTGAGGGTGTGAACCCTCAGCGCTGATTTTCAGTCAATGCCGATAGCCCCAAGTGCTCCAGAGCGGAGTGTGGCCTGCTGCTAACTAATAATAAATATTAATACGTTTACATTTCCATAAACAGCGACATAGGTACATATCCGTGCATATACATACATGTTTCTCTATACAAAGACATACATATAACAAAACTTTATGGTATGACAAAGGTATGGTAGAATAAATACGCAATCAAGTTAAGTATCCTTGATGCGATCACATCGTTACGTCACCAAGCCATTTGTAGCGTGAAGTCGGCGGCTCTTTTATTTTCCAGATTTAATATATATCGAGCGAATGTGGGTGGAAGGGCCGTTAAGGGACGTCCGAGGCGGCTATCCTTACTAATATTATAAACGCGAAAGTTTGTATGTATGGATGGATGTTTGTTACTCTTTCACGCAAAAACGGCTGAACGGATCCGGATGAAATTTTGCACAGATATAGATTATAGTCTGGATTAGCACATAGGCTATTTTTTATCCCGGAAAATACACATCAAAATTACCACGCGAACGAAGTCGCGGGCAACAGCTAGATTAAGATAAAAAGTAACCGAAACCGGCGTGCGTGCATGCAACGACTAACGAACGTCAAGGAAGCGAAAGTGATCTGTCAGGATCGTGGCAAGTGGCAGTCTCTGCCATCTGGGATACAGGCGTGAGTTTATCTATGTATGTCTTGTTGGTGAATGTCAGAGGAACTGTGCGGTGGTCCTTAATTTTCCAGATTTAATAACACTGCTACCTATAGGTACTTAAAACTTCAATTTGTACTACTGTGCATAATGTTTATCTCCTGGAACATACAAGATAATAAATAAGACATAATTTAGGTGCTCACAAAATTAGAAATTATTAATGACATGTTACGCCACAATTGCCACTTAATATTCTAAAATATTATTCTATTTTTCGGTTCGTGGGTGCTAATAATACTATAATACCAAGGAGAAGTCTGCAACACAGCAAATACGCTGAGCCTCTGTCCTTTTCATCACATATCTATTTTAAGTTTGATACTTCATCATCAGTATCATCATCATCATCACTCAGCCACAAGAAGTCCACTGCTGAACATAGGCCGCCTCCATAGATTTCCAAAAAGATCAGTTGGAAGCGGCTTGCATCCAGCGTCCTCCTGCCACTTGGATAAGGTCATCTGTCCATCTTGTGGCTGGTCGTCCTACGCTGCGCTTAAGGATATGTGGTCTCCATTCGAGAACTTTTCGGCCAAATCGGCCATCAGTTCTGCGTGCTATGTGCCCCGCCCACTGCCACTTCAACTTACTAATCCGCTGGGCTATGTCGAAGACTCGTTCATTTCGAATATTGATTATTGACCATTAATTTGATTGGACACCGAAGTTCTATAAATATCAGCACAGCACTAACGGTAATTGCTCAGGGATCTAACCTTACAATCGTAAAATTAGGTACCTATTTATATTTCCTAGATGTGGGGTTTATAACCCCAGGTTTATAACCACTCATTACTATTATTATTAAAATTCTTTATTGCACAAAACATATGTTTGGTACAAAGGTGTACTTAATGCTAAATACCATTTTCCACCAGCGAACCTTTGGTTAATAGTTTACTGACTCTTAGTTTAATGTGTCTATTAAATGTACGTATAACCGGACCTACAGACTATTAATTAGGAAGACTGATTTTATTGACCGGCTACACAATATACATAGAATTGTCATAATAAAATATGAAGCAGTTTTATCAAACGCGGCCCAGATGTTATGCGACTTAGGATGAATATTAATATTTGTTTTAAACATAATATTGTATTTCGTCTTTTGATACAGACTTCATACAGTCTTATTCATAAAAGCGCGATTCCTTAAAACACTCCTCAAAGTCAGTTTAAATAGTCTGTGGTAAAAGGAAAGACAACCATAGATTATTTAAACTGCCTCTGAGGAGTATTTTAGAGGAATCGTGTTTTTATAAATGAGACAATAAAAATCTATTTCTAAATCCGAAGTTCTATAAATATCAGCACAGCACTAACGGTAATTGCTCAGGTATCTAACCTTACAATCGTAAAATTAGGTACCTATTTATATTTCCTAGATGCGGGGTTTATAACCCCGGGTTTATAACCACTCATTACTATTATTATTAAAATTCTTTATTGCACAAAACATATGTTTGGTACAAAGGCGTACTTAATGCTAAATACCATTTTCCACCAGCGAACCTTTGGTTCATAGTTTACTGACTCTTAGTTTAATGTGTCTATTCAATGTACGTATAACCGGACCCACAGACTATTAATTAGGAATACTGATTTTATTGACCGGCTACACAATATACATAGAATTGTCATAATATGAAGCAGTTTTATCAAACGCGGCCCAGATGTTATGCGACTTAGGATGAGTATTAATATTTGTTTTAAACATAATATTGTATTTCGTCTTTTGATACAGACTTCATACAGTCTTATTCATAAAAGCGCGATTCCTTAAAACACTCCTCAAAGTCAGTTTAAATAGTCTGTGGTAAAAGGAAAGACATAACCACAGATTATTTAAACTGCCTGTGAGGAGTGTTTTAAGGAATCGTGTTTTTTTTAAAAAGTCTAGTGCAGCTACCACAAGTATTGCAACTAAGCAAATTTCTCTTTCAGTAACTAAATAATCTTTTTAGGATTCCGTAACCAAAGGGTAAGACTCCGCTGTCCGTCCGTCCGTCTTTCACCAGACTGCGTCTCATAAACCTCGATAGGGTGATAGTCAGACAGTTGAAATTTTCACAGATGATGTATTTCTGTTGCCGCTCTAACAGTAAATACTAAAAACAGAATAAAATAATTAATTACGGGGGCGCCCATACAACAAACGTGATTTTTTTGCCGTTTTTTGCTCGATATTAATAACGGCAAGAGGTAGACGCTCGAAATATTCAAATGTTGTACGGAAATGGTACGGAACCCTTTGTGCGCGAGTACGACTCGCATTTGGCCGGTTTTTTACCTTTATCTCTTTGCCATTTTATAAAGGTAAGCATTTCTAAAATCGAAGCGCATTCAGTTTCTTTTTCCAGTGAATATTTAGGTTTTTTTTTAATTATAATTCGATAGAATCCGTCACCTACAACAAAATCCTGCGCCTGTACGGTAGACCGCAAACAAATATTTATAAATACATTTTCTTCTTTCATACGTAACGTATAACCGAGTGGACTCCACGAATGCGAAGATCGAAATGTTATCGACTGTACCAACAAAAAAACCCATTAAAATTTCACCGTACCATACGATATTTCGTGACCTTTGTATTACTTGAACCGGACAAAGAACAAATATGAGGCCTCGAAAGCCCACCCCTAAAGCTCTAGGGAAGAGCGCCAGAGCAGTTAACGTTACTGTTAGACGGTTATTGGTTAATAGACATTAACTGTCAGGATTGTGGCAAGTGGCTAACCCTGATCTCTGCCTACCCCCCAGGATACAGACGCGAGTTTATGAATGTAATGTATGCGATATCCGCACGAAACCCTCCGAAAAGATACAAAAAAAAGAAAATAAATTAAGAAAATTAACAAATTGGTTTGTACACCGAATTAATATCTAATTATTTTATATAATTATTTTATTCTACAGGGTGGATTTTTGAGACTGGTCAGTAAGGGCGGGTACCTTAATCGTTATAGTTACATGAAAACGTTCCTAGGAGACCATCCCCAACTTTTTGAGATATTATGAATTGCATTCACAGATTTTGGAGAAAATGTACAGTCAGCGAAAAAAATGCTGAAATACCAAAAAAAAATATTTTTATGCCAATCGATCCTATTTCGTGTGAGGATCAAAAGACTCTATGGACGCGTACTAGAAATGACAGAAATCGCCAAAAACTTTTTCATACATTTTGTACTGAAAAACGAAAATCAACTCGAAATTATTCTTTATTTTGGCAATCATATTTCTTATTGTGATCAAAAGGTTCTTTAAGTCCAACTGAAATTTAAATACAAAAACTACGGTAAGTTACAACAACATCATGTCTGTATTCTCTAGCTCAGTACAAAAACGAGTAAACTTATGTATTCGGGAAAACGGCGGTCATTTTGAGCAGTTTATTTCGTAGATCACCTATTTTTAACTTTGTGTTTGAAAATACATGATGTTGTTGTGCTCTTTCATGTTACAACTATAATATTGTTGTCATTTTTGTATATTTCAGGGTTCTCTGCCTTTTTGCAGAAAAATTTTTGGCCGATTTTCTTTTGGCAACTAACGTTTCGAAGAATATTATTTTGCGGAATAATCATTTGCCAACTTTTCTTATTATTTTTTTTTATTTCCCAACCTCGCAGTTGCCAACTGTTTGTTTGGTTTGCTTTTTATAATGACATTTTTTCAAAATGCCAACTTTTAAGTAGCGTATGTTTTACTTAGCGTAATATTCATTCAGTTGTTTATTGTATACCAAATGTTGCGTTAAGTTTCGTTAAGCAAACCTATAGATTAACCTAAAGGTTAGGAAAACCTAGTAAAATGGATAGAATTTTCCTAGCACTCGCCGGCCGCTGCCGCGGCACGCTCGCTTCGCTCGCTCGGCTCGTGCGTGTGTTGGTCACAGTTCTAACCTAACCTAACCTATAGGTTTGCAAAAAAAAAAACTGTATTCAAGTTTTTTTTTTAATATATTATATCTATTTACGAAAAGGGAACTGTTTCACAGACGAAACGTTATTCATCTAATAGTTGTTTGGCCTAGTAAAAGATTTGAAAAATAATAAATACCCAAAACGTTTTGTTTCATTATAATAATCAGCTTAACAACAATCCTACCAAATGAAACGTTGCCATACAAAAATTTGTAAATCGTTTGTTGTCAAAGTGAAAAATAGGTGAAATGTTAGTTGGCAAGTGATAATCAGCGTAACAATTTTCTGCGAAAAGGCAGGATCCCATATTTCAGATGTACGAGTATGAAACGGCGGCCACGCGCAGAAATAATTATTTTTAAATCGACTGAACATATTTCGCGTCCCGGTACAGTAGCGTATCGTACTTTTTAGGGTTCCGCAGTCCGACAAGGAACCCTTATAGTTTCGCCATGTCTGTCTGTCTGTCTCTCCGTCCGCGGCCTAGCGCAAAGACTGGTGGTACAAGAAATCTGTAATTTGGTGTGTGTATACATATTTATCACGCCGACAGAGTTAAACAATAAAATGTTGGATTTTTTTTTACTGTACCTCCCTTAACATGAAAAGTGGGGATGATTTTTTTTTCGTCTACCCGATCATGTAAGGTATCGTTTGATTGGTCGTTGAAAAATGTTGTGGGTGTAGGAAGACCATTTTTCGATTTAGGGTTCCGTTTGCGAAGTATTAAGCTTTAAAGCGCAATTTTTTGTCCGAGTAGGGTGTCTCCCCCCCCCTCCTGGCTAAACGGTCGATTGTAGAAACGTGAAAAAATTCATGAACTTAAAAGGAAAAGTATCACGGCTAAGAAGGCTTTACTAGTTAACGAGTAATAGGCAACCAACTTATAAAAGTAAAACTTCAGACGATAAAGTCGTAAAACTCTTTTGTTTTCAGTTTAATCCTACATCCTGCTCGCGTATCGTATAACAAAGAAATTAATTGTCGGTATTGAGAATAGATAGTTTACATAACCGTTATTTGTTCGTAGTAGCTGCTTCGTTATCGGCCTTGAAAAAGACTATTACTGTACTACGGAACTCGCCCTACATTACGATTGGAAATGAAATATTCAAACAACGTAGTTTATTGACCGGCGAAATAAATGCGCTCACGGAGCGCTCCACATATTTTAGAAATACAATACTCGACTGAAATAACCGTAGGGTTATCAAAAATGTACCTTAGTAACGGCGACTTAGGAGAGCGATATTTTTTATTATATTTATATGTTTTACTTCATTCTCTTCGCAATACTTCGGATGAAGTCAAGTTTTGGGAAATGCATGTTGAACAAATGCTCATTTTTACGAGATAACAACTCTACTCCGCAACTGTCGAATATAACCTCCACAATCAACTCAAGCCTCAAAATATACAAAATACAAAAGTACAAAATCTTTATTTTCGTGAACTGCTTAATTTAACGGTACATAGTATCTGGAGCCACCTTTTAAGCATGTAGAATGCCTGTACTAGGTGACACCGCGCTTCCATAGCTTAAAAACTTAGTTTAATTTGATATTTTACTTATTTTAAAGATTACTGTTATGGCAAAATTATTAAATTATACGTTTCTATATAGCGTTAAAGTGGTAAGTCCTATAACTACACCTGACAGACGAAGCGGCCACTCAGATGCTGTTTACTTCTACTTTGGTATTTTAACTCCTAGAGGAGCATAGGCTGTTCTAACGGTGAATTAAATTAAAATTAAACCAGGAGGTCCTACAAACAGAATTAATTTCACTGTACTATTTATATTTGCACCAACTACCCGTCTCCCTTTCTCCTTCGGCCGCAATAAAGCCGCCCATTGTACTTTTTCATTGTAACTTTCATATTTTATGTCTCGCTTCTTGTGTGCAATAAAGAATATTTTTATCTTATCTTATCCAGGGCGGGTCGAAGTTTTTTACTAGAATGTTTTTACGCTACGGGTACGAGTACTTCCCAAGCCATAGACACCTAACCTTCTCGCATAACCCATTCGTCAATACGATGACCATTTTTTGAAACGGTAAATTTTAAATAAAACTTTTTTTTGTTTTTGATACCTTTATTGCACTAAGATTTCAGGCATTTTTTAAAATAATTTATTGTTAAGTATCACATCATCTTATTAAATTTTATTTCTGTTTAAAATGGCACGCGTTTCTACAGATCAAAACCGACATTGTTATGAAAGATTTAGTTTAAACATAAATTGAAAAAAGTAGTTGTTCATTTAAAGGGTAAACCAAACTGTAATAATAACAAGAAAAAAATTACGCCCATTCAGTACAAAAATCACTTTTATGTTCACCACAGATTGCGATGATACACGTATTTGTATAAATTTCGAAAAAAAAAAATGCTTGGCTGCCGGAATTCCTCTCGCCAAGCCCACGCACCGCACACGCACCAAAAAAATACAACAACTTTTCTGTCGCGTATTCGTCGAAACGACGAAGGTTAGGTGTCTAGGGCTAGTGATGAGGCCGAGGTGGTGAGGGCCACGGATGATCCGACTAGCTAGCGGAGCGGGAATGGAGCGACGGTGTGCACGTAGCCCAAGTAGGATGTGTCCAGCCACAGTTGTCCACTTCTGGCGGTGATTCGTGGCAGTTCAACTTCAGACCATAGTAGTCAAATAGATTGAAAATAGTACGGCTGAAAAGATTTTTTACACTATTCGTAATCTTTATATCATGCCGTTTCACTTACATTTTACTTCCCAACAACAACGGTCCGAAGTTGAATTTTTGAAATGTGCGGCGCTAACGAAATTTTTTGAAAAGTCCGCAGTCTTGGTGTGCACAGCCCTCAGGCTCGTAAAGAACAATTTCCTCACTGCGGAGGTTGTGGTATGCAGCCCCCACGGAAATACTGCAATGCGGCCCGGGGATTACCCGGGGGATTTCAGAGTAATTCCTGCAGTTTTTACAGCCGTAGGCCGCCAGTGTGCCCAGCAAGGCCCGTTAACCTCCTCAGTCCTGAACTTGAAAGTAACAATTGAAAACCATTGCACCACGGCACGCACTCCGTAGTACAATTATGGGTTACAGTAGGCAGTGACTGAAAATCAGCGCTGAGGCATCACTTCCTCAGCACAACGCTGAGTCAGCTGCCTTTTGTGGCAACGTAGATACACCACAGGCTACATCTATGGTCCTGTTTTATTTATTCGTTTTGTCTGTTGTGTATTTAGTTTTCTTTCTGTTGTTGTGCATAGTGTGTTACTTATCTGCTTATTTTGTTTATGTGATGTATGTTGTTGGTATAATAAATGTCTTTCTTCTTCTTCTTCTTCTTATTTTAAGGCCACGACTGAGGAGGTTAACTAAGGCGCATAACGCCTCGTTGGTCCTCCGGTTAAGCGCTTGTCTAGCGATAGAGAAGGCAGGGGTTCGAGTCGTCGATGTACATTGATTTGTACAGTAGACAGATCTTCAACCTTTGCACACGTGCGTTTAATAACGTGACGCGCTACATTGCAGCTAAAATGTAAAGGTAGACTTGCTGTCGACTGTACACAGAAAGATTGACCCCCGGTTTCTCGTAAACTAACAAGCTGTTAATCTACTGTTAACAGCTGTCAGTGTTTTTTTTGTATGAACTTTGGTCAATTGACAGCTGTTAACAGTAGATTAATAGCGAGTTAGCGTACGAGAAACTGGGGGTAAGTCGTACAAAGTAAAATGTGCGAACATCTTAACATAGTAATACGTATATATTAAACGGGTCTAACCGCGATTATTTATTAGGTACAATTTTAACATGTTTAATTAATGTAAAATAAATTGTTCTCTTTTGATAAATGTGCTATTAGGGCACTAGAAAATAAAATTAGGTACAGATTTTTATTTTTTACACTAAGGTTTAGAGAAACATGACGTAAGAAGTTTTATCTATAAGTTTAGAGCCAATATTATTTTCATCGATAATAAAGTCATTTTATTACGGATACTTCATTTTTATACAAAACTTCATATTCTAGCTACAGCATGGAATGAATAATGTACCTAGAACGTGAAAAAAAAAGCATTTACTTCAAATTTTTACACAAACTAGATAATTCCCCACAACAAACCGTACGTTTAGGGAGCATTTGTATGCAAATATAAATAAGCCAAAATGATACACCGTGCGCCCTTGAAAATGGGGGTCACAATGCAGACACATTTATGGCTAAGGTCAGAGAGCTTGCAGCCGAACCCCTCTGGGTCAACGGACGCGGTGGCGTTTTTCTGAGAAAAAGTCTGGAAAACTAGACAGCACAAAAAGGTGTTTGGCAACGTTGCGTGTTCGGAATTAGCACTAAGAACACTATACGGCGGACGAGACACGAAAATTAACCGAAACTAATTTGACTGCGTCAAGGGGATAGTTGACTTCGAAATGTTTCATGTATAAAACTAATAATGTTCAAGGGGATGATTGTGTCAAATGCAGTGTCTCCGTTGGAGTGAAAACTCTGTTAATTAAGTTAAAACGTGTTTTGGGAAGAATAAATGTAGTTTCTTAGCAAAAATAGCTGAGCTGGAGATAAACTAACATCTCCACATAATCTATTAATTCTGAAACTAACAGCTTTTACGTTCCTTAAGTAAACATTTTGTTCTTATAGTGAATAACATTTCTGATTTTGAGTTGGGTTAATTACACCATTGATAGTTTAAAAACGCCCGATTGTTATGATCATTGATTTGTTGGATTTGACTAGGCCCCGAATAGCAGGATAAATATTGAAATAAAGGTAAAATTCACAAAAAAAACTATTATTGATAGTTAATAGTCTTTTTAAGTACTAAGTTTGCGGGTCCAGCTGGTTTCGGATAAGAAATTCATACCACGAGTTATTGTCAAATAAAGTGTTACTCATACAAATGAAATAAATGAGAGTTTTATCATTTATCACTTCATATTAACCGCACAAAAGGACACATATTTTTTCTGATTCTTTTTTCAACCCTTTAACGGACACAGCTCGCTTAAGTTTTGGACTTTATTTCAAAGCGACAAGGTTCAATTTATCGTGGGAACTACTGTACCACTGCCCGGTAAAAGGTTAAGGAAATTTGCTTTCTGGATAGCCAAACTTGAAGGTACTAAAATAATACCAGTACTGTCGTGTAACTAATGAAATAATACTGAGTCAGTGTAGAATATTACGTTGACTGTACTTCAGAGTAAAAATGTTTTTGAAGTAACATTAATAACAGTGATAAGTCTTGATGGATTTTTATCGCGCTTCTAGACCTTTTTACCCCTCGTCTAGTGACTTGTGTTTTGGGCAATCGTCTCTGAGAACTTTGAACCTCAACAGTTGGAAAATAGTTTTCTTATAAAAAACATTCAAAAACCAGCCTAACATTTGCAGAACTCACGTTTTATTTTAATTGGAATTTGATCCCCAAATTTGCAGTGAATGTCCACTGCGTGATAATACAACAACGTAAACTAATGCCGGTATCCGGAGGGGTAGGCAGAGACCAGTATCTGCCACTTGCCAGTATCCTGACAGATCTCTTTCGCTTCATCAACATTCATTAGTCGTTGCATGCACGCACGCCGGTTTCGGGTACTTTTTTGTGGTAATGTGGTCGTGAAGGAAAACATCATGAGGAAACCTGTGTCTCAGTAAAACTGTGACTTCCTGCCTGCGTGCTGCTCGTATGTGGAACGGTCTACCCAAGTCTATCAGGGAGAGTCCGTCTGTTGCTGTCTTCAAGGCCAAAATGAAAGAGCACTTCCTTTTTTCACTATTGCAATAGGTTTATTTATTTATTTAGTTTATTTATTAACTTATTAACTTATTTATTTATTTATTTACTTACGTATTCTAGTTATTTATCATCTTATAAGTAGGTTTATGTAACTTTTTAGCTTTATAGCCAATATATACATATGGTAAATATGTATGATTATATTAGGTTAATAATTATTGTACACTTTCCTCCCTTGTTTATAATGTTTGTATCACCACATCAAGGGTTGGCTGGAAGAGATTTCTGCTGAAATAAGCTCGCGATGTACACTTTTTAATTTTTCTGTACATTTTGTGTTTTATTCATGTATTTTTATGTGTGCAATAAAGTATAAAGTCTGAGGTGCTCACATACCTAAACGTTTGAAATTACCAATCCGCGATAGGCACGATTGGTAATTAAGCCCATACCCTCTCTCTGAGAGAAGGCCTGTGCCCTACAGTGGGACGTTTATAGGCTGCATTATAACGTGGCCAATATAAGGGCAGCTTTTGCCTTCTCTCAAAGAGATGGGAGTATAGGTTAAAACATAAATATCTCTTTTTTTCTCTCTCTCTGTCTCTCTGTGTATAAATGTCTCTGCCTCTCTGTCATCCCCTCTTCCTCTAACTCTCTCTCCCTTTTTTTTTGTTTTGGTCTATTGCCTGCCGAGGTTTAAAATTCGATCAATAATTAAGGCCTTGTTTAAGAGTCTCTTTTTTTGCTTTTAACCTTTTTTTAACCGACTTCAAAAAAGGAGGAGGTTATCAATTCGACGCGTATTTTTTTTTTCTAAACCGATTTCGACAATTATTTTTTTGTTCGAACAGGTATAATGTCCCATTGGTCCCATTTTAATTTGGTGAAGATCTGATGGAGACTTTCAGAGATGGAGAACGGACCTCTTCAATGGACATCAGTAAATAAGCCCTATTGGGGCCCATTATCCATAAAAGCAGTCCCAAGTTAATTTGGTGATGTTCTGGTGAAGACTTTCGGAGATGGAAATTTAGAACATCAAATTTTAAAACAACGAATTAAGTAGGGTAAATTATGGTTATAAGGGACTTGTTTATTTTTCTCTCGCTCCTCCACTAAAAACTGAAAGATAAAAATTTTTAAATAAAAAATAAAAACCGACTTCGAAATACTGTAGCACTAAAAAGATAGAAATAATTTAAATAATTAGAAGTTTTTATACATGTAGGTATTGTCGAAGTATATTTTGTAGTCGGTGCCCAGTTTCAAGACCAGCACATATATTTTGGGCACCGGCTCCAAATTATACTTCTACAATACCTACCTGTATAAATACTTCTACTTCTAATTATTTAAATTATTTCTAACTTTTTAGTGCTGTAGTGTTTTGAGGTCGGTTTTTATTTTTTATTTAATTTATTAGAAACTAGCAGTGCCCCCAACTACGTTTATAGCCGTCTATAGCCACCCTGAACTTAAATTGTAAATTGTAAGTACTTTCGGAGGTTACCCCTACATACAAACTAACAAACATAATATGTTTATAATATAAACTTACAAACGATTCCTCTGTATAGTATCAGTGTCGATGTAGACTTGCAACGCAATATCGTTTGTCTGAGTAAAGAAACACTCACACCCCACGTGCCATCCTCCGTCGAAATTATTCCGACCACAACATCCTCAGGGGAACAATAAACGACGCGCCGTGTGAAACAAAGCAAGATAAATCAGCAACCAATGACAACCGTCATAGGCCGTTTTCACATTGGACGATAACCGCAACTGCACGCACGACACATAACCACTTTCAAATTATTATTCTATTTCTTGGTCTGGCTGCATTGTGTGGTCTGCTATCATACCCGAGCAAAGTCTGTAAATCAGCAATTATGCTGAACCTCTGTCCTTTTCATTACACATCTATTTTAAGTGTTCTTATGCATATGTTTTTAAAAACAATGTCCCACGCACTGTAGCGTACGAGTAGTCTCTTCACCCATCTAGTGTGAGTGAAGGTGCCACTGGACGATGTATAAATCACCTCATTACGCAGATGCAAAGGCTAAAGTTTAAGTTGATGTATATTTATATAACGAGTGATAAATTAAGTCCAATTGATTTTATTTATTCAGAGGGTCTCCGCGGGTTCAATAACAAAATCACTGATGTACATTGTAGACTCATACAGTTTATTAATAATAATAACTTCCACGCAATACAGTCACTTGACCTGGCCCCAACCTAGGATTCCCTGTGCTATCGTAACCAGACAAGGACGTCACAAATAAGAAAATACACCCAGACTGAGGCCATTTCTACAAATGTACGGCAGCCCCCAGTGGGAATCGAACCCACGACCTCTGTTTCGGTAGTTAAGCGCCTTAACGAGGCAATCATTAATGGAAACAGAAATAGACCAATATAATTTGGAAACAAGACATCTTAAAATTACTACATTATGGTACTGAAGTGAAAGTGAAATCGAATTACTTGAATATCAGGGCCACGTTTCATAAAACTGCAATTCGTGGTTTATTAAATAAATTTCATGTGTACATTGCGTAGCTGAGTCTACCTGTTAACCTGTAAGTTAATTGACTTTCAATGTAGATTAAATTGTCATAGTAAACCATGAATTGTAGTTCGGTGGCTAATAATAATCGAAAGCGGTCAGCGACAGCCAGGCTTTCGAATATGTACTACTTTACTAGAGATTATTATATTAATACATAAGCAGCCTATATGAATCGTGTGATTTTAAAACGACACATGTCCTTTCATTACAACTTTGCAGGAAATAGAAAAAACTGTTTTATTCAAATACTAATATCTACAACAGCAATATTTTAGCATATTATATTGATTTCTGTATGAATAAACTACATTTTTTTTTTCTAATGTAAATCAATAGGTAGGTGTAAATAATTTAATTAAAAAAAATGGGCAAGTGTTATTTTAAAAACACATGTGACTTGTGTTGTTTTAAAATCACACGATTCATATACGTCCCACTGTAGGGCACAGGCCTTCTCTCAGAGAGAGAGTATGGGCTTAATCACCACGCGTGCCCACCGCGGATTGGCGATGTCAAGCGCTCAACTCAGACACTCAGGTTTCCTCACGATGTTTTCCTTCACAGTTAGCGAGTGGTATTGCTACTATAACTCCACAAATGTAGATAACTTAGAAAACAAAGTCATAGGTACATGCCCGCACTCGGAGTCGAACCTGGGTCTCCCGCGTCCGAGTCCAACGTTCTACCCACTAGGCTACCACCGCTCCATAATCCATTTCAACATTAAAAACTAAAACGTGCAGTATAAATTTATTCACCAATTTGATGCGCGGTCAGGCACGGCCATTTGCGAACACGAAAAGGAATTTAATGCAGAATAAAGCGTTATATAGTCTGTGCTAGGCAAAAGTTATTTGGTTGTACAATACACAAACGGTTCGTGAAAATATTAGAAACGCGGAAATCGAAAATATTTAGAGTTGCGTCGCGTCTTACTGAAATAACGCAAAACATGTGTATTGAGTCATAGCCTCTGCATTTAAAAAAAGCTGAAAACTGTTTCTTCAGTAACGATAAATTAAACCACTTTCAGAATAGATTAGATTACAACTCTTTATTGTACACACCAGAAAAAAAAACATATTAAAAGGCTTACATATCTAACTTTTGCCGTATACGAATGGCGGTATTATCGCTAAAAGCGATCTCTTCCAGGCAACCTTAGTAGGGATAGAACTGAAAGATGAAGAGAGTAGGAAGATAGGTGTACATGAAATATATTGGAAGAGTATGTATATAAACTGACTTACTAAAAATATTAATACATATTTAATAAAACACTTAAACTAACCATAAAGTACAAATATATACTATTCAAACATACACAATTATAATATACTAATACATACATTTTACATGTACATACGGTTACTATATTTATATAATTTCTGTTCATTAAGGACTTGAAAAGACTAAGTTAGGAGTTTATTTGTATTTTTTTCACCAAAATGATCTAGATTTCGAAATGGACACCTAGTTTAACTTGTAACGTTCAGTAAGTCGCAGTTTCTGTCGTACTTTGAATAAAAAATTTTTGATTGATTTACTATATACAGAATTATAGCAACAGCATTACAGATCTTCAGCGAGATAGTGAGACTGCCAGTCCTTTAAAAATAGGAACGGACTCTGCTTTTCACATTTATAATTTATGAATAAAATAAAAAATAATAGGTATTTGTTATACAAGAGTGTAAAGTTGCTTTTTTACCGCGTGCTCAATTTTGATGACAGAGCAAGCGAAGGATTCTAAAATTGAATCACGAGCATAGCGAGTGTTTAAAAAATTAGAATCCTGAGCGTTAGCCAGGGAATTAAAAGAGCACGAGGTGAAAAATCTTTGCACTCGAGTGCAACACGTAACTTTTCATCCCACCTCAGCGAGGAAATGACTAAATGCAAAAAAACACAAAGGAGGTTCCGAGTCTGAGTTTATAACAAATTTAAAAAAGTAGTATGATAAATTCGGCACCATGGAGGCAGGATGTTTTGAATTTACAAACTTAGTGCACTCGATTTTCTAAATTCAATTTACTTTATCTTTTTTTTTAAATTTATTTCTCACAGAACACACGTTTAATAGTTAAACCTTTACATTATTACTAATAAAAAGTCGATTCCAGTGAAACACTCTTAGGACGAAGTTAAAGCTTGTTTATAACAGGAACTCCTGTCATAAACCGGCTTTAATTCCGTCTTAAGAGTGTTTTAGTACAATCGACTTTATATACCTAATAAGAAGAAGACTATTAAATTTCTCTACACCTACTACATACATACATAAACTCACGCCTGTATCCCCAGAGGTAGGCAGAGACCAGGGACTGCCACTTGCCCCGATCCTGACAGATCACTTTCGCTTCCCCAACATTCACTGGTCGTTGCATGCACACACGCCAATTTCGGGCACTTTTTATCTTGCCCTTTGCTAATACAACCCCTAATCGGTCCGCATGGCCCGGGACGTCCCTTACTAGCCCATATACTCCTCTACTATGAATATTATTTTATTCAGAGCATACGTTGACGTGACGGCTCAACAGACCACCTAATGGCCGCGTCACATAAACATTTATACTCCGCTTTCAGCCAAACTGCCAAAGTACTTTTGAATATTCCTACTTAGCCCGTCACAGGTGACTTTAATCCGGTCCGATTTGTTTAAAAGCAATGCGATGTAAAGGGTAGTTCAGACTTGAAATATCTGACGTAAATATACCAAGCCTGGTAACTTTCACAGAAATAAAGCCTGGTGTTGATCTCTGTTTTATTTATTATACGCATTTGAACGACAAACACCTAATGTACCACAAAGAAAATCACTGAATGAAATAAATTCTCACCAAATTGCATTTACCAACATATTCCAATCCTACACAAATTAAATAAATAAATTCTATTTTTATGAACCAATTAAATAAATATACACCAATATTCCACTCATAATATTGCTTATCAAAGCATTTAAAAAAATTTGGTGCAGTTTTACCTGTTTTGGTGAGTTATTTTGGAAAGGATTTATACAAGACTTTTTTTCGATTTACCTAATAATTTTGTATATAATATCTCAAAATCACCTACTTACATTATTTTTTGTTTGTTTAAAGTTTTATTTTGTTTTCATTTAATGCTACACATGTACCACATCACGTTAAGGGCCGGTTTCTGAATTGAGAATTACACTAAGCAAATACTTAAGTAACGTTCTGTCACGATCTTTTCTGAGTAATTCTAAGAGACAGCACTACATTTAAGTATTGCGCGAAAGTATGGGATTCTTTCTAACTATAACTTCGGCGATAGATGCGCGTTCTCCTTAAATAGGCTTGCGGCTTTGAGAATGCTAACAGCTAGTGTGACAAGTCTTTTAGACCCACTCGTTTCTGCAGTTTGGCGCGGGGGCATTTAGACACGTCGCGACGACGGTCGCAAAGGTATTAAATTTCTAACTCAATGTGCTATGCCGAATGGAATTGGCGGTAAAAGCGCTTCACTCCAGATAAAAAAAAAATTATAACGTGCTTTTATAATATCCAGCAGTGGACGGAGGTGGGGTAATGGGTTGGATCACATTGAATTAAATGGTTTTTAGCGTACACGATCAATTGACGATACAATGTTTAGCGAAGCTGTAGCTTATGGCGGCAACGAAATTTAGTTAAATATCTTCATACATATAAATGCCTGAAGACTAACGGCCTTTTTTATAAAAAAATGAAATAATGGCTCTCTTAGAGTCTCTTTAAGTAAGACACTATTTAACTTTAGTGGGCGTTGTTACTTTTTATGATTTCGAGCTAAAACGCTGTTGTTTTTTTACGAGTTCGAGCTAAAACGCTGTTGTTTTTTTTTTAATGTCATAATACGCATTTCATTCATTCTTATATAGTCTATGTTTGTGTCAGAATTGCTTTGTTGTTGTAAATTCCTAAAAAAATGGACAAGTGCGAGTCGGACTCGCGCAAGAAGGGGTTCGAACCATTATCTATACAACATTAGACACAGAGATCGAGAAAAAACGCCAAAAAATCACGTTTGTTGTATGGGAGCTCCCCTTAGATATTTTTATTTTTTTTTTATTTTTGAAGCCAATATAGAACTAACTATTCTGTGAGTTTTTCAAGCGTCTACCTGTTGCCGTTATTAATATCGAGCAAAAATGCTTTTTCAAATTGTTTCTGTTTTGGTAATAAACTATTTCTATTCTATTCTATTTGATTTTATAAATCATAATACAACCATTAATCATTATGTCATATGCTATAGTGTACAATAGAGAATGTTCCTATCTTATTTTATCTTAATTTAGTTAAGATCTGTATTAAGACATAAGCCTCCCTAAGGGCTGTTATTGTGGAATCGTTTTTTTTTTTATAAATAAGACCGTAACAGTCTGGGTGTACTTCCGTGTTTGTAATGTGCTTGTCTGGTTACCATAGCACAGGGTATCCTAGATTGGGACCAGGTCGAGTGATTGTGTTATTTATTTATAAAATGTCTGCTTCACTAAAACACTCTTAAGACGGAATTAAAGCCGGTTTATACAAGGAAATCCTGCCCATAAGCCGGCATTAACTCCGTCTTAAGACTGTTTAAGTGGAATCTACTTTTTTTTATAAATAAGACTGCAAGGCTTTTCGCATACTCCAATAACTAAGACCAATTTATAGTGCCAACCAAATTTCAAGGACCATTAAAAGCCTAGTCTATCTTGGCGACATGGCCCCAAAAGCGATAAATCCAGCGCCGAAAGTGCTAACAAAACTTAGGGCCGCGCACGAGTTTGTTTACCTCTGTGAATGTCGAGTGTAAGTGACTTTGTCTCACATTGCCCGACTCTACTAAGGTCTTGCTACGAAAGTCAAAACATCCGAAACATTGAAGCCCTTAGCGGGAATCCAACTCACACTTTGCCGGTTTCTACATGTTGCTTTAATACATACATACATAAACTCACCGAGGGGTAGGCGAGTCCAGGGACTGCCACTTGCTACTATCTGGACAGATCACTTTCGCTTCCTCAACATTCATTAGTCGTTGCATGCACGCACGCCGGTTTCGGGTACTTTTTATATTGCCCTTTGCTAATACATTCCCTATTTGGTCGAAGTATGTCCGCCTGCGACGTCGCTTACCGGCCCTTCCACCCACATTCGCTCGATATATTTGTTTCGTCAATCTTTCTTCCTTCATCCTCTCCTCATGTCCAAACCAACGCGACGCAACATGTTGCTATATATCTTGCTCTTTATAGAGCAAGATATATCTTATGACAGCCTGCTCTATTTACTCAAGGACGAATAATAATTGAACACATAGTGTTAGTTGCTATGATTAGTTAACAATCATGTTGTATCAATGTTTTTTAGCGGACTTATAAACAACGGCACGTTTAAACAAACATGATTTAATAATTCGAGAAGAATATTTCAATGACGAAAAAAGTTTCCAAAACCAGCGTGCTGATGAAGTTTGAAATAGGTTTGGCAGAATCGTGGCAAGCGGCAAACCCTGGACTCTGTCTACCCCTCCGGGATACAGGCGTGAGTTATAAAGTATGTAACGTAATATTGCTATAGGGACTGCACTAAAATTTACACCAAGTTTGACCAAGTATGTAGTACCGTTTTTACGATAGATAAAAAAATTAAAAAAAAAAACATGAAAACATCCGCAATTTATCGTATTCAGAGAAAATTATTTCAACTGTCTGTTAAGGTTCAAGAAATAAATAATACTAAAGGTAGGACATACATACAGACCAACGGACGAAAACGGCCGGACGGTCAGACAGAAAAACAGACAGCCTAGGCATAGTAATAAAGGGTACCGTTGGCACCATTCCGGACAGAACCCTAAAAATAAATCCATTGAAAGGTTTCGCCGAGATTCGACGCACGTAATGCAACTGGTCTATCCACCTAGCCACCACATATAAAAAATAAATAAAATATAAGCAATAAAGTTTTTAATTAGTCTGTAAGTTAAGTGTAACACATCTGTCTTATTGGCAATAAATGGTTATTCATTCATTCATTCATTCGTTCGTTCATTCATTCATTCATTCATTCATTTTTCATATATTCATTCACATTGACTTCAAATAAGCTTACAAATCATAGAAAATTCTTCGACATGAAAAGTTACTGGCTCCACTATACCATTAGTTACCAAAACTCCAAAAACGTCTTGTATACAATACAAGTAAGGCTATAATTAGATTTTCTATTAAAAAAGACCTCTGCGGCAATTCGCAGGTCAGACCAGACTGACGAGTCGAGTAAGAACCTAAAAGGTAGATGAGACAAATTAGATTGAGCTACGCAGTAGTGCCAACCATGTAAGTAGGTATTGTAACTAAAACGATTTAAGAGAAAAGATGGTCGGAGTGGAGTTGTAACTAAAACGACTTGAAAGAAAGATGGTCGGAGTGGAGTTGTAACTAAAACGATTTAAATAAAAAGATGGCCGAAGTGGAGCTGTACCTAACTAAAACGATTTGAAACAAAAAGATGGTCGGAGTGGAGTTATTTTTTTTAGCTGTCTTTTTCTCCACTACAACTGGACCCGAAAACAGCGGATAACATTGTACATAGGCATTCAAAAACAGAATGCAAATTCGTTAAGTTGAAATAAATTTTTGAAATTAAAATATGCCTAAAAGGTCTGTCACTTATTATCCATTTGACTTAAAACACATTTGACTAAAGTATACACTTTTTTAGTCATAAATTTTTTTTTACCCTAGCTGTGTTCTGCAGTAACATTATTGTTTCTGTTTTTTAAGTTTTAGTTTTCTAATATGTCAAAACGAAAAATGCGTGTTTTTTCTTGAAATGTTTAAATGTTTGCTCGTTTAACCTTCTCTATGACAAAACCCTTTTGGGCTTCCGCGATACAGTTTTACCTGGTTCGGGGCCCGCTGTGTAACGCTTTGTAAAAATGTTTCTTTTAAAAAAAATGGTACTTAACGTCTAAAAGGAAGCCAAGTGGAACAGTTGTGGCATACTAGTTGCCTCAAAATATTTAAAAACTTTCTGAATGTGGTCTTCACTTACGTAGTATCGCCGTTTGAAATCAACGTCCACTGAATTCATTGAACTTATTTGCTGATAGCGAAGGGACGTTGGAAATTGAACTCTCCCACGCTCTGGTGCAATGCAGCCAATGATTGTAACAAAACCGAGATAAAATGTGTCCGTTTTCAGGGGGCTCCAGTTCCGTACAAAAGTCGCACAAGATTGTTTTTAAACCACTTCAAAAAAGGAGGAGGTTATCAATTCGACGGGTATTCGACCAATATTTGCTATGTTTTCGTATAACACCCTCAAATCGTCTTAACGGATTTCGACAATTCTATTTTAATGGGAATAGATATAACGTCCACTGGTCCCATTTTAATTTGGTGAAGATCTGATGACGACTTTCAGAGATGGAGAACGGAACTCTTCAATGGACAGCAGTAAATAAGGCCTAATGGGGCTCATCCTTTAGCAATATCCGTATGTTTCATAAAATAGCGTAAAAAAAGTCCCAAGGTAATGTGGTGATGTTCTGGTGAAGACTTTCGAAGATGAAAATTGACAACGTGAAATTTTAAAGCAACTAATTATGTAAGGTAAATAACATAACATAAACTTAAACATTTACATACAGGCACATACATTGCCATTGCAATTATGGTTATAAGGGTCTTGTTTATTATTCTCCCGCTCCCCTACTAAAAATTGAAAAATAAAAATATTTAAATGAAAAATAAAAAAGACTTTTAAACACTACAGCACTAAAAAGTTACAAATAATTTAAGTGTGTGCGTGCGTGCGTGCGTGCGTGTGTGTATGTGTGTGTATTTGGGTATATTTGTTGCAAAATGAACCGTAACGTAACCGACTAGTGTGCACGCAGATTCATGTGCTGTTAACTGTACGACAAAGGTCTCTGTTCTCCACTTTTCTAAAGACTTCCTCCGCCGATAGTACGCCAGAAAGTCTTCAAGTGTTATCGTTCACGAGATAAGGGCATTCTGTTCCGAGGTCACGTCACCTCTCCACTTTGGAGACCGCCACACAACGTCAAAACGGTACAATGGAGATTTTATCAAAATCCCACAAACAAGCAGTAAGTAGTATCAGCCGTTGAATAAAAACAAATTGTTGCCAAGTCTGAGTTACCCCCGCTGCCCGACAACGCGATAAACGTTTTGACTGCCTCGTTGGTCTAGCGTTTAACACGCTTGACTGCCCTGAGGTCGTGGGATCGATCCCACTGGAGGCCGCCGTACTTTATTTGTACAAACGACCTTAGTCTGGGTGTATTTCCACGTTCGTGATGTTGGTTGCCCTGCGCACAGGCGGTCCTAATTTAGGACCAGGAAAAGTGATCGTGTCGTGTAGAAGTTATTATGATATTCCAATTGCGTAGCGCCATCTTGCTTTAAGTTGTGAAATAAAGCGAGAAGGCGCTAATCGATCCTAACATAAAACTCTACAATAACTGTGTCTAATTATTAGGTCACACTACTGCGAGTATATTCATTAGGACAGTGCGTTATGAGGGTCTGAACCATGGTCTTAGTAATTATTTCTACTTTATTCAATGGCTCTACTTAATGAGCACACGCTATTTAGTAATTTAAATCGGTGGGGTGACTCCCTAAAATGCATAGACGTTCAGTAGAGTCAGTATGGTAATGATTGTTTCAAAAACTTATTTAGAGGCTTAAAATCCCACCCATGCCGGGACTTGAACCCGCGACCTCTGGCTAACCGTGCCAGCGCTCTCCCAACTGAGCTAATGGGCAAGTACAGCCATCGGCGAAATTTCAAGCCTCTTTACAAACTTCTTTGTATTACGTACAGGCAGCGACATCTGGCCGAAGCAATTTACATCACTTGCAGCCCCCGAGTCCCGGCATGGGTAGAATTTTTAGCCTCTAAATAGGTTTTTAAAATTGTCCTATGCACGGGTTAGTGCAACAAAAAGAATATAATTATTGTTTCATTGACACTATTGGTAGGTAGTCTAGTAACCAATCGCATTGCAATGGTATAGCCCATGCAACTTACATCGGCGCCACACACGCTTCGGTCTTCTTTGCGAGAGATGCCTATTTCATTTGCGCGGGTTATACCACTAGAATGACACTGCACGGGTATTGACTTGTAGACTACCAAATAGGGTCAAACAACAACTGTTGTGCTCATATCATTCTATTGAAAAACGATGTGAGTACTACAATAGGTACCTATTAGTCTATGGGTCGAAACATAGTCATGACTCCTGAGGCTTCGACCAAGAACAAGTCTGAATGGCCGGTTTCACATTAAACGATAACCGTAACGACACTACATCATCGGGCTGCCTCCTTGGTCTAGAGGTTAACATGCTTGATTACCAATTCAGAGGTCGCGGGTTCCATGCCTTCTGTGAGTCCGACGTAATTGATTCGTAAAAATGGCTTCCGTCTGGGTGTTATGTTATTGCAAGGACATCCTGTTTATGAGGTCCTTGCCTGGTTACCATAGCACAGGGTATCCTAGTTTCGACCCAGGGCAAGTAAACACGTTGTGTGAAAGATATTATTACTATCATCGGACAGGTAGTTTCACACATTTACTAAGCCTATTTACCAACGATCTAGTACGGTTACAGTTGTCGTCCGGTCAATGCAGGATAACTAAGTACCCATACCGGTGATTTACATTAATAATTTTTTCCCTATCCGTATCGAGAATTGTGGCTAATTAAATTAACAAACCATTATTCATTAACGTCATTCTGAACACACCGACTAATATCCTCAATTCGACGAATTCAGCTATTTCTGAGACAACAGTGTTGTGTTTACATTGGCCGCGTTTCCGGTGCAGTTTTTTTTTCTTGTTAGTCCAGGGCCCTTATTGTGAAGCAGCGATATGTTCGGAAGGGTCTCCAACGTCGCGCTTGAGCCCAATTCACTCGAATCTAGAGACATGTCTTGTACAAATAGTTTTTCAAATAGTTTCAAAATTTCCTGCCACTGAGTAATGAACGCTAGAAATGCATGGCTCTTTGATATCTTCAGATAAGTATATGCGACCATCACGCTACATCCGATAATGTCGCATTTTTCATAATAAGGGCCCTGTGTATGTTTTTGTTCGAAGCTGTGGTAGCGGAGCTGTAGAACGCCCGGCTTCTCATTCGGGAGGACGTGGGTCCGAAACCCGGCTTGTATCAATCAATGACTTTGAGGTTAAGTACCTACAGTTGTTAAGTTATAGTAGCAATACCACTCGCTAACGGTGAAGGAAAGCATCGTGAGGAAACCTGAATAACTGAGGTGTTCACACACCTCAGCGCTTGAAAGAGTGGGCACGCGTGGTGATTAAGCCCATACTCTCTCTCTGAGAGGCCGGTGCCGAGAGGCCACATGAAGAAAAAATGTTTTTGTTACTCAGCTATTGCTATGGCCCGCCCGGGTCTTCCCGGCTATGAATTGATAAAGGGTATATTTTTGTCGGTCTTGATTTGATATCTGTGGTAACAGTCAGGACCAATATGTCATTTCTAAGAAAATGCTTCTTATCGTTGTATGCACCAGCGGTGCCCGTTAGTTAATACGTTTGGGGCGCAGGGAAGTAACTGGCTTATGATAGAGATGTGTGCCAAAAGATAATTAAGTTTAACTAATAAACAATTGCGATTAGAACCGTTAATTTTATGTAAAAAAAAACTTACACACAACACAATCATTTGTCAGAGACCAGGTCACGAGATTGTCTTACGGTAACCAGACAAGAACATCGTCATACTGTTGAAAGCATCGATTTTCGTCACAGACATCGCTAAAAGTTTACTTTATTCACACCGTGCATTTAAAAAAAAATCTTTCTACGGTATTTTTAGGGTTTCGTACCCGAAGGGTGCCAAACGGGACCCTATTACTAAGACTTCACTTTCCGTCTGTCTGTCTGTCACCAGGCTGTATCTCATGAAACGTGATAGCTAGGCAGTTGAAATTTTCACAGATGATGTATTTCTAGAAAGAAAAGAAAGAAAGAAACCATTTATTTGCATTGCCACAGAAGCATAAACACACATGCACACACATAAAAATGACGGAATGTATATACCTAAATAGCACAAGAATAAAAAAACACCGTAATAAAGTGCCTCCGTGGCGACAAAAAAAAGGTCACCAACTCAGCATACATTGCTGGCGTGTGCTGTGAACACATCATCACCAGGAAAACTGATTTTCAGTTGGGCCCCATCCCAACCCGGCACCCGGAACAATACATAATAATTACAATACAATACATATTACTGATAATACAATAATAATGATAAATGTATAAATACCTACTAATGAGATGTCATGATGTCACGGATAGCGGATCTATACATTCTATAATACGTATACGTGATTTATATCGTGATTTATTATAACTAGATTTACACATATAATAATACATTTTACGTGTAAATCTAGTTATTCTGTTGCCGTTATAACAACAAATACTAAAAACAGAATAAAATAAATATTTTAGGGGGGCTCCCATACAACAAACGTGATTTTTTGCCGTTTTTTCTCGATCTTTGTATCTAATGTTGTATAGATAATGGTGCGGAACCCTACGTGCGCGAGTCCAACTAGCACTTGGCCGCTTTTTTTTTTATTTTACCTAAAAAGACCTCACTGGCCTTCAAAATCTCCATTTACTGGCAACTCTTTTAATTGCTGCAGGACTCTTCTGCGGTATCTTCCGGCACTATGGTAACCAGACAAAGACATTACTACTTTGCCCGAGCTGACTTTGAGTGAGTCAGTAAGAACGCGGTTATTTTAAATATAATCTGAATATTTCACTTTTAGGTTGACTTTAACGTGGTACACGTACACTGTCTTAAGTGTGGCTTAAGTAGAATTTATCTAAAATTCCTCATACACAATACAATTCACGTGGCCAAAATTCATACAAAAAGAAACAACTGACAGCTTAACAGTGGAATAACATATTTTTAGTCTACGAGATACCGGGGGTAAGAGACACGATAAAGGTGCAAGTCGGCCTTATTCGACCCTTTCTCCATATTTGGGTATTGCATTGCGTGACCTATTAATCACATGAAAAGTAAGCCTATATATTAAATGTAAATTAGATACTTAATGTACTTTTATAATGTATGATGTGCAATAAATTGTATTAATCTAATCTAATCTAATCCAACCTATCAGCCGCATTTAGATATAGCAAAACAAAAGTAAGAATTTAATAATACTCAACAACTATTTCTGTCATTATGACTGGCCAATTATTGTAGCATTTTTGTCTGGCCAGTGAACAATACCGAATCACCGGAGCCCGCATGCTCTGCGCACGCGCCTCTATGCAATTTACTTCTGAACCGGACCCCACATTGTTTTTAGGGTTCCGTGCCCGACGGGTACCAAACGGGACCCTATTACTAAGACTTTACTGTCCGTCTGTCTACCTTCCTGTCACCAGGCTGTATCTCATGAACCGTGACAGCTAGGCAATTGAAATTTACACAGCTGATGTATTTCTGTTTCCGCTATAAAAAAATACTAAAAACAGAATAAAATAAATATTTAAGGCGGTCCCATACAACAAACGTATTTTTTTTGCCATTTTTTGTTCGATATAATTAACAGCAAAAGGTAGATGCTCAAAATATTCACTGAAAATTTAATTCTATATTCGCTTCAAAAATAAATAATCAAAATAAAATAAATATTTAAGGGGGCTCCCATACAACAAACGCGTTTTTTTCCCGTTCTTTATCAATCTCTATGTCTAATGTTGTATAGATAGCGGTACGGAACCCTTCGTGCGCGAGTTCGACTCGCACTTGGCCGGTTTTTTCGGTCCCATATTTTGTCTGTCCCCTATGAATGCTTTGTTATTGAGTGTTAATAGCTTCACATGACTTAACGCATCCCAATCACGTCGAAAATTGTGGTTATAAAACCACAATTTAAAATTGTATGTTAACACTGTTTGAATTGTAGACCGCAAAATCGGTGGAGCTTCCGAACTGCTAAAAGCTAAACCAATAAATGTATGTAATATAATTATTCACAAAATACACAACACTAAATTCACCAAAGACTACTCTCCAATTCGCACCGAACAATGACAGGAATATGACAAAAAAATTGCCGTTAAAACACAAAAACAAACGACAAGTCTGTTGCACATTGTGCGACAACGGTGCGCCGCCATTTTTTATCGACATTGCACATCGTTTGTCACTAAAACCTACAAGGGGTCTGCAGGAGACCGATTTTCATAAATTAAGCTTGGTGCAAGAACTGGGAACCAGCGGCGGCTACATATCTCTATCTTTGTCATTTTCTTCTTCACATAGTTTAGTTCCTAATACTGATCTTTGATGATGATATTTTGATGTTCATTTAATCACAGTTTTTGTAATACAAAAATTATATTTGATATAACATAACAGTCAGTGTTGTGGTTACTTTCCTTTCGCAAGTTACAAATTTATTTTAAACATAATTCGACGAGTTGGATGTGGATGGCTGAGGATAGAGGGAAGTAGCATGCCTTGGGGGAGGCCTATGTCCAGCAGGGGACGAATACGGGCTGATTGATTGATTTTTAAACTTACATTGATTTCTGCATCGGAAGCATTTGTAAAATTCTGTTCCAATGAAGAATTTTTTCACATCCTACAAATAGCAGTGTTTTTCCCATATTTTCAAGTCAATTTCCCATGCGTACAACTAGTTTCCCGAGATCTATTAGGTGTTCAACTTGCACCAAGCGCTACACCGAACAACAAGCGTCGTCGGACTGCCAAACACGGATAAGTAGGCACCGGGATTTGTCGACCATTACCGCCCTAAGACCGCAACACGCCGCGTAATACTATAAACATGATTAATGTACGACAATCTGCAACGATTTGTTATGCGAGTTTCTACGTCCATGCAAAGGGCGCAGGCTGCATTTGGATGCTATTCTAGTAACAAAAGGACTGGACCTCAAGTCCACTAAGTAAAGATTCTCTGGAGAACAAAATAAAAAGGGACAAAATAAAATACCAACAATATCAAATCGCCTCTCAAGGAGCGGTTGTGATTGAAAAAAACCGGCCAAGTGTGAGCCGGACTATACAACATTAGACAAATCGAATTTGAGAACAGCGCCATCTATAGAAACCAACAAGAAGCGTTTAACATCGACATTTAACGACATGAAATCGGCGCTGTGAAGGTTACATAGATGGCCGCTAAATGGCGAGCGCTGTCTTTTAACAACGTTTGTTATATGGGAGCCCCCTTAAATATTTATTTTATACTGTTTTTAGTAAGTATTTGTTATTATAGCGGCAACAGAAATACATTATCTGTGAAAATTTCAACTGCCTAGCTATCACGGTTCATGAGATACAGCCTGGTGAGAGACAGAAAGACAGAAGGACAGACAGGCAGACAGACAGGCGGATAGTGAAGTCTTAGTAATAGGGTCCCGTTTGGCACCCTTCGAGTACGGAACCCTAAAAAGTGGTCTACGCAAGTGGCCTGCCCACTGCTTACTGCACAAACATTTCCATACCTTGGGACTAACCGATGGGTCGCTTTGCAGAGAATGCCCCAAGGAGGAGGAAACGCCCGCCCAAGTGACCATTCACTGCGGGAGCGTGGTAAATCAACCTACCGATATCAATGGAATGCTGGAATCAGAGCATTGCTGGCCTTCCGGAAAGAGATAGGCCAAATGGAGTGGTCTCACACTCTCGCTGTACAATGGTCCAACTATACAGCTATGAAATACATATTTTTAATGTGTTGTACCTCAAAAGGAATATGGTTTATTTTATGGTTTAAGCAAGTTTTGCTTACGACATTTGACAATCGGGCTAAAATCTTTAAGCATCTGCATTCTTAAGAGACCAGCTTACACAATGAGCTCATCATCAGCCATTTGACGCCCACTGCAGGACATAGGCCTCCCTCATGGTTTTCATAGCCATGAGGGGGTTTTGCCATAATCGCCACGCTTGGCAGGCGGGTTGGCGATCGCAGTATGTAGTTGGAATCTCAGGAAGACGTTGCTGCCCGTCTCCTAGTAATTTATTTCCTTAGTCGCCTTCTACGACATCCACGTCAAATGGAGTGAAGCTATACTTAATCCGGCGCCTCACCATGAGCTCATTCATGTCAATTTTAAAAACACTCTGAAGTTCAGGTCGTTAAATTTTTGCAAAAAAAAAAAAAATTAAACAAAGAAACTCTTCCCGAAATTATAGATATTGGTGGCCGCTCACATTACTTAACAAATCTCACGCCTGTATACCGGTGGAGTAGGCAAAGACTAAGGTTTACCACTTGCCACGATCCTCACAAACCTCTACGTAGTGTAGCGACACACCTGCGGAACGTACCGCGCCGAACGTTCGGCGGCTGAACTTGCAGTCGTAACGTTCCGTTGGTATGACGAACCAAACGCTCAGAACGCTGCGTCTGGTTCAGCGCGCTACGCGGCGGAACGTTACGTGGTGTCGTCGTCGTCAGTCGGTTTCGGTACTAAATAGAGATCATCACGTCTGACAGCCATTTTTTTTCTTCTGAAAACGGTTCATTGACTGGCGCACAGCCAAGAAAGCGACGTTGCCACTCTTCGCTCGCCGCCGCGCGGCGAGAAGCACACCGAACGTTCAACTACGCGCGCCGAATATTCGGTCGCGTAACGCATCGCATGTGTCGCTTGCTATGCAAAATACATTGAATGCGTATTAGCGAACATAATCGCCCGAAGGAAGGTTCGGCGCTACGCCGAACGCGACGTGATTTCGTCTGATGTGTCATAGGGGATTTGAAAAACACTGCGAGCGTATTCAACCGAACGTTTAACGCCGTACGTTACGCTGGTGTGTCGCCACACTTAGGTGGTCACTAGTGTCTGATATATTGCTTCAAAATCTGTAGGTACTCCTGTACACCACAATTGTATCATTTGTGCTTTAAGAACTTTGTCGCGAGCAGTTAAAAGGGCAAATACTTCTACGCGTATTATTGACTTTGCGTTTTTGTCACGGTTACTAATGATGCCGCTAAAGTCCTGTCACGTTTATATGGCACAATGAGATCAAACTTGCCGTTGGTAAGATTATTTATTGCCACGCAGTTTTCGCACAACTAAGTCATAGGGAGCGTTCGCAGAATTTTTGACTAATTGATGCAAGGACAGGCAGGTAACAAACTATTGTTAGTGGTACATTTGTGGCCGCTTTCTTTAGCGCAAAAGATAGACTATAATCGTTAACCGAATGGCTCACAGTATAATTGGGCCTATCGTTCTATAACGAATAGGGTTGGCATATGACGCCACATCCAAACTTCCTCTACTCGTCAGAGACATGGTGCCCATACCGAAAGCACATTCGTGCCCTTGACAAATTCCACCTTCGATGCCTCCGCGATATAATGAACATAAAGTGGTCGGACCGTGTCAGGAACACGGAAGTTCTTCAGCGTGCTAAAGTCTGCGGCATAGAGGCCTACATTATGCGGCGACAGCTGCGGTGGTGCGGACATATCTCCCGTATGGCTGAGGAGAGAGTGGCGAAGTGCATCTTCTACTCTGAACTTAAGGACGGCAATCGGAAACAAGGCGGCCAGCTCCTTAGATACAAGGATGTTCAGAAGAGGCATATGAAAAGGTGCAACATTGAGCCCTCTCAGTAGGAGCGTAAAGCGGAAGATCGCCCAGCGTGGAAACTACTGGTGCAGGGCAGTGTGGACGAGTTTGAAAGGAGGAGACTGCTCGACTTAGATGCCAAGCGCGACGAGCTAAAGGCCCGACCACCGGCGGCCATACAATATAACTACGTCAATGGTGTCTTGACGTGCGCCCAATGTGCTCGCACTTTCCGAGCCAAGATCGGCTACACCAGTCACCTGAGGGCACACCAGCGTAACCCTCAACCATACAGTAATGAGAGTCCTGTATGCGGTCGCTATGGCCGAACACGGCAAGGAGGATATATATATGTTGTTGATATTTTCTAAAATCATAGTAAGAGCCAGATTCTTAATTGAGAATTTATGTAAGTAAACACTGTTGTGTTAAAATTTGGAACACCGTCCCACCTCCTTTACGTAATCTCTTTTCTATTGGAATATTCATACAAAAAATTGAACTGTGAGCAAATTAGCGGCGATTTCTAATTTTAATCATCTTTTTTGTATTATCAAGCATTAATTTATAACTTTAATACACCCTCACACACTTGCTCAATGTATCAAGTAGGTAATTAAGAACCTAGCTGAAATTAAAATGTATTCTCCACAATTATTTAGTTTAAACTCTCTTACATAAGCAACCTATATTCGTCCCACTGTAGGGCACAGGCCTTCTCTCAAGGAGAGATTAATCATAAAAAATTAAAATAATTGTATTTCTGTATAACAAGTCATCTTTTTCTTTCATGGAAAACCAGCGCCGAACCGCTGCTTTGGCATCATGCTAAGACTGGTCCATTTTTGCAATTTTGTATGTGATATTTTTGCTAAAGTGTGTTCTGTGGTTTACTAACTTAATTATTTACCCATTGCATGTAATTCTTTGTAAGGTTATTAACTTGATTATATACCTACTGTATGTAATTCTTTGTAATGTTGTCAAACAAACTTTATTCTTATTCTTCTTCTGAAGTATTAGTCTGTCTCTCCAGATTTCTCAAAAACTGGTCAAGCGCGAGTTGAACTCACACACAAGTCCGTAGTGCGAAAGTTGCAAGAGACAAACTCTAAATTCATAAATTGCGCATTTTAGAGGTAACGTTGTATATTTAAAAAAAAAATAGATAAAAAATAAAAACCGACTTCGAAACACTACAACACTAAAAAGTTAGAAATAATTAAGTAAAATAATTAGAAGTACGTATATATGTAGGTATTGTAAAAGTATAGTAAGAAGTATTTGGAGTCGGTGCCCAAAATATATGGTAGCTGCAAAATAGCAAAATAGCTGGTCATGAAACTGGGCACCAACTACAAATTATACTTCTACAATAACTACAGGCCCCATTCGGCCTTATTTACTGCTGTCCATTGAAGAATTCCGTTCTCCATCTCCGAAAGTCTTCATAAGATCTTCACCAAATTAAAATGGGACCAATGGGACGTTATATCTATTCGAACAAAAAAAATATTGGGTATTTGACAAAATAACAAATGAGTTACTTTTAAAACGGAATTTTGTATGAAAATACTGGCTTATGACGTCACATTTCAGAGCACTCTTTTTATGTTTAATCTATTTAAAAATTGTAATAATAGTAATTGACTAAAAGAGATACATTTTCCGAGATATTTTGTAATTTATGTTTTAACCGAGCATATGAAATAATTTATTGTTGATCGTGTCAAATACCGAATTGTCAAAATAGGTTAAGATTTGACGGAGTTATGCGAAAACATACCAAAAATATATATCATAAGCAGCCTATATACGTCCCACTGTAGGGCACAGGCACTCTCAGAGTGAGAGTGTGGGCTTAATCACCACGCGTGCCCACCGCGGATTGGCAATTTCAAGCGCTGAGGTATGTAAATATAAATATATATACGCGTCGAATTGATAACCTCCTCCTTTTTTGAAGTCGGTGAAAAACAAATACAGCTGACGGATTTAATAAAGCCACAGTCAGAGTTAAGTGCAGAAATCGTGTGTTATTTTTGTAACAAATATGTATGAACTATTGATTAGACTTACGAGGAAAACCTAGACGTTTTCCTGCGTGATTTCCAAGGACGGAGCACAAGACTATGTTTAACAGGCAAAGGGTCGATCAAATTATTTACACACACACACGCAGACAAAATTTTATCATTTAAGTAAAATACATAATAACTATAATTGTAGGTAGTAATAAAAGTGGATCAGTGGAACACCTTACAGGCTAAATAAAACAAATTAATAAGTATCAGTCTGATTTAAAGTCGCTCAGCTTGCCATGGAACGGGCTATGAGTCTCTTTGATAAATATTTGCGCTTGCCAAAAAGGTAAGTAATACCGAACGGAACTCCTGGCTTAGTTAACTTATTCGTTTTAATCTGTCATCCATCTTTTGTTTTTTTTTCCTGTCACGAAATATTAGCAAAGCGAGTTTTCGTATTTTTTGACGATTTACAGGAGAGACAAATATCTTCAACTGATCACATCAGATATGAGATAGTTCGCCAAAGAACCAAGGTGATTGACATAGCGTATACGATTAGCAACTGGAAGTGGCGATGGGCTGGTCACGTCTGCCGAAAACCCGATAGCCGACTATGTATGTACCCCGAATAGCCGATGGGGTGCCAACAGAGGTTATCGAGTGGGGACCACGAAGTGGTGAACGCAACGTTGGACGGCCACCAGTTCGCTAAACGACCATCTGGAGGCATATTGCTGGCAGCGGCTAAGGAAGCATGGCCGAGAACTGAAATAGTGGCGTGCTTTGAGGACGTGTCAGCGAGTGGTATTGGTCAAGTGTTGAGGCATGTTCCGTGTGGCACCGGATTAAGGTTCCGTGTGGCAACGGATTAAGAATAGCGTCAATCCATTTCCTCCCGTGGATGTCGTAGGAGGCGACTAAGGGAATAAATTACCAGGAGACGGGCAGCAGCGTCTTCCTGAGATTCCAACCTCATACTGCGATCGCCAACCCGCCTGCCAAGCGTGGCGATTATGGCAAAACCCCTCATGGTTGATATTCTTTTGGCGATTAGTGTTGGTCAAATAAGTGGTTCTTATTGATGAGTAGAATAATACACTTAATTTTTACCTGGCTGCACAACGCGATGGATTGTATACTATGCGAGATGGACAAGAAAGCCCGATAGGTGCTGATCAAGCCACTCTGCAGAAATGTTCCAACCGAACAACCGCCGCTTATAAATTTTAGCTTCCCATCATATATGCATCGTATATGCCTGTAATTTCCTTTTTTATGTCATCATCAGCCATTTGACGCCCACTGCAGGACAAAGGCCTCCCTCATGGTCTTCGTAACCACGAGGGGGTTTTGCCATAATCGCCACGCTTGGCAGGCGGGTTGGCGATCGCAGTATGTGGTTGGAGTCTCAGGAAGACGCTGCTGCCCGTCTCCTGGTAATTGATTTCCTTAGTCGCCTTCTACAACATCCACGGGAGGAATTGGAGTGACACTATTCTTAATCCGGCGCCACACTTTTTTATGTAGGGTACAATAAATTGTTCTCTATCTACCTATATAATGAGTTGCGAGTAGGTACTGGGTATCCAAGTACATTGGTGTATCTAGGGCTATTTCTAGGGAGGACCTGGCCTCTGAAATGCGATGGGTTGCACAGAATCCCATTCCCACACCGGGCATGCACACAGTGACCCAATATCCTGGTGTGGGCACGACCCACCTGACCCCCCCTAGCTACGCCAATGCACAAATGGTCTTGATTTATGGAAATACGTTTGTTAGATCAGTAAAGACTTATTTCTTACACAAGAGTTTTCCAAGACGGTACGGTAAGTACCTTACCTTATCTTTGTATCACATATATTCAAAAAGAGCTAGTTTCGTCCTCGTCCTCAAAAGTGATTTCAATTTAGAGTGTTGTACTTTGAATCCGTCGCTGTGCTCAGGATTCTACTTTAGAATCCTTCGCTCCGCTCTGGATTCAAAGAAACACTCTCGCCTTAAAAATAGTTGTTTGCTCCCTGGGTAAACAATGTACTATTAAAGCCTCGTTTAGATATGGCAGACGGTACTCTACAGAACGGTTTCGCTTTATTTATTCACATTGCGGTCACGGAAACGCGATGCGGTGCGAATGCAGTAGTCTCTAATGCGAATCACATTCCTTTTTTCGCGTGTCTCGATTCAAGAATGCGGTCATAGGGCGTTTGAGGAAAACTGACCGCTAAATTGTGCAAAGCTGTTAATTCCATTACTTTTTGTTTATTTTACTTACCTAATTCAAAGGCGACATCTGCGCAGGCACTACCTCCTACCTATTTCATCATCATCATCAGCCATTTGACGCCCACTGCAGGACAGAGGCCTCCTTCGTGGTTTTCATAACCATGAGGGGTTTTGCCATAATCGCCACGCTTGGCAGGCGGGTTGGCGATGGCAGTATGCGGTTGTAATCTCAGGAAGACGCTGCTAACCGTCTCCTGGTAATTGATTTCCTTAGCCGCCTTCTACGACATCCACGGAAGGAAATGGAGTGACGCTATTCTTAATCCGGCGCCACACAACCTTTTTACCAAAGCATAAACATACATAGATAAAAGAAGCAGAGATGTGGAACGAAAACTCATTAAATATTCATCGGTTGCACTTGACTTAAACAGAACAAAATTTTAATCATGTTGGTTCACGTCAAAAATTGGCGGGAACCGCAAAAAAGAAAACTTTTCTTTTTTTTGCAACCGACAACAAAAATCAGCCAGTCAGTGCTAATCTTCACTGGCGCATCGGAAAAAAGGAGTAAAAAAAATTAAGGAACAAACTCACGTGCGGCCCGCGATGGGAATGCAAAATGAAGCAAAATGGCCGACCGCGGCGCCCGCAGTCCGAATCAAAGAGATTCCTTAATTTAAGAAATAAACAGGTTCCAAGTAGCCACCATGAATTTTTAGAGCAGAAGTGCTCAGTCATGTGAGACCGTATTTTATTATGTTATGGATTAATTTGGTGTTTTGTCCAAGATTCACATGCTAGATTATGTGAGTTCACTAAGCACCTCTACGTGCTCCAAAATACGAGATCAAATTGAAGCTTACCGCTGATGCCGAAACTAAAAAATAGCCTTTCTGTATCTGCAATTCTGTACGGCATGAAACTGGCCCGAGAGAATTTTGTGAAGCAAAAACGGGCAATAAGGCGTCCGAGAGCGGCGCTTAAACATGATATAATTTAACCAAGTGCTAATGCCGTTAATTTGAATAAAACTTCAGGGATAAAATTATCGTCAGACTGGCGAAAGCAAGATGTTTAAAGCTTCAGACAAATTATATAGAAAGTATAGCAGGTCTTTACCTAAACATAAACAACGTTCCACCATCAATTCAAAGGTCTTGGGTTCGATTTCCACTGGGGGGTTACTTTGAATTGTACGAATGGCCTCAGTCTGGGTGATTTTCTATGGGTTTTTTCTTATCTGGTACCTATCGTTATCCTAGTTTAGTACTAGGAAAATTATGTGTGTCGTGTGGATGTTAGGAAGGTTACTAGTACAAAACATTAGTCTCTAGTCGAGGAACTTTACATCAATATAATCTTGAATGTGGGTGTTGACACTTATGTACAAACTAGCTGTTGCCCGCGACTTCGTTCGCGTAGTAATTTTGATGTGTATTTTTCCGGGATAAAAAAGAGCCTATGTGCTAATCCAGACTATAATCTATCTATGTGCAAAATTTCATCCGGATCCGTTCAGCCTTTATTGCGTGAAAGAGTAACAAACATCTATCCATACATTCAAACTTTCGCGTTTATAATATTAGTAAGTAAGGATTGTGTTACTGACGGGTGGACTGTATGGAAAACTTGTAAAGAAACTAATTAAAGAGCTAATATAAGATTTAATGAGAAAATGTAGGGGAGAAAATGGTTTGAGACAATGAGACAATGACATTGACAAAATATGACAGAAAATATGATATGAAGCAAAAAGATCCGTAACATGCTCCCATTTTTTTCAAAGGCATACATCTGTTTACAGTACCTAATTAACACAACAACCCCAACAATATCATAAAGATAAACTGCAAACATAGTCGGTTACCTACCTGAATATTAGTAACTTTCGGTTGCAACAAATAAATTAAAACAAAACAAAAATCTCAAACGAAAAACTATAAACCATAACAAAATAACTATTTACAACTAAATTAAAAATATTAACTTTCTGACAGGTCGGCGCAGCGTTCCTCCTGCTGTTTTTACGTCCACCACCCTCACTACACCGTCTCGGCCAGGGAACGTCGCCTCGATCCGACCTCGTGGCCACACACCTCTAGGCAGTTGGTCGTCCGCGACCAATACCACATCGCCGACATTCACGCTACGGTTCTTGCCACCTGGCTGTCGCGATTGTAAAACTGGCAATATTTCACGTACCCAGCGTGACCAAAAATGGTCGGCCAGCCGTAGTGCCTTCTTCCAATCTAGTCGGCCTGCCAGGGCGGTGTCGCTGAGGGGTGCTGGGAGAGCTTGTTCTGTTGGACCCCCTATTAAAAAATGGAACGGCGTGAGGGATCCCTCGGTGACATCCGGATCGACGGACACGTGGCTCAGTGGTCGGGAGTTCACAATGGCTTCCGCCTCTGCAAGTAGCGTAGCAAGCACTTCTTCTTTCGGTGATCTCTCTTTTAACGTTGCCTTCAGGGCCACTTTTACCGTTCTTACTAATCTTTCCCAACATCCTCCAAAAGACGGGGCTCTCGCTGGTATGAACTTCCAATGGATGTCTTTGTGTGCGACAAATTCCTCTACCGCTTCAGAGTGAAATGCCTTGAGCGCCCGATTGGCTCCCACGAATGCTGTTCCATTGTCCGATATAATGGTGGCAGGGGTGCCTCTTCGAGCAACAAAGCGGCGAATCGCCATGATGGCTGCGTCCGTAGTTAGACTATGCACCAACTCTAAGTGGACAGCTCTTGTCGTTAGGCAAGTAAACAGTGCCACGTAACGCTTCTCGTGCCTTCGACCTACCGTTATGGTCATTGGCCCAAAGTAGTCCAGACCAGTATTAGTGAAAGCCCGGCGGTGATGATCCAGTCGTTCAAGCGGAAGGTCCCCCATAACAGGTTTCGTTGGTAATGCCTTAAGGATTCTACAGATAGGACAACTCCTCACCACGCTTCGAACGGTGTTTCTTAGCCTTAAAAGCCAGAACCTTTGGCGCAGGTCGTTTATGACGTATTCATTATTGGCGTGGCCAGCCTTCTGGTGGTAGTGCAGCACCAGTAGGCGTATCGCTGGGTGGCTGCCATCTAAAATTACTGGTGACTTTACATCCTCTTCGACACCTTCGACAGCCTTAATCCTTCCTGTCAGCCGCAAAAGGTTGTCTTTTCCCACCGTGACTGACAGGTTCTTCAGACGGCTATTTACTGGGATAGGCTCATCTTGTAGCAATCTCTTGAATTCTGGGGTGAAGCAATCTAACTGAGTTTTTTGTAATATGTGCTGCTCAGCTACTCCAATCAAATCTGCCGACAGTGGTGCGAGGGTGGTGGTCGCAAGCGTTTTGGGATTCTTCTTAACGTGGTTTAATTTACAATTTCTAAAACGGGCCAAAATTTCACTGAACTTCGCTGCAGCTTGGTGAACGCGGGCTGTAGCACGAACTACTCTAAGCCAGTTACTAAAATAACTTAAATCTGCCGTTACTGGCGTAGGTAGAGGTGAAACGATGATAGTCGCCTGGAGAAGCCCCACCAGCTCCCCCCTTGTTTTTAGGTCTTCCCGAACTGGTGTGACCTCCTTTTCCTCAGGCCAATATTTTGCGTCCTGCAAAAGAAACGATGGCCCATTGAACCACCTACTATTTGCTTCTAAAACGATGGGCCGCGACCTAGTAGCGTCATCCGCAACGTTCAAGTGCGTTGGTACCCATCGCCAATCGCGCACGTTAGATACCTCTGTGATTTCTCCAACTCGATGGGCAACAAATGGCTTGAACATGCGTCCGTCACTACGTAACCATCCAAGAACAGTCAGTGAATCGGTCCAGAAGAACGTTTGCGATGGTTTTTTTTCGATGAGCGTCTGATATAGTCGTGGCAAGACGAGAAGCTATTAACACGCCTTGGAGCTCCAATCGTGGAATGGATATTGGCTTCAATGGTGCCACTCTGGCTTTGCTTGAAATGAGAACCAACTGCACCTCATTATCATTATATACTAGGCGCCAGTAAGCTACGCACGCGTAAGCATGTTCACTAGCGTCTGCAAAAACATGGAGTTCTCTGCGCAGGGGCTCTTCCCCTTTTGTCTGTGTATACCAGCGTGGCACACTTAGAGAGCTGACGTTCGAAAGTTCGCAGTACCATTCATGCCACTTTGCAACTTCTGATGGTGGAAGGACGTCGTCCCAACCAACATTGGATCTCCAAGCTTGTTGAAACAAAATTCGACCCTTTACAACGATAGGTGCAAGCATACCCAGCGGATCATAAACGCGCATCAAATGTGAGAGCACCTTACGCTTGGTCAGTGGCGCTTCGCAGTCAGCCCCCTTTCTGAACCCCAAGCTGTCCGCGGCGGGATTCCACGCAACGCCTAAAACTCCAATACCGTTAGGTGGGTTCCCTAGGTCGATGTGTAACATTTGTACCGCTCGTAGTTCAGTGGGGACCGATGCTAACGCATCCGGCTCATTTGAAAGCCAACCTCTCATCTCAAAACACGCGGCGCCGTGTACCGTAACTACATCAGCCGCTAACTGGGCTGCTTCGGAAATATTATCAAGTGAATCTAGATAGTCGTCCATATAATGACTATTCAAAATTGCTTCTGTCGCCCTGGGATAAAGAGGCTCGTACTCCCTAGCATTTTTGTTTTTTATGAACTGTGCAATAAACGGACTACAGGATGCTCCAAATAAAACTGCAGTCATCCTGTATTCCTTAATGGGATGTACGTCGATACCCTTAGATAGCTGTGGATCCCTCCAAAGGTACCGCAAAGCATCCCTGTCCTCCTGTCTGACCCTGATCTGCGGAAACATCTCCTTAATATCTGCGGTTACCGCTATGCGGCCCTCTCTAAAACGGAATAGTATACCAAGCATAGGCTGCAACAGATCAGGACCAGGCAATAGTAAAGAATTTAAGCTAATTCCCATATTCATGGCGGCAGCGTCGTGCACGACCCGTAACTTGCGTTTTTGCGGATGGTACACTCCAAAATGCGGTAAGTACAATCTGACGGCGTTATTTTTGTCACTGCTAGAGGTCTGCGCAGAATTGTGTTGGGCATAATAGGTTTCACTTGCGCATTCCTCTGCGTAACCCTTTTCCACCATATTACCGATAAACTTTGTATATGCCGACCCAAAATCACTATCTTTTCGCATTCGTCTTTTCAAACTTAAGAACCTAGACAATGCCTGCGGATAGCTATCTGGAACCTCTACTGTATCATCTCGCCAAGGGAGGCCGACTTCAAAACGACCGTCTGGCAAGCGTTTAGAAGTAGCTTCTAATATTTCTATGGCCCGCTTCTCTTCTTTAGTATCAAGGCTATCTAGCTTAGAAATCCCGATGGAGTCAAGCCTATATTGTTGTTTGATCAGAGACTCTAAGCAGTTCTGTTGTGTTAAATCGCCGTCATCGCAAATACGTGTGTGATTAACGAAGCTTACCTTTTGAGTCTTACTAAAGGTATGCCCGTACAAAGTCCAGCCTAAGGCCGTGAGACAACCTACCGGCTTATTGCGCCCTCCTTCCCGCGTTTCGCGACTCACTGATAAATACCAATGGTCAGCGCCTATAAGTACTGTAGGGGTGGCATTTACGTACGTTATATTATCGTCTATCAAACCTGACAAATGCGAAAAAGAGGCAATTTCATGCTTGCCTATGCTTTGTGTGGGCAGAGCGAGTGAATGCATTGCTCTGGCATTCTCAACTAAGAAGGTTTCATTTGAGTGCTTTCCCTTAATATAGAAACTTACCTTATTAATGGTAGTATTCCTTGTAAGGCCACCTACCCCTCTAACTGTGATAGTTTCTTGGGGTCCCGTCGCGCCGATATGAGCGGCGACGTTCGCGTCAATCAGCGTAGCAGTGCTGCCATCGTCAAGCAAGGCGTAAGTGTCATAAGTACCGCTGGGCCCAGAAACTGTCACAGGAATAGTTTTAAGCAGAACTTGTGAACCTGTTGTGATGGCATTGGGTGTGGAGTACTGTTGGGTTGATGTAGTAGATATTGTCACACATGGATCTTGCTCTTCCATTACTGTGTAAGCACACAAATTCTGCCCCTCCGGAGATGTAGTAGGCACCGTCGGTGATTGGCTGCCGTGCAGCAAGGTGTGATGACGAAAGCGACAGCCATCGACGCTGCAGGGTTTAGCGTTACACGACTTCCATGTATGGGCGGTATTCTTGAGACATCTGTAGCAAGCCCTAGCTTCTCGTAACCAACGCCACCTGTTGTCGACAGACAAAGCTTTAAACTCTTCACAAGTTGTGACGTTGTGATTTTTTTTGCAAAAGGCACACAGTTGTTTGGCATCGCCCCCTTGAGTCAATGCATTAATGTGCTCGCGCCTGAAAGCTGATGTACTCGGTAGAGCTAAAGGTCTTTGCAGAACCACGCTTTCGGGGGACAAACCGAATCTATGAAACTTGTCTAATTCTTGTTTTAAGAATTCGCCTAAAATTTCTAGCTTAGCTCGACGGGTCGTGTCTTGCGCGGCAAAGTCGGTCCACCTGAGTTTCATAGTGGTGTTAAGCTTAGCTAGAACTGCGTGAAACAGTTCAGGCGAGTGCAGATATTCTACGTGATTAAGTAAGCGTATGATAGAAAGGCTATTGCGTACCCGGTTGGCCAGCGTAACTAATTCCTTCATGTCATTGCCTAACCTTGGAAGGCTCCTTAATGATGCCATCTCGTTGAAGACAACCAGCTCGGGCCGCGCAAAGTTATCTTCAAGCGCCGTCACTACCTCCTCTGGGTCTGTGGTGGTTAAAAGTAAGGCCGCGACAGCCTCACGAGCGGGCCCGTACACGGCACTCTGGAGGCGAATCAGGTTGTCTAGAGGAGAAAAATTTATTTTAGTGGCATCATAAATGCGCTTGAAATATAACCACTGAAGTGGATCCCCCGAGAAAGGCACCAACTCGGAAGTTTTATGGTGAGCCTTAGTTAAGGCTAAGGCTTTTGTCGCTGCAGCAGTGTCTGCTATTGCCTGCAACAAAATCGCATTGTTAACTGGCTCCACTTGCATGATTCGTTGTCTCTCTTGGCAATGTATACTTTGTGTTGTCATGGGTGGAGGTATCGGTTGGTCGGGCAGCTTGTCGAAAGTTTGGTCACATAGGATAGGGATAGCAGGTTCCCCTGTGGTCGGCAGTGGCGACACTGACCGACCGGGTGACGCCCTGACAGTAAGATTACGCCCCACTGCTATGTTTTCGTTTACGTTCTGTGGCTGATATAGGGAAGCAGACGCCCTCGTGGCCGCCGGTGGCGACACCGGCCGGTCGGGACGCGCGACATCCAAGTGACCGCGCTCTTCTACAGAAAAGTCCCTATAAACAATACTGTTGTCAAGATTGTCACAAACCCATTGTTCCGTTCTATTTTCGCTTACACTGGCGGCTCGCTGGCTGCCCTCGACTTCGGCGTCGATAGCGGCCAACTCTGCCTCCACTTCTTTTTCGAGGACTGCGTTTCGCATCGCGGCGAGCTGCTTCTCACATTCTTGTTGCTCCCGCTTGAGCCTCGCTGTGCGTTCCTCTTCGCGGCGGCAATGCTCGCGCCTTAACCGCGCTTCTACGGCGGCTTTACGTGCTCGCACCGTCGCTGAAGAGTGGGTCGACGTCGATCGTTTGGTGGACTGGCTGACTTGATCGTCCTCTTTCTCCCCAGCAACTAGAGTGCCTGAAGTGGTGGGGCTGGCCTGCTCCTGGCCCTCAAATATTTGTTTTTTGCTTCTAGTGAGCATTGCAAATGGGTGATAGATGAGACTGTGATTAATGAGGGTTTTGAAGAAACATGAGAGTTAAAGGTTCGCGGATCCGGTGGATGGACCAAATGTTGTTGACGGGTGGACTGTATGGAAAACTTGTAAAGAAACGAATTAAAGAGCTAATATAAGATTTAATGAGAAAATGTAGGGGAGAAAATGGTTTGAGACAATGAGACAATGACATTGACAAAATATGACAGAAAATATGATATGAAGCAAAAAGATCCGTAACAGATTGTCCAATCAAGTTTAATACCTACAGTCCAAGATTGCCCTTTGGCTCTAAGCACACAACAATTTGGTATGTCCGATAAATAACAAAGAAAATCCCGGCATTTCAGTTTAAGTACCAATGACTTTGTTTATTATTTACATACAATTACGCAATACCACTCGGTAAATATGAAGGCAAACATCATGAGGAAGAGGAAACACCCGAGTGGCTGAGCTCGAAATCTCCAATCCGCGGTGGGCACGCGGGGTGATTAAGCCAATACTCTCTCTGAGAGAAGGCCCAGAGGCATGTATACGTAGGCTGCTTATGTACACAATATAGAACAGTAAAAATAATTGAGGTAATTATTTCTAAAATTTCTCCCGGAGCTATTCTAACCATTAACTTACTTACTAAGCACTAAGTCTGACTAAGACCACTGTCGCTTAGCGAATTAATTGCTGGCAATATATCCTCGGCGAGGAACAACTTAATATCAAGAGCACTTAAATAACTGTTAAAACTTAGTTGTTACTCAAATAACGCCCTTTCTTGTCCCAGACTTATAGACTTAGATCCAGTAGATCAATAGTGTCATCATCATTAAACAAATCAGTAACTTTTGCCTTTGATCTGTATTTTCATCAACTTTGTTTTGAATCCTTAAGTGAGCGTACGAGTTTAATTATGACGTTGTTGACAAATAAGGTGACTTTACTCGGTCTAAGTAAACAATCTTCTAACTCCTTTTGTTTTTTCTGGTCCGTTAAACCATCTTTTATTGCCTTTTCGCTCGGTATACCTAAAACGCAGTGAGCCAAAGTCGCGTTATGCCTAAATTTCATTTAATATTATCGTTGTGACTAAGTGGCTATGTGCCAATTTCGTTGAAAACCTCGTTTTCAATCAGTCTAAATCGCGTTTTGCCTACAATTATTAAATCTGATTTCGCTATACGCCTATTTTTCAATTAGTCTAAATCGCGTTATGCCTAAAACCTCTTCTAGTTTGTAATATAAACTCTTTACCATTTATTGTCTTTACTGGCCACTTGAATGACCTCTGAAAAGTCTAGGAGCAATAGTTTCCAAGATATAACGTTTTTAAGTTTGACAGCTGTCATCCGAAATGAAGGTATTGATGAGCTCTATAATTTCCTGCTGACATCTACAGTCTAGGATCAATAGTTTCCGAGATATATCTAACGTTTTTAAGTTTGACAGCCCTCATCCGAAATGAAGGTCTTGATGAGATCTATAACTTTCTGCTGACAACTATAGTCTAGGATGAATAGTTTGCGAGATATAACGTTTTTAAGTATGAAACATCAAATCAATAACCATTTTCATTGAGAACCGCAATAAGGCCCCGGTTACGAATTTGGTCTATGACCAAATGTCTATGATCGAATTGGGTCTAAATTACGTTCGGCCTAGAATACAAGAAATGTGCAAGACTATGCAATACGTATAGTCTCGGACAGTGCCTCAGTCCTACAAGCACTTAACAGCAATCTCACTAACAACAGCCTGATACTAGAGTGTCACCATGAGTTGGAAAAACTGTCAATAAACAACCGAGTCACCTTACAGTGCATAAAGGGCCATAGCGGCTCCTTGGGCAATGATGCTACGGATGAACTCGCTAGAAGGGGCTCGGAAACTACAGTGGTAGGACCCGAACCCCTGATCCCACTCCCATACAACCAGCTTAGGAAATGGCTGAGGTCACGAACAGAAAGCCAGCATGCTGAACTTTGGAGAACCGAAACCAAATGCAGACAGGCCAAGGAGGCTCTACCGACGATTTCGAAACGTCTTTCACGTAGCCTGCTGCGTCTGAGAAGGGATAATCTGCGCAAAGCTGTGGCAATCATAACAGGGCACTGTTCACTAAATAGACATTTTCACAACATGGGACTAACCGACAGCCCGCTTTGCCGGGGATGCCTCAAAGAAGAGGAAACACCCGCCCACGTGACTATTCACTGTGAAGGCGTGGAGGAGCAACGGACCGCCATCATTGGGAAGCTGGGATCCCTTCGGGAGGCCTGTGGTGACATCAGAGCACTGCTGGCCTTCTGGAAAGAGATAGGCTGGCTGGAGTGAGCTCACAGCTATGCTACGTACAATGGCCCAACCATGAGGCTAAGTGCGGAAATCTCAGGTCTAACTAACTAACTAACTACGTTCGGCCTAAATTGCGTTCGGTCTAAACAGTGTTCTACCTAATTGTGTTGGGCCTAAGTCGTATTTTTGTCATAATTCACGTTTGTTTTAGGCATAACGCGACTTTGGCTCACTGCGTTTTAGGTATACCGAGCGAAAAGGATTGCAACCTCTCCACTATTATACCTATGTATCACAAATAAGCTTTATTTTATTTCATTTCACATGACAACACTTAAGTCTAGTTGAGTCACTCGGTGCACCCCGAACTCAGCTTGGAGGGATCTGGGACTATTCAAACAAGTTAGACTTCCCTAATTACACTTGACATTCTATCTAGCGTTCTAGTCTAGACTAGACCGGAAAGTGCGTACAGGCCGGCCGGAAAGGAAAACTCCATCTTGGTTGAGAAATAGTGCACATCCGAAATTGCCGAATAAATTAGGAAGTCACTAATAATTAAGAACAACTATAGGAATATTCAGTTGGTTTTTTCAGGCGTTTACAAATTGTACTGCTAATGTTTCGTTTGAGTTACAAAAACCTCGGACTTAAACGTGAGTACAAGTATTTTACAATGTTTTTAGGATTCCGTACCCGTAAGGTATTACTAAGACTCCGCCGTCCGTCCGTCCATCCGTCCGTCCGTCTGTCACCAGGCTGTATCTCATAAACCGTGATAATTGGTTGAAACTTTCACAGATAATGTATTTCTGTTGCCGCTATAACAACGAATATTAAAAACAGAATAAAATAAATATTTAAGATTATTTTATTCTTACAATAAACGTACTCATACAATAAACGTGATTGTTTTGCCGTTTTTTGCTCAATATTAATAATGGCAACAGGTAGACGCTTGAAATATTTAAATATATACATAATGGTACGGAACCCTTCGTGCGCGAGTCAGACTCGCACTTGGCCGGTTTTTTATCATTAGTGTAGGTATGATATGTATATAGTTTCTACTCGTGGTCGAATATCTCTGGGTAGTAACCAAACAATTGAACACGAAATTATTCTTCATAAAATACGCGCCCTTATCGTCAAATACGATCAAGAATAATTTTGCGAAAAAATCACATCATTATTACTGTAGCCGAACATTCACATATTTTTTATATTCAATCGGAAAAAGGTTTCGGCACAGAATTACAACTTGGGAAATGCCTGTTCAGAGCCAATTTGCAGTTGAAGGGATTTCATGGTAGTTTCTGACTCGGAAACCTATTTGGTTTATCTGTTAGCGGCGATCGTTCTTTTTTAATTCTATAAGTTTGGCACGCTATATCCGTAGCGTCATTGATGACATCATACTGTTAACAGCTTTTCGTAATTGGTTTAATGCACTTTTAGTTTTTGATGGTATTCAGACGAAGTCGTCAGCAAACCCCCTGTTTCTCGTACACAAACAATCCATTAATCTACTGTTAACAACTAGCAGTTGGCCAAAGTGCATATAAAAACGACTAAGTGCGAGTCGGACTCACGCACGAAGGGTTCCGTACCATTATTTATACAACATTAGACAAAAAGATCGAGAAAAACGTCAAAGAGTCACGTTTGTTGTGTGGGAGCCCCCCTTAAATATTTATTTTATTTTAACTCAATTATTTATTTTTTTGCGAATATAGAACTAAATATTCTGTGAATATTTCAAGCGTCTACCTGTTGCTGTTATTAATATCGAGCAAAAAAAATAAAAAAATAACATTAAAAATAGGTTTGAATTGGAAAACATTAATGAAATTCTATGTCAAAATAGTGCGATTTCGGCGTGATTCTATGTAACTTCGGGGACTAGGACCTCGATGTTTTAATAATATATAAAAATAGCGTGTCACAGTATTTGTTACAGAACTGCTCCGAAACGACTTCACCGATTTTTATGAAATATTTCATGTATACATATTCGGTAGGTCTGAGAATAGGTCGTAGGCTAATAATTAATATGGCAAAAAAAAACGTTTGCCAGGTGAGCTAGTAATTTATAAAAATTAAAATGATACACGTGGGATACATGGAGTCTCCAAACCGAACCAGTACTTCTACACCAATATATTTTACAAAAGGGTATCAATTCCACGAAAACGGCCCACCGACCGACCGACCGTTAACCTCTCCCCTGTCATTAACAAACGATTACATTAAGCGATAAAGTTGAACTTCGAGATTCGGCTACCCACTATCGATGTGTCGATACAATGCATCTCCTTGTCGCATACCTACACAGTCTATAATACTCTCGGATTTCAAGTACAATCGCACGCAACATGCGAGACGCAACCTATTTTGTGATATATTTTTGTATTTAAACAAAGATTATTTACTGACGCAAATAGACGATAGAGAGTGACCGACTCGAAAGCTACTCTATCGTGTACACCGGCGATCTTAGTACAAAAATTGGCTGTTTTCATAAAAAAATTCAATTAAGGAAATCAATTACCAGGAGACGGGCAGCAGCGTCTTTCTGAGATTCCAACCGCATACTGCGATCGCCAACCCGCCTGCCAAGCGTGGCGATTATGGCAAAACCCCTCATGGTTAGGAAAACCATGAGGGAGGCCTATGTCCTGCAGTGGGCGTCAAATGGCTGATGATGATGATAAAAATGTTCACGAACAAGTGTTCACGATACGAGTAGAATCTTATACGAAACAGGGTTTCGTAATATTTTAAAGAATTTAGGTTTATTTTAGTATGTATTGTTTCGCGTGTGTAATGTGGATAAAGCCTATTTATTGTGGAAAATGACATCGCAGAGGTCAAAACGCAATAGATGCAAAGTGAAGTGCATTCTTCACAGCCAACGTAAAAATTAATTACATTGGTATGTATACATACAATAAAGAATATTCTATCTGTCTATTGTCACAGACATCGTTCACTAGCAATTTTACGCCAAAAACCGAGGAAAATTTATGTGATGCCAGAAAGCCAGTGGCAATATTTAAACACATGCTTAGCCTTTGTCTCCAACGCAATTTGCAAAAAATGACATATATTGTAAGCTGTATTTAAACCAGAAAGTCGGATGGAAGAGGTCCTATTTCTTAATTTAGATGAATTAAACAACAACCCGGCAAGCTCAGTCTCAAGAATCAATAAATACTCTCACATTACAGCATTTATTCATTCTCGGTCGAGAGCACTTCAACCTTTACACCAGTGCATTCTACTCGGTTACGTTAAGGGCGAATTCGCAACTAAATTATAAAGGTTGATGCGGCTGACTGTACAGTCTGTTACAACAGTCTCGGAATTGTGTCTCGGAACTGTTTTGTTGCTTTCATTTTTACAGAATAATAGGGCGCATTTCGTATATTTTTTTGCACTTTTCTTCTGATGTTTTCTCTATAATTTCTCATGTCATACTGATAAGACAAAATCAGAACCGTGTTAATTTTTACACGGTAAGTGGCACGCGGGGAAACTAGGAAAACGTCAACTGTGTCGTGTCCATTGGGTAAAACGTTCTTGGTTCAAACCCAGTCAGTCCGCTAGCCGCGTGCTTAGCGATCGGACGTCCCGTCCTACTATGAAAAGCATCGAACGATGAGCGAGATCGAGCGTAAATATGCAATATACATTTTATTTTTCTAAAATATGCAACTAACGCTGAGAAGGTACTAAATATGCAATATGCATTTGCATATAATCCGGTCTCTAATGATGATGAAGAGCGGTGCCTGCGTGCGGTGGGTCCGCGGTTTATTGTTCTGTTAATAAATAGATGCCATTTTCAATTACTAATTACATAACCGCGGCCTTTAAACCACCCAGATTTCAGCCAGTATAGAAGGTAAAAATTCAATAGCTGCGAAAGATTCCTCTAAAACACTCCTCAGAGGTAGTTTAAATAATCTGTAGTTACGTCTTCCTCTTTACAACAGACTATTTAAACTGACTCGGAGGAGGGTTTTAAGGAATCGTGTTTTTCTAAATAAGACCGCTAATGTGTCGCAAAGTCTCCTTCCAAAGGTGGACGGGCTGTCAACTGTACTTGAATGTCAAGCAAAAGCTATTCTGCATGTGCGATTGAATATTTTGATTATTATGTCATTTCCATATACATTGCGTGGCCGATTAATACAAATAGCCTTCCTACTGGTTAATCAGTGTGTTAATCGGGTATGCAATGTACATCGAATTGTCACAGTAAATTATGAATTGTAGTACTGTTAAACAGGGCCCTGAACGGCACATCTGCTAGCTTTTGTTCTGTGATAACATGGTAAGGTTATGTCAATGTCGCGTACATAAACTACATAACTACATAATTTTACATAAATTTGTGTGTCCTACAGTTTGTTTTACACGACTAGACAAAGAGTTGTATGCATGATATATAAGTATGTTTGTCAGTCCGTTTCTCTATTCCATCGGTACGTCATAAAGTCATACATGATGTTAAAGGCTGACCTAAACCTACGTAGGTATAAAGGACACCAGAACAAACTACAAATTTTATCCATAAATCTGCTGGGATATCAATGTATTTTTTGAGTTATTCAAATATAAAAAAAACATTAGCAGGCAATGGCCGTGTAACTTTCGTTTTTACGACAAGGTTCCCTAAGAAGAAATGTTCGGATAATTGCAATTCTGTAAACAAATGCGTCAAAAACTGGTGATTTTGAACCTCAATATCTCATAAGCCATTGATAACGAATGTTTTTTCCAAAGTAACCATGCCCTTCCCGGGAAAAAAAGAGAAAACGTGGAAACGATGTCAGTTTAAAACACCTTGTATAGCGGTCCATAAAGTGCTGACGAGTATCGCTCGGAGTACCCTATGCAGTCATTTCGGCACCAAATATTACCGCAAATTGGTCGTGTTATCGACCGCACTCTGTTGGGGTGGCTAGGCGATTTGGAAAACCTCAGGAAAATTCGAGTCATTCCGTTCTGCCCCTATATTTTGCGCACCAAATCCTACTATTTTAATCGTACATACATACGTACATAAACTCACGCATCCCAGAGGGGTAGGCAGAGACTACCACTTGCCACGATCCGGACAGATCACTTTCGCTTCCTCAACATTCATTAATCGTTGCATGCACGCACGCCGGTTCCGGGTCCTTTTTATCCTGCCCTTTGCTAATACATCCCCTATTTGGTCGAAGTATGTCCGCCTGGGTCGTCCCTTACCGGCCCTTCCACTCACATTCGCTCGATATATTTGTTTCGTCAATCTTTCTTCCTTCACCCTCTCCACATGTCCAAACCAAGGCAACATTCCTTTCTCAATGCTTTCTTTTTCAATCGTCTAACTTTCAAATTCCATACTAATTGCTATCGCAAACGTCAGGATTCCGACAGGATCTAGTGCGCATAATTAGGCCTCTGATTACAAAAAGAAATCCCTCTTAGTCAGTAAGACCTGTGATTTCCGCACTTACCCTCATATTTGGGGCATTAGAAGAAGAAGAAGAAGAAGAAAGACATTTATTATACCAACAAGATACATCACGGAAACAAAATAAGCAGATAAGTAACATAATATGCACAACAACAGAAAGAAAACTAAATACACATTACATAGCAGGGCTGTGAGATCACTCCAGCCAGCCTTTCTTCCTAAAAAGCCAGCAGTGCTCTAATGTCGCTGCTGATCTCCCGAAGGGAACCCAGCTTCCCAATGATGATGGTCCGTTGCTTTTCCACACTCTCACAGTGAATGGTCCTCATCCTCGAGGAAACACCCGCTAGTAGAGCCCCCCTAGCTTCCGTTTTCTTATCCGCATTTTGTAAGAAATCCTCTCGGGATCAGTTTTAATTTCTATTTAGCTGAATTTTACAAATTTGATTAATAATGTCCTTACAGACTTTTAGTGCAAAGAATTTGTGAAGCTTGATTACTAAATTTGGTAGATAGAGCGGCAATCTTCACACCTGAATCTTTTCAATCTAGTCTTTATTTGCCTATGTACTTAGTACTTTACTATCGGACACACAAGCGGCCCCACCTTAATTCTACGTCATTACTCATAAGCTACCACCGTAAGGTGACCTCCGAATTCAAATTTATTATTCAGGGAAAGGGGTTCCAAAGAGAGATTAACTTTCCCCCAGTGCAGTGAACTTTACTATCGCCGTGATTGATCTGTCGTCTCGCTATTCCGGTACATAACGGCGAATGAACGATAATGGCTTATCTAGACTAGATTATTATTTTGGCTGTATCATGTGCCATTTTAATTCTTTCTCTATAAAACGTTCAAAGGTTTACTAAACGAGCGAGTTAAAATAGTTGTTCATTAAAATGTGAAAATTACTTTGCTAAATTCCGCCAAAATCCCACAAGCATCGTGCGGTTAGTTAATGCACCGCCCTCCCTCCCACTTTTTCAAGCAGAAGCAAGACAAGTCAGTCGACCACCGGAGCCTGAGGATACCTCGTGTTAGATGCGAAACGCATCGCAACGTATTTTTTCACAAGAGTATTGGCGTCGGTGGTGGTGTGTTTGTGTCTTGTTGTTTTTTATGTAATAAACCGTGCTAAGCATCTATCTATCTATTATTATAAGAAGCCTATATACGTCCTACTGTAGGGCACAGGCCTTCTCTCAGGGAGAGAGTGTGGGCTTAATCACCACGCGTGCCCACCGCGGATTGGCGATTTCAAGCGCTGAGGTATGTGAATAGCTCAGACACTCAGGTTTCCTCACGATGTTTTCCTTCACCGTTAGCGAGTGGTATTGCTACTATAACTTCACAAACGTACATAACTTAGAAAACCAAGTCATAGGTATATGCCCGCACTGGGGATCGAACCTGGGTCTCTCGCTTCCGAGTCCGATGTTCTACCCACTAGGCTACCACCGCAGCCCATGAAAGACGCCCACTGTTGGGCATAGGCCTCTTCACCGTCACGCCAACCTCGCCGGTCCCCTGCTGATCTTCTCCATTGTCCTCGTGCCGCCTTCTTGACGTCATCAACCCATCGGGTAGGGCCATCAGCCAGTTCTCGGCCACCACTCTGTTCACCGTCGTCGTTCACCTTCGTCCACCGTCCGTCTCCTCATCCAGCTAGACGTCCCGCCCATCAACACTTAAGCTTCGAGATTCGTGTGCACACGTCTTCCATTTTGGGTCTTCTGTAGAATTACGACGTTGCGCACACAACGTGCTAAACATATTGACATAGAAATCATATAATGGAGAACTTTCGACAAACTTCGATCGAAGTGGCATTGCCTGTATAAAAGACATAGAAAAACTAAAGAAAAATAATATTACAAAACTATAAAAAGAAACGGGGTTTTGAGGGTCCCGAAAAATGCGAAAAATCAAGTTACTCTAATAATAAAAAAACATATTACATTTCGTTTTATTATTGAATTCTAAATTTTTTCTAAAAAGGATGTACATGTATTAACGAGATAACTCAAATATTGATACACGCTACATAAATTCTAAGGTGTAAGTTACGTGCAAGATGTGGCGTCATAGTTTGAGCCTGTTTTGTATGGCGCGTTTTCGTACCACGTGACAAGAATGACCTTTCGACAGGTTATATAATGAAAAGTTTTAGACTTAGAGAAAAAAGTTAAGCACGTTTATTTTATTGATTTAGTTCATACTTGGGAAAACTAGTGACTAAAACAATGTTATATTACAAAGTCGAGAGAAAAACTGACAGTCATATCTTTTGACACGGCCTCTTCGAATACATTAAAACATTTTTAGTGTAAGTTCTCCATTGGCCTGATAATAAAGGACTTGCTCGAAACAGACTCGAAACTCATACCGAAATAGGGTTTGACCACAGAACATACTGTTCTGAGGGTTTAACTGACAACTCGATAAATTAAGTGGCATGACTATATACATTACATTAGATAAACTCACGCCTATATCGCAGAGGGATAGGTAGAGATCACGGTTTGCCATTTGCCACGATCCTGGCAGACCTCTTTCGCTTCATCCATATTCATTAGTATACTTTTTTATATATTAGAATATTCTTCTCGGTAGATGAAATCAAGTTTGTTCAAACGTGCCGTTGTTTATACGTACGGTGATAAACAACGCTACTACGTGATTGTTAACTAGACATAGCAACTAACACTATGTGTTCAATTATTACTCTTCCTTGAACAAATAGAGCAAGCAATCATTAATAGCAATCATAAAGTAAATAACACGTTCATAAAAACCACATAGAGCGTATAGTACGCTCACGTTCTATAAAATAAACTAGGTCGGGGGTTCCCAAACTTATCCGTTCGCGGCACCAGGGCTGCCACCTTTAAAAATGCCAGTCCCGGAGATTACGAGAACGACCATTAATTACACTAAAAGTAATTATAAAAGGCATGTGCTTTTTTTATTTTTGACGAAAAATAGTAATGTTTAAGGAAAAATCTAAAAAGAACCGTACCTTCACGCAAATAACATGTGTCAAATCATACCCGTATTTTACAATGTTAAATGAGCTTTAGTTAAGTGTTAGCGCCAAGCTCTGGCGCAGAAGGCATGACTAACGCCAACGTAGTCATCCCACCTCCGACCGTACGAGCGGGGTGCGGGTTGCGGGAGCGGGGATTGTGACTACAACGGCGACGCAAAGCGCGCGGCTCGCTCTCTTTCTCTTGGGCTTTCTCCTCAGCGTAGGGAAAACTTGTTCTAATCTCATTGCGAATTATCACGTGAATTACCTCGTGGCGCAGCGGCAGTGCATCTGCATACCATGCGAGAGGTCCCGGGTTCGAATCCCGGCTGGGGACAAAAATAAAAAATACCCCAGGTCTTGGATGTTTACATGTTTGTGATGTCGTTGTTTGTGGTTCCCACGACACAGGGTATCCTAGTGTGGGGCCAGAAGCAATGTATGTGCCTGTATGTAAATGTTTATGTTTATGTTAATTCGCAATTTTGAAGGTTCAAAGAGTATTAGTACCCACAACACAGGTTATACTTAGTGTGGTTGCTACTGTACGAGTATACACTTATGTAACTTGTCTTCTGTTTAATAAACCGACTTTTTATTTCATTTATTTATCTGTGCCTACCTGCTAGCTCTGGAGGCAAGAGTACCCGAGTATCGGATGAATACATGATGCCTCGGCTCGAGAATGGTCTTCCTATGTCTGCGCTGCATTATTTTTGAGATGAATTTATTCCTATACTTGTGCTCCTCTCACTTAGCGGTGTTTCTGCTGATGATGAGATGCCGAAATAGGTGTCTCTGTCATGTATACGTGGTGTTTCTGCTGATGGTGACATGCCGAACTGGGTGCCCCTGACATATATACGTGCTGTTTCTGCTGATTATGATATACCAAATGGGTGCCTCTGTCATGTGTACGTGCTGTTTCTGCTGTTGATGATATGCCGAACGGGTGCCTCTGTCGGGTGATAATTTGACTTTGTAATTTTCCGTTATTAAAATTATTAAATTGTGTGTAACTTCTGAATGTTTTATTTGATATAAATTGAGGCGAGTTTCATAAATATGTAAGTAAATAAAAATATGGGACCAAGAGACTTATAATGTTCACCTGGAGTCATGCACCATTCAAACCCGTAGACTCCAGGTTAAATCCGGAGAGATGGCAGCCCTACGCAGCATAGTCAAAATATGAAATAAAATTATCCACACATTTCGACTAGCAGTTTCAGTTTCCGAAGAAGAGCAAACAGGAGCGCCGCGGCCCGCACTTTGGGAATCACTTAACTAGGTAATTGCACTAAGACTCCTCTACAACGACGTTTAATATGCAATTTATCGTAAATAAATAACGCCTCTCTTATAGGTAGTAAGCAATAAGCAGTAAAAATACTCTGCGTTAAATGAACCCAACCATTTATCACGTCCAATGAAACATATATACTTGTAGGCAAAAGTTCTCGCTAATTTACCTAGTAAGAAGGTAGGTTGACCAATTCGAGGGCACGGTATTATACGGTCTTATACGGTCAAGGTGCCTTAAATGACAGAACGGAACGCAAGCGAAAATCGGACCTATCAACCCTCTCTTAAGAATCGCGAAGATTTCTACCGCTTAAAATATTGTCTAGTGCAAATTAATATTGTAAAGCCTTATAAAACCTCCTTTCATTAGGTGTAACATTAGGTATGTATGAAATATCTATTTAGAGGCTAAAAATTCCACCCATGCCGGGACTTGAACCCGCGACCTCTGGCTAACCGTGCCAGCGCTCTCCCAACAGAGCTAATGGGCAAGTGCAGGCATCGGCGAAACTTCGAGCCTCTTCACAAAGTTCTCTGTGTTACGTAAAGGGAAGCGGGTCGCGGGTTCTTTTAGCCTCTAAATAGGTTTTTTAAAATTGTCCTCAGCACGGGTTAGTGCTACAAAAAGAATGTAATTAGGTATGTCTTTTCAAACGTTTGGGCTTTTTTATCAATCACGCAAAAGGAGTTGTTCTGATTTGGTTATTTGTCGCGCAGATACAGGAAGTAGTATCGCGGCGGCGCGCAAGCGCGGGCGCAGCCAGAGAGTAAATCGCTAATAAAAGTGAATCTAGAAATACATTTGTAACGCATGACACACATTACGAAGGTTGCTTTTCATAACGATACGCCTCACAGTGAGGCAACTGCAAACAAACAATGCAGGTTTTCAGTCAACAGTGCAACACTGATAAGATCGGGGGCGTGGAAAATCTTCTCGTCACGTGAACAGCTCTACACTGTGGGCAGGCGCCAACGTAGCGCCAGCTCAGACAGTGACCGGCTTTGTCAGACTCAGCTATGTGGTGTAGAGGAGGTAAAGTCATAGGACTACAAGTCGTGCTTTACTATGACAATTCGTTGTACAATTATCAATCATTACAATAATTAATCCACAAATTAATTCGTTTTTTACTAAACCAAAAAGCCGAATTGCCATAATACCCTACGATTTTTAGTTCTATGAAACGCGGCCCTGGCTGGCGTACTCTACTTTGTCTGCACTTCATCATCATCAGCCATTTAACGCCCACTGCAGGAAATAGGCCTCCTTCGTGCTTTTTATAACCATGAGGGGTTTTGCCATAATCGCCACGCTTGGCAGGCGGGTTGGCGATCGCAGTATGCGGTTGGAATCTCAGGAAGACGCTGCTGCCCGTCTCCTGGTAATTTATGTCCTTAATCACCTCCTACGACATCCATGGAAGGAAATGGAGTGACGCTATTCTTAATCCGGTGCCACGCTGTCTGCACTAGCCTAAGAACTCTATGGGAAATATGTTATGTCTCTGCGGCAAGCGCAGACATGACGCCTGCAGTTTAGCTAATTTTCCGAGGAGAGTTTATTCTAAATTAGTTCAATAAACGTAATTCACACTTTTTACTACTTTATGTTCTCGTCATTCGCGAACATTCTCTGAGAAGATTATCCGCCCCCCATCACCAGTCACGTGACCAGGACTGTAGGCGCCACGCAGCGCCAGCAGTGACCGTTTTGTCGGCCATGCGCTGTAGAGGAGGTACAGTTGGCACACCTACGACAGCGGTGACAAGAGTGTACTCGGCCAACGCCTCAAAAAAGATTAAAACACACGTTCCAAAAGACGCTAAGATTCGAGAAGCGAATTTCAAAATTTACCCAATATTTTCATCAGTTTCAAAGGATTTCTTGAACAAGTTGGAGTCTCAAACAATGTCGAGCCTTTGAAACAGATTAACTAAACAGCTGTGTCTTCGCTACCCCACTGTGCCTCCTCTACACTCATCACAGCTGCGCACGTTTATGTCACGCACCTCATCTCTGGCTACCTACTCGTTCGTCTAGCTATCTATCCACTGCGTTATCTAAAGATACACTTGTGGGGCGCGAGAATGAGGAAGTTTTGCGAAACAATCAAAACAAACACGACTGAGAGTCCTTCAAATTCTTACCTAGATTTTCGCGGTGATAAAATTGTATCTATATACTCGAGTCTCGAGAGTACTTTGTGTTACTTGTGTTGGCTTTCGCTGAGTTCCCTTTGCCAAATATTCGTCCCACGTAGATAGATAGATAGATAAAATATTCTTTATTGTATGTACACCGGGAATTACATATGAAAATTAAACAATAATGTAGTACAGTACAATCGGCGGCAACAATTCTTCTTTACAATTTCTTCCAGACAACCATTGACGGAAAAAATTTGAAAAGCTAAATGACGCGTAGTCAGTGCAACTAAACAATACTCAGCAAGATATTTCAATATTTAATACACATACATAAACGGTGCATAGATATGAAATAAATATAGAATAAACATACCCTTCAAGGTTATCCTTCCCTATAGGGAAAACCATGAGGGAGGCCTGTGTCCTGCAGTGGGCGTCAATTGGCTGATGATGAAACAAACACGTATTGATGTGGTGGCCACTTGTTATGCTAGTGATCTCAGCAACATAATTCTATTTGGTGAAATAAGAATATCTTACTATCATACCTAGTTTAGGCCACACTTGTGTTATGCTGTTAAATGCTATTAATTTATTTACGTATTCTTATAAGGTGCACCAACAGCAAATCATGTACAAACATAGTATAGGGTATTAAATTGACAGTACTAGAACATACATGTTTGCCACTTTACTTACTGGTGAACGCAGAATTGTTACAGCTTTCAGGTTCACAACTTATAAATCAATTTAGCATGCAATTCAAAAATATAAATTCTTAAATACTCCTAATTATTGTGCAGTTTCGAATAAACTTAGCATACTTACTTGTATATAGACATGCATAATATTCCATTGAAAGAACATTAATACTGCACAAAAATTAGAATTAAATTACAATTATAATTTAACCACATTAAATTCATGTAAAATTGAATTAGATTTTATATTATACTATAACTTTTCCTTTCAAAATACATTGTACTTCTGTTTTTTGTCCCTAATAAAGAAAATAAATAAATACATAGTTTTGGCTAACGATATAGAGCAAAACAAAAAAAATATGTACGTTTAAATTCAGCAAATTCCGTTCAATTAATGAAAATAACTTATTATTATTATTATGCCAATCCGCGGTGGGCACGCGTGGTAATTAAGCCCATACTCTCTCTCTCTCTCTCTGAGAGAAGGCCTGTGCCCTGCAGTGTGTATAAAACTGCATATATATGTATAAAATATAGACTACATAAAAAATATATTGGCGAGACGTTTTACAAAGAATATAAAAATCAATAAGAAATGCAGGTAAATGAGCTTTATTGCAAAGATCAACAGTAAACACTAGCCGTTTATCTACAGTGGATTAATCGTCAACAAAAACAGATTTTCACGAAAATTTAAATAACTTTCGAACTGTGTATGACAGACAGCAGTAGGTAAGTAGGTATTTCAACAAACGCAAATCACGTGTAGCCAATTAAAAAACTTTCAGTTCCATGACCAAGTTTACACAGGGAGTTGTAAATCCGCGACGTACTGCGTACTTGCCAACGTGTGTTACTTTGTATGAAATCTAAAATAAACATTGTGACGCAACAAAATTGCTGTACGGAACAGTTGTTACGTTGTACACTGCCTTCAGTGAATGGTACTACAGTGCATGCAAAACATAATAATAGGGGTTAAAGTATGAAATTGCCGTTTTATTGCAATAGGTTCTTTGAATTGACATAGAATCTTCATGGTTTGAGGTTTTCGAATGAAACTTTTTTCAAATGGTTTCTATGATGTTCTTTTTTTTAAAAATGTGAAACATTTGAATATCGACTTTCAATTGTTTTTGTTATTGAATTTAGACAAGAAAGATGGATACTGCGAAAATTCGAGTGATTATGAGGCACCCATTTTTCGTATTTTTTTATTTTATTGATTTGACGCAAGTGAGTCAATATTGTGGGTAAGGTAACGTTAAACCATGCCGCTAATTCCTGGGTAGTTTGACTAGGGTCGGCTTCCACTATCTCTCTTAATTCATCGTTATTCACCTGTGTGGGCGGTCTTCCTCGTGGCTCGTTCTTTAAGTCGAAATTTCCATCACGAAAGCGAAATGAAACATTTGAAAAAAGTTTCATTCAAAAACCTCAAACCATGAAGATTCTATGTCAATTCAAAGAACCTATTGCAATAAAACGGCAATTTCATACTTTAACCCCTAATATTATGAAATCTGTGCAACAAAATCAACAACACGACAACAACATTAATGAGTGTCTGAGTAATCTTACTAAATTAATTAGTAGCTACGTAGCTGCTTGAATCACCCATTAAGTGGACAGCTATTATCACAAACATAAATACAGTGAATCATCATCATCATCAGCCATTTGACGCCCACTGCAGGACATAGGCCTTCCTCGCGGTTTTCATAACCATGAGGGGTGTTGCCATAATCGCCACGCTTGGCAGGCGGGTTGGCGATCGCAGATTCTCAGAAAGACGCTGCTGCCCGTCCGTCTCCTGGTAATTTATTTCCTTAGTCGCCTTCTACGACATCCACGGGAGGAGATGGAGTGACGCTATTCTTAATCCGGCGCCACACGGAACCACTAAATACACTGAATAATGTTATGAAATTCGTGGAAGATAATTTGATGCTCTTTTTAAATATTTGTGGAACCATGGAAATATGAACCCAGAGTTTATTAAGACACTTTTGTTAACGTCACTCGTACCGCGTACGTTACTGGCACCGACTGATTAATTCAGTAGAAAATATGTAACGGTACGTGTAATTGTTGTATCGTTTTGAAATACTGCAAGTGTATGTAATACTGCATAAGCAGCCTATATACGTCCCACTGTAGGGCACAGGCCTTCTCTCAGGGAGAGAGTATGAGCTTAATCACCACGCGTGCCCACCGCGGATTGGCGATTTCAAGCGCTGAGGTATATGAATAGGTCAGACACTCAGGTTTCCTCACGATGTTTTCCTTCACCGTTAGCGAGTGGTATTGCTACTATAACTTCACAAATGTACATAACTTAGAAAACAAAGTCATAGGTACATGCCCGCACTGGGAATCGAACCCTGGATCTCTCGCTTCCGAGTCCAATGTTCTACCCACTAGGCTACCACCGCATATGTAATACTGACGACTATACTATAATTCAAAATCATTGAGATGATCTGATGACATAATCTGGAGTAGATGGTGGAATTCTGCAAGTCACTCTACTGCGTCATCCATTCTTAGCCTGTTAATTGTTATTGTAAAGCGAACATGAACAGCAGCAATGAATTCTTTAAACTTTCGAAACCGAAATTTTCCAAAATACCTTCATTGTGCTTCAAAATTTCAAAGGTCTTGGTCCACGAGTTTGAATATGGAACAGATAGAAGATCGAACAGCTGACGATTGCTATTTCGAAGTTATTCCCGAAGAAAAAAGTTGTTCGTAATAAAGAGTAGAACCCCTCTTATTCGAGTAAACAAAAGTTATTTTGGATACACAATTGGTCCTTCGTATCTGGACGTAAGATCGTGTGACTCATGTGGCTTTCTTCATTTTAAAAGAACAGATTGCAAAATAGCGCAGGTCAATGAATGAGAGTTGCTAGAAAGCAGAATGCAGTCCAAGCAAGTTCGCTTCCAAAATAGCGCAGTTTAGTGAGTGAGAGTTGCTAGAACGCAGAATGCAGTTCTAGTAAGTTCGTTTCCAAGCGGCAAACCGTCCCAGTTGGCAGATGCACCGCGTTGCACCATAGTCGGCAAACGGTATAAATAGAACGACTTTCGCCGCAGCACTTTGCACCTAGAGTTCTAGAGCTGTGTCAACGCGACAATCACTGGGGCTCATTCCCAACTGGAGCGCTACTACGTACCTTCTCCACTGTGTGGACTCGACAGATTTAATTAATTATACTTTATTACGGTGAAAGAAAACATCTTCAGGAAACTTGGGTGTAAGAGGTTTTCACATACCTCAGCGATTGAAATTGTCAATCCGCGGTGGGCACGCGTGGTAGTTAAGCCCATACTCTCTATCTGAGAGAAGGCCTGTGCCCTGCAGTGGGACGTATATAGGCTACACAAAAAAACTTAATTGCACACAAAACCTTTAAATGTCCTGTAATAAATGTCCTATAAGAAATAGCATGTACAAAGGCGAGCTTGTCTGCGCGGCGTAAGTTTCGTCCAGCAAACCTTAGAGAATAGGGAGGCAATACAAAACGGGTCTACATATATACCTATAACCTTCGAAATAGGTTAAATCTGTCGAATCCATGTCACTGTCAAATACATATACATATTACAATGCTAGCGCAGAAAAGCACGTTTTTTTGACACTTCTATTGTAGTCTCTAACTTAGTTAGTATTTAAAGATTACTTTAGATGAAATCGTGCCGCCCGCGCGTCGCCGGCCCGTGTCTTACAGAACTTCTTAAATAAATAAGTGTGGCAAATTGTTGTCTAATACCAGACAAATGGAGATAAGCCGATTTGGGAATAACCCATGATGGGCGTGCTCGGCTCTTGCACAATTATGTATATCGCGTGGTGAAATCGACACCTAGTGCAGGGAAAAAGTCGAAGTAGGAAATATGTATGTTGTTAGCAGACACTGCATTGCATTGCACCATATTAGATATAGGAATTTCGCTTCAATCAAAGCCTAACATTTAAAAAAGAAAGTATTTTGCATATCGTTGGTTAGGTAGCTTTGTTTGTAATTTGTTTGTTACACAATTAAGTAGCTATGGTTCGTTATAATTTATTCTTGTCAAGTCTTTTGGAAATAAGTACCACTTTATTAAAATGTCTCATCACAATTTCTGCATTTTATCGAAGAGCTGCTACTGATCTAAAATGTGTCCCAATAAGAGTGCACGATTTAATTTAAAAGAAAAAAACGCTTCCATTTTGGGCGAGTGATGATATTTTTATTGCATTGTAAACTAGACATGTTCCGATTATGTATCGAATAAAATATCCGGCATATGGCCCCCGTGACTCTGAACACAGGCTCTTGCACGAAATTTTCGATGAGATTTTGAAAAAGATGTCGATCTATCTGACCGATGACGCGTTGGATCTCGGCCTTGAGCTCAGGAATGGTAGGTTTTCTTTTTGACTATTAAAAAAAAGTAGTTCCCAAGGACTCTGTAGATGGCGCTGAACTGACTACGTTACCAGCCGAACGTTCCAATTTGCGACCGTGGGCAAACCTGAACGCACTACAGATCGCTTACATACTCAGATTAATTAATAGAAAACGTTTAAATTATACGACTTCAATGAGGAAGACATTAAAGTCGTAGGTTCTTGCTAATTTCGCATACGAATCTTCGATATGAACAAAAGAGAGGAAGTACTGCTGTCAGTACGTTGCGTTTTATGATCTCAAACTACATCCAAGTGAATTAATCAAAAAATAATGTGACGTTCCCTTCCTTGCAGTAACGTACCAAGTGCAGCGCCATCTATTCAGCGACTAGGGAAGAAATAAAAAAAAATAAATAAAAAGAAAATCCCTCATTGTTTGTTGTTTATTCACATAGACCTCCGAGTTCAAAAAATTCCAAAGAAAAAAAAGCACGATATTGGCGGCCAATTGACATCGGAATTTCGGCAGATGATTCGGTCTGGAAATCATTGCTCCAATAAATCGATTGTTTCGTGCGCGGTGCGGGAGGTGGGGCCGTCCTGGAACCACATATCGTTTAGACCCATACCATCCAGTTAAGGCCAGTTATCATATTTCTGTAACGATTTTCCACTTCACTGTCTCCCAAGTCACTGCATTTACAATGATAACGCGTCGTACAATTGTGTAGCGCTGCATTTTTAATAATCGAAACAATGGTTTATGTCAGCTGTTAAATTACACATATGTAACGTGCAAAGAAAAAAAATGCCGTCAAATTTAAATCGTGCACTCTTATTAGGACACGCTTTAAAAAACTTTACAACACATAAATAAATCGTTGCAACAGTACCTAACTACGCAAGAATGTCGCATACGAAAAAGCACCCATTTTTTTTATGCAGCAAAGTTTAAAAACTCATAAAAATAATGACCGACGACTTGAAAGGTAGGTAATATATATTTTTTTCAGATTTTAAATAGTAACCATCAGAGTAAAATTTATTTAAAAACACGTGTTTTCGGGATACGGTCGTAGAACCGAGCCTTAAGGTTTGAGCGAGTCAGAGGATTCAGTCCAATTTTTTCCAACTTTGAAATTGGGAAATTATAAAAAAATGTACAGGCTTATATATATTTTTTTATTATTGTACTGTTCTACTTCGGAGTTTCATTTCTATACATATAATTTTTTTTTACGTGTCCTCTATGTTTGTGTCCCACTGCTGGACAACAGCCTCCCCCACTTCAGTCCAGAGTATTTCATCACTGCCAGAGATCACCCTAGCAAATGTTCGTCGAGATCATCTCTCCAAATTTAGAAAATGTATTAGTTAAAACAGACTATTGCTGGACCTTCGATTACGGTTCGATTCTGTTTACGGCCATTTGAGGACAAAAGGGTACAAATTAAAGTCCTAGCTCACTTACTAACATAAATATAAGTTTAAAATGTACTAAGTAAAATCTTGTTATAGTACATGCGACAGCACATCAAGCTTTACACGCGTACACTCTACTCGTTTACGTTACGGGTGTATTTGGAACTTAATTGTAAAGCTTGATCTTTGTTCGGATGTACGACGCCCTACGGGGATCAAACTCGCGACTCAACAAACTCTTACTATACTAGCAAGACCATCAACGAATATAGAAGCCTTTTTACTGCGCAAGATACGGCAGCGAGTTAGTCATTAGACTATTGTTTGTTGCACAATCATTTATACCGTGCGGTACAGTGATGACTCGTACCAGGGTACGAGAATAGCATTGGAAAATATTGTGAAACATTCAAATCTTGAAAGAAAACAACATGTCCCATTTTTAAAAACCTATTTAGAGGCTAAAAATTCCACCCATGCCGGGACTTGAACCCTCTGGCCAACCGTGCCAGCGCTCTCCCAAGTGAGCTAATGGCCAAGTGCAGGCATCAGTGAAATTTCGAGCCTTCTTACAAACTTCTCCGTATTACGTACAGTTACGTCCCGGCATGGGTGGAATTTTTAGCCTCTAAATAGGTTTTTAAAAATTGTCCTCAGCACGGGTTAGTGCAACAAAAAAAAAAGAATATAAACATGTCCCAGGTTCATATGTTGTTAATATGAATCAGCTTAAGCAGGGACGAGAAAGTTTGTGAAAAATTCCCTACACACACACGCATACCTATATATAAAAAGTTCCCGAAACCGGGGTGCGTGCATGCAACGAGTAATGAATATTGGCGAAGCTAAAGAGATCTGTTAGGTTAGGTTAGGTTGCAAGTGGCATACCCTGGCCTACCTCTCCGGGATACAGGCGTGAGTTTAATACAGTCATCAGCTTGGCCTACCAATCTCCGAATCTGTGTGAGAAAACCCTCGATTATCTAGCACCGAAACTTTCCTAAACGTCTCCGACCTTGATGTTTTATCACGTGAGTTAAAATTAGATAAAACGCGTGGGAAACTATGCTTTGTCGCCGCTTCCACAGTCTGCTCGAGGGGATGCGAGAGCGGAGTGTGAACACCACCCACATCCATACCAAATACCTCGTGCGAGGGCCTCGCAAGAATACTTTCGAGAGTGTGGACTCGGCGCAGGAGATATGTGATTTATTTTTATCGCGCTCTACGAGTTCCGTTTTCTGAATATCGAAGTTTCAGTTGTATGATTTATTTTATGGATGAATATTCTTGTTCGAGTGGTTTTCTTTTTAATTTGTTTGGGCACGGATTCGGCGACATATTCCACTACTTTATCGCTTGGGGATGTCGTAGGAGGTGACTAAGGAAATAAATTACCGGGAGACGGCAGCAGCATCTTCCTGAGATTTCAACCGCATACTGCGATCGCCAACAGGCCTGTAAAGCTTGGCGATTATGGCAAAACCCCTCATACTCGTAGTTATGAAAGCTACGAGGAAGGCCTGTGTCCTGCAGTGGGCGTCAAGGGGCTGATGATGATGATCGCTCGGGGTATAGAAGCTAGTTTTGAAAGGGGGCTTGTTTTTTTGTCGGATTTTATTATCATACATTTTCTGCGGGAATTATGACATGGAAGTACAGGATCATCCGGAAGAACCAGTCGCCAGCAAGTTGACCTTTACGTCCGAGAACTCTATAAGTTGGTCGCGTTAAAAGTCGAATAAATAATTGAATCGTAAATTGCTATTTTTTACCCCAACGTCTTCAAAACTACAAACTAAAAACTACGAACTACAAACTTATGACCATTATTCGATGTGCCTACCCGAGTCTTTCTACTTGTCAACATATTAACAAGTAAGGGTTTTATCGGCTGCGCAGTTTAAATCGAATTGTCAAATTAAACTGTGCATTGTAATCTTTCGAAAAACAGCCCAGAAAAAAAGAAATTCCTACAAAAAAGTAGAAATGTAACTCAAAAAGCGGTAGGAAAATACATAGAAGAGGCAACAATCTAATTCGCTCGCTTCACCTCGTCTATTCCTACACTCTCTGCTACAACATAAGCCCATTGGGCCACATCAACTCTTATCACATAAGAAATAATCACGAGAATCGCACGAAATATTCCCGAAACCCGGCGCGACATTGAGACGGTAGTTTGCGAAACCCATTCATTCCGCCTCAAGGTGTAGTGTAAAAAAACTGTTACATTACAGCTGAAAAAATACATCGGCCAATATAAATCCGATCACGTGGTCCCATAAATCTACCCGGTAGCGTTGGCAGAAGAAAAAAAAATCAAGACGGTTCTGAGCAGAGCTTCTCAAAACGTGGCACAAGTTTGGAAATTGCCACTCTTCAGAACTGCAACTGGCAACATGTCTGGGTCAATACGCACAGTCAGGGAAACCATACTTTGAGGCATTAACAGAATTTAGGCCCAGCTTTTATGTGTCCCTGCAGGACACAGACCGTCTTTCAAAGAGAGAGAAAGTACGGGCTCAATCACCACACGAGCCCACCGAGGATTGGCGATTTCAAGTTCTGTAAACACCTTAAATACTCAGATTTTCCCATAATGTTTCTTTACACAGTAAGCGAGTAGTGTTGCAACTACAAATTCACCAGTGTTACCTAGAACTAAGAAAACTAAGTCATTGGTACATGCCGGGACAGACAGCCTTTTGTGGCAACCTCCGGGAAGGAGAAAGATGGGGCGTCCAAAAACCACCTGGCGTCGAACAGTCAGAGGTAAAACACTTCGGTTGGGATGCGGCAGAAGACCGCAGCATGTGGAGATCTTTTATAAAGACCCTATGTCCCAGATGACGGACAACAGGATATAAGTAAGTACATGCTGGAATTCATAACATCCCGTCAGCGAAATATTAGGAGTAATTTATGTTCAACTTCACTCCGTGTTACCAAGACCATTTAATAAACGGCGTAAAACAGCGAATTAGTGATAGACAATAAATCCATCGCCGGTTAGATAATTGGGACGCCTGCCAACTGAAGTCTCTAATGAAGTTTTTACTGGGTCAGTGAGAAGGAAACGCAGTCACAAGCGTTCTTACATTAATAAAAACTAAATCTCTGGCCAACTGGCTATTCTACTTGAGATTTCCTGTTACTACGCAGGCAGAGCTCTGGCAGAGAACATGTTATTACGAATACTGGGTGTATACAATTATGTATTAATGTATAAAATTATGGGTTTCTAAAGATATACCAAATTTTTGTTTGAGAATTTTTTTGTTTGTTTTTTCGGTCATAAATAACATTAAACTTCGCACAAAAGCAAAAGTTTTAAATTCTCTTATTTATTACAATTTTTTTAAAAATGGAGACTTAACGCGGTTTTTTTGCGTTATTTCAACAAGACGTACTCTTAGAACTACCCCTTTTAAAAAAGATAAGTCGTTACAACCTGTCTAACGTCATTTATGGTTTAAAAATTCGTGTATAATAAATTGGAAAATAAATGTATGAAGTCAGTGAAACCAAATGCTTCACAATATCGAATCTATTGATAAGATAGCTCTGGAAACAGATCATAACTATCTACCGTCTCAATCAACGAATCAATCAATCAAGCGATCAATCAATCAATCAGCCCGTATTCTTCCACTGCTGGATATGTCCAGCAGTGGCCTCCCCAAGGCACGCCACTTCTTTCCATACTCGGCCATATTCATCCAGCCGCTGCCAGCAATTTACCTCAGATCGTCCAACATTTGGACTGGACCAACAATTGGTCCAACAAGCCGGTTGGTGTCCTACGCTGCGTTAGCCAGTTCGTGGTCTCCACTCGAGAACCTTCGCACCTCATCGACCAATCGGGTACTTCGGCAAATGTGAACAGACCATACAGATAGGTGTACCTACAGACTACGTCCAAGTTAAACGAAGACAGTTATTGGGCCGTTCTAAGCGCGATAGACTCGTTTTAACCTCCTTAGTCCTGACCTTGAAAATAACAATGGTCTTCAATTGTTATTTTCAAGCTCAGGACTGAGAAGGTTAATACAACGCAAAGTACGAGTACTTGTAGATATGTAGCAATCCAATTCCTCGAAAAATTTTACGCCACCCCAAACAGTCAGCTGCGTACCCGGTAGTTTGTCCCGCTGTCGGTACCGGCAACGTGTGAACTAGTGTTGTGCATAAATCCATCGTTGGTCGCGCGATAGTCGCGAGGCCGTGACTCGGCGGGCTATTCCCGTTTCCTGGCCCAGTCGCAGTTAAGGCCAGGGCGGCTCCTTTCATAAGGTTACAATCTAACCACTGCTATAAATGCGAAAGTTTGGATAAATGTTTGGTACTACTCAATCACGCCAGAAGGGCTTTGGACTAAATTATGCAGAGATAGATTATAGTCGGGATTTATTATGGACAAATGTATGGTAAATAACAAATGTATGGTATGGGTATAGTCTTATCTTATCTTTTTAGGGTAAATAAATTTAAAAAATAGATTTGTAGTTCTCACACGTACACACATCAAAATTTCAACACGAACAAAGTCGCGGGCCATAGCTAGTTGGTAGTATGGCCGTCAGCCATTTTCTCCCAACCAAGCCTCACTATAATTGGTCATCATCATCATCATTAGCCATTTCACGCCCACTGCAGGACATAGGCCTCCTTCGTGGTTTTCATAACCACAATTGGTCACTTGGCCGAAAATTACTGACCATTGTAAATATATATATAATTATTTGTAAATGGAAAATATTTTTATCTTATTCCATCGTCATTTGAACTATGTACACATAAAGAACAGAATTATTATAGAAAATATATAAATAGAGACCAGGATTTGCCCCTTTGCACGAATCTGACAAATGTGTGAATGTATATTTTATATTATTAACTTAACACCGGACACACAACATAACACAACTTTTCACGGATTTCTCACGGAAACACGGATTTTTCTACAGGGAATTTTATTATTACCTTTAGGTGACTGGATAATCCCGGTGAATTAAAAAGCGTAAATACATACCTGTAAATAAAGAAAATTATATATTAGTCGAATTATTAATGTACAGTTTTGTTTCCATTAATGCATTGTCAATAAATACAGTACGAGGTTTCAGTGCAATTTTTCCAATCGGAACATTCAAGCAGTCTTCGCTTTAACAGAATCATGTGTGGGACGAAAAGTGGCGATTAGCACATTTTACGAAAAACGTTAACAAACTGAGAATGCATAAATTTAATAGAAAATCCCAGTTGTAGCTGACCTAGAGATTGGCAAGAAAAACGCAGAAGGCGGAAGTGAAACTTCAATAATTGTTTTACCGAAATGTCGGATCACTTCGATAAGATAAGATAAAACATTTATTTGCGCACACACACATATAGCATAACACAAGTAAGTAATTAGTTACCATAAAGTTATAGATTTGTGACAAAAATAAATCATAACCATTAATAAAAATAGAATTCTCAAATTACATTCAACTTAGATCATAAAAATTAATAAGAACAAAATTCTCCAATTACATTCCGACAAATTACATAATGTTATATAATTCGTAAAATTATATGGCACTACTTGGCCTAATGTGGGTGTCCCACAGCAGCCAAAAAAGACCGTATCTCAGCATTATATAAATACCCGCTTTCAAAAAGCAAATATTTGACGAGGGATGTGAGAACGGAATTGACTATTATCATTGTAGGTTTACAAAATTAACCCATAGCAAGAATACAAATTGATGTCGATCTGTACATAAAATTAAGTATAATTAAATTATTATTATTCTTTGAGTTTACCAGTGTTTTATAGTGTATAATATAGGGTGTATAGTGAATTATTATTTAAGACTATTATTTTGATTAACGCACAAATATTATTAATTTTATTATTATTAAATGTTCCGTGTGGCGCCGGATAAAGAATAGCGTCACTCCATTTCCTTCCGTGGATGTCGTAGAAGGCGACTAAGGAAATATACATCACCAGGAGACGGGCAGCAGCATCTTCCTGAGATTCCAACCGCATCTGCGATCGCCAACCCGCCTGCCAAGCGTGGCGATTATGGCAAAACCTCTCATGGTTATGAAAAGCACGAAGGAGGCCTATGTCCTGCAGTGGGCGTCGAATGGCTGATGATGATGATTATTAATAGTACATTACGATACTAGTGCGAAAAGTAGGAAATTCGCAACGAGTGGCGATAAATTAAAACACGACCGAAGGGAGTGTTTTATATCGACACGAGTTACGAATTACCTATTCGCACGTGTATCGTACAACGTTTTATAGTACATATGGCCCTTTGAAGTTTCGACATAGGCACGTAAAGTGCTCATTATCGCACTAGTGCGGTAATGTAGCACCATATGTACTATAAATATTATTATTAATGATACTTTCAATTGTCTATTTTGTAAAGTAAATGCTGTAGTTTCACTGCAAAGGGCAAAAGAAAAATTACCCGAAACGGGCGTGCATGCATGCAGCGACCTCATTAGAATGTTGATGAAGCGAAACAGGTCAGAATCGTGGCAAGGGGCAAACCATGGTCTCTGCCTACCACTCCGGGATACCGGCGTGAGTTTGTGTAATGTAATGTGTTACTACACTATAACATCAAATTTCTATGTTTTAGAATAATGCGTATACACTATTAAATGAGGAACATAAAGTTCGGAGTTTTTTTGTCCATTTTTTCTCCAAAATGATCTAGATTTTGAAATGGAGACCTAGTTTTACTTTTAGCGTTCATTAAGGTGACTTAATGAACTGTGAAGTTTCTGTGTTTTTTTGAATAAAAACACATTTTGATTAGGTATGACTTCATTTATTTAAGGATATTATATTTATTAACTCATGTAAGTAACAGAAATTTGTCAGCCAAATTTTGCGTCAGTCTGGGTGTATTTCCATCTTTGTGATGTCCTTGCCTGGTTACCATAGCACAGGGTATCCTAGTTTGGGGCCAGGTGATTGTGTCGTGTGAAAGATATTTATTTATTTGTGAATATTATTTCTTTTCTTTCTTTTGTAGAGTCCCCAAGATACAGGCTCAGCCGAGTTTGGGGGCTGTCGTTGAATTCTAGATTTTAAGAAAATTTCTTTTATATCCATGCATATTAAAGTTCTCTTTCATAACTGTGTAATTTTAAATAAATATATTTTTACTCTACTTTACTTTTAAAGTGGTTCTGTTTTGGCTTTTTCTGATATGGAATTACGTTATCTGGAGTAACTGCGACGTATTTTATTTCAAGAGGTACAAAACGTAACGCAACAGCTCGTGGGCTTCCTCGCGATCTTTTCCTAGACTAGGACGTCTTGTCGAACAAGCTCCTTGATGGCGACGACCTCAACTTCGAAACAAACAGTATTGGCCTAGGGATCACCAGAACCACATTATTTTCCCCGAGGAGGATGTTAAGACGAAAAGTTTTAATGATATAGTGGCCTCGCTTATAAAACAATTAGTATCGAACTATAGATCACCAATAACACGTGTAGGTGTGAGGCAACGGAAAACTCCGCCCGAGACTGGGTCAGGAGGGCGACGGTTGAATAGTTTCAGCCAAGATTCATTCATTCGGGCTGTTGCCAAGCGGTGGGCGAATGTATATTAGTGTAAACAAAAGTTCGACTGAAATACACACAATAGGAGATACATAAACGTCTGCTTGTATCTGGGAGAGTTAGGCAAAATTCACAAATTCACAGCGGGCGCTTTAATTTTATTGCATGATGCCCGACAAAATAACTGAATAAATTACTTGGATTACGGTCTCATTGGCGGGGGGAGTCGCGAGATGAGACTTAAGTCTTCGTACTTTATTTCAGTCAAATTAAATTAACAATTTAAAAAATGTAGCTTACGTGTCCGTCGTAAACTCATTCCGACTGCGTGGATTTTTTTTTCAAGTTTTCTGTCGGGAATTATACAAAATGAACAAAAAACTTATGATTAAATTTGCCAATAATCAGCAACGATTGACAACTTACAGATGAGTAAAAGGACTAGTGTCCTTTTCAATTACTCATCTGTATAATGGAGAACTTGCTCTAAAAAATGTTTTAATAGAATAGGAGAGGACGCGTTAAAAGATAAATAAACATGGTATTTTTTTTCTCTGCGACTCACACTTTTTGTAATATAACCAGTCGAAAAGTCAATATAGTCACGTACTAAAACCGTACTAGACTATGACGTCACTCCCTAACGTAACGCCCTATATGTATGAAGCGTTTACCAATATATGAGTTATCTCGTAAAATAATGTTTTTACGCTTGTACACCCTTATAAGAAAACATTCAGAATTCAATGACAAAACGAAATTTAATAAGTTTTATGTTATTAGAGTAACTTTATTTGTCGCATATTTTGTTACCCCGAAAAAAATATTTTTATTTTTTATTTTTAAAGTTTTCCTAGGTGTTTAAATGATTTCTATGGTATAAAAGCAATGTCACTCCAATCTAAGTTAGCCGCAAGTTCCCCATTGAAAATCTTTACTTAAAATTGCACAGATAACAGAGACTGATAACAGTACAGAAGGTATTTCCCGCGGTTTCTGATTTAAGACTGAGGTTTAGTGATACTTTTCCAAAATAAAAACCACACGCAAATATTTCATAATAATATATTAAACTTGTCTATCTGCGATTATTTATTAGGTAGTAACATTCTACCTAATAAATAATCGTGGTTAGACCCGTTTAATATATTACTATTATATGAGCATCGCGAGTCATTGAAAAATAGTATTTCATAAGTGAAATTCTCAAATCAAAATTTTGCTCTGTAAATGTTTCAAGCAAAATTAAACTTGTAACACCCCGTGCATAACAGAAGCATCTTCAGCTGTAGGAAATAATTACGACTTGGAGGCACGGTAATTAAATAAAAAGAAGCATTCAACAATATTCCAAATACAATAAGTAATGTTTCAGATACAGTAAATCCTAGAGAGGTTTAGTGATACTTTTCCAAAATAAAAACCACACGCAAGTATTTCATAATAATATATTAAACTTGTCTATCTGCGATTATTTATTAGGTAGTAACATTCTACCTAATAAATAATCGTGATTAGACCCGTTTAATATATTACTATTATATGAGCATCGCGAGTCATTGAAAAATAGTATTTCATAAGTGAAATTCTCAAATCAAAATTTTGCTCTATAAATGTTTCAAGCAAAATTAAACTTGTAACACCCCGTGCATAACAGAAGCATCTTCAGCTGTAGGAAATAATTACGACTTGGAGACACGGTAATTCTTTCTGTTGTTGTGCATATTATGTTGCTTATGTGCTTGTTTTGTTTCTGTGATGTATCTTGTTGGTATAATAAATGTCTTTCTTCTTCTTCTTCTTCTAATTAAATAAAAAGAAGCATTCAGCAATATTCCAAATACAATAAGTAATGTTTCAGATACAGTAAATCCCAGAGAGAAAACATATAATACATATCTAACAGACCGCACAAATAGTGTACTTATAACGCGCCCCACCCGTAAAACCAACCTTCTCGTAGCAATTACTTTATTACACCATAAACCTCAAATACAACAAAACGATATCAGGCCGGGAACATGTTTGAAATGTAAACAGAGTAACGCCGTCGCCGGGTTACGTTGGCAAACTAAAATGCCATTACAAGACTGGGTTCAAGAACTATTATGCTCGATATCATAGTTGAATATCATAGCAATGGAGAGAGCTACTCGTGTGTTAGGAGTTTCACTGAGTGATCGAATCAGGAATGAGGAGATCCACAGAAGAGCCCGAGTTACTGATATAGCTCGAAGAATTGCTCTGTTAAAGCGGCAGTGGGTGGGGCACATAGCTCGGAGACCTGATGGCCGTTGGGGCGAAATAGTTCTGACCGGGCGACCGCGGACCGGACGACGCAGCGTGGGCAGGCCCCCACCAGATGGTCTGACGACCTGGTTACGGTGGCAGGGAGTCGCTGGATGCGGGCGGCACAACACCGGGAAGCTTGGAAAACCATGAGGGAGGCCTGCGTCCTGCAGTGGGCGTCAAATGGCTGATGATGATGATAGTTGAATACGCGCTCTATATAGCGCGGTTTATATAAACCTTCTGTATATACAGAAGAGGCGAGGACGTGCGAAGACGGTGGCGGATAGTTAAAGTAACACAATATAAACCGTAATAGTATTATTATCATTATTTTGACTCGTTATTGCACTAATTACATAACATGTAATAATACTTAATGCAAGAAGCATTCTCTTCCTGCAAACCTTTGGTGTACTTAGTGGGGCGAGACGTCGCCTGGTGGTGACGTTATGCTACGTACTATTAAGGTTTATATTGTGTTGACGATCCGCCACCGGCGTCTCTTCTGTATAAACCGTGCCTATCTAAGTACATCTGTCTAATTAGTCAACGGCCTAATTCATGGAAATACAATTCATGGTTTACTATGACAATTCGATGTGAATTTTAAAGTCGATCACTTATAGTATTTTCTAAGGTTAACATGAGCACTAGACAATAAAAACTGTAAAATGAAAAAATAAACGAGCAAATATTCGTGCAAATTCAGTTTTTATTCCATCAATTATGTACCTATAATAACCCTTCGCGGGAAGACCAACAGCCCGATGATCGGACGCGCCAGCGCGCCCGTGGCTGCGAATGGCGACAAACCGCGAAAGATGGCGTGGTAGGGAAAAGGCCTATACCCAGCAGTGGGCAGAGATGGGCTGATGATGATAATGATGATGAACCCACCTTTAGCTTTTTCGTTTCGTTTTATTGTATTTTGTTAATTTAATTTAATTCAGCCAAACTCCATTCAATGTGATTTATGTAACTTCAGATAATTTTTGATATTTAACTTAATTCAATTTTAATATCGTTCTTGATTTGTGAAGTAAGACTATTAACATGTAATGGAATTCACGTAATTTATTTTAAATTAATCTTATTTTTAACAGACTTCAAAAAGAGGAGGGTCTCAAGCGGCCGGGATCTTTTTTTTTTTTTTTTGTAGGTATGTTCCCCGATTACTCGTTAATTTGTTTTGGACATGTTATGGAAATAAATAATGTATTATAAATATGACAAATGTGTCATGAAACAAAGTCGCAAATACAGCGCGTACTAATCCCCGCCAGTTAACGCCCGGGCCATAAGCAAACAAGTCCATCCATTCCCCGTATTTATATTATCTACAAACAAAAGACCGTGTTCACACTTCCGCGTACATGATTAGACAGGTGTGGACAGGGGTTGACTTTAGCAATTAATGTGCGCTTGGCCGCGGTGATTAAGAAAATATCGGAGGAATTCGTGGCAATCATAATAAAAGAGAAGGTAGAGTCGACAGCGGGTAAGCCTTTATTTTTTTGTTGCAAAGTAGCCCTTAACGTAACTGATTAGAGTGCTCGTCAATAAAGATGGATGTGTTGTCGACTGTACTTAAACACATAAAGGCGAAAGTATTTCTCTATGGGTAAGCGTATTTTATTGTAGTTGGTTAATATTTAATAACTAGCTGTCTCGGCAGAAGTTGTTTTTCCATATCAATTAGCGTACGACCTATTCTCAGACCTACCACACATAATAATATACACAATACACACAAAAAAGTTCACAAAGATCGGTGAAGCCGTTTCGGAGGAGTTCGATAACGCTGTGACACGAGATTTTTATATATTAGATAACTTCCACACAGCAGAATCTGATCACTTTTGTTCTAAGATATGCGCGTAGGGACAAAACCGGCCAAGTGCGAGTCGGACTCGCGCACGAAGGCTTCCGTACCATTATCTATACATTTGAATATTTCAAGCGTCTACCTGTTGCCGCTATTAATATCGAGCAAATAACGGCAAAAAACCCGTTTTTGTATGGGAGCGCCCCTTAAATATTTATTTTATTCTGTTTTTAGTATTTGTTGTTGTAGCGGCAACAGAAATATATCATCTGTGAAAATTTCAACTGTCTAACTATCACGGTTCATGAGTCCTGGTGACAGACGGATGGACGGACGCGTCGGGCGGACAGCGGAGTCTTAGTAATAGGGTCCCTTACACTTTGGATCATCATCATCATTCAGCCACAAGAAGTCCACAGAGGACCTCCTCCATGGATTTCCAAAAAGACCGGTTGGAAGCGGCCTGCATCCAGCGCCTTCCTGCCACTTTGGACCCTAAAAAGTATCTTAAGCAAGATTACGGTCTGTACTCAAATTCGTTCAGCTCTGTTTGAGGATGTGGCCTACGCTAGTGGGGTAGTCGTATGTCCATCAGCGGACGAATACGGACTAGACTGATTGGATTAGATTGACTTGACAAATCATCATCATCATTCAGCCACAAGAAGTCCACTGCTGGACATAGGCCTCCTCTATGGATTTCCAAAAAGACCGGTTGGAAGCGGCCTGCAACCAGCGCCTTCTGTCACTTGGATTAGGTCATCTGTCCATCTTGTGGCTGGTCGTCCTACGCTGCGCTTGCCGATATGTGGTCTCCATTCGAGAACTTTTTGGCCCCACTTGTAAATACTTGTATATAAATTTTCGTAGTTAACAATTGCTTGAGCGATCTAAAATGTATCCTAGACATCATAACCGCCGATGTGAAAGTTCCCAAAAGAGGGGACGTATGAAATTAAGCTCCATTCCTTTAACGAAATTAAGTGCTGTTTTATTAAGTCGTAAAAGATACAGAGAGTCGGTGCTGTCTATAAAATGCAATGTAAGTTGGCAAATAAATAAACAAGGACAAAAGCACGGTGCAGAGATTCGCAAAAATAGTAAAAACATAATACAGCGTAATCTCAAATCTCAGGTGTAATTTTAAATTTCTCCTTCCATCGGATTGAGAGTTATACTAATTGACCCTTTCGACTCTAGAGAAGAATTTAATAAGACCGTAATTAGACTTATATGTCAACTCACGCCTGTATCCCGGCGGGTAGTCAAAGTCCAGACAAGACACATACTATCGACAAAACTCCGGGAAGAAATGGCGTAAATTCAACCAGTCTATCTTTCATTAAGAACATTATTTTACCTTGAGTTAACTTTTTAGTCTTTTATTTTTTTGAGTTCTCTTTCTAGTATAATGTAGGAATATTCTACGTTCATCTGCTCCTTCCGTAGGATATTATTTTTATTTACGTAAGTATGTTTATTCTATTTTTATTTATGCATCGTTTACGTATATGTTTATAAATATTAAAAATATCTTGCTCAATACTGCTTATTCTTTAGTTGCACCGACCACCCGTCATTTAGCTTCTTTAATCTGTTTCCGTCAATGGTTGTCTGGAAGATATTACTTTTAGTAATAAGGCCGCCAATTGTACTGTATTATTGTTCAAGCATCAAATGTAATTCCTGGTGTACATGCAATAAAGAATATCTATCAAACTTTCATTACGGCTTATAATCGCTTGTGTATCACAGTGTAGCCTTACACTGTGATACACAAGTGATTATAACAAATAGGTAACGTTCCTTCCTCAGCACAACGCTGAGTCAGCTGCCTTTTGTGGCAACTTAGATACACCACAGGCTACATCTATGGTCCTGTTTTATTTATTCATTTTGTCTGTTGTGTATTTAGTTTTCTTTCTGTTGTTGTGCATATTATGTTACTTATCTGCTTATTTTTTTTCTGTGATGTATCTTGTTGGTATAATAAATGTTTTTCTTCTTCTTCTTCTTCTGTTACCTCTACAGCAACACTGTTCGCCACATACCGCTATCAAGCTTTTGTTATGCTATAGGAACAACAATCGTGTGATCACGGCATCGGCTATACCAATCATCTAATGGCGAAATCCAAGCGAATTATTGCAAAAACTTGTTACTCGCTTAGTTCAATAGTACTGTAGTCTATTAGTCCATCGCAGTAGACATTACGCATAATGTAGTACAGTCGACAGCACATCAACCTTAACATTTTAGTTGCAAAGTCACCCGCAACGTAACGGAGTAGAGTGTACACATGTAACAGTTCATGTGCTGTCGACTGTACTAAATTATCCGTATTGTCTACCCCGATAGATGTTTCAAATCCGCTGTGAAGCATACGTGTATAGCTGTGTTGTCGCCGGAAGTTCGCTGGATTTTCCGTTTAAATATGCAGCCTTACCACGTTCATTAACCGACTTAAAAAAGGGAGGAGGTTCTTAATGCGTTCATATATGTTTTTATGTATGGTCACGTTTTCTGATTTTATTAATTATATTTCTTTTCTTTGTTAGCAAGGAGGTCCCATATTATATAAATTTGGTCAAAATTCGTTGATGAGAACTATGAAGTTTAGTGCGTGCTTTTCTTGAAGTCGATTTTTTTATTAACAAAAATCTCACTCTGCCTTTCTCGTCGCATCGCAAATCGCTGCATAGTGTAACCTCACCTTTACCCGAGGTGGGTTGTAAAAATCTCACCCACCCCTCTATGTGAGCACATTCAATTAAACGCATAAATGTCGGCATTAGAGACGTTGATAATCCATTAGGGATCCTAATAGATGCATTATGCGAGTGACGAACCAAGTTAGGGGCGCTTGCCTGTAAAACTGCACAGAAGCTCGACAATTTTAATATATTTTTTTTAGTGACTCGATTTTAATAATCATTAATCGCAAGTCTCGCGCTGATTACAATCGCGATTAGGCCTGTTAAATGTATGGATGACTGGGTGAAAAACATCCAAGCACACATTTTGAGGGATAAAATGGAGTATGTAATCAAATGGAGTATGAAGAGCGTAATATTATCCCCTCATCATCAGCCTACGCTTGTCCACTTCTGGACATAGGCCTATCCTATTGCACGCCACTGAGCACGGTCTGCGGCTACTCTCATCCAGATTTGCCCCTCATTAAAACACAATAATTTGGCTTTGCAACTTGAACAATTAAGAATGGATTCCTAAGATGGATGAATTGGATAGAATGAGATCCAGTAACTTCAAAACGTGCACCCAAGGATGTGCAAGCGCACCGTATGCTCAACAAAAGCGAAGAAACGCGCAGGGCTGCAAGCAAGCCAATAAATAAACTCATACTCGAGTACATTAGCAAAAAAGGCGGCTATAAAGTACAGCACTCAAGGCGATAGGCACTTGAGCGAGTGAACTGGCAATCAGAGGGCCATTTGAGCGAAATTTAATATCGGGCCAACCCCCCGTAGCACAATGAAGTTCCGATCGTAAATCCAACCCGCCGCACTCTTAAAATCTTACAATAACTACGTAACGACAATAACTGACAATATTCCTCTAGGAAGCACTATTGAAGTCGGCGTTTTCACGGTACGTTCCAAATGGGGGCTTTGAAATTATAGTATGCTGTTTCTTCTTTTGTTAGACTATTGGTGACATCTTTGGAGCTCAGTAGATAAGATACTTTCTACGTTGAATAATACACTTTATTTAGAAAAAAAAATCTAGTTCCTATTGATTTTTTATTTTATTTATTGATTAGGCCCACCATAAACCAGCATAGTGCATACAATAAACAAAGAACTCATTTGCTTGTGAAATAAAAATTTATTTAATAATAACATTGTAGACATGATCAGGGCCACACGTAGTCAACTGTATGTTAATAATAATAAGAGATTGGTATAATTATAATATGAGGAGTGTTAAAGTTCGTTTAAACGTAAATAAGAAAACTGAATTAAATGAAATAGCTCGTCAACTACTCCTAACTTTTTGACCATAGGTTCTAGGTTGTGGGTCCTAAAAATCCCTTTTTAACCGACTTCAAAAAAGGAAGAGCTTGTCAATTCGACGCGTATATATATCGGTATATATATACCAGCACATATATCTAGGGGACCCACTCCAAATTATACTTCTACAACACCTACATGTATACGACCTGTACTTCTAATTATTTAAATTATTGCAAATTTTTTAGTGCTGTATAGTGTTTCGAAGTCGATTTTTGTTTTTTATTTAAAAGTTTTATACCTTGTTAAAAGAACAGAATGGAACAAAGAAATTAAGTAACACATTAAATAATTTTACGCCTGATCTGTGCACTACTAACAGGTGTGCAAAAGCATTCGCAAATAGATCTCATGCGTACTAAAAATACAAAAAATATCCCTAAAATATCCTTATTTGCCGTAAAGTTAACTGAACTGTAGTAAGTGAAGGGACAAAATTAAGTAAAAACCTGATAAGTGCGAGTCGATCTCGCCCACCGAGGGTTCCGTACAAATTTGTAGGTAATTACAAATTATAAATAGTTCAGGAATCGAGTCTCACAGTTTTTTCCGAGCTTATCCCGAACTTCAGACTAATTTTTTTATGATTTTTTTACGTTAACTTAGAAATTAGGTGCAGCAGAAAACCAGCGCTAGTCACCTTTGACTAGCATTTTGCTGAGCTGCATTCTATTGTAGCACTTGTGTTCGGCATAATTGTATTGGGTACGTCTCTCTGTAAATTTGCTTTATTTCGTGTTACAATGTAAATAAATGTTTTTCACTTTCACTTTCAAGTTTGATTTTTTTCATGGTTCAAAGAACTGTAGACCTGAGTGTATGGTTTTAATTTCAAATCGATACCTCCTTCAAATCCTCCACGCGTTCCCGGGATAAAGGGTCTTGACAGACACACGGACGGACGGACGGACAACAAAGTGATCCTAAATGGGTTTCGTTTTTTCCTTTTTTAAAATACGGAACCCAAAAATTCATTATTTTTATTAAATATTCTTGTATCAGTCGTAACGTGGTTAAAGAAACTTACGTCTCCAAGACGAAATACTGTCGTTAAAAATATCATTAGCCTATATACGTCCCACAGTAGGGCACAGGCCTTCTCTCAGAGAGAGAGTATGGGCTTAATCACCACGCGTGCCCACCGCGGATTGGCGATTTTAAGCGCTGAGGAATGTAAACAGCTCAGACACTCAGGTTTCCTCACGATGTTTTCCTTCACCGTTAGCGAGTGGTATTGCTACTATAACTTTACAAGTGTACATAACTTAGAAAACAAAGTCATAGGTTTATGCCCGCACTAGAAATCGAACCTGGGTCTCCAGCTTCCGAGTCCAATGTTCTTCCTTTAAAAATATCGAGGGTGTTATATATAAACCCAAGTGAGAACTTATCTGTTTTGGTAGGGATTAAACTTTTTTAACTAAAACTTTCGTGAGCACTACACATTATTAGCTTAATCAAAAAAAAAAAATCACACAAAAATACAGTAAGTGAATGCGGATTTAAGATAATAATAATTTTTTTAATGAACTTACATTTTTGCTAAAACAATCATTAACAGAGACAGCTGTTACAAAAGAGAAGGTATAATTAGCCGCCTTATTGCGGATAGCACTTTCTTGCAGGCAACCTCATGATTTAGTTTGGGGTTCAGATTAGGTATATATTGTTGAGTTTGGTTCTGCCCAATAAACATGTTTGATTCGACAAGTATTGGAGAGTTTGGCGGAGGAGATATAGAAGAAATAGAAATAGAGAATTCCCACTCACTATTTCAATTCAATCCCCGGCGTATCAGTCACCAACCCGGGGCCAATCATGTGGCTGTCAGCCAACTGCGATTCCTTCGACCATTACAATATATAACACGCCTGCACTGGCCAATAACCCAGACACTCCCGGCCGTCTACTAATAGTACGAATCGGAGGTCACCAAGAGAGATTAGAAGACAGAATGTTCCAGAAGGTGAAGTCAGCCGATTTGTAGACATTGTATCGGGCGTGATACTTTTGATCTACGACTCTGTATTCGATCAAAATTATATTATGCAATTTGGATAATTTAGAAGTCAAATACAGTAACGGGATATGAAAAAAAATGATAGATAGAAAACACTTTATTGCACAACAAGAAAAAAGAATTAAGATTTAGGTAAAAGGGAAATAGTAACAAGGAGGTCCTTACGAGGCAATGAACATGTATTAGACGTGCGCAAATTATATCTTTGATAAGATTGATTCACTCGCCTTTCACATCCTTTTCCAGTATGGATCATATCTTTGTATCCTTAAATCAGTTTTATTTCTAGACGTTAACTCCTAACTCTCCTCTCTTATCAAGACAGCAGATTTCAGTAGCTCCGAGAGAGCACGAGCAGGACCATAAGACAGAGCATTCTATTGCTTTGACTCGTAAAGTGCGTCGTATTCACGCGTCTTGCTCGCACTACCGATTTGAAAGAGTTTGAAAGACAAGACATTTTGATACAATCCTTTGACTTGTGAGCTGAAGATAGATATGTGATCTATATATTCAAGGTGATTTGCATCATCTAGTAAACCACTCTACTTACTTATGTCTAACTGATTATGTTGGGCAGACCATCTGTGCTCGTTTCTACATCCAATCGAGACTGAAGAACCTTGAGGTCACGTCGAATTTATATATCGAATAGACGACTTCCGGATCGTCTACGTTCTATAAATACCCTTATATTTATCGTAATCGTAAATTCGATAATAGAACAAGACTGAGCTGCCTTCTTTGGCTATGCTGACTTTTCAAACTTCTTACATCACATAACACGTAACATAAGCTCACGCCTGTATTTCGGAGGGGTAGGCAGAGACCAGTGTCTGCCACTTGCCTCGATCCTGACAATTCTCTTCAGCTTCATCAACATTCAAGCACACCGGTTTCGGGTACTTTATATCTTGCCTTTTGCTAATGCATACCCTATTAACTTCTTATACCTACTTTGAAGTAGGTATGTTTTAGCAAAGGATTCATGTGAAATAGAAATCTAAGAACATCCTTTTAAATCACCTGTTATTTTTCCTTTTAAATCACCTGTTATTTTTAGGCTCACTCTGTACCTTACTTAGTAAGAAGCAAATAAATGAATAAAGTATAAAGATGTCGTTGAGATGGTAATTTCGACAAATAGGTTCGACTGATAATATGTTCACACACAATCCCTCACGAAATGATTCAATATAACTTTAACAATTTGCCTTTACATTCGTTGCATGTAGAAATATTAATTAATCAATATGAAACAGTAAACCAAAATTTATATACCTAAATTAAATATAGTATGAGAGAGGCCTATGTCCTGCAGTTGGCGTCAGGTGGCTGATGATGATGATGATGAAATAGAGTATTATATACTTTTTTTTAACTGTATATAGTTACTACCAAATAATCGTATGATTCGATTAACGAGGATTTCTTCACACAAATTTACCACCCCTTTTCACACCTTCCGCAATGGAATTTAAAAAAATATCATACCAATGTACACTCACGGGCACTCGAAGAATCATCAACATCAGCCATTTGACGCCCACTGCAGGACACAGGCCTCCCTCGTGGTTCTCATAACCATGAGGGGTTTTGCCACAATCGCCACGCTTGGCAGGCGGGTTCGCGATCGCAGTATGCGGTTGGAATCTCAGGAAGACGCTGCTGCCCGTCTCCTGGTAATTGATTTCCGTAGTAGCGTTCTACGACATCCACGGAATGAAATGGAGTGACGCTACTCTTAATCCGGCGCCACACGGAACCAAATTTTGATGTGCTGTCGAAGAATATTCCCTCCAAATTACAAAGCTCTGCACCGACTTAGGCTGTGCATGGTCTATCAGTCAGTCAGTGTAGAGAAGATGTTGAATATCAAATTTCGAGATAAGATAAGAATATTCTTTATTGCACACAAGAAGCGAGACATAAAATATAAAAGTTACAATGAAAAAGTACAATGGGCGCCCTTATTGCTAACAGCAATTTCTTCCAGACAACCCTGTGACGGAACGGTTGCCGAAGGAGAAAGAGAGACGGACAGTTGGTGCAAATACGAATAGTACATACTTAAACTTAATAATAAACTTACATAAATCTTACTTAAATAATTGTTATAAACTACCACATAAATAAGTTATAATACATATATGTAAGAGGAGGATATAATGAATATAATATACCTACATAGAAAGAAAAGTGACCATTTACTGATTAAAAACTTAATTTAGAGAGAAAGATACAGTTCTTTTACGCTATTTTTGAAGATTGCTGGAGATGGAGAACGCCTTATTGAGATCGGCAGATCATTCCACAGTTAATAATGACACAACTAATAATGATGAAACCCCAATATAATAATAATTTAATAATACCTAATAACTTCCACACAAAAACCATATCACTTGCCCTGGTCCCAAACTAGGATACCCTGTGCTATGGTAACCGGGCAAGGACATTCCAAACATGGCAAATACACCCAGACTGAGGTCATTTGTACGAATGTACGGCGGCCACTATTGGGAGTCGAACCCACGACCTCCGGCGTGGTGATCAGACGTGAAAACGTCAAGCCAACGAGGCAGTCATATTAATTTGGACTTTTCTTCTATGGACTCTTCAGTAAAATTATTGTCGAGGCTATTGCCTGGGGGATTTGCTTTTACGATTATGAACTTTACGACACATCGTAACTCTTCGAGATTATACCCAGTATGAGTGAGGCGCGTGTGAGTCGCGCACCCTATTCCGAATTCGGTTTTTATTGTGCGCAATTAAATTCTATTATGTAAATTAAAATTGTAATCCCCGTGACGGCTTGTATTTTAAACGTATCATCCGATTTCATGAGTCCGTAGAGCAAGTACAGTCGCGAGTTCAGCATACCAATTTATAAGATTTATTTACAATTTATAAGACTGCGACATCCCAATTTATGAGTTACTTATGTGTATATATGTAATCTATAAGACTTCGGTGTGGGGCCCGCTTAAGAATAGCGTCACTCCATTTCCTTCCGTGGATGTCGTAGAAGGCGACTAAGGAAATAAATTAGGAGGAGACGGGCAGCAGCGTCTTCCTGAGATTCCAACCGTACACTGCGATCGCCAACCCGCCTGCCAAGCGTGGCGATTATGGCAAAACCGCCCTCATGGTTTTTAACCATGGAGGAGGCTTATGTTTTGCAGTGCGCGTCAAATGGCTGATGATGATGATATATATAATGAGTTTAAGTCGACAGCACATCAACTTTTCCACCCATGCGCTCTACTCAGCTGCGTTACGGGCGTCGTCGTAACCAAAACGTAAGGGTTTATATGCTGTCGACCACACAAGTAACTTGAACATTTACTTATAGATATTACAAAATTACTCTCACTCTGAGAGAAGGCTTAATCCCTCCAGTGGGACGACATAAAATCTCGTGTCACAGTGTTTGTTATCCAACTCCTCCGATTTTTCACCGAGGTCTCAGAATAGGTCGGAGGCTAATAAACATGGTAAAATAGCGTTTGCCGAGTCAGCTAGTGATATAAAATAAAATAATTGAATATAAAGTAATCAAACACACTCTCTGTACTCTCTCTGAGAGATTCAACACCTTACAGGGTGTGGTGTAGAGGATGACTAACCTGAAACCCCGTTATTATTATTATTATTATTAAAATCCTTTATTGCATTTAAACGAACAGTTTTGCACATAGGCGAGCTTAATGCTACTTAACATTATCTACCAGCTAACCTAAGTTCTTCATTGATATGATTTATTTTTGTCACCAATCTATAATTTTTTGGTAATTAATTATTTGTTTTATGCTATATTATATGTGTGTGTCTCAAAGCGCAAATAAATGTTTTATCTATCTAACTTCCGTATCGATAAAATGAAGTGACAGTTATTAAACAAATTTTTAGACAACAAGCAAATATTGATATGTAAGTTTGTCTTTTAAACATATAATAAATATTGCATTTTCAAAATGACTGCATATCAAATGAATCTATGTATTTACACGTCATTTGTGATTTCGTTAAACGGAGCGAGCGAAGCTCCCTATTTGTTACCAATAAGTGCTTCTGACAAAACAAAATTAGTTTCTTATAGGTTCATTTAAAAAGTGAAATTGGAATTGCAAAATGCATTATTTGTTATCTGTCAAATATTGATATGTAAGTTTGTCTTTTAGACATATAATAAATATTGCATTTTCAAAATGACTGCATATCAAATAAAATTATGTATTTAGACGTCATTGTTAAAACAATAGTTTGTAAAATGAAACACTGACAAATGTTGCTCGTGAAGTGATATTTTTGTAATGAATTCTAGGTAAAACATCATAGACCCATCAATAGACCGTTTTATTAGAGGTTCCTCCCCTTAAAGGAGGTGGCAAAAACAATCTATTTACCCAACTAGGCTCTAAAGAGCGCCAAACGAGACAATACTCCTAGGCTTTGTCCAAACCTTCACTTATTTTATTGTCAAGGTACTTCCAATACAAAAACAAATGTAACAATAAGGCGGTCGTAGCTGTGAGCAACCCAAGACCCGGGGCTTACGACGCATCATGTGCACCATTAGCCATTAGGATGCACAAAGACTAGCATGGCAGGTAGAGACGTAGATAGTAGGTAGATGGCAAAACGGTCCAAGATTTGTATTAAGTTGGTCTAAATTCTACACAGTGACAAGAAATCGTTAGAAAAATTTAGTGGACATTGTAATCTTAGTTTCTAACATATAGCACTGTGACGCCCTAAACCTAGAACTAGGTAGTAACTTTAAGAAATAGCTAGGAACCTTCAGGATTTGGTGCCCAATAATTTCAATAGGAACAGCTGGGAACCTTCAAGATTTGGTGCCCAATAATCGGAATAGGAACAGCTAGGTACCTTCAGAATTTGGTGCCCAATAACTGGAATAGGAACAGCTAGGAACCTTCAATATTTGGTGCCCAATTATTGAGCCTCCGATGGCACCCCCATGACCGGAGCATCCGATCGACCGGCCGCCATTTTCCCCACCACCCCGCAGCAAAAGGAATGCGTTCGATCATTATTTGTGTATGAATTAATGAATGAATGAATAAATAAATGAATGAATGATTTATTGCCACAAATAAACATCATCATCATCTTCAGCCTATGCTTGTCCACTGCTGGACATAGGCCTCTCCTATAGCACGCCACTGAGCACGGTCCTCGGCTACTCTCATCCAACTCTTGCCAGCCGCCCTGCGAAGATCATCGCTCCACCGAGTCTGAGGACGTCCCACACTACGTTTAGCGATCCGCGGTCTCCACTCGAGAACTCGTCTACCCCATCGGTTATCCGTTCTTCGGATAATATGCCCGGCCCACTGCCACTTCAGCATGCTAATTCGGTGGGCTATGTCGGTGACTTTGGTTCTCTGTCGGATCACCTCGTTTCGAATTCGATCTTTCAGAGAAACCCCGAGCATAGCCCTTTCCACAGCACGCTGAGCGACTTTAAATTTGTAGACCAGCCCCACCGTGAGTGTCCACGTTTCGGCACCATATGTCATGACGGGTAGGACGCACTGATTGAAGACTTTCGTCTTGAGACTCTGTGGGATTGGCAATGTGAAGACTCGACGTAGTTTCCCATACGCTACCCAGCCCAGCTGTATTGGCCTCTTTCTCGAAGTTGTTTTTATCTAACTGCATGGTTTGCCCGAGGTAAACATACTCCTTAACAACTTCGAGAATACTGCCTTGAACTGCAATTGGCTCCGGACTTACATGTTCATTGAACATAACCAAATAAACATGCTCACATACAATAACAAAAAATAAAGTAGTGTGCGTGTGACAATGATACTATTTCAGCGTTTGCTGTTTCTATTTGAAGCAGCGCTGGTTTTCAAATAGCACCTCCACGCCAAATGAAGAAAACGCTTCATGCGGCCTACCCGCAAAAAAAAACAGCCGCCAAAAAAAAACTTAAAAATATGGCATTAGATGATCGGCCACGCTCGCCCACTGGGACGGTCACGATCGAGCATACATAACATGCGGAGGGTCGGCTCTGCTATTGTCCTCGAATTAAACTTGGCGATAATAATGCAGCCTATATACGTTATTCGTCGGGCAGTAAAGAAAAACAGGGTGTACAAAATCCCTTAAATCCCCAAAATCCCGAAATTGTGGGTTCAACTCGTCAATGCCAACACTGATATTATTATAATTACTTTATTGCATACAAAACTGTACATTTACCGTTTATAACAGGAAAATATTATCATCTTAATTGTTTACTTTTCTACCTATATAAGTATGTACTAAACAAAAATGGTGATGTTTTGTTTGGGTTGTTTAATTAAGTGTAATTAACTCAACTCGCATACCTAATATTAATGTGTGCCAGTCTAATCTTAAAGGTGGCGTCGGAAATCATAGTACAGGGTGACCTAGTTTGTTTTCGACATGTCATGGTCACACGTTGCGTACCTGTAATAAATAGTACTTATACTTTTCTAAAGTATGTAACATGTCCTAAGTACGTACAATGTTCTTATACGTAATAAATTTCTTTATTCTTTACCTAAGGGGTAGCAGAAAGTGTCCTCTCAAGCTTTTGTCTCCAAATAAATGGTGCCTTGACCAGATCGTTCCGTCTTATTATTGCTGATCCTGCAGGACTGAGCCAGTATTTCTCAGAAACATTGAACAGGACACTACATGACAAATAACATGAACGAGGCTACATCTATGGTCCTGTTTTGTTTATTTTTATTTTTTTGTTTGTTGTGTATTTAGTTTTCTTTCTGTTGTTGTGCATATTATGTTACTTATCTGTTTATTTTGTTTCTGTGATGTGTCTTGTTGGTATAATAAATATTTTTCTTCTTCTTCCTCCTCTTCTTATCTCGTAAGTCTCTCTCTCTCTCTCTCTCTCTTAAGAGAGAGAACAACTCTTACTACGGGAAAAACCCGAGTTGTCTTTCCTGCGAGCTAGGCCGACTAAGCTGTCAGGATGGTATAGGTGCTCGGCAAGCCTACTCCATCTTAAAAACACCCTGTACCTATAAGACATTACATAACTGTTATCAGCATATCATCATCAACCCATTATGTCCCCACCGAGGGGCACGGGTCTCTTCCCTGAGGAAGGTATAGGCCATACTCCACCACGGAGGCCAAGTCCGGATTGGTGGAGTCAGCATAACACCGTATCTAATACTTGCAACGACAGGAATTGGTATAAGACTTCATTTATCATTAATCAAGAAAGTGAAATTTGTCTTTCAAAAATTTTATAAAGTACAATAACTCAAAAAATTAAAAATTAAAACTAAACTTGGCAAAAGGCTTTATGCCCAGCCTTAAGTCGTCAGGGAACATGCTCCACTGCTGACGAAAAGCCTTACATATTAGGTTAAAATATATAGTAGTCAGACCAAAATAGGGCCCACAAAGTATTTTTAATGTAGCAATAAGCATTACCGTTAAATGCTCATTAAAAAATATATTGAACTTAAGGCAAAATAATATTTCTTTTATGAAACACAAAAAATGTAATCGTGATCGAAATTTTAAAAAATCTGCACTTATACTAACTTTTAGTAAAGGCTATGCCCTCCCTCCTCTCTTCGCAATGCAATTTCAAAGCCTGAATTGCATGAGTAAAAGTGCAGCTTCCACCACAACGTCCATTTTATCACGAAACGTTTAGTTATTTGCAGTAGCCAGCGGCTTTATTTGTCTATTTATCGCGTCTAGACGTTGTTTTACAGAAACCAAATAACATTATTCAAAATGGCCACGCAAGTTGAGCGCAAAAATGTAGAGACAATAAAAAGTATGACAAATAAGCAATTAAGGGACTGCTATTTGCTATGGGGGAGATGAAGCGGGTCCCTCCCGTTAAGTCAATAAAACTTACAAACAATAAAATTCCTTTCCAATGGAGTGGACTAGATTCTTTGCTCTACGAGATTCGAGACATTTTGTTTCACAGCTCGACTTCAAATAAGTCTATTTTGGGTATTTCACTTCAGTTCTAAATGTGAATACGAATTCACTTATGTTGGTTAGTCAGTTAGTTAGACCTGAGATTTCCGGACTTAGCCTCATAGTTGAGCATATTGTACGTAGCAAGCTCTGAAGTATGTATGTAAATACCTCAGACAGGGAATTAATATAGGGAATTCCCTTAATACAGGGAATCCTAGGTTTTGGGAGCCATTAACCTTTTTTCGTTTTGTTTTACAATAAAGAAATTTTCATTTCATTTACATTTTGAACCTACTTCAAAAAGGAGACTATTCTCTATTCGTCTGTATATATTTGTTTGTATATGTAGCTAATATTCTTTAATCCATGGAGGAGGCCTATGTTCAGCAGTGGACTTCTTGTGGCTGAATGATGATGATGATTCTTTACCACGTTCTCCAATTTCATTGCAAGGGTTCCGTACCTCAAAAGGACAAAACAGAACCTTCATAATCACTTTGTTGTCCATCGGTCCGCCCGTTTGTCCGTCAAGACCCTTTATCTCGGGAACGCGTGGAGCAATCGAGTTAAAATTAAAACCATATACTCAGGTCTACAGTCCCTTGAACCTGTGAAAAAAATTAACACTTCTAAGCTAACGTAAAAGAAAGATACGACCGTTTATGCCGCAAAAAACGATACGGGGATACAACATTTATAGGGTACTTTCCGTTGACCTAGAACTACGAAATTTGGCAAGTAATATACTACAACGACAGGAAAAAAACTCAAAACTTTGTAATTAAATCATAAAAAAACAGTCTGTGAAGTTCGGAAAAAGCTCGGAAAAACTGCGAAACTCGATTCCTGAACTATTTATAATACATATGTGAGTACCTAAAAATTTGTACGGAACCCTCGGTGGGCGAGTCCGGCTCGTACTTGTCCGGTTTTTTGTTAGAAAGGGGTGGTCCCATATAAATATTATCAAGATTTGCTGGTGGAATCCATGACAAAATCAACGAACTCTCCTTAAGTGCACGTTTTTCTTGATTTTTTTTTTTGTTTTGTGTTAATTCTAACAAGTGTTAGAATCTCATATTTTTGTCAAGTTTTTTTCTCCATAAATAAATCACACAGTAGAAATTAAAAACTCGAGTCGTTTAACAGCTAAGGAGGCGACAGGACCAGCCCAAGGGCAAACAAATGCAGACGCATTCGTTCAAAAGCCTCGCAGACTTGTTTATTAGACCATAACTCTGCCGTTATGAGAGCCTCCTTCAGCATTCCTGGAAGATTAAAATACCCCCAAACGCCCCCACTCAGCCTAGCAGCACTATAGAGCCATTATGTTAGTACGTGACGCGAATGGGGCGCTAAAAACCGACTTCAAAACACTGCAGCACTAAGAACAGAATATAATTTAAATGAATATGTTGAAGTAATCTTTAGAATTGTAAACAGGGATGTTACGAATGTCGTATTTTTCACATTCGCGAATGCGAATGCGAATTTTAAATGAGAAATAGCACTAAAATACCCTAAGTCAACATATTTCATAGTTTTATTCGTTTATTACTTAGGGGTAATAATAATGATAGTATCATTATGATACAAAATGGAAACACTATTTAAATCGAAATATTATTTCTATTATTATATACTTTACCACGCGAAAGGACCAACAAGAGAAGCGTGGCGGCAGCGCATCGCGGCGGGCGAGACGCGACGCGACACGACTTGTACACATTCGCATTCGCAAAACATTCGCATCGATTTATGCGAATGCGAATGTCTATCCGAATGTTTAAAATGATACGATCTATGATGCGAATATTCGTAACAACCCTGATTGTAAATGACCCGATCGGACCACCATGAAAATTGTTTTTAATTGTTCTTTTCAAGATCATAATCTAATAGGTTAAGAAATTTTATTTCACGATTTTTTGTGAATATCGGTGACTCCACCAAATTGTGTTTTCCGAAAGCAAATACACCTTTAAAATTTTAAGAGTTCCCTCGATTTCTCCAGGATCCTATCATCAGATCTTGATGACTATGGGACCACCTGTGACGTCTACCCTTTCAAAAGAAAAAAATATTTTTCAAAACGGTCCAGGCGTCTTCGAGTAATCGGGGAACATACATATACATAAAAAAAATCCGACAAATTGAGAACCTCTTCCTTTATTTTCAATCGGTTAAAAAGTGGATGGTTCTGGGAGCGGAGCTGAAATGAATTAGCTCCATCAACTTTTGCATAAACGTCTTCTCTTGGAATGAAATAAAATTTGAGTGAAGGGGTATGAGGAGGAGGGTAAATAAATTAACTTGGGGACCACAGAACGGAGATACTTACCCCCGGTTTCTCGTATACTAACAATTATTGCAAAGGAGAAAGAGTCGTGTATAACTTGGCTTATATATGAAATTGAACGCGTGGTAATTAATCCCTCTTCCTTTCTGCATCATCTCTCTCTCTGAGAGAAGGCCTGTGGTGCAGTGGGACGTCAAAAAAATGGGTTCACATAACAGGACGCGACCAGTCCCGTCTCTTCTCTGACAGAGAGATAGTATGGGCTTACTTACGAAGCGCGCCCACCACATATACAAACAACAATCGACGTAGACGAAACAAACGATATGAAAAAGATATAAAATTCAAAATAACTCTTCTAGACAAATCTAAAATAAACAAGTTCAGTAGCCGATATTTCAGCCACCCCGCTTGTAGGATCAGCATAAAATAGCGTTTAGGGCCAAAAGGAAGGTAGAGTCAACCACACCTGCACTAAACCGTTCGAAACTGGCATTTATGATTAGAGCAATAAGGGCTAGCTGTATAATCCAATACGAGATATCCCCAGTTATACCTATTTTACGATAGGGCCGCAGTTCGTTTACTTTCCGGTCACTATCCGCTGCCAAACCGGCAATAAACCTTCAAAAAGGTTGAACAGATTCACGAGTTCATTCAACTGCTTTTGTAACAATATAACGCGCTTATCTGAATGTTGTTTTAGACACTGCGACAGTTTGAGATCTCAATTTGTTAGTGTAAAATATTTTGGATAATAATGCGCCCGTAACAAGTCCATAGGGAAGAGCGGGTGATCGTGCTCTTCCACTATAAAGGTAAATTTCCCGCCAGGCAGATCATATGCCTGTGGACGGCCGACCGGCCGGTCCGACTGATGTTCGTCGGACGTTATATTTATGGTATGTCATGTGAAACATTTTGCTTGCGCGATGCAGGAATGTCGGTGTTTATAGCGCGCGCGCATAGTTGACATGTGCTCGGCACAAGTGCTATTTCCCAACTCAATCTGTCTGGCAAGAGTCAGGGCTTGATTTGTTTCAATGATTGCTCACGAAATTCACTGAGGTTTAATAAACATATTTATTTAATAAACAGGAAATTCATGACGGTTAGTTAGTTTTTTATGACATGTCAATGGGATTTTTGATATGTGATATAATTTTAAACCGAGGCCCGCTTGCACTAACGCTAACTAACAGGACCATCTATCTATTTCTCCAGGGGTAAGCTCTATTCAGCGAAGAAGTCCAAAAACGCCTCGCATCATGACATTTGCAGAGCTATTCAAAGATAAATTGTATGACTACCAACCCTGTCAATTTCACATTTCACAAAGACCTATCCGTATACTTAATCACCATTGCCAATTTAAACGATTAAACTAAACTTTGTTTTTACACTTGGAAAGTTAACAAATACACAAATAACTACGAACGAAGTTTAATGTCTAATCAGCAACTAAAATTTTCTTTTTTCTCTCTAAAGATTACTTCCGATCTACAACTCGAGAAACATTACACGAAAACAAACGCAATGCCATAAGACATAATGCCCACATTTCGGCAAAGGTCAACAGTCACATCTGTGCCCGGGCTTTTGACTGACATTATCGCTGGAACGTGACCAGCAGTCTTGATCTTCTGGCGAGCCCAGCATGAGGTTCTGATGCAAATGGCTGTAATCCTACTAACACTTTATATAAAAAAATGTAACAGCGTTTTGCTCAGACGTATGCTCTACCAATTTTTTTTAAAAATGTAACAAAGTTTTGCTTAGACGCATGCTAAGTATCCGCCCGAAAAATTAAGAAGTAACCACGCAAGGACGTCACAAACGGACGTATATTTCTGGTATAAAGATATCGTTGAGCTCCTGAGACAGCTTTGGCTCTTTTTTATATATGAGGCGGAAACTTCATTTTGACCGAATTAATATTTCGTTGCGCCCGAGTTTGACTCATAAATTGTGGTCGTAAACTGGTGACGTCTCTAATAACCCTGAAAGAGGTTTCCAGACGCTTATCTATTTCCCATAAATTCTTCTCAGTAGATGCTGTACAGATTGAAACAGTACATCCTGTTCAAATCTTGTCAGCATCAAGTAAGAAGAGAAGTCGATACCTTATGGGCAATAGAAGATTGGAACAGTACCATAAATTGGCCTTTGAAGAACAGAACAGAGATTTATTCAGCAGCTTTCTAAGTAGGGTCCATATAATAGAGAGCACCTACATTCTTACTATAGTCAGACATCAGTAGAGTATATTTAGCCCCTCCGGATAGTCCCTTATTTCTATGTTTAGTTTAGGCGGCAACTTTGACGACAAGGCTTGCCGTCTTATATGATAACTGTTCTTTCCATAACCATTGTATGTAGTACTTTACGATTTCACTGAGAATGCATCATGCATGATGTCACAACACCGACTTCGGCTTCGCAAGACTTTCTCCAATACGTCGGCACTTTGAGAGAATACGCAGTGAAATGTATTCAAACCCACAATGTAATTGCAACAAAGGGCCAATCTCCCCTTAATCCGGACAAAAGCAGACGGGCGTTCTCACAGGCTAATCCAGCTTTCGCAGAAAAACTGCGACGCAATCAAAAGTGCAATTTGCTGAGGAAAGTCGAACGTAGGACTCGCACAATTCGCGCAAATATTCGGACAAAGGCGATGCAATAATAGTGGCGTTACAATAGATTTTCCACCGAAAAAAATGGTCCCATAGAAATGGGGAGCATCTCGGGCTTAAGATGGCCATCTGCCGCAGCCGGCGGCGGCACGAAATTTAAGAAAAAAACAGGGCAAGTGCGAGTCGGCCTCGCGAACCACGGGTTTCGTACCACTATAATATATAGGAGTATTTATATTTGTTTGGTCTCTGCTTAGCCTGCCGGGATACAGTAAAGGCGTGAGTTTATGTGTGTAGGTATAATATGTTTGTTGTCTTAGTCAGAAAACAAAAATGTGTTTTCTTTCACTGAGGTAGGGACCGTTAGGGGCAGCCTGACTCACACTTGAACGGTTTTTATTAGGGTTCCGTGCCTCAAAAGGAAAAAACGAAACCCTTATAGGATCACTTCATTGTCCGTCCGTCTGTCTGTCAAGACCTTTTTATCTCGGGAACGCGTAGAAGTATCGAATTGAAATTAAAACCATGCTCAGGTCTAGTCCTTTGAAGCTGTGAAAAAATCTAATTTCTAAGTTAACGTAATAAAAAGATACGGCCGTTTATACCGCAAAAAACGTATATTTCGACACTCAAGGAAATCAAAATTTATAGGGTACTTTCCATTGACCAAGAACTATGAAATTTGGCATATCGTCTTATATTATAAGTACAGGAAAAATCTGAAAACTATACATTTGTAAACATAAACTCACGCCTGTATCCCAGAGGGGTAAAAAAAATAGTCTTTGAAGTCCGGGAAAAGCTCGGAAAAAACTGGGAGACTCGATTCCTAAACTATTTATAATATGTAAGTACCTACAAATTTGCACGGAACCCTTGGTGGGCGAGTCCGACTCGCACTTTTCCGGTTTTTTATTTGTTGTGATACTATAGGGACTGCGCTATAAGCACACCGAGATTTAGACTTGTACGTTTTACCGTTTTATACAGGTAAAGACCGAGACGTTTAAAATGTTCCATAAGGCTCCATACATTTTTTACTATCGCGCAATCCGCCATAAACGTACATATTCTGTAAAAAACTCAAGTGACTGCACCTATTATGGTTCAAGAGATTTATCTCCCTTTTAATAAGGCCTTTATAGGTCAAATAGGCAGACGTCATAGGCATCCTAAAGATCCTTCGGGGTAAGGAATCCTAAAAAAAGGATGGTAAAGGTACAGCTACATTGACCTTCGGATCTCGCATTTCGGCGATCGAAATGGCCTATCTGGTTCCGCAGGTTATTTTATTATTGGGATGCTTTAGGTCGCACTGCGCCATCTGCGCCAGTTGGGAGGATTACTTCTGGGTCCAGGACGTCTATATATATATATATATATATTGTACCATTGTATTGTACTACAACTGACTAACAGAATAGAGGCTCAGGACATAGACTTACGCCTGTACCCCGGAGGAGTAGACAGAGACAACGACCAGGGCGTCAGTTCATTACTTTGTTCAATACAAGGTACTAAATACAATATAATCGCAGCACTAATAAGGCAAAATAATGAAGCTCTTTCTGAAAAATTAGGAGTGACCAAGCTCCACAAAGCTTGTATTGTTCAGCAATTCTAGCGTATTTAGGTACTTCCGACAGTATTTTCAAGAATTAAAGGCAGATAAAAAGCGGATATCAATGAGTAATTGAGGGGCCTGACATAAAAGAACCCTTTCATCAAAATATGAAGGAGTCTAGACTCAAATTATACCTGTTAGCCGGACAGAATTCAGGTCAACAGATCCCCAAAACAGTAAACCAAAATCGACATAGACACGACACGACATACTTACGCATATATCTGTAAAAATAATAATACTCGTATTCTAATATGAAAGGAGCCAGATATCCGTAATTTCTCGAGGCAGCACGTGTTACTATTGAATAGCCCAATTTGGGACCCGGAGGACACAAAAAATCTTAGGCCTGGCACAGAGCAGGGGAGGAAAAACAGAAAGCTCAACTCTCAATAACTGTTTATTTTTGTATTTGTATTTAAAGATTTTATTAAAAAGAAATAATCTTTGGGTCAAAAGATCTATTTGTCTGATGGCCAGTATCCTCATGTTTGCAAACATGAGGATAGCATGACGAGGAACTAAAATAATATAAGATTCTCTTGATTTTCAGGACCTACCCGAACTCCAAAGGATTCTTATATTATTTTAGTTTTGTATTGTACTTCAAGATTTTATTATTGTAAAATTACAAAAGGTTATTTACTTAAATGCCGGTTATTAAGGTTATTTACTTAAGCGCCGTGTGGCTCCGGGCTAGAATGAGCCACCCCATTACTTCCCGTGGGTGTCGTAAGAGGCGACTAAAAAACGGAAACCAGGGAACGGGCAGCAGCGTTGACCTGTGATACCAGACCACCAAACACTGCTGCCAAACACTCCAATCCGCCTGCCAAGTGTGGACATTACGGCAAAACCTCCCATACAGGGAGAGACCCATGTCCTGCAGTGGACTGCTATGGGTTGATGATGATTTACTTAAATATATAATGTTGTGAAGAACTGCTCGAGAACTGATCGATAAATCGTCTCCCTGTTTAGGCTTCTGTACTACCTACCCCATCTCCGATCCTGTCGAGACACGCATGATCCGGGTGGTGGCCATAAAAAAGGGATTATTCTTATGCCAAACGTACTGTGTTCTCTTGATGCAGTGTTTTTGTACGGCCAAGTTTGAAGGATTATCTGCTTTTATATAATATAATATGCCTCGCGAAAAGAAAGTTACTTTTCAGGAGACAATCAAACGCGCATCAGAGAAAGACGATACGATACATAATATATTTAATATGTTTGACATATTTTCAGATAGCATACGTAACATTTAAACAAATATATATAGGCTGACGGATACAGCGAGCATTAATCTTATTCATAATAATTTGGATATACGTTTTTCTAAGTTTATACTTACTGGCACTTAATTATTTGCATGTTGTGGCAACTCATAAGTAGCTTGTGTATTTAGATTTAAGTTGTGTCATATCTCCATTTGAATATATGTATTGATATTCAAGCTGTGAGTAATAGAAATAAGTAAAAACAAAACTAACATAAACATAAACATTTACATACAGGCACATACATTGCTTCTGGCCCCACACTAGGATACCCTGTGTCGTGGGAATCAGAAACAACGACATCACAAACATGTAAACATCCAAGACCTGGGGTTTTTTTTACTATTTACTTCTGATAAAACTCTATGAACCTGTGCATTCTCAAATTACAATACGAAAAACTTTCACTTTGGGGAAAACTCGGAAATCGCGAAAAAAAATCACACCTCCCACATTTAATAAATTTTAATGCCGCAGATGGTAACTTCAGTTTGGAACAGCTTAATTTATTTTCGCTACCTCGTATGCCAATTTAACCCAAATTCCTTCAACATCGAGACATCTTCTAAAACGTTCACATAGAACATTTCTGAAGATAAATAATTAATTTAAGGTCACCACCGATTAAAATCTCCAGAGCCCGAGTAACCGTTGCTAATTGGACAGCAGCTAAAATGGTGTTACTTCGCCAAAAGCCAGTGATTACGCGACTGAGCCAAGTTTTAACTCGAGCATGTACCGGGGGCACAATTACAACCCCAGAAATTCTGTAACAGCATTAAAATTGCAGCCAAATTGAATTATCGCCCAAAAACTTGTCCCCTGTCTAGCGGAAACCCGGTGAAAGCGTTATTCTCACTTTGACAGTGGCCGCCTACATTATTAAGCGGAGTACGGTTTAAAGTCACCTCGTTTCAGTTCACCCTGAATCTACTTTACGGTTGCACTGATATAGTGTGGGGCATTGAGTCATGCAAACATCACATCTACGCTGATGACCTTCAAATTTATATTTCCACTGATCTCGACAATTTTACACAACCTGTGAAGTCTATCAATGATGACTTGGAACGCATTTCAAATTGGTGCGATAGTAACTGCCTTCTACTTAACCAAAAAAAGTCCAAGGTAATGGTTCTGGGTTCCAAAAGTCAGAAGGAAAAAATTTTGGCATTAAATCCAGTAATTTATATTAAGACTGAGCGTCTCGAGTTTGTTAATGAAGCGCGAAATCTGGGCGTGATAATGGTGACCTTAGGTTCGAGAAGCATGCAGTGGAGGTCGCACGGAACTGTTTCTTTAGACTAAGAGTTTTATACTCACTACGCAGGTTTCTGAGTGTAAATACTCGTGCTCTCCTTTGCGATACACTAATAATGTCCAAGCTGAACTATGCTTTGACTGCCTACGGACCTTGTTTATTTGCAGACCCATAAACTTTTGCAACGTGTCCAAAACGCTTGCGTCCGCTTTTGCTATGACATACCAGCTCGGGCACATATCACACCATATATTAATAATGCGGACTTATTAAAAATGGGTAATAGGATAAAGTTATTTATGGCAACTTTATTATTTGGAATTATTAAAACTCAGAAACCAACGTATCTATACGAAAAATTAATTTGGCGTTGGTCTAGGATAGGTGACAGCAACAAAATCAGGGCATGTTCAAACCCGCTTGGTGTGCCTGAACATCGAACTGCCGCCTTCCGCGGTAGCTTTCGATTTCAGGCCACCAAGTGCTGGAATGACATCCCTCCACCCTTAAGACAGCTTAACTCTAAGGTTAGCTTTAAAGTCAAATATAAAAAGGTTCTCCTTGAATCGCAGAAGTCGGTCCCTCATTGACCAACTACTTTTTTGATTTCTTCATAATTTTTCCTACGCACTCATCCACGAGTTTATTATTTATTTATTTTCTCAATTAAATTATAATGTAATCCTATTTATATTTTTGACATGTGTCTAATTAACTAATTATTATTATAAAGGGACATACACAATTGTTGGGCATTACTTCGTCACGAAGCATGCAGTTAAATAAATAAATATTAAATACTATATTATAATTCGACATATTACTATCACAATGACATTTATTCAATATGTAATTATTTAATTTCATATACCGTTAATGCTATCATTAATCATTTATACTTTGACATTTGATTATCCAATTGCTACCGATTTATTTATTTATTTATTAACCTAGTTTTGTTTCCGAGTGCTGCACGTCAGCGCATTACTGGGTACTGACGGAAGACCAGCGCTGGAGTGGTCTGCCTCTTCAGCATATGCTGAGTCAGAGCCCCTTTGCATTTGCCACACCCACAAATCGTTTTCTCGTATTCTGTTGTTTTGCCTGTGCTTGCATTTTTGGGCTCTCTGTTTGTCTCAATGTTGTAAAATTGTGCTCTGTTTTCTCTTGTGCAACTATTTCTTGTATTTAAATTGTTGTATATGTGTGTGTACGCAGATGCAAATAAATGTTTTATCTATCTATCTATCTATCTATCACTGACAAACTGACAGAAACGGTACAGAGGATCAGCACCATCATCTGCTGACATGACATTATATACAAACATAAACTCACGCCTATAACCTAAACACATCGTTTTCAGAAGAATTATATAATCACAGCAATAGCTGTTATTTGCCTCTATTTGATAGTCTACTTTAGCAATAGCAGTACATGTCATTCTAATGGTATAAATCGCGCAAATTAAATGGACATCTCTCGCGCAGAAGACCGAATCGCGCGAGGCGCCGAGTTAAGTTGCATTGGAATACGATTGATTACTAGTCCACGTATATTTTCAATGACACAACTATAACCGTACTAACGTAACCGTAATTTTCACAACATGGGACTAACCGACAGCCCGCTTTGCCGGGGATGCCTCAAAGAAGAGGAAACACCCGCCCACGTGACCATTCACTGTGAAGGCGTGGAGGAGCAACGGACCGCCATCATTGGGAAGCTGGGATCCCTTCAGGAGGCCTGTAGTGACATCAGAGCACTGCTGGCCTTCTGGAAAGAGATAGGCTGGCTGGAGTGAGCTCACAGCTTTGCTACGTACTATGGCCCAACCATGAGGCTAAGTGCGGAAATCTCAGGTCTAACTAACTAACCGTACTAATATGGCTCTACTGAACGGATATATATTTTTCTCAAACATGCTTAAAAATTTGAGCATTATTTCGACAACCTTCTTCGAGATAAATCGAAATTGTTGTACTGGCCAATTACACGCGAGCAGGCAGCGGCCGGAAAAAGTTCTATGAAAATTAACTGTCGTGTTTTGCGGCCAAATAAATTACATACTAAACTCATATCCGTCGTGTTATTTAAAAATGGAACGATCTTTTACTCCGAACAATGACAACTAAGGAGGTAACTTATCAGAGGTTTTATTTAAATTTCGAACTGGCTTGCGATAGAAAGCTGGATATACCTATTGAAAAAAAACAACACTAACGCGGCAATAGTACATTGTTCACCGAGAGGAGAAAGTGACCGATTACCGTCGAGGGTGTCGTTTGAAGCCCGAGCCGTAGGCGAGGGCTTTAAAACACCCGAGATCGGGAATCGCAGTTTCTCTCGAGTGATACATAGTGCTTTATACTACACCTGCTTGATAGTTTTATTTTACTTTCTACGAAAACTGAATCCTCAAACAACACACAAATTGGAAATGGCGCCAATGGCGTCTGCAATTTTCACATGTCCTTTTTTCAAATTGTTTATCCTGCCGCCGCAGGGTCGCACTGCCAGCCCGACACCATCCAACACACAGCTAGTGGCCAGTGTCATTTTGCGAACTTGGAGATAAAAACTCACTGTAAAAACTTTTTGGCTTTTGATACTTAGGTTACCGGCGCATAGTCTTACCCAAAATTAAAAAAGAAAAACCACGTAAGAAATGGATTTTCATACACTTTTCTCTCCCGCTCAGATGCGTTTTCTCCCCGCATATTTGTTCGATATGCAATGACGTACTTTTTACCGTAAATTTGATAAAGTATCAAGGTACTTTCCAAGCAGGTGTAGTATAAAAATTATTGTTGTTCGTTCGTGGTTCGTCTGATTTTGAAAGTTTATTGAATTTTTCAAATAAAAAGTTCTGCCTTAGTACTTGTACTTAGTTTTAATTTCCCCGTTCCTAATTTCAATTTGAGAAAAATCATATACAAGCCTTGGCCACAACTAGGCATTGATGGACTCACGTATGTGTGCCTCGGCTTCACCTCGGCCCACATTTCCACGTTCGTCCATCAATGCCTCTTTTGCTGGCCGCTGCAGTAATGTACTATTAGAGACTCGTCGCCCAGCATTTGCCACTCGCCACTATCCTGACGAACGTCTTTCATCAACACCTTGTTAGTCGTCGCATGCACGCACGCCGGTTTCAGGCACTTTCATCTCGCCTTTCTTTGTTATATATTTGGCTACTATTTGCTCGAAGTTTGCCCGCCTGGGATATCACACGTCTTCTCTAAATACATAAATAAATGCGCACGAAAATATTATCTTTTTTAATATGCTTCCCAAAATAAACATTAATACGAAAAGTTATTAATTATTAATTGGTTTGAGTTGATTCCTAAGTTCACAGATCAGTACGAAAACTTAGTTCTGGGAATCTTCCTTCGTTTAAACGGAGTTCGAAAGCTTTAGCTAACTGAAACTGACTTCACTGCTACGCGGCAACGACGCCAACAGGCGTAACCATAGCAATTTGGTGAGAATTCATCCGTAAACGATATTTGGTGACAATTACTGTTCTGGTAGGTATGGTTCTTCCTACGGTTGACTTCTTATGTTGATTGAATTATCAGCAAATCTAGTTCTGACTTTTCCTAGCTCTAAAATCGTGACAAACGAATAAAACCTCCACTGGCATGACCTGAAAGGCCAGGTCAATTATAACCGCGACCGATCATTCACCCTAATTTAGTGAAACGGACGTAATATGTACGTTAGGTAGCTGCTAAATTTACGGAAACCGTTTTTACGTAAAGTAGGTTCGCCAAATTCCATAAAGCATACACCCGGTATGCACGAAATAAGGCTATTTCCTATACTATGCCGTGAATAGAAGAAGAAGAAAAAGAGACATACATTAACAAGTTACAACATAAAATATTAAATTACAATACAAAGGGTAAAAAAGAAAGAAAACAATAAAACACTTTATATTAACGTAAGTTGCGGTGTGTCCCTGTTGCTGGAAAAGGCAGCTGGCTCAGCATTGTGCTGAGGGTGTTCACCCAAAGCGCTGATTTTCAACCAGTGCCTGTCCGTCTCACAAATATAGTAGGTTGCGGTGCAGTGCATAACAATAATAACATAGTTCAATAAATTAATGAATAGAGGATTAAATAAATAAGTAAATAAATAAAATTACATAAAATACAAATAAAGTTAATGACTTACAAGGTTAATGAATGATTATGAATAGCAGATAAATGGCGATGTAGAGATAACAACCTAAACAAAAGCAACGACTAACTAATAATGGTTGGTTCACAATCGTGAAGGGCATTAGGAGAGTTGTGTGAATTGTCAACTTATTCATCAGCTCTACCATATTCAATGGCTCTCCTAATACTAAAAAGAACTGGCTTTTTAGTAATGTGAACCGGGCCTAAAATATAACTATTATTAACGCTTCAGCAACGGCATCGCGGGATGTATGATTAACCAATTTCGCAGTTTCATTGCCCCAAAAAAAAACAAAAACAAAACACACACCTCATTCGCCGAAACAAACGAAGGCGCGCAAAAAAATTGCAGCCAGCATTCTTTTTTTCAGAGAAAAAAGAAGAAAAAATCTTCCAGCCATTCACACGCGGCGGCGAGCGTACGCTTGTAATTCGAGACACGCCGACTCGAACGGCCGTTTCTCACGCATTCTCAATTCGAATTTACCCGCGAAGCCGATCTGTCAAGGTGGCACAGGCAGCGTCCAAAATGGCTGACGGCATAAAGTTTTGCAAACGATTCACGCGAACGAAACGTAAAAGAACCAGATTAAAAACAAAGTCCAATATTAATGAAGCAGAATTAATTAGGTTGGTTTATTGGACTCGCGGCGCGCGCAACGCCCGCGAACAATGGCAAGAGTAAAACGTATGATATAATTACTTCACGGTCCGCGGGACCGAAACTTGTTTTCGCCCGTGGATTAAGGATTAGGGGGACCCGGGATTTTATTCAATCCATAAAAAAGTGTTACAACTTCCCGTCTAGACTCGTCGCGTGCTCTAACGACCGTCATTAAATATTTATACACAAGCTCTTGTCCATAAATATTTAGTTTTACAGGGAATCGCTGCTTCTGTCGGCATGGGTCGGATATTGCGCGGTTTAATTGTGATGCAAGTAAAACAGTTTGAAACACCTCGTTACAATTGTTAAGTGGATTCCGTCAACAAAGCTTTACACGTATTCTACGTGAGCCGTTCGCAAAAAAATTATTCGCGCCGTAGAACGGAACGAAAAAATGTATATTCAACTATACATTGAGCTGATGGATTTGTTAGGAAAATTAAGGTAAATAATATACAGTCCAGACTATTAAAGTCAAGCTGTTAATAATACAAAGGATACTTACGTTTATTATAGGGACCCATCTAAAGGCACTTTAAAAATAATGGAAATCACTTAAAGTAATGGCTCTAACATAAACATTGCTACTTATTGCAAACTAATTGTTACGCGTGCAATAAAATAAACCGCCTATAATTAAAAATCCAACAAACAATTTACATCGCTGTAAATTATTAAACTAAACTAAAAATTATTCACTAGTGTTACCTTCAAATTTATGGTTTTGCTATAAAATAAAGCTTACGAATTTCATATATTCTGCTGTTCTATTTGGAAGTTTCTGCTGACGAATTTGATATACTGCTGTAACTATTTGGAAGTTTCTGCTGACGAATTTTGAATTTTATGCTGTTTTATTTGATTATTTTGCAGGTCAATTTTGTATTTTGTCGTAAAAAAGATTGCTGACCAGAGCTATATTATTTTGCTAATCACTAATGATACCCGAAGTTATTCACAAGCGAGCTGTCGTGACCGTCTCGTCGTAATTTAATACTTTATTACGAGTATAATTAATCTATCCTATCTTATGTACAACTACTTTGTTCATCCTAATGTAGTCTGGTACAGATCGCTTTTAGCGATAAGACCGTCGATTACATAGTATTAAGAACTAGACATACACGCGTTATAAAACAAAATTACCTATGTAGCTAAGAGGATATTACAGACGTAGAATAGACCTCACCGCCCGACTACCTCTTTTTATTCGACTGCGAAAGCAGAGAGTGATGTTGTTTGCATGTACGTTTATTTCTTTCTCCTATTCGATTTCCTGTTGATAAATGATTTTAGCCCCGACTGCCTACGCATCTAGCCTTATTTTATAACTCTAAGATTTTTTGTTTTAACGTTGATTTTGCGCCACTAGTGATAAGGTTTACCGATGCGTAGCGCGGAACTCTGTGTTCGAAGGCGATTGAATTAATCTGTGGAGGTAACGGGGATAGCATACCGATGTTCCGGTGAAACGTAAAAGCTTTTTCATTACTCATACTCTGAAAGGGGGTCATTGTTCATCCAGGCACCGTGCTGAAAGTGGTACATGCCTGCTCTAAAGCAGAAAAGTATTAAAAAATATATATATGAATCGTAGTTTATATTGAACAACGCAATGGTAGTAACCTATACAGCCATTAATTCTTCATTTATTAGTTTTGTTGACATATAATTCTTTTTGATGTTTATAATTAATATAATGTACTTTATGTATTTATTAGTCACTTTCAAGGCGAGATGTGATTTGCGAAATAAATTAAAATATTGTTTAAGACACAGATAAAACCACCAAATACGCAAATTCAAAATGGCCGTCTTTCGCGGTCGCGCGCCATCTTGCGAATTGTGATGTATGGCTAGCACAAGTTGGCGCGCGAGCTATCTCGCCGCGAGCTAGACCATCCGTCTGTTTCGGCGTGATTTCCTTAAGTTTTATATTTTGATTTTAACTGGCTTGTGTTTACTTTCCTCGTATTCGTAATGAAAAGTAGAGTGTGTTACTCGGGTGATAGCACCCATTTCTGCCTCGAACTATTGGCGCTCTCACTTCGTTCGAGCGCCAAAAGAATGGGTGCCTTTCAGCCCTCGGTTAACAATCTACTAATAATGTAACACATTGCACACGAAACAGCATATCGATCCTTTGACTGCCAGGGACCGGTTTCATACGACTTAACTCGACAGAAGTTTGTCAGTAAACCATTTACAGTCATCATCATCATCATTCAGCCACAAGAAGTCCACTGCTGGACATAGGCCTCCTCCATGGATTTCCAAAAAGACCGGTTGGAAGCGGCCTGCATCCAGCGCCTTCCTGCCACTTGGATGAGGTCATCTCTCCATCTTGTGGCTGGTCGTCCTACGCTGCGCTTGCCGATATGTGGTCTCCATCCGAGAACTTTTCGGCCCCATCGGCCATCAGTTCTGCGTGCTATGTGCCCCATCCACTGCCACTTCAACAAAAATGATGAGATCGTTTGTCTACAGATCTCATCATTTCTGATTCGATCTCGTAGAGAAATTCCGAGCATAGCCCTTTCCATAGCTCTTTGCGTGACCTTCAGCCTTCTTATGAGGCCCATAGTGAGAGACCACGTTTCAGTGCCATACAGTCATAGTAATATAATAGGGGTTAAAGTATGAAATTGCCGTTTTATTGCAATAGGTTCTTTGAATTGACATAGAATCTTCATGGTTTGAGGTTTTCGAATGAAACTTTTTTTAAATGGTTTCTATGATGTTCTTTTTTTAAAAAATTTGAAACATTTGAATATCGACTTTCAATTGTTTTTGTTATTCAATTTAGACAAGAAAGATGGATACTGCGAAAATTCGAGTGATTTTTGAATACGAGTTCCGACGCGGAACTAACGCGGCAGAAACAGCCCGCAATATCAATGCTGCGTTTGGAGAGAGGTCTACTAATGAACGCACCGTGCGATTTTGGTTTAAACGCTTTCGTGATGGAAATTTCGACTTAAAGAACGAGCCACGAGGAAGACCGCCCACACAGGTGAATAACGATGAATTAAGAGAGATAGTGGAAGCCGACCCTAGTCAAACTACCCAAACTACGGCATGGTTTAACGTTACCTTACCCACAATATTGACTCACTCGCGTCAAATCAATAAAATAAAAAAATACGAAAAATGGGTGCCTCATAATCACTCGAATTTTCGCAGTATCCATCTTTCTTGTCTAAATTGAATAACAAAAACAATTGAAAGTCGATATTCCAATGTTTCACATTTTTTAAAAAAAGAACATCATAGAAACCATTTGAAAAAAGTTTCATTCGAAAACCTCAAACCATGAAGATTCTATGTCAATTCAAAGAACCTATTGCAATAAAACGGCAATTTCATACTTTAACCCCTAATATTACTATTACGTATACTTACTTTACTTTTTGGCCTTTGCAGCTACGTAATGAGATGATTTATACAGCGTCCAGTGGCACCTTCAATCAGACTAGATGGATGAAGGGACCACTCGGACGCTGCAGTGCCTACGTATAACATCAATGTAAATCTCTGTGCCCATTCGGCAGGGCACACAATTTTAGCGATTTATTAAATACATCGTCTAGTGGCTACTACTTACACTAGGTAAGTGACCATTCAACGCTGTAGTGGCTGGGACGTATTTTTTTTTAGATGAAATAGGATTTAACTTACACAGGGTGTAACAAAATTAAACATCCGAAAATGTGGCTACTACTCGTTAATGCAAATAACTTTTACTAAGGTAAAAACTTCAAAATAGAAATGGAGCCGAACGTTGCCACCGAATAGCAACTAAATTTTTTCGCGATTTCAAAGATTTTCCAACAATAACAGTTTTTGGGAAAAACATATAACCCGCACTTTTATTTTCAGATGTTTAAGGGGATTTTGTTACCTACAATATCTTAGCTACGTCTGCCGAGGTAAGATAAGGTCAATACGTACAGCATTAGAAAAGAACAAAACAGGCACCTAAACAAACAAGCGAGACCGTGGCTGTTTCCTACCTTTTAGTTTTTTGCGACAATAATCCTAAGAACGTGAAACCGTGTGGTCTGCAGTGAAAAAAGACCGGCCAAGTGCGAGTCGGACTCGCACTAGCCGGTTGGAGTGGAGTAACTCGGAGTAGCCGAGGACCGTGCTCAGTGAAGTAGCCGAGGACCGTGTTCAGTGGCGTGCAATGGGAGAGCCCTATGTCCAGCAGTGGACAAGTGTAGGCCGATGATGATGATTTGAATATTTCAAGGGTCTACCCGTTGCCGTCATTAATATCGAGCAAAAGCGCCAAAAATCACGTTTGTTGTATGGCAGCCCCCCTTAAATATTTATTTTATTCTGTTTTTAGTATTTGCTGTTATAGCGGCAACAGAAGTACATCATCTGTGAAAATTTCAACTGACTAACTATCACGGTTCATGAGATACAGCCTGGTGACAGACGAATGGACGGACGGACGGACAGCGGAGTCTTAGTGATAGGGTCCCTTACCCTTTGGGTACGGAACCCTAAAAAAAGGATACAACTCACAAAGAACTAGGAGGATTAAAATCGTGGACAAAGGGCACAATAACCCACAATATCACAATATTTTCGTCAAAGAATAGTTCGACTTATGCTTTCAGTTGCCAATATTAGAATACTCACACCCATGTTCCCAAAGCTTGGTAATCAGAGACACCAACTTCTTTTGGATAGGGCTAGTAATGGTTTTTTTAATTGGAAACTAACTGACCCGACTTAGGACGAGTACACACTGAGCGAAACCCGTAACGGCAAAAAATCTAGTTTAACACATTTATAGCTTTATAACAGAAATGACGTGCAGAACTTACCGTTATCGTCCAGTGTGAAATCGTCCATACGTTATCCGATCCCGTCTGATCCATTGACTAATGTCATAAAGTGTTATAGAAGAAGCACTTTCATTTTACTCCCGAATTTTAAAATTTACCAGGGAACTTTATCAATTTTTCTAATTGTAGTTACTTCGGCCACAATAAAACCTGCACATTTCTCGGAATTGCTACACCTAAGTCTAGCGATTTTGTTATCCAAAGACAGTCGTTGAATCTACATAACAAAGTAAAATGTTCCAAAATGAAGTTGAAACATTCGGAATTGAAGAAGAAGAAGAAGAAAGACATTTATTATACCAACAAGATACATCACAGAAACAAAATAAGCACATAAATAACATAATATGCACAACAACAGAAAGAAAACTAAATACACAACAGACAAAACGAATAAATAAAACAGGACCATAGATGTAGCCTGTGGTGTATCTACATTGCCACAAAAGGCAGCTGACTCAGCGTTGTGCTGAGGAAGTGATCAGATTGACGACCAGGGAAAAAAACAATCATACGTGCAGAAACCAAAAATGTAGACCCGTACAGAAACATCAGGCAGGCACAAAGGCCGTATGCAAAGCAAATATTATTAAAAGTCCAATACCATTGAACACCGATACGTCAATCATTCACATGTCACCAATCTTGACACCCACTGAGTCCAACAATGCTATAGGAAAACAAGCTTTACGCCCAATAAACTAAGGTTATACTCACTTCATCTCCACACATGATTCATTCATCATTTAACATGCGCGGTACGGAGTCTTTGTACTTTGATGTTTTTGACATGTCATTGATCGTTTGACGATTTTTTTCTTAGTGTATTGTATACCAGCTCATAAAATAAAATAAAAAAAATTGCTATTATGAAGATTCTAAATTTGAATGCTCGCAACTTTTTTCAGTGGTAGTTGGGAGTCAGACAACCGTGATTATTGAATCATTCAATATTATTATACTAGTTTCGTATTCTTTGCTTTTTCTTCGAGACAGATAGCCGTAGAAGGATAACATTTAAGGCAATTAACTAAAATAATTGTATCAGTTACATCCGCATGCATTTTCATACAAGTTCTAGGAAGCATCTTCATCATCATCATCATCAACCCATTATGTCCCCACCGAGGGGCACGGGTCTCTTCCCTGAGGAAGGTATAGCCCATACTCCACCACGGGGGCCATCTTGATTCTAGGTATTTCGTTTCGTATACTTCTCAGTGTATATTTTTCTTGCCATCAAATTAATGCTTGAATAGCCTTCAATCACTAATCTCTATTGCGTAAATGAGAAATGCTGGGATACAGAAACCAACAGATTTTTGACATATAATTTTTTTATTATACTATATACAGCTGGATTTCGCACACAAAATGTTGATAGGTACGTAAAGCATTTCAAGAATTTATGGCAAGAAAAATGTGTGGAATCTACCAGACTACGTAAATAAGTTGTGTAGTGTAATATGCTCCTTATTCATATTTGTAATACCTAAATACGTAGCAGGATAATTAAAGAACAATTTTCATGTGTTTGAAGCCAAATAAGTAACTTAATAAGGCACGGTAAATGTTATTATCCATGTTGTACCTACTCAGTGATAATAATTTCCGTTAACAGAGATATTTAAGAGAAAACGATCGACTAAATTGATTCTGCAATATTGTATAACCAGTATTTCACGTCCGAGACACGTTCAATAACTTCAAGTTTGAACGTTTAATTGACTTAAGTAATTGAGAATTACTTCGACGGCACTCGCAATTCGGCTGACATCCTTCTGGCCCTGACTGGTACAGCTTTCAACTAGCCACTTGCGACTTAATTAAACAAAGACACTTTAATAAACGTAAATAATAATATCCTCCTGCTAATTAGCCTCGCGATAATGGCCGCGTGAAATAATTTACGCCAAGCTTAATTTGACAGGAAATAGATAAAGTAACGAGGCGGCCACGTCCCGCCATTAGCAACAACAAAAAGGAGCCTTAAAAAAAAACAAAAAAAACCTAAGGCGCGTGCCTTCAGTGTCTTGAGACCAGTCCAAGATGCCAGCTTGCAAGCTGCCCCGTCCATTCTTGCACTTCCCTGCACCAATTTTGTTCCCGCACAAAGGGGGCCCCTTTTAAAAATACGTTTTTGTAATCTTGCATCTATTGAAAAACGAAACGAAACCGAAGCGTCGTCGCGTCGCACAATGCGCGCGAATTCAGCGCGACTCGCACCTGGCGGGAAGACGCCGCCAAGATGGCGGAAAGAAAAAAAAAGAACGTGACAACCGCCAAAACTGTATCATCGTAAATCAACTTTAACGCACATATAACTAAGAGGTTTAATTGTTTAACACGGAACTAGGCCTCCCCTGCGCGCAAAATCGCGCCGAACAATAGAAACGTCCGATTCAAAAGGCGCACAAGACATTGAGTTACGGGATGCCAAATACTGCAAGGGATCTTTGCTCCGATTTTTTCTTAAGCGCAGGTGATGTTACAGTTACGTTATAAAATTGAATTATTCCGGGGTTGTATTGACAAAGGAGATTCCGGTCCTAATTCTTGTTGCTAGGCCGCCACTGCAGATACCCTATTATCATGTCGTTACGATTTCTTTATGTACAGCAATAAATGTCTACGGCGAGTCTTCGATGCAATTTATAAGCGATACCGATGTCAAACAAATGTATTAGTGTACAGACTTGAATCGTCACCCGTTTAATGTTGTGGTTTGGAGAGGTTTTTAGACTTTTATGGTTTGGTAGGTAGAGTTATAGCCGTTGTATTAACTACTGCTACTTTATGTTGTCAGGGAATAATTTGGTATTTGCGGTGTATCCGATTGACTCCTTTATTGATCTGCTAGAAAGCTAACATAATTTTACAGTCTTGGGGAGAGATAAACAAGAAAGTCTGAAGATAGTTTTTTCAGTATCGATAAATTAAACCTCAATTTTATCTACTTACTTACCTATTTTTATTTTTCATGCAAATTTCAGAGTTGTATTATAAAAAATTAGAATTTTTTACATTTACTTTCACAACCTTAATTATCGACACTGAAGAAAACAGTTTTCAGGTTTTGCGGTATTTCAACAACATGTTGAAAATAAACAGCTTTTATAAGCCTGTAGGCACAGGGTAATATTATACCCAACTAGAGCCTAGGTCGGTAGGTATAGTAGTATCCTTAATCCAGGTTCTAGACCCAACAGATGATTTTCTACGAGCTGGTTGGATGGACAAACCGCTGTTTTATGTTTGCTCCAAGAAAAATTGTTTGAAGTACCCAAAACCATAAAAGAAAGTATCACACAACATGAAATCAGATTAAAAACATTGCGAGACATGTTTTAGCAAAGCATCGAAACTACCAAAAGGGTCTGTTTGATGGCTAGGTTATTCGAAATTCAGTGAAAAAATGATATGTTGATTTTTTCAAAATACATAGGTACTTATTTCAGACATAATGTGTTGTCAGACAGCGTTTAATAAATAAGTGACAACTTCTATAAAACTTATAATTTTTTTTTCTTCACAATCAATAAATAACTTTTATAAAGCAGTTTCATATCGATATAACTAAAGGAACGGTTTTCAGATTTCAATAAAACGTCGTATTTCAAAGTCATAACTCTTGTTGAAAGTCGATCAGTGATCGAAATACCAATCTACGGATGGCGAGACCACATAATTCAAAACTCCGCTCTGGGGCCTGATTAGGCGCTTCACATCAAATCCTGTCGAAATAATGACATTTGCGATACCAATTAGTATGGGGTTTGACAGTTAAACGGTAGGAAACACGCAGGATTTGGTGCGCTTAATATAGGGACTGCTCTACGCGCAGCAAATCCTGAACGCTTAGGCCTCTGATTTGTTTTCCTGAACGTAAGCCCACCGATTTCTGATTTCTGATTATCAAACAATCGTTATTTTACAAAATTGAACATGAACAGTTAATCTAATTTACATTCAGACATTAGAAATCGCTGAATGTGTGACCCGTGGCCCCGCTTCCAAATCACGTTATTTGTCTCCAAAGGGGGCGGGCTGAGTCACGAGCCTTTTAACATACTAAACAGTTTTATTTACAAACAAAACAAAGCCAACAAGGGGTTAGCGGCCCGGAAGTCGTTCACATAAAATGGCCGAATCGCTACCAGAGTGCAGTTTGATATCCTTTTTAGAGCAGTGTTTCCTTTTTTTTATCATTTATTTTTTCCAAGGCTTCTGTCATTTGGTGATGTCAGCCCCATCGTAACTCTAATTAGATACTAAAATTAAGTCTAATTAATAAAATTAAGCATAGTATGCTCAGGTACATTCACACAATCAAATTAGCCAAACACAAACTTGTCGCATAAAACAACTTAAAACAAAACCAACCATATTTCAAAACGGAAAAAAATAATTACTTTGTTCTACGTCCGTATGCCAAGACCCTTTTTTGTACTAACGATTTCCCGTCTCAAATTAAAATTATATCGAATAATCAGGTCAACTGTCCCTCTGTGGTGTGAAAAATTGAAGCCTCGAAGTCAACGCAATTATGCTTCAATTAGTTACATATCTAAATAAAGACGAAAAAATAACGTAGGTATTACAATAATATATATTACGTTTGTAGTTTAGAAAAAACGCATTGCGTCAACATGGATCTAACTAGCGCGAACAATGAAAACGGCCGTTTTAGCAGAAATCGATTAAGGGACTAACTACCAAAAGCCAAAGGAAAAAGTCATATCAATCTTAATACAATAATCTTTTATCGTAAGCAACCTATATAAGTCCCACTGCAGAGCACAGGCCTTCTCTCAGAGAGAGAGTATGGGCTTAATCACCACGCGTGCCCACCGCGGATTGGCGAGGTATGTTAATAGCTCAGACACTCAGGTTTCCTCACGATGTTTTCCTTCACCGCTAGCGAGTGGTATTTATTACTACTGTAACTTCACAAATGTACATATCTTAGAAAACCAAGTCGTAGGTACATGTCCGCACTGGGAATAGAACCTGGGTCTCTCGCTTCCGAGTCCGATGTTCTACCCACCAGGCTACCAACGCTGTCGTTTTTATTGGTTCGATTTATCTCCGAATAGCACCTCTAATCTAATTCCTAAAATAGTACGAAAAATTAACGCATTGAATTCAAGCTAACTGTGGCTAAATTAACGCCAAGACTACGAACTCTAGACGTTAATTTGGCCATATTGCATTTCTATTGTCATATGTTTATTTGTATTATATAATGCGTTTAACCCCTCTACTGTCGACATTATTGTGATTAAATTGCCTCATAATTAAATGCAATAAGTAAGAAATAACGACTTAGTAAACGTTTTAGTTGTAAGAAATAGCATTAAACTTATTAGAACTTCAAGGCCATCGGAAACTGAAATTATAAACATTGGCCAAACTATGAATGTATTCAATTGTAACGCAAGTTGGCTAAATTAGCATCAAGAGTCTCTACTCAGACTAGAGGGACCTGTTTTGTGTAGGATTGGATTGGGTTAATTAGCATTCAGTGTGTATGATATGAGAATGAAATCATTTAACCAGTTTATGATTTATTTATCTTTTATTTTAGTGGAGTTTTTTTTTCCGCTGCCTTTTTCTCCACTACAAATACGGCCCGAAAGCAGCGGCTAACATAGTAACATAGTACATTGACATTCAACAAACAGAATGTAAATTGTTAACGTTGAAATAAATAATTGATTTCTGATTTCTGATATTAGTGATCTGTCAGAATCGTAGCAAATGGCAATCCCTGGTCTCTGCCTAGCCCTCTGGGATACAGGCGTGAGTTTATGTGTATGTATCTATTTTATTAGAAGGAGAAGAAATTGATACAAGTAGAGTTAAACATTTTAAAACAAACAGATCCCCTTACCTTCCCGAAAAGAGGGTGTAAATTGGGTGACAATTTCAGAAAAGCAATAACCTACAGCTTTTCTGAACTGAAGTTAGGTAGTTCGATTTCAATGTAATTATCATTTTGCAAAGCTGTAAGTTTAACTATTAATAATCAAATACCTATCTAGCTATACTTATATTTAAGCATGCTGTTCGACAAAACAAAGTTAAAAGATTGCAACAAAATTACTGGTAGCGCTACCTATCAACTCAGTAAAAACTAAAAGTTGTACGCTACTCGTCACTAGATGTCGCTACAAATAATATCTGGCAAAATGAAAATTATCTTACCAACGCCCTCTAGCGGCTAGTGGCAGAAGCAGCTTGTCAGCCATGATTCCAACAGCGCCATCTATTGGAAGAACACTGCAATCCAATGACCACTATCCTGAACTTTCTCATTCACTTGTTTAATTTTTTTGCACTTCATCCGATACACTTTTTTATGCTCACTTGAAGTATTTTTATTTTTGCCAGAACTATAATTGCACTTGCACATGATGATGTTTTCCTGTAACAAAAAGAAAAAAAAGTAAGTACACATGGGCTTTTTTTAATTATTAAAATCTCGCCCGTATCTCACAGGAGTAGGCAGAGACAAATATCAATAAAAACAAAATGGTAAGTTTTTTTATCAAATGGTGTTATAGTAACGGAGAACTTTACCAACCCTATTGTCAAGCAACTATTCCAAAGTAAAATGAAGTCTGTAATGTCCATCCTACTTAATTACAATACTAATAGGAGTGACCTTGCAACAAATATAAGAATATGTTCTGTATTACTTTTCCCATTTCATGTGTAACAAAGCTTTCTGCAAATGAATTTAATATGCAAAGGTTGTCCTGTTCTATTCACCTAATAATTGTGTGTCTTGTACAAGATATTATGCTATTCAGCAAAAGAATCAATTATAATAATTTTGGACTTAACATCTTTCGAGCCTCTTTTCCAATTTTAAAAAAGATTTATCTTTTTATTTGTAAATAATGTCACATCAAAGCCAATGAAGGGTTAAGGTTGTGATATCATTTATAACACTGGAAATAGTTATTTGTTATGCAAGGCTCCAAAGTTAATTTTTGGCGCGAGTACCTTGTATTGAAACCTGAGCAAGCGAAGGATTCTAGGATTGAGCCACGAGCGAAGCGAGTGGTTCATATATAGAATCCTGAGGGCGAGGGTTTCAAAGGTACGAGACGCTAAATAACTTTGCTGCCGAGCGCAACACACAACTTTTCACCTCACTAAAGCGAGGAAAATGTTAGGTGCAAGAAAAACAGTTTTAATAAATATTAAATTACTGTTAATTTATATCTTCGTCGCTGCTAGCTTCGCTCATATTTTATGATTTCTTTCGATTTTATCAAAAAACAAACCAAAATAATGGAAGTAAAGTGAATTCAATAAAGAGAAGAAAATTTTAAAGTTTTTTTTTTAAATCAAATTTTCTTGCCGGCCAGTGCGATTCTTTAAATGAGGCTGGCGCATGACATGACATAAGTATTTGCATTTCAATCATCAATGGACTGGCTGCAGAGAATATAAACTATTACGAAACCAATGAGGTTCTATATAATATGTAATTTATTGTACGAAACCTTTATTGAATAAAAATATTCGAATTTTAAAAACACTTTCCACGCTAGCGGATAAAGTGCGATTTTCCACGCAGATTTCGAATGATAAACAGAGCTTTTACGAGCTAGTGAGGTGAAAAATAAATTTAGTATTTGTAGACATAGAAGAAAATACTTTTACTGGCCAAATGTCATTATTTCATCATTTTTGGCTATCAACAAAAATGATGGCCCTCAGTATACTGGTTTTCACAATTTTGTTTTAAGCCCAACAAAACAAATGATTTTGTCCAATGAATATGACATAATTTGTTGACAAGGTGTATAACTCTCCCAAAAATTGGGTTTTACTAATTTTGTTTTTTTTACTATTATGACTTTGTCTTTTGAGCACATGGCGACGAAAACGAAAAGAGCATTCGGTGGGTACCTAAAGTTCTTCAAAAGATCAAAAGGATATAAACGAGGTGTGTTATAAATTAGCCTCAAATTGCTGTTCAACCCAGAGCATGGTTCAACTAGTTATGTGAGAAAGCCAATGTTTAGCAAGGAAGGGCAGTATATTGGATGAAAGTAATAACTGATACGTACCACTGACACTTCACCTATAAGAGCTCTAATCCAAAAACAATGATCCACTGAGATATTCCATCAGAAAACCTAACCAAAACCCACGTCGTACAAAAGTTTGCACATTTTCTAAACACGTTTTCTACACAATGTTGACCAATTTCTTAACGAAAACTCCGCGGTATAGCAGCTAGATAAACTGCCAAATGAGTTTCAGTTCTTGAAGAGCCTGAAACTGAAAGGAATTAATCATGAAAATCGCAACCACGTGCATTTAGTATGCAACGAAATGCACGGTCAATAACTCAGTGCAAAACTCTGTTTCTACCACATTTAGGGAATTAAACTTGAAACTAACGGTAACTATAGCTAATTACTTATAATATACGTGAAAAAGATAATCCGTTCGGATTACTGAAACTGAGAAAACTACACAAAGAAAACATATGATCGATCGAAAATATCGAAATTGAAGTGCACCGCAACTTGCACATGGAATATTGTCTATGGCGTGAGATGTCAGAGAAAACGTCAATCCCGTCAAAATCTAAACTCTTTTTTTCTCTATGATATTGTTTTCAAATGCGGTATCTTGACACAATTATTTTTTGGATCTTTTGTCTATGTTCGTTAATACACAAAGTACTACAGCAGCAATCAGCCCCTATATTACGCTCACCAAATCCTGAGCGATTCCAATCGCCTAACTGTCAAATTAGTATGGAATTTGACAGTTACACGATTGGAATCGCTCAGGATTTGGTGCGCGTAATTAGGCCACAGAAGGAGGGTTCGTATATCCGAATGTGAGCAAACAGAACATTGTCTGAGGGCCGTTGGCGGGCGACGTGGTTATAGACTACAATGACGCGATTGCCCGGGACTTAGGACGGAGAGGGCGAGGAGATGCCATTACACTTTTTTTATTCATAGGGGTCGGTCCTTTTGAAACAAGGCCATGTTGAAAAAAGGCTTAAATTCAGTTTTTTCACAATAACTCTTGTTTTCCGATGATATACGAAAATTTTTATCCAATACTTTCCTTTTTCACCTATTGTTCATCGTTATTGAGATATACATCTAAAAAGCCAAAAATTTGTTGTTTAGTTATTTTCCTGCATTGTAGTGGGCAAACATGCAACAACGTCGCCAGAGTCGAGATTCTATTCAACGACGACGACGATGATGAGGATGATGATGTTTTGACCATCACTAGAGAGTCTTCACTACTCAAAGACTATCGTGGAGGAACTTTTTCAGCCAAGACCATCAAAAAGATGAAAAATATTAAAAAATGACCTCGTAATAATTATTTATTATTCGGTTAAAAAATTACACTACAAAAAATATGTTTAATAAATTTTATGAGTTTGATTCATAATTTGGCTGATTTATTTATTTATTTTCGTCCGATTTGAATTTTGAGGTATGGATACAACCGTGTGACTGGCTAAATCGAAACTGGACACAGACTTAATTTCGTCAAAAATAAAAAAAACGAAATTGTAGGTCTCGCACACGCTCTACATAGACATTTTTTCGATATCTTAATTTATAGTTTTTAGATAAATCGATCGATATTTGAATAACAACGCAAGTATGTTCTGCATTTTTGCATGTTGTTCCAAATGAGGTACACACCGAAAAATCACATTTGTGATGAAATTTACCAGTAAAAAGTTGTAAACTTACCTGTACGTACTTGTTTACGTATTCATCTGACGAATCAACTACAATATTTCTAAAGAAACGCAGTAAAACAATTTTATTTTTATTTTCCAAGTAAGGCAATCATCACTGGGACAAATTTCGCCCCAAAGTAAACTTTAAGGTTACACAAGTTCCAAGCGTTTGACAACAGATGTCGTTGGTAGTATCGAAATGAAGGGGAGTACGGTACGAATTCGGACTAGTATGCTCTGGGGCCAAACTATTTAACTTTTTAAAGAGTTTTTGAGCAAAAACCGGTTTGGCTCGCATTAAGACCACGATGCGGTAAAGGGTGAATACGTAAATTAAACAATAATTCGCTTAGCAGGGTTTTAAAAGCTGCTCAAGAGTAACATATAAATAACTGCTAAGAATGACAGTTCAGCAGCGCTGCGAGCGCGCAAAATTGAGCTTGTAGTACGGTAGCAGCGTTGATTAGACGGTGAACGTCTTATAACTATATAACAGCGCTGCGATTGTATGGCTCATGGTACCATTCAGCAGGGCAGTTTTTTATAAGGCTTAAAAATAACTTCTAATAGTGCTTGTGGTAAGCCTCCTGCTGATACTTGCTGCGTACGGTGCGTACCTGACTTCTGATAGGTACTACTCAAACTTAACACAAAAAAATATATCTTACCACTTTGAGTAAATTACGAAATCATGTATTTCGGGAAGGCCAAGTGCGTTGTATAAATGGGTCATTTGTTGAAAACCTGAAAGAAGAAAAAGAAGATTACATTTTTTTTTCCAGAAACCTGGGTGACGACTTCCTTTTACAGGTTCTTACACGATATAGTTCTACAACTTACAGTTTCAGTCTCCATCCACAAGTTCGCGAATTCCTTCTCGAATTTATTCACGATAGTCTTATTTGATGTTACAATAACGCTTTCGTGGTTAGCTACCATGGCCTGTGTAGACCAATTCAGGGAGCCAGACATCACGAAACCTTTTGCAGGCTTTGGTTTCAGCTGTATTTTCGTGAAGGGTTTCGCAGCTTGAGCATGAATGTTCAACTTCTCAGCATGTGCTTTCAGCAAGTTCTTTCGTTTTATGGCTTTATGCCCGTCAATGATGCAAAATTTGTGATGCATTAAAATCGATTTGTTACTCGTCTGCACCCGGATAAAACCTGCAATGCAAAAAGAACATTTTTTTAACTAAAACTTTCGTAAGCACTACACATTATTGCAGCCTAATTCCGGATTCACTTACAAGAACATAATTATTATGAACAGTCTTGGGATAATACCCGACCAAATTAGTTAAATTAAAAAAAAAAACATGCTATTACGTGCCCCTACGACGAGGGTTTTTTCAAATTATCTGACGAGCAGTAGGTATAGTAACATAAACTGTGGGGGGGACTCTTTTGGTGAATGTTGGTGGTAGGTACTTACTATATTCCTGAAGCCTCTTAATTTGAGAGGTCGGTGCATAAGCCATGTCGTTGTCAACAATTATCCTCACCAAAACGTGCTTCTGTCCCAACTTCATGATATGCTCGGCTATCTCATTGCTCGTTATCAAGTACATACAAATGTCCATGGTCTCTCTAGCCGATTTGATGTACATGATGAGCTTGAAACAATTTTGCTTTCTGCTTTCGGATAAGGTTAGCTCTTTGTTCGTTGGGTGTGGATCTTGGATGGTGTGACGAACGATGTCGTCCGAGAATAGTATCACGTCATTAATTTCACGGTTCTTGATGTTAATTATCTCACTGCATGTGTCGTCGGCTGGCACTTCGCATTCCTTCGATGATCTGAAGTAGTTGTACAACTTTTTTGCCACTGTAGAAGCGACCGCGATAGTTGCAGTGGACGCGAGAATAAGCTTTGCACTTTTCCAATCCATATTCTGTGATATATTTCATTCGATCTAACTTAAAATCTAAAACTATCAACGTTGTCCGTGATCCACCATATTGTCCACGCTAGAGCGAAAATTTTCGTACAAAGTTATGACTACCCTCAACTCGTGAATACTTGAAATTGAAACATCTGCATCCTCAACCTCTAGAGGTTATTTTATGAAATAAATAATAAAAATATAGCGTGATTTTAAATTCAATTGTTAACTCAATCGCCAAATTAAACTTCCAAAAGAAGATAAGTTTCTAAAACACATTACATTCCTCGCACATTGCGGTTGCGCGATATCAAATCGATTCACGGGCGAAACGAAACGCAAACAAATTATAACCAACCAAACCAAGCCAAAACATAAAAAAGCGAACCAAACGTCGTCGCGCGCGTTGTCCGTTGGAGATTGATTAGGAAAATAAATTCTTCTTTTCATCTAAAAATAACTGCAAAAATGGAGATTGTTACTTAAAAGTGACTTGCGTATCATCTGTGCACAGGTGCTCTAGTCTGCTACTTTTCGTGAAACCACAAAACGCTGTCATCGTCAACTTATGGCGCATCATCACAAGAGCTACTAATTTCTTTTAGACATAGAAAATCGCTAACAAAATGCCAAAAATACCATACAAAGCGGAGAGAACTCGTGAAGACGACGAGGACTACGAGATAGTTTCATTCGAGGACTTCTGCGACAAGTCTCCGGGCTCAAAGACCGACTTGATGACGCTTAACGACAACATCAACTACAGGCTTTGTTTTGAAAATGACAATGGTTCCAAGCTCGTTGGTGAAGGTGAAGAGTCATCCAGAGACATGGAGGAGCTCAAGGAGACGTCCCTAGGAGGCGCCAAGACCTGGAAACGCAAAGGTTCTTCGGCATTCGCGCCCTTCGGCCGGTACAATCCCAGTGCGACAAAAGGGTCGCTGTTTAGTGGAGTGATACCGAAGCCAAAATCCGAGGGTGAAGCGGCCGCTAGGGAGCATAGGTGAGTTATAATTATACGGTTACTTATACAACTATGATAAGTAACCCCACTATAAGAGGCCTGTGCCTAGCAGATGAGCTTGTTAACTAGTTTGGTGACAAAGTTTATTGCTCAAAATTTGGCCCAGTTCAAAAGAAACCAGCAGGTAATGGACAAGAACTTCATGACTTTATTTCCATGCGGTTAATTTTCTGATGAGGTGTTTATGAAGTATTTACTATATGGATTTACTCTGCTGTACCTTATTTCACTTTGGACTTTGGATTCAAGAAAGAAGGCATAAGAAGGATAAACATGTGTCTTCTCCTAATAAATTATCGAAATGGTTATTGCAGTTTATGCATGCTACAGGGTGATGTAGGGTCATCCCCATATACATGTGACAATGGGGGGTTTGACTCGTCAATAAGAACTACTTTTACTGTGGGGAAACTTCACATTTGTCAATGTTCCATATTACAGCTGGGTTTTTTGGATGAAATTGAGATTGATTGAAAGTCACTGGCAAAAGCTTGTATCATTATTATAATTAGTATGTGAGTAAGTGATAAGCCGAACTACTACATTATCAATTATGGTTCCAATAACAACTAATTTTGTTTATGTGAACTTGGGACGAACTGCTACATCATCAATTATGGTTGCAATAACAATTAATTTTGTTTATGTGAACTTGGGACTTTGTAGCCATCTGAGTTGATTAATTGAAGTCACTACATATCTTGGTTCCATTTCAGTTTGTGTCAGTTCATTATGTTTGTTAAAAGGGGCATAACTGGTTGTGTTTTACATTAAAATATATCAAGAATAGTTGGTGTTACTGTAATATCTTGGTAAGGTTGCTATACTGTTTCTATTGGCCTTTGTTATTCAAGTTCCCATTAGGGTTTTGTTTCACAACTTTTCTCTTTTATCCTAAAATTTTTAGTGGGGCCTAGAATGCCCGAACCTTATGTCACTTTACAATAAAGAGCAGAAAATGTGTCCAAATTTGAAACCATACATTTTATAAGGGAATGAAATAAATAAAAAGTTTTTTCCATGTTCCATTCCACACAAACTATGCTCGAAATTCCTTTAGTGGTCCCATCATCATCATCATCAGCCATTTGACGCCCACTGCAGGACTTAGGCCTCCTTTGTGGTTTTCATAACCGTAAATTGTAAACTAATATCATTTAATAAGATAGACACAGAAGAAATAGACAGGAGAATATCAATTGCACGGAAAAAGTTCTGGTCCATGAAATTAATTTTTATTAATAACATGCCATTAAAATTAAAGACACGAGTCCTAGATACATGCATTCTCCCAACACTGTCATATGGGTGCCAAAGATGTTCGCTCACTAAAAAAAATGCAAGCAAGATCTTAAAATGTCAAAAAGCAATGGAAAGAAGCATAAAGGGTATAAAACAGGTGGACATACTTTGACCAAATAAGGCATCTATTAGCAAATGGCAATATAAAATGTACCCGAAACCAGTGTGCGTGCATGTAACAAATATAAATTGTATTCTATACATATAAAAACCTTATCTCACCCGTCAGATACCAGCGCTTCTCCGCGCGGGCCTCCCTCTACGTCCGCATAACCACCACGATGCGCGGCTGCGGGTCTACTATTGCGCTGCTGTGCCTCATCGGCTGCCTCTCGGCCGGTGTCTGGTGGGCGGTCTGCGGGGCGGTGGGCACGGGTGGCGACCGTCATTACAAGAAGCTGTGGGAACGCGCTCACCACGTGGAATCCACCCAGTCACCGTCTACTGACAAGGTAACTGTATTATGATAGCAATAATATCCACCCAACACTTGTGGTCACAAGTTAGCTGTGTCTTTGGCTACCTGTCGGCCGGTGTCCGGTTGGCGGTATGTGGAGCAGTGGGCGCGGGCGGCGACCGCCATTTCAAGAAGCTGTGGGATCGCGCCCACTATGTGGAATCCACCCAGTCACCATCTACGGACAAGCTGACTGTATTATAATAGTAATAACATCCATCAGAAGTCAATATTGACTTATTCCATGACATTTCCAATAACTGCGGTGAGAGATCTCCTATCAAAATTGTTTTTCAATCCTTAAAATTAATTGTCTGTAAAATAACTAATTTAGTTATACCAATGTAACATTGTTCATAGTGATTTTCTGTGGAAACTTTTAATGACTGTCTGTTTTTATCTCGGCTTTGTAATATTAGGGGTTAAAGTATGAAATTGCCGATTTGTACTAAAAATCTAAATTGTTTATTTTTTAAATTTTTAACAAATTTAATTAATCAAAATAGTTGCCATTATTATCTATACATTGCTGCCATCTAATGGGAAGGTCATTAATGCCTTTGCGATAGAACTCCGACGATCTAGACTGCACAAACTGTGTGAAAGCATTTTGTACTGCTTCCTGGGAAGAAAACTTCTTGTCACGTAGATAATTGTCCAAATCACGAAAAAAATGGTAGTCCGTTGGAGCAAGGTCTGGTGAATACGGAGGATGACGAATGGTTTCTAACTGCAGTTCCTGAAGGGTCAAAATGGTTTCTCGTGCTGTGTGAGGTCTCGCGTTGTCGTGGAGCAATAATGGTGAAGATCGATTCATGATTATTTTTTATTTTATTGATTTGACGCAAGTGAGTCAATATTGTGGGTAAGGTAACGTTAAACCATGCCGCTAATTCCTGGGTTTCCACTATCTCTCTTAATTCATCGTTATTCACCTGTGTGGGCGGTCTTCCTCGTGGCTCGTTCTTTAAGTCGAAATTTCCATCACGAAAGCGTTTAAACCAAAATCGCACGGTGCGTTCATTAGTAGACCCCTCTTCAAACGCAGCATTGATATTGCTGGCTGTTTCTGCCGCGTTAGTTTCGCGTCGGAACTCGTATTCAAAAATCACTCGAATTTTCGCAGTATCCATCTTTCTTGTCTAAATTGAATAACAAAAACAATTGAAAGTCGATATTCAAATGTTTCACATTTTTTAAAAAAAGAACATCATAGAAACCATTTGAAAAAAGTTTCATTCGAAAACCTCAAACCATGAAGATTCTATGTCAATTCAAAGAACCTATTGCAATGAAACGGCAATTTCATACTTTAACCCCTATTATTATATTTTTTTAGTGACTAGTTTTCCTAAATATTAAATAAATAAAATAAAAACAACACTATCTCTTCGCTTAGTCCAAAACTAGCTATCGGCTGGTATCTGGTGGGTGATGGGCAGAGTGGTGAGCGACATTACAAAAAGCTGTTTGAACATTTGGATTCCACCTCGGCACCGTCTATTGGCAAGGTAACCTCACGCAAAATAGGCTCGATTTGCGGATATCCCAATCGCCACCAACACCAAAGTATCTCTACGTACGCGTAACGATCACTATTGCCCTGCTATGCCTCATCAATTGACTGTTCCGTGCGTTGTACGACGTGGGTGATAACTGTTACTGCAGTGGTTGAATAAGATTCCATCAAGCCGATAAGATATCTCAAGGTGTTCTGTGGACTGCCTGAGTAAGTGGTCTAATAGGGCTCGTGCGGCTTCTTGTAGTCATCATCATCATCAGCCATTTGACACCCACTGCTGGACATAGGCCTCCCTCGTGGTTTTCATAATCATGAGGGGTTTTGCCATAATCGCCACGCTTGGCAGGCGGGTTGGCGATCGCAGTATGTGGTTGGAATCTCGGGAAGACGCTGCTGCTCGTCTCCTGGTAATTTATTTCCTTAGTCGCCTTCTACGACATCCACGGAAGGAAATGGAGTAACGCTATTCTTAATCCGGCGCCACATGGATTGCAGTCAATGTGATACAAAACTAGAATGTTTCACATTTCCCTCGTATAGTTTAACACCAATTGAAATTGTTCTTGGAATCACATAAGTTAATCTAAAACTAAATATGAATAATAAAGAAATAAATGAAAAGTTTAATCTATGGGTCTTAATCTAATCTAACTTAAATAGGAAATTAAATAGAAAAACCAACACGTCAACTTCAGCATGAACACACACACACACACACACACACACACAATCAATAAATATATTGTAAAATCATTGTTTCTAAAACTTAATATGTATAGTTGTGGAAGAGTGGGATCTCCTGGCACAGGTGTCATACACTTAAAAGGAGGTCTCAGCCTTGTAAAATATGTTTGTAAAAATTTTGTTTTTAGAAATAAATATTTTTAATTTTTTTTCATTTTTCATTCTTCAATTTATCCCTTTGGGATTAATAGTTCAACCTACCTTTTGCTCCAAGAGTTTTCTGATGTTTCGGCCCACTATTAGTAGATTTCCTCAAGAAGCGAACACCAGCGCGGCCGAAAAAAGCGGATGGGGCTGTGTAGGGTTACACAGCCGTTGACCTGTAACGTCTAAGTGAGCGTTAATTTTTAGCCCAAAATGCGCAATGTAGTACGCGGCACTGGCGCCATCTAGCGGTACGAGAGGATATATAATTGGGTATTTGACAAAATATCAAATGAGTTACTTTTAAAACGGAATTTTGTATGAAAATACTGGCTTATGACGTCACATTTCAGAGCACTCTTTTTATGTTTAATCGATTAAAAAATTGTAATACTTAGCAATTGAGTAAAAGAGATACATTTTCCGAGATATTTTGTAATTTTTGTTTTAATCGAGCATATGAAATAATTTATTTTTGATCGTGTCAAATATCGAATTCAATTGCTATATGAATGACTTGCCCACGACACCAAGTTACAGCCGGCGCCGAGGTGACATGGTTTCGTTCCATGCCGTTTTAGCAAGGACACCCTAGTACCGAACTGGAAGACGTTTCACGTCGCAATTAGGAGTGGTGGAGCACTTACTTACTTTGGTGAACAATTTTTCGCACATCCGCAGGCGATCCCCGAATATCACTACCATGACCACAACAATCTGAGCACCAAGAATAAGCTGAACGCCTCGGAGAACCGCCGGAAGACGGAGGTGAATAAGAAGAGCTCATACATTGAGCGGTCGCTTCCCGCCCTGGCTGGACTGTGCGCTAAAGTCACCAAGGAGATGAGGTAAACTACTGTACTAAACCTAGTTCTAGCTCGACTGGAGATTTCCGCACTTAGCCTTATAGTTGGGGCATTGTACGTAGCATGTGCTGAGGTATGTAAATCCCTCAGACGCTAGGGTTTCCTCACGATGTTTTCCTTCACAGTTAGCGAGTGCTATTGCTGCTATAACTTCACAAATGTACGTAACTTAGAAAAGAAAGTCATTGGTACATGCCGGAATTCGAACCCACGACCTCCCGAATAAGATGCCGGCGTTCTACCGCTCCGCTGCCACCGCGTCTCTACTACGTCTCTGTTATCTTACTTATCTGCTTATTTTGTTTCTTGTCGGTATAATAAATGTCTTTCTTCTTCTTGTTCATACCTATTACTCACTGCCGAACAAAAGCATGTAATTTATTGAGAGTTCATACATACAGTATGTATGTTTGACTTAAGGCTGCTGTTAAGTTGAGCACGCTGTCTCGCTCGCACAGTTTAACATTTGTAGTGATTGTAATAAAATGAGTATACTTTTGATAAATGGTGTCCGAGGGTTTTATAGATAGCGAAAATTACAAACATTTTACATTTTTATTTTGCTATAAGTAGTTTTTGGTAAAGAAAAGTTATTTACAAAATTATTAATCTTGGACTCAAATTTTCTCAACCTAAAAATAGGTGCGAGATAAGAAAATTCTGTCTTGAATATACGTAATTTTATTATCTACAAACCCTCAGATCACAATTTTCAAAAGTATACTCATTTATTACAATCACTAAAAATACTATATTGTGTGAGCGGGACAGCATGCCCGGTGTAACAGCAGCCTTAACGCTGGAGCCAAATTAGAGGTGTAATGTTGTTAGAATGCTGATATCATCCCTGTTAATATAATCATCATCATCATCAGCCCACCTCTGCCCACTTCTAGGTATAGGCCTTTTCCCCATCACGCCATCCTTCGCGGTCTCTCGCCATTTGCATCCACGGGCCCAGCTAATATATAGTAGTATTTTCTAATGACTCGCGATGGTCATACATGGTGAATTGAATTAAGTTTACTTAATAGGCGATCGTTATTAGACCCGCTAAGCATATTTGAATAACTGAGATCTCATTTACATTTTTGTAAAACACCTACGAATGTCGTGTAGCGCCATCTGTCGGCTTACGACGGATGACGGATTGTATGTTGGAAATAGACATTTCCATTTCCCTGCTATCATTTATTTAAATAACAAAATCAAAGCATAAAAAAAATGTGCGAATATTTCTCAAGGCAACAAGTCTCAATTTCCAACAAGATTTATATATACTCGTATATAATGTAGCCTAGCCGTCCTACTGCAGGGCACAGGCCTTCTCTCAGAGATTTATATTATGTATTTAAAATTTAATTTAAAAAAAAATAATTGTTACAGATTTGACTGCTTCCCGCAAGATGGCGCCAGTGAGGAGGGATGCATCAAAAGAGGTTTGTTTCTCTTCATGTATTTAGTTTATCTTGGTAGGGACGATAAGGTCCGGTCGAATCAGGTTTTAATAAGGCAGGATATCAGAGGCAACCTTGATAGGATAGGACAGGATATTTATTTATTTTCTGTCCACAAATTACATTCATACATAAAAACGAGATTGAATAACAGATACACTGCAACAGAAAATACTATTTGTGGAAAGACTAAAGCCTTGACTAGATATACAGATCTGTATTCGGTTTTCAGGCCTCCCAAACTACAAACATTTGACATGTCACCAGCACAAGATACAAGGCTTATACGTTATGTTTCAAAAATTACTGATGAGATAATATAAGAGAGTAGACATTTATCTATGTATGTATGTAGGGAGCAACGGAGAGAGCTATGTTAGGAGTTTCACTGCGTGATCGAATCAGGAATGAGAAGATCCGCAGAAGAACCCGAGTTACTAATATAGCTCAAAGAATTGCTCAGTTGAAGTGGCAGTGGATGTGGCACGTAGCTCTGAGAACTGATGGCCGTTGGGGTGAAAAAGTTCTGACCTGGCGACCGCGGACCGGACGACGCAGCGTGGGCCGGCCCCACACCAGATGGTCTGACGACCTGGTTATGGTGGCGGGGTGTCGCTGGATGCGGGTGGCACAAGACCTGGAAGCTTGGAAATGAGGGAGGCCTATGTCCTGCAATAGGCGTCAAATGGCTGATGATGATGATGTATGTATGTGTGTCTCTGCTTAGCCCTACGACCGGAGTCTTGGGTTCGGGTTTCAGCATCTGAGCAGTTGGTGTGTGAATAGCGCGTTGCGAAAGTAGCAATCGACTGGAAGCCTAGCGAGCGGAGGTTCAGGACTATCGAGAAGACAAATTCAGACATGGCGAAGGACAAGAATCCGACAAGGACAGAACTGCCCCTATATTACGCTCACCAAAACCTGAACTGTACAATCGTCTATCTGTCAAATTCCATACAAATTGCTATCGCAAACGTCAGGATTCGGACAGGATTTAGTACGCACAATTACGCCCCTGCTCCAGAATCCGAGGAAGAGATTGAAGAACAAGGGGTCGCGACTCGCGATCAGTCTGTATCTGTTTTGTACAGCGAAATGAGTGCCTAATTTCATTGGCTGCCGACTATACGGCATCTAACCATCTCATCGGTGCCCTTCCTCTGGCATACTCTCCTCCATCCACCAGGCCATTGCTTGCTGATTAACCTTTTTTGCGCTTATGTCTGCATTGTACGGTTTGGACCGATTTCGACAACTGAATTGTGTTGACGACGAAAGATTTAAAATGGCAACAGCCAATGCTAATGAGTTTTTTTTAGAGTAAGCTTCTAAAAAGTATTTAATAACATGGCTGTTACGTCTGAGTTTATTTATTTATATATTTTAATTCTTTATTGCACTAATTACATTGTAAGTGTACAAGGGCGTGCTTAATGCAAGAAGCATTTAGGTCCTGTTTATGGCTTCTTAGCGTATTTTTTATGTTTATAATAAAATTAAGATGATTGAAGACCTCTTCAATAACATATTAACCATTAGTTAGCCTCTGCCAAATTATTTTGCTTATACTTATATCCTGTTGTCCCTCATCAGGGACATAGGGCCTTTATAAAAGATCTCCACATGCTGCGGTCTTGAGCGGCGACTTCGAGGTCTTCCCATCCTAACCAAATTGTTTTCGCCTCTGACGTAACAGGTCGGCGCCAGCTGGTTTTTGGACGCCCTCTTTCTCCTTCCCTGAGGTTGTCACAACAGGCTCTGTCTGGTTGGATGATGGTCTGACCTACGGAACGTGTGGCCGAGCCACCGTCTCCCATTTTGTCAACACATTTTGCTGCAATTAAGCCACCCGCGTGGCGACGGATTAAGAATAGCGTCACTCCATTTCCTTCCGTGGATGTCGACTAAGGAAGTCAATTACCAGGAGACGGGCAGCAGCTTCTTTCTGAGATTCCAACCGCATACTGCGATCGCCAACCCGCCTGCCAAGCGTGGCGATTATGGCAAAATCCCTCATGGTTATGTCCTGCAGTGGGCGTCAGGTGGCTGATGATGAAGCAATGTATTCATTGATTCCCAGGCTGTTGCTGGAACGCATCAATCAGCCAGCCGGGGCAGTCGCTTGGAAAGCCCTACTGCTATTATCCGGCTGAATACGACACGTTTCACTTTCTGAATATGACGGAGAACCGTCACGGTATGGTGGTCTACTATGAGAAGATGCGGCCTTCCGGGTACCCTGACGACTTCGAGATTGTCAGGATGGACCTCAAGTATCTGTCGAACGACGTGCTTCAGATTAAGGTTAGCGGAATACTTGTACATAGGCTGCCTATGTATGTATGTGATACTTGTTTTCCAGAGTAATAATATTGATATAAAATAATGCCCTGGCAGTGGACTAAAGGTGAACGAAATCAAACGGTTTACCTAGATAAACATAATTCAATTCTGCTTTATGGACTCACTGAACTGAGTGTCAAGTACAATTTCTGTTGGCTTCGCTTACAATTTTGATTTGACTACCTCGTTGGCCGAGCCGTTTCCCGCTTGACTATTTATTCAGAGGTCGTGGGTTCGATTCCCGCTAGGGACCACCGTACTTTCGATTGCACGAATTTCTTCAGTCTGGGTATTTTTCCATGTCTGTGACGTCAGACAAGGTATCCTAGTTTGCGACCAGGACAAGTGCTTGTGATGTGTGGAAGGAATTTAGGATGTTAAAAAAAAATATTTCGGGAGGGTTGAGATTTTCACTTATTTATTAATTTTTAATTAATTAGTTTCTTTATTGGGTGTTTTTCCAACTTTGTGATGTCCGTGTTTGGTTACCATAATACAGAGTATCCTAGTTCAGAAGCAGCACAAGTGATTGTACTGTGTGGGTATTATTTATTTATTTATCTTGTCTCTTTCCCCCACAGATCACTGACGCGGAAAACAAGCGTTTCGAACCCCCATACCCCGAGATCCCGATGGTGAACGGACCGATCGGTAATTTGAAATACCGGGTTGTCGTCGAGAGTTCCGTCGTCGGCTTCAAAGTGATTAGGAACGATGATAATGTTACCATGTAAGTGTGAATGATACTGTAAACGTCTTGAAATAGAGGAACAAATCGCAGAAAATTATGCTTTCAATGTTCTTGAGATCATATCTAACTTTTGGAGCAATTACGAACTGCATTCAGGACCAATGGTACAGTCAGCTAGAAAAGTGTCAATATGTAACTCCTTCATTAATTTGGTTAAGGCTGTTGTTACATACGTCTCGCTCGAACATTTTAATGTTTTATGATTGTAAAAAATATACCTAGTCTTATAGATCATATAATGTACTTAGCTTTTACTTAAGAAAATTTAATAGTAACATTAATAATTTTAGTAACAACTTTTTTGGATCAAAAACTACGTGTCGAAAAACAAAGTAAGTCTTAAATATCCGTAAACTTACTGCCTAGTAAAGCTTCGGACCTCAAAGTATAATTTTTTTTATACAATCATTAAAAATGTTCGAATGTATGATGTTTCTATTTTTAACAGAGTCTAAGAAGTTTCTGGGAGCCTTTGTCGAGGAGTAAAGTTCTTCTACTTAGTATTAATAGAAACCCGACCATAGAGCTTCGATCATATGATGCTCGAACCATAGATTTTTTCGATTTTTATTACTTTTCGTCCTGATATTATTTCTTTGGGCTTAAATGAAGTAATGTTGAATAACAAAAAAATATAATATTTTGACATGTAACTTTTTTCGCACCATAGTATTTTTCTAATATCCCCTTAAAAACAGTGGACGAATTAAAAGTCACCTTGTAGCTTAGGCACTAAGACAATAAGTTTTTTTGTACATTGTGTTTTTGTCTGACATCTTTGACATTTTTTCCAGCCTCGACACGCAAAGCGTCGGCGGTATGATCCTCTCCGACAAGTTCCTGCAAATCTCGACCTTACTGCCCACGGATAAGCTCTACGGGCTGGGCGAGAGGCGCGGCAAGCTTAGGGTCGACATGGACTGGCGTGTGTACACCATGTTCAACCACGACGCGGTGCCTAGGGAGAATGTAAGTTGCAGCCAATTGCAATGGGCCTTGTCCTTAACACAGACTTCATTTTGAAGGTATGAGGTTGGTCAATGTAATGGTACAATTCTAAATTGATAATGTTCACTGATTTCCTGTTTTTTGTGACTCCAAAAGAGCTAGATTGGCTATCCATAATGGAGTGCTAGTCCCAACACTTATGTATGCTAGCGAGACTTGGGTATGGCAAAAGAAGCATGAAAGTAGGATTAATGCAGTAGAAATGAGGTCCTTGAGAAGTATGTCTGGCGTTACTTTGAATGACAGGATACGCAATAGTGTGATTAGAGAACGTTGTGGACTGAAAGAGGATGTAGTGACTAGAATTGAGAAAGGAATGTTGCGTTGGTTTGGACATGTGGAGAGGATGAAGGAAGAAAGATTGACAAAACAAATATATCGAGCGAATGTCGGTAAGGGACGACCCAGACGGACATACTTCGACCAAATAGAGGATGTATTAACAAAGGGCAAGATAAAAAGTACCCGAAACCGGCGTGCGTGCATGCAACGACTAATGAATGTTGAGGAAGCGAAAGTGATCTGTCAGGATCATAGCAAGTGGCACTCCCTGGTCTCTGCCTACCCCTCTGGGATACAGGCGTGAGTTTATGTTATGTTATGTGACTAATTCAACAATTCTGTCTTTCACACGTCAATGAAAGTACGTTCAATATTTTTGAATAAAAAACGCCAATATATTGACGTGTCGGTATTCCGTAAAAATACCAAATATAATATATCTTTTACGTTTGCACAGATTAGGAGTCTTTTTAGTTATGTTTACTTAAACTGTTCTTGTATCGAGTCATGGTATCACTAGAAACTGACCACTCATAGGATCTCAGTTGACTACGTTCTTCCGTGCTTGACGTACTTCCGGTTTCGTGGACTCTGGTTCTTATTTTTCGCTTTAAAAATTTATTACATAGATAGAGAACACTTTATTGCACAACCAGGTGAAAGATATTACAAATAGTTTCTTGTATCTAAGTAGTGGTATACAATTGGCGGTCTTGAATTGAAATAAACATAAACATTTACATACAGGCACATACATTGCGTCTGGCCCCACACTAGGATACCCTGTGTCGTGGGAACCAGAAACGACGACATCACAAATGTGAACATCCAAGACCTGGGGTTTTTTTTTTGTCCCCAGCCGGGATTCGAACCCGGGACCTCTCGCATAGTATGCAGATGCCCAGGCTTCCAAAGTTGCCTATTTTCTCGAAAAAGAAAAATATAAAAACCGAACTTATTTTTTTTAGGACAATGCCCATTAAACATGCTATTTTCCGGTTGATCTTTCCTGCTCCTATATTACGCCAAATCCTGAACGATTCCAATCGTCTGTCAGATTCCATACTAATTACTATAGCCGACGTCAGGAGTCCGACAGGATTTGGTGCGCAAAATTAGCCCTCTGCTGGCATATTTTTAATTTAATTTTATTCGTTTTGTAATCAAACAGGCTCTTAAATTTTAAATACATTGAGCGTAAAATGGCCCCGCACCAGATGGTCTGACGACCTGGTTCCGGTGGCGGGGAGTCGCTGGATGCGGGCCGCACAAGACTGGAAAGCTTGGAAAGCCATTAGGTGGGGCCTTTGTCCTGCAGTGGGCGTCAAATGGCTGATGATGATGATGATAAGCGTAAATTTACTTATAAGGCCTAATTATGGGTTAACGTTCAATTATAAGTGTAAAATAGGAAAAGGAACGCACCAACAAGTACCTGTAATTAACAATTTATAGTAATTTTATCGAATTCAAATTATTGAAAATTAAAATAACGGGTGTACACATATCGGGTCACAACATACCTACACATTTTTTAACTGGGTTAAATTGTCACACCGTCAAAGTGGATGAAAACAATTGCCCTCAATTGCCTCGTTGGACTTGCCGTTAAGGCAACATTTGTACAAATGGGTTCAGTCTGGGTGTATTTTCATGTTTGTGATGTCCTTGCCTGGTTACCATAGCACAGGGTAGCCTAGTTTGGGACCAGGTCAAGTGATTGTGTTGTGTGGAATTTATTAATATTATTATAATTCACATAAACGAAAGAGGTTTATCCGAATTGTGGCGCAAGTTTATGAATGTATGTATGTTATTTTTCAGCTGTAAATCGGACTTCTCCGATTTTTTCTTTGGCTGGTAATTTGTAATAACATTAATGTTCCTGCCACTTGGATGAGGTCATCGGTCCATCTTGTGGCTGGTCGTCCTACGCTGCGCTTGCCGATATGTGGTCTCCATTCGAGAACTTTTCGGCCCCATCGGCCATCAGTTCCGCGTGCTATGTGCCCCGCCCACTGCCACTTCAACTTACTAATCCGCTGGGCTATGTCGACGACTTTCGTTCGTCTACGGATCTCATCATTTCGGATTCGATTCGATTCGATTAAGTGGCAGGAAGACGCTGGATGCAGGCCGCTTCCATCTGGTCTTTTTGGAAATCCATGGACATAGGCATGTCCAGCAGTGGACTTCTTGTGGCTGAATGATGATGACGATTAATGTTCCAATAGCAGTAACAAATTGAGGCAGAGTTTTTTTTTGTGTCACAGGTTAATGGCTACGGGACACATCCTTTCTACTTGGGGTTGGAAGACAACGGAAAAAGTCATGGATTGGTGCTACTCAACTCTAATGCTATGGGTATTTACCTTTTTCTAGTTTCAAGTTATTTGTTTCTCATTCTCTTATATATTTAGTGACATTTCATTGTTGATCCCAAAAACCTTTTTGTACCAATATAGTCACTGAGCCATCCGGAAATTCCACTACATTTTAGATCGAATTAGCAAATCATTCTTTTACTTTTGTCATTGGAGTGTTTTGAATAAGGAAAAAAGACTATTCTAAGGGCATCTCGTGCCAAGTCATTGGCACAAGAATAAAGAAATAAATAGTTGTTTGACAGGGTTGTCAGTAATACAATTTATCTATGTATAGCTGTGCAAATGTCACGGTGCAAAACGTTTTTTGGCTTATCCATTGGTTAGGGCTTGCCTGTGGATAAACAGATGGATGGATGCAAAAGTACCGCAAAAGTCGGAAAATTGTAAAATAAAAAAATACACGAATAAATATCCGTTCAAATTCAGTTTTTATTATGTCTAGTGCTCGTGTTAACCTTACAAAATACTAAACAGATTGATAGTGCTGTCAGATAGCGTTGGTGCAAGCCGACCTTAGTGTCCCTGTTCGATTGGCCAGTTAAGACACAAAAATAAATAAAAATGTAGAATTATTAAATTTTTAATTGCACAGAAAACAAGTTTTTGTACACAGCCGTACTTAATGCTAAATAGCATTTTCTACCAGCCAACCGTAGTTGGATATTTAGTTTTGTTACCCGTATCACCTCTTCCCGGCAGATATCCTAACCCAGCCGACGCCAGCCATCACCTACCGCACTGTCGGGGGAATACTAAACCTGGTCCTGGTGCTAGGCCCTACCCCGGGGGAGGTGGTGTCCCAGTACACTGGGGTCATCGGCCGCCCCTTCATGCCTCCCTACTGGGCACTGGGCTTCCATCTTTGCAAGTAAGTTATTTATTTATTTAATTATTTATTATTCAATTCGATCCAATGTTTTTATTCCGGAACAAGTCCATAGTGATTACTTGTTATGTGCCCATACAATCTGAACGATTATTATGAAAATTGCAAATAGTTTTTAATACTGATTATTGATCTAATGCTGAAATTTTACTGATTTATTATTTAATGGGCTATTAATTAATGTACCTAATGTTATTATTATTTATTATATTAATTCTAAATTATCAAATTATCAAATTGCTAGCCACTATCGGTAAAATTACACTTGTACCACAATTTTAATACACATCATTATCATAATATACTGTAATTTATTGCAATAAAATGAATTGAAGTGAATTGTGATAGTAATACAGATATTTCTTAAGTTAGATTAGTAAACGCATTTTATTTATTTATGTTATTTTCTATTATTTTACATGGACTGAGATCCAGTGCTTCAGTATAAACAAATGTCGTTAACTTCCTAAGTCCTGACCTCGAAAATAACAATCGAAAACCGTTGTTATTGTAGGGGACTTAGAGGTTAAGGAGACTTGACGCTGCCGCGAACCCTGCGATCAGAGAGGCCTTGAGTACGCCTCGGCAAACATTGCTGATGCGCTCTAGTATCGCTGCAGCATCATAATTAACTTGTAGGCATTATTGTACTGGATTCGCAGGGCATTGAACGACTTCTTTGTATAACTGACCCATAGGCTGCACGTGTAAAACGACTGGCAGGAGGCCCTAAATAGAGTCGTCTTTACAGGTAGGGTATACTGTGCAAACCTACGGGCCAGCATGCTACACCTTACTGCCAATGCCCTGCGCTCCCTCTCTGTCCATGTCGTCCGTCGTGTATTATTAGGGAAACTTGCAGCTTACATCAAAAGTGGACAAACACTTAGTGTTTATATTTATTTTCGTCAATATTATTAATGGTAATATAGCAACAGTTATTTTTTCACTTTAGCTAAGATAAGATTAGAGTAAGCTGTATGGTTTAAGTTTATATATTTTTCAACTCCAATTATTAAAAGTAACTCGTAATATATCTCATACTTTACTATTATAGAGTTCCGTAACTCTTCAAATATAGGAAGCAAGGGAAATCAATGAAACGTTTATATTCTTTTTGTTGCACTAACCCGTGCTGAGGACAATTTAAAAACCTATTTAGGGCCTGAAAATTCCACCCATCCTATACTTAGTGTACTTATCCTTTATGAAGTGATTATGTCGCTGGACTGCTGCTAACTAGCCGTTGCTTCTAGAACGCTTTCCACAATCATCTCCAGATTTATTAGGACTTTGGGGTGCCATGTTTGGAAACTAATACCAATTATTCTGTTAGGGAAGTCGCGAGTCTTCGCAACTTGATAAGTAGTTTTATTTTTGTTGGTGTAATCCCCCTGATTATTTATTATTTGCTTTTTTTTATTCTTTCTTAGCGCCACTTGCTCCATCCCACTAACCCGGGGTTAACCGGTTAAACCTGGAGTTACCATGGTTACCAGTACAATTTGACACTGGGTTAACCAATGGGCATTGTTCACCCATGTTTTTATTCTATAAATCGAAAATATAGACTAATATAATAAACTAATTTGAATATTTTCTTAATTTTCGATGCCATTATTTTTTTATTAATTACGTAAAATTTCTAATAGCTTAGTAAGTATGACGTCACCACTGGCATAATGATGCACGTTCCTTTGCCTTTTTTCATGTTTTTTAAAAATAAAAATACTCTAAATAATACGTTTGACAATGACAAACAGATGTCAATCAGTGTCAACTACTTACCGATATTTTCTTTTCTAATCATATTGCCAATAACCAAGAATTGTATTAAATTCATGTAAATACCAAGCTAGCGTCTCCTTCGTAATAATTATTCAAATTACTTGAATATTTGTTGAGAATTGAGGTTGTCTTCACTGTATCTAAGAATTTGACACTTTTGACAGTTGTTGAACGAACGAATGTATTAATTTTTTTATGTTTGAAGATAGTAGAACTACCGCATTAGAGCCAACGATGACGTAATTGAAAGACAAATGAAGGTTATACATTTTTTGCGATAAATATTAATAATCCGTCTTTATTTTACTTATTTAAACCTCTAATAGTAATCAGTATCCCTATTCCTCGAAATGGTTTTCACTTTACGACAGTCGATGCCTCCCTGAACAATGCCCATTAAACCGTTATCACCGGGTTAACCCCGGGTTAGTGGGATGGTGCAAGTGGCGCTTAGTGATTTAAACACAACGGCAGAGAATCCGTAGGTGTTTTACTAAAAAGCTGGACCGCCCAGGTACTAATAGGGATAATCTAAATGTCTTAATTTTGACCGTTATTTCAGATACAACTATGGCAGCCTAAACATTACCGAAGATGTTTGGCGGAAGAATAGGGAAGCTGGCATACCATTCGTAAGTTTTTCACATTTTCGTATGGTTTTTCAACACCATTTGAAGTAGAAAAACACAAATTACACACTGTCTTTCAAATACCCCGACGATCGTCAATACACAGTGGGCGGTTCAGCCGGTTTCCTCTTCCTCTGTAGGTTTTCTTGTTGGAAGAAAACGTGTGCTATGCAATAGACGTTAAACGATTTCTGTGTTTTACTATGTGTTCTACAACTCTTTATAAACACCGACTGTGAACGCAGCCTAGGACGTCCACCAGCTCGCTAGACCGAAGAACTGAGGCAGATTGCTGGCAACGCACGGTGGTCCCGTCGTAGGTCATAGGGTTCGAGAAGCGATGCTTGGTAAATGACGTCATACTTTCTCCGGCTGGATGAGGATGGCCGAGGACAGAATTAAGTAGCGTGCTTGGGAGAGGCCTCTGAGCAGCAGTCAAGTGGACGATTGTGGGTGGATTGATGGATTATGGAGCCCAAAAATAAATTATGGTTACAGCTTTAGTGAGTACTAAGTTACATAACGTCGTTCATATTGCAAAATGTCACATTTAAAAAAAATTTTTTTTTGTTTTTTCATCGAAATTGTATAAAAAATTGATTCTGTCACACGTGCAAGACATTATATTCCTCGGTCTGTTTGGCTTTTTGTACTATTACGACTTAATTTTCTTTTAATTCACTAATTTTCGGACTATTTCTATTAAAATAACAAAAATCGTATTTTTTTTACATGTGACATTTTGCAATGTAAACGACGATAAGTACATGGTTGCTCGTCTAGTGAAATTACAGATAAAATAGGAAGAATTAATCAGTGTTATCGATACTGAGGGGATGATAGACAGGTTCTACATAACTACAAGGTGGTATTAATAACCGGTTGATATTGATAAACCAATTTACATCGGAAACGTTTGTCGCGTTACAGGACGTCCAATGGAACGACCTAGACTACATGAATAACTCGAACGACTTTACCTACGACACCGACAAGTTCGCCGGCCTGCCGCAGTTCGTCGACAGAGTTCACAACGCCGGCATGCGCTACGTCGTGCTCATAGGTGAGCTGGACGAAACACGGAATTGAGAACTGGTCCTGGAGGAAGGAAAGCACGGGAAAGGAAGGTGGATTGAACGATGAATTGAAGTTCAACTCCATCATTCATTTAATACGTCTTTGAAGGAATGAAGTATTGAATGAATTATGTGAGATTTCATGCAGATCCGTGCAGCCGTTTTGCGTGATTGTATCAATCGCGCAAGAACGGCTGCTTCAATAGTTTGGATGGACGAAAGACGGAATTGAAAATTGGTCCTGATGGTAGCAAGGCGCAGGAAAGAAAGATGAATTGAAGTTAAATTCCATCATTCATTCAATACTTCAATGAGCGAATGAAATATTGAATGAATGAATGAACTTTCATCTAGATCCGTGCAGCTACAAGTTTGGATGGATTCATCCATCGCAAAATTTGCATATACAGGGCGTCCCAAAATTATGGGCCATGAAGGGAAAGTACCTTAAATATCGTAGATATGGTATTTTACTGAAAGAAGAACTAATAACTCTTCTTAAGTAACATAGTATTTTAAAAGAAAGGAACAGCGTGAAATTAATCATTTTAATCAAATTAAAAACATACATGAAACTGCCGTAGTCAATTAAGTGGGTATTTTTTTGTAAATTAATTAATTAAATGCTCAAAATGTGATCCCTCTTGTCTTACGCAAATCGCCAATCTTTTAATGAGTCCGCTGCCTGTTGATTTTCTTATCTTTTTATGGTGAATACTCGATATGATATGGCACAGTTCTGTTTGTAACTCGCCCACGTTCTCGTATCGCTTTTTGTATAGCATATCCTTCACATATCCCCAAAAGAAAAAATGTAATGGTGTAAGGTTCGGGGATCTGGCCGGCCATCTAATCGGTCCATTCGTACCAATCCAAGTAGGAAAACATTAATTTAGAAAATCTTAAGAAGAGTTATTAGTTTTTGGCCATTCTTTCGATTGGCATCATAAACGTAGGAGTGTTTTTTTTTACATTTTAGTCGGTTCGATTCCCAGACGAAGCAAGTAAATTTTTAGAAAATCTCTGAATGCAGAATTACTAACTTTTAAAAATAACATAAAGTCTTCTTTCAGCAAAATACCCTATCTACGATATTTAAGGTACTTTCCCTTCATGTCCCATAACTTTGGGACACCCTGTATACAAATATATATTAAATATTACTAAGATATGATAACATTGAAGGGGGCAGTCTATTTGGGCCTTTAATTTTTTTATATACCTGTAACCAACACTTTCAGACCCCGGCGTTAGCGCTTCGGAGAAGCCCGGGGAATACCCGCCCTACGAACGGGGTATCGAGCTGGATATCTTCATCAAGAACTCCAGTTCGCTGCCTTTTGTGGGCAAGGTCAGTAGTTGAGAGCTGTGTTGTTTTTGGTGCCCGGCTTGTGTACCTATACTTAGTTATTCGAAGAATGCGGATGACAGCTTTCGAAAAATTCATCAAAATAATTTTCCAAATCTAATGTATAAAAATCCCGTGTCACGGTGTTTGGTATCGAACTCCTGGGAAACGGCTTCACTGATGTTTATGAATTTTTTTGTGTATATGTATTTGGTAGGTCTGAGATTAGGTCGTAGGCTAATTAATATGGCAAAACAACGTTTGCCGGGTCGGCTGGTATGATATAATAAAATAATGCAGCCTATTACGTCCCACTGTAGGGCACAAGTCTCCTCTCAGAGAAATAGAGTGTATGTTACTACGCGTGCCCACTGTGGATTGTCCATTTCAAACCCTGAGGTATGTGAACACCTAAGGCACTCGGGTTTCCTCACGGTGTTTTCCTTTACAGTTAGCGAATGCTACTAAATATAAATGTGGCCATATTTCAGGTGTGGAACAAGAAAACGACCGTGTGGCCAGACTTCACGCATCCCAGCGCTACGGCCTACTGGGTTGAGATGATGACGGCTTTGCATCAAAAGGTGCCCTTCGACGGCGCTTGGATTGTTAGTAAAACAATTTTTGCCTAATAAATATTATATTCTTATTGTCCATAAATAATTAACAGTAAAATGTGGGCTGAAAAATAACAACAGAAAAAGTTTAATAATTTGGCTATGCCCATGATGAAATATAATTATTATTTTGTTTATTAAATTCTGTCAGCTTTAACCCCGTCTTAAGATTGTTTCAGATTTTTTGTAATTAAATAAGTCTGCGATGGTCTAATTTATAAAAACGCCGTAATAACCTCCTCAGTCCTGACCTTAAAAATAACAATTGAAAACCATTGTTATTTTCAAGGTCAGGACTGAGGAGGTTAATAGTCTGTGGTAGAGACTTTACAAGAGAAAGACTTGTAAGAATTCATATTTGGAAATTTTCACTGGACGCAGTATTATTGGCGTTGTGCCATAAAGTGTTCTTTATATATCTATGACCAGCGTCTGATTGACTAATTCTCTCCCCAAGGACATGAACGAGCCGTCCAACTTCCTCTCCGGCTCGATGTACGGCCCGTGCGAGCCGGAAGACCTCCCGTACAAGCCCCACATCGACGGCTCGGACGGGCTGAAGACTAAAACCCTTTGTATGGACGCGAGACATTACGGCGGCGTACACGCGGACTGGCATAACCTCTATGCCGTCACCGAAGCCGTTGCTACCAACTTGTAAGTGATGATGATGATGATTCTTTCTGACCGGGTTCGGTCACTGTGACTTCTATGGCTGGGGAGAGCGTCGGTCGTGTGCCCTCTTTCAACTTCTAAGTACTTTTGGAGCCGTTCTTACAGTTTTCAGTAGATTATAATACAATTTTCCAAATCCGTGTGGCGCCGGATTAAGAACAGCGTCACTCCATTTTCTTCCGTGGAAGTCGTAGAAGGTGACTTAGGAAATACATTACCAGGAGACGGGCAGCAGCGTCTTTCTGAGATTTCAACAGCATACTGCGATCGCCAACCCGCCTGCCAAGCGTGGCGATTATGGCAAAACCCGTTCATGGTTCGGAAAACCATGAAGGAGGCCTGTGTCCTGCAGTGCGCGTCGAGGGGCTGATGATGATACAATTAACATGGAAAAGAAAAACGAAGGACAAACGGTTGATCCATTCAAGGAGGAATTTATAAATGGACAAAGTTTTAATGGAACTAGGATAGTAGGGCAGATAAATGAATGATTGAATGAACGGAAGGATAAATGAATGATTGAATGAACGGAAGGATAAATGAATGAATGAAATTAATGAATGAAAGAAGGAAAGACAAAGAGCGGAAGGCAAAGAAGAGAGGAGTAGAAGACTTCTCAGGTATCAGGTCCAGAATTAGCCAGCCATTAGACTAGCTAGCTCGCCAAACTTCACATAGACGCCGTAAACGGACTGAAGACTTTTGTATGGATGCCAGACATCACGGCGGCGTCCACGCGGACTGGCATAACCAAATCAAATATTTTTTTCTTATTCAAAGTAGCATAGAAACTGCGTCTTAATGAACGTTACAAGTTAAACTAGGTGTCCATTTCAAAATCTAGTTCATTGTGGAGAAAAAATCGACAAAAAAACTCCAAACAAACAAAGTCGTTCTAAACCTGTATGCCATCACCGAAGCTGTGGCTTGTAAATACCAATGGAGCCGTTCTTACAGTTTCCAGGAGATTGTGACACAGTGTACATCATCATCAGCCCCCTGTTGGGTATAGGCCTTTTCTCCCGCATACAATCTCTCTCGGTGCCTCGCCACGATATCCAACAATCTGACTGCTACCCCTGACTGTCGTCCTGTGCTCCGTCGCCACTCTGTAATCTTCTTAGTCCAACTGCGGTCTTCCCGCCTCTCCAGGTATCCTGCCCATTTCTACTTCAATCTCGAGATACTTTCGTCAATTTGCATGGACGACACATATTACGACAAGAAGAACGGAGGAAAAAACTGTTGATCCGTTTAAGGAGGAAATTAGGGATGGACAAAGATTTTATGAAAGTAGGATAGGAGGGCAAAATAAATCAATGAATGGAGGGAGTGAATGAATAAAATTATGACAAAATGAATGATTGAAGGGAGGAAAAAGGAGGAGCCGACGAATAGAGGTAGAGAGGAGTAATAGAGAAGATATAGAGGTAAAGTGGGTTCCTTGAAAAAGTCGCTGTGGTTCCGCGTATCACATTTGTCAGAGAAGCGTTGGATTATTGTGACCGTAAAATTGTTTCCCAGCGACTAATGTTACTTTGAATTAATGTAACGGGACAGTGGTAATACCTTCAGAGCCGAGTTTCATAAAACTACAATCCATAATTAAAGCCACAGATTAACAAGTAGGAAGAGTCTACTATGTACATCGAATTGTCATAGTAGAATTGTAGTTCTACGAAACAGACCCCATAAGATAATTTAATAAGGGGTTCCGTAAAATATAAAAGGTTCGTTAGTTTTCCATAGCCTTTAAAACATTACCCTTAAACGGCCATAGCTAGTATAAATTTTTCATTGGGTTTGGACTTTATCTCAAGGAGGTAAGGTCCCTATGGTCGATTAAGGGTTAAGCTTCAAAAGTTTAGCAGCCGCCGTCATAGACTATACTAATTTAGGATCACGACGTGCCATAATCAATGTTATTTTCCATGTATTATATTTTCCAGCGCCCTAACGGAGATCCGCGGCAAACGGCCGTTCATTATATCCCGGTCTTCGTATGTCGGGCTGGGCCACTACGCGGGGCACTGGAGCGGCGACATAGCTAGCAGCTGGGACGATATGAAGATGACCATTCCAGGTAAGAATTCATCGACAGCTCACATTCATCCACGGTTGAGTTGGAATATACTAGAGCACCAATGTAGCACGCGAAAGGGCCGAAACGAAGAGGTTTGGTAGCACGATCGCACTTTGTTACTTCCTGATTGTTCGCACCATCAAGTAGCGAAAAGTAGCCTACTTACTTACTACGACTTCACAAATGTAAGTCATTGGTAATGCCGGGTTTCGAATTCACGACCTCCCAAATGTGCCGCCACCGCCGCTATACCGCCGCTCTTTCGAGAAGGAAACTGATGTCATGGTTGTTCAACTTTTATTTTGATCGACCGACTGAACGATCGATTCACTGACTGACTGAAACGCTGAATGAAATGAAATATCATCATCATCATCAGCCACTTGACGCCCACTGCAAGGCACAGGCCTCCCTCGTGGTTTTCATAACTATGAGGAGTCTTATCACAATCGCCACGCTCGACAGGCGGGTTGGCGATCGCAGTATGCGGTTGGAATCTCAGAAAGACGCTGCGGCCCGTCTCCTGGTAATTGATTTCCTTAGTCGCCTTCTACGACATCCACGGAAGAAAATGGAGTGACGCTATTCTTAATTCTGTTGCCGCTATAAATGAAATATACCTGTCTTGTTTCCTTTCTGTTGGCCACAGAAATGCTAAGCTTCAGCCTGTTCGGTGTGCCGATGATGGGTGCGGACATTTGCGGGTTCACCGGGAACACCACTGTCGAATTGTGCAAGCGTTGGATGCAGCTTGGCGCCTTCTATCCCTTCGCGAGGAACCATAACTCGGACTCTTCTATTGTAAGCTCTTTTTAGGGTTCCGTACCCAAAAGGGGCGAGGGACCCTGTTACTAAGACTCCACTGTCCATTCGTTTGGCCGTCTGTCACCAGGCTGTATCTCATGAACCGTGATAGTTAGAAAGTTGAAATTTTCACAGACAAATTTTCTGTTGCCGCTATAACGACAAATACTAAAAACAGAATAAAATAAGTATTTAAGGAGGGCTACCATACCACAAACGTGATTTTTTGCCGTTTTTTTTTTGATCGTTGTGTCTAATGTTGTATAGATAATGGTACGGAACCCTTCGTGCGCACTCGCACTTGGTCGGTTTTTTTTTATTTAAGAAAATTATGTTTACCTTGATAATAATAATAATATTATCAAGGTAAATGATGCACTCAGAGAGTGTGCGGTCTTAATCATCACGCGTGCTTGAATTGGTAATTTGAAGCGCTGGGGTAAACCCTGATATTTAAAAAAATATCAATTAAAAATAACGCTCGTAGAACAAAAGTTGTTGTTATCCACAAACTCTAATCGGGGTGTTAAAAATAACTCTTTACTGCACCCCAGTAATTCACAGAAATAAGGAACCTAATATCTAGTTCTTAATAGTATACAACTGGCGTCTTAGAAACATTCTAAAACATCGTGTCCTCGGCGGGCTGCTGTTGATTCTTAATTGTTTTTTAAATGATGAATATAAATAAATAACTTCGACACAACACAATCACTCGACCTGGTGTCAAACTAGGCTACCCTGCGCTATAGTGACCAGGCAAGGACATCACAAACATGGAAATACACCCAGACTGAGGCCATTTGTACAAATGTACGGCGGCCCACAGTGGGAATCGAACCCACGACCTCTGCCTTGGTAGTTAAGCGCCTCGACAGCTAGTCCAACGAGGCAGTTTTATTATACTGTTTTAGTTCTTGTATATATTTTAAGATTTTAAGTACTACAAAATACTTATAAATAAAGTTTCTATCTAACGAAATAACCCTGTGTAGCTTGATCGGTTGTCCCTCCCCGCCACAAGACGCGGCCAGTCAGTGAATAACATTTTTAAGTTTGAGTTTGAGGTTGAACTTGACCGTTCCTCCCTCCTCGCAGCCACAAGATCCGGTCAGTCAATGAATAATTTTTTTGAGCTGAGGTTGAACTTGACCGGTCGTCCGTCCCGGCAGCCGCAAGACCCGGCCGGGCTGGGGCCCGAGGTGGTGTCGGCGAGCCGCGCGTCGCTCCGGCTGCGCTACGCGCTGCTGCCGTACTACTATACGCTGTTTTGGCGCGCGCACGTCTACGGGGAGACCGTGGTCAGGCCGCTGTTCTTTGAGTGAGTGCTTTGTCGGCCCGTACTCTTGTTATTATTGTTAACTACCAGTCCCGGCGATCTTCCTACCGCCACAGAATCCGCTTATCGACTCTTGCACGACGCCACCTATTTTTAAAAACTTAAAATTATGCGTGAACATAGCAAAAAAATTAATATATACGCATCGAATTCATAACCTTCTCCTATTTGGAGGTCGGTTAATAAATATTATCCTACGGGAACGCTTTACCGGATATCATTAGTATGTCTATCTGTACGCCAAGTTTCATGTAAATCCGTTGAGCCGTTATTGCGTGATTGAGTAACAAACATCCAAACAAACAAACTTTCACATTTATAATATTAGTGGGATTCTTTATTTCACAAAAGATAGCGTACAGAAGGTGGACTTAATGCTAATGGCATTTTCTATCAGTCAACACGCAGGAGGTGCAGGCGAGGCGAAAATTAAGGTGGGCGTGCAAAAAAGAAAGTGATAAAAATACTTATAAGTACCTTAATGTCACATATACATGGTGTTGATTTGTAAAGTAACGCCCGACTCAGGGTAAAAAGGATTTCTACCCATCAATACGAACAACTTTTTCTATTAGACCAACTCAAAAATCTTTAAAAAAAATCAGCTATTCCATACATTTTCTTCTGTAGGTATCGAATTTTAGTATGGCACAGTTGTTTTTTTGTTTTTTTTCGCTATTTCGAGGTCGACCCGATAGTAAAAGTTGTTCGTGTTGATGAGTAGAAAGTACCCTGAGTCGGGCGTTACTTTACAACTAAACACGTTGTATACACACCAATACTTGATCAGTCTCAGGCTCAGTAGTCCGGTCGTATTGCATCACCGAACTACTGAGACGAAAAGTCCGGGACCGAACTAAATAACCGAACTACTGATACAAGAGGTCGAAAGAATGCGGTGATACTCCTTTCAAACCTGTGCCAATGTAGAAAATTGTGTATCTATTTAGCTTCCTATTGATACAAACAACATTCTTGTTTTAATTCGCAATTTTGAGTGGTTTTTCCACTGAACAATATTCTGCAAAAGGTTACATTTTCTTCTTTTCTACATTTAGTCGTTGCATTTTTTAATAGTGAAAAAAGAGCAATGTTCCCTCCGGCCGCGATGGCAACTGATCTTGGCAAAATACCCAACTGTGTATCAAGAATTGACATTCGTCTTTGGCAACTGGTTGAGTGATAAGAATATCCAATACTTTTTAGCAACTGGTTGCCAAACTCAGTCGCCGCCGGAGGGGCAATGTTACTTGTTCGATGAAGCTTGAAGATGGACGGCCTTATTTATAAAAAAAACACGATTCCTCTAAAACTCCGTTTATGTAATCTGTGGCTACACCTTTTCCTTGTTAAATCTCCACCACAGACTATTTTAATGGGCTTTTTTGAAGTGTTTTAAGGAATGGAGTTTTTACTAATAAGACCGTTTGTCTGTGCAAGCTTTGCATATGCTTCATCATTTCATGACGAAATTGAAATTGAAATAATTTATTCATTGTATTTGTAGCACAAATATGTTGTGAATTAATGAACGTCAACAGGAAAGGAGTCAATAAGAAACTGAGAAGAAAACTTTATGATTAAAGATAACTTTGTCGGTTTTTTCTTGTCCTTGTAGAGACATAATTTAACTTGAGATAAGATTAGAATATTTTCTATTCTTTCTATACCTTACCTCTATAGGTTAACTGACCTAATTTAACCCCATATCTACGTTCTTTACCGTAATTCTTAACCCCCCGACAGGTTCCCCGCCGACCCCAGCACCTGGGACGTGGACGACCAGTTCATGGTAGGCCCGCGGCTCATGCTGGCCCCGCTGCTGGGCCCGGCCGCCGCGCGTCGGGCCCGCCTGCCCGGCCGCGCCTGGCTCGCGCTGCGCCGCGGACAGATGCGGACCGCCGAGGACCGGCTCGCTGACCCCGACACTGTGCTTTTGCGGGTGAGTCGTGATAATAACTTCCACACAGCCCAATCACTTGTCCTGGTCTCAAACTAGGCTACATTAAGGAGTACTGCTGAGTCTGACTCGCCCTGGACAATAGAGTTATGTACTAGATACTTGCTGTGCTGTAATGTTTGTGTGTGTGTGTGTGTGTCTGTGTCTCTGTGTTTGGGTATGTTTAAATGGTTTTTAACCGACTTCAAAAAAGGAGGTGTTCAATTCGACGCGTGTATGTATATATATATATATACCGATTTCGACAATTCTTTTTTTGTTCGAACAGGTATAACGTCCCATTGGTCCCATTTTACTTTGGTGAAGATCTGATGGAGACTTTCAGAGATGGAGAACGGAACTCTTCAATGGACAGCAGTAAATAAGCCCTAATGGGGCCTATCCTTTAGTAATATCCGTATGTTTCATAAAATAGCATAAAAGTAGTTCCAAGTTAATTTGGTGATGTTCTGGTGAAGACTTTCGGAGATGGAAATTTAGAACATCAAATTTTAAAGCAACGAATTAAGTAGGGTAAATTATGGTTATAAGGGACTTATTTATTTTTCTCCCGCTCCCCCACTAAAAATTTAAAAACAATTTTTTTTAAATAAAATCCGACTTCGAAACACTACAGCCCAGTTTCAAGACCAGCACATATATTTTGGGCACCGGCTCCAAATTATTTATTTATTTATTTTTATTTACATAAATATTGCAACATTACAGTAATTAGGTACACCAAAGCGTTACAATAATACTTGAATACTTCTAATTATTTAAAATTTTTAGTGCTGTAGTGTTTCGAAGTCGGTATTTATTTTTTATTTAATCTTCTTCTAACTGACTATGTCCATTTCCGGCCACAGTCGGGCTCCATACTGCCCAGCCAGGCGCCGCCGCCCTCCGGGCCGGTGACCACACAAGTAACTCGCAGCATGCCGCTGCAGCTGATCGCTCTCGGTGACCACGAGGGGCGGGCCGGCGGCGAGCTCTACTGGGACTCCGGAGATACACTGAGTAAGCTATGTAGGGTGCTTTTTAGGGTTCCGTACCCGAAGGTTTCCAAACGGGACCCTGTCACTAAGACGTCACTGTCCGTCTGTATGTCTGTCAGTCAGTCTGTCGGTCTCACCAGGCTATATTTCATGAACCATGATAGCTAGGCAGTTGAAATTTTCACAGATGATGTATTTCTATTGCCGCTATAACAACAAATACTAAAAACAGAATAAAATAAATATTTGAGGGGAGCTCCCAACAAAAGATGTCTTAAGACAGCGCTCGCCATCTAGCGGCCATCTATGTAACCTTCACAGCGCCGATGTCTTGTCATTAAACGTCAATGTTAAACGCTTCTTGTTGGTTTCTATAGATGGCGCTGTTCTCATATTTGATCTTTGTCTAATGTTGTGTAGATAATGGTACGGAACCCTTCGTGCGCGAGTCCGACTCGCACTTGCCCGGTTTGTTTTTATTATGTAGCCTATTCGAAAGTCCGTGCATTCTATGCATAATTTTCAATATTTTTCCAAAAATAACAAGATTTCTTCCTAAGAAACCTTGTTGTCATTTCCAAGCTTTTAGAAACAGAATTTGAAATTTCGACGCAACTTGTATTCGAAATATCGGGAGCTCAAACAAGCTTAGCGCTGGTTTATACTTACGCTTCGTACCAAAAGAACGATGATAGTTATCGTCCATTGCGTGCTAACATTTTTGATATTTTAATAAGACCAAAAATTTATTTCCCAGCAAAATGTTCAGGGTTCAATTGTTCGCCACACCAGTGTCCAAGCATGTAGTAGCATTCCGGTCAGTCCCTGCAAAAGGCACATTCGGGGCGGCGTTTACAAATTCGGTATACAACATTGCGTAGCAGAGTCTTCCTACTTGTTAACCTGTGGGTCAATCGACTTTGCAATGTACATCGAATTGTCATAGGAAATCCCATGAATTGTAGTTCTATGAAATAGTGCCCGGATGTTAACTCGGTAGACCGCGCGTTCGCTCCGGCGTACAATGACTTGTGTGCCGCGTAATCATGTTGCGCTTATTAGCTAATAAAGATTTACGCTCCGCCATACAAGCCCATTAGGCGAGGATCGTCTGCGCGGCGCACTATGATTTGAATAAAACTCGTTGACTGGACAAAAATCATCTTCGAATTTCTGATAATTTTTTTATCACTACTAGTTAGAGTTACCCACACATAAACGGTGTTCTTTATTAAAATACGACCATTAAAACACCCCTCAAATGCAGTTTAAACTGTCTGTGGTAAGGGAAAGACCAAGTTATACTGCATTTGAAGAGTTTTTTTAAGGAATCGTGGCGCAGCGGTAGTGCATCTGCATACCATGCGAGAGGTCCCGGGTTCGAATCCCGGCTGGGGACAAAAAAAAACCCAGGTCTTGGATGTTTACATCCTAGTGTGGGGCCAGAAGCAATGTATGTGCCTGTATGTAAATGTTTGTTTAAAGGTAAAAGTCTTCCCAGGTAAAACTTCAAACTAATTTCATCCTCCCCGACCAACAGACAGTTACGAGGAGAAGAAATACAGCCACATTGAGTTCTCCCTGACCTCGACATCGATGAGCAGCTCGGTCAACTGGTGGGGCAGCGGCGTTCCTTCGGTTAACAACATCACCATCCACAGTCTAGACTTCCCCATCAAAACTGTCACTTTGAACAATAGGAACTGCAAACCTGGCCTTTGCGAGTGGGTCTATGACCCCAAAGCGTACATATTGACGGTTTATAACATGAACCTTTCACTCGAGAAGCCGTTTAGTTTGAATTGGACATACAAACACAATTATCAGCCTATTGTACCACAGAGCGGTCTTCTGAGCATGATCAATAATACTGTAGTGTTGTGCAAAAATAAGGATTGCTCGGAGTATGAGACGCGATGAATTGTTTGGCGGTTACCTTTGGAGATTAATGTGGGTTTGCCGCGCCTTATAGAGTAAAAAAATGTGTGGTTATTTTAGGATTGGACTACAGTTCTCCCAAATCGAATTCGCTGACTACTTAATGTACTTAATGTAGTGACAAAAACAATCCTATCCTATAATGGATCTGTAAAGATATTATGTGTAGATGTGTAGAATGAATGGACTGTCTAAGTAAATGTGGCATGTGGTGTTCAAATTTGAACACTTACTTTAAACCCATCAGTTTCTCAGCTGACATTCTATCTATAGATATCATGGTAGCACTAGCAGTTTGGAACTTTGAACAAGTAGATGTAGCCAAATATTTTGAGGTCCTGTGATTTCTCTAAGAGTACACAGAAAATTGGCGTTGATGTATTTGTGATTGTTGCCCTAAAATTTTAAGGAGTTGGCATCCTGAATAAATTAGTTCCTATAGTAATATTAGTTTCCCTTCAAAGAGAAAGTGGTAAGTGTTCCCTTGTGTGAAACACATGGTGAAATTGTAAGCCACTAAGGCTTATCCGCCAAAGTTTTCGCGAAGTGTTTATTTATTTATTTGCAAATTTATAATTGCATTACAGTATGATTCTTGCGTAATTAATTGCATGCTCTGATACTAATACACATAAGTAAGTATTGACGACCTCGTGGCGCAGCGGTAGTGCATCTGCATACCATGCGAGAGGTCCCGGGTTCGAATCCCGGCTGGGGACAAAAAAAAAAAAACCAGGTCTTGGATGTTTACATGTTTGTGATATCGTTGTTTCTGGTTCCCACAACACAGGGTATCCTTGTGTGGGGCCAAACGCAATGTATGTGCCTGTATGTAAATGTTTATGTTTATTTACAGAAAGAAAGGGGAACATAGTCCTTAAATCACGATTTACAAACCAGTCAATTGTTACATTTTACTATTACGTGTAGCTCATTGCATTTTATTGGTAGGTTTGTAAAATCATCTTCACCTATTTTGGCATCTGAATCGTAGCAGGTTTAAATAAGGTTTTTAGCATATCGTTGTAAGTTACAAAATGCACAAACATAAATATTATTATGCGCAAGTTTTACCCCTTTACAGTGAAATTGATGATGAATTTAATGTATTTTAAGAATTAGTTTTTGCATTCTCTGTTGAGAGTTGGAGTGCGAGGATATAAGATCGGAATAATTTGTCATTTTAACACTTTTTGGTGTGATTTCTTTGGATATATTTTTTTTTGTTTTGCCTTTCCATTATTCTCAACTTCAGATTTCAAATCATAAATCAGTTTGAATAAGAACATTGTGATATTTTTAAATTAGAAGTTGCATGAAACAATCATTTGCGAGCTTCAGTCTGAATAGCCCATAAATGTTAAATCATACCAAAGCAACTGAAGTCATTTTCGTATTTATTTTGTGTTTTATTTTTTAAGATTGCACTTTAATAAACATTAATGCAAAGTACACATTCCTTTCATTTATCTCCTCCGGTGAAGCTTGATCTTAGGCAAACTTGTTTACCTACTGTTTTGCTAATTAACTAAAAATGCCACACATGATAATTTAGCAGTCAAAAAGATAACTGAAACCTTCCATTAACATAACATCATAAGTTAATCGTTTAAAATAAATTCTAATCAGCTTATAAATAAATGACCAGTACAACATATTATTACTCTACAAAAGGAACTTAATGGTCTTTATCGGCATCAGTTTTCAGGAATGTTTCATACTGGTCTTCAGACATCAACTCCTTGAATTCATCCTCATTTGCGAGCTTCAGTTTGAACAGCCAACCTTCCTTGTAACACGACGTGTTTATAAGTCCAGGTTTGTCCTCTACGGCTTTGTTTTTCTCTGTAACTGTTCCACTGACGGGAGAATAGACTTCACTGGCTGCTTTAACACTTTCTAAGGCCCCACATTCGTCACCGGCTTGTAGCTTGGTTCCTACATCTGGTAGTTGTGCGAAAACAACGTCTCCAAGAGATTCCTGTGCATAGTTGCTTATTCCTACAGTGCCGGTTCCGCTGTCCACAACAATCCATTCATGACGGTCCGTGTACCTTCTTGCAGGGCTGTCTGTGCTGTACTTGTGTCGCAGCTCACAGTAAGTCTGTTTCAGATTTGATTGTACAAGACAGCTCCTTGTTAGGTACTGTCTGGTAGCTTGGAAAAAATACCTCTGGAGCACCATGTTGATTTATCTGGAAAGTAATGGAAAAACAATGGTGAACAAACCAGTGTGGTGATAAGATATACATAATAGAATCAAAAATTGTTATATCTAAGATGTGTGTGATGTCTCTGTGGGTTTAATTGGCAAGATTATTCTGTATATTTGGGGTTCAGGGTATGGTTTGAACCTGAAGAGCAATGGTGAATCATACATAATTCATGTATGCAGAAACCGGTAGGGCACGGCCTACAAGGCTGCATTTTATAAAACTGCAATTCATAGTTTAACATGAAAATTCAATGTACATTGTGTAGCCTAGTCTGCCTAATTTTTTATTTGTGGGTTAAGCAACTTTCAATGTACATTAAATTGTCGCAGTAAACCACAAATTAATTGTAGTTCTATGAAATATTAATACAAATCGTAGTTCTATGAAACATTCTGAAGTGAGGTGAGGTGAGCATGTCCTACCCAGCTCTACTCTATCAGCGCCAATATCTATAGCCACAATGCAATCTTTTTATAAATTATTCGAATTTGAGATTGAACTACTTGTTTCTATCTATGTAAATCCCAAAGTTGTTGAAATAAGTGAAAAACTTACTGTGTAAAGATAGTAAGAGCAAAATCACCTTTTTCCACACAAGACCCAAATTCACAATGAACTCTGAGAGCTCATTCCATTGTAAATTACTTAAGAGCTGCTAAGGGATATGGAACATTGTATAAATAACAAGAGAGATAGGCAATGGACATTAAGATAACACTGACCTATTGAACTGAAGAGACAAGGATGGAACGAACTTATGGTAATATGTTATCGAGTTAGAACAGATTATTACATAAAATAAGAATCAGATTCATGAACCAAGATTTAGCAAAGTTCTACTACCTAATAATTGTATGTTTTATTAACTGAAAATTTTATTGCGTATTTACTTCGAAGAATAAAATAGATAATAAAATTCAGTTGACATCTAAGCATTGTTACTGCTCTAAACCCAATCTTAATAAAATTATCGTCAGCTTATTTATTGCAAGAAGTCATTAACTGCAAAAGCTCACTATCAACATTTTTTTAAAGGTATGAACATAGAGATGTATCGAACAATGATACAATAGTGGTGTTTTAGTATCAGGCATTATGTTAACGATGTTATAGGGAATAAGGAGGAGGAAACACAACCATTAACTAACACGAACTAAAAAGTCCTTTTTCTTCCAATAGTGAATATGTCGGTTAATGAGTTCTTGCAATAAGCCGACGTTATGTAAAAGCTAAGAATAGCAAAGAGAAAAGATTCATATGGTAACTTACCGTTTTTGGTAATAGCTTCTTTAGTTGAGATACAATATCTATAATGTTAAGCAATTCGTATTGTCTGTATACGAATGGTATAAACTTCACTACCATTCACTACTAACAGTGTAAGCTCCGCTGAAATCAATTTTGATATGTACCACAGAGAAAATAATCACTACGTATGTACGGAAACGAAACTAACAAAACATAGGTTAGAATTAAGTTTTGTTCAAAAACCATAGATCACAGATCAATCTATCTGTCACGCACGGCAATGAAAATTATTGTACGTTTTCGAACGAAACTTTGCATGGTCAACATTTTACTGTGTGTAGCACAGAGAATATAATCACTACGTTGTGTGTAGTGCACTATGCTGTTAAGTAAGCTGCTAGTTTTTTATGCTGTTAAGTAAGCTGCTAGTTTTTAAAGAAAATGTGAGTGTTTTCTCGTGGTCCCATAAAGATCGAGATGCTATAGTACCACACTATAGTCGAAGTATGCAAAAGTGTGCTATGCAGTCCTTAGTCTGGCCTCTGGGCTGCGCCCAAGGATTGACTGCGCCTTATAGACTCAAGGGGTCCATAAGCCACCTCCTTATGGCATTAATAAATAAAAAGGTCTTTGGAAAATGTATTAATTTATTTTTCGATGTTACAGTAAGTACAAGGTACATCAAGGTTTGATCAAAATTTCAAGGGATCGCCTTTACCACGATTATTCGCTAGAGGATAGTCAGTCCCACCATGAAAATATTTCTTTCAAATGTAGTTTATAAAAAATAGTCATAGTATTATTTCTGCATAGAGTTATTTACAATATAGTAGGTACGATATTTTATACAACATACGAAAGTTCTTGTGGACTTATCACTTGATATATTACAGGTAAATGCGGTCCTCAAACACAATAAATAGAGTGTGAAATATATTTCATTTATGGCTGGCCCGTTATACAAAGTCGGGCAAAATCACTTTGACAAAGTTCTATTCGAGTACCAGCGAAATGCTATGAAGAACTTTGTCACAGAGCATGTTTTCCTTCAAAACATACTAACTCTGCTGGTGAAGATTGGCGACCATTAACGGTCCGACCGGCACAGGCCGTGATTTTTTGCCTGCATTGTGGTCTCTAACCTTTTAAGAATTTAGGGGTTAATTTAGTTTGCATCGTATCGCTCTTCTCCGTCTCGTAACATGGACAGAAATTTATTAAACTGCAAAGGGCTTCCGTATCACGTGATTATGTTTTTACCTGTCACGGGATCACGTGTCTCGCTCGACAAGGTGTCCGAAATCTAGGTCACACGAGAGGTTAATTACTTAAAATATTGAAGATATGACACTTTATTGAAACGAGACTTAATAATTTTTCATACATACAAACTCACGCCTGTACTCCATAGGGGTAGGCAGAGACCAGGGACTGCCACTTGCCACGATCCTGATAGATCACTTAGGCTGCCTCAACATTCATCAGTCGTTGCATCCACGCACGTCAGTTTTGGGTATTCTTTATCTCGCCCTAATAATTTAATAATTTTTCAATTTCCTTGTAATCAATCGGCCCACACTGCTGCTGAAAATAGCCCCAAGGTACGCCATTTATTTACTAGTAATCTGCCTCAGGTGGTCAGTCTAGCAAGCTGGTGGGCGTCCTACAACGCTTTTGCCTGTTCGTAGTCTCCAGTCGCGAACCTCAGCCGGAAATCAGACTCACCAAATGTGAACAAAATAAAGAAACAATTAAAAGATATTTAAAACACACTGTATTTTTATGATTCAAGATCACATGGAACGATTCTTTCATCTTATATTAATGAGATAACACGAAAATATGCTCATTTAATGTACAGCTCCCGAATAAAATGTAATTCATGGCCCCTCTTTGATTTTTTAAGATTCTATGTTACTTCGATTCCAGTCTAAAGGGTAAATCCCTTTGTTTTCTCAGGTGTAGTGGGTTAGATCCCTGCTTAGGCAAGCAATATTGAAAAAATCTCTGAAAGTACTTCTTATATTAGAAAATTAAGTCTCCTTCCATTAAAATTTCCATTTTCAATATTTAAATTACTTTCCTACCGTGTAACACAGCTGTGGGATACCATGTACACTCGTAAGCTCTGCTTTGGTAGCTAAGCGCCAACAAAGGACAAAAGTAACTCCGTCGAAGTAGTTTTTATCAAAGTCCACTTGCTACAATGGACACGTATCCAAGTTCTTCACTTTAGTTCATAGCGAGATTTCATGGTTGCATTTTACGCCTTTTTTTATTACACACACAAGTGATCCAAGCGGATATTGAAGTGGTCCAAATCCACTTTGATACACGTTGCCACGGTCAAAATGGCGTCCCTTTCAAAGTTACTTCGTCCAAGAATAGTCTCTGACGTGGTAGTGAACGTTTTACTTATAAACCAACGAGGCAGTGAAGTTGTTTGGTCCTTCGAGCCGGGTGTAAACATGTGGAATGTTATTTAGCCGAGATTAACATTACCGAGGAGACCAATGTCTACGTAAGTCCTCCACTGTATGGAGTTGTCTGATTTAAACTACTCCGAACTGTCAAATACATATAATTTGACACTTTGGAGTCGTCAAAACCCGATGGAGTGGACAGTTACGTGATAGAAGGTTTGGTTCGTCTCCGTGCCGTGGGGCGGACGTTGAATTAGCTATAATTTAGGAATACTTATATATTTCAACTCTTTGGCTCGTTTGCAGCTTCTTCAGCAAGCTCGGGAAATAACTCCGCCAGACACAAGTCCAGTAAATTGTACACCAACTGGAACAAAACAAACAAGTAATGATTACTTTTTAAAATAGGTTCCATGTGGCGCCGGATTAAGAATAGCATCACTCCATTTCCTTCCGTGGATGTCGTAGAAGGCGACCAAGAAAATCAATCAGGTACCAGGAGACGGGCAGCAGCGTCTTCCTGAGATTCCAACCGCATACTGCGATCGCCAACCCGCCTGTCAAGCGTGGTGATTATGGCAAAACCCTTCATGGTTATGAAAAAACCACGAAGGATGCCTGTGTCCTGCAGTGGGCGTCAAATAGCTGATGATGAATGATTAGGTACTTGTTTAGATCAGTGCTTCCTAACACTGGTTGTTGTATACAACATTAACGGCCCTATTTTTAAACACACGACTGTAAACTGCCTTTGAGGAGTGCTTTAGAGGAATCGTTTTTTTTATATATATATATAAGGCCATAAGTGTTTGATATAGCAATTTTTGTCAACGCTTTTTGTCATTTTTAATAAAATAAAATCTCTAATGCAGTAAACTAGTTACCAGAGACTACAAGACGTGATGTTTCGCACGGTCTACAACAGAATTGGTAAAAAATAATTGAAAGATATTGAAACCTATTGGTTATTTTCTATCTAATAATGTGTAGTTTTAGCTCAAATACTCACCGGTTTGCTTAAGTAGTGACTTATGACGTCACTTTTCATGGTCATCTGCTTCCAACGAGAAGCGTTTATTTCGAGTTAGTAATTCATATTACTAACTCCAAAGACTTTCGTGCCGATCCTCGAATAATATACTAGTCAAAAACGAGTGATTTAATTTCAAACGAGCCAGCCGCCGCCCGCTGCTACAGCAATCTCATCGAGGATTGTGGTATGTAGATGACAGCCAGCTAGAAAGGCGTACTTCCTGACCAGTTCTACCTCCTCACCAGTTTGTCAAGCCCTGGTCGCTGCACCATGATGAAAGCCTTCCCGAGCCAGTCTGCAGCAGCCCGCCGCCCGCTGCAGCACTCATCTCACCGAAGATTCTCGCTAATAGCTAGCACTGCACCAGCTCCCTTTGAAACGAGCTAAAATCGCTCACCAGTTTCTGGTCAGTAGCTCGCACTGAGCTTGCTCCCTTTGCAGATGGCATAAAGGCGTAGTTCCTGATGAAATTGTCAGTAGTTTGTTAAGCCGGGGGCGCTGCACTGGTGAAGGCCTGCCCGCGGCTCGCATCAACCCGCCGCCCGCCGCAGCCGGTATACTGGCCAGCGGCCGGCGGCGCGTCTGCTCCCTTTGCAGCTGGCTAGAACGGCGTAATTGCTGAATGAACGCTGACAAGTTTATGTCCCAGACACTGCACTAGGGAGAGTCTTATCCCCAGCCAGCTGTCTGCTGCAACAGCCATCTCACCAGGTCAGCAGCTGGTATCATACCTGCTCCTTTTGCAGCCAACTAGAATAGCGTAGTTCCTGATCGCTCATCAGTTGCCAAGCTCTGTTCGCTGCACCATGACGAAGGCCTTGCCGTGCTAGTCTGCAGCGGCCCGCCGCCCGCTACAGTTTGCAGTAGTCATCTCACTGAATATTCTCGCCAGTAGTTTGAACTGCACCAGCTCTCTTTGAAATAGCAAAACTGCGTAGCTTCTGATCGCTCACCAGTTTCTGGTCAGTAGCTGGCACTGAGCTTCCTTTGCAGCCAGCTAGAAAGGCGTAGTTCCTGATTAAACTTTCACTAGTTTGTTAAGGCCATCCCCGCCGTCCACTGCAGCAGCCACCGCGGCAGGAATCCTGGCCAGCAGGAGGCGCTGCACTGGCCCCCTTTGCAGCTGGCTAAAAAGGAGCTCGCTCACCGAGGATCCTGGTCAGTAGCTGGTAACACGCCTGCTCCCTTTGCACCAAGCTAGAACCAGTTTCTGGGCAGTAGCTGGTGCCGATGCAGCGCCGTGGATTCTAGTCAGTAGCTGGTACCGCGCCTGCTCCCTTTGCAGCTGGCTAGAAGACGTATTTCCATATTCCTCACCGATTCGTTAAGCCCGGGGCGCTGCACGAGCGCGAAAGCTTACCCCGCCGTCGGAGCAGCCATTTCACCGAGGATTCTAGTCAGTAGCTGGTACCGCGCATGCTCCCTTTGCAGCTGGCTAGAATACGTAGTCGCAGATTCCTCGCCGGTTCGTTACCGCCATTTCACCGAGGATCCTAGTAAAAGAAGCTAGCCGATACCGCGCCAGCTTCTTTCGCAGCCAGCCGGAAAGGCCTAGTGCCTGATGTAATCGCTCACCAGTTTGTTAAGCCGCGGGCGCTGCAGTAAGGCGAAGGCCCGCCCCGCGGCCCGCAGCAAGCCGCCGCCCGCCGCCGCCGCCGCCGCAGCAGGGACGCTGGCCAGCAGCTGGCGCCGCGCCTGCTGCCGCTGGCGGGCCGGCTCACCGCGCGGCGGGGACTTCTTGCCGAATATGAGGCCTGGGTGGAGCGAGACTAAAATTACTGTACAGTACGTTACATAAACTCTCGCCTTTAAACCCGAAAGGGTAGGCAGAGACCGGGGTTTGGGACGATCTTGACGAGACCTCTTTCGCTTCATTAACAGTAATTACGCACAGCGCACTAGACTCTGACTGACCCTCTAGGATAGATGCGTGAATTTAGAGTGGCGGGAATCTAACAAATCGGCGAATACAAGATGGCCCAGGTTTGAATCTTCCCAAAATGGCGTCTATCGAGACAAAATGGCGGATCTAAAACGGCCGAAAGTAAAGACAAAATTCTGGCTGCATCTTCGAGATATGTATCTTTTTTACATATCTTAGTTTGTGGGTATATTAGTTTGGGATTTATTTCATCGTTTGCTTGACATATAATTTTATTATTTTAAGTAAGAGTAGTTGACATTGGTTGATGGTATAGGTGCTGGGCAAGCCTACTCCATCTAAAATACAATGTTTCAGGCACTGCAGCGTCCGAGTGATCCCTTAACCCATCTAGTGCGACTGAAGGTGCCACTGGACGCTGCATAAATCATGTCACTACGTAGATGCAAAGGCCTAAGTTTTTCAAAATTGGTTGATAAATATATATTTTTTTCATAACAAACATGGTACACCTTACAAGGCGAAACGTGTGTGGCGAAATTTCTGCACTGCATAAAGACACACTCATGTTTTACAAATAAAGTTCTTTATCTATGGTTGCCTGGAAGAAATTGCTCGTAGTAATAAGGCCGCCAATTGTACTGCGATTTATTGAATTTCTGTTAATGTAACCTTTGTGTACAATAAAGAATATTCTATCTATCTATCTTATTTTGATGCGTCTAATCTTTTGTACCAACCTTGTCCCAATTTAATGAGATGCGCCAGCCGCCGTTCCGATAGCGCCCGCCTCAACGTGGTATCCAGGAGCGACGCAAGCGCAGCATCGGCCGCCTCTCGCGCTACACTGAGCGCGCAGCCCACTACACTCGACACTATTGTACGCACCTTTATTATCTTTATCACTGGAAGGGAACGAAAATTTATGTTTTTAATTGATTTTTCAACATAGATCCCATGTGAAGCTTGATAAACAAACTTCACATAGAAAGACAAAATGAAAGTTTATTTTATTATACGCGATGTAGGGATTTGTGGTGGCTATAATTTTTTATGCAGCCTATATACGCCCCATTGCAAGGCACATGACTTTTCTCAAAGAGAGAGAGAGAGAGAGTATGGGCCTAATCACCACGCGTGCCCACTGCAGATTGACAATTTCCAGCGCTGTGTGAACACCTCACTCAGGTTTCCTCACGATATTTTTATCCTTCACGCTTAGCGAGTGGTATTGCTACTACAACGTCACAAATGTACGTAACTTAGAAAACGAAGTCATTAGTGCATGGCGGGATTCGAACCCACGACCTCCCAAATGAGAAGCCGGCGTTCTACCGCTCCGCTATCCCGTATGTTGGTTGGCCTCACAAAAAAACTGGCTTTTGCATCTACGAGATGATCTATACAGCGTCCAGTGGCACCTTCACTCACACTAGATGGGTGAAGGGACCACTAGGACGTTGCAGTGCCTGGGCCATTGTGTATCAGATGGAGTAGGCTTGCCCAGCACCTACACCAGCCTGACAGCTTAGTCGGCCTACCCCACAGGAAAGACAAGTCAATACGTGCCTTACTAACTGAAAATTTTATTTTATTTCAGGCTCGTTAAAAAATTACCTTGTATCTTAAAAAAAAACCCCGTCAGCATGGATAGTACGAGGGCACGAGTCACGCGTTTTGCGCTAAAATGCCAGAATTTTACAATTAATATAGTGGATCGTCGCGACAAGCGTTGTCGTACCACCAATGCAGGTGTTTTCACAAGACAAAAAATCGCTTAACTTCTTTTATAAGATATTTGCACGGGAAACCTACCAAAGTCTGGCTACGACGATCCCAGCGGAGTTCTCTAGCGCTCACTCTTTCTCTAGTGAAACTTACAAACACTCTCTAGTGTCGACAAACCCTTGACTATGTGGGACGAAACGTAGCCCGACGCCCGAACTCTAGTTTCTTTTCTTTCTCTCTATAGTGCCATTCACAGAGGAACAGAGGTGGTGCGTGAAGTTCTGGCCTATGTGGGGCGAAGCAAAATGGTCGCCGAGGACGCTCGAACTCAAGTTAGTGACACTCGCAGAGGAACGTAAGGTAGGGCGAGAATATCCGCGGTGTACTACGAGGGCGAAGTGTCGACGACGAATCGGCTAGGCTCTAAGCCGAAGTTGTCGGCGAAGACGTAGATTAGGTTAGACGTTCGTGTTTCCTCTTTCTCTAGTTTCTATCTCTTTTACTCTAGCGACGCTCACAGAGAAACATGAGGTAGGGCGAGAAACTATGGACCTTATAGGGCGAGGCGTCTCTACGCCTAAGTGGTCACCGAAGACGCCCGTGTTTTTTTGACAGACTTTGTAAAGACACTCACAAAGGAACATCAAGTGATGCGAGAAGCTCTGGACTAAGTGGGACGAAGCGTCTCGGGCGACGAAGCGGCTCGGCTCAACGCCGAAATTGTCGCCGAAGACGGGCGAGCGCAGATCGCGCGCGGGCGGCGCAAGCGCAGGGGAGACCTCTTCGTTCACTTCTTCGGCTTCTTCCACGTGGGGGAGCTTGCTGTTGAGAAATATTTCGGTTTATTAGATCATTAGATCACGTTAGCATAAGATAAACTCACGCCCGTATCCCGGAGGGGCAGGCAGAGACCAGGGTCTGCCACTTGCCACGATCCTGATAGATATCTACGTCAGATATGGATTACGGTACGTTATTACATACTTAGTACTAACTGCGCGGGTATTGACTAAAGATGGCCGTTGAAGTAGCAGATGTTTCAAGTTTCAATGTTAAAGTAAAAGATAAGATTTATATGAAACTTGGCACATAATTAGACCATAATAAAATGGCATGCACGTGGGTGTTAGTACCGCACCGCACACACAGTAGTAATAAACAAATCGTCTTATAAATCAATTTCTTACGAATTGTTTCTTAGGTAAAGGTGGTGTTCTGTAGTATTGACGTCAAACTAATCAGATGCTTACTTTATATAGCAATACTAGGTGAGTCGGCAGACGTTTTGCTATATTGTTTTGTTTGTTTGTGGAAATAAATAATTCATTCATTAATTCATAATAATTAGCCTACGACCTACTCTTAGACCAATTATAAAAAAATAAAAAATTAGATTTAAACCGTAGAAGTCGTACGGCTGACGCTCACATTCTAAAAAAGAAAAGTAATTTTTTCAACATCATACAACATCATAAAAAGATTGCAATACGGGCCTCTCAATTCAATTCAATATTATTTATTTAACAAAAAACATAGGAAAAAATAATTACCTAGGTACTTACGCTATACAATTACACATGTTTGATTAAATAACTACAGAACTCGAAGCAGAGCGAAATCCTTCCAAACAAACACAAAATATAAATTTGAGGATGAAATGTCGTAAAGCCATTTTAGGTGAAAATGGGCTTTGAATGCAGTCATACTCAGTTTTTCAATCTGTATATAGTTATGTCGTTTTCTCAAATTCGCAGAAAAGATACTTTTAGCTCTGTGCTTTTAGTAAAATATGCTGTAAAAGACACTGATGCTACTCAATTTTGGTCGTAAAAGACTTCATTGACAAAAATTAAGCAAAAAACTTTTTTTAAATGTACTCATGGCTTATACTGAAATTGAAAATTGCAACTACTGCAGTACATTTTTTGCTGTAAAAGCCATTGGATGCAGGATTTTTTGTAGTATAAGTCAGGCTAACTTCTAAAGGTAGACTTCTGTGCATCGCGGCCGCTCGCAGCCGCGCGCGATAGATCGCGTGCGAAGGAAACAGCGCCATAGTCATTGTATGAAAATGTATGGCGCTGTTTCCTTCGCACGCGATCTATCGCGCGCGGCTGCGATCGACCGCGATGCACGGAAGTCTACCTTTAACTACCAAACATTAAGTTGAATATTTATAAAACTCGTCACATTTTAAGTATATCTGTAATTATTGCCTTAATATTCATTTAAAACCAAAACCGTCATTTAAAACCAAAAAGATGTAAACCATTATAAATTACACTCTCCTGTGTAAATTCGTTAAACTCGGTTTTTACTACGTTTCTCCCCCAAAGGATCCAATCACGTGCACTTTATATAGATATAAATGGTAGATGCGATAGTAGAATTTGTGGAAAAACTGGAGCCTACACTAGATCAGTAATCTGTATTAAACAGAAGAACATTATCCTTGTCCTATGTGACTTGTTTTTCCTTTGTACTTGTTATGCCTTTTTTTCTTGAGGTGCGTTAATTTGTCCCAATAAATGTCTTTCTATCTCTGTCTACGGTGGCATTGTTATTAGAGAGAAAAAGAGATAGAAGGGAGACTCCCTGCGGGTTAAATTTATCACACTCACATAGCCTGAAACCTCTCAGCGTCTGCACTAAGGAGATAGCCCCTCAGGAACCCTTCCAAGTGCTGCCCCTTCTCCTTCCTCAGCTTATGCGCGACGGACTGGTAGATGTTGGTGAGGTCAGGTGCAGTGGACAGGCTGGAGGCCGCCGCCATCAGGGAGAAGTCCCCTTCCACGGTAAGGAACAAGTGGAGCAGGGAACTGGACTGAAGGATGCTCTTCTGCAGGAGCCGTTGGAGGAAGTCTTCGTATTTGTAGCGAAGGGTTTCGAGTGGGCTGTTGTCCCTGTGGTGGGTGAAATACTGTTGTTAGTGATAAGATAAGAATATTCTTTATTGCACACAAGAAGCGAGCCATAAAATATGAAAGTTACAATGAAAAAGGCCTTATTGCTAACAGCAATTTCTTCCAGACAACCTTGTGACGGAAAGGTTTCCGAAGGAGAAAGGGAGACGGGTAGTTGGTGCAAATATGAATAGTACATACTTAAACTTAATAATAAACTTACATAAATCTTACTTAAATAATTGTTATAAACTACCACATAAATAAGTTACAATACCTATATGTCAGAGGAGGATATAATATATATAATATACCTACATAGAAAGAAAAAGCAATCATGTACTTATTAAAAACTTAATTTACAGAGATAGATACAGTTCTTTTACCCTATTATTTATTAGTGGTTATCATTGTAAAGTAAACCCAGACCGGCATAGTCGTACGCGGTGATAGCGCAGCGGTAGGACGCCAGCATCACATCTGGGGGCTCGTGGGTTAGAAACCCGGTAGGTACCTGTGACTTTGGTTTCTAAGTTATGTCAATTTGTGAAGTTATAGTAGCAATACCACTCGCTAACAGTGAAGGAAAACATCGTTTAAGTTTATAAAAATTGACACTCACAGAGGAACGTAAGGAACACACTGTTTTAACATGTTATCGTGTTACAAAATGTTTTATAACGTTATATAGCTGCTGCGTGGGAGCACCTTTAGTTAGTTTGTATAACACGCTGTTTGAAAGTGTCTTTAAATTTTCGGCGTCTGGTTTGCAGCCGAGAGATAAGAGCGCTCAGGCCTCTCACACATTAACACGATACGACGCCGTCGCGTCGTACTAGGAATTACGACGCGTTAATTTGGCTTTAATTTGGCTTAAATTAGTATAACTAATAGCGAATATCTAGTAAACTCATAACTAATCGTTACTTATTCAACTCAGAGCTCAATATTGGTCCAAAATTTCGCTCAAATTAAAGCCATATTGTGGTAGTTAGGAGTTGTGGTAGCTGTTGTAGTTATGGTAGCTATGTTAGGAGTTTCATTGCGTGATCGAATCAGGAATGAGGAGATCCGCAAAAGAACCCGAGTTACTGATATAGCTCAAAGAATTGCTCAGTTGAAGTGGCAGTGGGCGGGGCACATAGCTCGGAGAACTGATGGCCGTTGGGGCGAAAAATTTCTGACCTGGCGACCGCGGACCGGACGACGCAGCGTGGGCAGGCCCCACACCAGATGGTCTGACGACCTGGTTACGGTGGCGGGGAGTCGCTGGATGCGGGCGGAACAAGGCCGGGAAGCTTGAAAAATCATGAGGGAGGCCTATGTCCTTCAGTGGGCGTCAAATGGCTGATGGCTGAAAGCCAAATTAGGGCGTCGTAGCACGACGCGACGTCGTATCGTGTTTATGTGTGAGAGCGCTCACCTCCGCGAGGGCAGCGGCAGGTCGTGCTGCGCGCGCTCGCCGTCAAACTCGGCCAGCTTGCACATAGGATATTTTTCATCCCAGAAATTACTCACTCCATGCGAACGAAGTCGCGGGCAAAAGCCAGTATTGGATAGTTTTTATAACACGCTGTTTGAAAGTGCCTTTAAATGTTTGGCTTTTCGTTAGCAGGCGGTAGCCAAGAGCTCTCACCTCCAAACCTCCAAAGTGTCTGGGAACGGTGGCATGCCGCCGAGACACTCGAGCATTCAAGTTGGCCACCGACTGATTAAAGTTTGAAAATTACACACCTTACAAGAAAATATTGTACTGAAAATCGACTTTTTCATAGAAAACCGCTCTTCTTAGTACCATTGGTGGACGTCAATTTTCGTCTTCCGGTTAGCAGGCGGGCGACAAGTGTAAGAGCGCTCACCTCCGCGAGGGCAGCGGCAGCTCATGCAGCGCCCACTCGCCGTGGAACTCGGCCAGCTCGCCGCGTGTGTGCGTGCGTGTGCGCACTTCTGGTACAGTTTGACTTCCGGTTAGCAGGCGGGAGACAAGTGTATGAGCTCACCTCCGCGAGGGCAGCGGCAGGTCATGCAGCGCGCGCTCGCCGTGGAACTCGGCCAGCTTGGCGCGCAGCAGGTGGAAGTCGTGCTCGCTGCGCTGAAGCGGCCAGAAGGCGGCCGGCTCGGCCCGCTGCACGCCCAGCGAGAACACGCGCACCGAGCCGCGCCGCGGCGCCGCCTGCTGCATCGACACATTCGGGCCCGTACACTAAGCTGCGACGCGACGCCGCGTCGTGCTACGACGCGTTCGTTTGGCTTCAATTTGTATTCATCATCATCATCATCAGCCGTTTAACGCCCACTGCAGGACATAGGCCTCCCTCATGGTTTTCCGAACTATGAGGGGTTTTGCCATAATCGCCACGCTTGGCAGGCGGGTTGGCGATCGCAGTATGCGGTTGGAATCTCAGAAAGACGCTGCTGCCCGTCTCCTGGTAATTGATTTCCTTAGTCGCCTTCTACGACATCCACGGAAGGAAATGGAGTGACACTATTCTTAACCCGGCGCCACACGGTAATTACGCCAATTTGTATTACTAATCGTGAATATATTATTATTTTTGTTGCACTAATCCGTGCTGAGGATAATTTTTATAAAAACCTATTTAAATTTTAAATTTCGCCGGTGCCTGCACTTGCCCATTAGCTCCGGTTGGGAGAGCGCTGGCACGGTTACCTAGAGGTCATGGCATGGGTGGAATTTTTAGCCTCAAAATAGGTTTTTAATAATCGTGAATATTTAGTCAAATCATAACTAATCGTGACTTATTCGACTCAGAGCTCAATATTGATTCAAAATTTCGCTCAAATTAAAGCCAAATCAACGCGTCGTAGCACGACGCGACGTCGCATCGTGTTTATGTGTGAGAGCCCACATTCGGAGCCGTACACAAAACTGCAATGCGACGTCGCGTCGTGAAAAGCTGCGAGCTCGCGCGACGCGTCGCAACTTGCGAATTGATTCGCATCGGCGTTCATAATAGTAAGTAACCTGGATGATCGAGCTTTACTCGGTTATTTTTTTGGTTAATCGTGTTTTACGAAATTATATTTAGATACGATGTTCATTTAAAAAACCGGACAAGCGCGTGTCGGGCCACGCGCAGTGTGGGGTTCCGTAGAAAGAGGGTGTTTTATCTGTTTTACAGAGCTAACAACTTAATAAAAGTAATTGTCACGGATTTTGTACGCACGAAGGTTTCCGTTTATAAGTTGGTCGCCTATTACTCGTCAACTTGCGAAGCCTACTTAGCCGTGATAGTTTTCCTCTTAAGTTCATTATATGGACTACTACAATTTTTTCACATTTCTACAATCCACCGTTTAGCCAGCAAAGGTATGATTCCAGTCCCTTTCTTTACTGATAAGAAACACTTTAGTGTGCTTCGCTGTCTGCAGTGTTTCGCAGTAGGAACGCGCCCACGCATGCCAGCCCCCAGGCGGCTCCAAGACTTGCTCTTCGTTAGGCAGTCGACAGCCTTGGGGCCTGCGGCCTCCCCGACGGTCTCGGCATTCGGCCTCGCCAAAAATATTCTATAGTTGGGTCTTAGGCGTGAGAATTTGTATGATCTCGGCCTTCAGATTCAGCCTGAAAGGAGTTTAGTCCTCGGTCTCGCCACGGGGGGTTACTTCTGTCCGAGCCAGCGACGCTCACTCCGTGGCCTCGCTTAGTTAGTCCCGTCTACGTTTTGCACAGGCCCGCTCAGAGCTTCACTCTCCGCGTGAGATAGCTTCGACGTCCGCCTATGATCGTTAAAACCAAGTGCTAGTCGGACGCGCGCACGAAGAGTTCCGTACAAATATCTATACAACATTTGAATATTTCAAGCGTCTATCTGTTGCCGTTATAAATATCGAGAAAAAAACGGTAAAAAAATCACGTTTGTTGTATGGGAGCCCCTCATAAATATTTATTTTATTCTGTTTTTAGTATTTGTTATTATAGCGGCAACAGAAATAGATCGTATGTGAAAATTTCAACTGTCTAACCATCACGGTTTATGAGATACAGCCTGGTGACAGACGGACGAACGGACACACAGCGAAGTCTTAGTAATAGGGTGCCTTACCCTTCGGGTAAGGAATCCTAAAACCGACTGTTGTTTAGGAAAAAGCTACATGTTTAATACTAAACTTACCATTCAACATTTAAAATTTTCAGTTTCAAACTTATTTCTTATACCCAGATATCTGCAGAACGATCTGAAAGAGTCAGCAACACGCATCGCAAAAAAATACAATTTTAACCACCGGTTTCTCGTACACTAACAAGCTGTTAATCTTCTGTTAACAACTGTCAGTGGTTTTTATTGTATGCACTTTGGTCAATTGACAGCTATTAACAGTAGATTAACAGCGTGTTAGTGTACGAGAAACAGGGTGTTAAAATTATATTTTTTTTGCGATGGCTATATTGGCCATATTACAAACAACAAATTTAATAAAAACAGAATTTGCACGGATTTACTCGTTGTTTTTTTTTTTCATTTTACAATTATCCGACGTTTCGGTACTTTTGCAAGTGCCGTGGTCCCGGTAGACTGAAGTGACAGGCGTCTTTTTGAAAGCATTAACTGTTAGTTTACTACCCTCGGCAAAAAAATGGTTAAGTTACGTACCAATTTTAAATAAAGCGACCGCCAAAACTCTTCGCTACAAAATTTGAGCCAAATAATCGGGTAAATGGCAACATAAGGATCGAAAATGGCCGTCACTTGTACATTTCCTGCAACTTTCTCATACGTAAAGGGATACGTGGAAATCGCCTACCTGAAAGGTACTTACCAATCTCGTTTCTACGTGAGTCAGGACCACTTTGTACGTGCTCAAATCTTGCTCGAGCGCTTCCTCCGACGCTATCGTGTCCAGATACTTCAGTATATCAATATCGATGTTATCCTCTGACGCGTCAGTACTGGAGTTAGAATAGCTCTCGAACAGCTGTCCATCTAGCGTTTGAGACTTGAGGGCACCGCGCAGTTTGTTCGTGAGCCTCAGGGCTGAGTTGGCTAGATTTTCTTGTTGCCTACAATAAATAGTGAACAAAACATGGAGCGTTGGTAGCCTAGAGGGTAGAACATCAGACTCGGAAGCGAGAGACCCAGGTTCGAGCTCCAGTGCGGGCATGTACCTATGACTTGGTTTTCTAAGTTATGTACATTTGTGAAGTTATAGTAGCAATACCACACGCTAACGGTGAAGGAAAACATCGTGAGGAAACCTGAGTGTCTGAGCTATTCACATACGTCAGCGCTTGAAATCGCCAATCCACCGTGGGCACGCGTGGTGATTAAGCCCACACTCTCTCCCTGAGAGACGGCCTGTGCCCTACAGTGGGACGCATATAGGCTGATTATAAAACATAAGCATTCTTAACATAAAAAGGTGTCTCAGGTTGCACAAGACTTGAAGTTGATGTAAATCGTTAGTGATGGTATTCTAAGTAAGTTTAGAAGGAGGGAACGGGACGAAAAATCTACCCTAATTCAGGTGAAGGGGCAAAACAAAAAAATCTACCCTTTTTTGGGCATGATTAATATCCATGCTAAAGTTCAGCTTTCTAGTACTAACCGTCTCTGAGCTAAGCCGCGGACAGACAGACGGATAGACGGACGGACATGGCGAGACGCGTATAAGGGTTCCTTGTTGACTACGGAACCCGAAAAAAATGGGAACCCTAACAGTGAGTCTAAGTTAAATGGATGAAATAAATGGATGGAAGTCTTCACGTCTTAACGTGAACGCTGGGAGAAACATCAGCAAAAATTTTATATTATGTAGATAATGCATGGCATGATATTTAGTTTATAAGAGTGTATTATATAAAAATTTACACACCCATATGGGTAGAGCATTGTTGGTCTATACAAAACATAAGCAGCCTATATACGTCCCACTGTAGTGCACAGGCCTTGTCTCAGGGAGAGAGTATGGGCTTAATCACCACGCGTGCCCACCGCGGATTGGCGATTTCAAGCGCTGAGGTATATGAATAGCTCAGTCACTCAGATTTCCTCACGATGTTTTCCTTCACCGTTAGCGAGTGGTATTTCTACTGTAACTTCACAAATGTACATAACTTAGAAAACAAAGTCAAAGGTACATGCCCGCACTGGGATTCTAACCTGGATCTCTCGCTTCCGAGTCCAATGTTACCCACTAGGTTACCGCCGCTGTTGGTCTATAATCCTGTTGTAAAATCTATGTACCGTATGTTCAAGCAAATAAAATTGATTGATTGATTCTGAGCTGCTCATGGGTACTTACTTTTTTGTCAACTGCTTTTGATAGCCAGTTGGTATTCTTGATCCGATAACTAATTTGTAGAACTGAAAACAATAACAGTACATTTTTCCTCTATAACAGCACTAGTATTTACAGAAAAGACAGGTGAAATAAGAATGGATCGCATAACGTTGATTAAAATTTCTTTTATTATCCCGAATTATTGCCGGGGTTATTATAGGCGACACTTAAACGAGACACAGGTATGGGTGTGGGCTTGTCTGTTAATTTGAAACCAAATTGGGGGCAGTTATGCGCATCGTAATAACATTGTAAGTAATAATTATTTAGAAACAAGTCACAGTTAGCTTTTAAGGGGCTACCCGGAGCCAACTAACGCCACCATGGAACAAAAAACATATCTTCTTTTATAATACTTTTTTGCAAAAAGTGAACAACACAAATCACGATAAATGTGATAGCTATTTTTAGGCTCGAACGTAGGGCCAAGAACCTGGACTTTAAAGAAATTCTGGCAAAAGAGGCCATCTTTAGCCGAAATTGATTAATGTCGTATGTTTTTGCGGATTGGAAATTTCAAGCGCTGAGGTATGAATGTAGTAGTTGTGGTATATTTATTCGAGAAAACGCTTACCTCTTCACTGTGCAGAAACTTGGGCAGCATAATCTTTTCCAAAGCTGCGTGCGATTGTCTCGCCGCTTGGTACAGCGCTCGACTTGTCTGCAAATTTATCATTACATATTTTACACTTCAAGTGGAGGCCGTGAATTCGCAGGCCTGAATTATTGGTAATCCAGCTCCTTAAAGCCGGGTAAATTCATCGATCAAACGAAGAATGTGACTGAGTGTTGAAAACTTCTCAACTATTCTTTATCAAGTAGGTACTTGTTTACCAACCCAAAGGTTCGGGTTCGATGGCCAAATATTTAATACTATTTATGACACATCCAATCTAATCAGTCGGGGCCAGTTTCTGAATTAAGAATTTCGCTAAGTAAATAGTTAACTGTAGTGCTGTCTTTTCGATTGTCTCAAAAAAGAGCGCGACAGTTACTTAAGTGAAATTCTCAATTCAGATACCGGCCCTAGGTCCCTCAATGCTGAGGACCGTAGCCGCTACGGAGAGGATGGACGTAGAGTGCTCTATCTGGATTGGTCGGTCGTTGCGTGGACCGCCTAAGGAGGAATTATAAAATATCATATGGTATCCTAAATTACTGTACCGTTGACATTAAGTCCCGGCAGAGCGGCCATGATCCTCGGTATTGACGGACCGACTGATGTCAAACATACTTTAATTTAATGTATACTTCGGAACTTATTTACTTTATTATAACATTTATTTAGTTTCATATATCGAGCGAATGTGGGTGGAAGGACGGGTAAGGGACGTCCAGAGCGGACATACTTTGACCAAAAAGGGCAATTGTATTAGCAAAGGGCAAGATAAAAAGTTTCCGAAGCCGGCGTGCGTGCATGCGACGACTAATTAATGTTGCGGAAGCGAAAGTGATATGTCAGGATCGTGGCAAGTGGCAAGCATTGCTTCGGCCAGATGAAGAGAAGTTTGTAAAGAGGCTCGAAATTTCGCCGATGCCTGCACTTGCCCATTAGCTCAGTTGGGAGAGCGCTGGCACGGTTAGCCAGAGGTCACGGGTTCAAGTCCCGGCATGGGTGGAATTCTCTAAAGAGGTTTTTATAAATGGGATTGTTTAAATAATTCCCGACAAACCACTTGAACAAATTACTTTGTATTCCCACGGACGTATTTCGGAATCATGCTCTCAAGTGTGCTTCACAAACTCATCCCGACTGCGAGGATTTCTGTTCAAGTTATCTGCCGAGCATTATATCACAATTATTAATTACGTATCATCATCATCATCAGCCCACCTCTGCCCACTGCTGGGTATAGGCCTTTTCGCCATCACGCCATGCTTCGCGGTCTGTCGCCATTCGCATCCACGGGCCCCGTGCCGAACTGACCACGTCGTCCGACCACCGAGCTGGTGGTCTACCGGCTGACCGCCGCCCGATTCTCGGCCGCCACTCCGTTATGTACCAGATCGATGTTATTTATCATCAAAAGCTCTAGTCTAACCAACAAACTAACCTGCAGGCGCTTGATACTTCCAGCTTGGTCCGCTAGAATCAGTCTCAGCTCAGCTCCTAAGCTCGGGTCCAGCTGTACGTAGCTGGGACTTGCCGAGTCGAAATACGTGACGTAAATGTCCCACGCCTCGTTGGTTAGTGAGACCTCTTCGTTAGCCTGGAGGTCCGGGTTCAAAATCTTCAGCTGGAATGATTCTAGAGGCAAGAGAGAGAGTCAATAATAAATAAGATAAGATAAGATAAGAATATTCTTTATTGCACGCAAGAAGCGAGACATAAAATATGAAAGTTATATGTTTATTTTTTTATGTTAATTTGTTTTATTGGCTATAACTTACAGAGACACATCACATTTTAAAAGTTATACAAAATATTTTAAAAAACAGCAATATCACAAAACTTAAATACTTGTTGCAAAGCGAAAATACATAAAATACATAAGAAGCAATTCTTTTTTTTATTCTATATAACCAACATAGCAACCCTAACAAAAGGCAGGTTTTTTATGTAGATATAGTTTGATATTTATTTTCCTTATTTTATTAATTATCTATGTAGACACTCGTTTATATTGTACTAGCTGTGCCCGCGACTCCGTTCGCGTACATTTCGATTTTTACGAAGCAGCATTTGTATGGGGGCCACGTCTTATCATAACTGGAGCTAGAATTTAAATAGCCTATCCTGTGTCCCAGATGTCTATATGTTTTTATACCAAATTTCATCAAATTCGGATAATTGGTTTAAGAGTTATATACATACATACATACACACATACAGAAAAAAATTCTAAAAATCGTGAAATTAGTTTCAGTATCATATATTGAGCCTATAAACACAATATCTCTGAAAACAAACTAACTTACTCCATGACCGACCCTTACAGATTTATTATTAGTATATATATATATATATATATAAGATATAAGATAAGATAAGATAAGAAGATAAGATAGATGTATATTAGTATATAGATATTATTGTTCCATATTCACAAATTATGTAGCAGCTAAGTAGTAATTATTTTTTGTTCCTGCTCTACATGCCCTTTTCCCGCTGTTTGTTTAATGATCTAAACATCAAGGCTGATTGGAAGAAATTTCTCTTGAAATAAGTCGTCCAAGGTAATCGTGTTTTTTAAGTGCTACATTTTGTGTTTTGTGCAATAAAGTGTAACAAAAATAATAATTTTCGTGCATAGCCATTGCAACAATAGTAAGTCTTGTTTTGTATTAGAAAATAAACAAAAAGGGTATGCGTTTTTATCAAAGAGATGGCAAAAAATTGTTAATATATGACCAAAACATAGTTTTTTAAAAGGGTGTCTGTGTTTGTGTGTGCGTGTGTGTGTGTGTGTGTGTGTGTGTGTGTGTGTGTGTGTGTGTGTGTGTGTGTGCGAAGTAAGTTGTAAGTTAAAAAACCTATATAGAGGCTAAAAATTCCACCCATGCCGGGACTTGAACCCGCGACCTCTGGCTAACTGTGCCAGAGCTTTCCCAACTGAGCTAATGGGCAAGTGCAGGCATCAGTGAAATTTCGAGCCTCTTTACAAACTTCTCTGTATTACGTACGTTTAGCCTCTAGATAGGTTTTTTAAAAATGTTTTCAGCGCGGGTTAGTGCAACAAAAAGAATATAAGTTAAAAGTTGTTTAGACATTGGTTGTAGTCTTGGCAGGGTGCGTCACTCAGCGTGCTATGGAACGGGCTATACTAGAGGTCTCTTTAATGGACAATAACAATAACTTCCACACAACACAATCACTTGTCCCGGTCTCAAACTAGAACACTATGTGCTATGGTAACCAGGCAAGGACAGAACTATCTTCTCACCCAATCAATCCTCCCGCACTCGTCCACTACTGGACATAGGCCTCCCCCAAGGCACGCCACTTTTTATGTCCTCGGCCTTGCCAATCCAGCCGCTGCCAGCAATCTCCCCCGACTCGTCGGTCCAGCGAGCTGGTGGGCGTCCTACGCTGCGTTTGCCGATTCGTGGTCTCCACTCGAGAACCTTCGCATCCTTCGGCATACGTGACCAGCCCACTGCCACTTCAACTTGCTCTCATACTTACCGTGTCGGCTTAGCGACCCGAAGTGGGTCTTGGCCTCCGATACAAGAGGTCGCCACTTGTCTCTGACCTTCGCGGTCTCCTGCCAGTCGCCTGCCTGGAGCTTGCGCACGTCCTCGGGCACTTGAGACTGTTCTTATGTGGAGCTCGCACAATTTTACATTTTTTATTATGGTAATTTAGTAAACTTTCGATAATTGTGGTCTGAGGGTTTGAAGCATAAATAAATTACGGACATTTTAAATGTTTTTTTTTTTTCCTATATTAATTTAGGAATCAAATTCTCTCAGTCCAAAACTCAGTACAGGATAAGAAAAATATGCCTTGAATATCCGCAATTTAACTATCCATCACACCCTCAGACCACATTAATCAAAAACATACCTTTTATTACAATAACCAAAAATGTCAAATCGTGCGAGCGAGACAGCGTGCTCCACGTAAGAACAGTCTTAATCCTTCGAGCGATAGGCTATCTTAGTTAGTTAGTTAGTTAGACCTGAGATTTCCCCACTTAGCCTCATGGTTGGGCCATTGTACGTAGCAAAGCTGTGAGCTCACTCCAGCCAGCCTATCTCTTTCCAGAAGGCCAGCAGTGCTCTGATGTCACTACAGGCCTCCTGAAGGGATCCCAGCTTCCCAATGATGGCGGTCCGTTGCTCCTCCACGCCTTCACAGTGAATGGTCACGTGGGCGGGTGTTTCCTCTTCTTTGAGGCATCCCCGGCAAAGCGGGCTGTCGGTTAGTCCCATATCTTATGCAAGGGACAAATTCAATGTACTCACTTATGTCCTTATAAAACTGCAGCAGATGTATGTGGCTGGTGGACTTCATGTACTGCATGAAGGCGTAGAAGTACTCCTGGTCGGCGAGTACCGTCTCCAGGTCGATGCGGAGAAGCTTCGCGCGCTGCGCGTACACCGAGTCCGTGTGCCGGGCGAATGTCTCGAGGAATTCCACCTGAGGGGGCGGAAAAGAGATTTAGAGCTTAAGAAGGCCCCTCAAGGGCCAATTCCCATACAAACGTAGATTGGTTTTTATTTACAAACGACAAACCGGATCGCAATGTCACTTTACCAATACGTTTAGAGGACATACATTGAGGTTTGATCGTGCTTAGAATAATTGCGTTGCGTTTTACTTGTGTCCAGATGACGACATAATAAATGATACTAATTTTGAGTTTAACCAACTGGACACACGTGTGTCCAGTCTCTTGTGTCGAGTTAGTGAATAACCCGACGCGCCGAGTTGACATGTGCTCGCCATAGTTTTTATGAAAAGTCTTATGCGGCTCTAATTTCTTTTTTATTCTGTCATTCTTAGTTGTAAGCACGAGCAAACCTTGATTTGTGTCCTATAAACATATTGGTAAAGTGTCATTCCGATCTGAAAAAATGTGGGCAGGCAATGAAACCACTAATGAGCCCGACTGCTTGTTTATAATGGCAGAAACAATACTAGACGTGGATATCATATAAATAGATAACTCTTTATCGCACCCTAGAAATAATAGTTGCAGTGGCTGTTCAATTATTACCTAAGACTAGATGGAGGGAGGGAGTCTGAGCAAATCTTTTTTTTTCATATACGCCGTTGAAACAAGGGATATTTTTAAGGGTTAAGAAGAAAGTGGTTAAAATTGTCATAAATCAGGAAACTAGCGCTGCAGCCTCTAAGGCCGCTCCCTGCTGGAATCCTTGTCATAAATCAGGAAACTAGTGCTGCACCCTCTTCCTAATTGATCAATTATTGGATAGACTTCATAAGCTTGATTTCCAAGAGTTTGTGTGTTCGATTCCGTTATCGAATTCTTGTCATATATCACGAAACTAGTCCTGCAGCCTCTACCTAATTGGCCAATCATTGGATAGACTTCATAAGCTCGATTTCCAAGACTTGTGCATTCGATTCAAGCAAGCAGCAGTACTTTAATTTGTTATTATGGATCAGTTGTATTTCGATATTTGTGATGTGATAGTCTGGTTACCACAGCACAGCCTATGCTAGTTGGTGACTGTGCTGTGTAAATGTTATGTTTTGAGAACACTTACCCTGTAGTTAGGCGTTGTTGGCAACTGCGCCATAGTTTCGTCTCCAGTGGCGAGTATTATCAGTGTGTTTAGTATGTATGGATCGGCCAGTACATCTGTTAGTGACAGAAGCACCCAGCCGGCGAATATCTCCCTTATGAGGACGCGAAACACTCTGTGGAAGAGGTTTAATATTTAATAGCTGGGCTTACATATACTTTTGAACAATTTCTACTTTACAAATATCTATTAATATTTTTATATCTACTTTCTTGGCACCAAGTTCTAGCCTGTAGGTTCTATAAATTGCTATTATTATTACTGTAATTTCAGTTGCTCATTTTTACAAAACCGATAGTATATGCAATATTGTTTCTTTATTTGTGGCGCTAGTTAATACTTTAGGAAGTTACTCAAATTAAGGGTTTCCTAGTAAGCCGATCATTGGGGTTTTGGCTGGTGAAGACAGACATAACTCTTTTCAGCTTACGAGCTCTCCAAATCATTGTTGTACAACAAACTAAAAAAATAAAATAAAAAGAAATTTATTCAAAAGTAACAAATTTGCTTATGTTAAGAATGATATAGTTTGTAGTAGTAGTACACTTTTGAAATGGTCGGAGCCTCAGCATTAATACTGTTCGCATTTCCTCCGGGATTTCCTACACTAATTTCCGCCGGGATTTCCTACACTAATTCTTTATAAATAAAAAATTGTTAGGCATAAAGGTAGGCATTAAAAAGTAAAAAAAAATTTTTTAATGAGAATGAAAGCATAAACATGGAAATAAAATAAACAAAAGAGACCAGCCGGCGCCACAAGTAAGCATTTGATTTATAAATTTTTCCCAATTTCTTATACGGCATTGGTGATGCTCCGCAAATACTTGACCTCGGCGTTCCTGTTGTTTGCTAGTGCTGAACGGTCAGCTTGCTATCGAAGACGGACATAACTCTATTGAACTTACGAGTTCTCCAAATCGTTGTTCTTCAGCAAATACGGCATCACAGCATTGGTGACGCTCCGCAGATACTTGAGCTCGGCGTTCCTGTTACTAGCCGCGGGGTGGACGGCCAGCTTGCTGTCAAGCAGGTCTGTATCGGGCAGATCTGCGCAAAGCGTGTAGTGACGCATAGCGCAGGGCAGCAGCCGCTCCGTTATGAAGCGGGAGTAGTTTATCTGTGGGGGTGATAAGTGGATGTTTTAGTGGGTGTTTTATATTCGACAGCCTCGTTCGTCTAGCGATATCACGCTTGATTAAAAATAAGGTCATGGGCCCGATTCTCACTGGGGGCAGCCGTACTAATGGCCTCAGTCTGTGTGTTCGTGACGTCATGACGTGTTCGTGATATCAATCCGATGTAAAAACCTAACTGCAAAGTGGGTACCCGGGGCTACAAGTGATGTAAATTACTTCAGCCAGATGTCGCTGCCTGTACGTAATACAGAGAAGCTTGTAAAGAGGTTCAAAATTTCGCCGATGCCTGCACTTGCCCATTGATCAGTTGGGAGAGCGCTGGCACGGTTAGCCAGAGGTCGCGGGTTCAAGTCCCGGCATGGGTGGAATTTTTAGCCTCTCAATAGGTTTTTAGATAAACATCTGATTGACAGGGTTGTCAGATATACAATTGTCTATGGATAGCTCAGCAAATGTCATGGTGCAATACGTTTTTGGACTTGGGTAATGGATGGATAAATGGATAAACCGATAGATAATCCCGTCAGATAGAGTTGGCGCAAGCCAACCATACTAAGAGCCTTACTTATTTTATGTAATGATCCTCCGAATTTACTGTGTGCAATAAAGAATATATGAGTTGAGTCCCATACCTTCACAGCCCTCCGCAGCAAGCAAGCTGAGGCATACCGGAGCTGATGTCGCAGCTCGTCCACGAAAAACGGCTGCGTTGTGATCTTACTGTACCACGAGTTGACGAATTGCTCTAAAATTGTGTTGTAAAACTGTAACAAGACATTTTGCGATAAGTTGACCGTTTTCAGGATTTCATACCGCCGGGGGTCTAGCCCCTGAATTGATAGTCTACCACACCAAAATCCAGAGCATTTATGCAGTAACCAAAACATTCTGGGGTTGGCACAAATTAAAAATTAAAATCATAATTTGGTCCAGCCATTCTTGAGTTAATGGTGCAACTAAACAAATCAATAAAAACAGACAAAAAAATATAAACTGACTGTTTTATATAGATATTTTTTTATTTCAATACTTAACAGGAATCACATAATTTATTCATTATTACCTATTTAGGAATAGACAAATTTTTTTTTTAGATTTATATTTCTTTTAGAAGTCATATCTACATAAAAAAATCTTCAGAATTACTTTCTGCTTCACAATAAAGAGTAATACGTCCATTATCATATGTCATAGTGACTATTGACAGTTACCCAATCCATTCTCCAATAGATAAGCTTACTCACAATGTATAGTTAGTAAGAAAATAATTCTTGTATATAAATCTTTAGTAATTTAACTGTCAAAAACTACACACTTTACTATGTACGCTACATACAATGCCCCAGGTAATTAACTAACTGGCCCCATGTTGCTACTTACATCCTCTATAGCTTGATCGAGCTGCTTGTGCACGCGCAGCCCCGCCCAGGGCTCTGTGGCCGTCGGGTCATGCCGGGGGCAGTCCGTTGACCCGCAAGTTGGACAACTCTGCGGATGAAAAAGTGTAAGTACAAAAATCAAAATAAAAAGGTAGGTATACCTATTGTAGAAATACACCATCACTTGTTCTGGTTTCAAATTAGGATTCTATTTACCAAGATGTCACAATCATGGAAAAACATCCACACTGGGACCATCTGTACAAGTCAAAGTATGACAGGTTGTGTGATACAGCTAGACCAAAAAGACAGACAACAGCATTGTTTTGTTAGAAAATTTTAGAAAGTATGTTGTTATAATTTTAATTACACTAGATGACTTTGCCTCTGGAGGACTACAGCTGAAACGACAAAGTGTCCCACCACTTTCTTCCTTATAAATAAACAGAATTTCCTGGTCCACTTCTGGCTTAGATTCCAATGAGTTAAAAGGTTAAATAGCTACCATTAAATTTCCCCACAGCTGGCTGCCTTTGTCCACAGTTTTTTATTACACATGAACAATGTTTATAAATAAAAAAATCCTTTACAAAAAATCTTTTGGGATTTTTGAGACAATGACATATTGAACATTACTAATGTTTACTTATCTGTATACAAGACACATTAATTTTTACAAAATATGGCCATGTTTATAAGATGAATTAAAGTTTCTTGGTAGTGCAAGGAGATAAAACAAGTTCATTTGACTGGAGATCTACTAATGATCATTGAACCGTCGTGTTAGGATGTTAATAGCCGAGTAAGGTAATAAACAGTCTTTTATCTACAAACAAAAAGCTGTTCACACTTACCTTATTGAGTACCTCATCTTGGCCTTCTGTCTGTGGCTTGATCAAGTGATCTTCCTTTAATTTCTCTAAATATTGATGGAGGGCACTCGATTGTAATCCAAAATAACACACCGCACATCCTATTCCATAGCTTACGACAATCGTGGCGAAGTGAAATCTGCGACAACATAAACTGGGTTAGATACCTCGGAATGCACAAACAAAGGCTAAGAATCACCGGATGACTAAATTGTACCTGTAAAAGTAGAAAATCGCGACCATACAACCGAAAATGCCTGTATAAATAATATAATTTTGATTTGAATTATTTTCTGTAAACTTCGTTTGACATCTTTCAGACATGGCGGGGCGAGAAATGATTCTTGTTTGCTGTTTTTGTGAGAACATGTTGCACATGTTTTGACGTAGATTTGCAAGAACAAAACGCAATAATATTTCGTTTGAAAACTCTCTAGTCAGCACAGCAAGAAGGCACAATGCCCGCCTTTACAAGCCCGCAAGCCCGCGTATCGCTATCCCGCTTTTGAATAGGAATAAAGTGAAGATAGAAATGATGAAATAGGTACATCGCGTGGGATAGCGCGATTCATGTAAGGCGATTCATGTATGTAAGCCGTTGAAATAAAGTATCCAAGAGCATGCTTCGAGAAACGTAATACTCAGTTACATTCGTTATTCATCCGGATAAAATTTGAGAAATGTCAATCCAACTACAGCGCTGTTTCTGAACCGAATTACCGAAGACTGCAAATCAGTGTTCCAACCGTAGTGGATTTTCCAGTAAAACAGGTGGTTTCGACTCCTGCTTTAGTAGTAAAATATTGCTTTTAGTGGCTAGTGCATTTCTCTAGTGATTTTGTAAAATTCACATTAAAATTACTGAATATAGGTACTATCACTCCATCGCTAAGCAAACTTTTGAAATATTTAGCTGTATTAATATTATAAAAAACAAGCAGAGGAAAATAATAAGATTTTATTTTTGTTTTGTTAATGATCGTGTATTTTTTTTGTGTACAATTCATGTTTCTATTAATAAATGTCTTCCTTCTTACTTTCTTTCTTCAATGAAGTTAAATCTCTTAACTGCTATATCACACTAATATTATAAATGCGAAAGTTTGGATGTTAAGATGTTTGGATGGATATTTGTTATTTCTAGTTAGTTACTTTTTGTCACATAGATCAGTTCCCATGGGATAGAAATGAATAACCTTACACAACGCGTGCGAAGCCGCGGGCAGAAAGTAGTTCAGAATACGCTGTGGTTTGAGATTGAATTAGAAGGAAAATGCTTCAATGAATATACAATTCCGATTAGTTATAAAAAAAATCGGGAACCCACGATGATAGTGCAGACCAAAATGTATTATGTGATATGTCTGTATTTTATTTCATAATGATAAATTCATTTGTAACTATTGTCGATATTTAGGACAATGCCCAAAATAAGATCCTCATAAAATTTTCACAGAAACTACTTCTCACACGTAAAAAAAGATATGTCCGTTCATGTTTACAAAGAAAATTATTTCAATAATAGAAACAAATTAAAACTAGTAGGTATTTAAAATGGAAACAATTAAGCTAACGGCAGACTGTTGCAAACAATCTACAGATAGCTCAACTGGTCCATATCAATACCAGTTATTGATTCATTTGATGTTTATGTTGATTTGCTAAATGTTAATATTTTATTACGTAATAATAAAGGTTATTTATTAATGACGTACGGTATTCGTTCGAAAAAACTACAATTTGGTTAGTGGAAATTTTAGCGATTTTTACAGCAGTCCGTTTTTTGTTAGTGGTTTTCTGGTGGTTTTAGAAATTACATCTGGTGGAGAGCTAGTTTAACTGTCGGCAACACTGCTTCAAATGTCAATTTTATTTACAAGTGGAAAGTAAAAGGAGATGGGTGTGTTTTGCTTTGCTTTGTAGTAATTTATCGAATTTAGTTAGTTTGGTCGTAATATTAATAGGAACTGTATTAGTTGTACGTCTAGTGTTACGTTCTTGTTAGCGAAAGATAATCCGACGACATCAAGAAAAGAAGTGGTTGTGAATTTCATAAATATATCTTACGAAAATAAATGCTATTAAATAATTGTTTACCGAGTGATTTCTCCACAACATGAACAATCAAAAGTTATCTTAACGTCAGAGAACTCTTAATCTTAATTACAAACGAAGTAAAACAATGACTTTACCCAATAATCTTTGTTTTGGCGCGCATGAAAATGTTTCACCCTGAGCAAACTCCCAGGCCTCAAGATGAGCATGACGCCCAGCCCGAGGGGCGTCATGCGGCTCAGCGAAGCCCTAGACAACATGCAGTTGGCCTACAACCCTATAACTAAACAACTACACTTTGTAAGCCCCCGTGTTGAGAAAACCACTGAAACTGCGGATGAAGTTGACCGTTTATCAAAGAAAAGCAGTTTCAGTGACGAAGGGAACTTCTCCCTTTCTACGTGTGAGAAGAGTGATACCAGTGGCTCCCCGAAAAGCACCCTGCAATGGGGTGGAAGTGTGACCAGTGGCCACAAGAGAGGAAAAGATGGGGGTTCCTTTTCCAGCACTGTATCAAGCCTATCGGAGTGTTCCCTGGGGTCCAACGCCTCGAAGGATCAGGATGGAGTGGATACGGTAGAGGAAGACAGTGTCAAGGTGAAGAAGAAGGGGCTCTCAGGGTTTTTTAGTCGGTGAGTTCTTTTTCAATGTTTTTTCTTTCTGTTCATTTAAGATTTTCCTGCTAGATACTTACTGGCTTTTAGTGTTATTTGAACTCGTTAAAAAAAAATCCCAATTTTCAAGTAAATAAATATACAAAATGATCATAAACTTAATGTCTCCACTTGTGACTGATATATGTAGATCCATTCTCAGTAGTAAAGTGATTTCCAAAATTTCAACCTTTGAGATATTGATCTTTTTCACTCATGGGCCTGTTATAATTTGCCAGCTTTAATTTTGATACTGAAATTGAGAATTCCAGTGCATGCAAAAAGGTTAACAATTTTTAAATAGTTTGTAATGAATAATAAAGTACAAGGTAACAAAGAAGACGTTTTGTTTTTCGTTTTGAAATTTTGGGTCAGACAAAATATCTTCATTGGCACTCGTAAGCCAAGTCTCTCTTAATAAAAGTAGAAACTTTGTTTGCATACATTTCTTTATGTCTAAACAAACTTTGGAAAAACCAAAATGGCTCCACTTTCACCATCAAGTTATTTGTTCACCGTACCATGGCCTCTGCCTTATGACTTGGAGTTATGTCTAATTTTGGACAACATACTTTGCATGTCAATAGCTGATACTTACTTGTTAGAAACAAAATATCTTTCTATGATAAAGGGTTTTACTTATATAAAAGTCAGTGCAACGCAAGTCTGCTTACATCGCAACTGTTGTATTATTTAATTGATCTGATAAAACTATAAAATTAAATTCTTAATTACTTAACTAGTAAGATCATATTAATTATTATTGATTCATTATTGATACAACTTTACCCTATAAAATCTGGTAAAAACTAGTTTTTGTGAATTGTTAGTAGAAATATATTATATCTGATTTTTGCCATTCAAACCAAGTAGGTTTTCAGACTTAATTTATATATAGAAAAGAATGTCAACAGTATCCTTTTAAAGGTCAGTATGAGGAAGTATGAATATGAATTTGTGCCAGACAAAATATGGGAAGGTGTCCATGAAAATGTCAGAAATTATTGTAAAAAAGACCTTGTGTAATTTAATTTTGATATATGAGTGTAACCATTGGTTTCTCTAATAAGAATTTCACTAAGGTATAAATAGTGTCTTTAGATTTCCCAAAACTGGCCAAGTGCGTGTCGGGCCACGCGCTGTGTAGGGTTCCATAGAAAGAGGGGGTTTTATCTGCTTTACAGAAGTAACAGCTTCATCAATGTCATTTTCATCACACACACACACACACACACACGCACACACATATTTATCATTCCCCAACTTAAAACATAAACACACATACACCCATTTTTTCCTGTATTTAACATTAAGATATAATGTCACTGCAGTTTCTTGTTCATACGTATTGAGGATCAGGGGATCAGAGGATCACTGGCTCCCATAATACAGATTTTTCTAGCTTGGGAGTCAGACGACTCACTAACTTAGTTCTTTGTCAGCCGTCTATAAACTCTTACTTTATGTTTATTTAAACACTTTTGTATGTGGCCATAAAATAAAGTTATTCTTATTATTATTATTTTCAATGGATTTTGTACGAAGTTTTCCTTTTATAAGTTGGTCACCTATTGCTCGTTAACTTGTAAGTCCTACTTAGCCGTGATAGTTTTCCTTTTAAGTTCTACTACCCTGAATTTTTTCACGTTTCTGCAATCAACCGTTTAGCCAGAAGAGGCGAGGGAGGGACGCCATACTCGGATAAAAATTTGCGCTTTAAAGCTTAATATCTCGCAAACGGAACTGTAAATAAAAAAGTAATCTTCCTACAGCCGCAATATTTTTAATTAACCAATCCAAATCCCCACACGATGTTGTAGAAAAAAAAAACATAAAAAATGTTTTTTTTAGGATTTTATTCTACCGTTTTGTCGGCGTGATTAATATGTATGTCTATGCGAAATTTCAGCTTCCTCGTACGAATCGTCTCTTAGCTAGGCCTCAGACAGACAGACCGACTGACATGGCGAAACTATAACGGTTCCTTGTCGATTACAGAACCCTAAAAATTAATTAGACCTATAGGTATTTACCGAAGACAAAAGATGCAAATGTAAATAATAATAAATTATTTATATTTAATTAATAAATTTTATAAAGGTTTGTAAACCCATATATTAAAAAAAAAACTGAGAAATAACTTAAAGCGCAAAAGTAAAACACAATCTCTAATTGACCTGTTTCAGGAACAGTGCACTGTATGGTTAACCCTGTATACATATTTTACTGAATTTGCCAATCCGCAGTAGGCACGCGTGGTCTGTGCCCTGCAGTTGGACATATAGGCTAATATTAAAAAAAAATTAAATAAAAAAAAAATTTAATAACTATTTGCTTCTCTCTCACACCATATGGACGGCTTTATTGTAAAAGCGAGACGTAAATAGTGGTCCAGTCCCTTTCTTTAATTGACACTTTCATAGCAATAAAAATGCAGTAGACCACATTCAAAGAAATGAATGTCTCGAAATTCATTTAATACAGCATGTTGTAATGTTTTATATTTAAAAGTTTGCAACATTTGAACAACTGCAAAAATATGTCTTTGTAATTCGAAACTACTAGACGTTCGAGCTAAAGACGCAATTTCTTAAGAAGTAGTCGTTTGGCAAGACAAATTTCATGATAATACAATTATGCCGATGCCAACATTTTGTGGCTCGGTGCAGCAGGAAAGGAGAGAATGCCGCAATTTTTTGCTCTAGATGTGTGCCGGCATTTGTACTTTTGTACGTAGTCCCGAAGTTTTTTTTTAAGTTAGCCGGGTTTGTCCCACTCCTGGGCAAAGGCCTCCCTCTGTCCCGAGCCATCCTCTCCCATCCGGGCAAAAAGGTTGATTAAAAAACCGGCGGATATTCTCGCTACTGAAATCAAGATTCCCACAATTCCCACATAACCCCCAGTTTCTCGTACACTAACAGTCCGTTATCTACTGTAAACAACAACTCAGTTTTCGGTCCGAGATATCTGAGGAGTCGACGACTTCAAAACGAAAGAAGAACAGTCAGTTCATAAAAAAACCAGCCAAGTGCGAGGCGGACTCGCGCCCCAAGGGTCCGTACCCTAAATACTCTCAGTCTTATTTATAAAAAGTCTATTCCACTAAAACACTCTTAAGTCGGAGTAAAGGCCGGTTTATAAGAGGAATTTCTCTCATAAACCAGCCTTAACTGAGCCTTACGAGTGTTTTGGTGGGATCTAATTTTTATAAAATAAATTAACTAAGACTGTACGTTTCTTTTAAGACTTTTATCTACACTCATATCATAATCTTCAAATTAAGAATTCAAAGGTAAACACATATTGACAGGGTTTAAACAATACATAACTTTAAAGAAAATAAAAAATTTAAAGTGTTGCTGTGATCACGGAACAAAACTTAAGTTTTTTTTTTAATGTCAAAAGTTGACTATAAAAAACCTAATTTCATTTTCGTGGTACCAAAAGTGCAACTATAAAATAAATTTATAATTGAAAATTTTGTTTCATTTCGATATGAGTTTAGTTAATAACCGTAGATTTATGTATAGTACAAAGCTTGTTAAACGTGTTTTCCTTTGATTCCTTACTTTGAAGATTAAGACGAGTGTAGATAAAGTAGTGTATGAGACTGCACATAACTTGGTATTAAAACACTCGCCAATGCTATTAAAAAACTCGCCAAGGCTCGTTTTTTTAAAATCTCGCTCGTGTTTTAATAACCCTCATTATGTGACAGTCACATAAACTACTATTCTTTAATTCAGTTCGGGAACTTAACTGGTTTTTATTTATTGCCTTATGTACTATAAAGATTGCACTATAACCACACAAAGTTTAACACCCGTGTGTTCTGCCGTTTTTTCCAAAAAAACCTAAAGAAGATTTCTTGGGGACTCTTCTCAATTTTCTACTTTTTGTAGTTTTTATAACTTTTTGGGCAATCTGCCATAACAACACTGGGGTTAATGTCCTTCAGAATGAATAGAAGCTGTATGTGATCCCTTAATTCTGCGCGGTTGACGCCGCGGGCACGCCTAGTCATTCACAGAATTTCAGAATAACCCATTCGATCATGTGATAAAATTGACTTCAACCTAAACTGTTGAAATATTATAAAAAAAGTCACGGGGACCCCCGTTATTTTTATACTTTTAGTATTTTTTATAACATACATAATCTCACGCCTGTATCCCAGAGGGGTAGGGAGAGACCAGGGACTGCCACTTGCCACGATTTTTTTTATCCGCCATAAATATGCGTATATTATGTTAAAATCTCAACAAGCTACCTACTACGGTTCACGGGCTCCAGCCCTTTAGAAGTAAGATAGACAGACGGACAGAAGGACAGCGTAAGCTAGGCTTAGGTTTAGTAACAAAATGTTTACTTAATAAATTTTGCCATTAATTGAGGAAACATTTTTTTTTATGATAAGATTTTTGGATTTGCATTTAGTACTACGTCGGGCACGGGACCCTAAAAACAACCGATAACCGTCAACAGTTTCTTAACGTACCAGAAACCGGGACTTAGCCTACTTTCTTGCAGCAAAATGGCTATTAATTTTTTCGACCGTGATTCAATAAGCGTTGCCACGGAATCGAGTCACCTATTGTGTGCAATTTAATAGTCCATTGTTTAGTGCAGTTTGATTACTAAATCACAATGGAATTTTCTGACAAAGGAAGAAAATGACAACGAAATCTACGGATTAATTAAAAAAAAAATAGAATACTTTTTATTTGGTCTCTTTGTTACATTTCTTGATTCTATATTAAATGCAATTGGTTTATAATTAAAGTAATATTATGAAGTAACTATTTTAAGGCATAAATAATGTAGCACAGGGTAACACCAAAAACAGTAATGAAAACTAGAAATTAAAATCATAACTATTCTTTACCATAACTCCCAACATCAACTGCAACCAACTTGCAGGAAACCTCATGAAGTTTGTTTTGGTTATCAACTTTCTTCGAGAACGAATTACTAATACCCTCCCTACAGTTACTAATGTAGAGACCTCCTTGCTTGTCCAAGCTCTTGTCGAAGCAAGCATAAAGTATAGAGACAGCTCCTTGCTCTGGTGTTTTGAAGAATATGCTCATGGCCCAGGGGAAGAACTTTTTGAACACTGTGCCATCGAATAAGTCTGTGTTGACGATCCCTGGATGGACGGAAAAGCATCTGACTGGACTGCCCTCTTCCTCCATTAGGCGATTTATGTGCCTGGCGCTTACTAGCTGTAAAAATAGAAAAAACATAAGACCGGCGGAAAACGGCGTGAAAGAAAAATAAAGTTTTAAATTTTGATTTCGGAATATCTTCCGAAACGCGGCACTTTTAACCCTTTTGCTTTGTCCCATTAGTACCTATGTCAAATAAGAAATGAACATTATGTATGTTTTCTAAATCACAGTGACATCTGTAAAATATGGCAATATTATCTGGCTTTTAATGGCTAAATAGCCAAGAAAAGAAATGTAATCTAATCTGTTCTAAGATTTTCAGTACGTAAAAAACCGGCCAAGTGCAAGTCTATACAACATTTGAATATTTCAGGCGTCTACCTGTTGCCGTTATTAATATCGAGCACAAAATGACAAAAAAATCACGTTTGTTGTATGGGAGCCCCACTTCAATATTTATTTTATTCTGTTTTTAGTATTTTTTGTTATAGCGGCAACAGAAATACATCATCTGTGAAAATTTCAATTGTCTAGCTATCGCGGTTCATGAGATACAGCCTGGTGACAGACAGACGGACAGTGGAGTCTTAGTAGTAGGGTCCCTTACTCTTTGGGCAAGGAACCCTAAAAGTTAAGTTACTTTGATTAAAAAAAAACTTCTACAGCCATCTACATTTTTCATTTGACAGGTGCGTTAAAAAGTGTCCCATTAATGTCCCATTAAGGCCGACTCGCACCACTTCTTAAATGTCATTTAAATACACTTTTGTATGAAGAATTTTAGTTAAATGCTGTTTAAGCCACATTTAAGAAAGTGGTGCAGTGCAAGTAGGCCTAAAGAGAGGCTCTCTCTATCAAGTATCTATTGACATTATTTTTAACCGACTTCAAAAAAGGAGGAGGTTATCAATTCGACGCGTATATACATATATATATATACATATTTGGCTATGTTCCTCCATAACTCCGTCAAATGTTAACCGATTTCGAAAATTCTTTTTTTGTTCGAACAGGTATAACGGCCCATTGGTCCCATTTTAATTTGGTGAAGATCTGATGAATACTTTCAGAGATGGGGAACGGAACTCTTCAATGGACAGCAGTAGATAAGCCCTAATGGGGCCTATCCTTTAGTAATATTCGTATGTTTCGTAAAATAGCGTAAAAGTAGTCCCAAGTTAATTTGGTGATCTACTGATGAAGACTTTCGGAGATGGAAGTTTAGAACACCAAACTTTAAAGGAACGAATTAAGTAGGGTAAATTATGGTTATAAGGGTCTTGTTTATTTTTCTCCCGCTCCCCCACTAAAAATTTAAAATATTTTTTTTTTAATAAAAATTTAAAACCGACTTCGAAAAACTTCGAAAAAATTTTTACGATAGTGTTTGTTCCTCACCTCGCAAAGTTTCGATTGCGCGTAGGCAGCGTTCGTATCGTAATGCCCCTTCATATTGATGTCGTCGAAGTAAATCTTGCCAGGATGGTGTGCGCAGGAAGTGACGTTGACAACCCTTGACATTTCACCGGTAGTACCGCCCCTTTTCAGCGCCGGCAGTAGGAGATGCGTCAAATAGAAATGTCCCAGATGATTGACAGCCAGTTGCGATTCGAACCCGTCTTCTGTTAGTGTGTAATCTCCAAACATAATCCCGGCATTGTTTACCAGTAGATGCAACGACGGGTATTCTTTTAGGACGCTTTCGGCGAACTTCTTGACCGACTTTAGGCTCTGTAGGTCCAATTCGATCGCTTGCAAATTCTCTCCATTCTCCATTTCTTTGGCTAGTTTGTCCGCCAATTTAGGCTTTCGGATCCCGATAATAACGACCATATTCGCCTTGAGCAGTCCCCTGAGCACTTCGGTCCCAATGCCCCGGGCTCCACCTGTCACTACTGCTATCCTTTTCTTCGCGTCGGGGAGCTCTATCTTGTTTCTTGCTTTGTTCCACCAGTCGTCTATAAGGCCACCTGCGCCCGCTCCTTGAATCTCAAGCGAGTGCCAGAGTTCGCTAACTATGTGCTTTATCGATTTATGTCGATTAATGTACCAGTAGATAGCGGCGGCCGATAGAGTTATTGTTATAAGGTACATTTTGAGGTTATGTTTTTGTCGGAGCGCGCGTTTCACTCTGGCTACGTTTGAATACTGGCGTGTGGCTTTCACCGACCACCGTTGTTGGTTGGATCCTCAGCGCTTTCTCTCGTACGAGTGTTTGTTTGTGATCGGAGTACAGTTATCTGGGGTTCGTTTGCCTGCAAAATGCATCACAATGATTTAAAAGAAGCTTGTAACTTACAATATACCGATTTGCAGCTGTGGATCGAGGGTGAACTGACGTGATTGTCGCTAGCGTGATTAATTGTGACTGATGTCATTTTGTTGGATGGCTATTTTAACGACCGGATTTTAATGTTTGCCCCGTGTGATTGCTTGGTGGTCATTGTTTGTTGTACAATTTGTTGAACACATTGCACAATACACAATGGTTGATTGGTGATTGGTCGTACTTGAAAGACCAGCTTTTTCAGCGCATGCGTGGCTTTTGCCTGCTAATAGACACGTTCGTTTCCAAATACCTTTAACAGGTCACATGGAACCGGTTTGGAATCGTAAGCTAATGGTGATTTCGTGCGATATTTCGCTGTTTAGGATAACGGTGTTGCTAAATCCGTCGTCATTAAAGTGGAAGTTTTGTAAAGTAGCTCAATAAGTTTATCGAGATGTTGTTTTGACATTCGAACCATAATGATAACATTAACAAGAAATGATAAACAACAACTCAAACTGAAATAGTGAAGATGATGCACTACACCGCTTTAAGTTTTCTTTGTTTGTACAAAGGTACCAAATTAAAAAAAAAAAAAACGAACGGCGCAAAACGCAAAATAAAACACCAGTGAAGTTGAGTTTATGCCTTCTTGAGGGATTAAATGAGTTAATAAATGAAACAAATGTGAAAATGATCAACCGAAATTCCAATGATGGGATATTTCCATATATGGAGAGAAAAAATTAGAAAAGCTGTCGAAGACTTCTTGCTTTAGTTAGACTCCTTAAGCACTAACGTGCCTTATAGCTTGTGACCTAGTCACATCTACACACTAAACGTATTATCATTAAACTAGGGTATTATGTATTGTGTATATATATATATATATATATATATATTATGTATATATATATTACGTATTATGACTAAACTAATTAGGGAACTCACTAGCGTTGCAACTGCTAGGCTTGTTTATTTTAGTTACTTCCATAGTATTATGTCCTACGGTATACTACTATGGGGCCGGGCAGCAGACATTGAGACTATCTTCATCTTGCAGAAGAGAGCCATCCGATTTATTTACAAGTTAGGTAGTAGGGATTCGCTAAGAGATTTCTTCAAAGAAACCAACATCTTAACAGTTGCATGTCAATACATTTATGAAAATATTATGTACGTTAGAAAAAATATCAAAGACTTCGAAAATGTTGGTGGCCACCATAATGTTAATACTAGAAATAAACATAAATTGTCATTTCCACTATTTAGACTTGCAAAAGTTAACACATCCTTTATGGGGCACTGTATAAGGTTCTACAACAAAATTCCTCAAGATATATCAGAGTTACCTCCAACGCGATTTAAAAAATGTGTTAAGCACATTCTGTGCAAAAAAGCTTACTATAACATCAAGGATTATTTAGAAGACAAAGATGTTTGGCATTAAACAGTAGATTAATATTATTTAAAGGACGATTGTGACTAGTGTTCAACACATTCATGACTAATATTTTAAGTTGAAAACTCTGTTAATAAAGTTAAAACGTGTTTTGAAAAGAATAAATGTGGAGTTTCTTTGTTAGCTTCTTCTCCACATAATCCATTAATTGTGAAACTAACAACTTTGACGTTCATTAAGTAAACATTCTGTTTTTACAATGAATAAAAATATTTGAATTGAATTGAAAATTGAATTCAACGCCTATAGGAATCGTGGGCGTTCCATTTAATAGTAAGTACGACTGGCGGCATACTAGCACTGGTCGATAGGTTTAATTAAAGTTCCTTGCACTTTGCTATGCTATGGAGTTGCTGGTTGTCTACCAGGCAAGCTATGGCTTTGGATTCGGAGATCTCCACAATGCAAGGGATATGGCTGCAGCAGACGATGCATGACTTGCCACTCTTGTCACAGAGCTGGAAGATCGGAAGGTCTGCTTTGGGCAGCGTTTGGTGCAAGGAATTGTGTATTATACATACCTCTTTCCTCACATTATAGATGGACACTGGATCTCTTACAATGTACGCTGGAAAGTCTTACTAATGTTACCGACTTCAACTACCGTTTAGCATTTGTTCAACGACCTGCATCTGCCGATTTAATGAAGACAGATAGATAACTCTTTATAAAGCACCAGAGATCATATGGGTCGATCCTGTGTCGATAACCTTTGTTGCTTTGTGACTTCCCTCATTTTTGGAGTATTCCATATTTGACACTCTGATCTAAATAGGAGCTTGTGTTTGTCCTTTGTTTTGTGATTCGGTATTTATATAGCGATTTGTTTATAATTAATCGTGTCGTGAGAGAAAGAGAGAGGGAGGAAAGAACTGGTTAGCATAAAAGAGATCGATGCAAATCAGTCCATTGGAAAGCCTAACGTGGTCTGACTGCGATTTCGAATAAAGATCGTGGGTCTGATCTGAAATTAGTCAGGCGAAATAAACCATGTATTTTTTCTATTGGTCTGACAGGTAGTAAAGCTAGGACGTGTCATAAATTTCGTCGAAACTAACATAATAAGCACAGAAAACGGAGCAGCGAACTTTGGACGTAATGTTATTGTTAGTAAGCAGCAATGAAGTTACATACAACGGGTGCGTTGATAATTATGGGAAAATTTTCGACTTTACTATCAATGATTAGTTGGCTTGCGATGATATCGCTAGCATCACTCAACACGAATACGATAAGGAATTACGTTAACTAAACCACTATCATGTGACCGATAGCAATCGAAATAGGTCTTTGAAACTTGCGTGTGACGTACCAATTATATGTATTTTCATACCGAAAACGAAGCTTCATATAATCAGGAATGTCTAGAAAGCCAAAGCCCTGAAATGCCAAGAAACGGAGACTCTGGCTCGAAGGACCAAAAATGGCGACCCAGACACATACTCCACACCGGGGAAAACGCTTACCGACCGGACCGCAGGACCAGAAAGTAAATTAATAAAACCCGCAGTCAGAAGAAAACACTGCGCTCTGTAATTCTACATAACACCATAAAAATGATTCTCCAACAGCACTCGACCGGTCAAACTGGTTCCAGAACGCACGGCGACCTGGCCAAGACCACGGGCGTACTAACCTCGAGATTATCCCGCCCTGCTCCTTATACATTGCTGGTTTCTTTAGTTAAAGTGCACACCTGCTACGAAAGGAATCTACAGTGGAAGAGATCAAAGCGTTAGAGGTTTAAAAACGGGCGTAGGTCAGAGTTTCGACGCAATGAACTAAGCTCAGGGGCTGAACAAAGAAACTGTTTTTCGATTCAGTTTGAATGTTTTTATTGCACACAGAATGTTTTTGTGAAGGAAGAAATGATGAAAGAAAAAAACAAGGATGGTAGCTGCAATATCAAAAGCATCTGCCTTCAAAAGGTGCATAAAATGAAAGGTGTCAGGTTTTAAGTACGCTTTGCGTTCTTTTATGATACCTTACTTGAATATCATATTTCTTTGGAATGGAATTTGTTGTCTTGGAATGCGTAGTGCGTAGTTTTATTTTAACTCCTAGCGGTCTCTGGTAAGACATCGGTATTTATCTTTTTGTGTCGCACAAAGTGTACAAAAGTCTTTACTATTAGCATTACTATGACTAATTGTGTCTTGGCCATTCATTAAATAGCTTTTCAACGACGTAATAGAGCTCTTTACAGTGATATCCTTGTCCCTTGCAACTTCAATGCAAGTCGGTGTTATTAGTTTGTCGATGACGTTTTAGCTGCACGTAATGGTGTTATCAGCTGTCTGTCAAGGTATCTTTATTCATTGATTGAAGATAAATTTACAATTAAAGTTCTGTGGTGGAGAAATAAATTATTATTTGTAAAGCGATTCCTTATGAACAATAATTCTTAGATTAATTCAAGAAGTAGAGTGGTGGTATTTCAATTTCAATTATTTTTTCAATAACATCATGCATTGTCTATGAAATTATCTTAAAGCTAAAATACCCACTTACAGTGAATAATATTATGTAAAGAAATAAAAAATAATAATGAAAACAAACTCATAGGTTTAACAATGGCAAACAATACAAATTTAAAATTTCAATAATAATAATAATAATAATAAACAATATCCATACACTACAATTTTACATGTCAGTGGATAGTGATCAATTTATTTTAAAATGTCACAGTAGGATATTTTAATAAAATACAGTTATTTAAAAGTAGTGCCATTTAAGAAATCCTCTGTGGAATAAAAACCATTCTTTAATTAACACTTTTTTAGGCTCATCATAAATAAAGTTCTTGAGTCAATAATTTTTAGGTCCATAGTTAGGACATTATAGCGCGGTGAACAGTGAACACTTGAAAAAGCTACTGAACATGATGAGGAAACATGAGGGTCTGAGGTACATATTCACAACGCTTTAAAATTTCTGTCAGAGATAATCGTTGGTTTCTGAATTAAGCATTTTACTAAGTGTATATTGTTTCGATATTTTTTAGGGCAACCCTAAAAAGATCGAGACAATATACATCCGAAGGGTACCAAACGGGACCCTATTACTAAGACTTCACTGTCCGTCTGTCTGTCTGTCTGACTGTCTGTCTGTCTGTCTGTCTGTCTGTCACCAGGCTGTATTTCATGAACCGTAATAGCTAGGCAGTTGAAATTTTCATAGATGATGTAACATCATCATGATGATGATGTCTGTTGCCGCTATAACAACAAATACTAAAACACAATAAAATAAATATTTAAGGGAAGCCCCCATATAAAAAACGTATTATTTTTGCCGTTTTTTTGCTCGATATTAATAACGGCAACCGGTGGACGCTTGAAATATTCACAGAACATGTAGTTCTATATTCGCTTCAAAAATAAATAATTAAATTATAAGAAAATAAATATTTAAGCGGGACTCCCATATAACAAACGTGATTTTTTGCCGTTTTTTCTTGATGTTTGTGTCTAATGTTGTATAGATAGAGGTACGGAACCCTTCGTGCGCGAGTGCAGCGTGCGCGACTCGCACTTGGCCGGTTTTTTTTATCCGAAGAGTCAGACTAATAATACTTGCATATTTACTTAGTGACACTCGCAATTCAGAAACCGGCGGTTAGTTTTCTTCTATAATTATAATGGCTACGTATGCTATGCTTATCAATAAGGTATTTGGTGTCTGAGTTTATCATTCAGTGTTCATTAGTGTCGAAACTGCCCAATTATGTGTTTATATTACATGAAAACAATAATATTTTTGCCAAACTTCCTTCTGAACGGATTTGTAAAAATAACCACATTTCAGTGAGTCAAATGTTACTCACTCAGTTGATACAACAAAACGCAAACTTTGAGCCATTTATTAGTCATGTTATTGTAATTGGAATAATGCTGTTTGAATTTTAGCTTGGGTCAGAATTTACATACAATCTAAATCAGACTCCTAATTTAGATGATCATGGCATTTTGCGAAATTCACATTCTGTATTATGACTCGTACTGCCCGGGACATATTTTTGAATGGTGCTGGACGATAAATCTAAAAGTATGTCCCTGGCACTACAGCGTCTGAGCAGACATTTCACGATGTAATCATTTAACATTAATTGATAGATAGACTCTTAGATGTAAAACTAACTTTCTAACATTCACTTTGTTGACCATATCTTAAAATGGATAAAGTAACTATGTTTCATTAGAATTACACTTTGTTAATATTTTAACCTCGGTATGCCCAATGAAATAGTAAGATTGTAATTTAGAAGAACAATGTGAACGTTAAAGTACTTGGAGTGAAAGTGCTGTACACTACATAATAGTTGAGTTAATGATTTTCGCCATGATTACGACATTGTAACTGGCTAAAGTTCTGACTTTAACTGCAGCAATTTATTATTAGACGTGTAAAATTGTACGGAAAATGTTAATTGTATTCTTAACGGCCATAATCGTGTTCACGTAATCTCTATTATATAAAGCGATTTCAATCTTAATTGATCAAGAATTATAGATTCTATGGGGAATTCCGTGAAGCTAAAAGTTGCTGTATGTCCTTCCAAGAAAACTTGGTCATTCCGCCCGGTTTTCTAGCTCCAGTCAGATAGTTTGTAGTGTCCAGAAGTAGGCGACGCCGAATAAAAATATTTGAGTATGAGTTTATTCGAATTCGAACAGAGAAATTATCTCTAACCAATTTGAGAAATGTGTCAACGTCATGTGATTGTTCAATTCAATTTAATCCACCCAATAATAGCTCATTGTTTTTTTGTCCCCAAACTGTTGCCATTAACAGCATTGTACAATCTAATTCTATTCACGGACTGAGTCATGTTGATTTTACGTAGAGAAATGACGAAAATTTCGTTAGAACGCCCGTTTCAGATGATGTTGTAGACTTGTGACCAATTATAATTAGTATTCGTATACAAATGACATAGTTCTTTATGAAACGGGTCTTGGATTATTTTAATACTGGGTTGTATTTTCCCGGACGTGTTTAGGTAGTCCTAGGTAATGTGTGAACAAATCTACACATGGTAAAACAAGTAAGTAATCGTAACTGTGCCAGTAACCTATGGTAGTCACTGGCAACAGTTCTTTAAATGAACTAACAGTCGAACGGTTTCCATTGTGTTCGCGTTGGCGTTCAAAGGTCATTCGAATGTCGAATGAATGAAGCTAAAGTATTCTATCATTCATCATCATCAGCCATTTGACGCCCACTGCAGGACATAGGCCTCCCTCATGGTTTTCCTAACCATGAAGGGTTTTGAGGTTTTGCCATAATCGCCACGCTTGGCAGGCGGATTGGCGATCGCAGTATGCGGTTGGAATCTCGGGAAGACGCTGCTACCTGTCTCCTGGTAATGTATTTCCTAAGTCGCCATTCTGTCATTGCGCTCGTATGATAAATATGCATTAGGTTTCAAATTGAGGGAAGCTCAGGATTTATTTTTAGTATTAATAATAAATCGTTTCCGGGCCTCTTGGAAGTTGGTCCGATTCATTCCTTCCTCGCTTGTCGGAGTTTTACGTCAGTTTTTCAGTTTCAGTCCAGTTATACTAAATTCTCGTACAATAATCTATTGTAATACTTATGGCGTGTATAACATAAGCAAATACGCTCTTCTGCAGGGGTATGTGATCGATCACTGACCTCAGACATTCAGGTTTTCTCACGAACCTCCTTCCCGCAACGACCATTATCATGTTACATTTGCAAAATTAAATTTCAAACTACCTATCCACCGCCTACTTTGAGATTGATAATATTATAAAGTCAAATTTTTTTTGCTTATCATCTGTTGTGCTTCGTAATAACAGCTATTCGACATATAACTTTTAAACATACATTATTATAAAGATAGGATAGATATCTGCCTCTATATTACACGCACCAAATCCTGATCGATTACAATCGTCTAACTGTCAAATTCCATACAAATTACTATCGCAAACGTCAGGATTCCGACAGGATTTGGTGCGCATAATTAGGCCCGACTGATAGGATGTCCTATTGCTTTCTTTAACGCACAATGTCAGAAGAATTCTAGTCATATCCCACGTCCCCCCCCTATCAAACTCGAATTACATTCGTGCGAAGTCAGAGTAATTTGTCAGGTATCATAACGTAGACAGCTCACTTCGCCTTCCGCTCAATAGAATGCCTAATCAACTGGTGGCGATGGTATGTGGCTTCTTTACATGACCTAGAACACTGTATAAACTGTATCCATTGGCTTCCAATCGGACAGGGTGGGAAAGGCTTTCGTGTACGCAGCTGTCTATGACGTGGCTAAACGTCAGGAAGTTTTAAAACATTTGCTGAATTATTTATTGGCTGGGTTATACTCGTATTTCGTTGAAGCGGTGGCAGCCCAGTGGGTAGAACAATGGACTCGGTAGCGGGAGACCCAGGTTTGATTCCCAGTGCGTGCATGTCCTATGGCTTTGTTTATTTTCAAAGTTACGTACACCTGCGAATTTGTAGTAGTAATACAACGGTGAAGGAAACCCGCGGCTTGGTTGGCTCCGCACGTATTGACTTATCCTTCCTGTGGGCTAGGCCGACTAAGCTATCAGGATGGTATAGATGGAGGGCAAGCCTACTCCATCTAAAATAAAACGTCCCAGGCACTGCAGCGTCCGAGTGGTGCCTTAACCCATCTAGTGTGAGTGAAGGTGCTACTGGACGCTGTATAAATCATCTCATTACGTAGATGCAAAGGCTAAAGTTTTTTTTATATTTCGTTGGGGGATTTGGTCAAGAAGTAGCCTATGTCAAAAGATCACGTTGATTCGTTGTTTCATCGCTGCGTGGCAGAATGACAAACCAACAAACACACTTTCGCATTTAAGTAGGGATTGAGATGAATATGATTTTTACTTTCACAGTTACATAAGAAGGATTTTCCGGGAAAAGGGTTTTTCATTTATTCTACTCTTTTTAGGGTTCCATTGTCGACAAGGAACCCTAAAAAGGGTTTGCGAAATATTAAGCTTCAAAACGCAAATTTTTGTCCGAATAGGGCGTCCTCTCCTCTCTCCTGGCTAAACGATTGATTTTAGAAACGTGAAAAAATTCAGGGTGTTAGCATATACGAGTATAATAAACTTTAAAGAAAAACAACTATGTAGGCTTTACAAATTAAAGACTAATAGGTGACCAACTTATAAAAGGAAAACTTCGTACAAAATCTATTGAAAATTACGTTGATGAAGTTGTTTGTTCTGTAAAGCAGATAAAACCCCCTCTTTCTACGGAACCCTACACTGCGCGTGGCCCGACACGCACTTGGCCGGTTTTTTTAAGAAAAGCGAGGAACACGTAGAGCGTGGTAAAAAAAAAACTTAAAACAAAAATCCCGACCGCTAAAAAGTTGTAAACAAGGCCTAAATGCATCTGTTGAGTTTTAAACCTCAACAGGAGGGACCAAACATACCTACTTCAATTACCTATACAATCGGGTATAAACATAATCTTTTGAGTCTCTTGAGAACAATAACACAATATAGCTTCGCGTACTTTCACCAAATAGGAGATGTATTAGCCAAGGGCAAGAATGCAATGCTGGAATGCGCGCACGCAGCGACAAATGAATGTCGATGAAAAAAAGGTGTATCAGTGTCGTGGCAAATAGCAAACCCTGGTCTCTGTCTATCTCTCCGGGATACAGGCGTGAGTTTGTGTATGTATGTATGTGTTGCTTTGCTTTTGGCTCCCTTCCTTCACACTCTCTCAACTGCATTAACCTTACTTTCCAGCTCAGGTATTTTCACCACGAATCCCCTCTCACGTTTTTGCCCCGGCCAACTGTTCAGAATCCAGTTTGAACCTCTTCTAGCTGATTGGCTTAGCGGCTTTGAGAATATCAAATGACACGCCATCGCCTGTTCTGGTCAATTTTTTGTTTGTTCTCATTTTAACTTGACACTGCCGAAGTAGTATCTATTTACCAACAGAAGAAAATATGAACATAGGGAAGTGTCACCCATCGATAAGGTTTTTGAAGAATGTTATTACATACTCGTGCTTCCTATTCAATGATAGTAATATAATTTTATTTGATACTGATTAACAATCAACTTGAATACTTAGTTTTCGTAATGAATTTGTCAAAATATTGATGAATTTTATGAAATGGGACAAAACAGAACTCAACATATTGATGAGTCTTAATGACTCAAAACAAAGATTTGTTCGTGAAATCGAAGAACTCATCCTAATCATCAAAGTCTAAATCGTGTAATATCAGGCTAATAAAGGCTCGCTTCTTGTGTGCAATAAAGAATATTCTTATCTTATCTTATCTAATTTTTTTTTTATTTTATTTATTGTATGTTTCGCCCCAAATCCATGACATGGGTAAGAGACTTTGTTAGACTGACATTGTGGTTATTTTTTTTTTCTTTTTCTTTGTCTTTGCTCTGCCTTATATTTGCGAACGTTCACATTGGTAAACGACGCCTGCAATGTGTTACTGTTTTATTTGTGTACAGGTTTTCATACTTTTAAACGGCTTTTAAACGGTTCAAACTTACGTCGGTTTTCATCGATATCAAACGTAAAAATAAGTGAACATACCAGTCAAATTGAGAACCTCCTTTCTTATGGCCGGTTAAAAATGAGTGTCCAACCTAAACCTAACACACTTTAGATGTCTAACCTGTACACACAGGTTTTCATACTTATTGTGAATATTGTGTTTTGACGTGTTCCAGTTCTGTACGTATTTGCGTTCAAATTTTTACAGTGACGTGACATAATCCTTATAACTATACTTGTAGGTAAACTTATATAACTTGCACCCAGTGCTCAAGTTGTTTATAGGTTTATTTGTGTCTAAATCATATTTGTTTCTGTGTTGTGTTACCGAAATAAACTGTAGTACTATATTTCGAAGTCTGTGCCAAGCTGCATCGCCAATACGATCACCGGTGTTTTAGTGCTGTGGAGTTTTGAAGTGAGCTTTTATTTTTTTACTCTCTGAACCGACAAACGTTGTCCTGAACGAATTTCACTAGATTGCGACCGTTTTGTGGAAACCCAAAAAATGCACTTAAATTTCTTCCCCAATTTCCCAATTTTCCGAAGGTCTTATCAGATTTTTATCTTTTAACTAAAATGGGACCGATCGAATGGTATGCACTTTTGTTCAATTTTTTTTAAATTGAAAACTGCCAATATCTGCCTACCCCACCGGGATACAGACGTGAGTTTATGTAATGCAATGTATGCAATCTTTTTTGTTTTAAACGGTTCAAACTTACGTCGTTTTTCATCGATATCAAACGTAAAAATAAGTGAACATACCAGTCAAATTGAGAACCTACTTTCTTATGGCCGGTTAAAAATGAGTGTCCAACCTAAACCTAACACACTTTAGATGTCTAACAAGATAGTTTGCCCCAAGGGAAACTAGTCTGACCTGATATCGGTAACATCGTTAGACAACCGACCCGCTGAAGGTTTGCCTTCTACGTCATAGAAAATGGCTCGTGGTCTGATATTTTAGTAGCGACACTTTGACCTATCGATGGCGGTGTATAAATAGAACTATACAATTGAGTTAAGTGACGGCGGCGTAAGGTCACTTTTATCGTGCTGTAATGGTGACCTGTTTGTTGGCGTGATTGATGTACTTTATGTACTTTTTATTTTCTTCTATTACTGGCACCAAACCCGTTTCTGCCATTCGATTTCTTGGTTTTAGATAAAACAGGCTATTATGACATAAACAGGGTTATCTCTAAAACGCCTAATTCCTGTAACACCCCAATTAGAGTTTGTGTTTAAGAACAACTTTTGTTCTATTTAGTTCGACATATCAGAGTTTACCAGAGTTCTTTAAATTACCGCTTTACGATTCTTCCCAATGTCACAGCCTATGGTAAATAATTCCTCTACGTAGAAGAATATCCATGCTATTTAACGAGTATTGTTAGGAAAACCCTTTCATTGTTTTTTAAAATGGAACATGGAATTTCAAAAGTCGTAGAACAAAAGTTGTTGTAAATGACAAACTCTACATGTTTCTGGAATTGCGCATAATTGAGGTAACCCTGTATGACACACGCCGGTATCCCGAAGTAATAGTCAGAGAGCAAGGTTTGCTGCTTACCAACATTTACCTACTTCTTTTTCATCCTAAGTTTCGTGGAGATTCATAGTCCCTTACCGTCGCTTATTAGCGTAAGCGCCATTAGCTCGATATATGTCTATCATCACTCTCTAATCCTTTATCCTCTCGATACCTCCAAATTTTAAACCAACTCAATTATGGTCACATCCTCTTTGAGTCTGTGGCCTTGATGTATTAGCATAATGGTCACTACAAACTGTCTGGCGTGGTCCTATACGCATTTTCTTGGTCTAATACTCAATTTTCAGATTATGGCGTTGCCTTTAAGCCACGAATATTTATAGTATTATTGGGCCGAGCTATTCCCTGGTGGACTCCATTTTTATTTTTATTGAGTGCTGGATTAATGGTTTTTCTTCTGGAAATAGTTCTTGAAATTAAATTTTTCTTGGGTTTTTCTTTCTTGAATTAATCTTTAGTTCTGGTCTTGAAAGTTGATGCGGTTCTTTTAATAATTTTTAAGTCGAAAACTCTGTTAAGTTAAAACCGTTTAAAAAAAAAATTCTTTGTTTCTCCACATAATCTATTAATTAAAACAGTAAACATTTAGTTTTTTATTATTATTATTTGTAGACGGGCAGGCAGTTGGAACAACTGATAATTGCCCGCATCCAGTTTCACTTGGTTATTTTTTTCTTTTGGTCAGTGATGTGTTTGTCCAGTAAATAAATAAAAATAGTTGAGTTTGAGGTGCTGAGTGTACTACGAGTATATACTGCAGTTGTTGCCATGAGACGCTGTGTAAATCTTCTGGCCGAGGTCTTAAAGGCCTAAGTTAACTGGGGGCACGGCAGTGCTCCCGCCAAGTCGAGTTTTTTACTGGCGCTAACCAATCTAATTTAATATAATATGTATTACTTGTGATTTTGAGTATTTGGTGATTGATGATGAGTAGATTTTGATACATTGAATTTTCATGCGATGGCCAAGTCAATATTTAAAACATAAAAGATTTTTAATATTGATATGGTCACCATGAGATGTTAGGTTAGCTAATTACTTAATAATTTAAGACAAGGACCTTTACGTAGGTACTAAATAAATTTACCAACTTGGTATTACATGGATCTCACAACTTTTTACGGTAGAAGAACTGGCAAGAAGAAGTTGCGAGACTTGATTTTTTACAAGTTATGTTTTTAATGGCATTTATATTCCGCCGGCATAATCGTCACACAACGTTATGGCACCTCCGTTCCGGTACGCACAATGCGCGAAATTTCGCAAGAGGCCAATGAAAGTGGCGGATAGCAAGACACGGCTTGCGTAATACTGTGTGTAGTGTACAAAGTATTTGAATATTTGAATTTCTAAGCGACGGCCGAGCTGCACGCATGCCTGCGTAGGTACACGAAATGTCTAGCAGAAATGGAGAATTTGCACCAAAAAGGTTTTGATCTCATTGGAGAGGCCATGTTAAAAGATAAATAACCGTTTTTTTTTCTACAACTAACTTTTCATAAAACGTAGTACGAAAACGCGCCATACAAGTCGGGCTCAAACTAATGCTGGTAATGATTTATAATTTAAAAGGCATTTAACAATATTTTATTAAAAAATGTTTAGAATTCGGTGATAAAATTAAATCTAATAAGTTAATGATTTATTAGACTAACTTGCCTTGTTGCGTTCTTTCGAGACCTGTAAACACAAAAATATTTTTTTATGGTTTTGTACTTGAATTTTTTTGAGATTTCTTTGTCTACTATTGCATAAAAACAATGTAACACCAATCTAAGTTTGAGGCTAGTTCCCCATTTTGTGATTTGAAAGTTTGATACGCCAAACCTAAGTAAGCGACACAGTCAAAATGTTTGTGCTTATGCCAAATTACCTAGTAAGAAAATTTGCATAAAAATAAGAAGACTGGCACTGCAAAATGCAAAGAAGGAACTCTGATACTGCAAAATCCTCCCAAATAAGATTTATATTTAATCAAATCTGAAACCGATCGCCAACCCGCCTGCCAAGCATGGCGATTATCGTTATGAAAACCATGAGGGAGGCCTATGTCCTGCAGTGAACGTCGAATTGCTGATGATGAAATCTGAAAATGATTGTGGTTTCAAAATCAATTAGAGGGATTCTTTAAAAAGATAAAACATTAAAGGCACCGGCTCCCAGCACTTAGTTTGAATACACAGAACACAGTCTATAAGAAGATTCCTCCGACAATTTCAGCGGATTTAACTGCAAACAAGCAGACTAAAAGATATTAAATTCTCAAGGCAATCAACAAGCAATTGAAATAGTTAACTCTGACGTAAACCACTTCTACGAGCTTTCTTAACACGCAAGTGACGTCGGTACGTGATCACACAATCCAGTACGTCAATAACCTGACTACTGCTACATTGAACTTTATCGGTTGGAAGATAGAATTCAGAATCAGCTATCTGGGAAACTTAATCCGATAGACACGAGTTAGACAGAATTGATTTGTATCGATTGCAGTAATCGATTAAAAACGTAATGATATAATTTATATATGTACTAGGTATCAGTGACAGAGGTTTTTAAGTGAAAACTTAAAGGTAATTTGTTATTGTGTAAATACGTAAGCAAACTCTGGATTCAAGTGGGGAAGGCCTTTGCCCAGTAGTGGAACACAAACATAAAGGTTTCGTGATGAATGATACAAAGTATTTTTTTTACAGCTAAGTCTTGAAGAAAATTATGTTATACCTTTTCTATTTTATAAAACTGACACTGACTGACTGACAGTCAACGTCGGGAATCAAAGGTAATTACATTTTACCTAATAAATAATCTCGGTTAGAACCGTTTAATATATTACTAAGTCAATGCACAGCTTAAGGCTGGTTCATCCGGGCGTACGGTTTTGGTATGCGATTTATTGCGCTGCGTGAGCGAATAGTAGACATTTTTTTTAATTACAGAGATACAAATCCTAATAGAATTTTGTATTTTGAATCCAAAACTCGGTACAGCTCAAATAAAACCATGTCTAGTGATAATTTTGACTGATGTTCGCGTTTTTTTATGCTATAAAATTATGACCTGTGGGCCTAGATAGGACATTGAAAAGTAATATCTTTTTTTCAGATTTTAAATACTAAGCATTAGAGAGTAAAATGTATTTTAAAATACCTGGTTTAGGGTTAATGTCGGAGAACCCAGCCTTAAATGGGATCTAAAAGAGTGATATTTTGCACAGTAATGGTATACTGTATTTTTTGAAAAATCTTCTTTTAAATGGTTTAAATATGGGATGAAACTTAGTGTACGACACAGGCACATGGCTAGCAAGCAAATTAAATGTACTGATGTTACAATCTCAAATAAATAATTATTGACTGCCTCGTTGGACTAGCCGTTAAGGCGCTTACTACCAAAGTAGAGCTCATGGGTTCGATTCCCACTGTAGGCCGCCGTCTGGCAAATGGCAAATGACAAATGGCCTCAGTCTGGGTGTATTTCCATGTTTGTGATGTCCTTGCTCGGTTACCACGGCACAGGGTATCAAGTGATTGTGTTGTGTGGAAGTTATTATTATTATTATTAATTAAGAAGAAATTGTCCATTGGACTGTCAGACCTATAAAAGAAACATAAGTGTAAGACATGATAATATTCACCGATCTAGCTCAACCAAGACACAAGAACGAGTGGAATTTCAAAATAAACCTCCGTACACCGACGTAGTACGAAATGTTTACGTCTGTGAACTCCAGTGCATTAGTCCTCTGTTGTCATACGCTGCTATTGTTAAACCATGTCTATACTTAACACTGTAGTACAGTGATGTCATCCAGTTAGCATCAGCGAAACTGCCCCTGTAAACACTGCTAATTAATGATTGCCATAACACTTATGCTGCCTGTGATATGTACGAGCAGATGATGATGGCGTGCGTATATTTGGTTTTATTGTCGTAGCCAGAAACATAGTAGATGAATAATATATGTAGGTAGTTGGCACATGTTCAGTGTTTACCAATGTTCATGCAGTTGCTTTTGTGAGAAAATATACAAATTTACTTTCGATTGACTCCCTAATAACAAGAAAAAAATACGCATCCTTTATTTTTGTCATCCACGTTTGATCCACAGCACACCAATCTTTACATGCTTGCAACCCACGTTACAGACGATTTTGGAATATTCGTATCTATTCCTAGACTAAATCGATTACTATTTCGGCCACGTTGCCTGTCTTCGCTAGATATATTCTAAGGTCGGCGGACTAAAGCACATAAGTCTTATTGTCTTTAAATTTATTATTCTATACAGTATACGTAATTAAAATAGCAGTCTGCTTAATTTTTGTACCAAAATATATGTTCAATTCATTGTTACATCACAGCCTCTCCATTAATGTAATCATCATCATCATCAGCCATTTGACGCCCACTGCAGGACATAGGCCTCCCTCATGGTTTTCCGAGCTTCGAACATAACCAATAACCATGAGGGGTTTTGCCATAATCGCCACGCCTGGCAGGCGGGTTGGCGATCGCAGTATGCGGTTGGAATCTCAGGAATACGCTGCTGCCCGTCTCCCGGTAATTTAATTCCTTAGTCGCCTTCTACGACATCCACGGAAGGAAATGGAGTGACGCTATTCTTGATCCGGCTACACACGGAATGTAATAAAAATAGTAAAAATGTTGTGCAGTAATTTTATAAAAGGTTACTTTCACTGCCTCAAAAGATTGTGTTTGTACTTGTGTGCTTCAATCCGCCGACCCTAGTATTCTTCTCTTTATGTAAGAAGACCGAATGAGAATGTGGGTCCATACAGCTCGTTGCTAAGGGTGGTAACGTCATGTGACCCCATTTCCTTGTACAAATATTAGTCTAATTTGCGTTGGCTTTCATTAAACTGTCACCCATGTGGGGGAGCGTCAACGTACAGAAATAGACGACGTACGTTATAATAAACATATCATATGTCTCTGTCTTACATTTCATTTGTGGCATTTGCCAAAGAGAGAGAGAGATATCCTTAATGAGTAGAATGTACAACTCTGAGCTTTGACTAATTAATTTATATTGTTGCTATCAGCATAATATCTAATATACATTTCTAATAACCCTTTCAGTTTATTGAGAAAAGTTTATATTAAAATCTTCCCTTTTCATGTTGTCAAATCCCTTGACTTTTATGATTTGACGCCATTTTATGATTCATTATTTTCTCAAAAGTTGTGGCTCTCTGGAGAACTAATTAGGGGTAGACCGGACGCGTATCCGAAAAATACGTCTCGATAAATCTTGACAAGACATCATAAAGGCTATTTTCAATTCGTAAACATTTGTGTAGAAAAAATATAAAGAAGTCGGTTAATAAAAAGATTATCAAAGTGCATGGTCAGCGTTTTGTAATCTCAATCTATATGACTTGCAAGATAAAACTTTTTAGATCGCACAATACTTGCGTGAAATACTATTTAAAAATAGTGTGTAATTTTAATTTATGTATGATACAGTACTGACTCTTTATTTGGATTGTCTTATCTATCAATGTAAACAAATATGCTTTTTAAAGCAAGGTCAGGTGGTTTGATTGAAGTACCAGATATTTCATAAACGGAATAATATTGTTACAGAATTACTTTTCGTTATACATAAACCGATGGCGTGTTATCAACATCCTGCAGTAGATATGGCTATAAGATAAGATAAAATAAGAATATTCTTTATTGTACCAGGAAAAACACAAACGTGAAATTATTGCTTATAGCAATTTCTTCCAGACAACCGAGGATGGGGAGTTGCTGAAGGTAAAGTGAGACGGGTAGTAGGTGCAAATATGAATATTCATTTACATACTTATACTTAGTAATAATATACTTACATAAACCTACATACAATAGGTATAACAGTTATAAACATACATAAAGTTACATAAGTAACAATAAAGTTCTACCAGAAGACAAAAGAAAAGACATACCTACATTCAGGAAAACAATAATAATTGAACTATTATTGGATATCTTCGCAATCATTGAATCCGATTCTTTTCATTTGATTTGTGGAAGCACAAACTATGTATTTTGCTAGATTTTGCTTTCCTTTGTAAACAGATTTGATAATCTGCCAATTCAATAAATAAATGAATAAATTTCACACAACGCAATCACTTGTCCTGGTCCCAAACTAGGATACCATGTGCTATGGTAACCAGGCAAGGACATCACAAACACACCCAGACTGAGGCCATTTGTAGAAATGTACGGCGGCCTCCCGTGGGAATCGACCCCACGACCTCCGGCATGGTAATCAGACGTGATAACGTAAGCTTTGTTATATTCATCGTTAGTAAAGCTTTAGTTTGCGCAATTTGTTCTTTCATTTACAGTTCCATCAACAGTTTTGTTTGCGTTACCCACATACATAACATAAGTAGCCTATAAACGTTCCACTGTAGGGCACAGGCCTTCTCTCAGGGAGAGAGTGTGGGCTTAATCACCACGCGTGCCCACCGCGGATTGGCGATTTCAAGCGCTGAGGTATGTGAATAGCTCAGACACTCAGGTTTCCTTACGATTTTTTCCTTCACCGTTAGCGAGTGGTATTGTTACTATAACTTCACAAATGTACATAACATAGAAAACCAAGTCATAGGTACATGCCCGCACCGGGGATCGAACCTGGGTCTCCCACCATTATCCACACTTGTACTTATTTCTTATACTGTGTTGTCTTAACCCCTCACAGTGAAGCAGAAAATTACAAATACCTTCTCAACTCTTCCATATAATTTAGAGAATAGAAACCAAAATCGCATGTCAACAAGATGTCCCATGCATTACCACAAGTCTAACCTTGCTAAACAGTACTTAAGTAATTTTACATTGCTCAACAATAGCATTAGCCTCTATGTGAAGCTTTTTCTGGTCATCTCTCCGTCAAAGTAATAGTACTGGAATAGAGGGCACCAGACCTTGGTCTAGTGGGCTTAGCTCGACCCTTGTACCACGTCACCACGTCACGGTTCAAGCTTACAGGGTTTTTCTCACGCTTGCCTAAAGTTCGAGGCGTTTTATACCAACAAGAACTTTATTTTCCTTAACCTTGGATGATAGATGACAAAGAAACTAGTTCAATGCATATTGTGTTGTAGGTTTTGAGAATAATAATTTATACTTTGTTAATTAAGGACCAAAATTGAAAAGAGTGAGTGGAGTTTTTGTCCATTTTTCTCCAAAATTATATACATTCAAAGTCAAAAATTCACTATAAAGTCAACTTCTTGTTCTGGCTTAGTCCATGTTTAAATTATGTATCTGGTCAGAAAAATATAAGGTCAGCGAGTTAAACTCAATTAAATTAACCTACTAAATTCCAGTTCAGTTAATCAACAACTTGTCTAGTCTTTTGGTCAAAGGAGTAAAAAGTACCTTCCTCGTATTTTTGTAATTTTATCTTGTATCGTCACAAACATATATTTTGAATGTTAAAACATTAAGTAGATCTCGGAGCGCGAGTGTTTGTACAGAGGTTGTTGGCAATTCGGCTTGCGACATCGTTTTGACATGGGTGTCTTCAGTTTGCGAAACTTTTAGCGGAGATTCCGAAATTCACCAAGGGAAGTGCAGTCTGATGGATATATAAAACGAGATTTACAAGATGAAAGGATAGACAGAGTATAGTTTTTATTGTACACCAAAAACTTGTATGTTCAATTTGTCCTTGTCTAGCTCAAGTCTTAAAACATTGTACATAGAAAGAATATCTGATAAGTAATCTTTAACTTAAGTAGTCTGGTTTTATTCTCTCTGCTGTAAAGTTGTGAGATAATTCTCTGCGGATCAGAGCGAAACCCAGTCGGACTCTTCCGAAAATATTGAGCTCTCAATAGTCTTTGTTTGGTATATCAAGGAAATTAAATATAGTATTTTTATTCACATTGGAATAAACGTCTTATGTCTTACATATCATGTCTTGAGAGACAATAAATTATTTATCTTTCTTTCTCTAATGGCGCTCTATAAGCGCTAGAATTGAACTAGACGCGGCGCCTTCGTATGTTTCTGACTGTACAGTTATGCACAGTTCTGCACAAAAAGTCGTCTCTCTGATGTTGAGAACAAAGTTTGTGATATTTAGGTTCGCGACTTGACGTAATTAATGCAAAATGTCGTCATTGGTTTATTGAGTCATTCATTCGTTTCCTCTTGATGCATCAGCTTTACCTAAGCAACCAATCAGTGCTCTCCAATAGTAACAGGAATAGTATAAACGGATTCTGTGGTGGTACGAAGTTCGGGAAAGTTAAAGTTTGTTTTCTTTTTTGTTATTGTTTCTATGCAGTATTTATTTTTGGTTTTGTTTTGTACTTACTGTTTTTATATAATTATAATATAACGATACTTAAATGTTTTTCTTCTTCTTTACTATTGGCTTCCACCTTTTGCGTCTTACATTTTATCGTTTACAAACTCTTATATATTTCTTACGTCAAGCCGTTAATCGTTTCCGATCGTCAGTCCTCCTTCACGCTTCACCAAAGCATCGGGTTCCTCATTTGTCTCTGGCACGATACCGACCTTTTCACCGGCATTAGCTATAAAGCTACCTGACATTTTGTCTAGGTGAGTTCTCCCTTACTAGGCTGTCGAATGGTGAATGCTTACCCTTCTCAGAGTTTGATGTGAATGTGCAGAGTGTAGTAAAGTTGACTGGTAGAAAATGCTTATGGCATTAAGTGCGCCGTATTGTACATTAGGTTAAGTGCAATAAAAGTATTAAATAAATAAATAAAATTGTTGTTTAGTTTAGTAGTTGCATTTCTGACTTATAGTACAGTCATTTGGTAGTTTTACCTGGAAATATTTCTAAGAGTTTTTAAAATACGTAATATGATAGATTGCGATGTGCTCTTTCTGAATTTGAACTAAACCACCTCGTATCTTTGTCGCACGCATCGCCATATTAGAAAACTGCTCAAAACAATTCGGGGAATAAGATTTCAAAGTGCAATAAAAAAAGAGTTATTTTGCCCACCGAATAATAAAGTGACATTGTTCATGAAAATAAAAAACAAAATAACATCAGCATTTTTGTTAGCAGTTCTTAAAATGCTCAGCTCTTAAAATGATAAGCTCGCCTTTGTACATGTAATTTCTTATGTAATGTCCTGTTAAATGTCTTGTGTGCAGTAAAGTATAATTAATCAATTAATTACTTAATTTTGGGCAAGAGTCTATGTACACCTAAATACAAAGTGACGTTATTGATTTTCTTAATTTTTTATTTGGTACAGTAAAGGTCTCTCATTTTATGTCCTTTGAAGTCTTCTGAGTGTAGTTATTGTTTGAAGTGAGTGGTAATTTGGTTTATAAGGTTTATAATTATGTTTTATATGCCAGATCTGACTGAAATCCAAGTATCCCGAGCTTTCAATTTGCGTCAAGAGGGTCTTACTATGGCATATGCAGGAACTATTGATGGATTTTCTCTCCGAGAGTAATTAATCAATCAGATCAGAAGACTAGAAAGGCCACTTTCAAGTGTTCTGAGTGAGTTTTCTATAATTAAAAAGTTTAAGAATATTCAATGGCGCCAAATGACTGTACGGTATTTCTAATTAATTTGTGCTTTGGTCATTTCCGAAATGTTGCTGCCTCTTTTAATGCTCTAACCCCTCACGTGCTACTCGGCCGCTGAGCTCTCGATAAATAACTTAGTTCCTCTCATCTGTTTGTGAAAAATTTTGTTTTTTTCATAAGATGCTGCACTGCACATGTAACAACATTTATGACTTTGATTTTAGCAAGAAACCATTGGTTTTTAGGGTTCCGTACCCGAAGGATGATGGTCTTATTACTATTGCGGCCATTCGTTTTGGCGAATGGTCGGAAACTGAATACAAGAAAACTTTTTTGCTGCATAAATACGTAACAGAAATATGTGCTGGAACGCAACACGAGTTTGACTTGCACTTAGCCGTTATTTTTTACATAGTAGCTTGTTTACACAATTCCAGCAAGAAAAGTAATTAAATACAATCTGTATCAAGCTTTACCACACGTAGGTAAAAACTTCTCTTACCGCATGTTTACATTCGCATTTTGCTTCTATTTCTTATAGTGCAAGGTCTTAAATCAGAGGAAAGGAATAAGTCCTTAATGTTTTATTCAACCCGGTCGGTGTGCCATCCACAAAGAGTGCAGATATAATAAAAAAAAATGATTGACGTGACAGGTGCTTGATTTACAACCTTACGTGCGTCGGATTTGATTTGAAGTTCCATTGTGGGTGGAGGAATTTAGTATTGCGGTAAAAACACGCGTGGATGCAGAGTTGTGACTTGTGAGACTTGTAACCGTGCATTCCAAAAGTGTAATAAAACTGAAGCTGAAAATAACGGGCGATAAAACGTAACAAACAAACAAAGCGTGCGCTCCATAATGGGAAAAGAAATATCCTTTTTGAATAAATTTTGCTTTCTCTTGATGAGTTAAAATAGTTTTAAAATATATTTTATACCAATGTTACAGAGGCCCATATACCTACATCCGACTTTTGTTGACAGTACCAACAACTTTTATTATGGGGTAAACTTTAAGATAGCGAAAAATGTTTAATGTTCCTGCGGCATTGAAATGTGAAAATAGATCAGATGCTATTTCTAAGTTTCCCATAGTTATTCGTATTGATGATTTTGTGCTTCCCGAAAATCCACGTATTCTCTGCATCACTACGCACATTTTTCCAAATGCCTGGAAAAATCAATTAAGGTGGGACGATTCCCATACAAATGATTATTTCCAAATAAAAAAAAATACATGATTATACACTGGAATTAATGCAGACAGACATAATTCCAGTCTACAATTATGTAATTTTTTTGACAAATTTGGAAATAATCATTTGTAAGGTAATCGTCCCACCTTAATTAAAAGATACTGTGGCTTAATAGTAGTTTATGCAACTGTCATATAATGAAGGGTATTAAAACACGAGTGTGAGTTTATGAAACGAGCGCAGCGAGTTTCATAATAGTAACGAGTGTTTTAATACCCGTGTTATATGCAGTTGCATACACTACTTTATCTTCACTAATGAAATTAATCAAACAACAAATTTATTAAATTAAATTCACGCGTACGTGTATAATCACAGTGATTTTGCCGCCATTAAAATTTAACCAATGAGAGCGCAGCTGCGCGCTTCAATAAAACGCGACCAACCTGATTGGCCCTGCAATCAAGTTGGTCGCGTTTTATTGATGTTATAATGAGATTTTACGATATCGATGTGAATATTATACCATCATGTGAAATTGCTTAAATTGAGTGTTTTGTTGTCTGCGCTATAACAGTAGTAATTATAAGTCAAGTATTGAAAACATAAGTAGAATGTTACAACATTAGTGTAGATAAAATATATTATAATATTACTAACTGACCTGGCAAACGTTGTTTTACCATATTAATTAGCCTGCCTATTCTCAGACCTACCAAATATACACAAAAAATTGCATAACAATCGGTGAAGTCGTTTCGGAGGAGTTCGATAACAAACACTGTGACACGAGATTTTCGTACTAATTTTTATTTAAGTTTTATTCACTTGGCTACAATCGCCCACATATAAAACTCATCTTAAAAACTATCAATAAAAAACCAAGAAAATCTAATTTTGTACCGCACTGGATGAGAAGATGTGCTTCCGCGGATGTCGTAGAAGGCGACTAATCAAATACATTACCAGGAGACGGGCAGCAGCGTCTTCCCGAGATTCCAACCGCAACCGTACTGCGATCGCTAACCCGCCTGCCAAGCGTGGTGATTATGGCAAAACCCTTCATGGTTAGGAAAACCATGAGGGAGGCCTATGTCCTGCAGTGGGCGTCAAGTGGCTGATGATGATGATGCTACTTAAGGAAAGTAATTTTGGGTAACAAAAACCAATTATTTTTGACCATATGTTTCCAAGTCATGGTGAGAATGTCCATTTATAATACGGTATACGAATTCAAAGTCACCCTGTAGTGTGCAGAACATGATTTATCTACTAGAATTAAATACAGGAAATGAACACGGTACATAATTTCCTTCGATGACACGCGCGATTGATATACGGAGCAGCAATGTTACCCATGCACCCACTATAGATCTAAACACCATAGCAATAGACGCTATTTTAGATTGTGAAGTTGAAACTGTCAGTTTTAAAGATACCCAGCATGTTGATTGTAATTTTGTGTTGACAACAATGTTAAACTTGACATTGACGAAGGCTCTAGTTCATCAGACCATGTGTGCTCGTACATGTACAGTACAGAAGCAGGATATTATCAGCATTGAATAAACAGTCCCTTACAGTGAGTAAGATAACCTTATCTATAACTGATATTTGTTTGTGTAACTTAAGATGTTACAAACAGAATGATATTAAGAAGCGGTCTATAGTTTATGAAATAAATTATTCGAGAAGATAACATGATAATACATAAGCAGCCTGTAGTGTATACGTCCCACTGTAGGGCACAGGCCTTCTCTCAGGGAGAGAGTACGGCCTTAATTACCACGCGTGCCCACCGCGGATTGGCGATTTCAAGCGCTTAGGTATGTAAATAGCCCAGCAACTCAGGTTTCCGATGTTTTCCTTTACCGTTAGCGAGTGGTATTGCTACTATAACTTCACAAATGTACATAACTTAGATGTTATACTCATGCTTCAATATTTGAATGAAAAAATACCATAAATCGCTATGCAGCGACCAATGAATGTTGATGCAGCGATAGAGGTTTGCCATGATAGTGGCAAGTGGCAAACCGTGATCTCTGTCTACCCATCCCGGATACAGGCGCGAGTTTATGTAGTACTATGGATCATCATAAACCCATTATGCCCCCACCGAGGGGCACGGGTCTCTTCCCTGAGGAAGGTATAGGCCATACTCCACCACGGGGGCCAAGTCCGGATCGGTGGAGGCTTGTAGACTAGTGGCTCGTCTACTGTCAGAAGTTGTCAAGCCGCCCTAAGGCCTCTGACTTGGCTTAACGACTGCCATCTATCGACGGCAGCCGGCACCAACAGCTTAACGTGCCTTGCGAAGCACGGAACCGCTCGGCATAGACGGTGACCCATCCATGCACTGAACGCGCCCTGTGTTGCTTAACCTTCGTGATCGTTTAAGATCACTCAGGCAGCCGGGGCTACGAGCGATTCTACTATGATACTATGTTTGAAATACATTTAAATTTGATGTAGGTGTACCTTTCATTGCCAATATCTACGATTCTATATTTTTAAACGATTTAGTACTCCTACACACTGTAAGTATCAAAACTATTGGTGAGAACAATAAACAAACGTTTTAAACCCACATGAATAAGAATAATGTATCGTCGAGGAGAAAATACGAAAAATAGCACAAGCAAAAATCTGGCAAGAAACTCAAGGACGATGCATTTCTTTGAAATATTTTTGACGTGCTGAAAAACGAACCATTGTGATTAGAGAAGTGAAGATGAAACCCTGATGTTTAAACGCGCAGCTTAGATGCTCAATGCACATAGACCTTTTAATAGTCGACAGATTCCTACTCCAGCACTAAGGTCGGGTACTCAATGGAATGTAACGATGCGATTATAACAATGGAGCGGCTGGGCGTGGAGTGAATAAATATGTTTTTCAAATGCCAATCGGTACAGACGATGATGTATCCGATGCGTACGTTGCATAATTTGCGTTTGGACTTCGGGAATGCGCAGGCGCAGTATCACCAAGATTGGTATATGGTGAACTCTAGCCCCGTAAAAATTGTTTTATCTGCAGAGTCACGTATCGCCAACAGTTATTTCAATGTTTTGATAATAATATATCTTTTAATACCTACTCTTGGTACTTGTAGACATACTTTATTGTAGTATTACTTGATGCGGAACAACAGCACCACTTCGCGTTCGTACTTTACTAGAAATTTATTGTGTTATTCTTAAGTTGCCTCGAAATATGGGAAATATCATATTATGAAAATATGGGTATCCCACTGCAGGGAAAGGCATTTTTCTCTCTCGCACCAGAATTCCCGTTCATTAGCCACGTCTGACCACTCCAATAGGAACTTAAATAAATGACAAACGTAAAACAGTCCCTATCATTTGTATAACTTTTGGTTTTGAAACATGCCTAAACTCCATTTTGAAAAAGAGACGTCCACCAAAAGTTATTATTATTATTATTAAATCCTTTATTGCATATAAAACAGAAAGTTTTGCACATAGTTCTAGCTTTAGTGAAGATAAAATCTTTTAAAGTTACAAAAGTCCAAAGGTAAAATCTGTACCGTCGAAAAAACATTCTTTCGCTTAGACAAGAAACGATACGAGGCCAAGCTACTCGTAGAAACACTGAACGATAGTCTACGATACTAGCCTTCTTATCTTTAGCTAGAGAATTAATATTGGCTAACCTTGTTCACACGTCCAGCGGTCGCGAGGAGAAAATCTAACAATGTTTGAACGAAACATGAAGGCTAATGTAAACTTCATGTCTTATAAAGTGACCGTGCAAACGCTGCCATGGAAAACAAACGGAGGACATATGTGGTTTTGAAATCTAAGTTTTGTTGACTTCTACTAACGTCATATTACGTATTTGGTTTAAACATTGTAGAATTATAGTTGAGTCGCTTTTGCCCGCCACTTCGTCTGCATGGAATGAGTGATTTTCGGGATCAAAAGTATCCTATGTCCTTTCCCGGGACTCAAACTATCTCCATACCAAATGTTTTCTAAATTCTTTCAGCCGTTATTGCGTGGTTGAGTAACAAACATCCAAACATCTTCACAAACTTTCAGATTTATAATATTAATAATATATATGTAGTAGGATATATCTATATATATATATCTATATATATATATATATATATTAATATTAGGGTAGCCTTATGAATTTTAGTGGGTCACTGCGTTAATGAGAATTTTCATATTTTGTATGACTTTTACTTATATATTCGTCTTGGTAACGCATTGGATAGGCCTATTTCTTTACAAGACTTGCGGTTTTGGTTCAATCTAAGTTACGTACATTATTTATAAGTGTGTAGTATCAATATTACTCGCTAATAGTAAAGGGCAAGGTATCGAGCTGGTCAGATACTTGAGCGTTTAAAATCCCCAACCCGCGGTGGACTCGCGAAGATGTGAGATCTCTCTCACCAAGAGAAAACCTGTGCCGTGCAGTGGAAAGTTTCTGCTCCTTCCACGGCAATTTCACTATCCTAATTTCACTATCCTAATTTCACTATCCTGAGCCGTCCCCATCTATTTGTTACCGATAATCTTAAAATCTTCGACTTCTTACGCTACGTCGCGGCAACTGATTAATTTACAAGATAGCTGAGAGAACAGTAGACGGTCTCGATGTGTCAATAGCAGATGAAAAAGGCGATTCTATCAAAGTAACTGATAGATTCGGTGCAAGTCGTTTGTGGCCCAATCAAGATGTATCTGTTACTAAAGATACGACGATAAATACGTTTTATGCGGCTGTTGAAAGAATACAGTTAGAAGGAAGTTAGATCTTAGATTATAAGTTGTATATTTGATGTAGAGACCCTATGGCAATACGTATCGTGGTAGATATTGTAATGGTATTAGCTAAGTAGTAAATTGAACTGAAATCTCTTTAACCTCCTCAGTCCTGAAGGCCATGCGAATGTTGGCGTGGTGGCCGGGTCGCATTGGTGTTTTCCTACTTTTGTAAGAATAGTAACTAATGTTTTAGACTTGCAAGTTGTTGATTGCACTCATGGAATCTTGTTAGGTAGGTAGTACCTACTACGTACTCGTAGGTACTACCTACCTCCGCTGCCTTTTTCTCCACCACACATTTTGAACCCAAGGTAGCTGTAATTTTTTTACGTTTACATAAATTTTCGATGAGGAGGTTAAGTTGTTGCAAATAAATGACCAATATACAGTTGTAATGTCCTTTTATATGTTTTGCGTGCACTAAAGTATAATAATAATAATAACAGATGATTAAAAATGTAATATAACTCTGAAAACAAACACTGATAGATAACCCAGTACAAATTCGACATCACTCACATAATTCCGGACGAAAATAATGATAGCATTGAACAGGATGCACATTATTCACGAGTGGGTATTAACTCTAGAATATACTCAGATCTTATCAGTTAATTGCCGAGTGCGTCGTCAGGTTATCGTGAGAACTAAGCTACAATTGTGGTAGTTTCAATATTCTTCTCTTATATTACTTTAGTTGTTTGTTTTGCCAATGACGTTTCGGAAAAGCCACACCAAGTGGGAAGATTTTTTTTTCTGGAATCCATTTACTCATTTACGATAAACTTGATTGGTTTAATATAGGCCTAAGCATACAATTTGCGATTCGAATAAACACCGTTGATACGAAACACCACGAAATCTGCACAGATGACCAAGTTTCTAGATAGGGCCCTGCCAGGAAAATTCCAAAGCGAAAACCTGCGTATAACTGAAAGAGTAATGAATGAGGCAATCGCAGCTGCAATTCTCCAATGATAAGCTAACCATGCTCTTACGCACGCCCGACCAGCGCCAACTTAACTCAACCTCCGAGTCACGGCAAAGTCGCTCATAAGTCAAATTGTTAAGGATCAAAACAAGCTTTTAGAAAGGCTCAATTGCCATAGCCGGGTCGTACCATGCGCCGACGGGTACAAATGCTCGAGAGCAGTTTCCCGCGGTAGGTTTTTTTATTAATTGGAATCTCGAGACAATGGTGGTTGAAAATATTAACGATTCATGTTATGTAGTTAGGATTACGGGTGCGAGCTTTGTTGCAGTATTGTGGACGAAAAAGTGACTTATGAAGTTATGAGCAAGGTATTGATAAAGTTTTAATGCTGATATGTCGAATAAAATTACATAAGAGTAAGCATTTTCAGTGTGTACTCGTATGCGTGATAATTTTGAAACAAAGAAAAGAAGTAGTTAATGCGTTTTAAACACGCCTGCTAGGTGACAATCAACGTAAACTAATATTCTCATATCGTCTGGCAATTTGTATTTTAAACACCAGTTAATGGAGCACAAATTGCATCCGTCTCAAATACATTTCGCACCTACCATTTACATTCAGATCTACGTCAATTCTTACATACATAATATTATGTTTGCAAGGTCATGTACGTTTTACCTTAGTATTTAAATCTTCTTTGTATTTTGTTTTTATATGGGTCTTGTAACATCTGCTATGTCGTCATTTGTATTCAGTCTAGCTTGCTCCGCATTGTTTGTTCACATCTTAAATTGGACTTCCATTCTTCCAAAGTAGTTGTTCGACCAAAGATTGTCCAATAGTACCATGTACTCGATCAAATCAAACCTAGGAAGTAATACTTATAAACCAGTTTTAACTGCAATAAAAAAAATTGTACTCTATAATATCTAAAACAATAACTGGAATAGCAAGTACAATAATCTGTAATCTAATATATAAAAATCTCGTGTCACAGTGTTTGTTATCGAACTCCTCCGAAACGGCTTCACCGATTTTTACGATGTTTTTGTGTATATTTGGTAGGTCTGAGAATAGGTCGTAGGCTAATTAATATGGCAAAACAACGGTTCTCTGCCTTTTTGCAGAAACATTTTTGGCCGATTTTCATTTGGCAACTAACGTTTCGAAGAATATTATTTTGCGGAATAATCATTTGCCAACTTTTCTTATTATTTTTTTTTATTTCCCAACCTCGCAGTTGCCAACTGTTTGTTTGGTTTGCTTTTTACAATGACATTTTTTCAAAATGCCAACTTTTAAGTAGCGTATGTTTTACTTAGCGTAATATTCATTCAGTTGTTTATTGTATACCAAATGTTGCATTAAGTTTCGTTAAGTAACTTATGTGGGTTTGAGCTATTAATAACCTAAAGGTTAGGAAAACCTAGTAAAATGGATAGAATTTTCCTAGCACTCGCCGGCCGCTGCCGCGGCACGCTCGCTTCGCTCGCTCGGCTCGTGCGTGTGTTGGTCACAGTTCTAACCTAACCTAACCTATAGGTTTGCAAAACCATCTATTTACGAAAAGGGAACTGTTTCACAGACGAAACGTTATTCATCTAATAGTTGTTTGGCCTAGTAAAAGATTTGAAAAATAATAAATACCCAAAACGTTTTGTTTCATTATAATAATCAGCTTAACAACAATCCTACCAAATGAAACGTTGCCATACAAAAATTTGTAAATCGTTTGTTGTCAAAGTGAAAAATAGGTGAAATGTTGGTTGGCAACATTCAATAATCAGCGTAACAATTTTCTGCGAAAAGGCAGGATCCCCAAAACAACGTTTGCCGAGTCAGCTAGAATTAATATAATATTTCACTGTTTGAATGTTAACTGAGTTAAGATTATTTTGTGTGTTTTTGTACGTAATAAATAATCTCAAACTTCTTTCTAAGCGAGATAAATATTTAAGTGCCCTTATAGGGTGTCATGTACCTTAGCAAATTACATTTACCAGCTGTAACGTTGTCATGATTTAACAATAAATGATTGATTCATACAATAACTGCTTGACTGTCTGTCATTCATTAGTAACACTGGATCTGGTGCTTGCACTAAAAGCATTCCAATCAGATTCGCAGTAAATGCCAATAATCATTTGAAGTACCACTTGTTGAATCTAGGAGTTATTAAAACTAAATTAATAGATTCCCTTAGCTGTTTGCTTACCACCCTCAATAGTGTAGTCTTTTTCTAAACTGCCGTACTGTTTGTCACCCACTTCCCGATCTATTTTATCGCTACACACATTACACCCACTCAATATGCGATTTGTCGCTGATTAATCATCCCACAATGAGCGTCCACTGAATCGAACATTCGGTCTGTTGGCCTGCGTCATCGGCGCACGCGCATGGTCGTGGCAACATGACCCTCGATGGGTATCTATTAATCTTTATTATATTTTTTATTTTGTAAAAAAAATCTTGTTAATAAAATAAAACATTAGTGTACTACCTTCTAATCCATAAACTATATATGAAACTGTCAGTCAGCTTACCTAACAGGCACCTTAACAAATCCGAAACAAATCCTAAGAAATGACAAATCATTACACCCCTTATTCTTGTTACAGAGGCGTCTTCTGGAAGACCAACAGCACCAAAACCACCCAAGAAGCTCCCACCAGCCACAGCTGGCGTATCTTTAGCTCCAAATCCAGCGGAGACCTGGGCAAGACCCTGAGGACCGATGGACACACTTCTTTGACCCCAGTATCTTCTGGGGCCAACACTCCACACCACCACAAGCGGCAGGGTTCTTCGGCCAGCGAGAAGCAATTTGAGGATCTGGTGGCGAGCTCCATCGCGCTCATTCAACACGACCGGTGAGTTCTCTCGCTCTTTCTCTGTCTCCCTCTCTTTCTTTTGTAACATTCTAGCGCCAAATTTTTGGGTTCAGTCGGGAGGTATGGACACACTTCTGTAACTCCCGTGTCTGGTGTCTTCTTAATTCACAACTCCACTCCATAACAACCATAGAGCAACCTCTGGAAGCACTATAATCTCATATTTAAGATTCAGCTTTCAGAGCTAGATTTTTTTTTTTTAACATAAATAGTTGCAGTTTGAAGATCTGGTGGCGAGCTCAGCATTACCTCTCTCTCGTGGCACTCTAACGCCACATGCAGAGTCTCTCTGAGATTGTTGGCTCAAGTGTTATTGGGTTGAGTCTAGAGCTCCTGGAGTCCGGTCCATTACAAGCGGTCTAGCTAGAAGCATTTTGATGTCCCAGTGGCGAACTATCATGATCTAGCATGATCAGTGAGCTTTCTGTCGTTGTCTCTAGTGATAGAATGTCACACAGCAGGCCGATTATCTTTCTATCCTTCGTTATTTCTCTAGTGACAACCTGTCCTAGTAACATGACTGGCGCAAACTAGAATGTTGCCTACTTCTAGAGCGCCATGCTTATGCTAAAGTTCTGCAGGCTAGAAAGAGACACAAGATTGTAATCGTAGACAAAAGTCAAGTCTACGCCTTTCATGTTAAACCGACTGTAGAAGCATTATTGCTGTGTCGTTCAATTGATCATAAATAGCTAATGTACGCAGTACACACAGTAAAAAAATCACTCCACGTTGGTCGATCAATTCGGCTCCAAGCCTTTTCGGTACGATCATTCCGAAGTACAATGTCCCAGGCATTAACCCAACAGCTGCAACTGATGCTAGATTGTAGCGCTACGAGAACTAAATAGCTTGTGATCAGGGTATTCCTATTCTCCTTGGTGGGAGACAATGTAGTGGGAAGGAAAATACTTATGTCAGCTGCTGGCGTTATGCGCAAAAACATGTCTATTATTTCTTTAATATCGTATACACAGAGTTCTCAGAATTATTTTCAAAGAGCTGGCTCGTATTACCAGTGCCAGCTTTACAAATATTAGTCGCTTTAGCACTACGTCAATTCAAATCTACATATTGCAAACAGCTAACAGCTGCTACATTAAACGACGCAAAAGGTACATGTATCTTTAAAAGTGCTATGCTATGTTAAGCAAATTTAGATTGGCGAATATTCCAACAGAAAAAAAAACGATCTGAATTCTGAGTTGTCTATCAATGAGCCCGCATGCGTCGATTGATGAAGATCGCCACATTATGCCACAATATCATCCAAGTTAATCAAGAAAATCTTACCTTTTACAGCTAATCTGGTGTCATTTCTCCACTCTCAATACTTTGAGTAAAGCGAAAGTCTTTCTCAATTATAAAGCAAACTACGATACAAACCGAGGGCTCTTAGCTATTGTTACAATCATTTACGCAAATCTAGAACACTCCAGCAAATCAAATGACGTGACAGAACCCTCTTTAAGGCTCGGTTCCCCGAGCGCACGGATTTGTATGGGACTTATTGCGCTTCGCGAGCGAACAGTTGGTGGAACACTAGGCTTTTTTTGAAATTACTAAAATAAAAATCGTATAAATGGAATTTTGACGACCGACGTCACTAACACATTCAATGATAGTAAATATTTTTATTATCCAAAACTCAGTTCAAATAAAACCATACCTGGTGATACACTGATGATGATTTACACTCATGTTCGCGATTTTATTTGATGCCTTAAGGTTTAAAAAGTTATGAATATAATGACCGACGGCCCTAGACAGGATATTGAAAAGTAATGTATATATTTTTCACATTTTAAATACTAACCTTACTCTAAAGGTAAAATGTATTTTAAAACACTTGACTCAGGGGTAATATCGAGAACCCAGCCTTAACGTAAATTAATAAAAAGCAGTCACAAAGGTGTGTCTTTTCGCCAGAGCAACATCATGCTACAGTGCGGCATGCTACAAGTTGTTGCATTCGGCTCTTTTTTGCATGCTACAATCGCCAACATTATGCGGTCGTGTTCGGTTACAGGCTGCGACACAGTCTGCCACATGACGCAAGGTGTTGCTATGCCGCACGATTCTTGCCACAATGTGCGACATTTTCAATTATTGTAGCATGCGGCCTTGTCGCATTCCGCAATGCCGCACAGTGTTGCCCCGGCATAGGTGAGCCTTAACTGCCACAACTTCACCCACCGAAATTAGTAAACTTGTACAGGGAACTCGAAACAAAGGATTTCAAATTTTCAAATTTAGTTCTCACCTCAACTTTCTATCAATAAAATGAGTCTAATAGACGGCCCTAAAACCTGAATTGTAGGGTTGAGCGCCCGCGGATAACACAGATATCAAGCGTTGCTCTACAAACCTCCTTAAGTGGACTAAAAGGCTGTTCGTTTTGTGTTGAAATTGAATAGAATTACTTATTAAATTTATTTTTGTAGTCGACGTTGATCAATATCGATCAATGTACGATATTGACCCTTGTAACATAAAAACAATAGGAAATCTTTCATTCAGCGTTGATCTACATGTAAACAAACCGATGATAGAAATCATTAAAATACGGAAAGCAATAATGTTTATTAAGTTGTGTGCTCTTCCTAGGACATTCATTAACTGGTCCTAATGTCAATTTCTTGACGTTGATTAGATACCTAGTATTTAAAAAATATATTTGTTTACACCCAGATCAAAGCTGAATGAAACGAAATCTAATAAATCGGGTGGCATTTTAGTCACCTGACAAACTTTCTACTCATCAATACAAACAACTTTTACTAAGGGGCTAAACAAATCAGAGCAAAAAATAGATCAGCTGTTTCATACATTTGGTGCAATACTGCTTCTATCTTATGTATGAAACAGCTCATTTATTTTTTGCTCTGATTATTTGGCCCCATAGTAAAAGTTGTTTATATTTATGAGTAAAAAGCCCACAGTGTTTGTTATCGAACTTCTCCGAAACGGCTTCACCGATTTTTATGAAATTTGTTGTGCATATTTGGTAGGTCTGAGAAAAGGTCGTGGGCTACTTATAATTAATATGGCAAAACAAGTCAAAAACGAGTCAGCTAGTAATATATAATTTTCATAGATTGGTTCAAGGTGCCGTCGAAAGTATTGTTCTCAAAAAACTAAACGTAAGAAAACCTTCAACTGCTAAATTGTAACTTAAACTCTATGCGAAGTGCTGAAAAAGGAAGATTTATAGACTTTACTTGGACTTGAGTGTGATATTTTAGCACATTTATGTAGAACACAAAAAAGAGAAGTATTCAGAAAAGTGCGGGAATCATATCGACTTTAGTTTTACAAGATGCAAATAAGTCGCCTCAGGAAACGCTAAAGTCGCCTGAGGAAACGCTAAAGTCGCCCCAGGAAATGCTAAAGTCGCCCCAGGAAATGCTAAAGTCGCCCCAGGAAATGCTAAAGTCGCCTCAGGAAATGCTTAAGTTAACAGAGTAGGTAATAAACTCGTACACTCTGTAATTTGACCACCAGTAGGTTCGTGACTGTATAAATATGTGGGGTATTTATTTATTTGTAATTTTAATGTTACAAGCGGTGGTAGCGCAGCGGTAGAACGCCGGCCTCACATTGGAGAGGTCGTGGGTTCGAATCCCGGCATGTATAAACTGTGTTTTCTAAGTTACGTACATTTGTGAAGTTGTGGTAGCAATACAGTACCACTCGCTAACTGTGAAGGAAAACATCGTGAGGAAACCTCTCTCTCTCTCTCTCTCTCTGAGAGAAGGCCTGAGCCCTACAGTGGGGACATACAATAGGTTAAGCATGAGATGGCATTAGCATAGTCACTCGACGGCAAATCTGCTTCAGACTTCAGTGCGATTGCCACTGAAGTCTGAAGCAGATGAAGCAATGTGAATTAATTTTACTAACTTAATTCTTTACCGATGATTTGGCAGCGTCGTATAGTTGGCATGTCATGAACGAAATATTAAGTTAGTATTTATTTGTTTTTTTATCCAAATCCGGTAGATAGCGATTGGACCCGTTCAGTGCCAACTATGTGAAGCACTGAGTTATTATTTCGATAGCGAAATATGTATGTTTGTTTGTACCTAAATCCGCTGTAGCGATTAAACCCTTTCAATGTCAACTATATGTGTGAGCATTAAGTTGCTGTTTTGATAACATTTATAGCTGATCGTACAAAACTACGCGGACGCAAATAAGCTTAAATCGTTCGCCATTGGGAAAACCGCAATCGATACGTGACTGCGTTGGACTTTGATCTCATGTTGGTACGGAATATACATATATTTTTAGAATTTCACTAACAATGTATTTGTCTTTGGTCGTTCATTTTGATCGGAAAATCAACAATGTTGTGAACCAAATTAGCCAAACGATTACGTAAGCGAAAAGTAAAACGGGATAGGGGGAAAAACCGCAATCAATACGTGAGCTACAGGCTTATGAATGACGTCACTGGTACTGGTTGCAGTAAGAAGTTTATTTATTTACCATGCCAAATTTTTTTTAAAATCATCATCATCATCATCAGCCATTTGACGCCCACTGCAGGACATAGGCCTCCCTCATGGTTGTCCAAGCTTCCCGGTTATGTGCCGCCCGCATCCAACGACTCCCCGCCACCTTAACCAGGTCGTCAGACCATCTGGTGGGGGGCCTTCCCACGCTGCGTCGTCGGTCGTTTTCTAAATAATTTAACGTAATTGTAAATGTATTGTAAAAATGAAAAACCCGACAGAGAAAAAGTCATTTGAATCACAGCATGCATCAACCAGACGTTTTGTTAAACTGACCCCGCACTCTGAGGCTTCAAATAGCTGCTATACATGGTGTTAAAAAAACTGACTACGCATATTGGACATTAAAACAAACTACTTTCCACTATAGAATTTTGCTGGAGATTCAAATATTTTAAATTAATAAAATACCAAAAATGTAAATGTAAGCACGCAACGGACGTTATTATGGCATGTGGCGTGCTTAGATAAGATAAGATAAGAAGATAAGAATATTCTTTATTGCACACAAGAAGCGAGACATAAAATATGAAAGTTACAATGAAAAAGGCCTTATTGCTAACAGCAATTTCTTCCAGACAACCCTGTGACGGAACGGTTGCCGAAGGAGAAAAAGAGACGGACAGTTGGTGCAAATACGAATAGTACATACTTAAACTTAATAATAAACTTACATAAATCTTACTTAAATAATTGTTATAAACTACCACATAAATAAGTTATAATACATATATGTAAGAGGAGGATATAATGAATATAATATACCTACATAGAAAGAAAAGTGATCATTTACTGATTAAAAACTTAATTTAGAGAGAAAGATACAGTTCTTTTACCCTATTTTTGAAGATTGCTGGAGATGGAGAACGCCTTATTGAGACCAGCAGATCATTCCACAGCCGGACGGCCCTTACAGTGAATGAGTTGCTGAACACCCTTGTCGTATGACTTGTTGTCATCAGCGTCAAGCTCTGATCAGACCGTAGTCATACATTTAAGGGGATTCAGTGGGCTAACTAGCGCCGGGGAAAACAGAAATGTTTCTACGATCTCTAAATTATGTTAACAGTGATTTTTAGGACCCACAACAAAGAACCTAGAATCACGGACCTAGGACTAGATAGACAGATGCAAAAAAACGGCCGTTTTTGGCGTTATTGCTATCTAGTCACAGGTTTTTTGTCTTATGTCACGGCCACAGGTCCTAAAAATAACTATTAACGTGATTGAGAGTTTGTACAGACACTTTTTCCAAATTCGATCTTTAGTTTTCCGCGGTGGCGCTAGTGTTACTCCCTGGAGTCCCTTAACGCGGGACTCGTGCACGAAGGGTTCCGTACCATTATACAACATTTATACAAATTCATCTATACAACATTTGAATATTTCAAGCGTCTACCTGTTGCCGTTATTAATATCGAGCAAAAAAACGGCAAAAAATCCCGTTTGTTGTACGGGAGAGCCTTTAAATATTTATTTTATTCTGTTTTTAGTATTTGTTGTTATAGCGGCAACAGAAATACATGTGCAAATTTCAACTGTCTAGCTATCACGGTTCATGAGATACAGCCTGGTGACAGACAGACAGACAGACAGTGGAATCTTAGTTATAGGGTCCCCTTACCTTTGGGTCGCAATATTTGCGTACAAAAATACCAGCTCTGTGCTTGTTCGAGAGCCCGATATTTTTGATGCAATGCGCGTTGAAATTTTCTAATTCATTTTCTAAAAGAAAGCATTTCTAAAATTCTCGATAAGGTTCCTTCAGAAGTTCTAAATTATATGGTATTATAATTTAATAAATACGAGCAGAGTTTTGCTGTGTCAAGTGTTGTATTCAGAATATATATATATCGAATCAAAAAATACAGACAGATGTCTTATTTAAATTTACAGTGGCCAGGGTGTTCTATTGACACTCTAACCGAGTAGGTTCAACACCTCCCCGTAATAGGACACCCTGTATATGTACACAAACAAAATGTACAATAAACAGTATATCAAAAAAACTATTAACATTACATACCCACCAACGACATGATAGCTGATATTTTGACCAAGCCTCTATGTAAATTAAAACATATAAAATTCAGTCACTCATTAGGTTTAGGCTAGGCAAATACATGCGTCATTCTTTAAACTATAAATAAGGGTTTATAGGTGTATATACAGGGTGTTTTTTGTGTGCTAGTGTGTTGTGTATATAGTTGTTAAACCTACTCGGTTAGAGTGTCAATAGAACACCCTGGCCACTGTAAATTTAAATAAGACATCTGTCTGTATTTTTTGATTCGATATTATATATAACCTTCTAAATTATATGGTATTATAATTTAATAAATACGAGCAGAGTTTTGCTGTGTCAAGTGTTGTATTCAGAATATATATATCGAATCAAAAAATACAGACAGATGTCTTATTTAAATTTACAGTGGCCAGGGTGTTCTATTGACACTCTAACCGAGTAGGTTCAACAAGAAGAAATGTCTGGTTTACGATATCGGTTGCATTTCTGAAAAAAAAAAACCAATTAAAAATCGCGAATTTTACCTTTTGCTTTCTGAGTCATGGTTCTTTTACAAAAAAATGTTCGAAATAACACAGAGAATACTTATTAAGTTACGGGGGCGGCCGTTTTGTTAACACTCGGTATTGAAGACTATTTGAAGTACATTACAATAAGACAAACCTACAACCTCAACACTATAGGCAAACTTAAGGGCGCACACGTGCCGCCCGTGTGTAACCGCCCTAATTTGTATTTTCTGGGTTAACTGTTTATATCCGTACCTCGTCACTGAGCTCGCCAGCCTGCTCTCCATAAACACTCAAAAAAAAAAAAAAGAAAGTATATCAAAGTGCTAGAAAAAGTTAGCCAACCTCATTGGTAACTCATGGCTTGACCTTTAAATTGTTTTCCGGCAGCCAGCTCTCTATACTCCTTTCTACACATGATATCATTTATAAAGAAAAAAAACTCCAGTAGCCTATCAAAGTCCTAGTAACAGTTCGCCAATCTCCTTGGTATGGTAACATCTCTACTCTAACTTCACCGGCCCTAGCACCTAATGACCCGGAGCCAGCCCCGAGCCCGGAAATTCCACGATGATTGTTAAATTGCCAACTTGCCAGTTCAGCCGTCGTGACTGCCGCTAGCTGGCCCGTTTGGAATAGCACAGCTGTTGCACTTTAGAAGAGGGGTTCTGTCATACAATTTTTGTAAGGTATACATAGAACCGTAGCCAAATTGGCATGCTTAACGTAGCCGGTTGTCAGGTGTTCCACTATTAATGTTAATGCGTGTGTCTGCGAACGTCACTTACACAATCCGCTTAGGAATACATGTTACGTAAATGTGTGCGTGCTTTTGATTGCGGCTCGCTTTTCATCGGAATTTTGTTCGACACACTTTGTCTTTACGTGATATGGCCTCCATCTTGTTATTCTCCTAAAAAAAAACTTTATTTTAAAAACAAACAATCCGACTGCACATACCGCGCTACCGCGGTATACCTGGTACGTACTAGGTTCTGTACCAGACTCCGCTCATCCTCATCGGATGAATAGAGCAAGTGTTATTTGTAAAATACGTAATACAAGTAATACTGGTTCTATATAGGTATAGTGGCCCTGAGATCACAAAAAATCAAGTTTTCTAAACTGCAAAAACCTACTTTGTGTGTAATAAACCTTCTGAATTCGGGATTAGTTTTTGGCTTTGCACTATAAAAATAGTCTTTAAAGATCCCGAATAGTTGTCCGAAACGTTATTATTGCCTGTTTTTCAGAAAGCCAGAAAAAAAATCTATAAAGTAGTCTTAGCTAAATAGCTGTAGTCAGCACACCAGTGGATCGGTGGCAAATTGCAGTCACGGCCGCAGGTTAACCTGTTAGCCACGTCCGGAGCCTCCGAATAAGAACATAATACAAGTATTGCCTTGCAAGCAAGAAAAAACATCCTTGCTTGCAAGTTTTTGGAAAAAATGTCTCCCGTTGTATTGTAAAATATTAATAATATAAGAGTTTCATTCCTGTTGGTGCAGCATCAGGTTTATTTATACTTTTCTTGTACATAAGTATAACAAGGGCAGTTTCTGCCAGTTTTCAGGGCACTCGGCACAGATATTTTCTTCTTAACCTCAGATCAGTTTGCCTAGACAGTTTGATGCATGGTGCAACGGGACCCCATTTGTTTTTACTGTATTGTTCTACGATGTGTTCAGTCGACGGTGCAACCTTTACATTACATTACGTATCCTCAAGTTAGTTTAGTTTTTAAATCTATGTAAGTTGTGGAAGAGCGGGTTTCCTTGTCACAGGTATTTTATTCTCAAATTCCAGAACCCCAGCAAAATTTACTTTATCAATAAGTATGTATGTTTTTTTTAATGTTATTGAAACATGCTGATGCTCGTAGCAAGTGGCAGTCCCTGGTCTCTGCCTACCCCTCAGGGATACAGGCGTGAGTTTATGTTATGTTATGCTGATAATATGCTGCTGTTTTTAGGGTTCCTTATCCGAATGGAGCCTATAACTAAGGCTTGACTGTCCGTCTGTCTGTTTGTCTGTATGTCTTTCTGTCACCAGGCTGTATCTCACGAACAGATAATAGCTAGGCAGTTGAAATTTTCACAGATGATGTATTTCTGTTGCCGCTATAACATCAAATACTAAAAACAGAATAAAATAAATATTTAAGGGGGGCTGTCCAAAGACAGCGCTCGCCATCTAGCGGCCATCTATGTAACCTTCACAGCACCGATATCATGTCGTTAAATGTCAATGTTAAAAGTTTCTTGTTAGTTTCTATAGTTGGCGATGTTCTCAAATTAGATCTTTGTCTAATGTTGTATAGATAATGGCACGGAGCCCTTCGTGCGTGAGTCCGAATCGCACTTGGCCGGTTTTTTAGGACATTTTCCTGGTAGCTATTTTACGCTGCTGTGCAACAGTTTTATTCGAGCAAACTCCGCGGTTCCGAAGCAACAATTTTAGTGAGCAATGTACCTACTGCTATTTTAGGAAGTTTCAGTGCTGAGCACCCCTTTTGATGACTCCAGTCTAGACAGATAATAAGGAAGCCCCATTATGTTATTTTTATCACCCTGGGTTGTTTAGTGCCGATTTCACCAGCTAGCTAAGCTTAGTTTAGCGGAAAGTCGACGAATCACCAAAGATCAAGCAGGAATCTTCGAATTCTGTCTAGAGTGGTAAGTAAACCAGTTTTGTTTTGAATGGTTAAAATGAGTCTATAAATTCCACACAACGTCCTGAGTAAATCCGCTCGCTGTGTGGCCCACAGACTAAGCTGCGAGGATGTCATAGGTATTCCAATCCTAATAAAATTTGTTAGTTCACTGCTGAACATTGTGGCCTCTGTAATATATTGTACAAATGACCTCAGTCTGGGTGTATTTCCACGTTTGTGGGGTCCTTGCCTGGTTACCATAGACAAGTAATTGTGTTGTTGTGTGGAAGTTATCATTATAATTGTGATCATAACCTATGAACTGTCATTTATGAAGCGCGACCCAGCTGGACTCAAAGCAGCGGCTCTCTAGCTTTAACAGCGTTCCACCCACTTAGCTACCACTGCAATACAGTATAGCCTAAGCTCAGTATTTATGTACCAACCGTATGCTGTACCAACATATTTGCTACGCATCAATGATCGATGCGAATTCTGAATAATGAACTGTGTTATTTGTTGTAATCGGCACGTCTAGCTAACAACACCACACCGAGTCTCGATGCGGCTTTACACGGTGTAAATAAAATCCCAATTGCGTCCGAAAAGCTCTACATAAGCGGCTTATATACGTACCACTGTAGGGCACGCGCCTTTTCTCAGGGAGAGAGTATGGGCTTAATCGCCACGCATGCCCACCGCGGATTGGCGATTGCAAGCGCTGAGATATGTGAATAGCTCAGACACTCAGGTTTCCTCACGATGTTTTCCTTCACAGTTAGCTCTAAAAGCTCTTAGTAAGAGTTGTTTTCGATACTTTGTTCCACTGCAAGGCACAAATAGCGGAATATTGTGACTAGAATTTAAATATCTAGCTCTTAGCCCAAGGCTACTCAGAAGCAGGGGGTAAGAGTTGTATTGTATAGTTTGTTCCACTGCTATACTTCTATTATTTATTCCACTGCTCCACCACAAGGTTTTCCTCAGCAGCGTTTACCTTGTTGTTATAATGCTTACTAAAGAAACACCTGCTATGTCTGCGTAGTTTTAGAGGTAGGAAGTAGATGTGGATTACAATGACGTCCAGAGTAAGGTGGCTTATTTTGCTGTTCACCGTCCCTCCCAAAAATAGCGTGCCGTCCCGTTCTAACCAGTTAGACAAAGTGAGACAGAACACAGTATCGCAGAAGCGAGCTCGTGCTAGTCAACTAGATTCCTTTGCAAAAACAGCGTGAACATAACGCCTCCCGAAAGATATACGTACGATAGAATCGTATATTTGCACACGAATCGATATGGTAATGGGTTTCTTTGATGGATAGTTAATTAGCACGCAAATCAATAAACAGTTTCAAAGCTGTTTACTCACGATACCACTTAGTTAATTAGCCATTGATGAATGATCGATACACCTAGGTAGAGTTGGTTGTTATTATTATATTATAGTTTTCAATTAATGAATTCAGTTCTTCATCATTATTATCCATGTGCATTCAGGGCCCCAAGTGATAGAACGAAAATTCATAGTATACTGATGTCCATTGCATAGCCGATTAAGCAACAGATTAACAGGTAGTAATTAAGTATACAATTATTATTCAACCAATGGTAGAATAATAATTGTAGTTTTATGGAATGCGGCCCAGAACGGCTCTAAGTTTTCAAAGGTTCATCCGAATCTGTCCAACCATTTAAGTGTGGTTGCTTTATTAACATTAAACATTTAATAATATGTATATTTAGACTTTCACATTTATAAATTTTACAGTAATATTGAAAACTGTGAAAAAATGCCACATAAGCCTGGGTATATCAACCTAAACAAATATAAAAAAAAACCTACATACTAGCGTGTATGAATGCACTAATGAGATGTGGCAAAACTGTATTTGCGTTCTTGAACTGTTTAAACATGCACGTTAACCCAACAACTTGAGTTTGCACGATCCATAAAACATACAGATAAATTAACTTCGAATAATTAGCAATGCACACACACACTCTTAAACAGTAGACATACATAACACATAAGCAGCCTATATACGTCCCACTGTACGGCACAGCTAGGCCTTCTCTCAGAGAGAGACTATGGGCTTAATCACCACGCGTGCCCACCGCGGATTGGTGATTTCAAGCGCTGAGGTATGTAAATAGATCAGACACCCAGGTTTCCTCACGATGTTTTCCTTCACAGTTAGCGTGTGGTATTGCTACTATAACTTCACAAATATACATAACTTAGAAAACAAAGTCATAGGTACATGCCCGCACTGGGAATCGAACCTGGGTCTCCCGCTTCCGAGTCCAATGTTCTACCCACTAGGCTACCACCGCTTAATACATAACACACACGGTCTTATTTATAAAAAGTCGATTCCACCAAAACACTGATTTATGAAACCGAGATTAAAGCCGTTATAAGTGTGTGGCGTAAAAAATGGATAACCTGAAAACCGTATCTTCAGTATAGATAAAATCAAACTACTCCCTAGAAGGAAAAGTTCTTTTTTTTTCAATAAGTATTACTATTTATTTTATTACTATCTTGAATCAATTAATTCCCTTTCAATTCGTATGTAAATTGTCAATTTTAAACTTTTGTTTATTGTAAGTAGTCAAATTATTGATACTGAAAAAATAGTAGTAACAAAGGTGATCATAATATAGTTCGTGTTAGCCGACGCTACTAAAACCTAGCCGTGTATCCGCACATTTCTTTTCCTATCTCACTGATAATTGAATCGTGTGATTTTAAAACGACACATGTCCTTTCATTACAACTTTGCAGGAAATAGAAAAAACTGTTTTATTCGAATACTAATATCTACAACAGCAATATTTTAGCATATTATATTGATTTCTGTATGAATAAACTACAATTTTTTTTTCTAATGTAAATCAATAGGTAGGTGTAAATAATTTAATAAAAAAAAAATGGGCAAGTGTTATTTTAAAAACACATGTGACCTGTGTTGTTTTAAAATCACACGATTCAATTACTTGATTGACTCCTCTGCTATGATCGAACATACCTAGTGACTTAACAAAAAAAAACGTCCCCTTCAGTTATTCTCATTTATGTCTATTTTAAGCCACTTGCCACCCCTCTTGTGAAGCTCTGTAGCTATTCTCCTCTATCTATCTAATCAACCCATACATAGAGCCAATTGTATCAAAACTCATAAAGAAAATCAATTAAACCATTGAACTCCAATACCGTTTTAATTACAGTATTTTATTATGCCTAGCTCGGTTTGGTCTCAGATAAAATAGCCTAATAACACCAATCAATCAATAAGTGAAGCGTACTCGTCCATCGCTTGGTATAGGCCTCCCCCAAGCACGCCATTTCTTTCTGCTCTTGACCATCCTCATCCAGCCAGATGCCAGCAATCTGCCTCAGATCGTCGGTCCAGCAAGTTGGTGGGCGTCCCACGCTGCGTCTACTCTACCGATAGTTGACGACGTACAAAGATTCTCGGCGTGGCGACAACGAAATGGCAAACGCAGCGTAATGACACCAATTGTGTTCCAATTCCAGGCCTTCAAACCTGCCGGCCAAGTGCACAGAAGAGGCGCTGCGCCACAGAGCTGAGCACGCGCGGATGGTAGAGGCGGCGCGGCGCAAAGTGGAACGCGAGGCCGTAGCGCGACACGCCAAGAACCAGGAGTCTCTGAGGATTGAGGAGAGACTGGCGAAACACGCCAAGGAGTGGACGCAACAAATCCTGCCCAAGTGGCATGAGATGTAAGTTAACTAGATTACATTGACGAAGCTAGCATACTTTTAAGACGGCGATTAGGGACATGCGAAGACGCAGCAGTGTTTGAGGTTTGTTGAGAGATTAGCCAAATGCCAAAAGACGGAGGAATGAACACAGCAGGTACTTCCTAATTGGCAGGATAAATATATAACAAATACGTAACACTCCAGCGTTACGACGCCGTTTGTAATTTAGTTTTTGTATATACATTTTTTGTCTTAACGGCTCATGCTGAAAATCAGCGCCGACGGGTGTTGCATGCATCTCCGGGCGGCATATTGCTGAGCATGGATCCATTTTCCAAAACCATTAAGATAAGAATATTCTTTATTGTACACACCAGAAACCAACATCCTTATGTTGTAATTTTTTTTTATAAAATATTTATTGTACACACCAGAAACCAACATCCTTATGTTGTAATTTTTTTTTATAAAATATATAAAAAAGAGTTTCAATTATGTCAAAGTGAACTTCATTTCTTGCCGAAATCACAATTTATACATAAATATAGACGTACTATATTTATGTATAAATTGTGATTTCGGCAAGAAATGAAGTTCACTTTGACTTTTACATATAAGTTTTAGCCTATATTAGTAACTAAACCTAGATAACGAAGATGAGAAAAGTTCTCAAGCTACCAACCCACCACACGAATGGAGGAATGGCTTGCAAGTGGTATACCCACTAAAGAGAAAAATATTATGTAAAATACCGAAGTCATATCAAACGTAAGTTACTGCGCGTTTCGTAGATGTCGCTGTTAACAAAGGCACAATCTACTATGAAAGCTGCATCGCGGGGTGAAAGTTATCTTTCAATCCGGTGCTGTAACTCTGCTTTGGCTACTTTTAAAATAAAATTAGCGCCATAGTTTAAACAACGAAATAGGTAATCGCAGGTGTAATAAGCAAATTGTCACAAGTACGAAGAAGATTTGCTTCCAATTTGATGGACCATTCCTAACTCGAAACGTGCGTACAAAATCGCAAATTGCCCCATCTGAAATGGCGTCACTCCAAATAGAACAATCACCAAACATCCTATCAGAGTAAACAAGACAAGTAATACATATTGTTCCGACCTCACCGGAATTTATACGACCTTGCGGCGGTGCCAGGCCAAATTCAGAACCCACCTACTTATGTGATGGATGTGAGTGAGCGGATGGGGTCAAGTCAAGCGTTGTGATTCTTAGGGCGCATGTACATAAATCATACGCGCGATTCTGGATCGCAGGAGAGCCATTTTTCACAATTTTGAACAACGAGAAGCTCACGTAAAATTCGTTTCGGGCTTGTATCGCCTCAGTGGCAAATGCAGGTCGACCTTTACGTAAATTGTTTCGGGTTTGTATCGCCTCAGTGGCAAATTTTAGGGCAGGTCGAACTTTACGTTTTTTGTTGCTAAGTCTCCTGTGCCGTATGGAACAGGAGTTTACTGTGCAGTAAACATGCGTAATTACAACTGTGCAAATATTTGGGATTACTATTCGATACTAGTACCAAATAAAAATTAAAGAAAATTACGTCGATAAAAAATGAACAACTGGTACAAATTGTAATAAAAATAAATTACAACTAACAAAAGATGAGCAGGTATCAAAAGAACAAATGGATTAATCATGAAAGATGCAACTGCTACATATGACTGTGTCGCTTTGATGATGATGATTACAGAATTTTTATTGTAATGCTAGTCAAAACAGGGGCTAAGGTATGGTAAATAGGAACGCAAGAAGAACAGACCTACATCGTTACAATGGAATACGTGAGCGGTGAGCTCTCACTTCTTTTGTTTGTATTCATCTTCGCTTGATGATTCGCTATTGTTCTGATCCATATAAAGTATTAGAGGTATATTCTCCAATATTCAGCGAAATGAGTTTCAGTTCATTCAAAAAACTCTTGATTTATTGTGTGAGATAAAATGGAAGATGTGATTTGGTTGCTAATAAATTTCATATTCATAGGCAGGAAAAACAAAGCAATCCTTACTAATATTATAAACGCGAAAGTTTGTATGTATGGATGAATGTTTTTTACTCTTTCACGCAAAAACGGCTGAACGGATCCGGATAAAATTTTGCACAGAGATAGATCATAGTCTGGATTAGCACATAGGCTATTTTTTATCCAAGAAAAATACACATCAAAATTTCCACACGAACGAAGTCGCGGGCAACAGCTAGTGTATCATAATGACCAACGTTCATTATTAGAAAGGTGTGTTTTTCTTTATGGAATGAAAAAAATTGGTTTCATATCTATCAGCTATTAATAGCCATATTTTGCATAAGCAAATACTAGCGATTCCTAACGACTAATGGTGTTATTTATACAAACACGATTCCTCTAAAACACTTCTCAGAGGCAGTTCAAATAATCTGTGGTTACGTCTTTCCCTTTACTACAGATTATTTAAACTGCATCGGAGGAGTGTTTTAAGGAATCTTGTTGTTACAATATAAATAAGACTTTTAACACTTTAGGAAACAGTATACTTTACTTGTATTATATTTTGCAATAAATAACTACAATTTCTGAAATGAACGCGCTAAATAATGTTGAAAATGTTTCAGTAAATTTACATTTGTAGCCGATAATGTTTTATGATTTGCGTCTTTATTTTTTCACAGGAAAAACTCTAAGAGAACACTCGAGTTATGGTGGAGCGGCCTGCCCCCTTCAATACGCGGCAAAGTGTGGCAACTGGCCATCGAAAACCGACTCAATATCACCGAGGACATGTACCAAGATTACGTGGCAAAGGCCAAGCAAAAGTTGCACGAAGCACAAATGCGCAGGAAGAGGTTAAAAGTCAACAGGGAAAACGTTTGCGGCTGTAGAAATCCGGGGAAATCTCAACAAGGTGTTGAAAAGGTCGCTGGTACGACGAATACTGACAAAGACGATATTTCGCAAACAACGGAAGAGAAATTGCCAACATCGGAAGATCGGTTGTCGAAACCACCAGATAGTATAGCTAAAGCTGAGGAATGGCTGTCGAAAACTGAAGAACAATCGCCCAGAGTCGAAGTGACGATAGAAGAAGATGCGTTGCCAATAGATAAAGACAAATTGCCCATCAAAGAAGACTGTGTAGCGAAAACAGAAGAATGGCTGTCCAAGACCGAAGATTTATTAGCCAAATCCGAAGAACACCTGTCTAAACAGGACGCGAAATCCACCGCCGGCGTCGCGTTACTGGAGGAAAAACCCCGCCTCAGCATACCGAGAAACTTCAGCGAGCAAAACCTGAAATCTCACACAGTAGAAAGTGGCCCGAAGAAGTGTTGTTCGAAATCCAACCCTAATCTGCTAGAATACAGTGACGAGTGTTCAATGGAGCTGATTCAATTGGACATATCGCGGACGTTTCCACACTTGTGTATATTCCAACCCGGCGGGCCGTACTTCGACGTGCTTCACGAGTTGTTGGCGGCCTACGTGTGCTATAGACCCGATATCGGCTATGTGCAAGTGAGCATTGTTTTTGTTTTTGTGCCTCTGACATACTTGACTAGAATACATTGACCATCATGAACATCCAAAGGGCTAAGCTGTGGTTTCCTCCAAAAGCGGCGGCGTCTTGTAGCGGTCGCCATTTAGCGGCCAATGACGTCACCGCTTTTGGAGGAAACCAGAGCTTTAGACCGTACTCTTCTTTGCGTCTCTCCAGCTCGCACATTCTAAAAGTGACTTTGTAAAATTTTGCATAATCATCATCACCAATTAATTGACGCCCACTGCAGGACATAGGCCTCCCTCATGGTTTTCCCAGCTTCGAACATAACATGATGGGTTTTGCCATAATCGCCATGCTTGGAGGCGGGTTGGCGATCGCAGTATGCGGTTGGAGTCTCAGGAAGACGCTCCTGCCCGTCTCCCGGTAATTTATTTCCTTAGTCGCCTTCTACGACATCCACTTAATCCGTCGCCACACGGACAAAATTTTGCATAAACTACAGTAATTCGTAAAACTTTCTATCAATAAAACGTTGTCTTATTTTATATTTTACGGAAAATAAAAGCAAAAACTAGCAGGTAAAAGCTTATCTTCTATAGGTATTTTTATTTTAAAACTGCGTTCGATGCGAGCGGTTTTAATTTTTCCTGTGGAACTTAAAACATTGCAATCAATCTTTTTCAACTTGTTTCAATAAATTTTAATACTACGAGTACAAATATTGAAGAACACATCCGGCGATTACTAGTACAAAACAAACTACACGTGAAACGTCATCGGCTGTGTTTCTAAAGCCGAGTCTCCTGCTCGTGTTTTTCGTGAAGCGAACTATTTTCAACGTTTCGCGTATAAAAAACAGATCGTTTTATCCATATTTTGCTTTCCAGGGCATGTCGTTCATAGCGGCGGTGCTGATTCTAAACATGGAGGCGCCGCAAGCTTTCATCTGTTTCGCGAACCTTCTCGACGGGCCAGTGCTGCGGGCCGCATTCGCCAGGGACGGCGCTGCCATGCAGGTTTGTGCCTTATCGCCTTCGCAAAAGAGCTATCAGGCGCCGCAAGCGTTCTTCATCACAAGCATTTGTCAATTAGGCTGACTACGGACTCTAACGTGAGCCACATCCGCGCCTATCGTCGTAGAAGACCCTCAATAGCATTTTCCTAAATATTGACAATAGTTACAAATGATACCTTACTTGCACCTGTTAGGGCCGATTCGACCAACTAAGCTTTATACCAGGAGTAACTAATCTCATAACAAATATACTCCCTCAATTTTAATCTCGGTATAATTTATTGCATTCTAGCGAATTATCCCGGGATTAGTAGTTGGTAGAACGTGATATAGATTTACTCCAGAGTATTTCTCGACTTATTCCAAGATTACCACTTATACCAGGCATAAATAGTTTGGTCGAATCGGCCCTTAGTTTATGACCTTGAAAAGAACAAATTATTAGAAACCATTGTTATGGTGGTCCGATAGGGTCATTTCATCATCAACATCTGTGACTAATTCGACCTTCTAAGGTAGGTGTAATATTTTTGAATAAAAAGCGCCAAGATCTCGGTAATCTGCAAAAAAAGAAACGTGTAAAAACTCAGGGCAGTATCACATATAATGTACTTAAAAGGAAAACTATCACGGCCAAGTAGGCTTCACAAGTTAACGAAATCCATTGAAAATTACTTTGATGAATTTGTTAGTTCTGTAAAGCAGATAAAAAACGGGAGGCATTTCTACGGAACCCTACACTGCGCGTGGTCCGACACGCTCTTGGCCGGTTTTTTAATATTTAAAAATGTTAAACCTACTTTCATTGACGTGCGAAACGAACCTTAGTAGGTCGAATTAGTCACACACTTATTTACAAAAATAGAAGAAATCAGTAAATATCAAATGAAGAATCCTTTGTAACTTTAAAGTACGGACTGTTTTGAATCAGGAATCTAGAGCATAGCTCCACCTGGTAGGGTTCATCTGAAACGGAAAAACCTATTTAGAGGCTAAAAATTCCACCCATGCCGGGACTTGAACCCGCGACCTCTGGCATGCCAGAATTTTTAGCCTCTAAATAGGTTTTTAAAGTTGTCCTCAGCAAGGGTTAGTACAACAAAAAAAAGAATATAATCCTTTCTAACTATTGTCAATATTTAGGACAATCTCCGTTCTCAAGCCTAACCAAGGTCTCCACCCCCTAGCGCCTCTGGAAGGCGTACGCCGCCCTGCTGCAGCACAACCTTCCGCAGCTGGCGTCCCGCGTGGCGCCCGAGCTCTACCTGCTGGAATGGCTGTATACAGCATTCGCTAAGGCAATGCCTCTGGACGCCGCTTGCCGCGTCTGGGACGTCTTCCTACGGGACGGGGACACTTTCCTCTTCAACGCGGCTCTTGGTGAGAATATAAGCCTCTAATTCGGTCTCATAGGAAGGCTCAAGGTCGCCCAACGAGCAATGGAGAGAGCTATGTATCCGCAGAAGAACCGAGTTACTGATATAGTTCGAAGAATTCGGAAGAAAAGAAGAAACTCGAGGGAACTGATGGCCGTTGGGGCGAAAAAGTTCTGACCTGGCGACCGCGGACCGGACGATGCAGCGTGGGAAAGGCCCCACACCAGATGGTCTGACGACCTGGTTACGGTGGCGGGAAGTCGCTGGATGCGGGCGGCACAAGGCCGGGAAGCTTGGAAAACCATGAGGGAGGCCTATGTCCTGCAGTGGGCGTCAAATGGCTGATAAATGATGATGATTCAGTGTTATACAGAGATAAGATCAGATAATAAAAAAATATTTCTGCTGAAATAAGCTCGCCATGTACACTTTTTAATTTTTCTGTAAATGTTGTGTTTTATTCATGTGTTTTTATGTGTGCAATAAAGTATAAAGTATAATAATAGTTATTTAGCAAAGGGCAAGATAAAAAGTACCCGAAAACGGCGTGCGCGCATGCAACGACTAAAGAATTTTGGGAAAGCGAAAGTGATTGTGGCAAGTGACAGTCCCTGGTCTCTGCCTCCCTACCCCTCTGGGATACAGCTGTGAGTTTATGTATGTATGTTATTTATTTCAATCATTTATGTAACTGAAAAAACAGAAAGTCAAAATAAAAACTAAATAAGATTTAAAATTATAATCACAAAGTAAACCCTAGTGTCTGAGGTATTTACATACCTCAGCACTTGCCACGTACAATGTCCCAACTATGAGGCTAAGTGCAGAAATCTCAGGTCGAACTAGAACTAGACGGTTTTTGAGCGCCCCCTCTTTCTCCATTCCGGAGGTTTCTTCTTCTTTCCAACCTGACACTAACGCCCCCTATTTCCACAGGCATCCTCCATCTCTACCAAGACGAGCTCAAAGACCTGGACTTCATATCAGCCGCGCAGTTTCTCACCAAGCTTCCGGAGGACCTGTGTCCCGAGGCGCTATTCAAGAGCATATCCACCGTCTCGATGTCCATGGACGGTATGTCGTTTGAGGAGTTGGTCGCGTGCTGTGAGGTGGAGTGCAGTCTTGACGATGACGTCACCGTGTTGTGATTGTGGACCCTTTTCACCGCTGTGTTTGGGACTGGTTTGGCGCGGTGGGTTGGGGTGCCCAAAATTAGGTGGAACTTTGGGTAATTTTTGTGAGTGTTCCTTGGGCCCAGTGGGTAGAACGACTAAATGACTCGACTCGAAAGCGGGAGACCTAGGTTCGATCTCCAGTGCGGGCATGTACCTATGACTTTTGTCTATTTTCAAAATTACGTACATCTGCGAATTTGTTGTAGCAAAAAATACCACACGCTAACGGTGAAGGAAAACATCGTGAGGCGACCCGCGGCTTGGTTGGCTCGGCACGTATTGACCTGTATTTCCTGTGGGCTAGGCCGACTAAGCTGTCAGGATGGTAAAGGGCTAGCCTACTCCATCTAAAAAACAATGTCCCAGGCACTGCAGCCTCCGACTGTTCCCTTCACCCATCTAGTGTGAGTGATGGTGCTACTGGACGCTGTATAAATCATCTTGGGTACTTTTTGGGAAAGTGTTCTTTGGCTAATTTTTGTGAAAGTTAAATAAAATAAATAAAAGGTACCCATAGAGCTATTTCTCCAATACCCTCTTGAATAGCAGTTTAAATAGTCTGTGGTAGTCTTCCCCTTTACCACGGACTATTAAAACTGCATTTGAGGAGTATCTTAAGGAATCATGGTCTTATAAATGAAATCTATAATTTGAGTCTTTTTCGTTCAGCCGACCAATCGTGGCGATCTGGAATTGTGAAAATTAATTGGTTCGTGAAATAATTTCCACTAAGGTTAGATTAGAGATTAGAAAGACATTTTTTGAATCGTGCATGTTTAAAAAAATATCTCTATTTCACGCGACGTTTTGAGTAATGCCATGTCATTTTTATATTATATATTTTTATAATGCTACTTCATTTTAGCTCTTCGTTCCACTATATTGAAGTACAAATAAGATTAGTAAAGAAAGGTAAATTTATAGAGCTCTTTTTTATGTCTATTTTGTATGGTTTTTTACCTTAATAAAAATATTTCTTTATTTCAATGTTTGTTCAGTAATTTCTCGTCATTTGACTCCGTATCTTCAACGATAGGATGTTTTTTTTTTCGTTTTAGAATGATACATTAGAAACAGCGGGTCGACCCTTACATTTTTCTTGCAACGTAACGGAGTAGAGTGCACGCATGTAAAAGTGGACGTGCTGTAGACTGTACTATACAAACTCGTGTGATGCTGGACATAATAAATGTTTCATTATTTGAAGAAGAAGAAAGATATTTATTATACCAACAAGATACTTCGCAGAAACAAAATAAGCAGATAAGTAACATAACATGCACAACAACAGAAAGAAAACTAAATACACAACAGACAAAACAAATAAATAAAACAGGACCATAGATGTAGCCTGTGGTGTATCTAAGTTGCCACAAAAGGCAGCTGACTCAGCGTTGTGTTGAGGAAGTGATCCCTCAGCGCTGATTTTCAATTATTTGAAATTGTGAAAAAAAACTTTTCGTAAATTTTTAGGTGTTTAAAAAAACAACTCCTAATATTATAAATGTTCAATTAGCTCTATCTGCTTGTCTATTACTTTTTTATGCCTAAACTGCAAACAGATTTTGAAATTTGCCAAGACGATAGATTGCATCCTGCGGAAGGAAGACTACGTTTTGTCTAAAAAATTGTATCCCCAGGCGAGCGAAGTCACGGGCACAGCTAGTATGCAATAATTATAAAATGCTGTGTAAAATGTGACGATTGAAAAAAGTTAAATATTCGATATTTATAAAATGCTCTGTGTAATTAGAATAATTTATTCGAAAACATATCATTTTTCGTAGTTCGCTTGCGAATTCGTGCAAAATACTGTTGCGCGATAAACTTAATGAATTTGTAAAGAATCTACTTAGGTTAATCTAACGTTTTAAATGTTGTAAATATCTTGTAATATATGAAGAAGTTTAATTATTTAAATGACGAATCATCGAGTAGTAAACCGGCCTAAATAATTAATGAAAAAAATGTAGCCCTGAAGTGTGTTGTACTAGAATTATTAATAACTCTATAATCTCATTATATAAATTATTATTATGGAATTTATATAAATTCTATTAAAACTATATGTAAGTAACGCATGTTCAATAAAAATATGTAAGTATTTATACTAAGATAAGAATATATTCAAATATTTATATACTAACGTACGGATATTAATACATAACTTACTTTCATAGTACTCAGCTTTAAGATTGATTAGGATTAAAATATTGTTTAAAATCATCTTGCCAAGTAGGAATTGTTGGTGACGTAAAATTTTTCTTATTATCTTTAAAAGTTCTACTTTTTACTTGCCACACTTTTTGACAAATATTTCATGCGGTCTAATAATAGATAAATAAATAAAATTATTACCTTTATTCGGAAATGCAAACCTTTTAAACCTCTACTTTATAATCGACAAGAAAACTGAGTATAAAATATTTTAATGGCTATTAATACCTAGTGTTTTATTATTAAGGCGGTTAAATAAGCGAAATGTCATTAATTATGTTAAATAAGCGGAATGTCATTAATTCTATTAATAGGTAATAATAAAGTTGTGATGAGGACTGATATTATTTTACAATAATAAAAATACGAATTTGCCATCTCGAAATGTTAAGTTAAATTATGTTTACGTGTATAGTAAATAGATTCAATATTTAAGCAAAAATATGTCCCCAAAATAAAGAGTTTATGTAATATAATAAATGAAGAATAATATTAAAACGAAGGAAAATACATTCGTACAGTGTAATAATTTTGTTTTAATTATACCTTATCTACTGGACGTTAACATTGCATTGAAGACTTTATCACATGCATGTTAACCTTTCAGTGTCAATAGAAATTAATATCGTATCAGTGGGATCTTAGTTTTAGTTCCACAAGCAAAATTATGTAGATAATACATAATCTATTAGAAATATCTTGCATTAGTATGTTATTTATATTATGTTAATTGTGTAATCGGTGCCTTGCACTCCTTTGTGAGTGGCTAAAACATCCCCAAAAGAGGTAGGTGGGCTATCCATAATGGAGTGCTGGTCCCAACACTTAGGTATCTATTGGTATGTATGGTAGCGAGACTTGGGTTTGGCATAGAAGCAAAAAGTAGGATTAATGCAGTAGAAATGAGGTCCTTGAAAAGTATGTCTGGTGTTTCTTTAAATGACAGATACGCAATAGTTTGATTAGAGAACGTTGTGGACCGAAAGAGGAATAGAATAGAATAGAATAGAAACAGTTTATTTGTTGCACACAAAACACACAGAAGAATTTTAACACAGACGTAGTGACTAGAATTGAGAAAGGAATGTTGCGTTGGTTTGGAAATGTGGAGAGGATGAAGGAAGAAAGATTGACAAAACAAATATATCGAGCGAATGTGGATGGGAGGGCCGGTAAGGGACGACCCAGGCGGACATTCTTCGACCAAATAGGGGATGTATTAGCAAAGGGCAAGATAAAAAGTACCCGAAACCGGCGTCCGTGCATGCAACGATTATTGAATGTTGAGGAAGCGAAAGGCAAGTGGCAGTCCGTGGTCTCTTTCTACCTACCCCTCTGGGATACAGGCGTGAGTTTAGGTATGTAGTATGTTATGTAAAATTATTACTTTCACGACTATTTAAACTGCATGTAGGAGTTTTTATAGGAATCGTGTTCTTACAAATAACAATGTGACGTTCTTATTCATAAAGACACGATTCCTCAAAACACTCCTCAGAGGCACCTTAAGTAATCTGTGGTTACGTCTTTCCCTTTACCACAGACTATTTAAACTGCATTTGAGGAGTGTTTTTATGATAACAGCAGTTACGGCCTTATTTATAAAAACGCGAACCCTCTAAAGCACTCCTAAGAGTCAGTATATTTAATCTGAGGTTGCGACTTTTCTTGTAAAATCTCCACCACAGACTATTTTAATCAGCGTTTTAAGAAATAGCGATTTTTATAAGTAAAACCGTGAATCTTTTCGTCTAGGTGCAAAGGCTCTAATGAGGTAATTGCTAAAGGTAAATGCAAAACTGCTAAGCAAGACAGCGATAGCTTTTAATAAATTGCAATAAAATAAACTGTGTAAAGAGGTAAAGGGTGTGTGTTAAATATTCCGTCAAACATTTGACAATATCTACGACGTATTATTGAAATCAATTACCGGGAGACGGGCAGCAGCGTCTTCCTGAGACTCCAACTGCATACTGCGATCGCCAACCTGACTGCCAAGCGTGGCGATTATGGCAAAACCCCTCATGGTTATGAAAACCACGAAGGAGGTCTAGGTATGTCCTGCAGTGGGCGTCAAATGGCTGATGATGATGATTATTGAAATCACGCAAGACTGTTTACACCAAAGTTTCTTAAGTTCCTGAATGTATGAAGTGTTTAAATCGTTAAGCAACAATTTGCTAAGAGGAATTTTCCAGGAACTTTGGAAATCACCAATGCCTAATCGTACCTATTTAATTGACAAACATAATACACTTTGGGCCAGTTTCTGAATTGAGAATTTCACTAAATCAATACTTAAGTACGTAGATACAATAAAGTATTCCGTGTGGCGCCGGATTAAGAATAACGTCACTCCATTTCCTTCCGTGGATGTCGCAGAAGGCGACTAAGGAAATAAATTACCAGGAGACGGGCAGCAGCGTCTTCCTGAGATTCTAACCGCATACGGCGATTATGGCAAAACCCTTAATGGTTAGAAAACCATGAGGGAGGCCTATGTCCTGCAGTGGACGTCAAATGGCTGATGATGATGATGATGAATACTTAAGTAACGTTCGGTCACGCTCTTTTCTGAGAAATTCGAAGAGACAGCACTATAGTTAAATATTTACGGTAGCGTAGTTCTCAATTCAGAAACTGGCCCTTAAGGTACCGGCAGAGGCAGGTTTCCCATGAGGCCAATTAGGCCCGGGCCTAGGGCGGCCAGAATTCAGCGGCGGCTAATCGTGGCAAAAATAGACTCATGTGAACATGAAACTACACTTTAAATCACAGTATTTACATTCCACTAAAGCATACGTAAGTGTTACGTCTCCATGCACGAAAAAAAAAATTGTAAACCAATTTAAAATAATCCAGTGGGTGTGTCTATACGGTGGTAGCCTAGTGGGAAGCCTATGACTTTGTTTTCTCTGTTATGTACATTTGTGAAGTTATCGTAGCAATACCACTCGCTAACGGTGAAGGAAAACATCGTGAGGAAACCTGAGTGTCTGGGCTATTCACATACCTCAGCGCTTGAAATCCCCAATCCGTGGTGGGCACACGTGGTGATCAAGCCCATATTCTCTCCCTGAGAGTAGGCCTGTACCCTACAGTGGGTCGTATATAGGCAGCTTGTGATGATAATGTCTGTAGTATTGTTTTATGTTTCTTATTACTTCACGGCCTTATTTTTGAACCGATTTTCATTAAAGTAGGTAAGAAAGTAAATTCGTAGAATGTCTCAATGAGCTGAGAAAGGTCGGCTGCACAGAATAGATTCCTATGTTCTGTGGTCGGCTGATACTAGACGCCCTAGGGAGGCTGAGACTGCAAATCCACCTCTGCTTACCGGTGTGGACAGTGCGGTGGTAGCGCAGCGGGAAAACGCTGGCCTCAGCTTCGAGAGGACGTAGGTTCCAATCCCGGCTTGTATATCTTCCAGCAGATAACCTGAACAAATATCCACGCAGTCGGGCAGAGTTTGCGATGAACACGTGAGAGCAATTTTTTTTTGCAAAATGTTATTCTGTTAAGGGCCACTTTTTCAGTAGTGAGATAAAACTTAACTGGAGAATAAATTGCATGCTATATCTAAATCATACGACAAGACAGTGACAACGTCAGTTTTATTCTCCAGTTAAGTTTCATCTATGACGTTTGAAAAATCCGGTCTTAATTGACTAGTCCGTCAGGTAGCCATCTTCGGAGTTACCGGCCAATGAGACCCGATGAGACTATGACCATGCTAATTATAAGTCGGGCTAACTCGTAACTTTGTTTTCTAAGTTGTGTACATTTGTGAATCTCTAGTAGCAGTACCACTCGCTTGTTTCGAAGGGAAACATCGTGAAGAAACTCGAGTGTAGATGGTGTTAATATTATTTAAAGGACGATTGTGACTAGTGTTCAAGTTAAAACGTGTTTTGAAAAGAATAAATGTGGAGTTTCTTTGTTAGCTTCTTCTCCACATAATCCATTAATTGTGAAACTAACAACTTTGACGTTCATTAAGTAAACATTCTGTTTTTACAATGAATAAAAATATTTGAATTGAATTGAATTGAATTGAATTGAATTGAATTGAATTGTTTACATAGCTTAGCACTTGAAAACGCGTATTTCTGGCACGCGTGGTGATTAACCTCTCTCTGAAGGATAAAACACACCAACGCCGTGGCGGTCCATACAAAATACTACTGCCGTAAATGACTTATGTCATTTAGAGAGTGGAGTCAGAGAGCATCTAATGTTTATCTCTCAGAGATTAGAAGAAAAGAAGAAGAAAAACATTTATTTAACACCACAAAGACATACCTACATTTAACAATGATTAAAACGGACAAACAATTGAACATGAAAAAAAAAACAAAAATAATCCCAAAACAATAAGGGACCCAGGGTATGTCGATGCAGCGGTAAAATGGCCTCGAGCTCGGTATACGCTGCTGCGGTTTTGCCCACAGCACTGATTTTCAGCACGGGCCTTTGGTAAATCACGGAGTTTCAACCGAACGTGAACAAAAAAGTTATACTTAATAAAATCTTATATATAAAAATGAATTGCTGTTCGTTAGTCTCACTAAAACTCGAGAACGGCTGGGCCGATTTGGCTAATTGTTGTTTTTATATATTTGTGGAAGTCCAGGGAAGGTTTAAACGGTGAGAAGAAAAAAAACGGTTGACGTCGGTGATACGAAGTTCACGGGGTCATCTAGTATATATATTAACATACATACACTGAAAAATAATTACTAATAAACTATTATTACTTCACGGCCTATATACACTTTAGTACATATAGAATATGACCTCGAATTGTGCAAGGGGAAGGACAGCATTAGAAGGAGTAGCATTTAATGCTGGAAAAGAAAGAAAGGTTCATGTTTTCTGGATACTCAACAAATAACCCCTAAGTTTGACCTTAAAGGCATATCTGCTGGCAAGGAGCTTGATAGGAGGAGGAATGTCATTCCAGCATTTTGACGCCGCGAATCTGAAGCTGCCTCGAAAGGCTGCAGTTCGATGTGCCGGCACTACTGCTCTGGTCTTGAATTTGTACTTATTATGAGATCACTGAACTTTGTTATACAAATATTCAGGGGTCTCAGTTCTGATGATATTGAACAGCAAGCCAGCAAGATTACCCACCATGGCGATTTTTCTCTCTGTCTCTAAGAGAAGGTCTGTGCCTTGCAGTGGAAAGTACTTACATAGGCTACTTTTCATTTACTTACCACTTACAATATATCATTACTGGTTAGAGCCAGGTTTCTTTATTCGTAGGTTTTGTTTGCTCAGAAGAGAACAAATGCGGGTTTATAGAACAACGCTCGACATTGCGTCAGCCATTGCTTCCAGTTTCACAAGGGTAGCTAACAAAGGGACGGGGTCTTTTATCCTTGATGTAGAATGGTGAGGTGCCGTTGTGTAATCTTGTACATTGCGTAATTTTGTACTTTACAGAGTAATTCTGTGCTGGGTGTGTCCTGACTTTCCTGAGGCTGAGAAGCAGTAATTGTCGCTCTAGGCCGCGTACTAGCTGCCTCCGTCTTTTTCTGTTTGTTATCCAGCTACCCGTATTATCCTACTGTTTTCCTTTCTTATATAATTTAAATCGTCTGTCGGCAGGTCGTGAGTTCGAAACGCGGCATGTACCAATGACTTTGTTTTCTATCAAAAGTTTATATGAAACACCTGAATTTCTTCCCGATACTTCGGAGTTGGTCTCGCGATAGAATTTGTATGCATGTACAAGCTAAATAACTCCCTCAAGTTTCACCGGAACTTTCTGACACACCCAGGTGCAGACTTTCCCAAGGCCTAAAGGCCAACTAGGCCCAGGCCTAGGATGGCTCGGTACTAGAGGTGGCCAATCGCGTAAAAACAATAACTTTAGAGGGATGATTAAAATGACATAAATTTTCTATTGACCTATTTATAAAATGACGTAGGTATATACGTCCCACTGAAGGGCATAGGCTTGATAGGCCTTCTCTCTCTCTGAGAGATGTGCTTCATTACCACGCGTGTCCACCGCGGATTGGCAATTTCAAGCGCTGAGGTATGTGAACACCTCAGACACTCAGGTCTGCTCACGATGTTTTCCTTCATATTTAGCGAGTGGTATTGCTACTATAACTTCACAAATGTACATAACTTATAAAACAAAGTCATAGGTACATGGCCACACCGGGAATCAAACCTGGGTCTCTCGCTGGCCAGTCCAATGTTCTACCCACAGAACAAATTGTTCTGTGGTTCTACCCACTAGGCTACCATCGCTCGCAGTAGCGATGTAGATCAAATTGCCGCAATAAACTATGAATTGTAGTTTTATGAAACGCGGTTCTGGTAGGTAATAAGTGATACCGTTGTTTCTCAATCCCATCCATTCACTTATCACTACGTGGAACTTCAACCACGCGACATTGATTAAAATAAGTAGCGACATTGATTAAAAACAAGTAATTTTCGTTCAGTGTTGCTGGAGATTCAGCATGTACCTCAGTTCAAACTAAGGAAAGTCTTTGACCCGCATTTTATCTTGATTTAATTAAACAGAGCTTAGTCTTGATTTATCACCCGGATTGACTTCAAAGATACGACTGACGACGCCGACGCCATGGTTCTAAGCAATTGAAACTTGCAAAGGAATATGACAAATTGCATTCACACACATCACCCTCGTTCCACAGTTATCTCCAAACGGATAAGCAAAGAAACCTATACTACGAGTATAACAAATTGCATACACAGAAAAATACACGTCATTGAATAAAATCTAAAAACTACTTGGTTTTCGCTCAGATCTGTTCCGTATCTTTAGGATTCTGTACCCAAAGTGTAAGGTGTCTGTCACCAGGCTGTATCTCATGAGCCGTGATAGCTAGGCAGTTGCAATTTTCACAGATGATGTATTTCTGTTCCCGCTATAACAACCAATACTAAAAACAGAATAAAATAAATATTTAAGTGGGGCTCCCATACACAAACGTTATTTTTTTGCCGTTTTTTGCTCGATATTAATAACGGCAACAGGTAGACGCTTAAAATATTCAAATGTTGTACGGAACCCTTCGTGTGCGAGTCCGACTCGCACTTGTCCGGTTTTTTCTCCTTCGTCAAAGCTATCGACGACGCGGCAACACCTTTAATTTAATTGACACCTCATTTGTCAAAATAGGTTTAGCAGGTTTGGCCTCTGCGTGACCTCAAGAGCTTTGTGTATTGCACATCCAGCGAAGACACCCAACTAGATAAACATTAAACTTCACCAGAATTTGGATGACTGTGACTTAGCATTTATCCATAATAGGCAACAAATTATTTGAATGCGACATGGAAATTTTGGAGACTGATAGATTCCGATGCTGGGATGCCGTAGTGCCAACTGTAAGCCAAAAGTACTGTGATTGAATGGTTGATACTCACACCCTGATATCTCCACCTCTGATTTGGGTAGGATAGGTTCTACCCAAATCAGTGGTGGAGATATCAGGGTGTAGCCAAGTGGGTAGAACATTGGACTCGGAAGCGAGAGACCTAGGTTCGATTCCCAGTGCGGGCATGTACCTATGACTTTGTTTTCTAAGTTATGTACATTTGTGAAGTTATGGTAGCAATACCACTCGCTAACGGTGAAGGAAAACATCGTGAGGAGACCTGAGTGTCTGAGCTACTCATAGCGCTGAGGGCGCTTGAAATCGCCAATCCGCAGTGGGCACGCGTGGTGATTAAGCCCATATTCTCTCTCTGAGAGAAGGCTTGTAACCTACAGTGGGACGAATATAGGCTGCTTATGATGAGGTTCATCCGTCTACAATCGTCCACTGCTAGGTATAGGCCTCTCCTTAGCCACGACACTTCTTTCTGTCGTCGGCCATCCTCACCTCAGCACAGATCATCGGTCCAGCGAGGTGGTGGTTGACCCGCCAGCTCGTGGTCTCCACTGGATAATATTTATAATCCACCGCTATACTTTCACAGTTCACAGACAGATCACAGTTGTGACTAGCCCAATACCACTTCAACATTAAAATCTTATAGGCTATCTCAATCGCCTTAGTTCTTACGCAAATTGTCACATTTCTGACAAATAAATAACAAATACTGCCAACATCCCACCCTGCAGCTGTACCAGCTACAAATTGATAAGCAAGCCACACCAAGCATCATAGGTTATCGTCCGTTGAAAAATGATTGTGAACAGTCTCCACTGCTCCCAAGAATTAAATAATAACGCAACGAATAGGGGTCCGGGCCGTCACTTGGGCTAGCACAGCGCAAGCGTACAAACGTCAGAGGGGGTGATTCAATTCAAGCCAGTATAAAACTACCACGCGGACCACTCGCGTCTTCAAAACAACTCCTGTGCGAAATCCGAGGGTCACTACGTCTGAAAAGTGTTCCAAAGTGGGAAAATGGCAGACAAAACGAACGGCAAAGCTGAGCCTGGCGAGACCATAGGCTTGTTGGAGAAGAAGGTAAGATTCCCATGTTTTTATCGGTTTTCTGGTGATGTAATGTCATGACATTCGCATACGAAGGTCGAATAGGGTATGCGGTTGAACGAAGGGTGGTTTTTTGCGTAAATTATTCGTGTTTATTTTTTGCTTGCGTTTGCTGTGATACAACCCCGTACAGTCACCGACGCTTTCCGTGTAGCTTTTATGCCGCTCGGCATAAGAGCGAGAATGGGGTAAATAAATAACATTTTTTTGTATTGCTGACCTACGCCTAGTATCGATACGACATTAAAGCTACAGCATTTCTCACTTTGAATTTTCACGTAAGTATTTCGTATAAACTATTTAAGTAATTACTTATTCTCAGTTTTTACACTTAATTTAATGAATAACTCACCGATATTGATTTTAGTAAATAAACTGGGTGCAGACGAGTTATGCAATAAACCAAGGTCTTCAAATCGAAGTACGCAATTCTGAAAGCGAGTTGCTTTTGTTGACGTCACAGTGTTACCCCACCTCCCCAACCAAAACGTCAGAGGAAAGGTCATGACCCCACACGCCTACGTTATCATGTATTTGCCGCCCTTTCACCGTATAAAATGTAGGTTACGAAGCTAGGAATGAACGTGGATTGAGATATGAGAATTCGCCACGTGGGCAGTTGCTACGCGAGCAGATCTTTCGTAGCGTAATTTAGTTGGCTACGGTTTTTGTAGCAAACAGTTTTATTTTGGAAACTTTAAATGGTTAAAACAAAAAGTTTTTGTGTGATATTCTACTAATAAAAAAGCCGGCCAAGTGCGTGTAGGGTTTCGTAGAAGGAGGGGGTTTTATCGGCTTTACAGTTAGTTCTGTACTTCATCAAAGTAATTTTCAATGGAGTTTGTACAAAGTTTTTCTTTTATAAGTAGGTCGAAGAAATTAATTTAATTAGTTTGTGTTTATATGTGTTTCTGGCCTGAATTTTTTCACGTTTCTACAATCAACCGTTTAGCCGGGAGAGGGGAGGAGGCGCCCTATCGTTACAAAAAATTGTGCTTTAAAGCTTAGTATTTCGCAAACGGATTCATTCAAAAATGGTTTTCGTACAAATATTTTTGTACAACCAATCCAACGAGGCGCAAGGCGGCTGGCAAGAGCTGGATGAGAGTAGCCGAGGACCGTGCTCAGTGGCGTGCAATAGGAGAGCCCTATGTCCAGCAGTGGACAAGCATAGGCTGATGATGATGATGATGATGATGAATCCAACGATACCCCAAGGTTATCTAAAAATTCCACCCATGCCGGGACTTGAACCCGCGACCTCTGGCTCACCGTGCCAGCGCTCTCCCAACTGAGCTAATGGGCAAGTGCACGCAACAGTGAAATTTCGAGCCTCTTCAAACTTCTCTGTATTACGTACAGGCAGGGATATCTGGCCGAAGCAATTTACATCACTTGCAGCGGGTTCGCGGTCGCGAGGTCGCGGGTTCAAGTCCCGGCATGGGTGGAATTTTTAGCTTCTAAATAGGTTTCTACTGAAGAAGTTAGTCTAAAATGTTGACCGATAGATACGGGATCAAAGTAATTTTTGCTTGCCTCGTTGGTCTAGCCGTTAAGGCGCTTAGCTACCAAAACAGATGTCGTGGGTTAGATTCCCACTGGGGGCCCCCGTACATTTGTACAAATGATCTCAGTCTGCGCCAGGCAAGGACGTCACAAACATGAGAATACAGTTCATGCTTGTGACGTCCTTGCCTGGTTACCATAGCACAGGGTATCCTAGTTTGGGACCAGGTCAAGTGATTGTATTGTGTGGAAGTTATTATTATTCTCTCTCTCTGAGACAAGGCCTGTGCCCTATAGTGGGACGTATATAGGCTGCTTATTATTATTAGATAAATAAAATTTACTCATTAGTTAGTACTAGTATATCAGATTAATCGATGCTGAATGCATCTGATATGTATCGTTTCTTATTTACAATAATCAACTTGTCGTTACCAAAATGAAACACAGTTATTACAATACTTAAACTCACGCCTGTATCCCGGAAGGGTAGGAAGACCAATTCATAGTTTATTATGAAAATTCGATTGCGAGTTTGCCTGCTTATTAATCTGTGGGTTGATCGACTTTGCAATGTACATCGAATTGTCATCGTAAGCCATGAATTGTAGTTCTATGAAACAGGCCCCAGGGTTTGCCATTGGCACGATCTTGCCAAATCCCGGTTTCGGTTAAATTTTTTACACAGTTAGGTTTGTAAAAACTCAATTCCTTAAAACCCTTCAAAAACTCTTGAAACTCTTGTGGTGGAGATTTTACAAGGAAAGAAGGTAGCCACAGATTAAATAAACAGAGGTTCAGATTGGTTTTAGACCGTGTTTTTATAATTAAGGCCGTGATTGTTTAAACAATATTTTGCTGTGTTTATAAATGATAGTGTTCTGTATCAAAACATTCTTTTTATTTTTACTTGTAGGTAGCTCGGTACAGCCCCGGATCTACGATTTTTCCGACCCGGGACAAAACTTGACATTGGCGCCCCAATTAGTGAATTTAGAAGGCTAGTTTCTCGTACACTAACGATTACTAGATCTACATTAGTCAATAACGTACACTAAAGGGCCTGTTTCTGAATTGAGAAATTCACTAAGTCTATACTTAAGTAACGTTCTGTCACGCTCTTTTCTGAGAAATTCGAAGAAACAGCACAACAGTTAACAATTTACAGACAGGCTGTATTTCATGAACCGTGATAGTTAGACAGTTAAAATTTTCACAAATGATGTATTTCTGTGGCCCCTATAAGAACAAATACAGACATAAAAACACAATAAAATAAATAATAAAGGGCTCCCATACAACAAACGTTATTTTTTGGTCGTTTTCTGCTCTATATTAATAACGGCAACAGGTAGACGCTTGAAATATTCAAATGTTGTATAAATAATGGTACGGAACCCTTCGAGTCCAACTCGCACTTGGCCGGTTTTTGTATACACTATAGCCAACTGACAGTTCTTCTTTCGTGTCGAAAGCGTCGACTCCTCCGCAGACATCTCGCAGCCAAAACTGACAGTTGTTTACAGTGGACTAACAGATTGTTAGTGTAAGAGAAACTGGGGGTTAGCGTGTTTGCACAGCAGCAGATTTTTTTTGTGTGCACTTCGATCAACAGTAGATGGTAGTGCATAAGAAGCCGTGGGACTCTCACTCGCCACAATACTGCTTTCGTATCGTTCGACTCGTGGTAGGCCTGGTTTATTATCTCTCGGTCAATTGAAAGTCCCCGTCTATATTTAGAGCGCAAATAAAGACTTGCACAATAACATAATTATAATAACGTATAACGCTCGCATCCGGCGTCGCCCGTTTATCCTTAACCGTTCTTAACTAAGTCCTACGCAGACGGGAGCCGCGGCTCTGCACGGTGACATTGAAGTTGTTTAAAGGGGCGTTCTATAACCACGATCTCAAAATATAGGTGACATATGTTTAAAAAAAAATACTAGAAATAATATAGTTATACCAAAAATTACTTCACGTAGTATTTTTTATGACTCGCGATGCTCCAAACCCAATAATTTATTGCATTCAGAAAAAAGTGTGAACAGTAAAATGGGATTATTTTTTTGTTTACGTAGTGGCAACACTTGGATGTTGATAACCTTTGGTTTGAGGTTTGAAACATTCATGAAGACGTAATTTATTTTCAAACATCCGTTGTTTTCTTGGTTACGCGAATGTTGTTTCCCGAATTCCGTATGATTTCGACAATTTTGGCTAGTTTTTCAAGTCCACAAGAGTAGATGCAACATGTGAAAGAGATTTCTATTGTATAAATCAAAGATATTTTTACTTTTGTTTTGATAAAAGAGTTTTTTATTGGCATAGATTTCATTGGAACCTTACATTTATGGCCATCACAGACGACGGCGTTAATATATGCGATATTTTTTCCACACAATATCCAACACGCAACCCGCGTCCACACACGACTGCGGTCGGATTTAGTATAGAACAAGACATCGCGCGATATATAATTATTTATAGCCGTCGTCGTCTGTCACGACCATTAAAAAATAAACTTGTATTGACGTCCACATAGAGTACGTCAACAAATGTAATGGGTTGTGATGATGTACGACCCCGGCACATGTCGAAGTGACAGTATATTTTTTGCATTGAATTAAGCAGACTCTAGGTGAACAATAACAACGCAAGTTGGCTAAATTTGCGTCGAGGGTAGAGGGGCTGTGAGTGTGGCCCACTCTGGATATCAATCAGTGACCTCCCCATGCTGATTGGCAAATTCTCGCACTACGATAGCGAATCTTGTTTGTCGTCCACAGAAAAGCGAAAGAGGTTTGTGAGGATCGTGGCAAGCCGCAAACCCTGCTCTCTGCCTACACCTTTGGGATGCAGGCGGGAGTTTATCTTGGTACGCAAAAGAGATCAATCAATCAATCGATCAGCCGGTACACGTCCACTGCTGGACATAGGCCGCGGCACGCATCGGGCCTAATCATGCGCTAACTTGACAGTTAGACGACTGGAATCGCTCAGGATTTGGTGCGCGTAATATGGGGTCTTCTTTCTGTCCTCGACCATTCTCATCCAACCGCTGCCAGCAATCTGCCTCACATGGTCGGTCCAGCGAGCTGGTGGGCGTACTAAGCTGCATTTCCCAGTTCGTGGTCTTCTAAGAAGAGATGATGGGGGAAAAATAAAACCGTCGATATTTCTGATTTAGTGCACTCGATTGAAGCGCAATTTAGGATACTTCACCGAGAGCGGTGGTAGCCTAGTGGGTTGAACATTGGACTCTGACGCGGGAGACCCAGGTTCGATTCCCAGTGCGGGCATGTACCTATGACTTTTCTTTCTAAGTTATGTACATTTGTGAAGTTGTAGTAGCAATACCACTCGCTAACGGTGAAGGAAAACATCGTGAGGAAACCTGGGTGTCTATGCTATTCACATACCTCAGCGCTTGAAATCGTCAATCCGCGGTGGGCACGCGTGGTGATTAAGCCCATACTCTCTCTCTGAGAGAAGGCCTGTGCCCTACAGTGGGACGTATATAGGCTGATTATGAACACCGAGTGGATACATATTTTTAGGTGCATATTAATTGACTTGGTGGCGAAGGACATGACACCCAGTGATCGCACTACCACTACCACCCAATGCTCTACATTCCGTTATCGATTGTGCGTGCCAACTCTTATGTAAACAAAAACGGCGTATCTACTCTCTTCGTAGCCTTTCAAGTATATTGATAAATGACGTTTTCTATAGCTTATAATCCATTTATTGTCTATTTATACCAATAACTATTTACATTTACATTTACAAACAATATCATTAAAAATAACTAATAATAGAAAACTGCGCCCAGATCGCCGCCTCTGGGAAGGGTACCCAGTATGCTGGCTACGTTACCTCGTTGGATAGCGAGACTTATCCTCTGCCCGAGGTAATAGCCAGCCCTGGGGTCCCTGGTCGTGTCGATGAGGCGCGACGATAGTTCTTTGAAGAGCAGTCGCGCCTCGGGCCCCCATGGTCCTAGTGTCTCGACACCAAACGGCACAAATACGTGACTCTGTGTTAGAGTCCCGTACTTGCGCCGCTTGATGCCTTCTGCACTTGATGCCGCAGCGCCGGCTCTTGTGGAGGTGGCCTGGATGTGGGACGGTGCTAAAGTGTCCGCGCATGTTGCGTCCCACACCAGGGTTTTTCCATTTTTCTATAGCTTATGTATACACATCGAATAATGTGATCCGATTACATGAATGCAGCGTACATTAATACGGTCTTGAACAAAGCAATAGTTACATAAGTTTTTTCAGATACCTATTGTATTTTTTGTGGATGAAAAATATTTGTATTAAAGTTGTCAGCAAGAAGTTTTCGCCTTTACTTTCGCCACAGTTCTATAAATAAGGTTCCTAAACTTTTCAAGCTCTGGAACAATAATAAACTTGATTTACTTTACGGAACCCCTTAAAAAACATAAAATTCAAGATTTCACTTCACGTCAAGCTTCAAGAAGGTATATTTATTTATACATATACCACGGTATTACTAGAAAAGTAGAAGTTAGAAAAGTATTTTCGTCTAATATACTTCAATCGCTCCGGACAAAATTATACAACCAGTGTGTGTTACCAGTGATGACTTATGGCACTGAAACGTGGTCTCTCACTATGGGCCTCATAAGGCTCAAGGTCACGCAACGAGCTATGGAAAGGGCTATGCTCGGAATTTCTCTACGAGATCGAATCAGAAATTATGAGACATAGCCCGGCGAATTAGTAAGTTGAAGTGGCAGTGGGCGGGGCACATACCACGCAGAACTGATGGCCGATGGGGCCGAAAAGTTCTCGAATGGAGACCACATATCAGGACGATCAGCCACAAGATGGACAGATGACCTCATCCAAGTGGCAGGATGGCGCTGGATGCAGGCTGCTTCCTACCGGTCTTTTTGGAAATCAATGGAGGAGGCCTATGTCCAGCAGTGGACTTCTTGTGGCTCAATGATGATGTTGATGATGACAAAAATAATTGAAATGTACATTACATGTACGGATTCACAAAATTCTTATATTATTGTTAGTCAATCAGAAAAAAAGAACACAAAAAAGAGTTTCTTTTTCTTACAATTACTGTACAAGCGGCGGACTTAATCTCTTCCAGACAACTTTTGAATGTTGATTCGACTTATTGGCTTTTAATTGCTTTTGAACTGGATTTAGTAGTAACTAACGTTTAGCTTCAGTGATGGAATTGTAATTTATAATTATAACTCACGCAGGCCTTTGCATCTACGTAATGAGATAATGATGAGCGCCGTGTGGCTCCGGCCTAGAATGATTTCCTCCATGGATTTCCAAAAAGACCGGTTGGAAGCGGCCTGCATCCAGCGCCTTCCTGCCACTTGGATGAGGTCATCTGTCCACCTTGTGGCTGGTCGTGCTACGCTGCGCTTGCCAATATGTGGTCTCCATTCAAGAGATTATTATTTTTGTGGTCTGAAATAAATTATTTTATTTTATTTTCTATTTCAATAGCGCAAAAGACAACGTTTTGCAAACTCGACTCAGTCAATGTTAGGTCAGAACAATTACGATCAGCCTGACCTCTCTTGTGTTCCAAATTGGGCCGCAATTAAATCCAATATATCAGAAATAAAGACTTCGTAAACGTTTTAGTAATTTTAATAATAAGAAATTGTTTTGTACTTAATTAATTATTTTGGACAAAGGCACTCTATCAAACGGCAAGTAAGCCAATTTACAGCTAAATGGACCGAAACAGAGCTGCTTCGCTCTTATTTACAGGGTTACCTACCTCAAAAAGAGTGTGTGTTTTAAAACTGCTCGATGAACTTTTTAGTGTTACGTGGTCGACAAGGAACCCTTTGAGTTTCGCCATGTCTGTCCGTCCGTTTGATTGTCTGTCTGTCTGTCTGTCTGTCCGCGGCTTAGCTCAGACACGATTAGTACTAGAAAGCTGAAATTTGAGATTGACATACATAGGTATTAATCACGCCAAAAAACCGGTAAATCTTAAAAAAAAATTTTTAGGCTATCCCCTCTACACCTATATTAGGGATGAATTTTTTTTCACCTACACCAGAGTGTGGTGTATTGTATTGTTGGATTGGTCGTTTGAAAATACTGTTAGTGTAGCAAGAGCATTCTTAGATTTAGGGATCCATTTGCGAAATATAAAGCTTATTAAGAACGTCGATACTATTTAAGATTATTCATGGTTATATTATTTTTGTTGCATTAACCCGTGCTGAGGACAATTTTCAAAACCTATTTAGAGGCTTTTATGGTTGGAATTTTTAGCCTCTGAATAGGTTTTTAAAATTATTCATGGTTTTACGTATTTTCTATTAGGTAATCAGCGTAACTACAGATACAACAGCCAAACCGTTAAAAAAACATAGAAAATAAATGGAAAAAGTTAGAAAATTGAACAACAAAAAGTCCACGATAACTTTTTTGATGTGTCACAACAACGTTTTTCAACCTGTGGTTCGCGCCCCCCTGGGGGGTATTAAGAGAAATTAACCAGAAATTAAAAAGAAGATATGAGACACATTCCCATTAATAATGAGAAGGTTGTGCCTCCTTTTAACAGACTTCAAAAAGAAGGAGGTTATCAATTCGACGCGTTATTTTTTTTATTTTTTTTTATTTGGCTATGTTCCTCCATAACTCCGTCAAATCTTAACCGATTTCGACAATTCTTTTTTTGTTCGCACAGACATAACGTCCCATTGGTCCCATTTTAATTTGGTGAAGGTCTGATGAAGACTTTCAGAGATGGAAAACGGAACTCTTCAATGGACAGCAGTATGTTTCATAAAATAGCGTAAAAGTAGTCCCAAGTTAATTTGGTGATCGGTGCCCAGTTTCATGACCAGCACTTATATTTTGGCACCGACTTCAAATTATACTTCTACAATACCTACATGTATGAATACTTCTAATTATTTAAATTATTTCTATCTTTTTAGTGCTGTAGTGTTTCGAAGTCGGTTTTTCGTTAACCAATTTCTCCCATGCCCCTTGTATGACTTGAAACAAATTTTTCTGCTTACCAGCAAAAAATTTTCTGCTTGCAGCCGTAAGTTATTTGTTGCACACAAATACGTGACAATAATTGCCAATTTAACGCCAATCTAAGGCCGCGTTTTCACTATCTCTGTAAGTACGTTCGTACAGAATGACGTATTTTAGCTACTAAGAGGCTACTCGTATTGTGTACATCGGCGATCTTAGTTCCCTTTGATAAAAACTGCTAATTACTTACTAAGACACGATACGAGTAGCTTCCGAGTAGGTACCTAAAATAAGTCACTGTGTCCGAGCGTGAAAACGCGGCTTAACCTGAGGCAAAAATCGGAATTCATAAGGAAGATGTGTGTAAACCACCATCCGAGTGCAGTACACTTTTTGGTTAAAATAATTTCCGAGCGTACTGAGATCGTGAAAACGCGGCTTTATGTACACGTGAACAATCACCATAAACGGGTAACCACCTGTAGGGAAAACGTCATACAGAGGCGAGAGCTTCTATCGGTTCCGGCTACGCTTTTATTCGATTTGTTTGGGTTAGCCGCGATTGTGATGCAGCCATCTCAGGTCATCAGGTGGCAGTTTTTCCGCAGCCCAGCCACCTGACAGACGTTTTGGGGGGAAACGTGGTCAGACAGAGGCGATTCAGTTCTTTTTTTTTCGCGCGGTTTGCGGCCTGTGGCAACGGCTTGTGTTGCAATCATAGACAACGCTTCAGTTACGCTTGCGTGTTCAACGTGCCAGTATTGTGAAGAAAAAAACCTCTTGTGTGACGTGTGAAAGCCGTTCTTTTTTAAAGAAAATAGTTCGGAATTTCGTTGAAAATGGAGAACGAAAAATGCTGCTATGACAATGTCGGTTTTGTTATGACGGAGAAGAACATATCGATGGAAAAGGTAGGTATGTCGTAGAAAAAAACCTTTTTGAAACATGTACCGATTGCCTACTCGGGTAGGCGGAAGCAGTGAATTTTTAAATTAGCAAGCAAAAATTACGTTTGTGATTGTGACCTTGCCACTTACCGTATCTTCTGATGCGTGAACGATGTAGACCACAAATAAATATTAGATTATACACAATACACTCGTCAATTCACACTTAGACGTTATTCACCAATCGTAAAAATAAAATTACTGACTAATCTGCTTATATTGTTTATGTCAACGAAGTCTGTTTTTCTTCAGCCAGTTTCGTAAAAATAGTGTGCAAGGAAAAGTATAACCAGGTATGCATGCATTATATTTATTGAAAGATAACAGCTTAATCATAGAACGTACGAAAAAATTTCCAAAACTTTTAATTACTTTGTTTATTTCAGCTTTTATTTGACTCGTGTTAAAGAGAGTCGTAAAAAATTTAGTTGTCACTCTGTGCGCCTCGATAAAAATACTCGGCCAAGTTCTCGGCAGGCCCACATTGTGCGTATATACAGTACAGCCTGTGGCGTAAAAAATGCATAACCTGAAAACCATTTCCTCAGTATTGATAATTAAACAAGTAAAAGTATAACATTTTTCAATATTATTCATACTATTTTGAAACTTGGCGCGGTCAATTTGTATAATAAATTAAAAAATAATCACCAAAAACAGACTATTGGAAGTGATCAAACTGTCAATACTGAAGAACCGGTTTTCGGCTAATCTATTTTGACGCCACGCTATGTATTTACGCAAAGTTATACGCCAGTTATAACTACAGTAGAGCATCTTCAAAATAACTCTGGTACAGTTCAGGGTATATTATTTTAAGACCATGTCATGCATGTAAGTGATTATACTGATACGATGATGATAAATATTTAGGTGTAATGCCAGGTTTACATCACTAAAAAGCAAGCGCTTTTGTATTAGTAGAGTCATTGAATTTGGTAGAACGTGGAGCTATGGCTAAGGCGACCCGTTCACACCACTCTTCCATTGATCTCGAGCGCATAGGGAATCAGCCGTAACGTAAATGATATTCGGATATTTGGTATTATTTGGTATTCTGGTAAGCAAGTAACCGTAGCGATATTCGGCGACGGCTACTTACTTTAATTTGAACAAAAACAAAAATATATAACTTAATATGGACCGAGTACGGACGCACCATAATTTTGAGGATATTTTTTGCGATTGCCCAAAACAAGCGAGTATATACTTACGAGCATAACTTCTAATGATAAGGTTCGTAGAATCTGATCACGCGATCCGTTGTGATTGGAGGATTGCAAAAACTTGGGCGAGTTCAATTGTTACGGAAAAATATTGTGTTTATTATGTTTTTTTTTACCTGTTGTAATTTCCTACATTTGAGGAAGCAAATGAAATATCCTCCTGAAAAGAAGTATTTTCAATATAACTTTAGATACAGATAGTAAACACCAAAGTGGAACCTACTTACCCATTAATTTTTTGTTCGTTGTAAAGGTCATCGTTTAGTTAGGTCTTCTATTATTTCTTATCAGTGGTATTATTGAACATAATATTGCAAAGTGGTATTATTTACAAACACATGATTCCTTTAAGACACTCCTTTGTAGTAGTCTGTGGAAAGGATTTCGCTTTACCACAGACGAAGACGATTTAGAATACAATTGAAGCGGTGGTAGCCTAGTGGGTAGAACATTGGACTCGGAAGCGGGAGACCCAGGTTCGATTCCCGTGCGGGCATGTACCTATGACTTTGTTTTCTAAGTTATGTACATTTGTGAAGTTATGGTAGCAATACCATTCGCTAACTGTGAAGAAAAACATCGTGAGGAAACCTGAGTTTCTGAGCTATTTACATACCTCGGCGCTTGAAATCGCCAATCCGCGGTGGGCACGCGTGGTGATTAAGCCCATACTCTCTCTCTCTCTCTCTCTCTCTGAGAGAAGGCCTGTGCCCTACAGTGGGACGTATATAGGCTGCTTATGTGCGTTTTAACTAATCGTGTTTTTATAAATAAGACGGCTAGTCTTTAAGAATGTTACATCTGGCAACGCTGTACAGCTACAGTCATTAGATCAAACATTATTGTGTATTTTTCCACATTCGATACAAACACCTGACGAGCTATGCCCGTCTGACAGTCTCGATACAAAGCAAACAATCGACCGATTGCTACAACAAACACAGGCCAGAGCCTTCACCGTTTGCGGATCGACAAAGATTGTAGGATTTAGATTGTCCATTGTCTATACGAATCTAGTGACACATAGTTTTCATGTTAGTCATCCAACTGCCTTTCTTAAGAGGGTCCAGGGAGTAACTCTAGCGCCACCGAGGAAAAAAAAATCATATCTTTTTTTACAGATCGAATTTGCAAAAAGAGTCAGTACTACGTCTCAATCATTTTAATAGTGATAAGATACCGTTTGTGCCAAAAAAGGCAATTTGGCCTTAATTAATGCTATCTAGTCCTAGGTTTTTTGCCTTAGGTTCAGGGCCACGGGTCTTAAAAATCACTATTAACATGATTGAGAGATTGCACTGACACTTTTTGCGAATTTGATCTGTAAAAACATATATGAATTTTTCTCCACGGTGGCGCTAGTGTTACTCCCTGGACCCCCTCAAGGTCCTGTAGTCAACAAGGAACCCCATAGAGTTTCGCCATGTCCGTCTGTCAGTTTGTCTGTCTATCCGTCTGTATGTCCGCGGCTTAGCACAATTCAATTCAATTCAATTAAAATATTTTTATTCATTACTAGATGACCCCGTGAACTTCGTATCACCGACGTCAACCGTTTTTTTTTCTTCTCACCGTTTAAACCTTCCCTGGACTTTCACAAATATATAAAAACAACAATTAGCCAAATCGGCCCAGCTGTTCTCGAGTTTTAGTGAGACTGACGAACGGCAATTCATTTTTATATATAAGATAAAAACAGAATGTTTACTTAATGAACGTCAAAGTCATTAGTTTCACAGTTAATAGATTATGTGGAGAAGAAGCTAAGAAAGAAACTTCACATTTATTCTTTTCAAAACACGTTTTAACTTAATTAACAGAGTTTTCAATTTAAAATATTAGTCATGAATGTGTTGAACACTAGTCACAATCGTCTTGTAATTAATATTAATCTCCTGTATAATGCCAAACATATTTGTGTTCTAAATAATCCTTGATGTTATAGTTAGCTTTTTTTGCACAGAATGTACTTAACACATTTTTTAAACCGCGTTGGAGGTAACTCTAATATATCTTAAGGAATTTTGTTGTAGAACCTTATATAGTGCTCCATAAAGGATATATTAACTTGTGCAAGTCTAAATTGTGGAAATGAACATTTGTGTTTATTTCTAGTATTAACATTATACTCACCAACATTTTCGAAGTCTTTGATATTTTTTCTAACATACATAATATTTTCATAAATGTATTGACATGCAACTGATCAGATGTTGGTTTTTTTTTATCAGAGACGACAAATACTAAAAGCTGCAATTTGGCATAGGTAGGCAAAACGGTAGGATAAAACATAGAAAACAATTCTTAGCATACCTCCCCTACACCTAAATTAGGGATAGGTACAATGTATTTTTTCTCGCCTAGACTTAGAGTATCGTTGAATTGGTCGTTTGGAAAAAAGTTTTTCGATTTAGGGATCCGTTTGCGACATATTAAGCGGGCATGAACCTATGACTTTGTTTTCTAAGTTATGTACATTTGGGAAGTTATAGTAGCAATACCACTCGCTAACGGTGAAGGAAAATATCGTGAGTAAATCTAGGTGTCTGAGCTACTCATATACCTCAGCGCTTGATATCGCCAATCCGCGGTGGGCACGCGTGGTGATTAAGCCCATACTCTCTCTCTGAGAGAAGGCCTGTGCCCTACAGTGGGACGTATATAGGCTGCTTATGAATGATGAAGCCTCCCCCCCTCTCTCCTGGCTAAACGGTTGATTGTAGAGATGTGAAAAATTTCAGGGCTATGGCACATATAATTAACTTAAAAGAAAAACTATCACGGCTAAGAAGGCTTTACACGTTAACGAGTAATATAGGCGAGCGAAGCGGTGGTAGCCTAGTGGGTAGAACATTGGACTCGGAAGCGGGAGACCCAGATTCGATTCCCAGTGCGGACATGTACCCATAACTTTGTTTTCTAATTTATGTACATTTGTGAAGTTATAGTAGACGTGAAGGTAAGCATCGTGAGGAAACCTGAGTGTCTGAGCTATTCGCATACCTCAGCGCTAATCCGCGGTGTGCATGCGTGGTGATTAAGCCCATACTCTCTCTCTGAGAGAAGGCCTGTGCCTTCCAGTGGAACGTATATGCTTATGAAAATATGATGATAGGCGACCGACTTATAAAAGGAAAACTTGAAAATTACGTGGACGAAGTTGTTAGTTCTGTAAAGCATGTAAAAAAGTCCTCCTTCTACGGAACTCTACGTTTTTAGTGCGTGTGTTACTTGCAGTATTTTTTTTATTAAAACATTTACTAACACATACACACACACACACACACACACACACACACACACACACACACACACGCAAATAACCTAAACAAATGAAGCCAGGGGAACTCATAAAGTAGTCACCACGTAGTTACCTCCTCCAAACTCTATTTCGGGGTCTTCTATAAAGTTTTTTTTAAGATTGCTGACGACATTCTTGTACGCGCATAAAAATAAACTTTTGTTTTGTCTGACCTACAATCGCTGCTAAAAGTAATTAAATCGGAACATTCCGTGAAATGGAAAAGACAATTAAGCAAGTAAATCTATAGAGTAAGTGCGATGTTGAAACATGACGTCAGTTCAGCTAAACTTCGTCATTTTAGCTTACAAATGGTGATAGGAACTGCCTCATTGGTCTAGCGGCTCGATGACCAAAACGAGGTTCGATTCCGGCTAGAAGCTGCCGTACCTGATTTGTATTGTTCCAGTTGGTCTGGTTAACAAAACAAAGTATCCTTATTTTGGGACCAGTACTGTGATGTGTGGAAAGAAGTTATTTCGTTAACTTGGGGTGATCGTTAGCGAAACCCCAAAAAATATATTAATAATTAGGAGATAAGATTTAATACGTAATTTGAAACCTATTGATAATATTACGAAAAACTTATTTATAAATGTGGGTGGGAGCTGTCAAAAAATTCAAAATGGAGGATTACCCGTTTTCTTGACTATTTGTATGGGAAAAGCACAATATATTTTGTGATTAGGTATATAAATCCCAGAGATATGTGTGGTGTCTTTTTCCAAAAATATCAGTGCCTACGCATTTACTGCTCAGTTTACAGTAGAAAAACTGTGGCTCCTAAACCATCTGGCGAAGTAAATCGATTATCAAGAACTTTATAGGTTAAAAAATATTTCTATGCAGGTAAATAATAGTAATGAAATACATTCAGAATCATAGTTAAAAGTTATGTTTTATCATACTTGTTTGTTTTCAGGTCAGCATCTTTCACACTCGTTAAGATAAGATAAGATAACAATATTCTTTATTGTATACCGGAAAATATGTTACAGAAAAGGCAATGACAGTTGGCAAAAAGATACAATTGGCGGTCTTATTGCTAATAGCAATTTCTTCCAGGCAACCTCGTATCGGATAATTGAAAAACGGAGGCAGTGTGTAGGTACTTAGACTGTTAAACCTAAAACTACCTAAAAACGTGAAATGCAAGCCTGTAAAGTTAGTAAATGTAAAGCCAGCTATTATTGCTGCAATTGTAAGTAAAGTAAAACAATGTTCCTGGGTGCCTGGGTACTTGTAAACATCGGTTTTATTTAATAAAATCATAATCATACATTGTAACACGCATTTCTTTGGGCCTAAGCACGTTTTTCAAAATAGGTCAGCAAAATAGCAGCACTTAATTACCCAGAGCCAGCCCATAGCATTGAACTGGGCAGATCTGAATAGATCTCAATGCTTCTGATAGGACAATTTAGTTGTTGGTGATAAGACCCTTCAAGTAGTAGTCCCGCAGCATCATTTGATGCTCATAAAGCTGCTTCGTCTCCAAACTGGAATAAAATTAAGAGAGTTTATGTAGAAATAGTATGATTTTATGAGTAAGTTTATATGGTACATAGTGTGGACAATTTTACAACGATTTTCGATGTTTCTGAGTAACTTTCTTGAGTAAATTTAACATTTTACACTTTAGAATCAATAAATCAGCCAGTAAAGAGATATTTCATCAAAGGTATGCGATTATTTCTGCAAGAAATGTTTAAAAAATATTTTTGAGGTTACCTACCTTTGTATTACAATCTGTATTCCTTTCGCGCTATACAAAACCTTGCTTTTCCAGTTTTGATATAAACTATAGCTTTCATTTTTTTAGTGAAAAGCCTTTCATGACGTTTTTATGTTGAATTTTAATGAAAAATCTGTAAATAAATCAAATCTCAGTGGCGCCATCTGTAATTAGTTTCTTGTTGCCAAATGAAAAGGACGTCTGTGCTTTTCCCGTAGGATGTACCTATGCATGTAACTGTGGTGTGTATTTGCAAGGAGTAGTATACTCCTTGGTATTTGTTTCTTTATTTACCGCGCAGAGGCTCAAATAACCGTATGATTGACGACGCGGTTGTGATTGGCTATGTGACGTCAAAAAGAGTCATACTCCGTCATAATGTTACTAAAGTCACAAAGAAAGAAGTCACAGAGAAAATAATCACTAAAAGAAGCTTCAATGGAAGAAAAAGAAATGGTGACTCCAATTAAAAGAAAAGAAATGTTTTTTGGATATTATGGGGAAGATGAGTGATGAGTGAGAATATCGAGCGAATGTGGGAGGAAGGGCCGGGTAGGAACGTCTAGCGACCGTACTTCGACCAAATATTGGATGGATATATTAGTAAGGGCAAGCTTAAAACTTTTCGAAAGCGGTGTGCGAGGATGCAGCGACTATGGATATTGATAAAGCGAATGAGGATTGCCTGGTCTTTGCCTAACCCTCAGAACGCAGGCGCCGTTAGTTTATGTAATGTAATGCAAGTTCCAAATAAAACTGCCACTTGACAGCTGGTCGAGAAAGATTTCAGAGGTGACAGCGCTTTAGTACCTTAGGAATCAAAGCCAAATGCCAAATCTCTGGCAAGAGACGCGTAGGCCTGAGAAATAAATCCTGGTTGAGAAACCTACGGGAGCGGATGGAATCGCAAGTGCTGCCGAGCCCTTCCGCCTTGAGAGAGACAGAGATAAATACGCGGAGCTGACTGCCAATCTTCGCTAGTCGGAGAGGCACCATAAGAAGAAGGATAACATACATACATAAACTCACGCCTGTATCCCAGAGGGGTAGGCACAGACTAGGGACTGCCACTTGCCACGATCTTGAAAGATCACTTTCGCTTCCTCAACCTCCATTAGTCGTTGCATGCACGCACGCCGGTTCCGAGTACTACTTATTTTATTTTGGCAACAAACAGTCATTACAGGAAATGTTAACTAAAATTACAATATTAGAGATAAATAGACCTATAGTGCCGAAAATTGTCAAGAGTGTTATGTGCTCTGGTGTAGAGCACATAACACTCTTAGAAAACATGCAGAAATGTGTAACTAACAGTTTAAAATAGGGTTATATTTAAGCGCACTGCAAAACAGAGGCCTCCAACATTTGAAGTGCCTACTTCGTAAGGGCAAACCCTTTGCTAATACATCCCCTATTTGGTCGAAGTTCCCCCGGTATATTTGTTTCGTCAATCTTTTTTCCTTCATCCTCTCCACATGTCCATACCAACGCAACATTCCTTTCTCAATTCTAGTCACTACATGCTCTTTCAGTCAGCAACGTTCTCTAATCAAACTATTGCGTATCCTGTCATTCAAAGTAACACCAGACATACTTCTCAAGGACCTGGAGGAGAAGAGGGAGAAATAGAAACCAAAGTCAGAATTAGTTATATTTAGACGGTAACTATGCATATATTGGACATATCGCGTGATGTAATTTATTTCAGATCCAAAAATAGGCAGGTTAGTCCAACAGTAAAACCCCCATCCGAACCGGTCCAGCCGTTCTTGAATCCTAAGTATAAAAAAAAACCACAGACTCGGAGACACTATGATGTATTTTCCTACTCTGTTTCTAGTATTAGACCCCTGGCCGGTTTTTACGCAAACATATACATTTAAGGATCATCAACTTACTGTGTCTGGATAGTTTTTTTTTATAAACAAACATTTGAAGTAAATCTTTAGATAAATTTATTTTTTATTTTATAGTCTTTGATTCTAATCCCTAGTTTTAGAAGTATTAAATTAGTTAGTACGCAACTAGACGAATAAACAGAAAAAAATACTTTATTGCCGAAACCGGCGTGCGCGCATGCAACGACTAATGAATGTTGAGGAAACGAAAGAGGTCTGTCAGGATCGCGGCAAGGAGCTAACCTTTGTCTCCGCCTTTCCGGGATACATGCGTAAGTTTATCTATGTATTCTAATTCACTTATTCCCTTAATCGTTAACTTGCAACCAGCCACTGAAGAGCTCGTTTGTAGTGTTCCAATGTGGTATTGTTTACATTGTAGTGTGTTACAGGTTGTCTGGAAGGGAATGTCCGCTTCGAGTGCCTAGGGGTCGTCCATTAATCACGTGATGTTTTTGGCAACTTTTTTCCGTACACCAGGAAAAAACAAACATAAAATATACGTGACTATTTTCCAAACAAAAATAAAGGTTGACTTGCTAACGACGTTGAATGTACCTATAAAATTTGCATGGAAACCGCCAGGGTGACAAATATTTCATCGGTTGTCTTTTTATAATGGATAAAAAAGTCCGGTGTAAGTAAGCACTTCAACTTTATACAACGTGAAATTGAAATAACGCAAGACCTGATAACCGTTTCTCCGTCATCATTGAATAAATACTTGCGGGCCCCCTTTTATGATGAAGCTTTCTGTGAATGTTCTGATTTTGATTTGCCTTTGTTGGTTGGTTGAACCAATTTCTGAGTTAGGTATGGTAATAATAATAATAACGATTACGATTTGGCTACACACGAGGCGATCTAGGGTGCTCCCCACCACTTCCCCGATATTGCCCCTGGATTTAGGGCCGTATGTAGACGCTTTTATTAGGTTTGATAAATATACCTGTTCAGACTAATACACTTTGTATTGGTCTGAACCGGTCTTCACACTTTGTCCCGCCCTCGACCGCGGACAAAGCGGCGCATGCGCACGAGACCTTGACATTGCAACTGGTTCGTGCTAATGTGATGTAACAGTGATCAGCTAGGGTTGTCAACGTTTTTTTCAGATAATTATAGTACAGAATACATACATACATAAACTTACGCCTGTATCTAGGAGGGGTGGTCAGAGACTGCGGTTCTACCGTATAATCATTCTGTGCCTAATTAATACCAACTGAAATATTAGAGAATTTTTGCGTACTAAATATTTCTTCAACAGTGTATACGCAGGCCAGAAATTATTGTACAATACTATATATTATAGTACGGTTGGCAACCCTATCTCCAGCGCTAAGTAGTGACTTCACTACGTGGTGACTTCTATACAGGGTGTAACAAAATCTCTATATACTTAAAAAAATGGGGAGTTCTACTTGTCAATACGAACAACTTTTACTACAGGAAAAACTAAAAAATGGCCAAAAGATCATAATTTGTTCCATACTAAACTTACCACCTGTGGCATAAATTGTATGGAACAACTGATAATTTTTTCCGCGATTCAAAGTTTTCCCTATAGTAAAAGTTGTTGACGAGAAGAATTCAATTCAATTCAATTCAATTCAAATATTTTTATTCATTGTAAAAACAGAATGTTTACTTAATGAACGTCAAAGTTGTTAGTTTCACAATTAATGGATTATGTGGAGAAGAAGCTAACAAAGAAACTCCACATTTATTCTTTTCAAAACACGTTTTAACTTAATTAACAGAGTTTTCAACTTAAAATATTAGTCATGAATGTGTTGAACACTAGTCACAATCGTCCTTTAAATAATATTAATCTACTGTTTAATGCCAAACATCTTTGTCTTCTAAATAATCCTTGATGATATAGTAAGCCTTTTTGCACAGAATGTGCTTAACACATTTTTTAAATCGCGTTGGAGGTAACTCTAATATATCTTGAGGAATTTTGTTGTAGAACCTTATACAGTGCCCCATAAAGGATGTGTTAACTTTTGCAAGTCTAAATAGTGGAAATGACAATTTATGTTTATTTCTAGTATTAACATTATGGTGGCCACCAACATTTTCGAAGTCTTTGATATTTTTTCTAACGTACATAATATTTTCATAAATGTATTGACATGCAACTGTTAAGATGTTGGTTTCTTTGAAGAAATCTCTTAGCGAATCCCTACTACCTAACTTGTAAATAAATCGGATGGCTCTCTTCTGTAAGATGAAGATCGTCTCAATGTCTGCTGCCCGACCCCACAGTAGTATGCCGTAGGACATAATACTATGGAAGTAACTAAAATAAACAAGCCTAGCAGTTGCAACGTCAGTGAGCTCTCTAATTCTTTTGACTGCATATGCTGCAGAACTAAGCCTGTGTGCTAGTTTTACAATATGAGGACCCCATTGCAATTTTGAATCGATTGTTATGCCTAGAAAAACGGTATCTTCTACAAATTCTAGTTTTTCTTTTCCGAGTACAATGTTGTTTTCAACTAATCTTACGTTTGGTAAGGTAAATTTTATACATTTTGTCTTTTTGGAATTTAGAAGCAGATTATTTGCCGTGAACCAATCCAACACACGCGAGAGAGCATCATTTGCATCGTCAAGATTATTTTCTTGTCTCTTAATTTTAAAAATAAGTGACGTGTCATCTGCAAATAATACTATCCCGGACATGTTTTGTACCATAAACGGCAAATCATTTACGTATACAAGGAAAAGGAACGGCCCCAAAATTGATCCCTGTGGTACTCCCATTTTTATTTGTGAACCTGTGGATTTTATACGATTTATGTCCGCTTTTTGAACCCTTCCTTTTAGATAAGATCTCATCAGTTGTAAACCTTTCCCCTTTACTCCGTAATGCTCTAGTTTTAGCAAAAGTGTCTCGTGGTCCACGCAATCAAATGCCTTTGACAAGTCACAAAAAACACCTATAGCATCCCTACGATCCTCCCATGCACTATAAATATGTTTAACTAGCAAGACACCAGCGTCCGTCGTCGACCGTCCCTGCGTGAAGCCGAACTGCTGGTTATGGAGAAGTTGATAATTATTAAAGTGCGTAAGTAGTTGAACTAAAACAATCTTTTCGAATATTTTGCTCAATACGGGTAGGATCGAGACTGGTCTGAAATTTGTGGGATCGTGTCTATCGCCACTTTTAAACAACGGAACGAGCCTACTGTATTTCATTAGGTCAGGGAATGTACCCTCACCTACACATTTGTTAAATATTTTTGCTAAATGAGAAGCGAGGACATCTATTACTGAACTAACTATGATTACTGACATTCCCCACAAATCTTCCGTTTTTTTAAGATTTAATAGTTTAAACGCTTTAATTACGCTATGGGGATTAATGAAGTCGAACGAAAACTCGTAATCGCACGAGGGGACATTGTCTTTTAATAAACTTGCAGCAAGATCAGGAGACGAGTCTAAAGGAGCCGTAGTTTCAATTGGAACATTTGTAAAGAATTGTTCAAAGGCCGCAGCAATGTCCTCATTTGATGTTATTACTTTATCATCTATCTTTAGAGAAAATTCGCGATCCCCTGATTTGGCTTTACCAGTTTCCCTATTTATAATAGTCCAGATTGTTTTAGATTTATTTGAAGACTGGAGGATTTGTTTCTTTATATGTTCGCATTTAGCTTTGTGGCAGACGGCCCTGAATAATTTAGAATATAGTTTAACATACTCTATAAAACTGTGGTCATATGTGTATGTTTTTTTCTCATACAATGCATACAGTGTGTTTCTACTTTTTCGGATGCCCGCAGTGGCCCATTCATTAAACCCTACTTTATTTTCATTGCTAGGTAATTCTCTTAATTTAAAAACTTTTTCAAAATTAACTGAAACGACTCTAAAGAAGTCTTCGTAATGGGCGTTAGCATTTAGGGTTTTACCTTTATGAGCAGTTAAGCTACTTTGAAGATGTAATTTAAATGATTCTAGTTTTTTACTTGTAATGGGCCTGCATAGAATAACTTGCTCAGATTTTTCTGAATCTATTTCAAAATTTACAATTTGACCACTGTGATCTGACTTTAAGCAATTCACTGTGGAGTAATCAAAAAAATTGCAATCGCAATAGACGTTATCGAGACAAGTAGCGGTAGTTTCAGTAATCCTGGTGGGCTCTAAAAAAATATGGACTAAATTGAATGATTTAAAAATAATTTGTAATTTAGTTGTCAAAGGGGAATCTACTAGCAGGTCGATATTAAAATCACCACACACTATAACTTTCTTATTACTACTGGAAGCTACTTTTAATACATCCTCTAATACCGACTCGAATATACTGTAATCGCTGGTAGGGGGCCTGTATAAGCTTACTACAATGTGTTTAGACAATTCAACACATGACAGCTCAATTACTTTTTCAACAGAAAGCCTACAAATGTCTTTCCTTTGTTTAAATTTTAAACTATCTTTTACTAGTATTAAAGATCCCCCATGCAGTAAAGACTTTCTATTGTAGCAACTGGCTATTTGATAGTTATGTACAGTAAAATTCATTTGAGTCTCTAGTAGCCAGTGCTCTGTGACACAAAGTATGTCAACTTCATGTTGTTCTAAAAATAATTCTAACTCTAGTAACTTTCCAGAAAAGCCACCCTGTATGTTCTGATTAGCTAAAATTAATTTCTTTAGGGGGGGCTTTTCTGTGGTCTGCGCTGACAGTTTAAATCAGCAGTCAAGCTTAACTTATTTATGCTATGTTTTTTTAAAGCCTCTGAATACAGAGGTTTACTAGTAGAACTTTTTCTACAGTTTGTATTGACTACAGGTACCTGTTTTATTGTCTTAACAATAATTGGGTCGTAAATATTGAATGCCAACAATTTGGCAATCTGTCTCTTTGAAGAAAGGGGCACATGCATTGTGTCCCTAGTCAATATAAAATTTCGAATAAAGTTATTCGTATCAAAATAAAGTACTTGGTCTCTATGACCAAAGGTCATGTTATACAATAGCCGGTTAAGTTTACCTATCCGGGCATTCTGTGTCTCAGACAACGTTTTTGAATAGGGAAAAGCACAGATAATGATTTTCCTTACATTCAAAACTAATATGGACTCAAAGTAATTTATCAAGTCACTTTCTTGAATCCCTGTGCTGTTCCCCATTAATAATACAATAGTAGTATTTCTATCATATTGTTTGCTGAGCAAAGCGTTGACTAATTGCATATACAGCGATTGCAAGAACGAGTTTTATTCGTCGTATTTTCGGATTTATATGGGGATGGATTTTATGATGTATATATAGGGATTTTTGTACACCCTGTATAGTCTGTAGCAGTGATTGATGAACGCTAAACGGAAGTGATTTTGGTGACATTTTTCTCTTAATGGTTTTCGATCTTTCCAGCGGTGTATACATTGATTGGGATGAAATTTGGCTCATATAAATCAATCATCCCGTATTAGTTCATTGCGTTGAATTTTAACTCAAAATTCAATGTCCACTGTTAGAAAGGGCGTCCCCATGGCCATCTGGTCCTCGGGCAAGCTCATCCAGCCTCCTTCAATCTGCCTCAGAAAGTCGACCCAACTAGTGATCGTCCTAACGTTGCGGTAAGCGATTCGTGGTCTTCACACAAAAACCTTTGCACCCGTAGCTATCGATTCTTTCGTAGGGTAGGTAACTAGCCCATAGCAACTTTACCTTAATATGTATATATACAATTGACGAGCTTTTTTGAAAAATAAATTTAATATAATTATAATTATAAAACTATTAGCATTCTTGAATTATTATTGACATTGCATTATGTAAAAACTATCACATTAACATTTTTGCTATATATCAATTAATAGTACGCATTGTTCCATGTAGATTTGCACCTACTACCCGTCTCAGAAATTGCTATAAGCAATAAGGCCGCCAATTGCACTCCATTTTTGTAAATATTTCATGTTTGTGTTTGTCCTAGTACAATAAAGAATATTCTTATCTTATCTTACATTTTATAATATATAATCTCAGTTAATTAATTTATAAGTTATATTTCAAATACAGTGCCAATTGTTTCTGAATATATATCTAAATGAGTGAATGAATAAATGAAAGTATTCTAAAACCATGTCCTACATTAATCACAATCGGCGTTGCCAGGTGTATAAAGCAAGCTCCCTTGTCCCTGTATCCGTCCCTGGTCTGGGTGGGGTTGTTCTAAATTCCAGTGTTTTATTATCTTGTCCATGTTCAATCCGCTCTGGTTTTCTACAAACTAACCTAAGTACTCGTGGTCTAGGAATTTTATTTGCAGATTGAGCACGCAAACTTAAGTAGGTCTTCATTAGCTGTTTATGTGTAGCCTAGTCTTATTAAATTTACCGCCGGTTCCTGAGATGTCACTGAATTAGATTGAATTGAGTTAACTTGAGAATCACTTTCGCTTCCTCAACATTCATTAAACGTTGCATGCACGCACGCCGGTTTCGGGTACTTTTTATCTTGCCCTTTACTAATACATCCCCTATTTGGTCGAAGTATGTATCGATGTATGTATGGATCGCAGCAAGTGGCAGTCCCTGGTCTCCGCCTACCCCTCTGGGATACAGGCGTGAGTTTATGTTATGTTAACTTGAGAATGTCACGAAGAAAAGACTAAGTTTGGAGTTTTTTTGGCAATTTTTTCTCCACAATGATCTAGATTAGATTTTGAAATGGATACCTAGTTTGACTTGTAAGTTTCTATATTATTTAGAATAAAACATTATTGATTTTATATGAAAATAATTTTATTAAGTATCGTACTATTTCTCGAAAACACGATAGACTGCATCATGGGAAGACACCTATCATTTTGTAAAGTAAAAGTACTTCCTTACAAAATAAGACACGATAAAAAACATTTAAAAAAACATGTTTATTGAAAATCATAACATGTACTTACTTAGTAAAAGTCTTAATTCAGAGACCGACAGTGAGTTAGGCCTAAAACCTGTTTACGAATTTTGTTTTTTTTTTATTATTTTTTTATTCACTTTTTTCTCATACACATTTAGACAACTTACATATCGATACTTACTTTTTAGGTATTCATGTAATTATATTATTTGTACAATATGTAATTGTAAGTACTTATATTCTTGTAAAATCTTTCGCTACACACATTTGTTTGTTACTTCACATGCTATTATATTTCAGATTCTCTTATTTATGTACATCCAGAATATTCTGAATATTCTAGCTATCTATCTATCCATCTACCGACTATATTCTTCCTGCAATCCACTCCATCCAAAGGTTGTCTGGAAGAGATCGCTCTAAGCGATAAGACCGCCAATTGTATACCACTACTTAGATGTAAGAAACTATTTGTAATATATTTCACCTGATTGTGCAATAAAGTGTTCTCAATAAAGATTGGTAAGCTCGCCTTTGGTTCACCTCTCTGATAAAACATTAAAAGGTTCTATTTTTCATTGGTGACAGTCCACCTCAGACTTTGAAGAGTTTCGATGTCAAGGTGTACGGTGGAAAAAAATATTTCCCAACGAACACCCAGGTGAACAAGGTAGTCCGTTCTAAAACAAAAATTCCCATGGTTCACCCAGGTGGTCTCAGGAGGTGGACCGTGGGTAAGAAGGGATTAAGCCCATACTCTCTCTCTCTCTCTGAGAGAAGGCCTGTGCCCTACAGTGGGACGTAAATAGGCTGCTTATATAAAGTATATTAATATTTATTGGTAACACAATTGACAAGCCCCGCCCGCCTACCCATAATTGAACGTGGGGTCATTTTTTAGCGCTAGTTAGACATGTAGGTATATTTTTAACCATTACCTACTGCCTAGAGTAATTTTTAAGACAGCAGAAAGTGGAAAGTAGGAAAATACAGTGTCCGCCATTCGCTGGTTATTCAATCATAGTAAAAAAACTTTTGTGTCATGTAGAGGCATTTGGATGGTAATTTGAGATCCATATTAGTCACACACATCAATTATAACCACACCGCAGCCCGTACATAGATAAATTGACGTGTTAAAGATTTTCATTGCCTATTGTCTTACAAAGATGCAAGCTGAATTATTTCTTTGCCATATTAACACTACATGAATTGGTTTTGGACCGACAAAAAAATCGCCCAAGTGTGAGAGTACCATTATTGGGAGTCCGACTCACGCTTACCTGATTTTTATTATTTTTAGGGTCTGCACCAACTTTGACACCTGTATGTATTTTTTACTATTTTTACGATAGAGCAAAATTAAAAAAAAGTGAATAATCACAAAAACGCCTTTTCTTTTTACTTTTTATGTAACCTATATACGTCTTACTGTAGGGCACAGGCGTTCTCTCAGAGAGAGAGGCTTAATTACCACGCGTGCCCACCGCGGTTTCGTAATTTCAAGCGTTGAGATATGTAAACAATATTGTTAGGCGACGCGCCATAATTAAAAAAATCATGAAATTCCAACTGAAGCCAGTTACAATTCAAGAGATAAGACAGACAGACTGACAGACAGATGTCGTTATTGTTTGAAGTAATTGTCATTCAATGATTGTTCTTTACAACATTAGTTATTATAATAGCAGTGTACCTAATTTTGTAAAAAGAAGTATTTGTTCAGTTTATTGTTTTATGACAGCTCTTCTTTAATGTAATAACGATAGTGAAAATGTGATAGAGTAATTTTATGACATTTTTTTTTCACGGCCTCAAAAATTTGCGTTTTGTACTTATGTGCTTTGGTCCGCCGACCTAGAATTAGAATATCTCGGCAACTCGCGAGACTGATAGCAAATATGACTAAATCAATACAGTCTCAAAAACTATTATTTTCTTAGAGGCATCAACTGAACAGCCCACTAACTGAATACACCAGTGAGCTATTGTGATTTTTTCTCACTAAAATGCAAAAATCCAAACTGTCAAAATCCCGCTATGTATTTGAATGGCTATCTAGCTACACCCTTTGACGTAGTCTTGTATTTTTCCGTATACTTGACATGACAGCACATTGACCTTTAAATACGTGCGTGCAGTGCAATCTACCACGCTCTAGAGCCTAATTACGAGTATGCGCACCAAATCCTACAGGAATCCTGATGTTTGCGATACCAATTTGTGTGGAATTAAACAGTTCATCATTCATTGGAATCATTCAGATTTTGGTGCGCGTAATACAGTCAGTTAGGGTTAGTCAGTTATGTCACGCAGGCATCTTTGTCAAATCTGGGCTTTACGAAAGTGTACACTTTAAAGATCGAATTATTTTCATGTAACTGCCGGCAAAAGCCCGTAGTCTAAATGTATGAAACTAGATGTCGTATCATCACGGTTATCGTCCAGTGTGAAACTCTGCAATGTAAAAGCTGAACGGCTTCGTCGTTTGACAAAGTATAGCTGGATAACTCACTAATGCGTGTCATATTATGTCCGTAGTTTAGCATTTTAGTAAGGCGTTGTCATTACTAGTTTGAAATTCGAAGAAAAAACTGTAGAAAGCACGTGAAAACACGTTTAATCTTTATATTCTTTTTGTTGCACTAACCCGTGCTGAGAACAATTTAAAAAAAGAGGCTAAAAATTCCACCCATGCCGGATCTTGAACCCGCGTCCTCTGGCTAGGTTAGCCAGAGGATGCATCTGTTTAAGGTTCAAAAAAAGGAAAGAAAATGGGATGAAAAGGTAAAAAAGTCGCAGGGCCAGACAGACAGACATAGAGCGTAGGATTAAGCCCTACGACTAATAATAGAGTCTCGCTAAAACCCTTCGGATAAGGAATCCTATAAAGTAAAAAAAAAACAGGGGTTTGTAAGTATGTCTCACAGGCCAAATGAAGGCTTTTCTATGTTTGTGCAAGGAAACCCTACTGCACTAAAGGGAAGTATAATAATTTAATAACTGGTTTGCTTTACATAAGGAAGCGATTAATCCAAAATCCTGTATTACAACAACATCTTCGCGAGGGTAGAGATTAGAACTATAGGAACTGTCGGCAGATGATTAACCTTGTTGTGGGCTTTAAGGATGATACACACCAACGCGGAGGCAGTGGCGGTCGATATATACGTGATTTACTGCAGTAGTATTTATATGGGCGTATGTATGGACCGCCATGTATGGCGCCGGAGTTCCGTGTGGCGCCGGATTAAGAGTAGCGTCACTCCATTGCCTTCCGTGGATGTCGTAGACGGCGACTAAGGAAATCAAACACCAGGAGATGGGCAGCAGCGTCTTTCTGAGAATTCAACCGCATACTGCGATCGCCAACCCGCCTGCCAAGCGTGGCGATTATGGCAAAACCCTTCATGGCTATGAAAATCACGAAGGAGGCCTATGTCCTGCAGTGGGTGTCAAATGGCTAATAATGATGGACCGCCACCGTGGTGTGTTTCATCCTTTATTCATGGGCTGTGTGGCCGCTCTCAACAGGGGATTTTAGTTAAGTTATTTTGTTTTTTTAATTTAGTTTCTTATTTTTCAGTATAGTTTCCTTTGTTTATTTGTAAATACAGACTCCAAGTGTAGCAACAATTTTCGTGTTTATTTTAAATATTTATTATCCCGTCGCAAACACAATTTCGGATGCATCAGCCCGCATAGGCGGGATAAATAGAAGGGGAAAATATCATGGAAAAGTTGTCATGGGTGAAATACAAGATGAGACGTGTTTTGGAGTTGCGTAGTGAAGCCGGAAAAATAGGAAGCATTACTTAAGGGGATCTAGTAGGCTAACTAGCGCCACCAATGAAAAAAATCGTATCATCTTTTACACATCGTATTTGCAAAAAGTGTCTGTATAATCTCCCGTACAGTCATTTTTTAAACCCACGACAAAGAACCTAGGATGACGAACCTGGGACTAGATAGCATTTATGCCAAAAACTAGATTGTTTGCCTCAGGTTCACGGCCGTGGGTCCTGAAATCACTATTAACATGATTGTGAGATAGTACTGACACTTTTAGCAAAATCGATCTGTAAAAAAAGATATGTTTTTTTTCTCGGTGGCCTAGCGCCACTAGAGCCCCTTAACCTATATTTACCAAGCAAATTATCACGAAGTAGAGAAGAACGCGTTGTTTTTAGATCAAAACCGCTAATGAAATTCGTTAATACGTCAGTAACAAAAGCATTATGGATTCGTGGAAAATATTTTTAGGTAGATACTAAGTGAAGAGCTAATTGTTGAGTTATTTCAATTAGTAGTTATGGCCGGCGCATAACTTGAACAGAAATCCACGCAGTCAAGACGCGTTTGCCAATTGCATTTTTCAAGGAACATTTTTTTTTAAATTCAATTAGCGAAATGCGTGTATCTGAAGTCAAAGTCAATTATTCAAGTTATTTATCAGGGATTAAACTTTCATCGGTCTGCAGACAAATGTGTTCACTAGACCCCATAAAAATTAGGTTTAGGGCTCAGGCCTAGTTTTACTTCTCTTGGGAAACGGCAATTTTGTCTGTTTCCCTCCAGACGTGTAACACACATTTTATATTCAGAATTAGAATAAACCATACCTGTAACTATATCTTGCTTCATTAGGTTCGTGCTCCTGGAGTTCAAATGTCCGAGCCGCCTTTGCCCCACTTCACGTGTCTCCCATTCATACATCACCCTTAACTACATTACCCGTATCGTCAGCAGATGCCCTGTCATTTGCACCAGAATTGACGTTCCATTCCACCCTTTCATTGGGGTTTAACTGATGTCATGGTGTGTAACTCGCCGTACAGTAGTAGTGGGTACCTGTATAGTGATGCCTTACAGTAGTACATTTAAAAACCTTTGCTGTCGAATGGTTACATGGTGGTCTATACGGACCAACTCACTAAGTAACAGTAAATTTCCTGCCAGATTTGATTCGTAAAACACAATGGTTATGGAATTTGACAGGTAGACGACTGGAATGGTTCAGGATTTGGTGCGTAGTATAGGGAGAGATCCATAGCCATCATGCCGCGACCTCCAATGCTCAGTTTCCCGCCGTTGGCTACATTCACTTCTAAAGATGTGCCCGCTACAAAGTCACAGGCAATTCCTATGTCATTGGTCATTGCACATATTATGTGATTAGTATCGCCCGAGTAAATGTTTAGTAAATTTCCCACACGAATTGTCGCGGTCAATTGGAAGTAAACTTGGTTACAGGAAGTGATTTATTGATACTGAAGATATGGTTTTTGAGTATTGTGTTATTTCAATAGCACATTGTATGGAAAATCGACTGTATCATGTACCCTAACATGATTCCCTTCACGACTGGCACATGTCACGTCAGCGCATTTGTAAACCCATCTTTTGTTTGATACCACTTTTTTCACTTAACTAGGAAGGTAGGTAAAGAGGACTGATACATTGTCAAGATTACCTTTTACGGCTTAATCTCACGTTTTGATTTGTATCCAGCTAATCGAGATAAAACTGGATAGACTCTGATTACTTATTAATCTGGGTTCTCATACCGTTTCGCGTCACGTAGGTACATACATTAAGTTCTAGCGGTCACGTGCCTGCGTACGTCAACGAACAATTCTTCCCAAGAAACCTTATCAAAATGTTCCAACGTTCTTCTATGTAATTCAAAATATCGGGATCTCAAATGCAGTGCTGCTTTAGTGTGTGCTCCGTGATTTTTTTCAGGGATTGTTTCAGGAATTGCCCATTTTAGAAATACAAGTACAAAATGTTTTATTAAAAAGAAAAGCATGGTTTGCGTTGGTTACCACACTCGGCGTAATCTGTGCGGTGATCACCAGGAGAAGGTTTGACATTACGATTAGTTGATTAAATAACCCTGTAGATCTATGGGCCGAGTTTCATAAAAGTACAATTCGTAGTTTATTATGACAATTCGAGGTACATTGCGTAGCAGAGTCTACATGTTAATCTGTGGTTTAATCAACTTTGCAATGTACATCGAATTGTCAAAGTAAACCTTGAACGTAGTTCTATGAAACTGGCCCCTGTGGTCTGTACCTAGTAGAGTAGAAAGTGTATGTACACGACACTGCCTTGAGTAGATCACAAGCGCAGCGCATTGTCCGAGACTGATCCCAATTGGAAACCAAGGCTGATCGATGGCCGATTGACACATTTCACATCATATCGGCTTCATCCAGTGCCGGTTTAGAACTACCGCCTCTTCTGGCAAGAATACACAATATATAAACACAATATACACACAGTAATATACAATGTTATTATTTATGACGAGCGGTGGTAGTATTGTGGGTAGAACATTGGACTCGGAAGCGGGAAACCCAGGTTCGATTCCCAGTGCGGGCATGTACCTATGACTTTGTTTTCTAAGTTATGTACTTTGTAAAGTTATAGTAGCCACACCACTCGCTAACTGTGAAGGAAAACATCGTGAGGAAACCTGAGTGTCTGAGCTATTCACATACCTCATCGCTTGAAATCGCCAATCCGAAAACTGGGCACGCGTGGTGATTAAGCCCGTACTCTCACCCTGAGAGAAGGCCTGTGCCCTACAGCGGGATATAGATAGGCTGATTATGATTCATGATGACACTGTGGATGTATGTAGTTTTAGTTATTATTTTTGCTTGCATGTAACATTTCTCATTTATTATATACAATATATAGGTACCACATTCGAAACCAACGTAGCGTCATTGTCACGTAGTTTAAACTGGCGCCATCGCTCCACTTGTTTGAGATCACCTCAGAACACAAAAAAAGGGGATACCGCCGTTTAGCCAAAGTATTTTTCGCCAAATTCTACTTCCCAATAAACTTATGGCATCAGTTTCATTTCCCAAATGAAACTTTAGCAAGTTTTCATTTCGCATTTTATTCATTTGGTCAAATTATCATTTCGCATAATTTTACTGCGTCAAGTTTTATTAAGACAAACGTTTATTATGCTAACGTTTTATTTTGGCAAGTGTTATATAGCAAATAATCAGACACGAACTGTTACCAGAAAAGTGGGTTAGGTTAGGTTAGAACTGCGACCCCCACAGACACCTACTGTTACCAGAAAAGTGGGTTAGGTTAGGTTAGAACTCTGACCCCCCACAGACACCAACCGTTACCAGAAAAGTGGGTTAAGTTAGATTAGAACTGCGACCCCACAAAAACGAACTGCGACAAAAACCGAAAGTAGGTTAAGTAAGAAATTTTTTTACCTGTAAATTATTTGTCCCAGGTGAAACAAACATCCATGCAGTGTAATATTTTCGAAATTGGATTTTGACTGAATAATGCTTGGTAAAATGAATTTTGATCAAGTATTTCTTTGGTAAACAATAACTTGCCATAACAACTTTTGCTAACTGTTTATTTGCTTTAAGTTGTTTTGAGAAATGTTTTTTTGCCAAGTGATAATTTGCGGAAAATAGTTTGGGAAGTAATACTTTGGGAAACGATTTTTGGCAATACATTAAATACAGTAAACCCAAAAAAAGGAGATCACATTGCGCGTTGATATTTAAAATTCCTTTTTGAAAAGAAATCTTAAAAATTTCTATAACGTTGTAAAATATATTCGGTACATATTTCTGCAAAAAATCCAATAAAGACTTTGAACCGTAATATCTCCTAGGGCCTACGAAAAAATGTTTGTAATGATGAAGAGAATATGAGGGTTTCGAGAAGGGCGCTAGTAAATTAAGGGGTATATTGAAATATAATTGGGTATATCACAAATTTATGTTCATTGCTACAAAGTCCGCATACCTTTTGTTGTACTGTTCTTAAAATTGTGACATGCGTGAGCTCAACAATATGTTTAAACAATGTGTAATTTTCATACGTCAATGTTTTGTGATAGGCCTTAGACTGATAAACGTGTTTGTCTAATTAAGTTTGTTTTGCTTATATACATATACAACAATTGCTCGTTTAAAGGTATTAGATTACAATGTTTTAAACTTAGTGCAAATTTAACCTAATCAAAACAAATTTAATTTATATATATGTGTATTAAATATAATCTGAATTTCGGAAACAGCTCCAAACGATTTTCATGAAATTTTGTATGCTGGGGGTTTCGGGGGCGATAAAACGATCTAGCTAGGTTTCATTTTTAGAAAATCTCGTTTTATACGAAGGTAAATTTCGCAACCATCTACTCGTATAAGGTTGTAATAGCTCAGGTAGAAAATACGGCTGTCCCGAAACCAGAAGACCCGGGTTCGAATCCATATGTCTCCGGTTCGATAACTTTTTTCCCTTTTTTTCGTCGTATCTAAACATAATTTCCGTCCATAATTAAACGTCGTATCTAAAATACATACGTATTTTGACACTTTATTCATCTAAATGCTTAAACCGATAGAGTGGAAAGTTAGGCGACACAATGGCAGGAAGCATAATATTTACTTTATTTATTTATTGTATTTAACAAAGTTCTAATTTGAGAGTTTCACTGATGAAAAACTCAAGTCTAGTTCTGGTTAAATCAAGTACTTATTTATCCAGTGGGGATCCAGTGAGCTAAGTAGCGGCACCAATGAAAAAATTATCTTCTTTTACATATCGCATTTGCAAAAAGTTTTTCTACAATCTCTCAAGCCGACAGTAATTTTTAGGACCCACGACAAAGAACCTTGGATCACGAACCTGGGACTACATAGCATTTATGCCAAAAACGGCCGTTTTAAGCTATCTAGTCCAAGGTTTTTTGTCTCAGGTTCATGGCCATGTTTCCTAAAAATAGCTATTAACATGATTGAGAGATAGTACTGACACTTTTTGTAAATTCGATCTGTAAAAAAGATATGATTTTTTCCTCGGTGGCGCTAGTGTTACTTCCTGGAGCCCCTAAAACAAAAAAACTGGAAAGTTATGCCAGATTTCATCAAAATACGTTCAGCCATCCAATTGTGCGATATAAAAAATCCAAACTTATTAGTGGGATAAAAATTAAAGCAGCTTATCTCACACAGCTGTTATTGCTAAAATTCGCATTTCGTGGAACACACGAACTATTTAGAATTTTTTGTCTTTTACAACAACGACTTCTGTTTTATGAGTTTTATTCGCGTTTTCGCGCATTATTATTATTGTTCTATATATTCGATACATAATTCAGGGTTTAAATCTATTCTGCCGTTTGTGTGTTATCGCGTAACAAATATTTCAATGATTTACGAGCTCATTCGGTCTCGTCAGTCTAGCGGAACTAACGCGTACCAGCCGTGTACACGTTTGATTCACGGAGGCCATGGTTCGATTCCTCCTGGGGGCCGCTGTATTTTACTTTGAGCGAATGGCTTCAGTATGGGTGATGCTTTGTATTGTGACCTGTGATGCTAGTCTCATCTGGTTAATCTAGTTCGGGGTAGACAAATGGATGCGATTGCCTTGTGTGGAGGTTTTTATAAAGTATTGTGCACCATTTATTTAGTACAGTAATACTTAAAATGTCACTACAATTACCGTCGATAACTGAGTTATTCAGAACTGTGGACTTTTCATAAGGAAACGCCTTGTTGCGTTCGTTTCTTCCGGTCGTGTGGACGTGAATAGCGGCAGGTTGTCAGCAAGCCATCGTGCAACCGATCAGCCGTCATCATCTGTTATTTTCACGTCATATGTGCTGGTTAAAACAAGAGTAGGTACACTCGACAGCACATCAACGTTGCACTCTACCCAGTTGTGTTACGGGTGACTTTGCAACTAAAAAAAGATATTTCATTGAGATATCTGTGGATTCGAACATCTCTACAAAGGGGCTTCACCAAATTAAAGTGTTTTTTTAATCTGTGATAAAGTGGTTTGCTTTAGATCACAGATTACATTAGATTGTCACATTCTCTTTTTTGGTTTGTTTATTTTGTTACAAAATTTCTTTGTTTCTGTGGCTATATTCCATCAACAAAAAAAAAGCTCTACTACTTTAAAGTTCTACTTATTGCTAAGCTATCCACTGTTCCCCTATCTTTCTCTCCCTTTTTCCATAACTTTAAACGAGAGAACTCATATATTTATAAGATATGTGACGAAGGGTTATGATTAACAGGTTGAATATGAATGCAACAAAGTGGCCACAAAAGGCCAATTGAATCGTGTGATTTTAAAACGACACATGTCCTTTCATTACAACTTTGCAAGAAATAGAAAAAACTGTTTTATTCAAATACTAATATCTACAACAGCAATATTTTAGCATATTATATTGATTTCTGTATGAATAAACTACAATTTTTTTTTTCTAATGTAAATCAATAGGTAGGTGTAAATAATTTAATTTAAAAAAAATGGGCAAGTGTTATTTTTAAAACACATGTGACTTGTGTTGTTTTAAAATCACACGATTCAATTAACGTCGGTATCAAAGTCATGGAACGGGAAATTATACGGACAAATTCATGTTGACACTTATTACACTTGTAAAGTACGTGTAATGGTTCCGAATGAGATTTGGTATAAAGATAAAGTAGTCAAGTCTTTGTTACAATTATGTTACTCATCGTTATCATTTGTGTCATCCTAGCTTGTGCGTCCTGCTCATACTTCCTTAAGTAAAGACGGCCATATCAGTGAGATCAGATATAAGATGAGCTGCTTATTATCTCATCAATATTATAAATGACGACCTGGTTACGGTGGCGGGGAGTCGCTGGATGCGGGCGGCGCAAGACCGGCAGGCTTGGAAAACCATGAGGCCTATGTCCTGCAGTAGGCGTCAAATGGCTGATGATGATTATTATTAATGTAAAAGTTAAACGTTTGTCACGCTTATATGGCCAGATGGTTTTAGATTAAATTTGGTGTACAGATAGAGCATTTAGTCTGGGATCAGCAACTGGGTGGACTGTATCACGCGCACAAGGACGACACCTTCCCATAAACAAACCGATAATTTATGTAAATATCTACGAACCTGATTATGCTAAGCTAATCGGGCGAGTCCAGTGCGGAGTACAGTCGACAAAAAGTCGACCTTTACATCAGTGCATTCTTCTCCGTCACGTTAAGGTAGTCTGCAACGAACATGTGGTCGAGTGTGCACACATAATAAAAATAAAAAAAAAATAATAAAAATTGTTTATTAAAAATCAAGGCATTACAGATATGAATAACTGCAACTCCCACATATGAGTTCATGCTGACTACGCAGGGAAGCAGTATCTATTTATCGTTAAGGAAAATATATTAACCTACGTGTGTGCGTCTTTAGCATGCTGTTTTGGGAACCCCCGGCTATATAGTCTGAATTAGTATAATAAAGCCTAGGAGGATAAGTAAACCCTACGTTTTTTATGGTTTTATTTATAAAAGTAATCTGTTTTTAGGTTTTTGCCTTTATCGCAGACTACTTAAACTGACTCTGAGGAGTGTTTTACGGAATTTTGTTTTTATAATATTTTTTTAATGTAGCCTATATTCGTCCAAATGCAGCCTTCTCTCAGAGATAGACTATGGACTAAATCACCACGCATGCGGCGTGCCCACGGCGGAGGTATGTGAACACCTCAGACACTCAGGTTTCCTCACGATGTTTTCCTTCACAGTCAGCGAGTGGTATTGCTACTATAACTTCACAAATGTACGTAAGTTACAAAACAAAGTCATTGGTTCGAACCCACGACTTTCCGAATGAGACGCCGGCGTCCTACCACTCCGCTATCGCCGCTTTATAAATAAGACCATTGAAATATTATTTTATAGTACATATGGTGCTACATTACCGCACTAGTGCGATAATGAGCACTTTACGTGCCTATGTCGAAACTTCAAAGGGCCATATGTACTATAAAACGTTGTACGATACACGTGCGAATAGGTAATTCGTAACTCGTGTCGATATAAAACACTCCCTTCGGTCGTGTTTTAATTTATCGCCACTCGTTGCGAATTTCCTACTTTTCGCACTAGTATCGTAATGTACTATTAGGATGCGTTACAATCGTTACATAATGGAAATTTAAGGACTCTTCAGTTTCTATTTCTGTTTTTTCAGCAAAATAATCAGAATAATATACAATGTTATATTGTTAATGAGACAAAGTATATATATATACTTTGTCTCATTAACAATATAACATTGTAATAATGTATATATATACATTATATTATACACACGAACAGTACAGGAAATATGACAATATGAAATTACATGTACAAAGGCGAGGTTATCTCTGTTTCTCGTTACAAGTTTTATTCCTAACAAAGAGTATTTCGTCGCCATCATCAGCCTACCTCTGCCCACTGCTGCCTTTTCCCCATCAAGCCATATTTCGCGGTCATTCGCCATTCGCATCCACGGCGTATTTGGCACGGAGTATATATGAATATATGTACTGTATACGTCTTCAAGTGCAGTTGCAAACAGTCTCGGAGATATTACTTCTCCCTTTCTGACGACCTGGTTACGGTGGCAGGGAGTCTTGGAAAACCATGAGGGAGGCCTGTGTCCTGCAGTGGGCGTCAAATGGCTTATCATGATGATGATGATACATTACAGCCGACCTGACCGCACTTCAATCTTTACACGCATACGCAGTAGGTATTTGGCCATTAAGTCATATGAATGGAGAACTTGCGCTAAAATATGTTTTAATATAAACGGAGAGGGCATGTTAAAAGATAAAAAACGTGGTAATTTTTTTTTCTCAGCGACTAATATTTTTTATAATATAACCTGTCGAAAAGTCAATTTAGTCACGTGGTACAAAAGGCGCTATACAAATCGGGCTCAAACTATAAGGTCGCAACTTGCACGTAACGCCTTATTATAATGTATGTAGCGTTTATCAATATTTGAGTCATGTTGTAAAATAATGGTTTTTATGCATTTACATCCTAATAAGAAAACGTCTAGAATTCAATGAAAAAACTAAATTTGATAAGAATGTTATTATTATAGTAACTTTATTTTTCGTATTATTTGTGATACCGAAAACCCTGAAAAAATTTTTTTTTATGGTTTTATTTTTTTATTTTTTACATGACTTCTATGGTATAAAAGCATTGTCACTCCAATCTAAGTTAGACGCAAGTTCCTCATCGTATCGTCGAACGGCTGATCAACCCTACAGTATTCTATTCGCGTCTTCGATCCGCCTTATCTGTGTGGGCTATGTCCCACCCAAGGCTTCAAAGTAAATGAAAAGGGCGCCGCGCCTTTTCCTGAGTAACGTAAATGAGCAGAGGTTTACGTGCTTTCAACTTTCACCATTTCGAGCAGAATCTCTTTACATTCTTTGCTCTTGTCAGTTACGTTGCGGAAGGCTTTGCAACTAAAATGTTAAGGTTGATGCACCGTCGACTGTACCTGCCGAAGGTAATTCAGGTAATTCTTTGTAATTAAAAAAAAAAAATTAAATCAATTCCGTAGATTTTAACAGATTGCGACTGTTGGCAGCATAATTTTTGCTGCTGCAAGTTTTGCAAAAATGGCGCAAAATCTCACTAAATCTCAGTTGCTGAGAAAGGGGTTCTGAAAATATCTTACGTAATTTTTTTATTCAAGTCAATGTTTCTTGTTTAATTTCTTTTTGATATGTAGATAAGACTTAGTTTTAGTATGTAATTAGAGTCACGATGGGGCCGACACGGTCATCAAGTGACAAAAGCCTCGAAAAAATAAGTGATAAAAAGAAATCAAGTGAAGTCAAGTCAGCTTTGCCGTTTGGCGAAATTGTGTACTAATATTAAGGTTTTTTATTTTGAATCAATAAATGCATAAAAAAAGAACTAGAAATAATAGCTAAAAGAGTTGTAACACAAACTTCTAGTATTAAATTCTGTAATATTTTTTATCTACACTAATGTTGTAACATTCTACTTATGTTTTCAATACTTGAATTATAATTACTACTGTTATAGCGCAGACAACAAAACACTCAATTTAAGCAATTTCACATGATGGTATAATATTCACATCGATATCGTAAAATCTCATTATAACATCAATAAAACGCGACCAACTTGATTGCAGGGCCAATCAGGTTGGTCGCGTTTTATTGAAGCGCGCAGCTGCGCTCTCATTGGTTAAATTTTAATGGCGGCAAAATCACTGTGATTATACACGTACGCGTGAATTTAATTTTTAATTGCATTAGTGAAGATAAAGTAGTGTATGCAACTGCATATAACACGGGTATTAAAACACTCGTTACTATTATGAAACTAGCTGCGCTCGTTTCATAAACTCACACTCGTGTTTTAATACCCTTCATTATATGACAGTTGCATAAACTACTATTTACCATGCCGATGCCACCAATCGGGCAGTCACAGGCCTAATATGAACTGAGAACTGTAGATAGTCGGATAATGGCTCGTACACCATTTCAATAAAGATAATTTTCCTCTGCCGCGCGTAACCTGTCTTTCAAGACTCAAGATTCAAGACAAGAGGCAGGGAATACCAAAACGAAAAACCGTACGAAGTAAAACCGATCGACTTCTGACGATTGAGGTCAGTTCGCCTCTGAGTATCCTTGAAAAAGTTCGGTGTATCAAAACATATAAAAAGTTTAACAAGTTACTTGTACGGTGTTTAAAAAAATAGTGCCAAAATTATGGATTCATTCATGATGGACTCCTATCATGTATGGGGCCGGAAGTGTTATAGGAAGGACGATGTAAGTTTTAATATTTTTATATTTGGGGACGTCCGTGAGTAAAAATAGAGGGAGCGGTCCGGCTCTCGTTTATGGAGAGATGTCAATGAGAGTGAGAGTCAGTGAAAATATAACGGATATCAAAAGTAGTAGTCAATAAAAGACTGTTGGCTTTTAAATTATTAATTAGATGCTGTTAATTAACAATTAGCATGCTGAAGTAGCAGTGGGCCGGCCATATCACCCGAAGAACTGATAACCGATGCGGTAGACGAATTCTTGAGTGGAGACCGCGGATCCGTAAACGTAGTGTAGGACGTCCTCAGACTCGGTGGAGCGATGTTCTCCGCAGGGCGGCTGGCAAGAGCTGGATGAGAGTAGCCGAGGACCGTGCTCAGTGGCGTGGAATAGGAGAGGATAAGCCAGGAGTGGACAAGCGTAGGCCGATGATGATGATGATGATGGCTTTTAACTTTTCAATAATCTTAATTTAAAAAGCCTTACAGACCCCCAACTACCACGTTACTAAGAGAATCTAATTTATTGTCCGTTCGTCAGCTCTACACAATGCGATTGACTTTACTGGAATTTTACGTTCCTCAGAATGTACGAAAATGCTTCAGAAAAGAGTATTCTGAGCAATGGTGCCCAAAACACATACAACACACTCGGAGTTTCCTTGCTTTCGCGGCTCCTTTTGTCTACAATGCAGTTTTCAAGTCTTGTGATATTAAAACACATCCTTATCGCAAAGGAACAACATCTCTAACTGGCTAGCCTCACTGAATTACTCCGAGACGGAATCTCTTCTAGTTATAGGTAGTTACTTTAATTGTTAAATTATTTGTTAAAGATCACTTTTTGTTTATTTTAGATTAAGTTTAGTTTAAGTAATTTGCTGAAGTTTTTAATGTAAGTAATGTACTCGTAGTATAAATAAGTTTTCTTTTCCTACTTTTTTTCTAAACTAAAGATAAGCCCATTAGGAATGGTAAAGCAATCGTTATGGATCCCACGATACAGTCCGACTAGGGATCCATGGTTTTGTTAACTTTTTTAAAAAAAGTTTTATGGAAAATAAACCTTTTTTGCCTTTACCTGGCGTCGTTAGATAAAGATAAAGATTTATTTATGTGCTAAAACATGTGTCAGTCAAGATACATAAGCATGCATTTTGGATAATAAATAAGGTAAATTCGGATCAACATGTTCTACTGTTATCAGCGTACAAATTTGAGTGGCGGTAAGTCTGGACACCATTCTGATATTAAAAAAAACTAACATTATAAAAATTCAATTATTAACATTTCAATTACATCAAGAATATTTAAATAATAACAGTGGTCAAAATATTAGAATTTGTCATTGAGAATGTCATTTATAAATACAAAAGGCGGTGGTAGCCTAGTGGGTAGAACATTGGACTCGGAAGCGGGACACCCAGGTTCGATTCCTAGTGCGGGCATGTACCTATGACTTTTCTTTCTAAGTTATGTACATTTGTGAAGTTATAGTAGCCATACCACTCGATAACGGTGAAGGAAAACATCGTGAGGAAACCTGGGTGTCTGAGCTATTCACATACCTCAGCGCTTGAAATCGCCAATCCGCGGTGGGCACGCGTGGTGATTAAGCCCATACTCTCTCTCTGAGAGAAGGCCTGTGCCCTGCAGGGGGACGTGTATAGGCTGCTTATGAAATTACCGTTAGAGTAGTTGAGTGTTAGTGATATGGAGCTGATCAACCTCTACAATTTTATTGTAAATTAGTAGATTGTTCGCTCACAGTACAGTCGATAGCACGTCGGCGAATTATTATCTTCTATCTATATCTATATATCTATACTAATAATAAATCTGTAAGGGTCGGTCATGGAGTAAGTTAGTTTGTTTTCAGAGATATTGTGTTTATAGGCTCAATATATGATACTGAAACTAATTTCACGATTTTTAGAATTTTTTTCTGTATGTGTGTATGTATGTATGTTCCTCCATACCTAACTCTTAAACCAATTATCCGAATTTGATGAAATTTGGTATAAAAACATATAGACATCTGGGACACAGGATAGGCTATTTAAATTCTAGCTCCAGTTATGATAAGACGTGGCCCCCATACAAATGCTTCGTAAAAATCGAAATGTACGCGAACGGAGTCGCGGGCACAGCTAGTACTAATAATAAATCTGTAAGGGTCGGTCATGGAGTAAGTTAGTTTGTTTTCAGAGATATTGTGTTTATAGGCTCAATATATGATACTGAAACTAATTTCACGATTTTTAGAATTTTTTTCTGTATGTGTGTATGTATGTATGTATGTTCCTCCATAACTCTTAAACCAATTATCCGAATTTGATGAAATTTGGTATAAAATCATATAGACATCTGGGACACAGGATAGGCTATTTAAATTCTAGCTCCAGTTATGATAAGACGTGGCCCCCATACAAATGCTGCTTCGTAAAAATCGAAATGTACGCGGGCACAGCTAGTTTATAATAAGAACCGCAGTCTGAGCTTCCAAAGTTGGCAGCCAAATTGGCATACTTAGCGTTGCCGGTTGTCAGTGTTGCCCTATTCATGCGAATGTGTACGTGTCGAATGTCACTTACTACAATCAGCTTAGGCACGCACATATTACGTACATGTCTGCAGTGTCCGTGTCGCCTCGCGGAATTTTGTCCGACACAGTCCGAATCTGTCTTTGCACGGTATGTCTATGTGCAGCTTAACCTTTACATCATCATCATCAACCCATTATGTCCTGAATGAGCGAGCGAGACGCAGCCTTAACAGCAGCCTTAATGTTGATGTGCTTTCGACTGTACTACTCTAAATATATTGTGTTCAATATATTTGTATATTTATACAGAGAGTCACTCGTACTTTTCCTAGCGACTGTACCCACTACGGCAGGTTCAATGTCGCTATAAGGAATCAAAATTGCAGGCGCTGCAGTGAACATTCCTTGGGGCTATTAACAGCTACGATCCTACGAATAAAAAGCCAAAGAAGTATTTCTTCGTACAAAATTCACTGTCAAAAACGGCCCTGTTCTCTCGATCAGTCTGTACCAATGAAATGAGCGCAAAATGTGCTGTAGAGTTAATCACTCTGTGATTGGCTCATTCTGAGCGCCATGCGTGACGATGTGAACTTTGATTGGGCGATAGTAAATGACATCGTAACTTATGATTGGTTTTATTCAATAACGTAAAAAAATTGACTTCATTATGTATAACCCGCCGAAATATCTAGGCACCTTGCAAGATGGCGGTCTGACGGTGGCCGGTGCATAGGTATTTTTCGGGGTAATACTGAACTCACTCCTATGAGTAACACAATTGACAAGCCTCACCCGCCTTCCCACAATTGAACGTGGGGTAATTTTTTGCGTTAGTAAGACATGTATGTTTTTGAACTATCACTGCTACGATCCCGTTCAGCTAGAGGGGAATTCCGAAGATGTGTCCGGGTCCATGCCCCATTTACATGCAGTAAATCTGACCGTAGGGGTGTTGGCCAATTTGGTTTTGTGCCAATTTCGATGTTCGAACCCCGGTTATGACTAACCTCGGCATAGAATATTATGTACATTTATATTTATGAATAAGTATTATTACGATGTTTTGTTGAAATAACGCAAAAGCTGTAAGCCGTTTCTTCACGCAAATGCATCGGGCAGGAACATATTTTTTAGGTATTTTATTATTATTATATTACAATACAATGAAACAATTCATATTGACCGTATCAAATCCTTTAGGATCTTGTTGCATGCTCTTTCATCTTTAAATAAGTATTTCCCACAATGTAGTTGAATCTGCAGGCGATAACGTCATCGGCATATTTCAATCAGTGATTTGCTTCGACATGCCAATCTTAAGCCAATGTCAGTACCATAAAATTGTCATTCCAAGTGCGGCGGACTATTTGTGGAATACTTCGCCCGCGACATCGTTAGCGTAGGATTCGGATTAAAAATATCATTTGTTACTATCCAAATATCAAGAGGTACTTACGCCATATTTCATTCAAATCTGTCCAAAAGCATGACTGCATGACAAAAATTTTGACAAACTGTTTAATAATTTTGATAATAGAAAATCGAATAGGTACCGAACTTTATCTAAAACGGTGAATAAAATTACCCCTCCATGTACTTACTACTTATTATCGCTTTATTGTGTGTTGACTAAGATAACCTTTTTCGCTCCATACTGGCGTTTAATACCTAAGCAATGAGGACCACATTGGGCTAATTACGATTCATGAAAACTACCTAACATTGATATAGAGGAATTTAAGAATAAAATGGTGAAAATAGTGTTGGTGATAAGATTAATGTTGTATCTTTTGGTTGGCATACAAAAAAAAAACTTTTGTGCCCCTAGAATGAATGAATTTGAATGAATGAATGAATGAATGAATGAATGAATTTATTGTGCTAAAAACATAGGTTACATTTAGCGGTTGTAGTTGCTTACATATAGATCTCCATGTTCTACCTTCTCAGGTGTAAACACATATTTTGGCATTTATAATTAGCATGCATAACGATTAATTATTACTACTATTTATTACTATTACTATTTTTAACTATAAAGTGAATCTTAAATTTATTATCACAGTAATTAAGTACTTGTTACTTGAAGTCTAAATATTCTTTAATGGAATAGAAACAATTGTCTATAAGATATTTAAATAGGCGGTTTTTAAAACAATTGGTTGGATTTTCCCTATATATATGAGGTAACTTGTTATATATATCTATATACATAATATAGCAGTTTTTGGAGGTAAAGCTTAGGCTTGCATGGGGTCGGTGTAGTTTATTTTGATATTGTGAGCGTAACGCACGTTCAGATATATCCTGTTTGTGTTGAAATAAATATTTGTTTTTATACACAAAAACACAGACTTCTAATATGTACAGACAAGGTAAGGGCAAAATATTATTTTCTTTAAAGTATGAACGGCATGAATCAGTTTGTCTTAGGCCAAATATTGCCCGAATGCAGCGTTTTTGTAATTTAAATACTCTATCCATCTCTGTAGAGTTGCCCCAGAGAATGATGCCATAACGCAACGTGGAATCTATGTATCCATTATAGGCAACTTTTGCTGCTTCTAGTGATACATGTTGGCTTATTTTTCTGAGTGCATATACAAATTTATTAATTTTGTTAAAGACACTATGTGCATGTGTTTTCCAGCTGCAATGGCTATCTATCATTAGACCCAGAAACTTTATTTCATCTACTTCTTGTATTTTCTCCCCATTATACTCAATACAGAGATTTTGTTTTGTACCCTTAATACTACAGAATTGCATGAATTTAGTTTTGTTAATATTGACCTTTAGATTATTAGTCAAAAGCCACGAGATAGCCTGTCCTAACGTCTCATTTACTTCTTTATTGTATGTCGCCTTATCATTACCCTCGACAATCAGAGTTGTATCGTCAGCAAATAATATACATTCCCGGGAAATATGGCCTAGTACGAACGTTTCCTAATAAAACTCGATAGTACGATGCACTTTGGATTGAACTCTATCGTACAAGTTATGAAAAATACTGCTCATCAAAACTTATGTAAAATAAAATATGTTCTCTTGTAAACTGAGGTTCTCAGCCTTTGACCACCGATTCGGCCTCGATGCGATGGGATTACCCGAGCCTGCTGAGTGATGCTCAGCCTTCGGCCTCTCGTAGTTTGTACCATCTGGCTTATGCATGACGTAAATTCGTTTTCTCGATTCCTCGGGACGAAAAGTGTTTGGTGCCCATACGATACAAGAGGCAGTTTTGAAAAAAAATGCTATAAATGAATGTGACTGTTGAGGTTTACTCAATATCTCATGAGCCATTGATTTCCCAGGCAGGGTACCTTTGGAAAAATTGCCGTAATGATATATTACAGACAATGGGTTTCAGGAAGGGAGTTGGTAATTACATTCTGTATGATTTTCCCTTTTTTATGTAGCCTATTACGACCCACTGCAGGGCACAGGCCTTATTTCAGAGAGAGACTATCAGTTTCTTTACCACGCGTGCCCACCGCGGATTGGCAATTTCAAGCGCTGAAGTATGTGAACAACTCAGAATTCTTCACAATGTTTCCCTTCACGCTTAGCGAGTGGTACTGCGACTATAAATTAAAAAAAAAAACATACGCGTCGAATTGACAACCTCCACCTTTTTTGAAGTCGGTTAATAAATGTACTGTACGTAACTTAGAAAACAAAGTCATTGATACATGCCGGGGTTCGAATCCACGATCTCCTGAATAGGAAAATGGGGCGATTGTACATTTACAATCGACAGCAGCTCAAACTATACATTTTAAGTACAGGATATAGAAGATATCACCACCGATATCAATTACCTATTCGTAGCAGAAGTTGTTCGTTGTGACGAGCAGAGAATAATATTTTTCGGGAAGAAAAAAAACAGCCAAATCAGTTGAGAAATCAGTCGTTCTGACCTGGCCACCGTGGACCGGACGACGCAGCGTGGACACCCACCAGATAGTCTGAAGACCTGGTTACGGTGGCGGGGAGTCGTTGGATGCGGGTGACTCAAGACCGGGAAGCTTGGAAAACCATGAGGGTGGCCTAGGTCCTGCAGTGGGCGTCAAATGGCCGACGATGATGAAATCAGTCGAGCTGTTCTCTAGTAAAGCTCATACATGACTGTTTCGATTGATTTTTCTATGCAGATTTGTTCTTCTTCTCAATTAAATTATTGATAAGTCGCCATTGATAGGCAATATGCAATGTAAGTCAACGGGTCATCAGTGGGTCGGTAGGAATATTCCTTTGGACTCAGCAAGCGCTTCAGAGTAATCTGAGCTGAGCAAAGTTCAGCCGATTAAATAATGATACCTGGTAACTACACGCTTATACTCGTATATACATCCGACTAAAAAATAATTACCGTCGCATAAATAACTTTCACACAACACGATAACTTGCCCTGGTCCCAAACTAGAATACTACTATGGTAACCAGGCAAGGACATCACAAACCCCCCCGTGAACAAATGTACGGCGGCCCCCAGTGGGAATCGAACATGCGTGCGGACCTCCGGCATGCTAATCAGACGTGATACCGCTAGACCAACGAGGCAGTCAAAAAATAATGTTCAGCTTTAACATAACTTTACTTTATACTTTACATGTACACAAGAAAGAAATTCCACTATAAAATAAAGCTCGCACTTTGCAAACTTCAACAAAAGAAAGTGGCCTGAAAACGTTTTGCATGTTTTCAGCGAAGTCTCGTGTCTTGATAGTTCAGTGGTATTTCCCGAGATCCTGATACGGAGGATCCGCGATCGGTTTCCACCTATTAATTTTAAAGTTAATGGAAGAATAATTTTAAGTTAATTATAGCAATTTTTAAGATGACTTGATAGTTCCTGTCCGTAAAATTATAGAGCAAACCATATATTTTAAAGATCATATGGACTGCGTTACCCAGAACGTTCCAACCCACATTAAGTAACTTTCGAGAAAAGGCGTTTTTATGTATAAGTAACATTGTTTTATTCCATATTTTTGTTCAGATGTTTTATATTTTAATCACTATAACATGGAAAAAACGACGTTAAACATTAATAAGCGTTTTTCTCGAAAGTTACTTATTGCGGTTTGAAATGCTTCTGCGTAACACGGTCCATCTGTTATTTGGGAACCTCTGTTTTAAAGTACCTAATATATGACCAAATAGGGAATGTCTTAGTAAAGGGCAAGATAAAAAGTACCCGAAACCAGCGTGCGTGCATGCAACGACGAATGAATGTTGATAATGTGAAAGAGATCTGTCAGGATCGTGGCAAGTGGCAGACCCTCTCTGCTTACCCCTCTGCGATACAGGCGTGAGCTTATGTCATTGTTATGTTATGTTTTTACATAATACTAGCTGACTCGGCAAACGTTGTTTTGCTATATTAATTAGCCTACGACCTCCTACCAAATATACACAAAAAAAATCATAAAAATCGGTGCCATATTAATTAGCCTGCGACCTTTTCTCAGAACTACCAAATATTATACACAAAAAAAAACTTACAAATCGGTGAAACCGTTTCGGAGTAGTACGATAACAAACACTGTGACACGAGATTTTTATATATTAGATATATCCCTATATGTAATATATTTAAGTGCCTTATATGTCTGCAAATTACTGGTGTGAAATAAGCATAAGCAGCCTATATACGTCCCACTGAAGGGCACAGGCCTTCTCTCAGGGAGAGAGTATGGGCTTAATCACCACGCGTGCCCACCGGGGATTGGCGATTTCAAGCGCTGAAGTATATGAATAACTCAGACACTCAGGCTTCCTCACGATGTTTTCCTTCACCGTTAGCGAGTGGGATTGCTACTATAACTTCACAAATGTACATAACTTAGAAAACAAAGTCATAGGTACATGCCCGCACTGGGAATCGAACCTGGGTGTCTTCCGAGTCCAATGTTCTACCCACTAGGCTACCACCGCCTATCTATCTATCTCTATCTTTCTATCTATCCAGCGCGTAAATAGAGCCCACTGCTGGGCATAGGCCTCTTTCTTGTCACGCCAACCCTCTCTATAGAGGTGGGCAGGTGGGGGGGGACGCAGTACTCTAAAAAAAGCTTAATATTTCGCAGACGGATCCCTAAATCGAAAAATGGTTTTCCTACACCAATAAAATTGTAACCGACCAATCCAACGATACCCTACACTATAGCGTAGGCAAAAAAAAATACGGCATGTGCCCCTTTTGTAAGATTTTATCCAACCGTTATGTCGTGTCGGCGCAATTGATATGTATTCTACCTATGCCAAATTTCAGCTTTCTAGGACTTGTCGCCTCTGTCACGAGCCGCGGATAGACAGACATTCAGTCAGACAGTCAGACGGACATGGTGAAATTATAAGGGTTCCTTGTTGACTGCGGAGCCCTAAAGATCAAACAGAAACGAAAAAAATTGAAGTTTCTCAACCGTCTACTTTTTTGAAGGCGGTTAAAAATAATAAGCATGTTTTAATTCTGTAAATGTTTTGTTTTATTCATGTAATTTTATGTGTGCAATAAAGTATAAAGTATACCTAATATTGAATTGGCTCTTCATATTACTTATATTAAAAAATACTTTAATCGAATCCGCGGTAGGGAAATGCATTAGCAGCAATCACAAATGCAGTTTTCTATTTTTGTCGAGACAGTCTTGCAGATTCTAATAATGGAACAATGTAGAAATTGATTTATACCACAGAGGAAAAAAATTATACCTACGCTTTTTAATTGATGGAAGATACTATAATTAATCTGTCTGCGTAAGTACTCATGTTTATTTCCTGTCTGTGTAAATGTCCTGAACATATATTTTTTTATCCTGTCTTTACGCAATTTATTGTCCATCAGCAATACCTATCTGATACAGGTAGGTGTAATATACTTATAAAAAAGCGCCTGTGTCGTAGCCGCCCAGTAGAGCGTGGTTGCCCCTGCGTTACATACACAGTTCAGTGTCGCAGTAGAAACGAGGGAAATTGGCTGTATGGGAGAACAGCCATTGCCTTTAAAAAAAAGCTCTTTGAAAAATAAAAGTCTCGTCTGTTTTTTCTTATTTTGAAAGAAAAAAGGCGCGAATTCCAGTAAACAACAGTTTTGCTTGGGAAGCAATTTTTTTGTTTCTCGTGATTTCGCGTGTGGTGTTTGTGAAAATACATTCTTCAAGTTAAGAAGTTCGTGTTTTGCAGATTTATTTTATTGGTATGTACTTTCTTAAAATTAAATGCTAATGCAGAATTAAATACCTACTTTCTTCATAATAATAATAATAATAAGTCTAATACATCAAAATCTCGTGTCACAGTGTTTGTTATCGAACTCCTCCGAACGGCTTCACCGATTTTTATGAATTTTTTGTGTATATTCGGTATGTCTGAGAATAAGTCGTAGGCTTAATTAATATGGCAAAACAGTAAGCCAAGCTAAGACTCCCTAAATATAAATACCTTTGATCGAGGTCGATATTATTTAATCTTACTTATTTTATGTCTAGTATTTGGACTTTAGCACAATGAAAATATCAAATCACTGAAATAACCATAGGTTTCCGAGAGCGGCTAAATAGACAGTTAAAAGAAAAATATTTATTTTTTGTTCTAAAAAATTAAAAAAAAAATGTTCTGAAGTGGCATGAATCAGGTACACGATGATTGGCTTAGACTACTAGTATCTCTACTGATAAACCTGCATTTTAATATTTATGTACCTGCATCAGTACCGGAACATATACGTTCCACTGCAGGGCACCAGCCTTGTCTCACAGAGAGAGTATGGGCTTAATTACCATGCTTGCCCTCCGGGAACACCTCAGGAACTTCACACGATGTTTTCCTTCACCTTCACTAATGGTATTGTTACTACAACTTCACAAACGCAACTAAAAAAAAAGTCAATGGTACACGCCGAGATCCGAACCCACGACCTCCGGAATGTGAGGCCGGCGTTCTCTTATAATGTTGAAATCTCGGCTTACACGGGGCAAAATTATTTCTTTTATTTTCTCTTCTTCTCGAGAATAGTCTAGAAAAAAACCTAAATTCTGTCTATAAATGCAAAATAGTAATGGTAGGAGTAAGTAGTTTTTTATGTTTTGTTTAGGAGTAAGTACTTATAATGTTTTATCTCGGTCACCCATTGGCCACCACCTCGCCACACGCACGTGGTAAAGTACTTGCTCTACTGTACTACTATGAGAACCTACCTTAATTAGGTAACTAGGTATTCAGCCCATAAAATAATCAAAGACACACTTGTTGACACAAATCCGCACTACGGCTCAATGTAGAGATATACATGTTAATCTGAAAACTTGTAAAGATAGCGATTTCAGGCAATTGTCTGAGAGATTATGACAAGTCTAACCTCCTCGGACCCTGTGTCGACACAGGTCGACATACGACGCCCTCTGGGGAAAATGCTGTGGACTCCGGATTTTTGGTCGAATCGTAATTGTTTTAGTTCCATTTGATTCAGCAAAGATGGCATTATATTCCTATGTGAATTGGAACCATGTTTACCGATGCAGTGAGAAAGAAAGTGGATTAAAAAATGAGCTCCCGAAAAAAACTCAAAATCGGTGTCCCCTGTGAGGGTAAGTAGGTGATATTTTCCTAACTGTATGACTAAACTATAAAATTGAACGGAACCTAACTTTTAGACTAAATTGTGCATCAATTGCATATATCGACTTGTTGGTAAAAGTTTTTTCTACCGCAAAACTTACGCGAACATTTGTTTGTCTACAGCAGTCGACATTGGGTCTTAATATTTCAAAAAGTGAAAATTTTCCCTATATTTTCGTAATCAGGTGATCATGATTATTAATCTAATCTCATGAGTTTTTGCAAACATTTTGTATCTTTACATTACTTACTATATTATTTTCTTATTTTTTTCAGACGACGCTCTTGGCGAGCTGGTAAATGATATAGTAAATGACGATGATTCAGATGTTGATTTTACTTGTGAGGATGAGGACTGGGCCAGTGACGACAGATATGTACCACAGCCAGAAAGCTCCGACTCTAAAGAAGAAAGTCCTCCCGTGGCACAAGAACATGTCGATGGAACTGTAACCCCGGGCCTTCTAGAAATAATGAAAGACAGCAATCTTCGGCACGCAGAGAGTACTGGAAGACCACCGAAGATTTTCAGCCGTTACCTCCAGCTCCCGACTTTATTGAGGTATCACAACCAGTTACCTAGTCCCACTCAGACCGTACGATTACTTCTCCAAGTACATAGCGGAAGACATATTTTCAAGGGTTGCTTTTTGTACTGACCAGAAATACCTTCTTGAGAATGGCAGAGGTCTGAACTTGTCAGTTCAAGATATACGATACTTTTTTGGTCTGATGACGGTGATGATGGGATAAGAAGCTAAAACGGTATGTAGAAGTACCGCGACTATCAATGGCGAAAAACTATAACGAGAAAATGGGAGGTGTAGATTTTCTGGATCGCATGATAAGTTACTATCGTATTGCGGCCAGAACAAAGAAGTGGACAACCAGGCTCATGTTTCATATGTTCGACTTCGCTATTGCTGCTGGTTGGATCGAATATAGACGTGACCAACAAAAAATAGAAACACACAAACGAGACATACTGGATTATCTTGGATTCCGCGAACTACTTGCTGTTTTGGAACACAGATGGTTCAAATGTCTCTGATGATGAAGTGGCAGGTCCATCATACATTGGTCGTCCTTCTAAGCGAGCAACAACACAAGATCCACCAGATTTGGTAAGAGTGTCAGGGGCTGATCACCTACCTCATGTATTAGATAAGAAAAATCGATACAGGCTACCAGGGTGCAACTATAACGGAGCACGACATTTTTGCCCCAAATGCAAAGTCATTTTGTGTCTCAATTCTTCTAGAAACTGTTACAAATTATATCATCAGCTCTAATTAGGGTGTTAATTGAAAAGTCTAATAAATATTACTATAAAAAATCAATACCGGGCTTTTTATATCCTTTTTGTTACACCTACATCTAATAGGGGTTTTTCCGCACTTTTTTAGACTTGAGACCCCATGTCGACTAAAATCGACATAGTGGAAAGCGATTTTCCGGAAAACTATGCAGTTGCTATAGTCATACCGATTACAGAAATATATAATTTATTGTATCATTTATAACTTCTCAAAGTTTTATTCAAGAAAAACAGCTTGGGACTGAGGAGGCTAAGTATATCTTCACGGAGTATCTGACAGAAACAATTGAGATAAATCTTGAGTGCGGAGTTGCGTAAAAACATTTTGTCTTGTGTTTCATCCGTTTTATCACAACACTCGACATTTATTCGAAGATAGAGAAGATGTTTTTCCCCCATACTCAGTGTTACATTTTATATTCTTGTTGAAAGATGTCTGTAACGTAACAGTGCACAGTGCGTGCGTATAAAGGTGGATGTTCAGTTTTTACGTACAATTAACCACGTAAACACTATAATTACCTATATAAAAATATAGAGCACTTTCTTTTTTGCGCCCTCGTCCCTTCTGTGTGGCCAGGGCCTAGGAGGGCGTGGGACGAACGCGCGGAAGAGACGCGACGCGTTGCATAGAGTTCGCATCCCCGCGACGTCTTATTTGAGTGGGCTATGTCCCATCGCTTCACTACATTTTGTATGAAAGTGAATTGAAAGGACTAGATGCCTATCTAGTTCAAAGAGGGGCTGCTAGATGCCGTTTGATAGCTACTGCATATAAAGGGCCTCGTTTATTGACTGCGTGATTCTGATAAGCGAGCTTTTACCAACTTTAATAAATTTTTATATCATGCGTAATATTACTGGTAGGTACATCGTATACGTATAATAGCTGGTTGTGAAGTTATGTGCATACCAAGATTATATCTACCTATACAGTCCATGCTGTGCATAGGCTTACCAATCTGGTCCATTGCTGAGCTATTTACGTTTACATCATCATCATCATCAGCCCACCTCTGCCCACTGCTGGTTACAAGCCTTTTCCCTATCACGCCATATATTGCGGTCTCTCGCCATCCGCATCCACTTACTTACATACTGCTTATTAAATATACCTAACTGTAATGTAGTTACCTACTTACTGTGGTGTGTTACCTGTACTGTATACGGAAGTAATCAGGAAACGCATAGGTATAAATATGGTCGTAAAAGACTCGGGTCTAAATAAAATTCAAATCAAGTTTGCAACTATCTACCAAGTATTTGAATAATTTATTGGGCGGCTTTACGTTAGAATCGATCAGAAATACTATCAAAGGCCGATTATATATAGTTTTATTTGATAGATGAAACTTTTTTTACATAACATAAGCACCTATATACCTACGGCCCACTGTAGGGCACAGGCCTTCTCTCAGGGAGAGAGTAAGGGCTTCACCGTTAGCGAGTGGTATTGCTAATATAACTGCACAAATGTACATAACTTAGAAAACAAAGTCATAGGTACATGCCCGCACTGGGAATCGAACCTGGGTGTTTCGCTTCCGAGTCCCATGTTCTACCCACTAGGCTACCACCGATTTTTTTACTAGCTGTACTTAATTTCTCTTGCGTTAAAACATCGGTTAATACTTCCCTAGTATTCTTATCGGAAAAGTTGTATTTTAACTGGTCACCACGATTAAAGTTTCTGAGGCGTACGCGTGTTTTATGTCTATGTAACTATAAGAAATCGGTAAAGCTCCGTAACACGGTCTCTACCAAATAAAGCATCTATCTAGTTTTTCATTTGTTATCGTATCAGTATGACACCATCCTTTTATCTTTTGCCAGATGTCGAAACAAGTGCCACCTCTCATGATATCGGAAATTGTGAATGCAATGCTCAAATATACGGCCTGGACTCTTTTTCATCATCCAATGGTTCTGAAAATAACGAGAGGCGTGGTTTTCTTTTCTTTTAGTATCATGCAGTACAAACATATTGAGATAAATAGCTTAGGTCTAACGGTCTAAGTGTCGACACAAAGTTGCCTACAAAAAGCTACAAATAGTAATAACCATAAAATTGACAGTATAATTTCCGCCCAACGCAGCCTCATCATTGCAAACATGGAAAAACACACAGACTGAGGTCACAGAAATCAACGACCCCCTGCGGGTTTCGAACCGATTACCTCTGATTTAGTAGAGACTTACCGCTAAACCAATGAGACAGCCATCACAGGTTTCTCGGTTGCTTGTGATCCAAAGACGCTCGGCAGCGTGCTACGGAACAGCCTATAAGATAGGCATCTTGAGACACTGCTGCTGCTGCGGGGTACGGAGGAGATTACGAACTGGCAAACGTAGCTTACGATGCCCAACAGCTCGCTGGATCGAGGATCTGAGGCAGACTGCATTTAGCGGCTGAATAAAGATGGCCGAGGAGAGAAAGAAATGCCTTGAGGGCGGCCTATGTCCAGCAGTGGACGATTGTGGGCTGATTGACAGTTGATTGTAATTTTTATATCATTGTGAAACGTTGGATTCATCATCATCATCATCGTCAGCTATTTGTCGCCCACTGCAGGACACAGGCCTCCCTCATGGTTTTGCTAACCATGATGGGTTTTGCCATAATCGCCACGCTTGGCAGGCGGGTTGGCGATCGCAGTATGCGGTTGGAATCTCAGGAAGACGCTGCTGCCCGTCTCCTGGTAATTGATCTCTTAGTCGCCTTTTACGACATCCACGGAAGGAAATGAGTGACGCTATTCTTAATCTGGCGTCACACGGAATGTTGGATTCCTAAAGGTTTATTGCAAAACATTAGCTGTATATACCTCTAATGAAGTGACGACATTGGCAACATTCCATTAACATCGTTTAGACATAGAATATAAATACCTACAATTTAATCTTGATTATCAGTACGTAGTTACAGTAAACGGCAGTCGATACATCAAGCTTCGGATAATCTGACGTACAACTCAGTTACTGGGGTTCCGTACCTCAAAAAGGAAAAACCAGAAGCCTTTTAAGATAATTTTGTCGCCTATTCATCTGTCCATCTTTCAAGACCCTTTTTGTCACGAACGCGCAAAGTTATGTCAACAATGGTCAACAATTCTGTTGTGTGGAAATTTCAAGCTTCAAGTCAACGCAGCCAAAAGTTATGGCCTTTCTTGGAAACTCGTTACATCATTATAACGACAAAAAACCGACTTCGAAACACTACAGCACTAAAAAGTTAGAAATAATTTAAACAATTAGAAGTATTTATACATGTAGGTATTGTAGAAGTATAACTTGGAGTCGGTACCCAAAATATAATATATTATGTGTTGGTCATGAATCTGGGCACCGACTACAAATTATACTTCTACAATACCTACATGTATAAATACTTCTAATTGTTTAAATAATTTCTAACTTTTTAGTGCTGTAGTGTTTCGAAGTCGAATTTTATTTTTATTTATAACAATTTATTTTTTAATTTTTTGTGGGGGAGCGGGAGAAAAATAAACAAGTCCTTTATAACCATAATTTACCCTACTTAATTCGTTGCTCCAAAATTTGATGTTCTAAATTTCCATCTCCGAAAGTCTTCACCAGAACATCACCAAATTAACTTGGGACTACTTTTACGCACCAAATTAAAATGGAACCAATGGGACGTTATATCTGTTCGAACAAAAAAAGAATTGTCAAAATCGGTTAAGATTTGACAGAGTTATGGAGGAACATAGCAAAAAAAAAATATACGATAACTCGCGAACTTAATTTTTAGGGTTCCGTACCCAAAGGGTAAAAACGGGACCCTATTACTTTCCTCTGTGCTATTACTAAGACTTCGCTGTCTGACTGTCTGTCCGTCTGTCCGTCCGTCCGTCCGTCCGTCCGTCCGTCCGTCTGTCTGTCACCAGGCTGTATCTCAAGAACCGTGATAGCGAGAGAGTTGAAATTTTCACAGATTATGTATTTCTATTGCCGCTGTAACAACAAATACTAAAAATAAAAAAATAATTATTTAAGGGGAGCCCCCCATGCAACAAACGTGATTTTTTTTGCTGTTTTTTTTATCTTTGTGTGTAATGTTGTATAGATAATGGTACGGAACCCTTCGTGCGTGAGTCCGACTCGCACTTGGCCAGTTTTTTTGTTTGATATAACTGCAAACTAGTACAATATTGGGATTTTTTCCTGTGCATTGTTCCATAGGACGTTTTTTTTTCTTTATGTTTCGTCTCATATCGGAGGTTGGTAACCAATTTGGCTGTCTTGCTTTTCGAGACTGTAAATACAAACAAGAAACTGGTACTCTATTTAAACTACTGTCGTATCTTTAGTCTTCGGTCTCTTCCTTCCAGGAATCTTGCCTTGTATGATAGGTTGGAGGAGACCACAGACATAGATCAATTTTTCGATTTATTTATGAGGTATAAAATTTATATCTTCGTATCTTAATATCATAGATATGTGCATAATACCGATATAAAAGTCACATACATGTGATATGCTTTTTTAAATGACTTGCCTGAAAGTGATCCCATCCCAAATAAATAATGAAACTTCCACACAACTAGGATACCGTGTGCTATTTACCTAAATACCTTCCCTAGCTAGTTTCAAGCAAGTAGGAATTCCTTCCTCTGCAAGCGCTAATGGCCCATTAACCATTAAGTTTCCTATACAGTGGACTGAAAGGTCATCGGCTACGTCAACTTTTACGCTTTCCTTCCTGCTTCCTGAATCGTGAAGGTGGACAGGATATCACGCGTGATGCGATAAGGCGTGTTTATATATGTATCTCTTCCACGTCGGTAAATTTATAATTTACGCACATATTCTGGCAAAGTCATAAACTCATAACATAGGTACAGAGTCTCATGGAGGCTTCATCCAGCGCAATCGCAGTGGCGCGTTTTTGGGAGCGAGATACCTGAGGAGGAGTCGACGCTTGCGACACGAAAGAAGAAGAAGAACGTACAGAGTTAGAAAATCGGAGTTATTGCCTATGCACAACTGCACAGGCTAGGCAATGCCGTGCCCTGGGGCCCCCTGGCCAGCAGACCTCTAACACATATATTGATGTAATTTTGATTATTTATTTTATTTCAGTATATTTATCAGGTATCTATAGAAGCTGACAAAGAATATATGAGACTTGTAAAAATAATTAGCGAGCCAATTACAGGTTTTCAACTATAGCAACGGAGTGCTATTGCTAGATTGAACTAGGTATTTAGTTAGGGGCAATTTTTGCCCCAGGGCCTATGGTTACCAAGCTATAATAGTTAAGATTACATTACGACAAATGCGATGTAACACAGCTTCATCCATGCTTACAACTTGGTGGAACGACTTCAGAATATCAGCTGTAGGTATACTTTATTATTAAATAAATTTATTATTATTATTATTATTAAATTCTCTATTTTACTAGAAAAATATTACAATTGGCGGCCTTAATACAAATATATTTTTAGTATGGAATGAATAAATACGAGTATTTTTCTAGCTGCCACGCAGTTTGACGAATAATTTATAAAATTTAAAACTGCGATACCAAGGTAAGTCAATAAATAAAAAAAATAAAAAAGTAATCCCCGTTTGTATGTCAAAACTGTTCGGCTAGCGTGCGCCTTAAAAAACGTGGCTAATTGCGAGTCGATCTCGTGCAACGAGGGTTCCGTCCATATTTCGAAATATGAGTATAATCACGAGGTTATTAATTACAGCATTGGCTATTATTTAGCAAAAAATATATTTTGTTGACCTGACTGGACCCGAGCGAAGTGTATTAGGGGAGTCCGATCCACACTTGCTTGGCCGGTTTTAATTTGTATCGTGTTAAGTATATTTACGGTAACAACTGCACTATAATGACACTGAGTACCTAAGACACGTGGTAGTATTACCGGTTTTACGATAAAGCCAAAAATTGGCACGTACTCGTAGACATATTAAAAGGGTTGCGTTTGGCATGGGTGCGGAACCCTAAAAAGGCGTATCCGTATCCACCCCCCGTACCTAAGATGCATTTATCGATAGTAAATAATATGGTTACTTTGTGCAAACATGTTAATGCGCATAATGTCAAGGAACAAAACGGCACATTGTCAGTCAATGGCAATGTCAAGTCCGTCCAATAGCTCTGTGACCAAGGACTGGTCACGTACATGACTGTGACGCATCTAGTACAGTCGACATCATTTGGATTTTCGCATATTTGTTGCAAAATGACACTTAATGTGACCGAGTAGAGTGCACGAGTGTTATCGATGTGCTGTTGACTTTACCGTAGCATACAAAAGCAACGCATGTACAAAAATCGGTGACATACCCTCACGCCCATATACTTCTTCCTGACTTCTGGGTATAATGCTTAGGACATGAATGGTTTACACAGCGTGTACCTAATCTTGTACTGTGGTTTAGTGGTAACTCGGCTGCACTTTTATAAAACACTGAATCAACCGTTTGATGAATTTTACGGTATAGCGTTTTTTGTTAATTCGTGAGAACAAGTAGGTTTGCGAAAATATATTTAATTTATCTGTTTACAGTGACGTCATCAATAGGCTATAGGATGTGTATTGTTTTAGGATACGTAGGCTTCATTAGAAATATACCAAAGCAACGTAATAATAACGTGGAATTTAGTGAAAAGTATTGTTTATACCTAAAAAGATTGAGCAAACACTGAATCAAGTACTTTAAATTGTTATTCAGTGTTTTTAAATAGATGTTACTTAAAACATTATGTAATGAACAATATAAAATTATGCTTATTTAAACAATATCCACTTTTTATTAAATGAAACACAGGAATCCTCAAGTTTTTGAGATATTTATTGAAATTATTAACGTTAATCAGGAAATTACTTAACCATCATTTACTGATCAACTGCTTAGTGTCTGCAATAGTATACCAAAAAGACGTTCTATTAGTAGGCATGACAAGCTTATCTAGAAAAAAATATTTCATTTTTGTGGGATTAATACCACGGGGTTCCATTTTTAGAGTTCCGTTGTCAACAAGGAACCCTTATAGTTTCGCCATGTCAGTCCATCTATCTGTCCGCGGCTTAGCTCAGAGACAATTGGTACTGGAAAGCTGAGGCACAGACATACATAATTATTAATCAAACCAACAATACGGTAGGATAAAATGTAACTAGATTGCAGATTTTGACTTTATTCAGAATATTTACCATGTCTTTATATAGAAAGTCTTTATTATCAACAAAATAAAAACCACAGAATTTTCAATCGACTAGCATAAAACACTGAAGTACATATATTCAGTGTTTTAAGTTTGTGGCTGCGATAATCAGTATTTTAACTTGGTTTATAGTACATATGGTGCTACATTACCGCACTAGTGCGATAATGAGCACTTTACGTGCCTATGTCGAAACTTCAAAGGGCCATATGTACTATAAAACGTTGTACGATACACGTGCGAATAGGTAATTCGTAACTCGTGTCGATATAAAACACTCCCTTCGGTCGTGTTTTAATTTATCGCCACTCGTTGCGAATTTCCTACTTTTCGCACTAGTATCGTAATGTACTATTATTGGAATGTTAATTGGATATTCTGTGTTTTCCTCTATTGAAAATATTAGAATAAGTGGTCGTATTAAGAAAGGGTCGTTGATTCAGGTAGAAAATAACGTGGAATATGCAAAAACGCAAAAAAGTTATTTTGCCAAAAAGGCCTTATTCAGTGTTTTTAATTTGTGCAGCCGAACTCCTTCCTACACAAGATAGGCGAAATCATAGAAATATGACATGAGTCGTTAATCTAAGAGTGAAGTGGTTACTGACTGACGCTGTAGGTGTAGAGCCTTTAGATCTTCTTTATTCGTGTCGAAAGCATCGACTCTTCCTCAGACACCTCAGCAGCTAGCAGGATCTCATGGAGGCGTCACGTAGCGCGATTTTGAGAGCCGTTACGTGTTTTTGATTGAGTAATTGTGTCGGAAAGACCGAATGAAAATTGATTGAGTAATTGTGTCGGAAAGACCGAATGAAAATAAGAATCTACCCCTGCGGAAACCTGTCTGTGATGACTATAGTATAGGTGTTAGTTAAAAATAACCGGTGTCTGAATGTACATAGGTACAATTTTCCGATGATTAAGCAGCGCTCGTCGTTGGCACTTACTAACCTATCTTTATGGGAGGCTATTAAATAAAATGATCGATGCTATACAGCGATAAGTGCATTATTTGCATACATGTTTACATATATTCGTAAGTACCTATTGTAACTTGTAAGTTGAACAATATTTTATGTACAATATAATACCTTGGATTCTAGAAGAGCTCAGAAGCAGATCAATCTTTATTTATAATACATTTTCAAAGTCGCCGGTAATGTAACCGAGAGGCGAGCACGCGTGTAAAGATTGATTTACTGTCGATTGTCCGAGGTTTTGCAGGAAGCGCCTGTGTTCTACTCATCGATACAAACAACATAAAAACAAAACAAAACAATACTGGTGGTAGTTGTTTTATTCATACATTTTACTCATTCATAGTTGTCTCATTTGTAGAGCAGAGGTTCCAAAACTTTTCAGGCAATGGAACACAAAATAAACCTGTTTTATTTTACCGAACCCCACATCTTATATATAAAAATCTCGAGTCACAGTGTTTGTATCGAACTCCTCCGAAACGGCTTCACCGATTTTTATTGTATATTTAGTAGGTCTGAGAACAGGTCGTAGGCTAATTAATATGGCAAAACAACGTTTGCCGAGTCAGCTAGTCCATATACAAAATTCTAGATTTTACTTCAGTTCAAGCTTTTGAAGGTACCGGCGCGCCACTATCCCATTACATTAATCCAAAATAATATTTATTGTAGCTGAGAAATAGTCAAAATAATCTATCGATTCAGTTACAAATGTGCTCCTAGTTTCTTTTCCACGGAACCCACTTTAGAAATTACTGGTCTAGCTAGAGCAAGTGACAACGACGTTTAGAATGGATGGAGCAGTTGGTTTATGTTTTTCTGCGATTTGGTCCCGTAATCCAGTTATTTTGGTACCTTTGAAGCCTTCAATAAAAGTTATTTGTATTGATGAGTAGAATAGCTATGGCCAGGAGCCTGTTTCATAGAACTACAATTCATGGTCTGCTATGCCAATTCGATCTACATTGCAAAGTCAATTAACCCAGAGATTAAAAAGTAAACTCTGCTACGCAACGTATACCTCGAATTGCCGTAATAAACTACGAATTGTAGTTTTATGAAACTCGGCCCTGGGCGTATCCAGGTACCGCGTTGGGAGAGAAATGTTGTGGGGTATTAAAATTTAATTAATTAATTTGCTGAACATGTTTCATTTACTTATTTGTTGACCCTGTGTTGCTGCTTATTTATTTGTTCTTTGGATCAAAGTAATTGTTGGCTGATCGACTGGCTGTTTTGTAGACCAAATAATTATTGCGTTGAATAAAGAATATTAATCAATAAACAATATTCTATGGGGAATGTGGGCGCAGTGTGGTGATTTTGATAAACTTAAAATATGAACACCATCGGTCGATTATACGTAGGTAGTATAATATTAAGAAGCACTTTGTATTACATTAGATTAAAACAGATTACAAAATGCGAAACTATTGTCACATAGCCGGTCATTATCACAAAATACATTCAGAGGATGTATAAACACGGTCACATTATCTAGAGACTTGACCTTGATACAATAATGTCCAAAACAAATACCAAAATGATAGAAAACTAAGCAAATTATCGACACACGTATTGGTTACAAAGATACTGACCATACTATCGATAATTTGCTTAGTTTTCTATCATTTTGGTATTTGTTTTGGACATTATTGTATCAAGGTCAAATCTCTAGATAATGTGACCGTGTTATAAATTGTAAATTACTGAATACATTAACCAGTCAATATGAATAAACACTAACAAGTGTTGTCAGTTTAAAATATAGCATATTCAAGGAATACACACGATCAATCTATCAATCTAACACTTCCCCTTATTCCTTGCCATAGAGTGCAATATTGCATAAAATCTTTAATAAAAAAGGTAGAATAGAACACGTAAGAAGTAACTTTAAAAAGTTGACGTAGGTAACTTTATTTCACTCCTATCTTATCGTGTTGAGGCATTTCATTATCTGTTAACTTCAATTATTATTGCTCATTGAACCTCGACACGTTTAGGTATTAGACTGATACTTGTCGTTAAAAGAACCGCAATAATCAGTCAATTACTCTTACAGTATTCTTTAAAACACTCCATAAACGCCGTATAAATAGTCTGGTAGAAACTTTACAAGTGCAAGAATTTGCTACCAACTATTTATTTGCTGCATGTTTGGAGTTTTTTTTTATAGTAGGTAATCGTGATTTTATAAATAACACCGGTTTTGTACCTGAGGGTTAGCCAACGGGACCCTAATACTATGCCTATGATGTCTGTCTGTCTTTGTCTTATGAACCGTAATAATCCAGTTGACATTTTTACGGAATTGTTAAATATTATGACGGATTGCCCAATTAAGCTATAATAGAAAAAATCTCAAAGCAAAAAGAGGAGCAGGGAGTCCCGATATAAGAAGCGTGAATCGTGATACATCTGACAGATGACACAAACTGTCTGAGACTCGAGGGAGGAGAAGGCCTACCGATAGACGGTAAATTCATTTACGATTTTATATTTGTTGTAGTACCTATATGACTGGTTTCCACAATTTAATTATATAAATCAATAGAATTTTGAAAAAGAAGATTTTTTACATTTGACCATGTAAAAACTGTCCGCTTGAGCAATGCCTTTATACTTTTTTACTTTAAGTAAATGTTGTTGACATTTATTTGTGACTTTTAAACGTTTTTTTAGTACTCTACCGTACAAATACATAGTGTCAAACTTGGTGTGATTATAGCAAACTGCAGACTGTGCGCTGTCCCTATACTAGAAAAATAATTTCCAACATTTTATTGTTTAACTTTGTCGGCGTGATAAATATGTATACACACGCCAAATTACAGCTTTCTAGTAGCACCGGTCTTTGCGCTAGACCGCGGACAGACAGACAGACAGACACAGACAGACAGACAGACAGACAGACAGACAAATGGACATGGCGAAACTATAAGGGTTCCCTGTCGGACTACGGAACCTTAACAACAAATAATAAAAATCCCGACCAAACGTAACTCATGACGTAAACAATAGGTACCTATCTACTTTATGCTGAGTAGATAGGTACCCTCGGTGCGGGAGTCCGACTAGCACTTGGTTGTGTAAGAGGTTGCATGTAGCGCCACCTAGTGGAAAGAATATGAATTATTTAGCTCTGGAGAGTGAATATAAATAGAAATGAAAACCTGTAAAGCACTTGGTACGTGACAGAGGAAAAGGTACCGGCCTTGTAAAAACACGATTCTCCACCACGGACTATTTTGTTGTGTTTAAAATTAAATAAACTGAGATCATATTAAATCCAACCACGCCTCCCGGTCAAAACAGAAAATGAACTTTGCGGTAAATAATCGATTCATGATACGATTACGTTAGCACAACACTACTAATGACGTGACACGCAGCTGACAATCTCATGACACTGACAGACTAGATGACAGATAAATATTTATGTTTGCGATTTCTCATTATCGTCAGATGCTACCAGCCAGACGACCCGTGAAAAGTTGTTTTTGCATTTTGTAGTCCTTCCAAAATGCGTTCCTCGTTGTATCGGCGAGGTGTACGCAATGAAAACTCGGAGACCCAGCCTTTGCTTCCCGCAATTCCAGCGACTGGGCTAAGTAGGATAGTGAACCATGGATACGGCGACGTTAGCACCATACAAGTAATTATTTTAGGTTCTATTTTTTTCCTTTTGTGAATGTTCAAGGGATCATTATGGTATTGAACGTGATTGCGTGATTCATAATGCCTGAGATGACTTGTTTTCGCATTTAAAAAGTGACCTACTTTCGTGGTATATAGTTTGAAACTTTTATTTAAAAATAAAATATTTTAAAGGTTCAAGAGTTGCCACTCAGTCAAGCTTTTCAAACCTTTTTACTAGAAGAGAGATTTTTCTTTTAATTAAATTTTTGTATGGAGGAACCAGGCTGTTACCTGGTTGATCCATTCAGAGGACATTTTGTATAGAGTGGATTGGGTGAACCAGTTACCCAATTTGGTGGCAGAGCAATAGACAACAGATCAAATAAATATAGGAATTATTCTAATACTGTCATTGTCTGAATTGAGGATTTGCCTATGTATTTACTCTTTAGGTTTTTAAGTACATACCTACTGATGGAGAATTTAACTAGTTAGAGATTTCTGCACTTAACCTCATAGTTGAGCCATTGTACGTAGCAAGTGCTGAGGTATGTAAATACCTCAGGTACTAGGATTTCCTCACAATTTTTTCCTTCATAATTAGCGAGTGGGATTGCCACTACAACTTCACAAATGTATGTCACTTAGAAAACAAAGTCATTGGTATATGCCGGGATACGAACTCACGACCTCCCAAATGTGAGGCCAGCGTTCTACCGCTCTGAGAATTCAACTAAATAAATACTGATAAATTCTCCATTCAGAAACTGCTGATTGATTTTATTAGTAACAGTACAAAAAAATATTTCCTGCACAACTCCTCCATTAGCTCAGTTGACCAGTTTTTTTATTTATATTTTTAACGTGACTGGCAGAATTTGTCGACATCGGCTGGTTGCCATATCAACAAGCAATCATAATAATAGTTATCTTGCAATGAAGTACCAGCTACTAAAGATTGTGTTGTTTATGACATTTTTATGTAGAAATAAATATTTATTTATGATACAAAGTGTTGGCAAATATATTTTTTGGGGCATTGAATGAAAAATAATTTATTTATTTATTTAATGATAGAGAAATCGACAGCGAAATCTGAGATTAATAGGTTGTACGGCCAATTACAGATTTCCATCTAAATACTTATTATTATCTAGATCTAATCCGTGAACTTCGTTTCACCTACATCGATATATCTTTTTTTTTTGTTCTCACCATACAAACTCTCCCTGGACTTTCCAAAAAATAGCCAAATCGGTCCAGCCGTTCCCGAGTTTTAGCAAGACTGTTATAACAACAGCAGTTATTTTTTATGTATCTAATCTCTTTAAACGAGCAATTCTTGTATATATATATATATATTCCTTTTTTCATTGTAGCTAAATATAATTTCAAAAAACACGATAAACAAAAAAACCGAGCAAGGCTCGGTCATCCAGGTACTGCGAATTAATTGTGGATGGTTTGAAAGACATAGCAAAATGAATGTGCCTGACAATAGCTATCGAATAATTAGGAAAAGAGTATTAACATTCTGAAAAATTCAAAATTACCTGATCAGGCCACCATAACAATGGTTTTGAATTGTTCTTTTCAATGTCATAAGGTTAAACAAGATTTCTCAACTCGAAACGAGATCTCTCAACATTATTTTAAAATTTACGTTATACTTAAAAGTAATAGTCTTAGTATATGCCATTATATATACTAATTACATAACCGCGGTTTTGAAACCACCTACAAATCAGCCAGTATAGAAGATAATGAAAAACCATACTCAACTCTATAACTTAACACAGTATAGGTCTGATTCAGCAGTAGGTTGATGAGACGATGTAGTTTTTACTTGATTATGTTATCTTAGAGCACTTAAACCTACAGAGGAACAATGACAAAAATGGATTATATTATAAACGCGAAAGTTTGTATGTATGTATGGATGTTTGTTACTCTTTCACGTAAAACGGGCTGAACGGAACCGGATGAAATTTTGCACAGAGACAGATTATAGTCTGTTTTATATACATAGGCTATTTTTGTCCCGGAAAAATACACATCAAAATTACCACGCGAACGAAGTCGCGGGTAACAGGAAAAATACACATCAAAATTACCACGCGAACGAAGTCGCGGGTAACAGATAGTAAGTTAATAAAATCACAATACATTTTAGAGATCACCTTTGATAGCATTAAATCTTTGATCTAAAAAAATGGAAACCCATATCAAAGACAATACTCGACGTGTTTCATGTGGCGCCAGATTAAGAATAACGTCATTTCATTTCCTTCCGTGGATGTCGTAGAAGGCGACTAAGCAAATCAATAACCAGGAGACGGGCAGCGGGTCTTCCTGAGATTCCAACCGCTTACTGCGATCGCCAACCCGCCTGCCAAGCCTGGCGATTATGGCAAAACCCTTCATGGTTATGAAAACCACGGAGGAGGCCTGTGTCCTGCAGTGGGAGTCAAATGGCTGATGATGGTGATGATTCGACGAGTTGCAATATGGGTTTCCGTCACTTTCCGTAAAATAAAAGAGGTTCGTTGGTGTTCCGTAGTCGTACGGCCTTATTTATAAAAACACGATTCCTTAAAACACTTCTCAGAGGCAGTTTAAGTGGTCTGTGGTAAAGGGAAAGATTACTTAAACCACAGATTACTTAAACTGCCTCTGAAGACTGTATTAAGCGAAATTGTGTTTTTGTTGCATTTACACAAAGCGCGTGACTCGTGCCGTCATACTATCCATGCTGGTGTGGTGGATGTTTAACACGACTGAAGAAACGTGTCATTAATAAACCCACTTTGTTTCACAGCGCGCGGAAGCCAACAACGGCACTATGGCGGAAATCGGCGTGTCGCAGGCGCAGCTGGTGGAAGGTGGACGCAAGCTTCCGCAGTACATCGCTGCGTTATCAGGTAAATAGACGCCATGCGTTTTCTATACACGTTTACTGTTCTGTTTATTTTATTCCGCCGAGCCAACCAAGCCGCGGGTTTCCTCACGATAAAATAAAATACAGTGATGGTGCCCCTGGACGCTGCATAAATCATCTCATTACGTAGATGCAAAGGCCAAAAGTTAAGTTATTTTATTCCTTTAGCGTCACCAACAAGTTGTACCTACCTCCTAATTCCTGACCTTGAAAATAAGAATCGAAAACCATTGTTATTCAAGGTAAGGACTTAGAAGGATATATCATATTACGTAGTTGATATGCAGAAATGGCTACAAATAAAACATACCGTAACTGCAGGTGTCGACCGCACGCGAATAAGTCGTAGGCCATACCACTACATGTTCGAGCATTATGTGAAATCAGTTAAATTATCATTTGTAGTACCTAACTGTAAAAAAACTACGGTAAAATCTCTGTTTTAATCGACAAACCATTTTGCTTCCCAGATAAACCAACCTATAACTTGCAACTATTAGGTACGCATAAACTTTCGCCATTCGCCAACAGAATTTCTAACCAAACTCTTTCCTCATTTCAGCCACCCTGGGCGCCTTGGCCGCCGGCTCCATGCTGGGCTGGTCTTCCCCCGTCGTGTTCACCATCACGCAACCCAACAGTACCGACTACAACTTCCCCATCAACTCCAATCAAGGAGACTGGATTGCCTCCCTAGTCAACTTAGGCGCGGCAGCTGTCTGCTTCCCTATTGGGTTAATCATGGACGCGCTAGGCCGTAAAAAGACAATGTTGCTACTCGTCTTGCCATTCACTTTGGGCTGGCTACTGATCATCTTCGCAACAAACGTTGCCATGCTGATGGTCGGACGTTTTGTCACCGGCGTGGCGGGCGGCGCTTTCTGCGTGACCGCCCCAGCGTACACCAGCGAAATATCTCAGGACTCCATCAGGGGAACCCTCGGCAGCTACTTCCAGCTGATGATCACTGTCGGCATATTGTTCTCGTACGCTGTCGGAAGTTACACACCCGTTTTCGTGTTCAACTGTCTTTGCGGGGTGATCCCTCTGATTTTTGGCGTTATTTTCTTCTTTATGCCCGAGAGCCCTAAATATTTAGTGGTGAAGGGCAAGAACGAGGAAGCCAGGGAAGCCCTGATCACCCTCAGGGGCAAGGAGTATGACGTTGACGCCGAACTTAACGACCTGAAGCAAAAGGCCGAAGACGCTCGCAACAACCCGGTGGCTTTCACCTCTGCTATTACGAAGAAAACTGCCATCAAGGCTCTGGTCATCTGCTACGCGCTGATGTTGTTCCAGCAACTGTCAGGGATCAACGCCGTCATCTTCAACACTTCGGCCATATTCAGCAGCGCTGGCGCCTCCATCGAGCCCGCCATCGCTAGCATCATCATCGGGGTGATCCAGGTGGTCGCCACCTTCATCTCCAGTTTGATCGTCGACAGACTCGGTAGAAGGATCCTGCTTCTTTTCTCCGCGCTGGTCATGTGCATTTGCACGACCGCTCTGGGTGTATTCTTCTTTTTGAGCGAGACACACGGCGCGGACTCTTCGATGGTTCAGTCTATTGGCTGGCTGCCGCTCCTGTCTCTTTCTCTCTTCATTGTTGCGTTCTCCATCGGTTTCGGTCCCATCCCGTGGATGATGGCGAGCGAGCTGTGCTTGATCGACATCAAGGCTTTCGTCAGTTCCACGGCTGGTACGTTTAACTGGCTGTTAAGTTTCACAGTCACGAGTACGTTCAACTCTTTGAACACGTCGATAGGTAGCGGGCAAGTGTTCTGGCTGTTCGCCGGTATCATGCTACTAGCATTTGTGTTCATCTTCTTTATCGTCCCTGAGACGAAGGGCAAGTCGGTCGACGAAATCCAGGTCATTCTAGGTGCTGAGCCTTTGCCACCGAGAAATGATGACGCGAAAAAGTAAGGCTTTTATAGGGACTGAGACAATAACTATTTGTTTCGTGACAAGACTTTGATGATTTATTATGCCATTTAATTTTAATGTTTGCGATGAACACGTGGCTTGATTTTAATCTTTGGTATGAGTCGGTATTGTTGTAGTGAGCGAACTAAAAGCAATAGGGAACGGTATTTATTAGTCAACCAAAGAATTTGACGAGTTGATATTCCGTCTAGTCTATGTAAGCCGAGGGTATCGACCTTTAATGTTAAGTTCTAGCTGCTATGTTTTGTATGTACAGCTTGTGGACAGTTACTTTGGAGCTTTTGGGTACCTAGTTGCTGCGACACATACAAAGTGTTGAGAGAAACATACCAAAGTTAAGTATATTGTTCCTGCCTGCTGCCGTACGTACTGAGCTGTAATAATTTTAGTCTTGGTAACATATTTATTGTAATATAATTTTTACACTAGTTACATTAGAGCATAGTTTGCGATAAGAAATGGCAGCTGATTTTCGGTTTTTACAATTTAAGGAAATCGAGAAAATATTTAGATAATCATATCAGTAATGCCGAAAATTAGAAAATATTTACTAAGTATGAATGTTCAATATTCCATCTTATTTATTAAATGAATGCAAGTATTCTTGTAGAATAAAATTATAATACCATGGAATTACCTACTATGAATAATGTTAAATACGAATTGAGATAAAGGGTGAATTTATATGTCTATTACTATTTAGAATTATTTATAAATGTAGTGTGCGTGATATACGCTATATCTCTTTACATTTTATGGAATTTTGTACTCTATTTGACTTGTAATAAGCAATAGGTCTCCAGAGACAATAATCTGGTGTTAGGTAATTAAGTCATTAATATCGGGGCACAAATTTTCAAATTCCATTCCGATACCGGTTTTTTCATGACGTTATCAGTTTTAGTGAAGGGATATAGTCTAATCTCTTTTCGTTCCTAGTTTTTCTCAGACTTATATTATTCGAAGTATCGGGGTTTACTTGCATAGTTTAATTAAAGCTTTATATATTGATTTAACGGTTTCACTTACTTTTTATTAGCACCGGGAAAGCCGACTAGTTTCGACCTCGTATTAAACTTGATCTTTACGCGCTCCAACAATATAGCAGACCCCGGAAATTCATTGTCCTACATAGAAGAACGACAAGCTAGCAAGAGTATTTATTTATCGACTGAATGATAATCTTCTAATATATAAAAATCACGTGTCACAGTGTTTGTTATCGAACTCCTCCGAAATTTTATGAAATTTCTTAAATATATTAGTTGGCCAGATAGTAATAATATAACAGAGTCGATAAAGCAAATAAATAAAGTAAATAAAAAAATAATAAAGTATTATCGACCCCATTAGGTATATTATTATATTATTAGCTTTTGCTCGCGTATTCGTCCGTCTGGAATGAGTATTTACCAGGATAAAAAGTATCTATGTCCTTTCCCGGGACTCAAAGTATCTGAGGTATGGTCATCTAAATTCGTTCAGTCAAATATCCAAACATCGTAGCAAACTTTCACATTTTTGTAATATATTAAGTAGGATGTGGGGCCTGCGGTTCTACACTCTCTTGCCAAATTTTCTTGGCCAGTAGGTACATGGTAAGTGAAATATCGTCATGTCACCGAATTCCGATGCGTATTAAATTTATTATTGTATACAAACTTTGTAAAAAAAATTTAAAAAGTGAAAAATAATTGGCTTTATATATTTTGATTGTGCTAGAAGGCTATAAGTATGAAAGGTTCAAAAGTAGCTCCAATTGCATTTCGATAAGTGCGATCTACGCTATGAATGTATAGTTTTTGTTAGCTATTTAAATAAATAAATATAATGAATGTTGATAAAATTTGTTTTTCATCATCTCCTTATCGAAGCAACTTAAACCCAATTAGATAATTTCATCAGGGGCCTGTTTCATAGAACTACAATTCATAGTAGAACTACAATTCACTTATTACTCTGAGAATTCGATGTTCAAGTCGATTAACTCACAGATTAACAAGTAGGAAGACTGCAACGCAATGTACATCGAATTGCCATAAAAAACTACGAATTGCAGTTATATGAAACTCGGCCGGTGTTTCTATGGAGTTAAACAGTTATCCTTCCTTTTATTCCATATTCGAACTTATCCACCATATGATAAGAGTTATCGACAGAAGCCCTAAGAGTCGGTCGTTGCTTTTCGTAAAGCAATTTAGGGATTAAAAATCGGTGCTATGAAAAAAACAGCATTCCTTCAAACACTCCATAAACGCCGCGTATTTATACTGTCTGTGGTAGAGACATTACTAGGGAAAGCTATGTATACTGCGTTTAAGGAGTGTTATGTTATATATAGGGGGAATACGACCTGTAGTCTTATTTTTAAAAAGACGATTCCACTAAAACACTCCTAAGACAGAGCCGGCTTATGACAGGGCTTCCTGTTATAAACCGGCTTTGTCTCCTATTTTTATACATTTATATATTCACTACTAAGAGTAGTGTTTTTTAACAATAACACCGCTTAGCTACAACAATTACAAATTGCAAAGTGACGCGAGGATGACAATTCCACGATCTGCACCACAATATGAAATGTTTACAGGCTTTATATCTAAGCAATATGAGATACGACCTTATTATGCAGGATCAAATTCATAGTTGATACAAATGTGAGCGATCCGGTCAATCAATTGGCCGGCCATGTAAATGAACTGATATCTTAACTACCTACATTGAATTTTAAGTTAAAATTCAATGCTGCCTACAATAACAGTTCGTTTTCACACGTATTACTTTAATGAATCAAGTCTGGTGGACTGCCTGGTCGCTCTGGCGGTCGACAGAGTTCGTGGGTTCGATTCCCACTGGAGGCCACTATACTTGATTTGTACAAATAACCTCAGTCGGGACGTATTTCCACGTTTGTGATGTCCTTGTCTGTTTACCACACAGGGTATCCTAGTTTGGGTGTAGGATAAGTGATTGTGTTGCGTGGAAGTTATAATGAAGATGGAAAAATATCTCCAGAAAATTGGTAAGGCTATGAAATATGCCGCCCTCAAAATTCCATGCTGATATTTGACCGGCACGGTCTGTTTATCTACACAATATAAGATGGGAGACTCGATATCATTCACTTCAGGCTTTTTAAATAAGATTCTATAGGATCTGTAATAGGATTAATAAAATGAAATAGGTAAGTAGTATTATTTAAAAATCTATATTCATTTTGACACTTCTAACATGCGTAAAATATGTTACTATTTTATCTAAAATTTATGACATATGGGTTGGGGATTTATGAATTGGGGATGTCCAATTCTATTCTCCACATAGGTATGTAAATGTAAAGTTACATTACTAATAGAATACGATAAAGCTTCGTAGTTAAAACATGCAGCTCGATTAATCATCATCATTCAGCCACAAGAAGTCTACTGCTGGACATAGGCCTCCGCCATGGATTTCCAAAAAGACCGGTAGGAAGCGGCCTGCATCCAGCGCCTTCCTGCCACTTGGATGAGGTCATCTGTCCATCTTGTGGCTGGTTATCCTACGCTGCGCTCGATTTGTTCACTGCATTTCTTCTTTGGATGTTTTGTATTTTGGTAACAATATTCGGAAATCATTGCAAGGTTTTTCAACTATTTAAACTTGTAATAAATTATTATCTAAGTTAAACAATGCATTCCAATACATGGACATCAAGATTGGCGACCAATAATATTTTCAAATGTTTTTATATTTAACTACTATTGAGCTACAGAGATGCCAACTAATATGAGTGTCACCTAATTAAGTAACTGGGTAAATAACAAAAATAAAATTAGTACAAATATCTTGAAATTACACATTGGCATTGATGCAAAGAAATGTACACATCATAGCAAAACAATAATGGTGACAACAAATGACTTTGAAATATTTATCTCCACAACAACTTGCTTATGAAAGTCATTGTTAATAATAGCTGGCTGAAAAATATCACCTTCTTTGTTAGTACCACGAAAACAAAATAAAATGGCAGCTTGAATGTACTTGCAAAAAATATAGACAATGTACGAGAACAGAACTTAAAGTAAGTTATGTGTGGAAGAGCTTATTCCACCGCCAATCTTTGAATAAGCACTCCTGTAGAAATTACAACAAAACATAGAATTCATGACAGCATTTAGGGAGTTAGAGCTGTGTGTCCTATACAGACCAGAAGACACTTCACCTAAGCTAGCCTCCCCAATAAATTGTTGCAAATCACTCTTTGGGAAACCATCTTTGTAATATTGCTTAATCGTATCATAGGCATCCATAATTACAGATATAAATAAACTGAGTACAACGTAAATGTACAAGCTTATAAAAGAATACAAGTAGACTCTGCTGAACCACCAAAGCATTGGCGATTTCGTAGACATTATAGAAAAGGTTGCGAACATATCGTCACCATTAATAAGTGAAAATAAACATTCAGAAGTAGTAGCTAAGGATCGGAATTTTATGTGGTAGGGACCTAGGATTAACCATCCGCAGAATGTGAAGCCAGCATATAAAAGCAATGCACAAATTGAAAATCGAAATATCTTAGGTGCTGCCTTTTTCAGGGTCAATATGACTACATTGTATGTCTTAAAGAATCCTAAATACCTTAGGACACCAAACCATACCAGCAAATTGCCAGTCCCCAAAAATAAGGAACAAATGTTCCATTGATCGTTTGTGAATTGGTTTCTCTCAATCTGTTCTTTGATTGCTGATCCCATAATTATCAACATATCATTTGCAATGATCATAATGTACCAAATGTTCAAGAATTCCAGCTTGCCATCCAAACTGAGGTCTTTGTTATATACTCTTTGGAAGAATTGCGCTGTTAACTCTTTTAATAACTGGGCTCTGTAGATAGCGCGACTGCAAAGGCATAATGAGGCGGTGCATATCAGAATAACCAAAATATTCAAGATGCTTCTGAGAATTTGGTTTATTTGGTTGTCAGTTATGTACGCTTGATCACCCTTGCAGAGCAACTTGTGGGGTTCAGCCTCTAGAAGCAGTGACATTTGACCGTCATGATCTTCATTGTCAAACACTATGCTGATGTCAAATCTGTAGCAATCAGGTGGAGTTATAGGCCCTGCTGCTCTGAAGTTGATGGTTTTGATTGAAAACATCAGTGTGGCTCTCACTAGAGATGCAAAATCAATTTCTAAGCCAACCTCTTTCATGAATAACTGGGATCGGAAACCACTTTCATCTTTTTTAGTGAAATTGATGCAAGTTTTAACTATTTCAGAGTTGAACTCATAACTTTCATTGAATCCGTTGATAATACCTTCTTTGTAGTTGTATTGGCAGAATTCAGGGTCAGGCATGATGTTGTTTTCATTATTATAGGAGTAAGGACCAATGGCATTAGATAGGTTTGAGTAACCAGCATAAGCATAATCGAGAGTATTGTAGAATTCATCCAACTTGTAGACTGCTAATGGTCCTGCCCCGGGTGGGTATGCATTAATCTCTCTTGTGGAGTCCCAGCCAAGCAGGAATAGGTGGGAAAAGCTGATTCTGTTGTCCCAAGTGTAGTTCACATGGTTGTATCGATTGTGAGCGAAAAGGCATAGCTGAAATGTGACAAGGACAATCTTTATCACTTGCACAACAAACTTGTAGGGAAACTTCCTCTTGGCCTTCCACTTCTCAATCGGATTCATGAAGAAAAACTGCAATTTGCGGCGCATTTTTTCCTCCATCTGATTAACGTTCGCGCTCGAGTTGTTTTGCTGCGCTGAAAATCCTTGACCAGTTTCTTGATTGTTTCTGGAGTTTCTTTGCGTTTTGTGTTCTTCTTCGGCTTCCGACCCGGTTCTCTCATCAGCGGAAGATGTAATGCCATCCATCATGATTGTTTCGGCAAGAATTTCGAAAGAAGGGGAATTACGTGCAGTGAGTTGCTGGTTGATTACATTGGTTCGTTGAAATTAAAATTGTTTGTCGTCACTTAGTCTTTTTTTGACAATTCCCACTACCTACATAAAAATATTGTGAACGGCACTTATTCTACTAGTGTATGACCATATAATAATAGGTGTAAATATACTTTTTAGTGCTAGGTACCTGCTTCAAAAACAGAAAACAGTACGACCCACAACCCAACACAGACTATACAAAAAGAAAGCCACAGGTAAGGTGGTCACAGAGTAAAAGCAAACGAACAAAGCCAACGATTTATTCGATTAATCGAAAAAATCCTGCAACGCACAAGCCGCATAAGGCACATGTCTATTTCCCTGATAAAAAAAAATAATTTGTCTCTGAACGGGCGAAGAAGTGGTGTTGGTTAGTGTTGTATCGTCGTATTTTTTTTGATAAAAATTCGAAATTTTAACAATAAAATTGTCAATTTGTACAAAATACGCACATGAAAACCAAGTTACGCAGTTGGAGGACAGAATGGCACTGACAGTGGACAAGCTACTCAATGACGACAGGTAAAAATCTTTGAGATTACGTGGTGAATTCTGTGAGCCTTCAAGGAGAAAGTCAGGCCAAATAACCAAAACATGGTAAACAAGTACACAGTTTCTGTCAGCTTTCTTTAGGGGAGCAGTAACGATAACTCAACCAGCTCAAATTTATTATCTCATTGCTACAACCAGAATTTACAAAATGGGCAAGAAGTTTCTTTTGGACAATTTTCCAAAGTTATACCCTATTGCCAATCCGCCGAATAGAACCTCGCATCTATTCGCTTCACCTTAATAATATTTAGTTTGGTTAACCTACCATCACTACTTTAAATTAGTTTTCAGAACTTGTCCCTTACCTAAATCTAATAAACTAGCATTACTGACTAGGAATTCAACCATACTAATTTGTTTATCAGATTCTCGGGTGACAACATATTGCAGTTCTTAGCATACCTGCCATTCGGTCTCCTACTGCTAGCCGTCCGGACAGTACTGGCACTAGTTCTCTGGATTGCATCAATAGTCTTGCCTAAAAAGTCATCCATCCGCCAATTACTTTCTGTGCTGGCTTGCTTCACATTTGGTAAGAATTTTGTCCAGTTACGGGCTGTTCATTTATTACATATGACTATTTTAACTACTCTCTGACCCCCCAAAAAAATTACCTATCTTTCAATCCAATAGGAGAATTTAAACTTTTGCTTATTAGAAACAGTTTCAGATTTTGTGTTATGTCAACATGTTGCTTAGCAAACAACACCACTCAAGTCGAAATTTTAAGGGTTTGACATTTCTATGCCTTTAGGTGCAGATTTTAAATGCGCATTGATCAACCTATAAAATAAAAAATTCAGACTAATCAGCGCCCGTTATAAAAAAAACACTGCAGATATTATTTACGAAATTTAAAAGTGTTTTGTCTCTCCTGTAAATTAGGGAAAACGGACTTTTGCAGTGTTGTTTGCTATGTGAAATAGTAAGACTTGTTCGGACGCCACCCCCCAAATTGACTTAAGTACCTAATAAATGTACAGGGGCCTAATTATGCGCACACAATCCTCTCCAAATCCAGAACTTCAAGCGCAATTTGAAAGTTACACAATTAGAATCGTTCAGGATTTGGTGCGCAAATTATGTGGGCAGCCCCTTACAATACTACTTTATTAATAGGAAATATTTTTATTTATTAATTTACATGGTTATTTTTAAACTGCGCAATTACTGAAACATGTCAATTAAAGTGTTTTACAACAACTTTTGTTCTGTGAGTTTTTTCATAGATTTTTATGGTAAATTAACTACATTAACTACACAGAAAAATATAAGTGGAAAATTTGTTAGTCTGAGCAAAAATTGTTAGCCAGTTTGTCTTACTTGTCTCTTCTCTGTTAGACAATAAACCAATACTTTGCATATTGGTCAGCCTTAGCATCAATAAATGTTTATTCTATAATCTATGACCTTCCAGGTGTGTGTGTAAAGCTAAAGGGTAAGCGAGACCCACGGTGCAGCCTGTTAGTGGCTAACTATGTATCTGCACTAGACTCGCTCGCTGCGTCACATGCTCTGGGGACAATCAGTGTAAGTTTATAATAAAAAGAAATTGAAATAAATATGTCGATTGCCTTGTCGGTTTGCCGATAATGGCTAGTGTATAGCCCCTGTTTCGCAGTGAATATGGCTTTCTGTCTCGCTCGCACATTCTAATGATTGTAAAATAATAGTATACTTTTCATTCCATCTATCTAATCAGCCCATAAACAGAGCCCACTGCTGGGCCTATGGGTGGGCGTGAAAGAGGGCATAGGCCTCTTCTCTTTCACTCCAACCCATGCGGTCCCTTGCCAGTGTTATCTAATGTTTACCGGCCGCTTTCACAATGTCATGTTCCCACTGGGCTGACATTTGTTTTTAGTCTATGTTCTAGATAATGAAATTACAGATATTTAAGATATATTATAATAGCGGATTAAGAATAGTGTCACTCCGTTTCCTTCCGTGGATGTCATAGAAGGCGACTAAGGAAATCAATTACCAGGAGACGGGCAGCAGCGTCTTCCTGAGATTCCAACCACATACTGCGATCGCCAACCCGCCTGCCAAGCGTGGCGATTATGGCAAAACCCTTCATGGTTATGAAAACCACGAAGGAGACCTACGTCCTGCAGTGGGCGTTAAATGGCTGAAGATGAAGATATGTTATTGTTTTGCTTTACTCAGTTTTTGATTAATCTGTAGAATTCTAAATAGCCCGGTCGGACCACAATAACAATGGTTTTTAATTGTTCCTTTCAAGGTCATAATGTAACAGGTAAAAAAAAAGTATGCTAAAATCAATAATTTTAGTAGTAACTTTACCTCAGTTTAACTTCGATTGTTTTCAGCTAAGAAAATGGAAAGTTCCACCGTTTTTTGCGTCATCGCTGGGCATAAGAAACGCGACGCAGTTCGTTAGAAAGTGAGTATCTGACATAGTAATCTATGCATAGTTTAACAAAATACGCGTGATAGCTTCACTGATGTAAAAAATATCCTTCAGTCCGAATCATAATAATGATATTATAATTATAATAATACTATTATCTTAGTCTGTAGTAGCTAATAATAGATTCTCGCTAGTAGCGACATATTAAAAACACGCGTGGACACTCGCAAATTCAGTCGATGACGTAGTAAATACAGAAATAAACAAAGAAAAGAAATAAACAAAACATGGCACAAGATTAGATCTCACTGCAAGGAATGGCGCACGCATCAGTAGCCTATGAGATGAGATGCCTTCAATCATTATGCATTTGTCTCTGCCGTGTAACATTTGTCCTCGGACATCCTCACCTGACTTTCATTGATTGATTGATAGCCTAAGGAGTACGCCTTCGAAGCGGTCACGTCACCAGGTTCTACCACATTCGATATAATTCTACATTTGAGTAGCGTTGAAGAATAATCGAATTTGTAATATCTAGAAAAATACAATAAATATTTAAAACCTGTTTAGATAAAATAAAAGAGCATTATATCTTAAATTATTTAAATTTATTTATAATGCCACTTGAATGACGTCATCTGTCCATCTTGTGGCTGGTCGTCCCACGCTGCGCTTGCCGATATGTGGTCTCCATTCGAGAACTTTTCGGCCCCATCGGCCATCAGTTCTGCTGGATGCAGGCCGCTTCCAACCGGTCTTTTTGGAAATCCATGGAGGAGGCCTATGTCCAGCAGTGGACTTCTTGTGGCTGAATGATGATGATGATGATTTATAATGCACCATTATTTAATTATACTTTTTGAGAACGAAAAGTAACTTAAAAATGCAATCCTGTAAAGATGATCATAAGCAGATTCGATGATTTAGGTAAGGGTGGTCGTGTCTTGTGCAGGTCTAAAAGCCCCTTCTGCTGGGTATAGGCCTTTTCCCCATCAAACCATCCTCCGCGGCCTCTCGCCATTCGCATCCACGGGCCTTCTGCCGACCTGCCCACGTCGTCCAACCATGCATCGGGCTGTTGGTCTACCCACTGACCGCCGCGCCGCCCGGTTTTCGGCCGCCACTTGTTGCAGCCGCCCCGTGGTCTAATATGCGCAGCAAATCCTATCGGGATCCTGACGTTTGCGTTAGTAATTTGTATGGGATTTGACAGTTAGACGATAGCAAACGTTTAAGATTTGGTGCGCGTAATATTGGGGCTGGTCCACCTGTCATCTTCGTGCCTCGGCTGGTGTCTAAAAGTGCTACGGATTTTTAATTCCGTCGACAGGCGACAGGAAACGTCGCTCCGAATGGTGACTAAAATGCAAAACCCACTTTATTTTTTGCAGTGAACGAGCTATTTCACGCTGTAACAACTGCTATTCTAGATTTTAGGCAACATTGAATTTTATGCTTAAAGGTGCATACAGATCGCCATACGACCGCGAATTTTCTATAATCAATGATGCATGACCCATCAACTCGTGAAAGTTATGCCAGATATGTTTGCCCGGGACACAAACTATATTTTTTTAATACATACGATGAAGTGATAGAAAATATCAATGTGTATTTCTTAAAACAATGAGATGAATGAATAACCTGGGACCAGCAAACAACTATTTAGGGATATTACCGGTTTTAACTACGTTTCCGTATGCAGGGTACAGGCTTTCTTTGAGAGAGAGTATGGGTTTAATTACCACGCCTGCCGTACGTACCTAACAAACATAACATAGTATAAACTCACGCCTGTATCTCGGAGGGGTAGGCAGAGACCAGGGTCTTCCACTTGCCCCGATCCTGACAGATCTAACAAACAAAAAAAATAAGTGATCTGACTGCGCTTAGTAATATTTTATGGCCGTGTTTTTATTGAATAAAAATATCGTCGAGGTTATGACATTTAGTTGAAAACAAGTTTTGCGAGAATCCCGTTATTATGTCTAAACTGAGAATATCATAATAAATTACGAGTGATTTATAATTACATTCTCAGTTTGCTTCGCAAAAGTTCAAATTAGTTTGAACTAATAAAAATCGGCCAAGTGCGAGTCAGACTCGCGCACGAAGGGTTCCGTACCATTATCTATACAACATTTGAATATTTCAAGCGTCTACCTGTTGCCGTTATTAATATCGAGCAAAAAACGGCAAAAAATTTACGTTTGTTGTTTGGGAGCCCCCCTTAAATATTTATTTTATTCTGTTTTTAGTCTTTTTTGTTATAGCGGCAACAGAAATACATAATCTGTGAAACTTTTAACCGTCTAACTATCACGGTTCACGAGATACAGCCTGGTGACCGACGAACGGACGGAAGGATGGACAGCGGAGTCTTAGTAATAGGGTTCCTTACCCTTAGGTTACGGAACCCTAAAAACTTATCATTTGGCTATGTTACAGTTTTATGTGATATACCTTAGTACAGTAATCGGTTATGCCAATATACAGCGAGATCGTACGTTTCAGGTGTGTAGCTATTTGAATATAATAATCATAATGATATCAATTTTGTTCGCTTCGTAACAAAGAGAATTATGTGGAACGCTATGTTGTATAGAATGGTTTTTATTTGTTGTAGTTCGTCTTCTTTTGTTTGGCCAATTTTTTTACCCCCGACGCAACGCAAAGAGGGGTGTTATAAGTTTGAAGTTTGAAGCCTATGTCTGTGTGTCTGTACGTTCCGTCGTAGTGCCTAAACGGATCAAGCGATTTCGATGCGGGTTTTTTTAAATTGAAAGCTAGATTGATCGAGATGGTTCTTAGCTATGTTTGATGGAACTCCACTTTGCCGTTTATGGACTTGGTGAACTGCCTGACAAAACGGTAAGGGGATGGTCGTTTGACTAAAACAACGTACATCCTTTGCAAAATTAAGTGCGATTAAAAAAACAAAGGCGAAAAAAAATAATTTGTTGCTTTGATTCGGTTGAAATTAGCAATTTTTTGTGTCTGGGGTTTTTTAAATTTTACTTTAAGTTTTATCTTATTTTGTTACTAGCTGTTGCCCGCGACTTCGTTCGCGTGATACTTTTGATGTGTATTTTTCCGGGATGAAAAATAGCCTATTTGCTAATCCAGACTATAATCTATCTCTGTGTTTTTGCGTGAAACAGTAACAAACATCCATCCATACATACAAACTTTCGCGTTTATAATATTAGTAAGGATTATTACTAAGTAATTTTAGCCAAGTGTAGCAAGTGTGTTTTTGTTGTGTTTCGAGTTTATCCATCAGCCATTTATCAGATTGCTCTTTAAATGGCTTGGAAACCCGTCTTCCCTTGCAGGCAACTTCCTATTTGTTATCTTCACTTCAGTCGTGCGACGTCTTTATTAGAAAGAAAGAAAGACACCATTTATTTACATTGCCACAGAAGCACACACATGAAAACCGGCCAAGTGCGTGTCGGGCCACGCGCAACGTAGGGTTCCGTAGAAAGAGGGTTTTTTTTATCTGCTTTACAAAACTAACAACTTCATCGAAGTCATTTTCAATGGATTTTGTACGAAATTTTACTTTTATAAGTTGGTTGCCTAAAATTTGGGTTATAACGCTTAATATTTCGCTTTCGGAACCCTAAATCGAAAAATGGTTTTTCTACACCCATTCAACGACCGATCCAACGATACCCCACATGATCGGGTAGACGAGAAAAAAAATCATCCCCACTTTTCATGTTAAAGGAGGTACAGTAAAAAAAAAAAAATTTCCAACATTTTACTGTTTAACTTTGTCGGCGTGATAAATATGAATACACACACCAAATTACAGCTTTCTAGTACCACCGGTCCGCTAGGCCGCGGACGGACAGGCAGACAGACGTCTGTCTGGCGTATGGCGAAACTATAAGGGATCCTTGTCGGAATGCGGAACCCTAAAAAATGCTTTAAACTCCTAGGTTCTTGGCCCAGGGTTCTAGGTTATAGGTTCCAAAAATAATCACCATTCTGGAGATTTACGATGTTAACTTTTTGCAAAACCTTATTATCAAAGAAGATACGATTTTTTCTTTTGGCAGCGCTAGTTTGCGCCAGATGGCCCGTTAAGTCCGTTTTTTATCGAGATCAATCGTTCCGAAATTAAGGCCCACTCGGGGAGCCATTTTGTCATGAAAGAGCCATTGTTGAGAGCACACTGATGGAAAAGAAGTAGACACCGACAGTTAAATAAACAACTCCGTTATTTAACTTCGGTAGCGCTAGTTACCAACGAGTAGCGCCTTCAGTCTTCATAAGCAGCCTATATACGTCGCATTGTAGGGCACAGGCCTTCTCTCAGGGAGAGAGTATGGGCTTAATCACCACGCGTGCCCACCGCGGATTGGCGATTTCAAGCGCTGAGGTATGTGAATAGCTCAGACACTCAGGTATCCTCACGATGTTTTCCTTCGCCGCTAGCGAGTGGTATTGCTACCATAACTTCGCAAATGTACATAACTCTGAAAACAAAGTCATAGGTACATGCCCGCACTGGGAATCGAACCTGGGTCTCTCGCTTCCGAGTCAAATGTTCTACCCACTAGGCTACCACCGCTCTATACCGTTCAAGGCCAAAAATAATGCTTTTTCCTTTCCAGGCAGCACTTCTCGGAGTCGGCCAGCAAGCCGGTTTTACTGCAGCCGGAAGGCGGGCCCACGAACGGGCGGGGCCTGCTGAGGTTCAGCGACTGGGCATGCCAGCTCGGGACAAGGGTCCAACCCGTCGCTATCAGTGAGTTGAAGAAGGAGAGAAAATGCGCACATTTATCGCCACGTAGACATGGACAAGGCGTAAAGTAGAAAGAAAAACCGGCCAAGTGCGAGTCGGTCTTGCGCCCCGAGGGCTCCGAACATATTTGTAGGTAGGTACTTACATATTATGAACAGTTCAGAAATTGAGTCTCGCAGTTTTTCTCGAGCTTTTACCAAACTTCAAAGACTACAGTTTGTTGTTTCAGATTTTTCCCTGTATTTGTAGTATAAGACGATATTATTTGCCAAATTTCATAGTTCTAGGTCAATGGAAAGTACCCTATAAATTTTGATTCCTTTGAGTGTCGAAATATACGTTTTTTTTGTGGCATAAACGGTCGTATCTTTTTGTACGCTAGAAGTTTGATTTTTTCATAGTTTCCAGGGACTGTAGACTTGAGACTTGAGTTCATCATCAACCCATTATGTCCCCACCGAGGGGCACGCGTCTCTTCTCAGACTTGAGTATATGGTTTTAATTTCAACTCGATACCTCCACGCGTTCCCGGGATAAAGGGTCTTAACAGATGGACGGACGGACAACAAAGTGCTCCTAAGTCAAAGTGGGTTCCGTTTTTCCTTTTGAGGTACGGAACCCTAAAAAAGTGATAAGAAAATTGCAAATATGGCAGAACCCAACAACAAGTATCGGACACGATTTGTATTGTATATTTAAAATAAATGAATAAATGTCCCATCGTCCGACGTGTTTAATGGACGCCCTCTTACTAGTATTTTTTTAGGTTTCGCTGTGATCCACAGAGCTTAATATACTCACTAGCTTAAACATTTTTAATGTGTAGTGCTTGCATTGTGTTACTTTCAAAAGACTTTACTTTTTCTGGGTGTATTTCCATGTTTGTGATATCTTTGCCTGGTTATCATACCACAGAGTATCCTAGTTTGGGACCAGGTCAAGTGATTGTGTTGTGTGGAAGTTGTTTATTTATTTAACTCTGCTCTGTTTTCATCCCCAGCCGTGGAACGAATGTTCACGAACGTTACAGTCCACCGGCCCACGGACGCGGCCGACAAGTTCCCGTGGTCGGACGCGCTCTGGTTCCTGTGGACGCCGGTCACCATCTTCCATCTGACGCTTCTTCCCGTCGTTGAACGGGGAGAGGACGATGATGCTGCTTTCGCCGGGAGGGTGCGTCTGAAGATCGCCAAGGCGCTCAATGTGAGTTTAGAACACAGACCGAACGAAATACACACGTATGACGAATACAATCACGTTTTATTCAAAACATACTCACACCCACACAATACACACAAATATATGAAACGTGTGTACAAAATGTGTTTAGCCACCGTCTTACATCAAACTGTACTGCGTTCGCCGCAAGAGTGCCTCTTTTTATCGCCAAGGCGCTCAATGTGAGTTCTCAGCGCACAAACAGTATATTTAATAAAATGAGGTTTTTGAATAATGTGGTCTGAGGGTTAGATATATAATAAAATTACGGTCATTTTAAATATATTTTAGTTTTCCAAAAGTTTTCAGTACAGAAAAGTAGTTTCCAAAATTAATAATTTTGAAATCAAATTTTCTCAATTGAAAAACTTAGCAAAGGATAACAAAAATATGCCGCAATTTAATCAGCCGTCAAACCCTCAGGCCGCATTTATCAAAAGTTTACTCATATTATTACAAAAATATTAAAAAATGTTTCAATTGTCCGAGAGAGACAGCACGCTCCACGTGAGAGCAGCCTTAAATGCGTGTCCAGCGTGTACACGCAGAGGTGTGGCCCCCAGGTGGAGTGCACGGAGTTCCGCTGGGAGGAGCTGGTGGGCGGGCGGCGGCGGGCGGCGGCCGCGCCCGAGCTGCGCCGGCTCGCGCGGCAGGTGCAGGAGGTTCTGCCCGCCGTGCCTCTCAGGGACATCCTCAGGGACCTGGGTGTGTGTTTATATGTTCACTAGCTTTTATAATGAGCACCTGGATGACCGAACTTTGCTCGGTATTTTTGACATTGGAAATGTCTTTTCGTTCGCTCCGGTGTGGGCTCCGATTTCACGTAAAATTGCGATCCCGTTATATCTCGGTGAGTTGTGAAGATACGATATTCAGAAGAGGGTCAAAAGACGCGTATTCACGGGAGCTGTAAGGTGCAAAGAGAATTATTCGAGAAAGTGAGCCTACAACAAAGACGATCGGGTTAAGAGTTTGCTCTGTAGCCTAACCTTTTTCAAGAAAGTCTGAACGACATTTTTCAAGTGACATTTGACTCTATTAATTTCCAATGTGCTTGATAGTCGTGTGAGGCACGAAATCTGTGAATTTTCTTTTTCTTAATCGGTTTTTTTGGAAATTATATTTAGATATCTATGATGAAAAAAAAGGGGGAAAAAAGGAAAAAACCAATCGGTCTGGAGACAGACTCGAACCTTCTGGTTTCGGGACCGCCCGTTTTCCCACCTGAGCTATCACAACCTTGTAGATGGTGGCGAAATTTACCTTCATATTCCAATGATATTTTAGCAGTTTTTCATTGCCTAAAAACACAGATGAAACGACGTTTTCTAAAAATCGAAAAGCGAGATCGATTTATCGCCCCCAAAACCTTCTGCGTACTAAATTTCATGAAAATAGTTGAAGATATTAGATATAATATATAAATCAATTGCTGTTCGTTTGCCTCGCTAAAACTCGGGAACGGCTGGGCCGATTTGGCTAATTTTTCTTTTTTTATATTTGTGGAAGTACAGGGAAGGTTTAAACGGTGAGAAGAAAAAAAAAAGAGATGATGTATATGATACGAAGTTCCCGGGGGTCATCTAGTGTAGAATAAATTTCTATCGAACAAATATTACCGCAACTAAAATGCCCTTTATTACGTGCGAGAGTGAAGTGAATAGATGTGTGTGCATAACTGTGCTTGTGTGTAGGTGTGAGTGTGCGTATAAATTATTGATTTTGTTCAGTGGCAGACAGAGATAGATTAGATTAGTACTCTTTATTGCACACCATATATTATGAAAAATCTTAGATATCTAAGTTACATAGCATACAACTGGCGGTCTTATCGCTAAAAGCGACCTCTTCCGGACAACCTTAGGATGGATAGGACTGTAAGATGAAGGGAGTAGGTAGATTATATAAGAATATGACAAATTATAAAGAAATAGACAAGATGACTCACATTAATAAAAAAGAGAAAAGATAGTATCGTCAGTATCGTGAAACGTGTACAAAACGTGTTTGCAGCACAAACGCGCAGCGTGGACGTGACGATAACGAACTTCCTGGAGGGTCACACGCCGTACACGGCCGAGCCGGCGTTCGAACCGCGGCCCTCCACCTCGCAACCCGCCCCGCCGCCCAAATACATCACGCCCGTGCCTACTGGTGAGACAGATTTACATTTGCTTTATTTTCATGCTCTTAGGGTTCCGTACCCAAAGGGTAAGGGACCCTATTACTAAGACTCCGCTGTCCGTCCGTCCGTCTGTAACCAGTCTGTAATCTCATGAACTGCGATAGTTAGACAGTTGAAATTTTTACAGATGTATTTCATTTGCCGCTATAATAACAAACTCTAAAAACCGAATAAAATAAATATTTAAGGGGGGCTCCCATACAACAAACGTGTTTTTTGCTCGATATTAATAACGGCAACAGGTAGACGCTTGAAATATTCAAATGTTGTATAGATAATGGTACCGAACCCTTCGTGCGCAAGTCCGATTCGCACTTGGCCGGTTATTTTTATGTGCCTTATGATATCAGGCAAAAATGTGGCTGATCGTCAGATTTGTTGGAGCTTTTTAGAAAAAAAAACCAAAATGGCGGCTAGTGCGAAGTGGACGTAAGTGGTTTGGCGCCCTACAAAAAAATCACGCTAAAAGTTTGTTGAAAAAGCATGAAAATAGACTGCTTTTCCATGCTGCAGTGCACAATACAACCCGTCATGGTAACATTGCAGTGGTAGCCTAATGGGTAGAAAATTAGACTCGGAAGCGAGAGACACAGGTTCGATTCCCAGTGCGGGCATGTACCTATGACTTTGTTTTCTAAGTTATGTACATTTGTGAAGTTGTAGTAGCAATACCACTCGCTAACGGTGAAGGAAAACATCGTGAGGAAACCTGAGTGTCTGAGCTATTCACCTACCTCAGCGCTTGGAATCGCCAATCCGCGGTGGGCACGCGTTGTGATTAAGCCCATACTCTCTCCCTGAGAGAAGGCCTGTGCCCTACAGTGGGACGTATATTAGCTTTGAAGTGCGTTCAGCTATGAACTGGCGCTGTCAAACACCATATTTGTTAGATGGTGGCTTTTCATATAGGACCATGACTTTCAGCAGACAGTAAAACTGGTAGGGTGCGTAAAGTTCGAGTTTATTAAATGTACACCCTGATATTTCATAAATATAAATCTGAAAAAGAACTCAGCTCAGAAAGAAAAAGTTCGAGTTTATTAAATGTACACCCTGATCATAAATATAAATCTGAAAAAGAACTCGTGAAACAAAAGGGGTGAAACGAATAGATGTGTTTTAGGCATCACGTAGCATCACGCATCACGCAGGTAACTGTGCAGTTAAAAGAAAACCCAGCAGCCGTTGTAGGCAATAAACAAACATATTATTTATTTATTCATCATCATCAGCCATTTGACGCCCACTGCAAGACATAGGCCTCCTCCGTGGTTTTCTTAACCAAGACGGGTTTTGCCATATGAAGATTATGGCTTGGCAGGCGGGTTGGCGATCGGAGTATGCTGTTGGATTCTCAGAAAGACGCTGCTGCCCGTCTCCTGGTATTTGATTTCCTTGGTCGCCTTCAACGACATCCACGGAAGGGGATGGAGTGACGCTATTCTTAACCCGACGCCACACGGAACTTTATTTATTTATTATTGTTATTCGTTAATACGTTAAGCTGATGCGTGTATATCACTTACGTGCACTTGTAAAATGTTATCAAGTCTGTTTTTAAATGAGTTCACTGAAGGAGCACTGATCATATACTTTGCCGCAGGCGTGTTCCCAAAGAATGCCAAGGAGAGACAGATGAGCTTCCAGGAGAAGAAAGCCCAAATGATCGCGGCGGCGAGACAGCGGTACATAGAGAAGAACGGACTCAATATTGCGGTCAACAACTGTTGAGTACACTTGTTTTGAGCCGGGGTGACGTCACAGTTGTAGTAAGAAGGGGTGGATCTATATTGTGTTCTAAGTGAGCTCTGTATACTGGGTGCTTTAGAAGATTTAGTTGGAACTAGGGGAATATACTACTAATGAATGCTGACAACTTTTCTTGACGAGGAAACATTGAAATTAAGTGCTAAAAAAAGTGCAATAGCATGTGAAACAGTTTGAACTTTTTCGCTATTTCAGAGTGGATAGGATTATCCTAGATTAAATTAGAGTACCCTATTAAAGGATACTAAAGAAAAAAATATTGATATAAAAAGTGAGTAGCATTTTCAACAGTGTTATGGGCAGTTTCTGAATTGAGAATTTCGCTAATTAAATGGTTAACTGTAGTGCTGTCTCCTGGAATTTCGCTGAAAAGAGCGTGACAGAACGTTACTTAAGTATTTAGTTAGTGAAATTCTCAATTCAGAATCCGCCCCTTAGTGATAAACGTATCAGCGTTGGAAACTAGTGTCGCATTAGAATTGTTGTTGACAAACGTCTGGCATCTGTTAATCACGTTTTCAATCATTAAATAAATACTACATAGTTGTTGTTGCACTGGCAATCACGATTTGCATTACTGTGACGTAATATCAGTCTTTTGTCTAATTTGACATGATCCTGAGAAGGATATTATATTTTTACTGGCTGACTCGGCAAATGTTCTTTCTCCATATTAATTAGCCTACGACCTGTTCTCAGACCCACACAAAAAAAAATCGATGAATCCGTTTCGGAGGAGTTCGATAACGAACACTGTGACACGAGATTTTTATACGTTAGATCTTGATATGCTCTATCAATCAGTCAATTTTATTTACTTGAACCTAGGATAGTGAGACAGAGAGAAGCTACGTCAAGCGTGAGAGACATATGACCAGTGTCAACATAATTTTTTCCAAGCAACTCGGAAGAAGGGATGTTTCCAGACTCACTTGAGTGCCTAGAACACAGTAGCACCATTTCTATTTTATTCAGAGTTTAACATAATCCCCCAAAAATACATAAATGGGGGGGTTCAACACGTCAAAACCAACGGAGAGAACTTTGAAATCGCGCATAAATTAGCAGTTGTTCCATATTCCATAATAAAGTACCTGCGGCACTAAAATGCATGGTATAGCTGATTTTTTTTTTGCGATTGAAATTTTTTCCGTGGTAAAAGTCGTTCGTATTGTCGAGTAGAAACCTACATTTTCGCATATTCATAGGGATTTAATTTCACCCTGTAGAAGTTTGTGATTCTGATTTGTCGCCGTGAAAAGTTAAGTTGTAGCGTCTAGTGCCTAAATTGTTGTGGACATTGAAGTAGTAACGCGCGAAGGCTAGCCAAAAGGTATGTTTCTATTGCTATTTCGTTTGGTAAGCCTTCGAAGTTCATGCAGAGTAGAAATTTTTGTTATCTTTTCCAGAAGACAACCTCACATTTGACATTGCCGTTGCTGCAAGACTTGCGTATTGACGAATTTTAGTTACTTTTTGGCAAAGAATTCCAGGTTATTGTTATAAATAACTGACACAATAGTTTCATCGAAGATTAATAGTTTTATTGAGTATAATAATCTTCGTTCTATGGCCATGTCTAGGATTTTTTTGTCTTAGACAATTCTGGTTAGAGCATGCCCTCCTGACTCCTTCCTCTATTCGCCGGAATGGTTTTACTACACAAAACAACCTACAAAAACCTTTTTCTACATTAAACGCGTTTCGGATTCGCGATTTGTTTTAAAAAATATATATAGGTTAAAAAATACACTTTCCTTCAGCATTTTAGACTGCCCAACATTTATTTTTTGCTTTTTTTCCGCTTAATTAGCTTTTTACACTGATATACATAAATTATTATGTATAATATGTATAATTTAATACAAAAGCACGTAGAAATCAGTTTTGCATAGTCAAACCACAGTTCTATCTTATAATTTTTTCATTGGGATGTAATAGTGTAAAAAATTAGGAATCGTTTGTAAATATAATACTATTTTTGGACTAAATTCGAGAACATATGTTGCCAATTTAGTAACGGTTGCCTATTAGTCACGTGATGTTTTAAATTTGAGGATTCAACGAAAAATAAATCACTACATTTTCTCCCTACGCCCTTGTGATATTTCATGATTTTTCCCGAAGCCCCTCCTCTCCTTTCACGTGATTAACGGGCGACCTCCAAGTTGCGAAGTGCGAGTTTGGCTTCGTATATAAGGTTCCGTAACACCTAATTTCCGACTTTTGTACTGACTTTGAATTATGCTTTTTTCTTTTTCATTAATTTATTGTTTCGGTTTTGAAGTAGGTCTTATGTGTACAGCAGAGTTTATTCATAAGACCTATCCTATATTGTCTAAATAAGGGCGACACCAAAAGTTACATCGATCATTGCCACAGAAGTATCAAAATATTTTTGTTAGTTCCTTAATTTCGTTAATCTAGTCTGACAAAGTATTTTGCAAAGAGGCTCAGAAAAAGAAAAATATTTTGGCATTTCTTAGTTCACATGATATGACTAAAAAAAGTTACTAACTGCATAAAGGAAAACCACTCATTAGTGAGTTTTTATTTAACTCACTCTGTATCTGCGTATAGTATTTAGGGCCGGTGACGCTCACGTTATAAGATTCTTATGAAACAAAGTATATTCCGCACAGATCTTCTTGGCGGTAACGTGATCATTGTCACATCGCTTAGTTTCTTTACAGTGTATGTGTGAGTAATTGACGTAGTGTGAAGCGTAGTAAATTCCTAATCGCACATACACTGTAAAGATAGATGATAGATAGATAGATAAATAAAGACAGTAAGCGATGTGCAAACGATCTGTGACTATGTTCACGTTACCGTCAAAAAGATTTGTACGGACTATAAAGCATTGCAAAACAATGATAAAACATATACTTTATTACACCTAGTTATTGCGACGCATATAACTTTTGATCTTTATTATATTCTTAGTTGTTTTGTTATATTCAGTTGTTTCTTTTATAGGTATGTTTTAATCTTTTCAAAAGTAACTTAGATTGGAAATAGACAATAGATAAATTAGACTTGTAAATGAAGAATAGAATACGTTACAATGTATAAATACGTTAAAAAGTAATCTATAAATCGAAAACAATATAAAATCTATTACTTATGTATGTAGTATCTCATATGTCGTACTATTTTCTTGCAAAATAAGTATATTTTTTATCTTAACTGCCCTTTTTCGTTCAAAGGTCGAGGTCGTATATACCTACATTGTAAATATCTAAAATATTGTGTTTGTGGGAGAGCAAACCTTTTGTGATTTTTCGGAATTATTAGGTATCGGGACGAGTTTATTTAAGGCTGGGTTTTCCGGGAGCAGAGATTTGTATGGGACTTATTGAGCTGCGCGAGCGAACATTTCGGGGAAAAGAAGGCATTTTTGAAATTACACGAATATAATTCTATTAATAGAATTTTGAGGACCGACGTCATTAACACATTCAGTGATAGTCATTTTTGTATTGTTTTAGTATCCAAAACTCAGTAGGGGAGGTGGGGCAGATTGATGCAACAACATTCAAAGTTACATTTCAAGTGATAAAAGCTACTATATTACTCTTTTTTAAGCTTAGTCTATTACTTAATATAAAAATAGAAATATTAAAACCTGTATAAGTCACAAGATAACATATATTTTACGTCTTAAATGAAAAATCGGTTTTGCATCATTCTGCACCATTCATGCGGGTCATAGATACATAGCTTGGGGCACTTTGGTACACGGGGAAATAGATAATTCAGAAGACTTTCATATTTTTATTTCTTTTATTATAGAGAGATCACAATGTGTCCTTCGTTATTGAAAATTTTTAAGGTCTTTCTCGTTATTTTTTAACAAAATAAAGGTTGGCAATCATTGCACATTCTAATTAGCAAGGCAACGAAACTAGCAGATAAAATGTATGTAAAACATATTATTGCATAACATATTGTAATGCGTATGATTTTATTGCACGTTGTATGCATTTAAAACTACGTCTCTAAAATAAACACTTGCCTTGTGTTCCTCATTTGGAAAAACGAAAACACCCAGGACCCAATAAATTCTTTACCGTTTTCAGTTCTTTCGCTTTCGGGTTTATTAATTTGATTTGTCCTTTTCTTTCTTCATTACTTCGGACATCACAGTATAATCTTTTCTCGTCTATATTGCTTCTATTAATCTTTACTAAAAACATTTAAAACATAAAAACCTTATATGAGATGAAAGTATTCGGAGGCACTTTAATACATTGTTGGGGCACATTCATATAGTATTGGGGCAGATTGATACGTAGGTATCAATCTGCCCAAGCTTTACTGTTTTAATGTGCTCCAACAGACTTAAAAAATTGAAGACTACAAATTAAATCGCTTTAATTATTCAAAAAAAAAAAGCTAATAACTCGTAATCCTTGATGTCTTAACTTACCTTATGTTTGTATAGATATTTACGTAATGCCACCGATAATCGCCAAAACACTTAAATTGCAAGTATTTTTTTAGTTTTATTTTTTAGCCGCACTGGATACCCTTCCTTTCATGTCAATCGCAAACGGCTAACTAGTCGCGCGTGCGGCCTCGGCCGTTGCACTCACACATGTATAGACCCTTTTTAGTCATGTGACCACTCGGATACATTTAGTCGCTTATGAAATACGCTTGGTGCATCAATGTGCCCCTTGTAACATTGTGCCCCGCCTCCCCGTATAGCTCAATTTTTTTTTCTGCTAAAAGTTTAAAAAATCCTCAAAATAATGACCGACGGCCGTAAATAGGACATTGACAAGTAATATATATTTTTGTCGTATTTTATCTACTAACCATTAAAGAGTAAAATGTATTTTAAAACACCTGATTTAGGGTTAATGTCGGAGAACCCAGCCTTAAACTTGGTTTGTTTCGCAACTGCACATCGGGTTTTGACGAAGCTTTTAAGATACCGACCTTGGCCCTAATTATGCGCACCAAATCCTGTCAGAATCTCAGGTTTTGGTGCGCGTAACATAATAGGCATATCCCAAGGGTATTTAAGGTCTGTTGTCCGATAAGCGGGCAATTCAACATACGGCTAAGCCGAGGGGTCACGTTAAGCATTAAATTTAAATGTCTAGTACTAACAGCGAAACTTTAAAAACAGTGTATTAGATACCTGGTGGTAAGCCTGGCTTCCTTAGAAATGTTCCAAGATCATTTATGTTTGTAATTATTTAAAATATTACATTATTACTTACTGCAATTATTAGATAAAATAAATGAAAGTTTGTTTCCAGTTTTTGCGTATGATTTTAATAAATTGACATTTCTCTGTTTTAGCAATAAACTATTTACAAAGTACATCAAATCAATGTAACAGAATACAACAGTGATCGTCACATTATAATATACAGCTTACACTAGATATTTAGCGCCTCTGCAGGAGAAACGGATTTTCACTGGTGAACAGGCCGTTATGGTGCCAAAAATTCGTAAAAGTACGGCTGATTCAGGCGTGGGTCACACAGAAAGGACGTGCGGCGAGAGCGCGGAAAAGACGCGACGCGTTGCATAGTGTCTCAGACCAGTCCTTGCTCTGTGCTCTGTGACTATACTACGCGTCGCGTTTTTTCAGCGCTCCTGCCCCACGTCCTTTCTGTGTGCCCGACGCCTTACATTACTTGCAAATTCATCGGTAGAGTGCGCAGAAGGTCGTTCTAGGCGTTAGTTCTACGAAATTCGATGCGTCTCATCAATTATAGTGAAGCACTCGCTTTTCAGTTATGTAAACCGGGTCTTCTAATTAAGTGCGGACGGGATGTTGCAGAAAGGTCCGGTAGAACTTAAGGGGCTCGAAGAGGTCCACTGGCAACACTAACGAACAAAAATCATAATAGGTATCTTCATTTACAGATCGTCTTTGCAAAATGTGTCGTTCAATTCTTTCAATTGATTTTAAGACCCACGAACGAGAACCTAGAATGAATAACCTGGACGAGATAGCATTTTTGCAAGAAACGGCCGTTTTGAGCGGCAAGGTTTTAAACACAAATTTTTGCTAAAATAAAAAATTTAAAAGTATATGAAAAATATTTGTGTACTCTAACCGTATTGGTAAAGTTTCATTGCGATCCGATATATCGTTTGTGAATAAAAACCAAACTACGTCTGTATGGGAATTGCTCCTTGAGGGGCTGCCTTAAGTACCACCTGACCTTTCTCCAAAACCCCGTATAATCATGTATCTTTGAATTGAAGTTTAGCATTAAATATAAATTGGTACAAAGAATTGCTATCCTTATCAGAATACGGAATTCTTTATAAGGCCGCCACAGACGAACCTAATATATATATCATATAATATATATTACAGCTCAACTTATCTCGATATATTTTCCCTAGTAATCTGCGAAAGACCACAGACAGAGGTATTATATATATCTTTATGACGTCACCAAAATACGTCAAGATATACATCTCGATATATTTTGGTAAGGACGACAGCAGACCGAGCGAGGGTAAAAATATATATTATAGTATTGGTCGCTTGCTATACTATAATATATATATATATTTTTTTTTACGTAGCCTCGTTTGTGTCCCACTGCTGGGCAAAGGCCTCCCCCAACTCAGACCAGATGTTTCTGTCTTGTGCCACCTCAGGCCACTCCGGCATGTGTCGGTCGAGGTCGTCTCGCCAACGTCTTCTTGGCCTGCCTCTCCTGCGACGACCGCCTTGTGGCACCCACTCAGTGGCAAGTCTCGCCCACCTATCCGGGTGCATTCTACTGACATGCCCTGCCCAGTTCCACTTCAACCTTGCAGTCTGGACACCCACATCAGCTATGCGTGTTTTTGAGCGTAACGTAGTGTTGCGGATATGGTCAATCCTTCTGATGCTCAACATGCTACGCTCCATAGCTCGCTGGCAAACCTTGAGCCTGGACTTCTGTTCTTCGGTCAATGACCAAGTCTGGGAGCCGTAAGTGAGGACGGGCAGGATGCACATGTCGACGAGTCTCCGTTTCAAGGAAAGCGGAAGGCTTCCTTTCAACAAATCCTTCATGGACCAGTAGCACTTCCAGGCGTTTTCGATACGGCGGTTGATTTCCTCGCCTTGCCTGTTTTCGAAGCTTACTATCTGGCCCAAGTAGATGTACTCGTCGACATAGTGTATCTCCTGCCCATCGACCTCAACTTTGCTTTTTCGACCGTTGGTCATGACTTTGGTTTTAGACCTGTTCATAGAAAGTCCCACCTCAAGGCTTGCTATATACTATAATATATGTCTCGGTATATTAATATACGGCAAAACTTAGACATGTAAGCCTTTAATGTATTTTATCTACACTCATATCATAATCTTCAAATTAAGAATTCAAAGGTAAACACATATTGACAGGCTTTAAACAATATATAACTTTAAAGAACATAAAAAAAAAGTGTAATATAAAGTTACATTAAAGGTCAGATTTTTCACTTTATGTTACTCGCCAAGGCTCGTTTTTTAAAATCTCGCTCGTGTTTTAATAACCCTCATTATGTGACAGTCACGTAAACTACTATTGTTTTCTGGTGTGTACAATAAAGTGTTCTAATCTAATTAAAGCTACGTCTGTGACGGGCTTTACATATAAAAAGATTGTTTTGGCACACGGAACATCAACGAAACGTTTTTTTAAGGTGTTCAAAATAGCCAGTAGAAATCCATTTCGGCTGTAGTCAGCGAGTAATTAATTCCTAAGAATTTATTATAATTTTATTATTTACTTATATTTTTGAGGGCACTTCACCTACGCACCACTTAATTTTCTCATTTTCCTGGTCCTTCGAGTCGGACATACATCTACCCTAACATCTTAATCTACATGTTTGAATGATACAACATTGCGTAAAATTGTCACCCGTAAACAAACATTTAAATTATTACATAAATCCTACTCTCACACATACTCGTTGACTGGGTACCGCTTGACCATGCCGCTTCCTCCGGCATGGTCTAGCGAACCTAAGTGGGTTCGATTCTCACTGGGGGCCTTTTATGCAAACGTACTACATTTCTACATTTGTACAAATGTCCTCAGTCTGGGTGTATTTCCATGTTTATGATGTCCGCGCCTAGTTATCGTAGCACAGAGAATCCCAGTTTGGGACCAGGACAAGTGACTGTGTTAAGTGGAAGTTATTATTTATCCATCATGTATGTATATATTATGTATGTACGAGGGATGTTGAAGATTTAGTGAGAATCAGGTATGAACACCTTCGATAGAGTAAAACAAAATACTGTCAGGCATGGAGGTGCCAGGTGCCAGTGCTCCAGGTGTGGAGTTTCTTTGTTAGCTTCTGCTCCGCATAATCTATTAATTGTGAAACTAATAGCTTTGTCGTTCATTAAGTAAACATTTTGTTTTTATACTGAATAAAATTTTTTGACGTTTGATGCTCTTTTGTTTTTTCAATCATAGAAGGTTCTTACTTGTGTTCTGCCGCAACGAGTAATCGAAAATGGAGAAAATTTAAGTTCGCGCGGTAATTAAATATCTATGTTTGAAAATTTTTACTACGGAACAAGTACATAAATCAAGACTTGCAAGATACGTTATGGGTGCTCCTACTTATTCTACGGTTGCGCGTTGGTGTGCTGAGTCTAAGAGGGGAAGAACATACACTAATGACGACTAGCGCTCAGGGCGCCCTACGACTGCAGTAACTAAAAAAACTGTTGTGCGGATCGTTATACTACCGTTCGTTTTATAGGTGAAGAACTAAAGATTTCACTTCAGAAAGTGTTAGCATGCTAACGTCCGAACAAAAACGAACCAGGCTGAGAATTTTACAAAGCTGTTTGGAACTGTTACAAGATCCTGACCGGTTTTTTGGCTCGATTTCTAACTTACTATGGATGATACATGGCTTCACCATTACGACCCTGAAACAAAAAAAACAATCCATGACTTTGAAGAGATCATCATCACCGACCCCTAAGAAATTCAAGACCGTTCCATCCGCCGCCGCAAGATCATGGGTTCTCTTTTTTGGGACAGCCAAAGGGTGATTAATGAATACGTCAGTCATGGACATTTCGGATCATAAGGTTTATGGAGCCACTATTACGGGGAATATGTACGCAGAACAAATCAAAAAGTTGCGTGATGAAATAGGCGAACAACGGCGTGGCGAACCCGCTAAAGTTGTTTTGTTTCATCAAGATCATCGCCCCAGCGCACAAGTCCAAAGTTGCGATGGCTGCCATCATGGCTTCGAATTGGTAGAATATCCTCCATATTCTCCAGACCTTGCTCCTAGTGACATATCTATTTCCAAGATTGAAAGAATATCTAAGAGGCCAGAAATTCCACGATGATGATACAGTGATCACCGCAGTACAAGGTTTTTTAGAGAATCAAGTTGAAGATTTTTTTAATAAAGGAATTTAAGGTTTAGAAAAAAGATATGCTAAACTTTAGTTTCTCGTACACTAACACGCTGTTAATCTACTGTTAACAGCTGTCAATTGACCAAACTGCATACAAAAAAAAAAACCCACTGACAGCTGTTAACAGTAGATTAACAGCTTGTTAGTGTACGAGAAACTGGGGGTAAGTGTATTACAACTAAAATGTGACTATGTTGAAAAATAACATTTAGTAAAAGTTAATTGCTTATTCAATCTCACTACTTATTGAACCCTCCTAGTATGTATGTATGATTCCATGTATGCAGTGTACGAGTAAATGTTGAGGAATGGACTGTATAATGAAAGAAAACTGATGAAAACGGGTAAAACGAAGTATAATAGGAAAATATCAGAATAAATGGGCAATGAGATGGTGACAGCAAGAATATTACAAAGATGAGTGACATGAGAGAGAAAAGTCAATAAAAGGAAAAATATAAAAACATCATAAAATATGATTCCAAGGAGTCTTCAACATCCGTATCGCGAGTCCTTAACCCTTAATAAGGCAAGGGGAAATTATTTCCCACCACGACGTTTTTTTTTTAAAGTAAAATATTGTCTACAAATCATTTGCAGTGAACGAATGAACCACTTACCACAGATTATTAGGACTTTTTTTTCTTTTCCTGGCAAAACTTTTTGCCTTCCAACCTTTGACTTATTTTTTTTATGTCAAAGAGTCGGTGGGAGAATTTTGAGTAAACAAAGCGGTGATTTTTCTGACGGTCCGAAGAAAAAACGAGTTTTTGTTCTACAAAAAATCCTGTAAGAACAATTTGATTGCTCTGGTAAAAGGTCTATTCTGATGGTGTTTTATGTGTGTTTTCAAAGGCAATGTAATAAACCATAGACTCAAAAATTGCAAATTTATAGGTGGGAAATTATTTCCCCTTGCCCGATAAGTTCATGATTTTTTTTATTGCTAACTAGCTACTGCACCCGACTTCGTTTGCATTTATTTGGTGTTATGTTTTTGCCAATAGTTGTCAGACACAATTTTTTTGTTGGTGGCAAGCACTTGCATTTATTATTCATCTCACCTGTTTATTTCTTCTATTTATTCGTTCTAACACATGCACGTTTCACATTTTTATCTCTGTCGCACGCTTTTTTATTTACCTTCATTTTTTCCTAGTTTTATAAGCGTAATAAAACATTTTTATTATTCTAAATTGTTTTAATCTTCTAGTTTACACAAATTTTAATAATTTTACAAGAAATGTAAACCAAACCACGGGCTAGTGCTTGTATATGGAAATACTGAAACTGAGGCTAAAAGTAAAAAACCTAATCAGGCAAAGGGATATTATTTCCTACCCAAAAACCTAATGCGTAAACCTAATCGGGCAAAGGGATATTATTTCCCACCCAAAAAAAAAGCTACTCCCCCTATGAAAACCCCCCCTTTTTATATTTTTTCATATTCTAGAGTATCAACTTACCCTAAATCAATTTCAACTTTTTCTCTAACTAGCCTACTGGCTCGCGCCTTATTAAGGGTTAAAAATATGATTTATTTACTAGCTTACCGGGCAAACGTTGTTACGTCATATTCATTAGCCTACGACCTATTATCAGACCTACCAAATATACACAAAAAAAAAATCGCAAAAATCGGTGAAGCCGTTTCGGAGGAGTTCGATAACAAACACTCTGACACGAGATTTTTATATATTACATTACGCCAATTTTCACGCAATGTTATGCCACAAATTATTAAAATATTATTCACTCTTTCCATCCATCCAGGCACGATCTGAGCCTTCGGTACTTTCTACAATTTCCGCTGCGCCGCTTCGATGCCACTTCAAACAAAACACAGCATTGTTGGTGGCAACAAACGCATTTTTACTTTTACTTCTATTACAACCGTAATGATTTCGATACGAAAACTAAATGACATAGCAAGGACTCTAACCCTCCCCTAAAGGCGACTTGCGCCAAGTCACTGATAAGTAAGTAAATAGATAAAAAGGTAATCCTACTAATATTATAAACTAGCTGTCCCGAGGAACTTCGTACCGCCAAAGAATCCGTTTATACGATTCTTGCACGACGCCATCTTTTTTTAAAACACAACGTTCGCTCGCACGACGCCATCTAATTTAAACCCAATAAATAAATACCCTAGAATTGAAAAAGGGCCGTATAATTGGCGTACAGATAGGCGGATAGATACTTGATATTCCGGTGATGCGTTCCCGTGGGATAACATTTTAATGTTACCGTAAACTTTTTTCAGTTCGAACTCTGCGTTGCCATGGTAACAAGAATCGTATAAACGTATTCTGTGATAGCGGTATGAAGTTCGCCGGGACAGCTCGTCAGGGATAAATGAAAAGATTGACAAAGTTGTCACTCATACAATTTGTGAGGGGCGTTGCCTCCTCAACAATTGAAACCACCAGAAGGGATTTGCAGGATGTATTTGGTATGCGAGAAAATTCGTGTCAATAAGAACGAGTGACTTGAAAACCACTGACTCTTGACAGATGAGCCGCGCGGCGGCGGCGGGAACGTTCCGCCGGCCAGCACGCGTGAGGCGCGCGAACGCTCCATGTAGGATGCACTACAAATTTATCAGTGGATAGCTGTGCATGTGCGTAGCAAGGCACATGGCACAATACGTTTTCGTAAATAATTGTAATAAATCTACGTAATACTTGAACGGCCCCCAAGACGTTTTTGTACTTATTCACTTGATAGAGCTTACCCCTGCATGCTTGAACGGCCCCCAAGACGTTGTTCTACTTATTCACTGGATAGAGCTTACCCCTGGATAAACAGATAGATAGTGCAGTCACATAGAGTTGGCGCAAGCGGGCCTTAGAAAACAAAGTAAATGCTGTGATTCGAACCCACGACCGGTTCAATTATGTTCCCTACAAGCCCAGCCTAGCGGGAGTCCTGCGCGGGGTGCTGAGTCCCGGCGTGGCGATCTCCTGCTTCACAGGCACGTCGAGTTCCTTCAGCTTCTTGTCCTCAGCCATCTTCTCCTCGGCCATCTTCATCTCCTCCTCCATCCTTTGGAGGTGCACCGCGGCCTCTTTGCGCTTGTCGCGGTTGGATCTGCGGAGAACGGCGGGGGATGGTGAGCGGTGGTATGTTCGAGAAGAGTTGTTACATGAAAAGTTACAAGCAAACAAATGTCAACTCCACAGAACAATACTATTAGGAAGATATTATCGACTCAATAGAAAAAAGTGGGGTACTAAATTGACTGTAACGCCATCTAGCCCACAGAGCGGGAAATTTTAAATATTAGGGCGCGAAAAACCAAATTGGGTAAGATCCTCTTTACTTTTATACCAAGCTTAAAAAATCAAATTAATTAGCATCTTAATTAGTTTGTGTATACTTTGGGTGTCAATCTAGCTTACTATAATAATATCACAATATGTTTTATGAGTGTGACCTGTTTTACAAAACTAATAAACTCCATTCCACGAAGCGAGCTCCCAAAGAAAATTTCCCATTTGTTAATGCGTGTGATCTTCAATAGCCGAGCGAGTATTTGTTTCCCTAGGCGTTCGAGAACGGAGTATAAACAAAACTCACTTGCCGGTCTCCTTGACCGAGAAGAACATAGGTCCGAGCTCGGCCAGCCAGCGGCCGTCCACCGCCGTCACGCAGTGCATGTACTCCTGAGGGACAAACGATGCAGTTCAGTAATACATAGAACAATAGCCTTCATTTTCAGGGACATAGTTCAATAATAAATAATAACTTCCACTTCCATAATAACCTCCACACAATACAATCACTTGACCTGGTCCCAAAGTGCTACGGTAACCAGGCAAGGACATCACAAACACGAAAATACACCCAGACTGAGGCCATTTGTATAAATGCACAGCGGCCTTCAGTGGAAATCGAACCCACGACCTCTGTTTTGGTTGCTAAGCGCCTTAACGGCTAGACCAACGAGGCAGTCTAGTTCAATAATAAATAATAGGACATTGTTACCCTAGGGGTGAAAGTAACCCGAGGTAAACACTGTGCTTTTCATAACGAATAGGAAGAAAGTCAAAATAAAAACATGAATTAGCTAAAGAAAAAATAAGTGAATCGAAATCTGGATCTCAGTTCATCTAAAATAATATAAAATAAATTAATAAAATGTGTTTAATAATATACTTTAAGAAATATCTGCATTATTACTAACACTTCCGAAATAAAAATACTGAATTGAAAAAAACAATGAAGATCGGATTGCCGCTTTCCCTGCTAATTCTGTTATGTGGCCGGCCAGCTATTTAGCCATTATTTTTCATTCTCATCAATGAAAAATTTTTTTTCCTAAATCTATGTTATTTCAAAGAAATAGTTGAAAGTAAAGTCATTAAAAAAAAATATTCCTTAAGTGATTGAGTGGCCGTATAGAAAGTTGGAACATGGTCCAACAGAAATGTGAAAATAGGACTAGTTTTTTCCAATAATTTGACAGGACGTTGAAAACGATTCTCTCTAGGGCTGAAAAGTACTTTCAACCCGCTCCTCAGGCAACTTCAGACCTACTTTTCGAGTATGAATGATGAAATAGTAGATTGTACAACAAGGGCTTAAAGCGATCCATTTTTATCCAAGGCAATTGATATGAGGCAAATTTCGGACAACAAAATCGTCGTACAGTGAAAGAACATAAAAAATAACCAATTCCCGTCAATTTATTTTTTAATGTTTTTTTTTTATTTTTACCATGTGAATTAAGACTTAGATACTTGTTTTCTGCCAAGTCATAAAAACATTTCGGCGCATTTTTAAACAATAACCAATTACTATTTTGATATCATTAATTTAATTATAGAAAACGTACGGAATTCAAATAATTATAGCAAGAATAAAATAAAACAACAAGTTTCAGTATTCTACGAAATTTTACTGCTTAAATGTAAAAATGAACGAATGAAATTAGATTACATTCCAATTTTGTAAATAAAGAATTACAGAAAAAAAAATTCATGCACCGAGTTCATTTGCATATTTATAATTGAGCTTGTGGTGCTCACTTTGTTATTCACAGTGAATTGGTGGCACGTTCTTACTGACAATTATTGTGAATGAATGAAATTTAATGGCTTTCTTTATTTATTTACCTAATAACCCGTTAAATGTATAATTATGAATTTGTGACGGATAAAGTACTTGGCGAATCTTACCTTGCTGGTCACCATGAATTCGAAGCGCTTTCCCTACTGCTAGCTGATAATGATAAATTAGTAATTGTTACCTTGCTAGTCATCATGAGCTCGTGGTACACGACGGGGGTTCCCCAGGCCGAAGAGCGTCGAGGTGGGGTGCAGGTGCATGTACCTTGCTAGTCATCATGAGCTCGTGGTATGCGATCATAGTGAGTTCGTGCTTGTGTCGCACAAACTACTTACTTTACTAATCATAGTGAGTTAGTGAGGCTTACTTGGCTGCTTATAGTTAGTTTGTGACGCTTAGCTGATTATAGTGAGTTTGTGACGCTTACTTGGCTGATATATTGAGTTAGTGGTGCTTACTTGGCTGACCGTAGTGAGTTTGTGATGCTTACTTGGCTCACCATAGTGAGTTTGTGACGCTTGGCTGACCATAGTGAGTTAGTGACGCTTACTTGGCTGACCATAGTGAGATTGTGACGCTTACTCGGCTGATCATGGATTGTGATGCTTACTTGACTGATCATAGTGAGTTTGTGACGCTTACTAGGCTGATCATAGTGAGTTTGTGACACTTACTTTCCTAATCAAGGTGATTTTGTGACTCTAACGCTCGGTTTCTAGAAGAGCGATCAAATGTTAATCTCACGTCAAGCTAATTTCAGCCAATCACGTGCCGGTATTTTGAATTAATCTTAGATTAATCTCTTGTTACATTTGAACACTCTTTCAGAAACTGAGGCTTACTTTGCTGGTCATCGCGAGCCTCATGAGCGACCGTCATTAGTCCTTATTCCTACTAAGTTGGTCACGTAGCTGCTCATCGTAAGTTAGCAAAGGTTACCTTGCTGGTCATCATCAGCTCGTGGTACACGACGTAGTCCGGGGAGTTCCCCAGGCCAAAGAGCGCGGAAGTAGGGTGCAGGTGGCAGGGCATGCCCGTGCGGCAGTTCACGTACTCGCCGATGCCCTTCAGGCGGGCCGCTTGTTGGAAATATGCTGCGGGACAATATGTTATAATAAAAAATAAACAAAACTTCCACACAACACAATCACTTGACCTGGTCCCAAACTAGGATACTAGGTTATAAGATAACTAGGATAGGATTTGGTGTACTGTCGGCATTGGCATGTGCACCAACTTTGAGAAAACATCTCCAAACCTGCAGCACGAATGTGTGCAAATGCATTGCCTTGTTTTTATTCAATTATAGTCAGTTTGTGCGTTGCCGTAGGTATTGACTATCGGTACATCGAGGTGCTGAAGTGCTTGTACAACAACGCCACCATGTCAGTCCGAGTACAGAAGCAGGATTCGGAGGCATATAGTAGTCATGGCAGAAACGATGGAAGACCTCGGCATAATGCTCGAAGACCTCAGTCGAGTTTCCCAACGTGTGGGCCTTAAAATGAACATGGACAAAACAAAGGTCATGTCGAACGCCCGTCTTTTGCCCACCCCAATAACATTGGTGAACTCGACTCTCGAAGTTGTAGACGAATACGTCTATTTAGGACAAACAGGCCAACTTCGCCGGTCCAACTTTGTGAAAGAGGTCAATCGTCGAATCCACCTCTGGGAACCCTGCACACCTGCTCGGAATTTTTCTACGAGATCTAATCAGAAATGATGAGATCCGTAGACGAACGAAAGTCGTCGACATGGATGTAAGTTGGCAGTGGGCGGGGCACATAGCACGTAGAACTGATGGCCGATGGGGCCGAAAAGTTCTCGAATGGAGACCACATATCGGCAAGCGCAGCGTAGGACGACCAGCCACAAGATGGACAGATGACCTCATCCAAGTGGCAGGAAGGCGCTGGATGCAGGCCGCTTCCAACCGATCATCATTCAGCCACAAGAAGTCTACTGCTGGACATAGGCCTCCTCCATGACTTCTTGTGGCTGAATGACGATGATTCAGTTTGTCGTCAAGATCCTAGTTTTAATTATTAATTCTCCGCCTACACCAGCAACAGACAGTCTACGCTCAAATCATCTACAGAAATATATCGAGCGAAAGTGCGGACGTCTCAGCCGGACATTTGACCAAATAGGGGACGTATTAGCAAAGGGCAAGAAAAGTACCCAAAGCCGGCGTGCGCGCATGCAACGACTAACGAATGTTGATGAAACGAAAGAGGTCTGTCAGGATCTTGGCAAGTGGCCAACCCTGGTCTACGGTAACCCCTCCGGGATAAAGGCGTGAGTTTATGTAATTTGGTGTACACGAAATACGATACTAGATGATACTAGGCGTATGAAATATCGTATGAAGTATTATGTCAGGAAAAGAGAAAATTCGTAGTTCATTGGCTGCCCTCTATTGGTTTAGTACCTAAGCAGACACACCTTCGCACGGTGTCCCAGTCGGCCCCGCAGGAGACCCTGCAGTATGTCCCAAGCCTCACCCGAGCAGACACATTTCCGCACGGTGTCCCAGTCGGCACTGCAGGAGACCCTGCAGTATGTCCCAAGCCTCACCCGAGCAGACACATTTCCGCACGGTGTCCCAGTCGGCACTGCAGGAGACCCTGCAGTATGTCCCAAGCCTCACCCGAGCAGACACATTTCCGCACGGTGTCCCAGTCGGCACTGCAGGAGACCCTGCAGTATGTCCCAAGCCTCACCCGAGCAGACACATTTCCGCACGGTGTCCCAGTCGGCCCCGCAGGAGACCCTGCAGAATGTCCCGAGCCTCACCTGAGCAGACACACTTCCGCACGGTGTCCCAGTCGGTCCCGCAGGAGAGCAGCGGCAGGCGCTGCTGCTGCAGTATGTCCTTCAGCTGCTGTCTAACCTCGCGCACTTTGCGCATCGCTTTGGCGTGGACGAAGTGCTCCGTGCACCATTGCGTCGAATAGCTGGGGAAATGACCTATTCATTAAAAAATGTAATAAAATAACCAACAGCTTATAATCAAAATTCTATTTTTTTTTAATCCAAAGTAGCACAGAAACTGCGACTTAAACAACGTTACAAGTTAAGTTATAAGTCGTTACAACTCTCATACAAATTATTTTTTCCAGTTGTTAAGAAATTTACATAATTACACACTGAAATTATATCTATCTGCATAAATTAAGATTATTATCTGCGCCAATTTACATTTCCTTGAAAAAAAAAAACCGTAGTTTAGTGCTAAAATGAAATTGATATTGTTTGTATGAACTAAATTGTCGATCTCATTTTAGCTTATAAAATACTGTTTTTTCAAGAACATATAAATTAGCGCAAATGAAAGTCTAAATTAATGCAGATACACATAACTTCAGTGTATAATTATGTTAATTATTTAACAACTTTGGAAAAATAATTTGTATGGGAATCGTCCCACCTTAAACCATTAGTCTTTTCAGAGTCCTTAGTTAACAGAGTTTATATAAATATTCTAAAACCCGGAACTCATGCATTGAACTGGCTTTAATTCCAGACATCATAATCAAAATCAAAATCAAAATTTTTATTCAAAATAGCACAGAAACTGCGACTTAATGAACGTTACAAGTTAAACTAGGTGTCCATTTCAAAATCTAGATCATTTTGGAGAAAAAATGGACAAAAAAACTCCAATAATAATAACTTCCACACAACACGATCACTTCTCCTAGTCCCAACAAGGATACCCTGCGTTAAGGTACGAAGCAGACAAGAGCGTCACAAACATGGAAATATACCCGAACTGAGGCCATTTGTACAAATGTACGGCGGCCCCAACTGGGAATCGAAGCCACGACCTCCGGCTATCATGTCGTACGTTATACCGCTAGACCAACGAGCCAGTCTGACAACCCGACTGGTGAACATTACCACTAAGAAGGCGGGACCAACCTAGGTACCTCGTAATGAGTTACATTGTTAAATTTTGGTTGATGATTGAAATGATTCGATTAAGGTCTTATCTGTCAAAATCTGATCATTGGTTAAGGAGTTACGATGGAACTTAGAATCGGACATACTTACATACCCACATACACACGGGCCAAACACATTACCCTCGTTTCGGGCTTCGCCGCAGTCAGGTAAACAGCCGAAAATGAACTGTGTTTTAAAACCGCTTCAATCAAACAGCCCGTACCGTCCACTTCTGGACACAGGCCTCCCCCCTCCCCCGCAGCACGTCTCTTCCTTCCGTCCTCAGCCATTCTCATCCAGCCGTTGCCAGCAATCTGCCTAAGGAGCCTAATTAAGCGCACCAAATCCTATCGGAATCCAGACGTTCAATTAACTTGGAATTTACTAAACGATTGGAATCATTCAGGATTTAGTGCGCATAAAATTATACCACCAAACAACCGTTTCAGGTTGAGCAACCTACCATAACTCGGTTATTTAGGCATGTATGATTCATATACCTCTGAAACTATTATTTTGTATGTTTGTACGTCTACTCCTTTCGTTAGAAGGCGACTAAGGAAATAAATTACCAGGAGACGGGCAGCAGCGTTTCCCTGAGATTCCAACCGCGTACTGCGATCGCCAACCCGCCTGCCGAGCGTGGCGATTAGGGCAAAACTCTTCATGGTTAGAAAACCATGAGGGAGGCCTATGTCCTGCAGTGGGCGTCAGATGGCTGATAATGATGATGTCTACATCCTTTTGCGATGCTTTTCCTTTTCTGGACTACCAGTCCATCCAAAGGTTGTCTGGAAGAGATCACTTTTAGTGATAAGGCCGCCATCTGTATACTTAGGTTAAGAAATATCTGCATCATCATCATCATCATCATCATCATCATCTGCCTACGCTTGTCCACTGCTGGATATAGGCCTCTCCTATTGCACGTCACTGAGCACGGTCATCCATCTCATCCAGCTCTTGCCAGCCGCCTTGCGAAGATCATCGCAAGGCGGCGCGTAATTATCGTGTAATATCTGTGTAATTTCCATTTTTATGTATAATAAAGTGTTCTCTATCTAACCTAACCTAATGAGCAATAATATTTTTCGAGATCAGGCGTCTCACGAGCGTTGTTTCTCCAAAACCTAGGAACTTCCAACGGCAAACTCACTTGTTGGCCTTCCACTGGTTGTAAAGATGCAGCAGCGTGAGATGGTCGGACTCGGGAACCTGGAACTTCTCCTTGACGGCGTCAGCCTCGTCCTCGCGACCCTGAGGCCGGTAGAACACCGACGGCACTGACAGCATCGACACTGGAAGATGTTTGAAAATGCTTGTTTTAAATTGCACAACTTTAATTCATATTCTTTGGCGTCACTCATATCAAAACGACACGAAATCCTACAGCTCGACGTGGAATAGTGGAGAGCAGCCTTCCGTGTAAATACTGGAAATAATAAAAAAATATTAATTACCAAGATGTTCGACAAGGCTAATTCATCCTTTACCAGAAACAGGGCCACAAAAATGTGCAAAGCACAGTTTGTATACAAAGGACTATGCTATACCATTGAAAACCGGCCAAGTGCGAGTCGGACTCGAGCACCGATAGTTCCGTTCTTTATTATTTGTCGTTAGGATATATAATGAGTCCCACAATCATGCCAAGTTTCATATACATAGTGTAATTAATATTAAGGAGGAGTCTCCGGTCTCATCTATGACGAGCACTTCGGCGCTGCAGGATGCAGAATCAGGTCTCCGCAAAGACGATGAGCATGTGGTGTGTCTGGTCTCTAAGGACAATCTTTAAGAAGAGTCTCCAGCCTCACCTATAACGAACACTTCGGCGCTGCATCCTATCTCCACAAAGACGGTGAGCATGTGAAGTATCTGGTCTCTAAGGACAATCTTTAAGAAGAGTCTCCAGCCTCACCTATAACGAACACTTCGGCGCTGCATCCTATCTCCGCAAAGACGGTGAGCATGTGAAGTATCTGGTCTCTAAGGACAATCTATAAGAAGAGTCTCCAGCCTCACCTATGACGAGCACTTCGGCGCTGCATCCCATGTCGGCGGAGACGATGAGCATGTGGCACTGCGGCGGGTCGAGCGGGAACTCGGCCATCTGGCGACCCAGCGCCGTGAGCGCGCCCGTGCCGTCCAGGGCGCCCAGGATCCACAGCTGGTACATCGAATTCAGGATCGTGTCCTGGGAGAACGGGTTTGGGTTATAAAAATAATGCTTACTGAATGGCTGGCGGCCACAGCGGGTAGAAAGAACATTGGACTCAGAAGTGAGAGACCCAAGTTCGATTCCCAGTGCGGGCATGTACCTACGACTTTGTTTTCTAAGTTATATACATTTGTGAAGTTATAGTAGCAACACCATTCGCTAACCGTGAAGGGAAACATTGTGAGGAAACCTGAGTGTCTGAGCTATTCAAATACCTCAGCGCCAATACGCGGTGGGCATGCGTGGTGATTAAGCCTATACTTTCTCCCTGAGAGAAGGCCTGTGCCCTACAGTGGGACGTATATAGGCTGATTCTTGGCGCATTGGACTCTGATCCATGTAAATAGTAATACTAAGTACTAACATAGTTAAGTTTATAATTGTTACTAACTCCCTTTTGTTTTTGTTTGTTTTTATATGGACCTAAATTGTCTGAAATAAATGATATATTATTATTATATTATTATTATGATAACAGTTACCTGTGGCGGCGGGTCCATGAAGTGGAAGGCCAGCAGGTCCTCGACTCCAAGGCTCTTCAGCAGCAGCACTGTGTTGGCCAGGTTGGTGCGCTGAAAGACAGGCTTTTATTTAATGATTTTGTCGAAAATACGGTCCCAAAACTATATAGGTGATGTCTCTACTCCCTATTTCAACAAACATTTTCTACACTTAATTCTCGTCCACGGCTGGACATAGGCATCCACTTCATTCTATCCTCGCCCACCCGCATCCAGCCGCTGCCAGGAATCTGCCTCAGAACGGCGGTCTATTCAGCTGGTGAGCGTCCTACGCTGCGTTTGCCAGTTCGTAGTCTCCACTCGAGAATCTATGTACCTCATCGGCTGTCGGTTCTTCGCCAGATGTGACCAGCCCACTGCCACTTCAACAAGTGTACAATATTTACCTGCATCTCGGGCACGGTGGAGTGTAGTATGTGGTCTCCACTCGAGAATCTTTGTACCCTATTGACTAATGGTTTTCCGGCAGGTTTGAGCAGCGCACTGCCATATGCCAGTTCAACAAGTGTACAATATTTACCTGCATCTCGGGCACGGTGGAGTGTAGTATGTGGTCTCCACTCGAGAATCTTTGTACCCTATGGACTGATGGTTTTCCGGCAGGTTTGACCAGCGCACTACCAGTTCAACAAGTGTACAATATTTACCTGCATTTTGGGCACGGTGGAGTGTAGTATGTGGTATCCACTCGAGAATCTTCGTACTCTATGGACTGATGGTTTTCCGGCAGGTTTGACCAGCGCACTGCCAGTTCAACAAGTGTACAATATTTACCTGCATTTCGGGCACGGTGGAGTGTAGTATGTGGTCTCCACTCAAGAATCTTTTTACCCTATGGACTGATGGTTTTCCGGCAGGTTTGACCAGCGCACTGCCAGTTCAACAAGTGTACAATATTTACCTGCATTTTGGGCACGGTGGAGTGTAGTATGTGGTATCCACTCGAGAATCTTCGTACTCTATGGACTGATGGTTTTCCGGCAGGTTTGACCAGCGCACTGCCAGTTCAACAAGTGTACAATATTTACCTGCATTTCGGGCACGGTGGAGTGTAGTATGTGGTCTCCACTCGAGAATCTTTTTACCCTATGGACTGATGTTTTTCCGACAAGTTTGACCAGCCCACTGCCAGTTCAACAAGTGTACAATATTCACTTCTATCTCGAGCACTGTCGAGAAATGGTGAACGTCCTACGCTGCGTCTACCAGTTCGAGAACCTTTGCGCAACATCAGCTATCGGTTTTTCGGCAGATGTGATCAGCTCACTCCCACTTCAACTAGTGTATCTCGGGCACTGTCAAGTGTAGAATGCGGTCTTCACTCGAGAAGCTTCGTACCCCCATTGACTGACGTTTCTCCGGCAGATGCGACCACTTGAACAGCCTACTGTCACTTCAAAAAGTGTACCAAGTAAGTGTTTGTAGTGTGGTGTGTTTCTGTGTGTGTGTGTGTGTGTGTGTGTGTGTGTGTGTATTTACCTGTATCTCGGGCACGGTGGAGTGTAGAAGCTCCTGCGAATACTGTCGCTCGGTGTAGAGGCAGAAGGCTTTGCCCGGCCCTGTGCGACCGGCGCGACCCGCCCGTTGGCGCGCATTGGCCTGGCTCACTGGGTAGATCTGCCAACAAAATAATATAACAATAACTTCCATACAACACAATCACTTGTCCTGGTCCCAAACTAGGATACCCTGGCACCAGGCAGGCAAGGACATCACAAACATGGAAATACACTCAGACTGAGGCCATTTGTACAAATGTACGGCGGCCCCCAGTGGGAATCGAACCCACGACCTCTATTTTGGTAGTTAAGCGCCTTAACGGCTAGACCAACGTGCCAGTCGAATAAATAAAAAGGTTACATTGAAAAGTAGTCTATGTGCATTTGCACACAAAATCAAAAAATACTATACATACAATAGTAACTACAGTAAAAAAAAAAACTAACACAACGAAGCAAAAATTTACACAGTGAAACATAGAAAACATTTTTATGTTTACTAAGGATTTTCAAAAATATCTTGTTCTTCTTTTTTACGTACCGTCTCCTATCGGAGGTTGGCAACCCATAATTCAGCTATCTTGCCTTTCGAGGCTGCCCACAAAAAAAAAAAGAATTGATGTTATTTTCGAATCAGTATTAAGTCATAGACATATTCCCCGTGTTTCTTCTACATGGAGCCGAGTCCAAAATACGTAATAAAAAATTAAACGCGTTTGAGATGTGGGTGTACACCCGGATGCTTAGAACTTGCTGGGTTCAAAGGGTCTGGAGGTCTACCGTGCTACATAGAATAACGAAGACGATAGCAGAGCTCCTTAACACCGTGACGAAACGGAAGCTAGAGTATTTTGGACACGTAATGCGTGATCGTGGCGAGTGGCAAGCCCTGGTCTCTGCCCAATGGAGAGGAATGCAGAGACAAGGGTTTGAGTTTATTACGACCCAGGTCTTGGATGTTTACATGTTTGTGATGTCGTTGTTTCTGGTTCCCACGTCACAGGGTATCCTAGTGTGGGGCCAGAAGCAATGTATGTGCCTGTATGTAAATGTTTATGTTTATGCATCAGGGCGTGCGTTTATGAATGTAAACCGTAACAAGACCAAGTCAAGTATTCTTCAACTTATCATACAAACCAAGATTAAAATCTCTGTAGAATAAAAACAAACAGTTTCACCCACCTGCAAAGCGTCCATACCGATCCTGGGGTTGTACACTTTGAGCTTGCAGTAGCCACAGTCTATGACGAACATTATACCGTCGACCGTCAGAGAGGTTTCTGAAAAGAAAACGGCTCCGTTGAGTTTAATTATGTCACACAATCACACCTGCCGCATAACCGAGAACGGATGGGGAAAACAAATCGATTTACTTAAACTACTTAAGTAGACAGCTTAGGTAGTGTATAAACCGTCGAACGGATCGAGTTGTTCCAATTTTCCGAGAGATGTCGCTGTTACGTGCGGAGCGAATCCTACATCGCGCAAGCGTTTCCGTAGATTGTATAAGATATTATTGTAAGTAATTTTTTATGTGAGACTATTATGTATGGAGTTGTTTTGCCGAGATTAAACATACGTCGTTTTGTAATAAAACCGGTGTTTATTCTTGCTTCCTTTCGATACCCTGGTGCAGCAATTGTACAGGTAGTTTGTCTCCAAATCGATTTGTTTGTGTTCAGCGAAGTCTTCACAAATCCCTTGTACGGTTTCTAACTGGATTAAACATCAATGCTGCAAACAGTCTAACTTCAAGCCGAGCTCTTGAACACGAATGCCATAAATTCAATTAACTCATTAATTGCTTTAGTGCAGAGACGGATGGTCCATTTTCCAGACACCTCAAATTTTTCTATTCTCAGCTACAGTTCAGTCGCCAACGGCAATAAGCATTGTAAATAGATAGATAGATAGATTAATTATTTATTTTATAAAATTGTGTACACAACACGGAACGTAAAATAGAACGCTCGCCTGCGGCTCGGGTCTTAAACTTCTGCGATATCGGCCTTTCTTAATTTTACGGCCCTAGTTATGTAATGTACTATATTGTCTATTAGTCAGGCCACTGCAATGCAGAAAAGTCTGGCTTTTATTAGACTTCTTATATCTATCGTTCCGTAACTTCCAGTCAGAAACGAGCGAGCGAGATCAGACTGATTTTTACGACTCAAAAGTGCGGCTTTTAAATAGGTGTTTTATTAGATACTAAAGTCCTTTATTTTAATTTTCTTGGCCGGTTTTTTTAACGGGTACGTCTGGCTTTTCGGTCGTGTCTAATTTGTTTACCGGCGATGTTGGTGGCCACAATGCACTTCCTCTGGCCAGGCGGCGCGCGCTGGAAGATCTTGGCTTGCAGGTCAGCTGGCAGCTGCGAGTATATGGGCAGCACGGCGAGCGCAGGCGCATTGTCGATCTCGGTCAATCGCTCTGTGAGGACCTGGAATCACAAATATAATAAAAATAAATAAAAATTTACATTGTGCTTATTGAATGTCAAGGTACAATGTCAGTAGTGGAGAAAAAGCAGCGAAAAAAACTCCACTGACCATCTTTTCTCCAAACCTTTTAAGTCAAGATAAGTTGGTACGAGTACCTACCTAACAAGATCCCATGAGTGCGATGAACCACTGGCAATGCTAAAATATTAGTCACTATTCTTACAAAGTAGGAAAACACTAATGCTGCGGCCAGACATACGGATAGCACCGTTCACGAGCATAAAGCAGGGGTAATCTATCGCCCCAATCTCAACCATGTGGAAAATCCGCATGTGCCATTTCGAAATATAATCAACGAAGATAATATACATAATTAACTAGGTAACATACATATCTAAGTAGCCTATGTGCCACTGCCGGGCACACGCATTTTCCTGAGGGAATGGGCTTAATCACTTCGCGTGAACACTGTGGATTGGGAAATATATAATATGCAAACTGATTGTTTACACCCGAAAGTGGAGGGATGTACTTGTCAAGATAAACTACTTATACTACTGAAAAAATTGATTTGACATTGGGACAATCCCAGGGGTGCCATAGATTCGAGTTGCTATTAAAAAAAAAAAATAATTGTATAGAATTCATAATTTGTTTGCCATTTTGAAGTTCTTACCTGACTGCGGCGGAGCCCAAAAGGAGGGTAATGTGTTTGGCTCGTATGTGTGTATGTCCAATTCCATAGAATGGGGAACATATTCCCCCTTTAACTCTAAGGAGTTAAGACCAATGATGGTCAGATTTTGGTTAAGACCAATGGTCGGATTTTGACGAATGAGATCTCAATCGATACGTCGTGTTTACGCGAATGTCATAGGCTACATGAAATCGGAATAGATATAAGAAAAATTAAACAAATCACTGAAAACATAAAATAAAAAAACCGAACCGGACCGGACGACTGGTTTCTTTCGCCTCATCAACATTCGCCATTCTTTCGGGATAAAAATAAAACACTCGTCTGTATAATTACCTCGCAGGTAACTTCGATGTCCTCTTGACCGGGCATAAATATCAGGACATCCCCCTCCTCGGGCTGCAAGTGGATTTGTAGAGCCTGCGAACAATTCACCTTGCGATAAGACAACAGAGTGTTTTATTGCACCGCAAGATTAGCGTAACCCGGTTATATTTGGCCTCGATTGCGGCGGCACAAAATTTGCTATAACCATTCTTGAACGTTTTTTTTTTCGTTTACTTTTGTCTTTTACGACAACTTTTGTTCTATTACTTTTTTTTGTGAGATTAATTTTTTTGTGATATCAGGCTTCACATATAATATACTAGCTGTGCCCGCGACTCCGTTCGCGTACATTTCGATTTTTACGAAGCAGCATTTGTATGGGGGCCACGTCTTATCATAACTGGAGCTAGAATTTAAATAGCCTATCCTGTGTCCCAGATGTCTATATGTTTTTATACCAAATTTCATCAAATTCGGATAATTGGTTTAAGAGTTATGGAGGAACATACATACATACACACATACAGAAAAAAATTCTAAAAATCGTGAAATTAGTTTCAGTATCATATATTGAGCCTATAAACACAATATCTCTGAAAACAAACTAACTTACTCCATGACCGACCCTTACAGATTTATTATTAGTATAGATAGATAGATAAGAGTATCGTGTCAGGGTGTCACAGTGTTTGTTATCGAACTCCTCCGAAACGGCTTCACCGATCTTATGAATTTTTTGTGTATATTTGGTAGGTCTGAGAATAGGTCGGCTAATTAACATGGCAAAACAACGTTTGCCAGGTCAGCTAGTAATCTTATAAAGCTTTACGTGCTCTACCAATATCACCAGTAAATTGTTGTTCTACATAAAAGAATGTCCATTCTATGGTGTTATTTAATATATATGAAATAACGGTCACTACAAGCACAAAAACCGCGAAAATTTCTTATTGTAATTTCTTCTCAAAAAATGGGAAATTGAACAAAAAAAAAATTAAAAAAGTCGTAAAACTAAAGCTGCTGTGACAAACTCTAACCGATATGGAATTTGCACGGATGTTTACTCGTTTATTTTTTAATTTTACAATTTTCAGATATGTTTTATGTCCGCATTTTGGAAAGAAGACTGTCGATAGATGGATAGATAGAATACTATTTAATGCATGTAATTGTACACCAGGAATTACATATGAGACTTAAACAATAATATTGTACAGTACAATGGGGAACTTGCATAATAAGAGAGGTCACGTTAAAAGATAAATAGACGTGGTAATTTTTTTTTTCTCTACGACTTACACTTTTCATAATATAACTTGTCGAAAAATCAATATAGTCACATGGACTCAAACTATGACGTCACAACTTGCACATAACGCTTTTATAATGAATGAATCGTCTCTTGATATTTGAGTTACCTCATAAAGTGTTTTTATGCATCTACACCCTTATAAGAAAACGATTAGAATTCAAAGAAAAAATTAAATTTAACAAGTTGTTTATTATTTTAGAGTAACTTTGTTTTTCGCAATTTTTGTAATCCCGAAAACAGCGCAAAAAATAATATATTTATGGTTTTATTTAGTAATTTTCCTAAGTTTTTATATGTGTCTTCTATGGTTTAAAAGCAATGAACTTGCGTCTAACTTAGAATCACTCCATTCTAAGTCAGACGCAAGTTCCCCATGGCGGCCTTATTACTAAAAGATTCTGTAGATCTTGATTACCTACATGGTAAAACTTGGTTTTCTCCAACAATCAAACATGGCATATATCTTGTAAAAGCGCAGAGTAATCAAAGACTAGATAAAGCAATTACACTTAATCAGTGGCAATGATAAATGATTGATTGATCAAGTAAAGACGTGATTAAATAGACCTCAATTACTTGAGCAATTATTAAGTTATGATCCGGTTCAGGGGTTCTGTAACTGTATGCGTTTGCTAATATTTTTTCTGATCAAATAAGGAGTGGATTACTTTGCATAGATGAATTGTTTTGCATCGAAATGTTTTGTATTACCATTCACGCATACACCCTAGAAAGAATAGAAGAATAGCTCATGCCTTATTAATAAACAGGATATTTGTTGAAGCGAAAGAGTTTTGACAGGATCGTGGCAAGTGGCAAGCAACGATCTCTACCTATCCTTTCGGGTCACAAGCAAGAGTATAGGTATAATGTCTGAGGCACATAAAATCCTTTTAAACGATAACAGGCCACAGCTAATCCTACGGAAGCCCTACTATGGAAAAATGTATTATGATGAGGCATAATCACCAAGCATGCCGTGACATCTTCGACTGCCTCGTGGTATAGCAGTTACCGCGCTTGACTACAAAAACAGAGATGTATTTCCACTGGACACCGTCATAATTGATATGTACCCGATATGTTTTGATATGGCCTAAGTCTGGATGTATTTCCGCGTTTGTGATGTCCTTGCCTGGTTACCACAGCACATGATATCCTAGTTAGGGACAAAGACAAGTGATTGTGTTGTGTTAGTAACGATGTTAGTGGCGCATATGTAATATCCAATTAATATGTAATATGTAATTTTAAAAAGTTATTAAAAGGGACGGGCTGAAAACCAGCGCCGAGACTACGCATCCAGTCTCGGCAATAAAGCTGAGCCCATTCCTTTTTACCACATTTGTGAATGAAACAATAATTATTATTTATTATTTTTGGGTGGTAAATAAAATATTTTCACTTTCACTTTCTTTCTCATAATATACTTTGTAAAATTGAGAACCGCTGATCTAGTAATCTGCAGAACACTCGTTGAGCCGATCTCTACATTCTGGTGACCACTATATTCATATTATTCCTTTTACAGATATACAACCACAGTATTTACAGTGATTCGTTTAACACTACCATTTCCTTCCTGACTGAAATTACTGTCATAACTTTGGAAGTGCTAATCATATTTTCCACGTGAGAGGAAGTGTTCCTATACCTAAATGTCAAACGAACGTATTTACGACGTCGACGACGAAGCAGCAAGGATATTACATCGTAGGACGTAATTTACATGGTCAAACAAGCTCGTAAATTGAGTTTCCGGTACATTGCAAAATAGTGCGGTCACTTGAAAGGAATGTGTGGAGTGGATGGGGCGGATCTGGCATTGAAGAGGCGTGCCTGTTATGGCTGGAGAAAAAAACCCACCCAGTAAGTAACTTATTTTATTAATTTCCTTCTCATAGAGGTTTCAGGACACATAGAAGGCATAATTCGAGTAATCAGAACTTCTTCCTAAAAAAGTTCTGACCTGGCGACCGCGGGCCGGAGGACGCAGCGTGGGCAGATCCCCCACCAGGTGGTCTTGACAACCTGGTTACGGTGGTGGGGAGTCGCTAGATGCGGGCGGCACAACACCGGGAAGCTTGGAAAACCATGAGGGAGGCCTATGCCGTGCAATGGGCGTCGAATGGCTGATGATGATGATGAAAGGCTGCATTCCATACTAGGGAAGTTCCTGTGTGACAGATCTCCAAGCCCTCACTAAACTTATGAGGCATTATCTCTCAATTGTACTTTTCTGAAAGTTTGCATTACCTATAAATATAATATCTAATATATAAGAATCTCGTGTCACAGTGTTTGTGATAACAACTGTTTCGGAGGAGTTAGATAGGACCGATTTTTATGATTTTTTAATGTAGGTCGTAGTGTGGTCATAATAGGTCGTAGGCTAATTAATATGGCAAAACAACGTTTGCCGAGTCAGCTAGTAACGTTATAAAAATGTTTTTTTTTGTTTTCATTCAGTGCGAGTCCCTTAGTGCGAATCCGACGAAACAGAATTGTTTCGTGCATTTGTGAATTTTTAGAAGCAAGATAACTCGCTAACAATGAAGAAAAATCTCCGGAGTAAACCTGAAACCTAATACCTCAGTGGTTTAAATCGGTAGTCAAAGGTGATAAGAGACTTTTTTAAGTGACCAAAGGTCACGGAGTTTTTACCGATTTACAGTGTATATCTGTCTGACCTTTTGCGGCTCCAAAACCTATTTTATGATTCTAATCTATGAAGTACACGCCCCTTGCCCTACCCAAAATGCAGGCTGACAACCAGAGCTGGGTCATACTAGGTAAACGGTGATACAAGGTAGAAGCTTTCTAGCTATCAGAAAATAATCGTTCTAAATACCCGTTAAAGTGGGTTACACTAGGTAAACGGTGATACAGGGTAGAACCTTTATAGCTGTCAGAAAATAATAGTTCTAAATACCCGTTAAAGTGGGTTATACTAGGTAAACGGTGGTTTATAGCTGTCAGAAAATAATCGTTCTAAATACCCGTTAAAGTGGGTTATACTAGGTAAACGGTGGTTTATAGCTGTCAGAAAATAATTGTTCTTAATACCCGTTAAAGTGGGTTATACTAGGTAAACGGTGGTTTATAGCTGTCAGAAAATAATCGTTCTAAATACCCGTTAAAGTGGGTTATACTAGGTAAACGGTGGTTTATAGCTGTCAGAAAATAATTGTTCTTAATACCCGTTAAAATAACCAGCTGCAATCATTGCTACAAATAACTTATAAAGGTACTAGCTGACCTGGCTAATTAAATGGCAAAACAACATTTGCCATATTAATTAGCCCACGACCTATGAAAAAATCTTAAAAATCGGTGAAGCCGTTTCGGAGGAGTTCGATAACCAACACTGTGACACGCGATTTTTATATTAATAGATGTCTTGTGTACACGTTTTAAACATCGGTAACAGACTACCTAAGGAAGGTTTCCTCACGATGTTTTTCTTCAATTAGCGAGTGCTATGGCTACTTTAAAGTAGCCACAATTCACAATGGTACGTAACTTAGAAAACAAAGTCATTGGTACATGCCGGGATTCCAACCCACGACCTCCCGAATGAGAAGCTGATACCACCACGCTGATCGCTGTTACTCTGTTATAATTCAATACTACGTAAAAATAACGTTCTGTTAAATACGCCCCAACTCTACTGAGCAACATAGTGATAACATTAGCTGAAATTGATACCCGTAGCTAGAGCGTTCGGCTACAAAAAGGCCGCACACCACATTACTAATTGCAAAACTCCTCCTTTGTACACCCAGTGGAGGGCGTTATGAAATCGATAGCTAGTTTCGATGTGACAGAGCAAATGAGTAGCCTCACGAGCACTCTGTACATGGTTATTTCCAAAAAGCGCAATTCCTGAGACACCCCAATTAGAGTTGGTCTTACAACAACATTTGTTCTAAGAGTTTTCTAATATTTTTTAATATCAGGGTTTACATAATTTTAGATATTCAATTCGCGCTTTTCGCGCCAAGAAGAATTGTCCTGCATAGAAGAATGCCCATTCTATTTAACACATAGTAATTATCGTTTGGAGCATTATCTACCAATCAACGCCACTACCGAGCCATTTAAAAATAACAATAGTATGTAGGTTTGATAAAATGGTTACGAACTTGGATGATTTTGGAAGATGAACATAATGTTTTCGGTTTGATTAAAGCAGTTGAAAGTTATTTTTTTTTAGTTGATTATAATAATTTTATAATGCTTTTAGGTTTGGGCGTTGGCTTGATTGAAATTTCATTTTTTGTAAATGTCTTTTATGTGTGCAACAAAGTATAAAGCAAGTAATATTGATTACGTAAGCTATAGGGAGAGAAAATTCAACACGCTACTTAATTGAAATCAAAATATATAGTTAAAATGTATTTAAAAAAACAATTAGGGTAGTATTTGGCTTAGATAAGCTAAACATATCGATTTGAATACATAAAAGTAGATGGCTGGAAATTGAATTTGAAAACCTTTATTTAGAACGCTGTTTAGCATAGTCGAGTTGTTCTGTTCTGTGGTCGAGACGTCACATAATTTGTAAGAATGTAAGCTAATTGTCTTTTTGACCTTTGGTCTTCTCACTTATATCACTGACCTCCTTGTTAACATAAATGATTGATCTGAGAAAGGACTACAGCTCATCTGACATCAGTCTGCGTCCGTGTCCCCAGTATTTTATTCTTTGCTACAGCGCCAGTAACGGCGGTAATGCAGGCCAACTGATCGTAGGCGCCACCAATAAAAAAGAAACACTAAGTATGTATATAATCTATTAATTTTTTTCACCTCTGTGCTTCTTTCATAGTTTTGGTTTTAAAAGTAACCAAACGACAAATAAACGACGCGCTGGGAACGACTCTCTTTCTCTTTCTGTCTCTGAGAGAAGACCTGTGCAATACAGTGTGACGTATATACGCTACCTTATGAAAGTAATTTATAAAAACTACAGCCCAGAACTTAGGGCTAGGAAAGAAGGACCTATCAATTTCGTCCGTCCGTTTTGGAGACAATGCTGCTGGCGCTAAGTCACGGTTAATTGTTGGTTAACGACTCCAAATACCACTAAATGATTCTTCAAAATCACGTTCATTAGCGAAAACAAAACAAGTAATTATTTCGGTGTAATCTTTTGCAAGAACAATGGTGTTTAGAATATAATGTAGTTACTGATCGTTTTATTAAAGAATGTTATGGCAGGGGTATTATTATTATAATGCGTGTACATACTTACTTCGTATCCGCTGTGGTATCAGTCTATCAAAACACTGGATGGTATTATTTTTTTACGTAACTGCTATGGAGCCCGCCCGACGGAGGGTAAAGTGTTTGGCTCGTATATATGTGTGTGTGTGTATATATGTATGTGTGTATGTACGTGTGTGTGTGTGTGTGTGTGTGTGTGTCTGTGTGTGTGTGTGTGTATGTACAGTGACTGCAACTTTTGCGACAACTTTTAAGTCTATGGTGGAGGGAAAGACGTAACCATAGATTATTTAAACTGCCTCTGAGGAGTGTGTTAAAGGGAATCGTGTTTTTATAAATAAAACAATAAGTCTTTAATTATTAGAGCACCCTTCGTATTTTTTGAGGCCTGTAAAGTGCCGAAAGAAACATTTTTATGATTCTATGCTTTACGTCCTTAACTTCTTGCGGCTTTTTCTATGCCAATCTAATATTTGAGGCAAGTTTCCAACTCACATTTTTTTCCAATTGTAAGTTCTCGTTATGCGAGCATATTCTACGAGAACTTTTCTCCCCGGCACACCACCAGGGCCGAGTTTTATAAAACTACAATTCGTAGCTCATTATGTCAATTCGAGGTGCATTGCGTAGCAGCGTCTACTTGTTAATCTGTGGGTTATATTCTTTTTGTTGCACTAACCCGTGCTGGAGACAATTTTAAAAACCTATTTAGAGGCTAAAAATTTCACCCATGCCGGGACTTGAACCCGTTGTATTGGGGAATGACAAACTAGAAATTGTAGAAGAAACTGTATTTCTAGGTATCACAATAGGCTTAGTTCTGCAGCATATGCAGTCAATGAATCCGGGAATTAACTGACGTCGCAACTGCTAGGCTTGTTTATTTTAGTTACTTCCACAGTATTATGTCCTACGGCATACTACTGTGGGGTCGATCAGCAGACATTGAGACCATCTTTGTCTTACAGAAGAGAGCGATCAGATTCATTTATAAGCTAGGCAGTAGAGATTCGTTCAGAGATTTCTTTAAAGAAACTAACATCCTAACAGTTGCTAGTCAGTATATCTATGAGAATATTATGTACGTCAGGAAAAATATAAGTAATTTTAAAACCGTAGGTAGCCAACACGATGTAAATACTAGAAGTAAACATAAACTTTTCGGCGTGCGAACCTCGATTAGAGTGGACGTGTGTCTCGATAACAATTAAAGCCAGTTCAATGCATGAGTTTTAGAACATTTATATAAATCCTGTAAATTAAGGACTTGAAAAGACTAAGTTTGGAGTTTTTTTGTCCATTTTTTCTCCAAAATGATCTAGATTTTGAAATGGACACCTAGTTTAACTTGTAACGTTCATTAAGTCGCAGTTTCTGTGCTACTTTGAATAAAAAATTTTTTGATTTTGATTTGATTTGACAATCTCGAGCAAAATATAAAAGTTTTTAAAATCTGTGGGTTAATCAACTTTGCAATGTACATCGAACTGTCATAGTTAACCAGAGCATAGTTAAGCTCTATGAAGGTAGCCCCACCTCCGAAAGCGTCCAGTGAACGGCCCCGAATCTGAAGGGGGCGTGCAGTCACATTGGCCCGGGTTCGTTGACTCTACCGAGAACCCAGTCGCCCGTGGCGTGTTAAACGTCGCCATTTTGTGGCAAAAAAACACAGTAAAAAGGTTCAAAGTAACTCGGTTATTTTGTTTTGCAATTACGTTTGTTTTTGATTTGTACTCGGACCGTGTGGCGCAGAAACATTCCAACCCACAATAAGTAACTTTCGAGTATTTTCCACATTTTTGTTTAGACGTGTTTAATGTTATAGTGATAACAAATATAACACAAACAAATATACACAAAAAAATTTCATACAAATCGGTGAAGCCGTTTCGGAGGAGTTCGATAACAAACACTGCGACACGAGATTTTTATTTACCTACATATCAGATTTAATTACATTACATAAAAAAAACTTTGGCCTTTGCATCTACGTAATGAGATGATTTATATACAGCGACCAGTGGCGCCATCACTCACACTAGATGGGTGAAGGGACCACTCGGACGCTCCAGTGCCTGGGACATTGTTTTACATTACATAAACACATGCATATATCCCGAGGGGTAGCCAGAGACCAGGGTCTGCCACTTGCCACGATCCTGACAGACCGCTTTCGCTTCATCATCATTCATTAGTGGTTGCATGCACGCACGCCGGTTTCGGGTACTTTTTATCTTGCCCTTCGCTAATAATGGCATAATTTATACTGGGTGGTGTGCAATAAGGAGTATTAATCTAATCTAATACATCCCCTTTTGGTCGAAGTATGTCCGCCTGGGTCGTCCGTTACCGACCGTTTCACCCACATTCGCTCAATATATTTCTTTCTTGTGAATCTAGTGCTACCTACCTACCGTATCTACTTAGGTTTCGATGTACAAAATTTGTTTCTAAAGTTGAGAACTACCTATGTTCGTTATTCTCTTTCTAGGTGACATTTTTGGCATTTTCAAAGCCCCGACGTATGTGAGTTCACCTCAGACACTCGGGTTTCCTCACGATGTTTTCCTTCACGACTAGCGAGTGGTACTGCTACTACATACAACTTTACAAATGTACGTAACTTAGAAAACAGTCATTGTCGAGGTACATCCCAGATTCCAACCCACTACCTCGCATCGCATTCGGGATGCGAGGCGGCGTTCTACCGCTGCGCTACTACCGCACAAAGAGTTAATAATCCTAATTACAGATGCACGAGATACTTAGACAATCCAACTGCGGAATTGTTTGTCTTAAGTATTGTCATGAAGTTGTCTCTAAGTATCATAATTGTTTTACCTACGCGGGCTGTGTAAATGTTTGGGGCCAATATTGTATCAAGTCGTTATGTGACAAGTACGTCAATTAAAGGGCCCCACGAGGTTCACTTGTGGCACATAACATAACATAAACTCGCGCCTGTATCCCAGAGGGGTAGGCGGAGATGAGGGTCTGCCACTTGGCACGATCCTGAAATATCTCTTTCGCTTCATCAACATTCATTACTCATTGCATGCCGCCGGTATCGGGTTTTATCTTGCCCTTTGTTAATACATCCCCTATTTGGTCGAAGTATGTCCGCCTGGGACGCCCCTTACCGGCCCTTCCACCTACGATCTTTCAATCTTTCAATTAATCGATCATTCTTTCTTATATCCAAAAAACATTTCTTTCTTTCTTTCTTATAAAAAAAAAAACATAACTCCTTTTCTTTTTCGTTTTCATCATTTGTTTAAGGACGTAAGCCTCTTCACGAGTCCTCTATCGCGATTGGTCTGCGGCTATTGTAGTCGTGGGTCGAGTTTCATGAAACTACAATTCGTAGCTTAATATGAAAATTCGATTAAAATGTGAAAAGTACTTTGCTTAATTCCGCCAAAATCCCACAAGCACCATGCGGTTAGTTAATGCACCGCCCTCCCTCCTACTTTTACAAGCAAGACACAAACACACCACCACCGACATCAATACTTGTGTGATGTTTTTGTTTTTTTACGAAACATTTTTGCAAAAAGTACGCGCCACAAGATGGACAGATGACCTCATCAGAGTGGCAGGAAGACGCTGGAAGCAAGCCGCTTCCAACCGGTCTTTTTGGAAATCCATGGAGGAGGCCTAGTTCCAGCAGTGGACTTCTTGTGGCTGAATGATGATGATGATGACGCGCATTTTACATGGGTTATAGTTATTTTTATGAACTAGAACATAAAACTAAGGACTGGGTAGAATTTCCGCTAAAAAGCCCTTTTGGACAAAAATGCTATCTACGTCTTGACTGCCTCGTTGGACTAGCGGTATCACGTCCGGTTACCATGTGGGTTCGATTCCCACAAGTGGCCACTGTACATCCGTACAAATGGTCTTAGTCTGGGTGTGTCTACATATCTGTGATGTCCTTGCTCTATTACCACAGCACAAACTACTAAAGCTATGTAATATTTCTAATATTTAATATTTGCATCGACTGAAACTGACGGCCAAAAGTATAAAATATATATGTAACGTCGTATGTACCGTCGACAATCACACATGCACTATAATCAGTTATATTACGGGTGACTTTGCAACGAAAATGAAAGGTTCTATATCGCACACTACCAGAGTTAACATAATTAATTCCTTAATCATCTTGACATTCCTTACGTAACAGTTGACAAGCCAAGAAAGTTGTCTGAATCGTGTTAGTACCTATATATAGTACGAGATTGTTATGTGTAGTTTGTAAGTCTCTAAAGACCATGTTAAAGTTTCATGTAGTAAAGACTTTACGATCAGTAGGTAGAAAACCGCACACGCCGTTTGAAAAGGTCAAACGACTATTAAGCTTACAATAGTGTTTTAATGACTTACGATGCTCATGCTAATAGACAATCGCGAATCATGTGTAACTACGACTATTCAGCAGTTGTGAAATGGACTATTTACAAAAATGGAATTACAAGCAGAAACAGTAGCACCAATGGAATTAAATCATATCTTTTTTATCAATCTATACTTTATACTACCTAGTCCGCGGTTCGTGATCGAAGAGCCTAGGTCGTGGGTCCTAAAAATAAAAATAAAGATAAAAAAGTAATTATTGCCTCATTAAAAAACCACTTAAAACAATGTAAGGCTTAACTAGGTTACGATATAAAATAAGGCAAAAGGTAGTGGTGCTGACCCGGGTCAGGGCTGGTTTTCACTCACTGCCTTCTCCCTGAGATGTTATGCGGGACAGTCAAGTAGGCAACTAATAGTGTTCTGTGCACCGATTAAAATCGAAACTATGAACATTATTAACATTATTGAGAGATTGGCAAAAACGATCTGTATAAAAAAGATATGATTTTTACTGCATGGAGCCCCGTAAGTTATTTTGTTGCATTTCAATACAGACTGTAACAAATCCCCATTTACATTTACCCGAAAAGAGGGCGTTCTACTTGTCAATGCGAATAACTTTCGCTATGGTCACTACTTTAAAATAGCAAAAAAACAACTCGTTACGTACTGAAGTACAGCGTGTATGGAATAACTCATAAAATACTAATATTATAAAGAGGAAAAGTTTGTAAGTTCATATGTTTGTAAGTTTGTATGTAGGGGGTAATCTCGGAAAGTAGTAAAGCGATTTCAAAAATTATTTCACCAGTATTTAGAATGGAGCTTCGGGGTGGACATAGGCTATAGATTAATCCGATTACCAGACGAACGTAGTCGCGGGAACTGCTAGTAACTCATAATAGTAAACAGTCGATGTATACTTCGTTTGCTTTTTGAGCGGTTTATACGTATGTAAACATTACATCAACAAGTTCAAATTTTATAAGAAATGTTATTAATCTGATCAAAGCAGAAAGGAAAAAAAAACCGAATATTCTATAAACTTACCTTAATATTTATGCAGACAAAGAAAACTATAACAAACAAGAAATAGATGAAAAACTTTAGGTTACTACGGGAAAGTACATCTGCCTCTGTGACAACGAAAAAAAGGCCTCCAACTCAGCAGCGGAGTTCGTATATTTCTAGTAGCAATACCACTCGTTAACCTTGAAGCAAAACGTCGTAAAGAAACTTGCAAGGGTTGTACGATGGCACGAGTCACGCGTTGCGCTAAAATGTCAGAATTTGACAATTAATTTACTGGAAAGTCACGACTTTTGACATTTGAAACGCACGACTAGAGTCGTCACATATACTACTTGAGTTGAGCGTCTGAGGTGTTCACATACCTTAGCGCTTAAAAGTGTACAATCCACGGGATTCGCGTGGTGATTAAGTCCATACTCTCCCTCTGAGAGAAGGCCTGTGCCCTACAGTAAGACGTATATAAGCTGCATTGTTGATTCAGCATTCATTGCTGTTATGTGCATAGACTAACCAATCGATCGTGGTTTCATTTCAGAGCAGTCCGTCGATCAAATTCGACCTACTTTCACAGTCACACATCAAACACATGGCGGCTACAAAGGCTTCCTGGAAACGGACCGAAATTGACATACCGCCCCCGCATCCATCACCTGCCATAAGGTTATCGATCGATCTGTACTCTGTGACATCTGTGTTTGTACTACTCTTGGCGATCGAAGCAAGTACCGTGGTATCAAGATTGGAAGCCCACGGGTAGCGCAGGAACTGCGACTTAATGAACGTTGCGAATTAAACATTTGGTGTCCATTTCAAACAAGAACTAGCAAAAAAATCACCGAAATGAGAGAATGTACCGCAGAGTCGCTCACAAGTCATCAAACCCATTCTTATGACCCACGACCGAGAATCTAGAATCACACACCTGGGACTAGATAGCATTTATGCCGCTATTGTGGCATTAATGCTATCCAGTCCTAGGTTTGTTGCCTCACGGCCATTGGTCCTAAAATAACTATGAACATAATTGAGAGATTATATTGACCCTTTTTCGAAGATCTGTAAAAAAAGATATGATTTTTTCCATTGGTGGCGCTAGTGTTGCTATATCAAGCCTCTTCGGAAACTTTTTTGGAGTAGAAGGTTTCGACGGGGGAAGGTACGGTCGGTGAAGATGGCCATGTCAATAAATTGCCACGATCAATAAGTGAGATACCTAGCATGGCCCGCACCATAGCTCTTTGCACAATAACATTTGCCCTTTATAATATTAGACTTGCCTAATTCATGACCATTCCAAAAAATTGTAATTATAAAGTTATTTTTCCTATACAACAGCGAAAGAGACCCACAAATCTTTGGCTCAGGCAGCTTCGACAGCCGCCATTTTGCCAAACTACATTTTCAAAATGGCCGCCGCCAATAAAAGGATTCCGTTTGTTTCTTAGCTTACCTGTTTGACAGCGCCGTCCACGTAATCCTCGCACACGTTCTTGGAGTAGAAGGTCTCGACGGGGAAGGTGCGCCCGGGGATGGTGAAGGTGGGCACGTTGCCGAAGAACGACGCGAACTTGGACGAGTCCATCGTGGCCGAAGTCACGATCAGCTTCAGGTCGTGACGGCGGGCCACCACCTGGGGAACAAAGAGGCTGCTATAGAATTGGCAATACGTTACAAAATGCGTTACAAAGTCCATTTCCTTCCGTGGATGTCGTAGAAGGCGACTAAGGAAATCAATTACCAGGAGCCGGCAGCAGCGTCTTCCTGAGATTCCAACCGCATACTGTGATCGCAAGCCCGCCTGCCAAGCGTGGCGATTATGGCAAAACCCCTCATGGTTATGAAAACCACGAAGGAGGCCTATGTTCTGCAGAGGGCGTCAAATGGATCAGCCACAAGACACAGATAACCTTCAGACTGACAATATGGGGGATGAAAATTCTCAGGGCCGCTGGCCGAAGTTTTTTTTATCAACCTGTAAGGGGTCTCAAAAATAATCAGTTTACATTTTTATACAAATAAATTCATGTATGTTTTTAGTAATTTTGGTCACTAGTCAGTCCTGAAATCGAGATAAAACAGGTCTGCTATGCATTTAAAAAATCCTAAAGACTTCGTTGGTTTTTCGAAAACCCGAGAGGCAGTCCCTTGAGACAACTTTCATATTATTATGTATATCTATTGTTAAAATTGTGTTCTACAAAGTAATCTGGTAATTCAGTGTCTATAAATAGGTTGACTTATTCATGTACGTTTCACACCTATTTTTATGTACAATAGCTATTTCGCGAGTCGGTCAAGCGTTACATTGATTTTGCAACTCTTAACTGTTGACGACGGAATTCAGGCGACAAAGTTCGTTTGTTACCAAACATTTTATTGAAGCGAAAATGCCTGAGGGGCATGAGGATTCGCAGGGTGCAGTTACTAAAAGCAATACTCGTGTGGGGTATTCTTATATTCACCGTAGGGCAGCGGGGAACGGGGAGGGAACGTACCCATATTACGAAACCCATTTTTTACAATCTTTCACACCCCTTTCCCCTGTACGGTAGTATATGCCAAGACCCCTCCCCCCTCTAGTTTTGACGTAGTAATTCATAAATATGGTTTAAATAATTTCTCGTCCCTATGACAAAGCGTGGTATTTTGAAGACCCCCTCCCCCCCGAAACGGGTAACGTAGTATGGGTACGTTCCTTAACTCTCTGGGCACGTACAATAGGCGGCCCTTTTATATATCACTTTATACAGGTACTCCAGCTGACCGGCATGGTAATTTTAAATGTAGTGGAAAATACAAAATTACATTATAAAATAGATTAAATTAACATTCGAAAATAAACTAACAGAGAAAATAAATTATTATAAAGTTACATGGTTTAAATGACTTGTTACAATGTAAACTAAACAGGTAAAATAAAAACTGAATTTGCACGGATATTTACTGGTTTATTTTTTCCTTTTACAATTTTCCGACCTTAAATTGGACGGAAAATTGTAAAAGGATAAAATAAACGAGTAAATATCCGTGCAAATTAAATTTTTACTATGTCCAGTGTTAACCTTAGAAAATAAAATACCGAAACCTAGGTAAAATAAAGAATTTCCTTTGCAATCACATAGTTTAATAGACTTGTCTAAGGTTACGTTGTAGTTTATTAATGTAACATACATCGTCATCATCATTCAGCCACAAGAATTCCACTGCTGGATATAGGCCTCCTCCATGGATTTCCAAAAAGACCGGTTGGAAGCCGCCTGCATCCAGCGCCTTCGCATTCTCTATATACTTCAGCGTAGAGAAATAATAATAATAAAATATAAAAAATTGGTAAAAACAAATTGTACTTGAACGCTGTTACAAAATAACACTGACTTCAGCGTTTTAATGGCTAATAGTAGTTTATGTGACTGTCAGATAATGAGGGTTATTAAAACACGAGCGAGATTTTAAAAAACGAGCCTTGGCGAGTTTTTTAATAGCATTCGCGAGTGTTTTAATACCAAGTTATGTGCAGTCTCATACACTACTTTATCTACACTCATGTCTTAATCTTCAAAGTAAGGAATCAAAGGAAAACACGTTTGACAAGCTTTGTACTATACATAAATCTACGGTTATTTTTGAAACAAAATGGCGCAATTTCGACAAAAGTATCTTGACATTCAATCGTCTGCACTCAGTTTTGCGCGCGCAATTTTAGGTATTTTTAGTTGCACTTTTGGTACCACGAAAATGAAATTAGGTTTTTTATAGAGTCAACTTTTGACATAAAAAAAAAACTTAAGTTTTGTTCCGTGATCACAGCAACACTTTAAAAAAAATAACTGTAACATAAAGTGAAAAATCTGACCTTTAATGTAACTTTATATTACACTTTTTTTTTATTTTCTTTAAAGTTATGTATTGTTTAAAGCCTGTCAATATGTGTTTACCTTTGAATTCTTAATTTAAAGATCATGATATGAGTGTAGATTTATAAAAACACGGTACATTAAATTAAAACTCCTCTCTTCTCAAATGCAGTTTAAATATTAGGGGTTTAAGTATGAAATTGCCGTTTTATTGCAATAGGTTCTTTGAATTGACATAGAATCTTCATGGTTTGAGGTTTTCGAATGAAACTTTTTTCAAATGGTTTCTATGATGTTCTTTTTTTAAAAAATGTGAAACATTTGAATAACGACTTTCAATTGTTTTTGTTATTCAATTTAGACAAGAAAGATGGATACTGCGAAAATTCGAGTGATTATGAGGCACCCATTTTTCGTATTTTTTTATTTTATTGATTTGACGCAAGTGAGTCAATATTGTGGGTAAGGTAACGTTAAACCATGCCGCTAATTCCTGGGTAGTTTGACTAGGGTCGGCTTCCACTATCTCTCTTAATTCATCGTTATTCACCTGTGTGGGCGGTCTTCCTCGTGGCTCGTTCTTTAAGTCGAAATTTCCATCACGAAAGCGTTTAAACCAAAATCGCACGGTGCGTTCATTAGTAGACCCCTCTCCAAACGCAGCATTGATATTGCGGGCTGTTTCTGCCGCGTTAGTTCCGCGTCAGAACTCGTATTCAAAAATCACTCGAATTTTCGCAGTATCCATCTTTCTTGTCTAAATTGAATAACAAAAACAATTGAAAGTCGGTATTCAAATGTTTCACATTTTTTAAAAAAAGAACATCATAGAAACCATTTGAAAAAAGTTTCATTCGAAAACCTCAAACCATGAAGATTCTATGTCAATTCAAAGAACCTATTGCAATAAAACGGCAATTTCATACTTTAACCCCTATTAGTTTGCGGTAATGTTTACCCTTTCCTCTCCCCCGTCCCTTTACCACAGTGTAAGCTGCATTTGAGGAGTTTTGAGAGAAATTGAAGCAAAAGCTACGTTAAAACCACATCTTAGGGAAGAACATTATAATTTTTTTTTTTGGTAGCCTCCTGTCTTAACAGTTGAATGAGTTACTAACTATGGGATATAATGAGTTCGGTATTTCTGTTCACTTCTTCGCCAGGCGATCAAGAATTATATAATTTACGGATTGGTATAACTTTTTTGCGCGTTTATACATTAAACAATCTTCGTCATGCCGGGTCTTCATTTACTAAAGTTCTTTCCAAAACCCACATATTAAGGTACAAAGTCGCACTTTCTTAAGCGTTATTTTTTTTTTTCAAAACATTAGCTTATACCACGCACCGAGCGTGCCATAGGAACGTTAAAAGTGACGCATCCATTGTGCCCTATCAATTTTTTTATTTTAGTAACCAAAAATATATATATTTTCTATTAAAAACTTATAATATAGATAAAGTTGTTCGGTTCGGTGTCCACGTCGATTTTGGGTAGGACGTCAGTCTTTTAATACCTTGCATGTTGCCGTGTTAATTTACGTTGTGTTGGATTACATTGGTTTCCAATATAATTAAATTACTTTCTTTCAATAGAGAGTGCATCTGCGATATTCGAAGTAGTCACGTTGCGTTTATTGATTCGTGGTCTCTATTATTTCTTTCGTTATAGGTCTTGGTTTTTACATAAGTAATTAACATAATAATTAACACAATATGGTTAAATAAGGTTAGTATTCAAACTGTTTGTCGTAAGGTAAGTGAGTGTGGGAGGCGAGGCGCATATATTAGGTTGATGTACTGACCACTGCACTAATCTTAATTAACTTATTAATACGAGACTACTAATAAGTTAATGTAAATTTGTGCCAAAAATGTCTTTCTTTCCTTCAAATCAAATTGTTTTTTTTTTAATTTTATTTTAAATGGTGATAAACTGTAACTTATTCCCTTGTTTCTTGCGCTTATCGTCTTAAATTTTTGTCGCATCACTTCTTCAAATTACATTTTTCACCCAAACAACGCTCTTAACATTGACCTTGATTGCCTATAACACGCTCCAATACCAATCCAATCTAGCATTATATTGAACACCATAAGATATAGCTTCTGGTTGACTACACGTCAAACAAGTAGAATCAAGCTTCAGACCACCACATATTTTATATTAGTGATATACTTAAAAGCACAACGCTATCTCATCACCACACTCCAGCTCTACGTCACTTAACCATCCACATCAGGTGACCTGTCAATCACAGGCATTTCTTTAGTAAGATAGCTCACCAGAATACACAGATATGGGGATAGTAATACACGCATCATTCACTCAAATTGGATCGTAACTAAAGTTAATTCTGTGGAAAATTGTGTTCTATTTTCTTCGCACGCGTATTTAATCTTATTAGATGACCAGGGAGTCAATTTGTGACAGTGACATGCGGTTTGCTGTAAGTATGTGAGTAGTCGTGATTGGAGCAAAAAATTTATAGAACTCTTAATTTTACACCATTAATCATGTTTGCAGAATTAAGGTACTTTTAATATATAAAATTCTCGTGTCAGAGTGTTTGTTATCGAACTCCTCAAAACGGCTTCACCGATTTGTATTAAATTTTTTGTGTGTATGTGGTCGGTCTGAGAATAGATTGCAGGCAAATAATATGGCAAAACAACGTTTGCCGAGTCAGCTAGTAATACATAGTTCTTAATAGAATACAACATCTGGTAGAGATCGCCTGTAATCACATATAATAAAACACTAATAAAAGTCAGTCCGTCATAGACAATATGTTGTGATCTGCCAAGTTTTCTAAAATATATTTGTTCTGATAAAAAATTTACTTTACTTCGAGCCATTTTCGCCGCATAAACTGTATATTTTAAAAATTGTAATATCTATTTAAACAGACTTCACCGAGACAAATAAAAATTACACATAATAAAACTGAAAACATATTGTTCAGTTTTATTTAAACAAGTGGATACCAAGTCAGAAATATATTATACAGGCCGTGGCTACGTCCCTAGAAGTTGCTACCCAAGAACCTTTGAATATATGAACAATAAAATTGCTACGATTTATCAAATACCCATGTGTACGTGGCACTGTCTGAAAATCAGTGCTCTAGACCAACACTCTCAGCAAAAGCTGACTAATGTTTGTAAAAATTGTTTTATTGTATTTTCTAGTTTGTTGTTATAGATAGATGCATAGATGAATTATTTATTTGCATTTACACACACACATACACACACACACACACACACACACACACACACACACACGCATGCACGCACGCACGCACGCACGCACGCACGCACGCACGCACGCACGCACACACACGCAATAAAAACAATAATACAGTAGTAAGAACACATACAAAGCACAATGAAACATTATTACAAAAAAAACATTTACAAATGAGACACACAGCAATGCCTTATCCAGTGTGAGTACTGTGGGTGCGGCAAATGCAAAAGGGCTCTGACTCAGCATAAGCTGGAGAGATGATGGTACCCCAGCGCTGGTCTTCCGTCAGTACCCGTAACGTGGCGTGCAGGGCTCGAAGAGATGGTACGAACCGGTTCAAAAACGTAAATAAGAATAAAATACATAGAATATGAGATAGTGAGTTAAGTACGATAAGTAGTACTAGTAGTAGCATCGCGCGATTCAACTTCGGGTTAACGAAGTATACTGCTGAATTAATGTTAGCAGAATGACAGTTAAATTAATAGCATAAATCGTGTACACATAAATAAAATTGGATATTATTAGCGAAATATCAGTTAGGTAATTGCATAAATTGTGAAAATAGCAATGAAAATAAAAACTGTACATTATTTATTGATTTCAACTAATTTAATTTAAATAAAATTCATTTATATATGAAGATACGTATATGGGCATGGTGAAAATATGATTTGGTTTGGTATTGGTTTTATACAGTTACAGATGTAAAGGAAGCAGCTTTTGTCGGTCAAGAAGAATTTTGTTGTGTTCTACGTTTTTTATGTAATATTTTTACAATTATGTGCGTTTTCATTGGAGCAATAAATGTATTTCTGCTTCTTCTTCTACATGCAACGTTGGTGAAAAATATCATAAAACTATTTAATGTAAGCTTGAGCATATTGGGGATCCACACGCAAAACGAATCGCAGATGGCGCTAGCAGCGATCCGGCCATGTCAAACTTTGCTGTGATTTGGTTAGAGTCAGATTTGTTGTTTTTTAAAAAGTTTTTTGAGGGTCCAACATATTGTTTTTCAACGTGTACGCAACATGGAAGTTAACAGAACTAAAAGGCGTACTTAATAAACGAGGAGCAAAAGTAACTGGGAAGAAAGCTGACCTTGCGAAAAGATCGGTGAAGTCGGTGGAAACTACAAAGTTATACTTACTATATTTAATGCTTCTATTGTTATTTTCTTCTTTTCTTGAGGTACAAGTGTACTGGTACTTCGGTCTAAATTCGTACAAATGTAGAGTTCCAATACTTCAATAATGCCATATTATTTCCTCATATTTTAGGTTAGAATTCTATGACCAGAACATTCAGTGTAGCAATCAAGGAAATAAGTGGAACACCATTTTTTTAAAAACCTATTTATAGGCTAAAAATTCCACCCATGCCGGGACTTGAACCCGCGACCTTTGGCTAACCGTGCCAGCGCTCTCTTCGCGCGTACAAGTAGGTCGGCCTCTAAATAGGTTTTTAAAATTTTCCTCGGCACGGGTTAGTTGAACAAAAAGAATATACGCTTTTTTTTACAACTTGGTACGGCACAAAGAGGCATATCGAAAGAAATCTAACGGAAATTTATGAATTATCGCAAAAAGTGCAACAATTGTGGGAGAATGAAAGTTCAGCCTGGCCGTATCGATTATTATGCGCCCTCTGCAGGGACAAACTGGCAGTGTGGAACTCCATATTACCTAGATACCTCGTAACTGAGTAGAGTGCACGTACGTTAACTGTTGATATTATGCTGTCCATATTATCTAAGTATTCATAAAATCTGTTTAAAAAATAAGCAAGTACTTAAGTGACGTGTTATTATAAATATGGTCAACTCTGAAATAGTTTTCAGTATGGATGGATATTAAGGGAACACCCGGTACTAACTAGCGCCACCAATGGTAGAAAATTAGGTTCTTCTTTTAAAGTAGGTTTTTTCTTTTAAAAACTAACATCACAGATCTAACTGTGATAGAAATAAGAAAAAACAATATTTATTAGACGACACAAAACTTAAAAACATAAAATCACAGAAAAAAATACAACAGTTAACAGAAAACACAATATTAGCTGAAATATGGGTAACGGTAAAAGTATAAAACGACAATTCGCAAAGACTATTTTTTTTCTTGAGGGCTGAATCAAAAACCATTTCGAGATTAACATCTAAGTAACCATATTTTCTATATTTAAGATAAATATTAAGGAAGATGAGCGTTATTTTTGCCAAAAAACAATAACCTTCATTTGACCTTCTGATGACGTCACATTTTAAAATAAACATAACATATGGCAACACAACGTTACTTAAAAAAAAGACTTGCTGTCATAACTGTCATATGCATATCATTTCCTTGTCTGTGAAAAAAACGTCTGTGATAGCAAATGACAGAAACAAAGTGTGACAGTTTGCGCGACGTTTCGGCGTGTGCACTCGAAAAATATGACGTCACGCTTTCAAATATTTTAAATAAATAATTTATAATAATAAACTTAACAAATCGCTGAAAAAATGAAATTAGTCTCTAGAAATTACTTCTGCTTTAAGGAAAAAATATAAAATAAGATCAAATTAAAAAATATACTGCCCGAATTATAATAAAATATCGGAAAGTTTTAAGCATTGAGTCCGCAAAATCGGCCCAACTCAGCATAATGTTGCAACAGAGAGATCAGTTGCAACGCTCATTTTCAGCTATTTTATTATGAAGATTAGATTAGATTAACACTCTTTATTGCACACCACACATTATAAAGATGCATGAAAAATCTAAGTTACATAGTATATAACTGGCGGTCTCATAGCTAAAAGCGATCTCTTCCAGACAACCTTAGGATGGATAGGACTGTAAGATGAAGAGAGTGGGTAGGTGTAGTACATAAATTATATAAGAATATGACAAATTATAAAGAATAAGACAAGATGACTCACATTAATAAAAATAAAAATAAAGTTATAAAAACTTAAAGCTATTATTTAATTTATTTAATTGTATTCTTTCTCCTTTTGATAGGTGTCTTTTGTTTTTTTTAATGTTTGTATTGTAAATTAATTAAATTAAATCCTTACTTTAAGTATTTTGCTACGCCTATATTGGTAAAATTACACGTGCAATATCAAATTATAATATCTATGAATACTGTAATTTATGGCAATAAATGAAATAAGCTATTTTTCGAAACTACAGCTTTCACGTAGGATCAATAATCTAGGACCTCAATCGACTTCCACTGAAATCGGCCGTTTTTAGCAAAAAATATTCTAGGCTGTAGGTTCCAAAAATTGCTTAAATGGCTACCACCATTATTGAGACTTATGACGTTCAATTTTGCAAAAATCTATTATAAAAGAAGATATGATTTTTGTTCCATTTACCAAACCACGCTTCTAAGAAATGACTATCTAATTATAAAAAATAAAATTACGTCAGAGTTATCCTGCGTCGCTAAATGTAGAAAGCTACGAGAGTTAATCCGCAAGGGAAAGTGACAACGTGATCTGCGAATCCTGTGACGTCACGTAGTCACGAGTTTGTATGGGATGAGTTGGCGTATGTAGCTGTCTGGCTGTATATTTTTTTTTAGATACGGGCTCATTGATTAAAGCCCACCGTGACGTCACTAACACCACCGATCAAAATAATAACAATAGTAATAATCATATCAATGATAATAATAATGATGATATCTTCTAATACTTACCTTTTTGTAAGATACGAACAATACAAATCTCCGTAATGGTATTAGCTATTTTTAGAACCTGTAGCGTAAAATGTAGAAAGATAATGCATTTTTGAAAAAAAAAAAAAAGCGATACTCTTATCGGAAAGCGAGTTTTAGGTTCTAGGTAGCAGAGTCTAAGTATATAAATAGCTATTATCATTATTGAGATTTTTATTGTTGACTTTTTACAAAAATGTATTATAAAATTATATATGAATTTATTGCCCGCCACTTCAAAGAACACATTTTTCCACTGTGAAGCATTTTAATATTTATATTAAACTCGACAGAAATGAAGATAAAATAAAGAGTTTTAGCAAAAATTCAGCGGAAGCAATTAAATTATTGTTCGGAATCCTGGAAAACTGTACAATCTACATGTGACTCGTTATTTTGTATGCATTTCTGCATGGTTCAGTTTCAAAATTTATAAATCGAAAAATAAGAAAAAAAATATTTGAATACTTTTTACATCGAGTGAACTCTTTCTCACTGAGAGCCTTAACTGCAGGTTTCGAGTGTACGAGAAAATGGGGGTTCGGCTGCCAATGCCCTTTTAATAGAACTATAATTAATATTTTACTATGACAATGCGATGATGACAATGTACATTGCATCTAGCCGAATAACCCACAGATTAATAAGTAGGAATCCCCTACGCACTGTACATCGAATTGTCATAATAAACTACTAATGGCTATCTCGTTGGTCTAACGGTGTCACGTCTGATTACCATGCTGGAGATCGTAGGTGCGATTCCTACTGGGAGCTGCCGTGTATTTGTACAAATAGCTTCAGTCTGGGTGTATCTCCATGTTTGTGATGTCCTTGCCTGGTCACCATAGCACAGGGTACCCTAGTTTGACCAGGACAAGTGATTGTGTTGCGTGGAAGTTATCAATATTTGTAGTTTTATGAAACGCGGCCAAGCTAGTAGATTACACAAACACGTCTTTGCCGCGCCCGCCCACTGCATCTTTTGACACTAAAGAGCTGACATGAAGTCGACGAGTAAGTTTAAAATAAAGTCTCCATTTTGTTTGATTTATTCAAGGCTGATTTAATAACGCAAAATGGAATGTGTTTTCATTGGAATTTTGATTTATTTACATCAAATTGTCATAGTAAACCATGAATTGTAGTTCTATGAAACGGGCCCATTGCAGACTCATTCAAGAAAATTACAAGTGACCCTGACACAACATTTCAAACGAGCATGTTTCTTTCGTAGATTTTGACGCCCATTTAGTAGCAGTTTTTCAATATTAACTTAACCTTAATCGCAGACAAACATATATATTTTCTACTTATTTTCCAACTTCAAAGCCCTTTGTATTGCCTTGTTATAAATTCGAGGCCAAATGCTCCTACGATTAGCCAAAACCATGAGGAAAAAATGATCCATCAAGTAACTAGACAATATGCGTCTTGTTGGCTCTTCGATTTCCTGACAGGTTAATTTTAATTTTAATTGTCGCAGCTTCAGCCAAGCCCCCAAATCACATGGGGCCTATTTAAAGCTTGTGAAAAACAAAACCAGCCAGTCCGATTCGTTTAAATATAGACGAACGTTCGGAATTCACATACTATGTTTGATTGCCGTGTTTACGTTTCACGATTCGTGTGATTAACGCGACATAACTATGACATAAGCGTCAGTTAATTATGCAAGAATAGGTTTTTACTGTCCCTCTGTTTCTCCTCTAAAGGGCATTAAACTTTCACTGGTGGTCACGGCTAGACTGAAGTTAATATAATCTACGTTGTTAGCCAGTACATGCAGTATATTGATAACTTAAAGTTTTCAATTGGCCCTATTTGTGCAAAAGTCGTGTTTAATCAGTAAACACTGATTGAAGACGACTTTTGCCGCATTGCCAATGTACTTTTAACTTATGTGCAAACGTTACCGAAACCCTATTCATAACAATAAAATCTTCAGAACAAATCTTGAGCACGTACCTAGAAAATGTAAAACTACATAAAGTTCCACGTGAGTTGGAGTGAAACAAATTGAAATGCCAAGCCGGGCTAATGAGCGTACCCTCTGCGTTCTGTTATGAGCCTCGAGGGATTAAGGTTTTTAAAAAAATAAAAAGTTAATTGAATGGGTGAGACAGCCGTCTAGCTTGGATGTAGGAATGAGACTAATGACTGAATGCAAGGGATCACGGGACGAGGATGGAAACTGATGACTGTGCAAAAGGAGAGGCGGTTAGTGTGCAATAAGGGGTGCATTGATTATCTATAACACCTCCCAGGGGTAGACTAAACATCGGGGTGAAATAAGCGATGTTTAGGAATAAATGGAAAAGGCAGGTATTACACATTCCTGCGAATACTAGGAGATGGGAGTTCTTCTATATTAGAATGACACTTAATGACCTTTAAGGGAGTAGCTGGTTCGGGTGCTGAAGTTTGTTCTACAGGCAAGTTTACAGGATCGGCACGAGAGGATCTCGGGAAAATGTAAGTCAGACGGCTGTGCGATTTAATGTATAAGAACATCTTAAACATACAAAAGATTAAAACTAAACATATTATAATTATGAGTGCAACTGAGTAATGGGTCTCGTATTTAATCATCGGATGTTGATTTAGGATTTTATTACTTTGATCAGATATAGATCTTAATTTTGATTTTGTTTCTAAGGTAAACACATCTAAATCAATATTTTGTAGTTTCATGGGAGCCTCATTACTGATTACTTTACTAAACTTATCTAAAGTACAACAAGATTGGTTTATGATATTGAAATCGGGGTGAATTACAGTAGTGTTAATTTTTACATTATTAAATTTCGGTATTAATTTTGTGCTTTTGCAGAAAGCGATACAGTTATTTGGTACCGTAAGTATTCCTGTGCCAATTATACTTATTTCTAGGATTTTTTGGTTTGGGCATTCAATATACAGTTTATTATTTTGCGATTGTACATAGATCCAATTATTATTATAGAGTGGTGTCCATAAATCGATAATTCCGTGAACGAAGTCAGTTTGACACTGCACTGGCATAGCTTTTAACACGTTGGTCATTAATTCACTTTCACAGCTCGGATTCGCACTGGCGGGGAACACGGTCATGACGTCACAGATATATTCACGCGGGCTTATCGCTATGCATTCCTTCAGTGAATCAAGATTACAGTATTCCGATCTGTCTCTGGTCATTGCTATATATCTATTGCTAGGTATAATATAGGTGAAAGAGTTTGGCTTCAGTTTATTGTGAGGTGTAGGCAACGCTATACTATGATACAGATTGAACCTTTTCGGGGAAACTAAAGGTATTCTTAATACAAAGACAATCTTATTGCTTAGACTATAACATACTATACTAGAGACATTCAATAATACGTGAATATTATTTAATGTTAAATCTACAGGTAATTTAAAATCTACAGGTAAGTATCGGTAGTTAGCGACAATTTCATCGTAAAGTTGCGTGGGAGGTAATACGGCCGGGTGCAAAATGTTTTGATTGCTAATCATGATAGCGTTTGTTATGTCTTCAAGTCGGAATGATAATGTTAACAATGAAGCTTCTATACTGTTCAGGATTGAATTAATATTGGCTTTAATAGTTAATTCATTAGAAATTAATGTTATATTTTTTAGTTTTAAAGAGAAATTGTCGATAGCTTGGTTAAGGTTGGCTTCGTTAAGTTTTATGGTATGTAATGATTTATTAAATTGAGATAAAACTGAAGAAGTGACTAAGACATTTTCTTTAATTAACGATGCCAATCTTTTCTCATTATTTTGTACATTCTGGATGGCGATATCATACTTGATGCCATCGTCTTCGTCCAAGGTCCCAAATATAGTTTTGGCGAGAGAACCAATACCACCTATCCATGCCCCTCTCCTGAACCTCTTATCCATCAGGTGAGAAATAGCGGAGTAGTCAGAAACTAAATCATGATACCTAACTGTTAATGGTTCTAGTATATTAAAGCATTCTAAATTGAAGTTGCATTCTAATTGAATTTGAGTGCATATAAGGCGTAGTGTACCTAAAATAGAGTTAATATTTTTAATATGAGGTTCGATATACGATATGTCGATGGGCGTTATTACATCTAAATGGCTTACACGAATTTTGAGTTCACCGATTGGATCAAAGTATATGCCAGAACTGGAGTTGATTTCTTGGACGAGCTCCGGATGACCTTGGGCCAACATGCTGTAATGAAAAGAGACATTCTGTTTTGGGAAGGCTATATTTTTTTTTCAAGTTACCTATTGCTTGAATGCAGGTACCTACTCTTACCTGTAATATAAAGTAACCTAAGTAGCTACATATAATTAAAAAACAACGTAAATTAAAATTTATGTTAAAAGATAATAATAAAATTTTAATTGTCTTGGCTTTCGACATGTTTGACCTCGTCGAAATGGTGTCTTACATGGCGCCTGTTTATTAATAGCGACAATGTATGGTTTCCATGTACCTTGACAATTTTGTATGGGCCCTTCCATACAGGGGACAAAGCTTTACGCATCCTCAGATGGTTTTTTAACATGACGTACTGCCCTACTTTGTATTGTACTGGGCGAGTACGGGAATCGTAGTAGGTTTTTGAAGTATTTTTAGATCTCTGGATGAATTCTATGGCTTTATCTCTGGTATGCTTCAACCGATGTTGAAGCATTTTAACGTATTCTGGATACGTCGTGTTGGAACTGTCGTCGTACACTGAGTCTGGTATACGAGATTTATATCCGAATAATAATTCAAATGGGGAATAATGTGTTGTCGAATGTACGGCGGTATTATATGCAAGCATTGCTGTATAAACATATCGGGGCCAATTATCCTGGTTGTCGTTGACATACGACTTTAAGTATTCTTTTAGGGTTGAATGTGATCTTTCCAAGGCACCTTGCGTTTGCGGATGGTATGGAGTGGACCACAGCTGTTTTGTTTTCAAGAAATCGCAAGTCTTCTTGAATACCTCGGCGGTGAAATTGGTGCCTTGGTCAGTAAGTATATGCTTTGGGATTCCAAATAAAGAAATAAAATGAAGAAGGCACTCGCAGGATTCTTCAGCAGTATTACTGCGAATCGGGTAGGCTATTGAAAATTTGGTAAGGTCATCTTGCATAGTCAAGATGTACTTAAGTTTAGCTGTACCGGATTCGGGTAGAGGTCCAACGATGTCAATGGATAATCTCTCGAATGGAGTTGTTGAGGTGGATGTTATTATCATGGGCGCTCTATTGGCTTTACGTAGGGCTTTGTTCGCCTGACACGATGTGCATTTTTTTATGTAGTTTTCTATATCACTACGCATATTTTTCCAGTAAAACCTTTCTTTTATACGATTTAGCATTCTGATAGCCCCTAAGTGTCCGGCTATAGGGATGTCGTGGTTCTCTCTAAGGATCTTGGTAATTTCACTCAGTGACGGATATATGATGGAGTCATGGTAAATATGTATGTGTATATTTGTTCCATCGAATAAGTAACTGAACATATTATATATTTTTACAAAGGAATGTCTATCAAACGGATTTTTAAAATCAGATGTACTAATCTCGTTTACTGTGGGATATGACATCATTATCTGATCACGTACATATTTTAGGGCTTTAAAAATGTCGGAGTACGAGTAGTCATCAAAGTGATGAACTTTTGTAAATAAGAACAGGTAAGTTTTGTTCTCCACTGTAAGAGGTAGAAAGGTATTCAATGTTCTTTCCAATTTCAGGAATTCGTCACGTTCAGATTCTGGGCAATTGTTAATAATTTCCTGGACATAAGGCATGGAGTCATCCATGTCTATCGAGGTAGGTACAATGATCAACTTCTGAGTTCCCTTTAGGAGGGTTTCATTATGTTCTCTGATTTGAGTATCATGTGGTTTCGTGGGTGACTTCAAGAATTTACTATAGGTTTCGTCGGACACAGGTGGGTTTTCAGCTGATGGGGAGCGACCATCGTGACGAGACGAATTAGAAGAAGGTAAGTTTCGTTGCATCTCGGGATTAGGACTGGAGGGTTGTGCTGGGCTCTGTGCAGGTAAGTGATTTTCAGTTTCAGCACTTGGAGCAGAAGGCTGTAGTGAAGGTGAGTTGTTGTTAGGATGTCGAGTTGTAGCAGATGCCCTTGAATTGTTGTATTCAGCAGGGCTATATTGAAGATCAACTTCATCATCACCTTCTAAGAGGTCGATACAGGGCATGCTGTCACCCTCTTCGGATGGAGCGGGAAGTTGTACACTCAGGTCTTCGAGAGTTAAGGGGCTGAAAGGGAGTTCACCGCCTACAGCAGGAGATGAGGTCGGATTTTGTCCTTGCGATGGACTAGAAGAGTTAGGATTATTCGTTTGGTCCGGAGGGTTGGTAGGAATAACAGGATTTACTGGATATCTAGAAAGTGCGTCAGCGGCAGAGTTCAATTTGCCTTTCCGGTAGATTATCTCGTAATCATACTCTTCCAACTTTAATCTCCATCTTTGGAGTTTACTACTAGGATCCTTGTGATTAAATAACCACTTCAAGGGTCGATGGTCGGTAATTATAAGGAATTTATGTCCATAAAGGTAGGGACGGAATGTTTTGCAACCGTATAGGATTGACAGCAATTCTTTTTCAGTAGTGCTGTAATTACATTCGCTTTTGTTGAGGGTGCGTGAGGCAAAAGCGACTGGCTGGTCTTTGCCGACAGGGCCTTGGGAGAGGACGGCGCCAATAGCGTAGTTTGAGGCATCACAGGTAAGGATGAATGGCTTTGAAAAGTCTGGATATATAAGGAGTGGAGCATTTGTCAGTTTATGTTTTAACGTATCAAAGGCTAGTTGCTGTTGGTTTTGCCATATGAAAGGCGTGTCTTTTTTCAGTAGATGAGTAAGGGCTTTAGCAATTTTAGAGAAATCAGGTATGAAACGGCGATAATATGATACAAGGCCAAGGAATGATTTGATATCTTTTGGAGTTTTCGGATTCGGGAATTCAGTGACGGCCTTAACCTTTTCAGGGTTTGGCTTGACGCCTTGTTCGGTTATTATGTGCCCTAAGTAACACACTTCGCGTCTTAAAAACTCGCACTTGTCGGGCTGTAGTTTTAGATTGAAATCGCGGATTCTTTGGAAGATGGCTCTTAAATTGCCGATACAGGAATTCAAATCGTGTCCATATGAGACAACATCGTCTAAGTAGACAAAGCATCGGATGCCCTGGAGGCCTGACAAGGCAGAGTTCATAAGTCTCTGAAACGTAGAAGGGGCATTTTTAAGCCCAAACGGCATCCGAGTGAATTGGAAGTGCCCTTCCGGGACTGTGAAGGCTGTTTTGGGTTTGTCGGCTTCATTCAGCTCAATTTGATGAAACCCAGATGCCAGGTCTAAGGTGGAGAAGTAGGAACTATTACCAAGTTGATCCAATATCTCGGTTATCTGTGGAATAGGGTAGGTGTCGCCAATAGTGACGTCGTTCAACTTTCGGTAGTCGATCACTATGCGCCATTTTTGTATGTTAGAAGCGTCCAGCTTCTTGGGGACAACCCAAATAGGTGACGACCAAGGAGAATCAGAGGGCTCTATGATATTTTGTTCTAACATTTTGTCAACTTGCTTGCGTACTTCGGCTTTGTGGACTTCGGGAAATCTATAGGACTTGGTATGTATTGGGACATCCGTGCTAGTTTTGATTTCGTGTTTCAGGGCGTTAGTGTAGGTAAGGTTTTCTCCGGGGAGATGGAAAATGTCGGAAAACTCGGAACATAATTGAAAGAGTGACTCTCTCTCTTCATGATTGAGGTGCGAAACACGTAGTTGCTTTAGTACTTCCTCGGTACGTTTGTGGCAATCCATTGAGGCGTTTATGTGATTTATTGGGACGGAAGGTCGTTCTGTGAAATCGGAGGAATGAAAAGGACTGAGTTTGAGATTTAGATCAGATTTCAGTGTGATAGGTGTCTCTGATGTATTAATTACGGATAAATTTATTCTGTTATTTTTTTTGACGACTACTAGGCAATTTGCGATTAGAAGGTTTTCAGAAACTTTTTGTTCGAGGATTAATCCTTCTTTTATTTCAGGATTTGATACTGAACACTCAATAATGGTCTCTGTCCTAGGAGGAATAATGTATGCAGGATCATGGAAATGTAATTTTACGGACGTTTTTCCGATGTGAAGAAGGTTATCGTTATAATTGATGCTGCAGTTATGAGCATTGAGCATGTCAGAACCGATTATTCCATCGTATGGTAAATGTATTGCATCTATTACGTGGAATGAATGTGACACATCTGATTTGGGAAATTGTAATTTCAATTGGAAGTGACCTCTGGTGCGGATAGTTTCTTCGGCAGGGTCAATGCCTTTTAATTGGATGGTTTCTTTGATAAGTTTAGGATGTCTTTCAATGCATGAATGTTTCAACAGACTGACAGAGGATCCTGAGTCAACTAGTAACGATAGTGGGATATTGGATACAGGGGATGTTACTAGAACATGAGGTAGTAATGTCTTTGCAGGATTATTGATTATCTCGAATATATTGGATTTAGCAGGGTTTGGCAGATCATCTTTGCTGGGTTGCTGCACGGATACAGTGGATTTAGTAAGGCGATCATGTAGCGATGCCTGCATTGGCAGATCAACCTTGCTAGGTTGCTGCACGGATACAGTGGATTTAGTAAGGCGATCAACGGATACAGTGGATTTAGTAAGGCGATCATGTGACGATGCCTGCAATAACTCAGGTTTGGATGTAGAATTGTTTTTTGGTGTTACATTGGATTCCCTGAGTAGGTTAGCGGTGTCGATTTCTAAATCGCAAGGTCCCGCACGACACTGGGACGAGACGATTACTCGTTTTTTGGATTAGCATCTACGGTATCATATCCGTCTGCTGGATCGGCTGGGTATTCATCATCGATGGGTTCCGATGACTCATCAGATACAAAATGAACACGTTGAGACGTTCTTGGCTGGTTTCGGTCAAAATTTTTGAAACGATTGTTATTAAATTCCCTTTTGCGGCATTGCTCCAGGGTATGTCCTGGGTTTTTACAATACCTACAGAACAGAGTAGAGGAATTGTTGTTGGGAATATTATTATTGGGTCGGTTGGAGCCAAAATTTGGTTTTGGATTTGATTGATTGGAGAAACCCTGGTTACGACGGTTGAACTGATTATTTGCTCTTGGCGCGTCAGACCTATCTTGTCGTGCATATTGAGTGCTAGACTGGCTTGGACTTGATTTGGATAATGCCTGTTGGATTCTTTCCTCTGAGATCGCGATGTTAATAGCTTCATTTAAAGATTTCGCTGATTTACACCTAACGAAGTTCGAAAGACGGGGTGACAGACCCATCTGGAAATGATGGAGGGCAAGTTCCTCCATAGCTGCAGTTCTCCCTATCATTTCCCTGCTTTTATGGCCGTGAGATATGGAAATTTCTGTTAGCAATTGGGACAGACATGTTTCAATTCTTAGAGCATACTGGCTTACTGGCTCCGTCGGTTGTTGTTTACAATCTTGCAGTTCTGTAAGGAGATGCGCATAGTGCTTTCTTTCACTAAACTGAGTTTTGAGGAACTCCTTTAATTGTTGCCAATTGGCGAACTCTTTGATGGAGCAGGCTGTTTCAGCCTTGCCCTGCAGCTGGCAAAGGATGTATTTGAAAAGGATATCCCTCTGGGATTCCGATGCCAAGTCATACGCATTGTTGCAATTTACTAAAAATGAGTTTAATTGCTCACGACAGCCGTCATACGGCTTTATGAATTTTAGTAATGTGGATAATTCGACTTCTAGGACTGGTTTTACTACTGCTGCCGCTTTTTTCTTTGATTGGGCCCTGGTAGAAGGTCCAGGAGGGGGCAGATATTGGTCCTGGCCCTCCTCGTCTACGTCAGTCAAAACGATTTCAGGTCTACCGGGCTTAGGACTATTTGGTCTAGACATTTTTACACTCGTAATAGGATCTTGGCTAAAACTCTACGAACTTATAGTTGATTTAAAATAGCACACAAGATAAAATGAGTATTACAATAGTCGAAATCGGACAATAGCAATGACCAAGTTACTCACTGGAATGCGGATAGCGCGATAAGGGCGATCATTCTTGGAAGTCGCGCTGCTCTTGGCGAAATGTCTGCGTGGAGATAAGCCTCGCTCCGTCGCGTCGCTTGTTTACCGGTCACAGCACGGACTCGTGCGCGACAGTGGGCAAACCGCTGTTCTCGATGAAGACCGGCTGCATTACAGGTGATACGCAGCAGTGGGCCTTTCAGGAACTTTTGTCACGATCGCTGGGATGCTTTGGGCCGGGCCGGAACTCGGTGTGGTAATGAAAGTTCACACAGTGGAGTTGGCACTTACACTCGAACACACACACGCGTCAAAATTTGATTTTGGAAACTTTGAGACGTACCGGGGACTCTTTTACTGAATCCCTTCACGCTGCCACCAAATGTTATGAGCCTCGAGGGATTAAGGTTTTTAAAAAAATAAAAAGTTAATTGAATGGGTGAGACAGCCGTCTAGCTTGGATGTAGGAATGAGACTAATGACTGAATGCAAGGGATCACGGGACGAGGATGGAAACTGATGACTGTGCAAAAGGAGAGGCGGTTAGTGTGCAATAAGGGGTGCATTGATTATCTATAACAGTTCGAAGCAAACTTTATTAAAGAGTGGAATAGCTAAATGGTGGGGGCAAGTATTACATAGAGCAAGCGTCACAGACGCGCCCACGTATTCATGGCGTGGACAAATCGTGAAATTGCTCACACGATGGTCAAACTAGCCATAACGATTAATCGATTTGATTGATTTGGCTGTCCATGTCCACGTTTGGCTGTATAATAAACATAAGATAAGAAAAGTCTTTAATGTACACCAGAAAATATTAATGTAGAGTCCCTAATTTTTTTCTCGTTTGTTAGCTTTTGCGGTTTTTGCGCGAAAATTCAAGAATCAAACCGTTATTTTATATGAAAAAAAAATTGACATATTAACAAGTTATTATTCGTTACCCTTCGCCACTTTACATGTCATAAACCAACACTCTCTCTGTGCCTCTAGGGAGGAAGAAGCTTTTTTAGCGATATGATAAGTAGTATTTGGCTATATTATGAAGGAGGCGCGCTTTTGTTGGTCGCAGAGCACACAATGTAATGTCCGCAGTTTAAAGGGAAATACTTAACGACAGACCGACAGAGGAGTATTTAAGAGTAATTGTGTGTTTACAAACAACACCGTTTTATCTTTCGAAGGTCGAAAGTTCTTCAATAGTAGGAAAGGAATTTGTAGCAAATTACTGCAGTAGGTTTGAGAAATATATCTCACGATATCATATGAAATGTTCTTATTGGGTAGAACGTCTCCCTAAAGATAACTCTCTAGATTAGACAAAATAGAACGTACTGAAGCGAGAACATTTATCCGCACTAAATATATATCTCTAGTCTGTGGCGAGTCAGGTCAAGGCTTTTCACATACAAAAGTGTAGACAGCTTTTTGCTCCGCTGGCCGACCAAAAAAATTGAGAGGTTTCTGTAGTAAATTATCTCCTTGGCGTTTTTATAGGCAACTGTTAAATAAATTGTATTAAGTAGTACGATATTGGAGAATAGAAACTTTTCATGAAAAGATAAATTGCTCAAGTAGTGAGGATTGAAAATAACTGCGCAAACGATTCAAACAAAATAAGACTTAAACTTAATAAAAGAAAAGGAGCTTGGGTTTATTTAACGTTGTCTGAAGGGTCCTTCTCGAATATTAGTCTGGAATAAAAGATAGCATCTCAAAGCTTTGAAAGATCTGTCATTACACTTTTTATGAGCCAATAAAGTAACAGAGATATTTTCAAGTCATAGATTTGGCTGGCTTTTTCATTTTCAAATTTGTTTTCAGTCGAGAGATCGGTGTTAAAAACAAAACCACTGTGTGGGTAATAAACTAATGAAGCCATAACACCAACCAACCACAAAACAAAGCCTGCCAAGAACCACGCGAATTACGAATAAAATATTCATGAAGCGTATGGAGTAACATCGAATATTTATGGAAATCAAATTATGTGTTATATCTGGTATGAAAAATCGACTTGAAAGTTCTATGAAATCGAGAGAGAGCTAAAATTTTATGAACATTTTAAATGTTTAGAAAGTAAATAAAGTAACAGTACAAACATTTCTCGAACTGAAAACTCACGAACGGCTCCATGACTGTAAAAATGATATATACGACAAGTGTCTCCTAAGTAACAAAATCCGTGATTTGTATGAGAAAGATAAAGCTGTAATAGGGGATGTATGTATTAGCAAAGATAAAAACACCCGAAACCGGCGTTGCACGCACGCCGAATGCAACGACTAATGAATGTTGACGAAGCGAAAGACATCTGTCAGGATCATGGCAAGTGGCAGTCACTGGTCTTTGCCTACCCCTCTGGGATACAGGCGTGAGTTTATGTTATGTTAGATAAAGCTGTCCATTACCAACTAGGGACCTAATCAAGCGCACAAATTCCTGTCGGAATCTTGACGTTTGCGATACTAATTAGTATGGAATTTGACAGAACGATGGAATCGTTTAGGATTTGGTGCTTGGTACCAAATCCTGTCGAAATGCTGACATTTGCGATAGCAATTAGTATGGAATTTGACAGACGGTTGAATTGTTCAGGATTTGGTGCGCGTAATAGACGGGCAGAAGGGTTTTTTTACACTTGTCGAATTTATTTTGCGTCGTCATTTAGTATTTTGTATGCCTTAGGCGTCTGCTCATCAAGTAATGTCACACGTCTAACAATACATTATGTATTTGCGTCAGCAAAGACGGATGTGCCGGTCACTCACCTTCAGTTAGCGTTTTGACATATAAGAATTACTTGCGGAATGCACTCTGCGTTACTTGAACATTTTGAATTTAACGTAACGCAACAGGGATACAATATTCGGTCCGAAGTTTTTTTGACTTCGAATATTTTATAAAATATTTTTACAACATTTTGATTTCTGATATTTGGATAAACCTCTATAACGGTGGTGTCATCTTGATTAGATTAGATTGGAACTTTATGGCACACCATACATAATAAAAGTACATAAAATATCTTAGGTATTTATTACTTAAGTTACGTAGTATATAACGAACGAAGCAAGAACTCTGCGATAATCTTTGAACGTTTTTGTTATAGTTTTGGAACTGCCTTTTTAAAAAAATCTATGAACGCAGTTTGGGGTAACTTAAATTTACGTATCATAGTTGACGAGTTTTCATTGCAAAACCATTCAACATCTTCTAAGAAGTTGCCAAGTATGATCTGTAAAAAGTCACACAATTTTATGTGTTTATCAAAACACTGCTACTTCCGTGAAGACAAAGAACTTGTTAAGTTCTTATATATCAAGTATTTTTTTGGGACGAGAAGTTGACCACTGTTTTAACATTTATGTTTTGGTGAGATAAAAATTAAAGGTAATATTTTGCAACAAGTTGACCTATCGTCTATATTATAAGTGTAAAGTCACAAAGTAGTAAGTTGACTTCACAAAAGTGAGAAACGAAAGCTGTCTTGTCAGTACACTGGGAACAAAACGATAATAGTTGGTACAAGCACACCACAAACAATAAAAGCAGACCAACAACACGGATATTTCTAAGAGAACCGATAATTTACGAGCCAAGAGACTGCTTAGAGAGCCCATCATTAACTGCTTTACATAAGACTTGGGAAATAACTTACTTTAAGAAGAAATCGCCATAAGGAAGCATGGTTATGTACTTTTAAATCGACAGATCGCTCACTACTCATAAAGGCAAAAGAGACAGATAATGGCCGAGAAACGCCTGCGAAAATTTAGGGCTACATATATGAGAAAATGTTGGAACAACTCCAATTCTAGGTTCGGATCTCGGTGGTGGGTCTCAAAAATCACTATTTATATGATTGAGAGAGTTGAAAGATACTGTTTGTAAAAACGATAATGCACAAGAAGATACTTTTTTTTAAGCTTCAAAAAAGGTAGTAGTTCTAATTAATTTTCACACCTGCTATTCAGAAAAGATCCCTTGATTCCCTCAAATGAGGGATCAAAGTTGTACTTTTCTTCCCTGATATTCTAGTTTTTTTTTTATTGCCCTCAGCATGATCCGTGTGCAGATTTTCACAAAATGTAATTCCAATTCGATTTTTATTTTGTTGCAATCGATCATAAACTTCTTTCGATATCTTAATTGTGTTTGATTTAAATTTTCCTTATAGCAGGTGTGAAAAGCAGTATGTGTCACTCGGTAGCAAAATTATTTCCGTCTTGGGCGTAAACACTTGAATCCCTCGCTACGCTCAAGATTCTACTTTATTCTATTGTAGAATCTTTCGCTTCACTCAGGATTCAATATACCGCCCTCGCCGTAAATATATTATTTTGCTCCCTTGAGACACAATCTACTATTATAACCTTCAAAATAGGTTATAAATTCGACGCGTATGATTTTTTTCTGCTATGTTCTCGCATAACTCCGTCAATCTTAACTGATTTCGACAATTTATTTTTAAACATAAACATAAATATTTACATACAGGCACATACATTGCTTCTGACCCCACACTAGGATACCCTGTGTCGTGGGAACCAGAAACAATGACATCACAAACATGTAAACATCCAAGACCTTTGTTCGAATAGATATAACGTCCCATTGGTCTCATTTTAGTTTGGTGAAGATCTAATGAAGACTTGCATTGACGGACGTTCCGTCTCCAATGGACAGCAGTAAATAAGGCCTAATGGGGCCCATCCTTTAGTAATATCGGTATGTTTAATAAAATAGCGTAAAAGTAGTCCCAAGGTAATTTGGTGATGTCCTGGTGAAGACTTTGGGAGATGGAAATTAAGAACTTCAAATTTTAAAGCAAAGAATTAAGTAGGGTAAATTATGGTTATAAGGGACTTGTTTATTTTTCTCCCACTCCCCCACTAAAAATTAAAAAGATTTTTTTTAAATAAAATATAAAAACCGACTTCAAAACATTACAGTATTAAAAAGTTAGAAATAATTGAAAAAATACCTTTAAATTAGAAGCATGTATACATGTAGGTTTGTATAGTTTAATTTGTAGTCGGTGCCCAAAATATATGTCCTGGTCATGAAACTGGGCACCGACTACAAATTATACTTCTACAATACCTACATGTATACTTACTTCTAATGTAAAGTTCTATTATATTCTTTTCAATTAATTCTAACTTTTTAATGCTATAATGTTTTAAAGTCGGTTTTTATATTTTATTTAAAAATTTTAATTTTTTGTACCTTTTACACATTGGTATTGAGCCCTGTGGTGTGGAGCGCCTCTTACGCAAAACTTAACAGACATTCTTTCAAGTCTCACTCACGTTTTGCTGACTAACCGATTTGAATTTGTCCGCTGCTCAATTCAATAATCTTGTTGCTCAATTTAGCCTCCTCAGTCCTGGGCCTTATTTTATAAAACTATAAATCATGGGTGTACGTAATTTCATATCCAATTAACCCACAGATTAAAAAACAGGAATAGGCTGCGCAATGTACATCGAATTGTCATAATAAACTATGAATTGTAGTTTTATGAAACGCGGCCCTGACTTTGAAAATAACCAAGGTTTTCAATTGTTATTTTCAAGGTCAGGACTAAGGAAGTTATTGTTCGTATTTGCTACATCACTAGGTAAGAAGATGAAGTATGCAGTGTGAATACGTAGAAAGCTACAAGGTCGCTAAGTAAACTATCTAAGTGAAGTTCCTAAGTACAATGTAAGGTAAGCTCAAGGTCAACTAGAAGAAAATATTCATTACTATCAAGCTCACCTGTGTAAGAAGAAAATATTACTACTCGTATCAAGCTCACCTGTTCACTACTTTTGTTGAATAATAAAATAAAATCTTAAAGAATTTAAACAATTCGATTCAAAACCCAATCCGTAACTTGCAAACATTTTTGCATAACAATCTATTTCCGTTGCGCTTTCTAATAAAATGATCAGTTAGCGGTTACACACAGTACGACCGCTACTTTCGGTGGGCTACTTCGTCACCTGAGATGTAAGGGAGCCGAGACAACCAAAGCGACAATATTTGTCGATGCTACAGAGTTACGGGCCATTAATTTTGAGACTAGATGTTTTGTGCAAGTCGCAGTTTACAACGAAGATATACTGTGGAAGTTAATAGTTACAAGCTAACGTCATTAGATTGTCACTGAAAAACAAGGTAAGCATACTTTTGAGAAATATTTTTTACAGAGAAGAGGAGTGCAAGCTTGCCTTACGTAAAAAAAGAAAGAAGAAAATGTCTTTTATTTTATGTAACGAAATCGGTACAAAAAGTTTCTTAAAGAGAAAACGGTTCTACCTTTGGATATATTTTTTAGAACGCAATTTTGTCTCTTACAGAGTTACAAGAACTTTGTAAATAAATAAATATAACTAATAATGGATACCCATTATTAGTTATATTTATGTTAATAGATCTATGTTATATTCAGGTATAAAGAGGCATTTAAAAATAAGTTCAATACATTGTATTCTCACTATTTATAAGCGTTTTCGCGTGGCAGATTCGACATAAGATTTGCATATTAATTCAAAACATTTTATTGCTTTCCAATGATTAATGACATCGTCATTGAAAGTGTTGAACAAGTTTAGTTATTTCTATGTACGAGTATTTGCATCTATTTGCATCTTGCGATGGCGAGTCAATCTGATGATGCATACAAAGGGGTAAGTCATAAAGGGATGTCTTAAAGGTATGTTTTAATGAGTCGCGATGTTCTTACACTAATGAACGTCGGGCATTAAGGTACTCCAGTTTACCTAATTAAATATCACGATCAGACCTGTCTAACGTATAACTATCTGTGTGATTGCCTTTTTTATGTACAATAAAGTCTTCTCTATCTCCCTCTATCTACATTGGACGAGACTATGTTTCACGGTGGAGCCAGAAATTAAATATTAAATTAGACAACAAAATGTTTGAACCTACCTACTTGGCATATATCTGAGGTACCAGAGGTGTGCACTGAAAATAACCAGGGGAAGACAAAAAATATCTAATATCTGAGTCCAAATCTGAGCTAATATCAAGTCTGCATAACAGCCTATGAGCTTAATAAATACTAGAAATAAACATCAGGCTGGCAATGGGATATACATCCTTTATAGGGGCATTGTACGATTATACAATAAGATACCTGAAAATATAAGCTTGCAGAAACGCGGTTATAAAATGTGCAAAGCATACTTTATGCCTAAAGAGCTGCTATAACATAGATTATTTAGACGACATAGACGAGTGCAATTAAAACCAGTTCAATGAATGAGTTGTAGGTTTTAGAATAGTATGTAATCTCTGTTAATTAAGGTCCAAATTTAACAGCACATTTAACAGGACAGGATTCGCAGTTTTGTGTACGGAGCCTCCGTACACAAAACTGCGGATCGACGCGATAGGAATTCGCAACGCAGAAAACTGTGACACGAATTACTGCGATGCGATTTTGTACGGCAAGGCATCTCTTCCACGGTTCGGGTGACCATTCCTTCGACGCCCGTCAACTGCACTGAACGTATTTTGCAAAGTAGGTCGTGACGTGGATTGTAAAAAAAAAGTGCTCACTTCTGTCGTTGCTAAGAAAATACAGGAAAAAGAAACAAAGAAGACGTTGGGTTCATCCATTTATTACTATTATGAACCCGATGTGAATCAATCCGCATGTTCTTGCGATGCAGGCGCGAGCTCGCAGATTTTTACGATGCCACGCCGCGTCGCAGTTTTGTGATCGGGCCCTAAGTTTTGAGATTTTTTTGTCCGTTTTTCCCGAAAATTATCTAGATTTTGAAATGGACACCTAATTTAACTTGCAAAGTTCGCAGTTTTTGTGTTACTTTGAATAAGAACATTTTGATTATTATTTTGAATAAAGCGACGATTGCACGTCATCAAACGAAGGTCATAACTTGAATTCATATCGTCAACCCAATTTTGGCTTCCATATTAAAGAATCCACTTAGAAACCTGAACCGCAAGTAGAGGACGGTATCTAATAGGATCAATTGTCGTGCGCTGGCGCCGGCGCGGCGGCTCATGCGTACGCACGTGCGTGACTAGATCCGATGGCCGCTAAGTGTGATGTGAGTGTGATGATTGGAAATGAAACAGCTCATGCTTGAAATGTATTAATGGGAAATTCCATTTTTAATGAAGATATGAAGGGGATGAAAGAAGAAAGATTGACGAAAGAAATATATCGAGCGAATTTGAAAGGACATCCCAGGCGGACATACTTCGACCAAATAGAAGATCTATTAGCAAAGGGCAAGATAAAAAAGTATTCGAAACCGGCAAGCGAAAGAGATCTGTCAGGATCGAGGCAAGTGGCGGAACCTGGTCTCTGCCTACCCCTCCGGGATACCGGCGTCAATTTATGTTATATTTGTTATGTTCGTTTTTCGTTTAACGCGACTCATTCGACTCATCGACGTGTTTAATAAACGCCAATAAACTGCACCGCAGTTATGCGAAAGTTGTAAAAAAATCTAAAGGTCTTTATTAATTAAATAAAAAAAGAAAATTAAAATGGTCCAGGTGACCTGCGAACTTTCGGACACCTACTTAAAACTCTATAACTGCTTGCCGATAAACTGCATTGGCAGTTTGGCAGACTAATGAAATTGTGGGTTTTCTTGTTTTACTGAGAATAAAATAAAGCAAACAAAAAAAAGTTATTAGACGAAACCAAGTAAAAACTTTTTTTAAACAGATTAGAATGTTGCACGAAAATTAGCTTATTGATTACGTAAGTCAATTTCAACCAGTTTCGGACCCCTCTTCTCGCTATGTACGACAAAATAAGCCCCATTTGAACCCCATATTTGCAAATTTGGACTTGTTCAGACTCCTCCCCATATAATAAGTTTAAGTAACGAAATAACTAAGAATTATTAGATAACCTTTAACCGTCGACGGTACACGCGTGTACACACATGCGTGGCCGAAATAACATTGCTGTTCGTCGGTGTGTAGATTGAGACTGAGTGATTGAGGAGAATGTCGCGAAGTTAATGAGAGTGAGGCCGTTTGTGAACTGAGGCTAGTTTAAGGTCTTTGACTGCCTGCCTCCTTGATCTAGCGGTTAACAAGCTTGCTACCAAAACAGAGGTCGTGTGTCCGATTCCCATCGGAGGCCGCTGTACTTGATTTGTACGAATGGCCTCGGCCTGGGTGTTGTATTTCCATGTAATGTCCTTGCTTGGATACCACAGGACAGGGTATCCTAGTTTGGAACCAGGACAGGTGACACTGTTGTGTGGAACTTATTATTATTAACTTTTTAATAATAATAACTTCCACACAACAGTAGGAGAAGTTACATTTCAAACCTCAATAAGGCTGAGTAAAGAGTATACTTGCTAGAATAACAATTTTAAACCCTTTAACACCAGCGATTACCTAAATTATTCAAGAATTCGTCTGTCGTTTTAAGTTTCACATCTACACATGTACTCAAAATTATTAGCAAAATAAAAAAGAAATCTCTAATTACACGTCAACAGAATGCACGTGGCATGAAGCGTGGAGATTGGAAGGCTCAAAGAGCACTAAGTCAGATATTAATTCACATGCAGGTGCGTTTATCATCGTCTGCACTATTTTTGTACCATGAATATGGACCACGCATGGACAAAGAATTTGTGTTAATATGCATAGCGTATTTTAAACGAATAATCGAGTAACAACAGGTGATCTATTAAGAAGAGCTATCATGGAGCGAAGAACACGTCTCATTGATGATAATTACCTATATTTTGATACGGGAATATTGGTATAATATAACTCCACACAACACGATCACTTATCCTGGTCCCAAACCAGGATACCCTGTGCTATGGTAACCAGGCAAGGACATCAAAAACATGGAGATGTATCCGAGACTGCGGTCATTTATACAAATCATAGAACCCACGACCTCTGTTTTGGTAGCCAACCAACTAACGAGGTATCTTACGGCCCTTCGCTTAACTTGTCTCAACAGAGATCAAAACGTAAATCAGACATAATTAGAACTATTGAGGCGAATGTTTTCTTACCTTAAAATACATGCATAAGTAATTAGGCACATCACTTGGTTAGCACACACATTTTAAGATTGAGTCATAAGTACATTTTGAGTAATAAATATGACTAACAGTACTAATTGTATGACTAATCAATAAGGGAGCTGACATCCTTTCAAAGATATCCTATCTAATGTTACAAAGTTTCCACTCTTATTAACAACTTAAAACAAGCTCAGTTTATGTGCAGATGACATAACCACAATAAAACACATGTTTATTTATGTCACTTTATCAGAGAGTTTATTACAGCAACCACGCCTACACTGGACTTGTTGATAACGGTCGCCATTAATAGATTTATTTTATGAAAACAAACACGAAATTTTACCAAGAAGTGTTTTAATTAATTGTTTTCAAAAGAAGACCATGAGAAGACCTGCAACATTAGAATAAGACGACTTAAAACTTTATAAAACTTTCGTAAACATTATTGACTTAAGTCTGGAATCCGGACTTTTCCGACAAAAATCCAGTAAGTGAATCCGGACTTAAGTCTATTGAATTATCATAAGCAGCCTATATACGTCCCACTGTAGGGCACTGGCCTTCTCTCAGAGAGAGAGTTGGGCTAAATCACCACACGTGCCTACCGCGGATTGGCAATTTCAAGCGCTAAGGTATGTGAATAGATCAGACACTCAGGTTTCAAGGTTCAAGGAAATGTAAATTAGCGCAGATAAAAATCTTAATTTATGCAAACAGATATAATTACAGCGTGTGATTATGTAAATTTTAAAAAATTTGGAAAAAAAATCATTTGTATGAGAATCGTCCCACCTTAGCTAATACGTGTTGTAAGAAAAAGTTAACCTATTACTCATTTGCAAACATTTCAATCCGCCTATTTAAGTTTTATTTCTGGAAAAACTGCGTTATGACTTTATGACCCTGCTCCTAACACACATCACGAGACTAAAACACAAATTATTGTTTAGTTTAAACTGTCTACTATAAGCATTGTGTACGGCCTTATCGTTAAGATCAATCATGTTTTTTTAAGTGCTACATTTTGGATTTTGTGCAATAAAGTGTAACAAACAAACAAACAGAATGTACAAATCTATATGTTATCGCCAGATGTCAACAGTCAGAACGAACAACACTGACGGTAGCCTTTTGGTAATGGATGACGAAGAAATTAAGTTGCATGCGTGCTGAATTTTATGGGAAGCATATCGGATTAGATAGAACACTTTATTGCACACACAAGAAAACAAAATACATTAAAAGGCTCACACAAGCTTCTTTAAAAAAATCTTTAAATACAATACAATACATATCTAAGTTTTGCCGTATACAATTGGTAGTCTTATCGCTAAAAGGGATCTGTTCCAAACAACCTTAGGATGGATAGAACTGAAAGATGAAGAGAGCAGGTAGGTAGGTGTACATGAAATATGGAAGAATATTTATGTGAACTAACTGACTTACAATTTTGGTTCTTTGGTTAACTGGAATTATCCTATATTTCTCATGTTTCTTTGGTACCTACCCAAGTCAGATTAGCCTAGAAACCCAAAAGTGTAGCTGTAGGTATAAACCAAATTTAGAATACAGTATATTTTTTTCGACACGAGCTCAGTACTGTCTGAGAATCAGGGTTCTGCATTACGAATGCAGTCTTGCTTGGCATAATTATGCGTATACTCTCCATGAACAACTCTGGTAACGCATGTTGTTCGTTGATAGGAGGGAACCTTAGGTCACCAGAAATGCGCAGAATTTACGCGTCGTCCGCGCGGGTGCGGATAAGGATGTTAAATATAGAAACGAGGCCCATACTGTACGCACTGAGTACTGAGTTATTATAGTACTGCACTATCTCTCAAATCGTCGTTCATATTGCAAAATGTTACATGTCAAAGAAATACGATTTTTTTGTTTTTTCATCCAAATAGTATGAAAAATTAGAAGAAAATTAAGTCGTTATAGTATACGCAGCTAATCAGGCCGAGGATTAAGATGTCTTGCACGTGTGACACAATAAATTTTTTATACAATTTCGATGAAAAAACAAAAAACGTATTTTTTTGACGTGACATTTTGCAATATGAACGACGTTATGCAACGTTGATGACAAAACTGTTATTGAGAAACGAAGAGTACTATTAGTTACTGAAGTTTTATTTTTGTTAATATTTTTATTGTGCAATAAAGTGTAGTCTAACAAAATAGGAAAGATATATTTGATGTATTCGGTGAAAATGACTACCTAACTAATCACGAGGAAGCTCATGAAGGCGCCAATAATCATGATGATCTAAATAAAAATTGTATGATGATACACATATAGATTCGAATAGAATAATAGATTCAGTGCGGTCTGTCACGTGTGATGCGCTGAAACACTAGAAGGGAATAAAATAAAACAATAAGCGATTCAAACAAGGACCAGACAGACAGCAAATTACATTCGAAATCTATTGCTGAGTATTCAGGCCGAATTGTAGATAAATAACGTTCAAGTATCATAGATTTCAAGAACCGCAGACATGTCAACATAAATTGATCAAGCAAAGGCAAAACATTTGCAGCAACTCTTATTAAACAGAACAAAAGAGCTAGTACTGGACTAAAGAGCACATTACATGCTGTGGCTGACTGTATCATATGTCTAACTGGGTCAATAAGAATCGTTGCCAATAGGCAAGCGCGAATATTGCCATTAACATCGACACTGGTTGTGCAGATGAAGGTAAACACAATAATAAGTTACAATAATCTGGAGTAATCCCCATTAAACAACATTTTTATTATGGGCCTCGTAAGAAGGCTCAAGGTCGCCCAAGGAGCAATGGAGAGAGCTATGTAAAGAGTTTGATTGCGTGATCGAATCAGAAATGAGGAGATCTGCAGAAGAAACCAAGTTACTGATGTAGCTCGAAGAATTGCTCACTTGATGTGGCAATGGGCGGTGCACATAGCTCGGAGAACTGATGGCCGTTGGGCCGAAAAAGTTCTCACCTGGCGACCGCGGACCGGACGACGCAGCGTTGGCAGGGCCCCCACCAGATGGTCTGACGACCTGGTTACGGTGGCGGAGAGTCGCTGAATGCAGGCGGCAAAAGACCGGGAAACTTGGAAAAACATGAGAGAGGCATATGTCCTGCAGTGGACGTGAAATGGCTAATGATGATGATTTATTACGGTGAAGTCGACAACTGAGCGACCTTCACATTTTCGTTGAGAAGTCACTCGTAACGTAACTGAGTAGAATACATAGTAATTGCATGCATATAAAAGACGTACTGTTAATGTATATTTTTCATGTACCTATATATCGAAATCGAAAATATACCCAAATATATCGAGCAAATTAATGTGGGTGGAATGGCCGGTAGGAAGTCCTATGCGAACATACGTCGATCACACAGGGGATGTATTAGGGAAGGGCAAGATAAAATTACGTGAGACCGGTGTATGTGTGTGTATGCAGCAACTAACGAATGTTGATAGAACGAAATATGTTTGTGAGGCTCTTGGCAAGTGGCAGACCCCGGTCTCTGCCTACCCTCCGGGATATAGACGTAAGTTAATGTAAGTATTTATTTATGTATATTTTTCGTACGTATACTTGGCGTACATTTGTTCCGGAGGGGCAGGCAGAGACCAGGGTCTGCCACTTGCCACGATCCTGGCAGATCTCTTTCGCTTCATCAACATTCATTGGTCGTTGCATGCACGCACGCCGGCTTCGGGTACTTTTTTATATTTTTAGCATTTGCATAAAGATAGACGTTTACGATAAGGGAGATACAAAATATCTCCAATAATGCCACGTGACATTAGCCACATCAACTCTTGTTATCAACAGTACCCACTTTAAAAATGCAAAATAAATATAAAGACGTCTGACCGTGAATTTAGCTTATGAACTGTTACTCTATTTATTTTATCGGCACCAGTTCCATCAGACTACCGATGTCTACGCTTAGTAATCAGCGCTGAGGGATCACAACGCACGAGTCAGCTGCCTTTTGTGGCAACTTAGATACACCACAGGATACATCTATGGTCCTGTTTTATTTATTCGTTTTGTCTGTTGTGTATTTAGTTTTTTTTTCTGTTGTTGTGCATATTGTGTTACTTATCAGCTTATTTTGTTTCTGTAATGTATCTTGTTGGTATAATAAATGTCTTTCTTCTTCTTCCTCTAGTTTTTATTTTCCATTGGAAGTACTCATGTGCTCGTAGGCGGTCATTCTGTACTTTGTTAATACGAAAACAATTTTAACGACTTACCGGCAATGATTAAAACTGCTATGGTGCCAATTAGGTACATAGCGCGCGTGCCAAGAATGGTTGCGTATATTATTTATTTACTAATACGGGCAGGAATTGTATTTAAGGGTTCACATGAGGTTTTCACTAGTGCCATCAATGAAAGAAGCGTGTTTTTGTTTTTGTAAAAGTGGCTAACAAATAATAAAAAAAGCTTCCACACAATACAATCATTTGACCTGGTCCCAAACTTGTACCCTTTGCTATGGTAACCAGGAAAGGACGTCACAGACATGACAATCCACCCAGACTGAGGCTATTTAAGAAAAGAACCGACTTCAAAACACTACAGCACCAAAAACCACAGAAATAATTTAAACGAATATGTAAATTCAAAGTAGGTACACACACGTAGGTATTGTAGAAATATATTTCGAAGTCGGTGCCCAAAATGTAATCGTTTAAATTATTTCTGTGTTTTCAGTGCTGTAGTGTTTTGAAGCCGGTTTTAACAATTTATTTAAAAAAATACATTTCTCGACCTTTGTAAATATCACTTCTATAAATATGACTCCACCAAATGTGTTTACCGAGAGCAAATGCACGAATCACTACACAAAAACAACCAACTTCAAGTTTGCCTTTAAAATTTGAATAGTTCTCTCGATTTCTTCAGGATCCCGCCATCAGATCCCGACTTGATGATTATGGGACCATCTGTGAAGTCTACCCTTTCAAACAAAAAATAATTTTCCAAATCGGTCCAGGCGTCTTAGAGTAATCGTTCTTTTTATTTGCGTTAGTGAACTTCATGATGGAGCCCCTTTGAGCTGTCCATTATACGGAAGCACTTCCAGAGTACAAAACAAGAAGATTCTACTGCAGATTCAGATTACTCAGATACGTTGAAAGCAAAGAAGGAACTTAGTTTATTATCATCATGCCAACACAGACGTTTTAAAACAATATGAAAATATTTTTTTTGACCATTTTTCATTTTTACTTGTAACGTTCATTGGGTCGCAGTCTCTGCGTTACTTCGAATAAAAATATTTTGATTTTTAAATGTCGTAAACTTGCGTGTGTAAACTCAAGTAATCAGCCAAATCATACAATGTATGATCATATCTGACACTGATTGCCTAGTTTCTTTTAAAAAATATTAGTACTTTTGACTAGGCCATGGTGCTGAGTACTGAGCAAGTTTATATTGTTAACAATTGCTACAAAATTTGCTTAGGGGCGATTTTTAGGGTTCCGTACCCAAAGGGGTAAGGGACCCTATTACTAAGACTCTACTCGCCGTCTGTATGTCTGTCACTAGGCTGTATGTCATGAACCGTAATAGCTAGACAGTTGAAATTTTCACAGATGATGTACTTCTGTTGCCGTTTTACAACAAATACTAAGATCAGAAAAAATAAATATTTAAGGGGGGCTCCCATACAAGAAACGTTGTCTCAAGACAGCGCTCGCTATCTAGCGGCCATCTATGTAACCTTCACAGCGCCGATGTCATGTCGTTAAATGTCAATGTTAAACGCTTCTTGTTGGTTTCTATAGACGGCGCTGTTCTCAATGTAGGTACCTAATCTATCTTGTCTCAATCTTTGTCTAATGTTGTATAGATAATGGTACGGAACCCTTCGTGCGCGAGTCCGACACCCACTTGGCCGGTTTTATATTATTGGATAGGCACTATAAGGCGTTATAAATCTAATGGATTATTGGTGTTTATTAATTTTAATATTAATTAGATTAAAGTAATTATTTTGAAGTAACCTGTTCAAAAATTACGGTGTAGATCTAGAGAATTAAATTTTCTTTCAAAAATAAACTATAACGTTACGAACAACGCAGATAATGAAATACACGACATGATAAGTGAGTACAGTATCAACACACAGGTAGCTCTCGAGATTGGGCAGAGCAAATGTTGGGTTACGTGATTTGAGTTTGCGGCACGTTTACATTTAGGTACAGTCTCAGAACACAAAAGGGTACAGTGTTTACTTTAGACGCGTGCGCCTATTAGATTTGCGTCGGCGAAGGCGTAAGGGCAAAAATCGGTGTCAACGGCTTGAGTGCAGCTCTAGAGAGCTGCATGGGTATGGGTAGTACTATGGCACGAGTCACGCGTTTAGTGCCGCTAAAATTTAAGAATTTCACAATGAATGTACTGGATAGTCTAGACTTTTTTACAAAAAAGTCAACGTCAAAGTAATTTAAAACGCGCAACTAGCGTCGTCGTATTACCCATGCTGGACTTATTACAATAAAAAAAAAACCGGCCAAGTGCGAGTCGGACTCGCGCACGAAGGGTTTCGTACCATTATCTATACAACATAAGACAAAGATCGGATTTGAGAACTGCGCCATCTACAGGAACCAACAGGAAGAGTTTAAGCGCTGTCTTTAGATAACGTTTGTTGTATGGGAGCCTCCCTTAAATATTTATTTTATTCTGTTTTTAGTATTTTTTGTTATAGCGGCAACAAATACATCATGCAAGCAAGATTTGTTGTATATTTTCTCGACGTAATGGAACAATTTAGGCATAAGCTATGAAACAATCACAAAAAGTCACGCAGAAAAAAAACCGTGCGTAAAATGTAGAGAAGCGATATTTTTTTCTGCGACGTGTTAATAAAATTATGCACAACCTGAAGACAACTTCTCCAATATTCACAGTTAAACTACTTTTAAAGCAAAGCGAATAAGATAAGATAAGAAAAATAGAAGAAAATATTTGCAAAAGCAAATTTTAGAATTTTCAATTTCTATTTTCTCCGTACATTTTTGAAACTTAACGCGGTCGGGCTGTTTAAAAAAAACGAGAATATTAAATTTTTTCTTATTTTAAGTGTTTTAATTATCGATACTGGTGAAACCGTTTTCAGGGTTTGCATTATTCAATAGTACGTTGTGTAACACGCTTTGCTGACTTCACGCCAGAGGCGGCGGCGGCGGCGCGGCGCACAGTATTAATACACAGTTACCTCTAAAATTCCTAAAACACATCAACTAGAGTGATACTTATTGATTTTGTTCTAATTTTATGTAAGTTAAGTTCTTTATGTTTCTTTGACCGATTTCAAAAAAGAAGGAGGTTCTCAACTCATCTGAATCTTTTTTTTTTCAACGGCTTTTCTGCTCTGCTGTGGCACTGTTTGATAGATAGTGCCAAAACCATTATGCAATGATTTACCGGAGGCTGCGACGTCGGTAGCAGAGAAAACAATATGGCCGACGAAAATAAAGCGGGAAGGTACAGGCTAGGTTCCGGTTCTTTCCGAAACTCATTTAAAATTTTCCAAGAAATGAAACAAGAAAACCATTAAATATTTTTTTATATTACATCCGTATTTAATTAATTTGTCCAGGATAGTAACATCGTACTATATCTGGATTTTAATAAGCGTAAAAAAATATATGTAATTTAAAATATAACATCCACTAGTCCTGGTCCCATAATATGGTCCCATCCCATGGTAATATGCTAACTAGACAAGACCCTATAATATTGAAACATTATTCAAGTCAAGTATAGGACTGTTTAAAAACTTAAATAAAAAATTAAAAAACCCCCGACACAAAAAACTAACTCTTAAAAAGTAAACAGCATCATGGTCGCTAACTTCAGCCAAATCAAAGCAACAGCCATTTTTGTTCCGCCATTTTGTTTTCTTTATAGTACTTAAATTTGCCTAGGGTGTACGTAGTTTTAGTCAAAGCACCAACCAACCCTATATCTCTTACCGTTTTGTCAGGCAGTGGACCATGTCCATAAACGGCTGAGTGGATTTCCATCAAACATGGCTAAGAACCATCTCGATCAATCTAGCTTTCAATAAAAAAACCGCATCGAAATCGCTTGATCCGTTTAGGCTCTACGACGGAACGTACAGACATAGGTTTCAAACTTATAACACCCCTCTTTGCGTTGCGTCGGGGGTCAAAATAGTGTAGGTATAGGAGGTGAACAGATCGAGCCAAAAAGCTACGATGATAAACAACATAAAAAAGATGTTGTTAAAGATTTATGTGATGTGTGTGATGACTCATCCAACAAAGTAAACAATGGAAAGTGCCGAAGGGTAATAAAGCCAAGAGTATAATAAACCCTATGTCAAAAATTACAGATTTTAAAAATGCGGATAGAAACGCGTACGTGTACGTGGACTGGTTCCTTCTTAAATATAACAAAAAATATAATAGTTGACTTAAAGTTATAAAAATAATTCTTACAGAAAAGAGTATTAACATTCTGTAGAATTGTAAAGGACCCGATCGGGCCGCCATAACAATGGTTTTTAATTGTTCTTTACAAGGTCTTAATCTGACAGGTTAACATTCAAATGCATGTTTAAAATTATAAGATTTTTATAAGCAACACATGTCGAATTCACGAGATAATACAGCATAATTATAAAATCCTAATGAAGGCATGTAGAGCAAACAATATGAGAAGATGCGTAGTATGAAATACAATGAAGGTGCTTTGCATCAAAGCATACATATTCATCGATAACGGTAATCCCGGCGGCAGAGACCAGGGACTGCCACTTGCCACGATCCTGACAAATCACTTTCGCTTCCTCAACATTCATTAGTCGATGCAAGCACGCACGCCGGTTTCGGGTACTTTTTGTCTTGCCCTTCGCTAATACATCCCCTATTTGGTCGATGTATGTCCACCTTAGACGTCCCTTACCGGCCGTTCCACCTACATTCACTCGATATATTTGTTTCGTCAATCTTTCTTCCTTCATCCGCTCCACATGTCCAAACCAACGCAACATAAATTGTGTATGTATTTTAAGATATCCACGATAACACTTACGTATGGGACATAAGCGCATAAAAACAGTAGTATTTCAATGACAGATGAGTCATATAAGGAAAAATCTAAGCAAACGTGCAAGACAACTTACAATAAACCATATCAATGAAGGCAAATAAAAATCAAATTACTAAACGACCAGACGAATGACGTATTAATTGGAACCTACGTGCGTTTCGATGTGTACGCTGTCTGCGGATATCCTATATTTTGAAATTTTGTACTCGCAAACAATTTTCTAAATATAGGATATCCACGGTGTACACTCTAGTGTTTAAGCTTATTCTCTCTCTCTCTCTCTCTCTCTCTCTCTCTCTCTCTCTATATCTCTCAGAGAGAACGCCTGTGACCTGCAGTAAGGGTTTACAAATCGATTCCAGAATCAACAGTAACAATTATATCTAAGAACACAGGACTAGAGGCAGAATTAACATAAGAGCATAGATAGAATAAATAACATTAAAAATAAAGTAACTTTAAAACACACGAATATCTATAATTAGCACAATCCGTATGGTGGTATAATAAGATCATGGTCAAACACTCTCCTGAAATACAGGTCTTTTAGTTTAGGAGACAGAGCCATTTTTTAATACCTCACAACCACCACAATTATTGTAAACTCTGGATGTACTTAATTGTAATCACCACATTACTAGTAATACATTATTGTTAACTTTAATGTGGTGAGAAATAAACATTTCATTTAATTTCTAAAGAAGAGGCAGTGGTTCTTAGAGACCCGACTTTTTCAATCTTGTTACCCATTAGAGAAAATTGCCAGCCTCCGTCTAAATTATCCTCGCAGGAAAGCTGTTTACTCCCCGTGAGGGTCATTACCCACTTCTGAACCTGTGTATCTAACACCAGGGACTAGAGTATTACGAGAAATGCTACGCCAACTCTTGAAGGCCAATGTCAATGTTCAGTGAAATGAAGAAACGTCTACTGAATATTTTTTGCAGAAAATGTCTTTTACAGTCTAGACTCGTAACATCTCAGAGAGGTAGGTATGATGAGAAGTTGGCCATTTGAGAAGGAGACCCCTGGCGGCCGAAGGGTTAATCCCATATCGATCCTCATCCGCACTCGAATTGCTCCGAGCGACGAGACGTGTCGACATAGCTTCTGGCAACTCGCCACAGGGCGCCCGGACAAGCTCGGTGTGATTGTCTTACATTCCGTACGTTTCTGTTTATGCTGAATACTTTGATGTTGTTAGTTTAGGTTGTACTAGGTCCGAAATCGTTGTATCTATTACGATGCTATGCCTAAATATACGTCGGCCTGAATCAGTCTAGAATATTCGCAGTTCTCACATAATACGTAGAGTGATACAGAACTTCAAAGAGTTTGCACGCAAAACGAGGACGTTTTCCACATGTTAGAAACAGATAGATAGAGAACACTTTATTGTACACAAAAAAGGAAATTACACTGATATTAGAAACCAATGGTCGACATCGACGTACAATTGCAACAGCAGAATCCTTCGATCAGCATTATCAGCATAAATTGATGCACACACTTTGTGATGTTTTAGTACACCAGAAAAGGTGCTGGAAAAAGTGGACAAACCAACTCGGTCCAAAATATCTATAATTATGTACCAGGCACAGCCTGGGTGTCACGTCTTCTATGTACGGTGGCTAGGAGATCCTAGAAATCCAGTGGTACCTAACCTTATCCATCATATTTGTTGTCCTCGCGGCCTATTGGGGAAACTTAATGGGAAACATTTAAAGGCATATAAAAAAAATGCTTCGACATAAATAATGCTACTACGCACTGCAAAAATAGCTACGATTGTAATAAAATAAACCCCCTACAATAAAATGACATCTAACGAACAAAATAATTTGTATCGCTATGATTAATAAACTAAACTAAAAAAATATTCATACCAAAGTTTCACGCGCTTTTTAAGTAGCCCTAAAATGTGTTGCTTAATTTCATCGAAGTCTTACATGCAGTTGTGCCTAGTGTATCAAAATTCTGATATCAATATTATGTAGGATTTGGGTTCAGTCGCCAACAATTAATGCGCTATTAAGACGCTTATTTGTAAAAAGCATCTAGAATAGATGTAAAGATAATTTATGTTGCAGGCAGACTAACACGGCATTAAAGATGCTACATTATGCGTTATTTCTCTAAGCCGAGCTGTTTTTCTGTATTTTACTCTTGGACTAGTCGTATAAAAGACACCATATGTGCTACGTTAAGTGCGCCTTGGCTGGGATATTTTTAGTCTGTCAACCACACCATTTATGGAACAGCCAAGTCTGGTTTGGTACCACGTTCCCGAGTAACTAGTTGAAAATCAAGTTTATCTGGTTGTACCTTAGCGCATACCGTGGCTAGTGGCAAATTACTGAAATGTGAATACTGAACAGACTAAACATTTGATGAGGATATTGACTTTCCAGTCACTTGTTTTAGACTAGGAAGAAATGAAAGCCAACCCAAGCAAATCCACTGTAATTTAAAAGTATTAATGAGTGCACGAAAGGGGCCTCTCTGAACGATGAACCTACTGAGTCCTATATGATTGACAAACCCAGGGCGACATTCATTGAGTGATTGGCAAATGCTTTCACTAAGAAGGCGAACCTCGTTTGTCATCGATACGCTTAGAAAGTTGGAAGGTTGGAAACGACAGCTAATTTAGCGCAACCTAAGATTAGAATGCCAGGTAGCATTTTGTTTGACGAGAGCGGTAAATTGCAAGATTGTTTCAAATTATATATGTGGCTCGAAAGGGTGTTTTTCTTCGAAGCCACAGGTTTTGGATAAGCAGCAAACCTGCACAAATTAGCGTGAATTCAGATAAGTGCAGCCATTAACACGGTCATCATTAAAACGGTATGGTATAAAAATAGCACAGAGCCGTTACAAAACTGATTGTGGTGCAGCTACGAGCATACGAGTTTTTCTTGACGGTTTATCCCGCTATTATAGTATGTTTACGTCGATTGTGACTTGCAAGTTAGGTTAAAGAAGTACGATCGAAATACTCATCACATTAAAGTAACTAAAAGACTACAAGAAGTTGATGAATACATTAGCGCTGGAAAGTACGTTTATAGCAGAGAATTGCATATGCACACCGTATTATGTAGATCGTGCCAAAATGACAATCTTGATACGCTCGAGATATCAATGAATCAGCCCGCATGTGGCATCCCAGAGCAGGAACCGCCCCTCTCCCACGGAATCATAGTAAAACCGTCCGGACCTTTCCTATCACTGTGACACAACCCAGGTGGTTCAAGAAACGCAAGAATGTCAGCCGTAATAGGAGCCCCCCGGACGGTGTCATTGATGGAATGATGCCGTGAGTTCGCAATGGAGTCCGTGGCGCCCCAGTGAATCCACTTCTGCACCACAAATACAGCAGTGTGGTTGACAGATGTCGAAGCCTAAACGAAACGCCACAGTCACACGCAAAGAATTATTGTCCAAAAGAGTTCCCAGTTGCGGCGATGCTTATGCGTGAAGCCAGAGCCCAGTCTGGTTGCGAAACTGAATAGTCTTCTATTCTTCTTATAGAAATCTATTAATTAAAATTCAAGTCTTCGTTTTGTACTTGGAAATAAGATACAATTTCTGTATAGCAGCACACATCAGAGAATATATTTATTGTATCAAATTGATCTGTTGACACACGCACGTGACCCGTTTATTTATTTAAGTAGGTGTTAAGAGAATCCGGTCAATGAACACAACGACATTTTAGCCATTTTCAATAAAGAGCAGAACTAACCTAGCCAAATGTTGCTTTTTAGAACGAACGTTAGCTAGATTGTTTTATGACATACATAACCTACTGCAGTTAGGCACAATGTGTATTTGCCTTTCAATTTATGCTCCTCAGTACAAATACGGAGATAAATTTTAAGACGCTTGCATAAAACTTATACTTCTTGTTGTAAGAGACGAATTAGGTTTTAAATTTAATAAACCTTTTCGCGTTTATTTTATAATATTTCGTCTCAGTTTTAATTAAGTATCGAAGTTAATCGAATGACGATTTTCGTAGCAGCCTATATACTGCAGATAAGCAGCCTATATACGTCCCACTGTAGAGCACAGGCCTTCTCTCAGAGAGAGAGAGAGAGTATGGGCTTAATCACCACGCGTGCCCACCGCATAGCCACACCAAGTTTGACAGTTGTAATTAATACCATTCCTGCGGTAGAGCACAAACAAAAAACTCGTTAAAAAGTTTAGTATTTTGTATGGGTACCCGGTACCTTGCTTTTTTTTTACTTTTTGTTTTATTTTCCTATTTGTTAGGGAATCCGCAATGATAACACATATACTGTGAACCAGGCAGACATTGTAGGCGTAACAACAAGGTCCGCTAGGCACACTTCGGGTAACGAACTCTATAAAGAAGAGAATACCTAGTAATGGCATGGTACAAGTGTCTAGTAAGAATTCTTGTCTTGTTTTTGGTATGAATACAGCAAAGTGCACATATTTACAACTACCGATGAGGAAGAAATAAACAACCTTGTCATCTCGATTTCTTATTTCTAAAACCGATACCTAGGTCAAGTACCTCGGTACTGGCTGTCGACCTAGACTTCAAGACCTTTCCGTATACGATTGGAATTCGGCATGTCCAAGTATCAAACTCTCGCAATAAAATTTACTAAATGCCAAGCGCCACAAGTCTTACGGTTCCCGATAATAGTTCCCGATCAGTCAATTAGTAAATTCTGAATATTTCGTTTCATTCGGCTCTGGTCTGGGTGTAATTTCTTTTCATACTGTCAAAGTCAACAAATTGGTATATAGGTACTGGCCACAGAACATATTTTCTCTGTTCTGTGGTACTGCGACTCCGCTGTCCGCCCGTCCGTCTGTCTGTCACCAGGCTGTATCTCATGAACCGTGATAGTTTGACAGTTGAAATTTTGACAAATTATGTAATATATATATATATATATAAACAGAATAAAAGTAAAATAATTATTTAAGGGGGGCTTTCATGCAACAAACGTGATTTTTTGCCGTTTTTTGCTCGATATTAATAACGGCAACAGTTAGACGCTTGAAATATTCAAATGTTGTATATCGTACGGAGCCCTTCGTGCGCGAGTCCGACTCACACTTGGCCGGTTTCTTTTTAGTATCGTGTGAAAGTCGTTATTATTATTAATTCTTCTGATTGACTACACACAAGTCCGTTAAATGCGTCTTCTAAATTGATTTATTTTACTTTTCAAAAACACAAAGCAAAACGATAGAGATAAGCTATTTTAACAAGCACAAATAAAACTCATTAACTCGACTGATAGTGGTGAACATCTAGACACGGGCTGGCGGGAATTTCCTAAGAAGAACAAAGATCAATCACATAAACGTTTCAGTTATCTAAAGGGTAAAGGAGACAGATTGCAAACACAAACTTACAGTCCTCTTTATAAAACTACGATTCGTTAAGACACTTCTCAAGCACAGTTTAAATATGCTGTGGTAAAGTCTTTCAAAAAACCTATTTAGAGGCTAAACGAGGCTAAAGTCTTCCAGTCTTAGCCACAAAAAGTCGATTCCACTTAAGCCGATTTATGAGGGGAATTCCTGTTATAAACCGGATTAACTAGAATCGACTTTTTATAAGTCTGAAAGACGTTACCACAGACTATTAAATAGACTGATTTTGAGGAGTGTTCTAGAGGGATCGCGTTGTTATCAATAACAACTCAATAACACCTTCAAATTTCACAGTGCAGAGAGCTATTACAAACTGATGCCTACGTATTATTAATCATCATCATCATGAGCCATTTGACGCCCTCTGCAGGACATAGTCCTCCCTCATGGTTTTCCTAACCATGAGGGGTTTTGCCATAATCGGCACGCGTTGCAGGCGGGTTGGCGATCGCAGTATGCGGTTGGAATCTCAGGAAGACGTCTCCTAGTCTCCTGGTAATATATTTCCTTAGTCGTCTTCTACGACATCCACGGAAGGAAATGGAGTGACGCTATTCTTAATCCGGCGATTAGGCATTATTGATAGTAATACTTTATTCATTTATTTGCTTCTTACTAAGTAAGTTATAGAGTGAGCCTAAAAATAACAGGTGATATAAAAGGATGTTCTTTGATTTAAAAATTAGTGGCCAAATGAGCCTACTTAACAAGAAACTGGCAGTTGTTGCACTAACCCGTGCTGGCACGGTTAGCCAGAGGTCGCGGGTTCAAGTCCCGACATGGTAGGATTTTTAGCCTCTAAATAGGTTTTTAAGAGCTCATTTAACAAAACAAAACATTGGTTGGAGCGAGGGCAACCCAAATTGATTTCCTGGACTTTGATCCTTTAAGGGGCTCCATAGAGTAACATTAGCGCTACCAAGTGAAAAAAATTATATCTTTTTTACAGATAGTATTTGCAAAATGTATCTGTACAATCTCTCAATGATGTTAATAGTGATTTATAGGACCCATGACCGAGAAGTAACAATGAAAAAAACATTGTTATGGTGGCCCGATCGGGTCCATTAGAATTCTACAGATTACCACGCTGACCCCCATGGTTCAAATTAAGAAAAAAACTGGACTAGGGTACACTATTTTAAAAAGCTATTTAGAGGCCAAAAACTCCACCCATGCCGGGACCCGAACCCGCGACCTCTGGCTAACCGTGCCAGGGCTCTCCCAACTGAGATAATGGGCAAGTGCAGGCATTGGCGAAATTTCGAGCCTCTTTACAAACTTCTCTGTATTACGTACAGGCAGCGTCATCTGGCCGAAGCAATTTACATCACTTGTAGCCCCGAGTAACCCATTTTGCAGTTAGTTTAGCCAGAGGTCGCGGGTTCGGGTCTCGGCATGGGTGGAGTTTTTGGCCTCTAAATAGGTTTTTAAAATTGTCCTCAGCATAGGTCAGTGCAGCAGAAAGATATAATATATAATAGGGTACACTACAGTCTGTAAAACATAGCTTGAGCTCCGCGACAGCTGTCATCGACATTGCGTCCATGAAGTTTTGAATTTTTTCACAGAATATTTGTACTGCGAAAACTCCGTACTTACTGCAAAGATAGTGATGTCTAACCAGTATCGTAACTGGAAATTACAAACTTTCGATGATTTGGTGGTGGATGATCTAAACAGCATGTTTACCATTGGAATTAAAGTTTATTTGTTTGAAAAGCATTATCAAATTTCTCAGCGAATAAAATGCTAACGTTGCTGCAAAATGTACGCCAGAAAATTGGAAAAAGGCAGTTACGAAATGCAGAAATACTATGCAAGAAGATTGGGAGCGAGATGTTCGCTTTCATAATATTGAACAAGACTTGATTATAAATTTGAAAGACTGCTCCAGTGACACTGATTCAGAACTGGAATCAGAAACTAATTAAGGGATTTTAGTATGCACACCTCTACGTGAATAAAACTTTGTAAAATAATATTTCTCGTGTTTGATTTCATATTTCCAACTGCTCGAAATTCTTCTTTCCATCCACAGCCAAAAACACATACAAAAACTCACGCCTGTATCCCGGAGGAGTAGACAAACGGTTTGCCACTTGCCACGATCCTGACAAACCTCTTTCGTGGCAAACAAAAATATTTTACACAATAAAGTTAGCTACTATACAATGTATTTGTCTAACTAACAAAATTTGTTAATGTTGTCGGTGAATGGAAATTTCTATGCGTGAGTTTTTTTCTCAAATACAGTTTCCAATAATAAAATGATAGTGCAGTTTAATCTGAAAAGAATACATTAACAGAAAGTCCTAGTGGATTTATTTGTTTTTATTCCCTAAATAGCCTGTGTCTGCAGATGAAGTTGCCAAATGATGCTTATGGGACGTGTATTTGTTTTATGGACTATGCGGATGAGTTTATCTTTTGAGTACCTACTGTCTGTCTGTTTTTAATTTGTTCTCGACCTTCGTTTCTGAAATAACGAAATAGTAAAACGTCTTTGTTTTTCGTAGTATTTATTTTTAGAGGTTTTATTACCACGTTTTTTGTTTAGCAAATCAACACGGTCACTTTGAATATATAGTTCAAATTAATAAAAGACCTAATGTTAAAATTAAGTCAATACATTTAAGAAAATTCTGGTCATTTTGCGGAATTAAGGCCCTGATGTTTTTGTCCTAGCTAAAACATTTACTCCAGATCAACGTGTTGGTATCTATTATTTTATTGAAGCTCTATCTATCTACGACAGCAGTCACTTGGCCTTCCTCGATGCGATTGTATGTAACATAGCCAACACATCTCATTAGTAAAACAAGAAAAGAAGCCAAGACATTTCAGCAACAAACAATGAAGAAGACTACTGATGATCAGCGATGTGAATAAGGAAACACCTTGCATATCAATTTAGATCATCCGCATAGTGGATTCTGTTACCTAATACTATAAGGTCATGCACGAGAATCCAAAGAACACATTGCGTAAAATTGTAACATCGATGCGACGTCACCTGTTACTACAAAAACCACATACGGTGGTCAAATAAAACTATTGCAAGTGCATCAGCAAATTTGCAAAAACAGATGACAAGGACTCTTCCCGATAAGTAATAAAGATCACAATAGCACGACCAGAGGTATTTTTTGACGTTGGCACGAAAGTCAATGCAAATGACGATTACGATTAGGAAGAAGCAGTATATCGGCGCAAACTCATTGATTCCTGTTGAAAACAAGATCAATGTCACATTGTTGTGCCTTATTATTTTTCAAGTGTATCTGAGAATAAAAATATGTACGACTGGAGTTCTTATCGTTGAAATGTTCGAAGGAGGCGTGCGACAAACAGTGGTAGAATTTATCGGCACAAGTATTGAAGTCCAGAGTTCACAAATTAACTCGGTAAAATGAACGACGGGAGCCCGCGCTCCCCTGCATCTAGCTTTTGGAGAAAAAATTAAGATGGGTCGGTAAGGGGAATCTAAACTTGTGTAACAACTGGAAATCATTATCAGGACACCATATCTATTGCACTAACATATACAAATTATCTGGGATTATTGCAACTATGTAATATCACTTGCACTTGTTGCCTAATTAAATTTTTGACATGTATCCAAGTTTTATCCACTGGCGACAATAACAACCATAAGTCATTTTGAATGAACTGACTTCTTTTTCTGGTTCCTCTTTGATTTGCGAAGTTTGCCAATCAGCTCTGCATATTTCTTGTAGTCTCTCGCATAGCGAGATAATTACGACTCTACGATCTAACAAAAAGTCCCCCCATCCTCTGCCCTCATCCAAGTGGCAGGAAGACGCTGGATGCTAGCCGCTTCCAACCGGTTTTTTTTGGGAAATCCAGGCCTATGTTCAGCAGTGGACTTCTTTTGGCTGAATGATGATGATGATGATGATGATCTAACTAAAAAGGAACACTTAGATTTACCACCAACGATCCAAAAAATCGACATCTATCAAGAAACTGAAACCGGGGGTTAATATTAGGGGTTAAAGTATGAAATTGCCGTTTTATTGCAATAGGTTCTTTGAATTGACATAGAATCTTCATGGTTTGAGGTTTTCGAATGAAACTTTTTTCAAATGGTTTCTATGATGTTCTTTTTTTAAAAAATGTGAAACATTTGAATATCGACTTTCAATTGTTTTTGTTATTCAATTTAGACAAGAAAGATGGATACTGCGAAAATTCGAGTGATTATGAGGCACCCATTTTTCGTATTTTTTTATTTTATTGATTTGACGCAAGTGAGTCAATATTGTGGGTAAAGTAACGTTAAACCATGCCGCTAATTCCTGGGTAGTTTGACTAGGGTCGGCTTCCACTATCTCTCTTAATTCATCGTTATTCACCTGTGTGGGCGGTCTTCCTCGTGGCTCGTTCTTTAAGTCGAAATTTCCATCACGAAAGCGTTTAAACCAAAATCGCGTGCGTTCATTGTAGACCCCTCTCCAAACGCAGCATTGATATTGCGGGCTGTTTCTGCCGCGTTAGTTCCGCGTCGGAACTCGTATTCAAAAATCACTCGAATTTTCGCAGTATCCATCTTTCTTGTCTAAATTGAATAACAAAAACAATTGAAAGTCGATATTCAAATGTTTCACATTTTTTAAAAAAAGAACATCATAGAAACCATTTGAAAAAAGTTTCATTCGAAAACCTCAAACCATGAAGATTCTATGTCAATTCAAAGAACCTATTGCAATAAAACGGCAATTTCATACTTTAACCCCTATTATATTAATTTATATTTTTATTCCGTACTATCTATCTACTATGTTACTGTCTTCAGAATAATAGGTGTTACCCAAGCTTGAAATATAATAGTTGTTAGGAATGAGAGGGCGGGAAGGCAATGGAAGAGATTGGCAAGAGACGTGGTAAGGTTGGCGTGATAGTGTCTTCACGACGAAAGCCATCTGTATGACGTTTGTTGTATGGGAGCCCCCCTTAAATATTTATTTTATTCTGTTATTAGTATTTGTTGCTACAGCGGCAACAGAAATACATCATCTGTGAAAACTTCAACTGCCTAGCTATCACGGTTCATGAGGTACAGCCTGGTGACAGACAGACAGACGGGCAGACAGACAGACGGACAGTGAAGTCTTAGTAACTGCGTCCCATTTGACACCCTTCGGGTACGGAACCCTAAAAATCGTAGAATTGAACATGGTTAACACTTCTGTAACAAGTATTAACACTTAAAAAACTGTTAAAAGAAACAAATAACACGCCGATATCGTATTGTTAAATTCCTGATATGCACTAAAGATAATTAGAATGAATGTCGATAAATCGTGGAAAGTTTTTGGCTTAACTATATTATCAGCTCATCAATCATGTTATGGACCAGACTTTTATCACTGAAAAGACGTAACATTTTAGTAGTCTTGCCATTCTCTACTGAAAGTGTAAATATTTTGCAGGTTACATTTGTGGAATGTTTCCGAAATTGTTTGCGCTAGACTTTAATTAATGTCACTTTTGCAAGTTCAACATTATCTGCGTATCTATTTAATCAGTTCATAAGCCTTTTCCTCGTTATCAGGACATGTGAAGAGAATTATTCTTGATGTCTTTCACAGGCACTTTGAGTTGAAATGTGCATTCGATACATTTATTTATGGATAAATGATGCACTTAATTTGATAACCTTTAATACACGAGCCATTTCACTGGTTGCGATATCATCAGCAACAGCAGTTTGCAACATTGTGTTAGGCTTGTCACGTTGTCACAACATGCAAACACAATATGCTTCATTAAATTAGTTGTCCCACCTACCCTTTCGTAGACGTGCAGTGCATTAGGTAGAACTATCTTATCCTCCTCAGAGACCTTGAAAATAAGAACGATCTTCAATTGTTATTTTTAAGGTCGGGACTGAGCAGGTTATTGCTAAGATATTTGCTTTTGTATCAAGAGCGAATGAATTTAACTCTGAAGGAAGAAACGCACCTACGCGGTGGCCAATGTGTTGGCAAAGGAGTGGCATATTGTTGACGATGCCGAGCGAGAGGAAAAGTTTCTTGGAATATTTTAAAGGATGATACACAACAAAGCGGTGGCGGTCCATACACGTCCGTGTAAATACTACCAGTAAATGACGTATGTATGGACCGCCACGGCCACCGCGTTGGTGTGTATCATCCTTTAAAATATTCCAAGAAACTTTTCCTCTCGCTCGACATCGTCAACAATATACCAATATACCTTTGCGACCCTTACAGGTCTACGGGAACGCATATTTACGTGTGACACAAACAATTTGACCTATTCAGGTCGCGTGACGTTTATTCGACTGGCGCGGCCAGGTATTGGGGTCGAATGATGACGTGACAGAGATCACGCGACGCATAACATAATTCCCAATAGGATAGGATATAAATACAGAAGGTCTGTACAGGCTTTGTTGTTGGCTAAAATTAGACCCGATTCAGGATACGATGTTTAAGGAGTGACATTCGAGCACTGCTTGCTTTCTGGAAAGAGATTGGCTGGCTGGAGTAAACTCACAGCTTTGCTAGGTACAATAAAAAAAGCCTTTATTCAAACAAAAACATGCACGTACAGAACTTTGCAGAAGCCTCCTTTTAAAGTAAATACGAGAACGGCCTAACTATGAGGCTGAAATCTCAGGTCTAACTAACTAACTAACGATGTTTAATGCAAGACGCGGTACGTGTGACTTGTTAACACATTCAACACGTATCAAATTCATGGTAGGTACGCCACTAAAATCACTTTGCCATGTTTACACCAAGAGCCTATTTTTTTTGAGGTCCCCATGCGGCTACCTGAGCTTCCCTGCTTCTTTTTATTCCAGAAGGGTCGGACGGGTTGTGATTGTGTGCAGATTTTGTGTTCGTGAGTTCGACCACGTTTTTGCGCATTTGACGCCCTAGTTTTATTTGGGAATTCCTTGCATCGCATTGTTAACTACATGTCAGTTGCGTTAGGTGACTAAAACTGCGTCGGATTTTTGGAACGGATGACGTCATTGATACTGCTTGTAACGGAAAGAAGCAGTGACATAGTACAATAGTGGGCGCAGTGCTGTCAAATCACTCTGATATTTTTATAAGTTACTAGCAATGCTCGCGGCCACTTTCGGCTAAACGACTAGTCTATAGTCTATGTCGACCCTGAAGGTCCATTCTACATACTGGTGAAAGAATTTTTGAATTCGGTTAAGTACCTTCGGAGATTACCCCATACAAACATATAAACTTTTCCTCTTTATAATATTAGTGTAGATTATTGTAGATAGTATCACACTTAGGGCCGGTTTCTGACGTTTAATTAACTAAGTAAATACTTACGTAACGTTCTCTTTTCTGAGAAATTCGAAGAGACAGCACTACACTTAGCGAAATTCTCAATTCAGAAACTGGCCCTTCGAAGGCTATCCCAACAAAAGTGTATTTTAGCAATAGTAATGGTTGTATGATTTTTTACTTTGACCGTATACTTGGCCCTGGTTATTGTTTGTTCGATGACGAGAAAATTTGGTATCTAAGTGGCTCGCCTGGTGATCACTTAAGCCCATACTCTCCTCCCTTTTTCTCTCTATATTTCTGGGAGACATTTTCTATGCAATATGACATAATAAATCATATACAACGCCACTGAAAACTGTTTCTTCAGTATCGATAATTAAAACACTTCTAAGAAACAACAGTTTGAAAATCTCAATTATTGTTCACATAAACTTTCAATTTGAGACGTTGAATTTCTCGAGCCTGATTTTTTTTTAGTTTGTTATCTGTAGTTAAAGAGATTCGGAAGTAGCGCCAGGTTGTTGATGTCGAAGTTTGCTTGAATATAGAAATCGACAGACTAGGAATAGATATAGCAGTAGAGAGAGTTAAAGAATGCCACTATTCCTGGCTCCATCAACAAATCAGCTCAATGATGCCAAATTATTGTACCGTCATCTGAATTATATACACACTTGCAAAGTTGCAAATCGATACGACCGTCAGAAGAAGGTTAAAACAAAATTCGAGCTTATTAAAAAAATATTGAGAATTAAAATTCTAAACTTTGACTTTGATTAGATTAGAGAGATTAGAACTCTTTATTGTACACAGCAGAATACATTAAAAGCTACATAATTAAGCAAGACTGAAGAAATGTTTTTTTAGGTTTTGAGTTATTTTACAACCCGTTGTATTAGTTCAGAGGAATTAAAGTAAAATTTTGGTTCAGCTATATAACGCTCTCACATTATTGACACAGCGGTTGCTTTGTCACAGTTTGTCCGGTTCCTCCATTGTATTTGTACAGTGATAATAAATAAGTCCTAAAAACTAGGTCGCCACAAAGAACGAACTCTATCAAACTGGGTGCCGGTAATCTGGTCGCTATAATATTTATGAGGCCAATATGTATGTAAAAGACGCACAATAGGACGGCCAATAAAATGAAGATACTGATCTGTCTCAACAAATAATAAACTAAGCGTAGGTATTAGATGCTGGCTTTGGTTATCTTACAGCTCAAACTAGTATTGGAAAACTGGAAGTCACCAATTTGTACGAACGCTCAAACCCGATTGACTCGATCCAAATAGCACAGAGGCCTTGGGCGCCAAACGAATTGGGATGTTAAGGGTAGAATTACAAGTATGCATCAATCTCCTTTCTCATTCGGACTTGTGACCTGATTTTCTTTCCGTCGAGGTCAGCTAGCAAATTGACAAACGATATACAACGGTCAGGCAGCTGTTAGTACAGTCGATAGCATATCAACCTTTATATCCGTGTACTCTATTCAATCACCATACGGGCGACTTTCCAACTTCGATAGGTTGGTTGACGTGCTCTTTTCTGTACTTATTTATAGTGGAGAGTTAAGTAGAATATCCTTTATTGTACCCAGCGTAATTGTATAAAAATATTTTAATGCAACACAGTACTTACTATGCCTGGGGGATATGAGACAGTATTACAGAAAGGTTTATTTAAGAAACGCATGTAATAACTACATTCCTTTCACTCACACAATATAGACGGCAATATTGTATGATCGAGAGGCAATCAGTTATCCAGCCCACTTTTTTAATTAACAGTGTTATATACAGGCTGTAACCAAATCCCCATGTCTATCCGAAAAGGGGGGCTGTACTCGTCAGGTCCGTGAAAAGAAGTTGTACTCATCAGGTTAGAGAAAAGAAATTGAACTCGCCATTTTTGTTAAAATTGTGTTTATCCAGATACTTCCATATTTTTAAGGGGTTTTCCATGGTTAGCCATCTTAAGACACAATTTTTCTTACCTCTTCAATTTTGGTTTATAAAACAGAGCAAAGTGGCGTAACGTACATGTTTCAAAAGTAAAAAGCCCTTAAAAGGCTATTGTTACTTGTAAAGGAGTTTGAAACTTTTGCAAGCCGAAAATAAAACAACAAGAACATGAAAAAATTGTAAACAACTTTACGCAACATAAATTATTTCCAGTAGTACATCTGTACTGGAATTGCCTATCAAGCTTTTCTATTTTTAGCTCCTAGACTGTTTACAGACTGTGAACAATAATAAAGTGGATGATAAGGCTTATAGTTTACAATAAAACACGAGTTTTATAATAAGCGCTTGTTTCCTTTGACGTATACCATGTTGATAATTTACATCAAGGACATGTGTGCATCTAGAGATGACGATCGACGTAAACATAGGGCCGGAGTGTGTATGCATTCAGCATGTGTGAAAGGAAGTTGATTAAAATGTCCGGCTATGAGAACTTCTGGGAATAATGCTTGTAATGTACGCTATATCAAAGTGTTGAGCTAGATTCCGGATTCACTTACTCGATTTTTTGTCGGAAGAGTCCGACCAGGGCACTTATTATGAAGCAGCGATATGTTGGGAAGGGTCGTCAACGTCGCGCTTGAGCCCGACAAATAACTCGAATATAGCGACAAATACGGTTCTTTATTTGAATAGTTTCCATAGTTGAATAGTAATAGCTATTAAATAAAAAAGCATTTTGTATGTTGCATTTTTCATAATAAGGGCCCAGGTTCACCCGTCTATCCTTTGGTACAGCGTTATCATCCTCAGTCTCTACCGAGAGACAGGATGATTGTGAACTAGATGATAAAGCTGATAGCACATCAACCTTTTCGTTTAGTTGCAAAGTCGCCCGTAACGTAATTGAGTAGAGTGCATGTATATAAAGGTTGATGTCCTTAGTTTACAATCTTATCTCTCGGGAGAGTCTGAAGATGATGACGCTACACCAAAAGTATAGACCGGTCAGTACTATGATACAACGTAAGGTTGATGCGCCGTCGAGTGTACAGTTAGTGAGTTCGTCAGACAGCGAGGCTACGCTACCCCGCGCTACGGTCGACATTACATAGTTTTCACGTACCGGCACTCTATCAAGTACGTTTCGGACGACTTTACAATAAAACTATCAAGTTCTTTTTTTGCCTTTACCAAGCTAGTTTATTTATTCTAGCTTGGTAAAGGCAAGTACTCGCGTCACAGTAGGGCGAGGGGCTTGTTGTAACAGGGGTAAGTAGTAACAGGCCCTTTTCACTAGGATCTTAAACGCTATTAACGTATTTCTTTGACTCGATTTAACCTATAAACCGCGCCGCATCATGTTGCCATAGCCAATGTCCCGCCGGCCGGCGCAGTGAGCGGAAGTGTGCACGTGCTTCATTTCTGCCAGGTAATATAAAATTGTACTGTCGTAAAATTTCGGTTTGCGTATTTAATATCGACTAATTTCAAATTTTCTATATCTTATTTCCATTCAAATTTATCTATCTCTGATAGTGTGTAACAGTTTTTATGATTGCTAAATTGTTTAAATAGTTATCTTGATAAATGTTGAAAATCATACCATAGGGTTAGTTGTAACAAAATCCCGGGGCTTGTTGTAACGTGTGATAGAGTGTATCATTTGTAAGATGTGGGCACATGTAGGAGACATTATATTTTTTATTTGTATTAATTGTAACTCAGATGAAGACTGAATTTAATTATAATGAAACCCACCAAATGTTGATTCTTACATAAGTATAATACTTTGTTAGATAGCTATTAAGAAGAGATAATTACGAGCATACCTTAAATAATTTAATTACTTACTGTGATTTAAAAGTGCCATGATGATTATAAGTAGTGTTTAACTAAATAAAACTGTTAATTACTTAATTTTTAAGTGTTGATTACTAAAAAAATGTGTTTGAGTTGATTTTTGATAAGAATTACGTAATACTTACTTTAGAAAGATATCAATTTAAAAAAAAAAAAACAGAATAAATGATTAGAGGTATTATTGTCGTTTTTTTTTGTCGTTACTACTTGCCCCGGTAGATGTTACAACTTGCCCAAGCACGAGGTAAGTTGTAACACCGCACTTCTTCTAGAAAATAATTGATTGTAAAATAATGACCAATAGTTATGGTATTATTTTTACTTGATTTGGTAGAGGAAGAGTTACAGTATTCATCCATCTTTATTTAGTAGAAATTTAATAAATAGATTTCAAGATATATTAGTTTTAATGAAAACTGTTACAACAAGCCCCTCGCTCCCTATAGTGGAAAAATGCTGGGTACGTAGAGCAATGGACTGGGAGGTTGGGCGCAGCATTCAGGACGCCTACTCTACGCATGGATGCCTATGAGCTGAAGAAGTTGGTTCTAAGAAAAAGTTCTTTGTGCGCATCAAGAGTACAGTGGCTGGGTTGGTCTCGTAATTAAAGCGTTTGTATGGGCTGATTACATTACAGCTGAATGATAAATAAATAAACTAAAACAATATGTACTGTGGCGCGAGTACAGACTACAGCTACAGCCTATCTGCGTAGTTAACCTCAAAAAAACGGGTATAAATTTACAGAAGCAAAATGGTTATGTACCTTTACTCTGTTAATTAAGCAAATCTGTTTGAAAAGAATAAATGTGAAGTTTCTTGTTAGCCTCAAATAATAATCTATTAATTGTGAAACTAACAGCTTTGCGTTCATTAAGTAAACATTTTGTTTTTATAGTGAAAAAAATTTTTGATTTGGACTTTGACTTGCGGATATAAACTTTTTTTTTTAATATCACAGCTCTTTTGAAATCATTATATTACAGTAGAGTACTGCATAACTTTGTCACAAACTATGGTAAACCGAACACTATGTCAATGAACTTACAAAACACCAAAAGAGATCTGTGACACCATAACGAATTCATTAGTAAGCCGACAGGCTATTAACTTACCTCAAATTTTAATACTATTACTTTGTTGAAGCTCTAACTCATCTTTTGTATAATCAGCCTTATAAAGGAAAACTCAAGGTTGAAATTGGCTTGTATCCGAGGCAGGGGCAATCGAGTCGGAGTTTACGTGGTAGAACGCACGAATATTCAAATGCGATGTTACAATATTCGAGAGGTGCGTGCTAAAGTCGGCAGGCAGTAAACAAGCGAATTCCGTTGCCTTCTGGCTTAGGGAAGGAAGCTTCTTTCTTGCTTGTTGTTTGATGCAGAATTAGCGAGTGTTGACAATATATTATGGATTTTCCGCACTGCGAAATAATCAAAGGTTCACCTTTAAGCTTCTTTCTAAATTGTGGTATGAGGCGGTCATGCAGAGTTAGCGAATGGCGACAATATTTAGGATATAACGGACTGCGAAACAATCAACAGACCAACCCAGCCACCGTACTCTTGATGCGCATAAAGAACTTTATTTTTCTTAGAACCAACTTCTTCAGCTTATAGGCATCCATGCGTGTAGAGTAGGCATCCTGAATTCTGCGCCAACTCTCCCAGTCAATTGCTTTACGCACCCAGCACTTTATCACTATTTTGTCAGGTCGTCGGTCCATCACATCGCTTGCTTGCCAATCTGCGACCAGTTCGGGCTCTTCATTCCAGCAAATATTAAAAAAACTGAACAAGTTACAATCAGACTGTTACGAAAAAAGAGGAAACGATTAAGATTGGAATAAAACGGAAAATAAAAATAAAACAAACCACACAGATTAGATAAACAAAGTTGAAGGCCTACAGAAGAATCTAGAGCTACCTCACGCGCTGATAAGCAGACGGACCTAAACAAAAGGTTTTTATAGCTAGACCTACATTTGCTACAAAATGGGTTTCTAGATTGCCGACCCGTAGCTTTATAAAACCGACGCTATGAGTGAAATCATAATTACGATACGAATATGCGTTTAACTCACCACAAAATAAGAGCAGAAAAATATATTTGCTACAAGAGCATTGACAACAACGTAGACATCCTGCGAGTTCAATGACGAATAGGTACTCAAGATCTTTATCAGTTTCAGAGCAGATATCAATGCTCGAGAAATGTCCAAATAGGATAACACATTGACGTAAAGGCTGTTTCTATTTATTGATATTGGATAAAACAGAGAGACAGGATAGAAAGTTAAGATAGATACGGACATTGCAGTTCCCCGCATTACTTTAAATAATTTGCGTCAGAACGTGACAAATGTGACATTTAGATTATACATTGTATCTTATTAACTTTACTAATCAAAGATTAAATCCTTTTTCAGCGCGAGTGTTGAGGTAATAATTGTTTTTTTGAACAAAATATTGATTATTAGATAAGTTTCAGACGATATAATTGATTACGCTTTTCGTTCGCAAAATTTGATGTTAAATCGTTGGCTGAAGTTTAAATGTTACCTGAACAAGTCAACTTAAGTAGGTATATTGTATAAAAACGCTTTTTCTCGAATTTCCCTTAGTTTCAACCACTTTGGTTCGCAATGAAGGGAGAATTGTGAGCATCTGTTTTGCATTTTAATAGGGTATAGCTATTCAATAGAATAGAATACATGTTTAGAATTAGAATAAGTACAATATAATTTTCTAACCTACATAGTAAAATCCTTCCCTTTACTGTAATTGTATTGCTGTGGATTTCTGTGAAATAAATAAAAATAAAATAAAATTATATCAGTTGTTAGATAGATAGACAAGCAAATACCTGCCCTATCACGAGATAGCCAGTTATGCATTAATTGGTATACATAATTTCAAGTCACACCTCACCTCAAAGTTGTTTTAAACGTGCGATAATAGATAAACTCGTTATCCACTTAGATCTTGTGCCTGTTATGGATTTTCACCCAGTTGCTTGTTATGCCGCGTCAGACCAACCGAATGAATGTGAGCGAATTGTAACATCGCCGATTCGTACCGCACACGACTAGAGAGCCGGAGATAATGTTCTCAAAAGACGAGACACTATAAATTGAAAAGGGATGTCTTACTTCAATTAATTCTGCTCAGCTGTTCACAGTAACCCGCAAATGTGCTGAGGTTGCCGGTTGTTATAAATTTCAATAAAGGTTATTAAACACATTTTAGGGTTCCGTACCCGAAGGGACCCTATTACTAAGACTTCACTGTCCGTCTGCCTGTCTGTCTGTCCGTCCGTCCGTCCGTCCGAAACCCACGGGCTTATTTAAGGGGGCTACCATAAAACAAACGTGATTTTTTGCCGTTTTTTCTCGATCTTTGTGTCTAATGTTGTATAGATAATGGGACGGAACTCTTCGTGCGCGAGTCCAACTCGCACTTGGCCGGTTTTTTTTTAAATTTTCAGTTCTCGTTGTACGAGAACCTCATCTTCCTGCGCAAACACATTCCAAAGGCCCCTTTTACGTTCGTTTCACTGACCTCCATAGTACAGTCAGCAGCACAATGACCTTTCCTTACGTGCTACTTTACAATAAAAAATACGACATCCACGGAAGGAAATGGAGTGACGCTATTCTTAATCCGGCGCCACACGTCACGGTTTTATTTGGTTGGCCTGAATCCGGCATCAGACCTGTAACTAGGTAGAGCAAGGTTATCTTAAAACATACTAGAGGGCAGAGACGCATCTTAAAACATTCCGTTGTGTAGAAGCTTATCAAACAACATTTCCAAGTAGGTATGCGCATTTACATGTAGGCTTCTGAAGATTTTCATCATTATATCATGACAGAGGAGAACGTTTCTGTTTACCAAAGCCTCTTTGTATTTTACGTCTCAAAACTTCGTTTGAAATGTAGCAGGAATTCCTCTTATAAACCGGCTTTAATTCCGTTTTAAAAGTGTTTTGGTGGAGTCGACTTTTTATAAATAAGACTGTCATTCTTTTATATACATACACAAAGTTACATCCGAAAATACGGGGTCTACTCAACAATACGCACACGAAACTTTGAAATCGCGACAAAAAATAACTGTTCCGTACATTTTAAAGCCGCAGGTGATAACTTTTATATCATCATCATCATTCATCATTCAGCCACAAGAAGTCCACTGCCGGACATAGGCCTCCTCCATGGATTTCCAAAAAGACCGGTTGGAAGCGCCTTGCATCAAGCGTCTTCCTGCCACTTGGATGAGGTCATCTGTCCATCTTTTGGCTGGTCCCCCATTTTTAGATGTGTATGTTACACCCTGTAGTAGGAGTACAGTCAGTCGGCACTTCTACCTCTGGGTAGCTCTTTTTTAACTCATATACGTCCCGCTGCAGGGCACAGGCCTTCTCTGACAGAGAACATATGGGCTTATTTATCACGCGTGCCCACCGCGGATTGGCAATTTCAAGCGCTGAGGTATGTGGACACCCCAGATACTCAGGTTTCCTCGCGATGTTTTCCTTCACAGTTAGCGAGTGGTATTGCTATAACTTCACAAACCCACGATCTCCCGACTGTGAGGCCGGCGTTCTACCGCTCCGCTGTTAGATTATTTTGTTTATTTTTTTTACTACTAATCCCTAGCTATGGCTAGAGATGTTCTCCCGATAATAATCTCGCATGACCCGACCTAAACATTGATAAACGATGTCTTCGTTCAAATAATTCTGCTAAGTTCAATTCACTGTAATAACAAGCATACTGAATTTACTCTAAATTAATTCTTGGTATTAGTGTATTACTGACTCTATAAACATAAACAAACATAAACATAAACATTTATATACAGGCACATACATTGCTTCTGGCCCCACACTAGGATACCCTGTGACGTGGGAACCAGAAACAACGACATCACAAACATGTAAACATCCAAGACCTGGGGTTTTTTTTTATAGACTTAATAATATCAACAAATACCAAGATACATTGTTAGCAAGTCTCTGTTTGCCTTCACTGTGAACGTGTGAAATACGGAGACCTACTCTCCTGACAAAAAACGCAATCCCTATTACAGAGGTGATAAGGCTCACAATCAATGGCCCATGAAATTGTGTAAAAGCTAAGTACGATACATAATGTCTGATCTAATCGCGCTAAGTGTTGTTATTAATCTGCATAAAGACAGCATAGTATTAAAAGTACCTGCTAGATAATTAATGGAATTTCATAGGATAATTTGTGGGAACCAAAACCGGCTTTAATGTATGTACCAATTTAACTACCACTTACTCAAATACATGCTGAATTTTTGGTTGATCGAAATGTTTTTTGTTTGCACATTCGTTCGAGACAGTGGAACATATCATATCATATAGGCTAGTTAAATAAAAAAGTTCTTGAGAATAATTTCAAAGTTGGCGAAGTTTTTCGAGGCAAAAATAGACTTCGGCGACTTTGGAAACATTTCACGTATAAAATAAATAATGTCAAACAACTAACAGCCTCGGCTGAAGAAGATCGAATGGCAATAAACTCAGCGTGAATATGAATAAACCCTCAGACGCGCGACCCTCATACAGACATAAACAACGAAAAAAATCCCATGCACGCCACAAAAACTCCAAGAATGACCGCCTCAAGGCGACGCGTTGCGTTGCATCGAGGCCGATAAGTACTTCCGACATGCTGTAGGAAGAAATTGATTAACAGTCCACTCGGCTTGTTTATTTAAACTACAACACTGGTAATAAAAAAAAAAAACTACGCTATCGTTACACTCTACCGGTAACACCGGTGATATCGGTGTTCGTAGTCAGTGTTCACAAATCGGGGTCTCCGTGGCTTTCTCGTTAACCGACGCGCCGGTTGGCGCCGTTGGCGGTATGTGACAGGGGGTCTAGGGGGGACGGAGGAGGGGGGCAGTACGCGGGAGGTGGGTTGAGGTCAGGCGAAGTGCAGCGCGGCAGAGGGATGGGACGAGGGAGAACTGGTGAAGTTGGTTAAGAATCAAATGTCAAACCACTAAACGCACGTCGTTATGAAATGCTAGTTCGCGACCTTTGAGTTCGCTAAAAGAAGAGGTTATCGTGTGACCGACAATAACAGTACAGTCTGTAAGTATTTTATTCTGCAAAAATGAGAACATAAACCAAGTTTTAGAATATTGGGGGAGGCGTGAGGTCTAAGAAGTATGAACGAGAAATAAATTAGTTTTTGTAGGTAGGTATACATCTTTTTTCTAGTATTCGATGCTAAAAGATGCAAGCAGCGGTACCTTTATTTCAAGATGGCGGTTAAAGCCTCCAAAGGTCGAAAACGTGGATTTTTATTGGGGCCCCATACTTAAGTAACACATATAATTATCCTGATGTGTGTTCGGTTCTCCATTTATTTTCCATCTTTAGCAAAGCTTTATACTCGTATGTCTTCACAGACTGGACTATAAGGAGGTGAGGGAACTTTTGTTAAAAATCTTATTAGTGTATAGAATAAAAGTAGAAAGAATTTGAATGAGCTTTCACATGATATTAGATTTTTTTCCGTATGACCCAAAGTTCAAAGCCCAGAGCCCAAAAGTAGGACCTTCTTTGTGTCCCTTAGACTTCAGGACTTTTAGTAAGTTCTCTCTACGCACCCTGAAAAAGATTCTGATTGAATTGCTTAAATCCCTGCTAACGCACGCTACAACCACTGTTTAGGCTGCTCATTGACTGGACGAGGTATTATAACATACGAAATATCACTGGCCTCTTCAAAAAAATTTGATTCTAGTTTCTCGGTTTATGATTCTTCTCTATTAGAGATTACTTTCGTAGTCAAGCGGACGTGAAGTTGTCAAATCGAAAATGTAATATTCGGTATGGAGAAAAACAATTTAGATATAAGGACGCTGTATCTGTACTTTTAGGTGAAGAAATATTCTCTGCTTCGTGTACGTGTTCCCCAAAAGGAAATATGTAGAATGAGCGACACTAAAAAACGAAACGGTTAAGAAGCGCCGCGGCGCCAACGTTCCAAGCGCCGCGTCGCCCGGCACAACCCATCACTAGTGAGGTCAGACAAGCGGCCTCCTCACCCCACCACACCGCACTTGCCACCCGCCGCTGTACAAAAGGGCGCCTCCGCCCGCGCGCCGCGTCTTACGTTCACTAACTCCGTACCGTCCACACGCATCTCTATAGGCGTACGAGCACGCGGGCACCGAATTGTGAAAGTGTCGCGTCCGAGCGTGATTTCACGTCTACAGTGAGAGTTATTTACACAAACAACCTTTCGAGCAATAGACTAGTGGACTGGCACTGGTTTTTTAACGAAAAGGGACCGTTATTATTTAGTTCTCTTAAGTGTGGTTGGAGCGGCGAGTTCTTAGTTCACCAAAAGCTGAGTGGAGGGATTCAATGGAAGCGCGGTTCGTGAACTGCCGGAGTTTCCAGCAGATCAAGCCACCGGAGAAGAGTCTGGCGCCGTCGCCGCCGATCGTGAAGGGGCTGCTGTCGCGGTTCGGAAGCCAGGCTCAGGCCCTGTTCGCGCCCAAGAAGCAGCGGTTTGGTTCTTCGGTGGCCATCCACAAGTTGCGCGAGACTAAGTGGTTCAAACATGACGAGCAGAATATCCTATGCGCAGTGCTGGAGTCAGGGTTCATCCTGGAGGTCAAGGCGGAGGACCCTTTGCCGGCCGACTCGACTCTCTCCCCTGAGTACCACATGTACGCAGTCGCCTTGTGGAAAAAGGGCAAAGGTAAACATTTTCTTCTTCGGAATATTAATTGGTATTAATTGTCATAGATTAGGGATCAAGTTGGCTTTCGAAGCCGATGTAAAGAGCCGGTGTTGCGGTGGCGTAAGTGTTTACGACATGTTGGTTTTTGCTGCACTTATTTTAAGGGGAGGAATGATGGAGCCGATAGAGAAGACAAAATAATTTTGAAAAAAGGGAATGGACGCTAAATTTCGATCACTAATGCAACTTTTAATTCTATTTGTTATAAGGTCCGTAAAGCGTTTTCATGTAATACCGGTGAAATAGCGGTAGGTACTGTTATCTGAGAAGTCAATGAACGACTTTGGCGTTGGACCAAAAGGGTTGGCAAGGAAAGGCTTGGCAGATGAAGAGAGATGAAGCTTTTGGCTGGAAATCGATTTCGACCACATGGAATGCGCCCTTTCACAATGATGTTGATGATCCCGACCGATTTCGATCACGGCAACTAGGTACTTCAACACCTGTGTTGGTGGCGTTGGTGTGCTCGCCTAACCTACCTTTTTTTGTAAAAGTTCTACTACATTGCAGACATGCGGATTACGAAAGTATACTACAAATACTAAAGTAAACAAAAGAACCGTTAGTCTTATCTCGACTCATGGCGCATTGTTCTGAGCCTCGTCATAAATCTTATCGCAGAATGATACTTAATAATTGGTATCGAGCGCGCAGTGAGTATGGTCGACAATAGCTACATAGGAGTATGTAGGAGGAATAACCAGGAAGCACGTCTTTATCTAGTCGACGTGATTGGAGAAAAATTGCACTTTTCCGGAAACAACAAAAGAAAGTTATTTAAAAAAACCAAGATGTCATAATCCTGCTAGTTGTTTGTAAAAGTAGTTGAAGATAGCTATGAACGTTACAATGCAATAGTCAACGTTGCAAGAAGCTAGTTTTATCAGACTTAATTGGGACACGGACGATAACTATACGCAACAAAGCCACTCTAGGAATTAAAATATTAGAAACAAAACTTTGTCACTGTTTGCACGGTCGATGATATTAAGCGTTGAAGACGAATGTCCGGTTGAATGGAGCAAACAGAAAATGTGAATGGCCTCTTTAATATTCCATCCGTTGAAGCGAAGCTTAAAAACTAGTAAATTCCAATCTGTGAGTCACATGGTCGAAGGACTATTCATTATTCAATCTGGACTATATTTGTTTGGGAAATACGCAGATTAGCTAATCAATGGTATCTAAAAATAGACTGAGTTACCTATAGAGTCGGTTTATAGTACTATGTTATTCAAATGTTAGGACAATATAATCATTATTCATTCATTCATATTCAAAGTTGATGTGAAAGGATCGAGGCGAAGTCGTGTTAAGATGTGGGCGTGGCAAACTTCATAATTACGAGCAAATAAACGATGCTGAAGTTTCAATTACACACATGAACAACTCAAACCAGTGGGCTTCAAATTGGTCACTTGCAGCAACTAAAAAAAAAAATTGATTCGTACTATAATTGTATCTTTTTAATATGGCCTTTAGGAAACTCGTGACATTTGCTCTTATATCTTCCGCAGAAAAAACAAAGAACCCGGAACAGATAGAGGTGTACACCGTGCAGCAGAAAGGCGTGCGGAAGCGGGTCGTGAGGACCACGCTCAGCGCGTTCTGGAAGAAGGACTCGGTGATACGCATCAACAACGTTGATGACAAACAGGAGACGCCTAACGTCGAGAAGGACATTCGGGCCAAGGTAAATATGAAGGAAGTCACTCCGTTAAAAGCTAGTTGACTGCACACGGTTCTACGTGACCGCATACGTTTCCCTCGACACGTTTGGATTTGTTAGCGATCAATGAGGATCTTATTTTCGCGTCGTTTCGTGATGATGTTGATGCCACGTAGAACTGTGTGAATCAAAAGATGCTTTGCCACACTATCTCTCTAGAAATGTTGTAAACTCGCGGGCAGGGTGGTTTCAATTCTATTTTGTTGCAATACTTGTCATGAGTAGGTTGCGTTGATATTCTCATGTTGTTTTATTTCCTTTAGGTTATTTTCATACTTTCTAACACTTTCCTTACTGCGGTTAAATTAGATGCTGTAAAAATATACAATCAATTAATACCTATCAAGTCATCCTAAGTAAGCTTGACTCGATAAATGACTCCACCATTGATATTCCTATGATTTATTCACGATGATGCCACTGATACGTTGGACAATGACACATAATGGGAACGGACAGCCTTGAGAGCAGTATAATCCTTGTTTCTCAAGTCACTTACAAATGGAACATTAGATACAAAGTTGACAACACTGGTATTTGCAAGCATTTTTTTCAAAATAGTGATGTTTATCAGATCTATGTAAAATTGGCGATACCTGAGGATATAATTTTTTGTTTCATATTCACTTCACATGCACTTGTGCAGTGGGCTGTAAAAATGAACTTGGTGCAGCACCAGCTGCCTGAATTAACGGCAGTTAAATGAATTGTGACATGTCTCAATTCAAGTAGACTGTTATTTAATAAACCCGATAAAACTGGCTTTGTCTGAACTTTCTGTTAATAAAGAAATAGGGTTTCATACGCTGTACATAATAATATACTGTGCCGCAGCCTCGACTTCTATATAAATGCAAATCGCTATGGACCCATTAGAATTGCGCCACATTCCGTCTAGTTAGGTTTGCCAATTTAAATTACATCAGTAACAATCCTCATTTATTGCATGGCTAAAAGCTCGATTGACTTAGAGAATTTGTGCTTTGTAAAGTTAGGTTGCGACGTCAGAATTGGAAACCTCTCTTTTCAGATAACGAAAGTGTCTATACTTTCGCTTTTGGGAGGATACTGCCGAGCAGTATCCTGAACGTTTGGGAACGGCTTCTAAGGAGATTCTCCTGATTGCAGCTAGACATGGCGACAAAGTCCCGGTTTGAAAGGAACTGGCATAACACTCTACACTTCGTACACTGGTGCCGCTATGGTGAGACACCACAGGAAGCTCGCATGAGACAGGTAAATATACTTCTCTTTTTCTCTTGCATGTTAAGCTTATTTAATTTCCATTGTTGTCAGAAAATGTTCATTTGAAAACAGCCTCGGTTCCGAATATAATATCTAGCCAACGTTATATTAAACTGCTGATTCATATGTATAAATAATAGAAGCAGTAAATTAGCAACGGTATTTCAAGAGGTTTGTTAACAATTATGATTTTCTGGTGATTAAATGATTTGATGGAGTGACCGCTTTAGTAAGCCAGTAGACTAAATTATTAATTCTATAAGCATTATTAGTAATTTTGTTGAAATATAGCCTGGAAATTGTCCCGTAACCAAACATACTAAGAGCATAACGCTCGACTCGATAAAATTTAGATTTTGCATGATAAGAACTGAACATGTTTTACTTCACTGTTTTAAATCTATGTGTACGTCAATCATATGCTTCTTTTGTTCGCATTTTTTTATGTTGTCATATCGGGGCCTTAAATACCGACATACTTGTGATAGCAATCATAAATATAACGATTTGGATTTCATCGATGGAAGGAAATTGCATGGGGCATCAGACGGAGGAGGATTGAGAGAACTTCGCACACAGTAGCAATTTTGTTGCAGATCAGCTTAACCACTTCGAAAACGCCAATGATTATCATCTTTTGATGGTATTCCCGGCTGAGACAACGAGCAGACAACTTTCAAACTAAAACGGTGAGACATTGAAATAAAATTGCTGTGCCCCAATGTCGAATCCCATTTATTAACTTTATCGCAATGTGTTGTGCATCTTTGAGTGGTTTCAAAGCACTTGAATTATTTAATTTTATTAATACATGAAAAAATAACAGCTTTAAGACTTAATAACTTCGGCACAATAACTTATGTGCGATTTCTTAAAGTAAAATAATAAATATTGCCGAAAATTTTCCAACGAAAGTGCTTTATGACGTCTCAAATTTATCTTCCTACATTTTATGTGTGTTTCTAATATAAATGTCACCTTATGCGATGTTTAGTATGTCATTAGTGCTAAGGCGTCCCTCAATGCATTCTTAATATTACTAACTACTGCAGATATTTTCTAATTTGTTCAAGCAGGGCAGGTATGGATTTATCAGGAATATAAAATGCAGGCAAAGCAGAAAAGATAAATAGCCCTACGTGTGATTGATCGTCACACGATTCGCGAAAGATAAAGCGTCCAGTAGGCAGTTGCGCTGTCACATTTGGAATGTTTAAAGACGATAAGATGGAAGACCACGTGTTTGGTGAATTAATCTAATCACATTCCTATGCGTTGCCATGTTTGTGGTTTTCCCATTCGGTCGTTTCACACATTTAAGAATCGACATATACTGCGGTGGTAGCCTAGTGGGTAGAACATTGGACTTGGAAGCGGGAGACCCAGGTTCGATTCCCAGTGCGGGCATGTACCTATGACTTTGTGCTCTAAGTTATGTACATTTGTGAAGTTATAGTAGTAATACCACTCGCTAACTGTGAAGGAAAACATCATGAGGAAACCTGAGTGTCTGAGCTATTCAAATACCTCAGCACTTGAAATCGCCAATCCGCGGTGATTAAGCCCATACTCTCTCCCTGAGAGAAGGCCTGTGCCCTACAGTGGGACGTATATAGGCTGCTTATATTAGGCTTATACATACATTTAGGCCGACTTGCACCACTTCTTGAATAATATCTTAAGTGGCCATTTAAATTGAATTTTGTATAAAGAATTTTAGTTAATGCTACATAAGCCACATTGAAGAACGTGGTGCAACGTGGTGAACGTGGTCAGCCTTAAGAAAGTGATGGAAGTCTGCCTTAGAAAGCATTTTGGTTCCATGAGTAAATTTTATTTTATAAAGGAGATCAAAGTAAAAAAAATTATTCATTATAAAAACAAAATGTTTACTTCATGAACGTCAAAGCTGTTAGAAAAACAGAATGAACAAAAATTACTTAAACAGAAAAAATTAGTTACTTTAATTATAACCTTAGAGAGTATTCTGCAACCGAAACGCTATGAAAGGTGCACGGCAGATATTGGCACAATTGGTATAGCTGCCTTATTTTCGCCTATATTTGAACAGGTTTAAACAAATTACGTCAGTAGAATAAATATGAAATTATTGCGTATCGTAGTTATTTCTAAAATGGGCTACTCATGACAAATGTTGATTAGAGGTTTGTTCTAAAACTTTAGTTTTTTTTTTAATTTTTAATTTGCCATTTTTCAACTTCTGCTTTTTTAAGTTTTGCTTTGATGTGGCGCTGTTTGATAGATAATGCTTAAAACCATACATATGACATAGTACGAACATTCTTCTATGCAGGACAATGATGTAGTGAAGGCTGCGACTTTGGTAACGCGCGAATTCGACAAATTACATAAATCCAGATATTTCGATATTTCTACAACTTTTATGGTTAGAAAAAACTCCTGCAACAAAAGTTGTTGCAAAACAAAAACTCTAATCGGAGAATTCCACGAATTGCGCATTTTAGAAATAAGCCTATGTGAATGTATATAAAAACACAAATATTCTGTCACAATATTTATTGTGTCAAATTGACAATTTATTGACTATTACTATCTAGTACATAAAATTATTATAAAACTATTAGGCAAACAGAGTTTGAACCGATCCGTATTTAATCACTTTTGACTTTGTGCTAATTTATTTATTTATTCAGATTGGAGAATTATCCGCTTACAAATCTTATAGTTGATTTTACAATAGGTAAATAACGGACAGTTTCGGAATTGAGAATTTCGCTGAGTAAATAGTTAACTGTAGTGCTGTCTGTTTGAATTTCTCGGAAAAGAGCGTGACGGAACGTTACTTAAGTATTTACTTAGTGAAATTCTCAAATCAGAAACCTGCCCAACGTGGCCAACACAGGATAACGCACAACGTAGGTGTACAAAATATAGTCACCAACGTTTATATTACTTTCTCATCGCACCCTAGTCAATTTAATTGACTAGACAGAAAACCTTAATGGATTATCTTAGACAAGTGTCGAGTTGAATGATATGTTATTATCTTAATATCGGCGAACTAAAGCACATTAAGCCAAATTGTAATTACTATACAACTTAAGTTATTAAAATAGCAGTTAATTATTAAAAAAAAAAAAAATGTTTGTTCACGACGGCTTTCCGTTAATTTAAAAAAGATAATAAAAATGTTACAGAGTAATTTTATAATGGGGTTTTTCACAGCCTCAAAAAAATGTGTTTTGGACTTATTGCTTTAGTCCGCCGGCCCTAAATAATACGGCTGGTGACCAACAAGGCTTAATCCTTTCATCTCCTTGTCCGCAGGTTAGCGAGTCACTAAAGTGGGGCAACATTGGTATGAGTATGGGCGTAATGCTCGTCAGCCAGAACCAAGTGAGGACCAAGGCGCAGTCGGTCTGAGTAGGGCTCCCCGGCGGCGACCGGGATAACTGCTACTCCTGTTTCTCTCGATCTCGGCAGGAAATCGACCATGTTTAGGCCTACCCTGGTTTTCCACCATCAACTCAACGTCAATTTCACGCAAATCGGTCGGTCCCTGAGATAAACGCGGTCCAATAAATGGCCGCCATTTTAGATTCGCCATCTTAAATCTTTTTAAAATGTAACTCGGATTTAACTGAATTTCGTTTGTTTGCTTTTGAGATATTTGCAAAAAAAGAGTTCATAGGTTCAATAGGCAAAAAAAGAGAATAAGGTCCGCCCTTTTAAAAGATCGTTTTGAAAAAGGCCATTTTGTGGCCCGTTGTAAGACAGTTCAAATGTGGAACTTGTTAGAGTTTTTGGTTATTTTCCGGAAGTGAAATACGCAGCTCTCATCATACTTTTTAATTATATTTTTTTTGTATCCTGCCAGTATTCATATTTTGTTTTTATTAAAAATGCTCCACTTGATACTTCTCTGAATGGATAATATTTATAACGGCCTAATTTTATTCCCACATTTGCTACAAAAAATTCAAACATTCCCGAGTTAAGACAGACTAAATTCAACTCTCGACTAGTCTATAAGTTTTTTAAATTATTGTATGAACGTTAAACTATCTTAATCCTTATTACAGGCGCTACTTCGCCCGACAAAGCTTACAATGGCGATAACTATGATTATTTCTATTTAATAAACGTGATTTTGATCTCGTCACACACACACTGTGATAGATTTTAGTCCACAAATTGATAGGATTTTTGTATAGTAGCGCCTAATAGGACATAATATATATTCATGTTAATAATATGGACATAATAATGTTAAGAGGAAAATTAACGGTATAGTTCTGTCTGAGTGAAAGAACTAGTCTTACGAGTACCTCCTGTCTCTTTCTACTACACCTTTCTGATTGATAAGACTGTTTTTGTTATTTAAAAATTGACTATGTACTTATGATGTTTAACTAAAAAGTTAAAATTGAAATAACGTTTCCCTTTTGTATAAAAAACATAAAAATGTATGTCTAATGATGTTGCTGTATGGCCTATGTTCTTAATATTAAAGAATGTAAAGAGACACAATCATGTTTTTGTGGTCGACTGTTGTGAAAGTATTTTTGTTAAGTTAAATACTATTTATAATGAGGCATTTTTATAATAAATAACCCGTACACGAACTTTTGTTTTGTTATTTCAGCCATATTGCCACAAATAGAGAAGAGGTCATATTATTATAAAACCTTGCAAGCAACACAGTGGTTTGAAACAACTACTAAAAACTACAATCACGCATTTTAAGTTCAAACCAAGAACAATATTTGGTGAAATATTAAATGAAGGTCATACTTCGATCACGTTTAGAAGGTCATAAAAAGTCATATTTCGATAGGATTACATCAAATATGCTAATATTCTTCTTTTTTTTTTTGTTGCACTAACCCGTGCTGAGGAATTTTTAGCCTCTAAATAGGTTTTCAAATATGCTAGTTTTACTTTTTTTTAGAAAGACAACAAATAGGTAGTGGCAACTGGCAACACCTGGGCTCTACCTACCTCTCCGACGTGGATTTATGTAAGTGTAAATTACTGTATTGCCAGAAGGTTTTCATTCAAAGTAGCGCGGAAACTGCGACTGAATAAAAGTTACAAGTTAAACACCGGCGTCTATTTCAAGAGTCAGATCATTCATTGCTGGCAGGGGCTGGATGAGTATAGCTAAGGACAGACAAAAGTGGCGTGCCTTGGGTGAGGCCTATGTTCAGCATTGGACGAATACTTGGTGCTCATTGATTGATTGGCTAATTGACTGATTGATTCATTGATTGAGTGAGCGATTTTTCACGGAGCGAATGGCCTAACGAATGACTGATTGCACGAGTGATTAATCGAAAAGCACTCACCTCCCGCAGCAGGCCGAATAGCATGTCGGTGGAGAGTGACCGCTCGTGAGCCTCGTCCATGATGATGGCGGAGTAATGGTCCAGGTCGGGCTCGCGAAGTCCTTCGCGCAGCAGTATGCCGTCCGTCATGTACTTTATGACGGTGTTCGGCCCGGTGCAGTCCTCGAAGCGGATCGCGTAGCCCACCTCGTCACCTAGAATAAAACCGGCCAAGTGCGAGTCGGACTCGCGCACGAAGGGTTCCGTACCACCACAGTATATTTATGTAGTTATATGTAGGTCATATTAATCCAAGCAGGCTTATACCTATGTTTATGTAATAGTCTATTTTATTTTATTAAACTTCTAAAAACTATCGTATCGATATAATATCTATAATAATATTTTATGTAGGTTTATTTTATTATTTGAAATAAAAGACTTGAGTCATATTATAGTTTGCTGTATGCATGTTTAACTTTTATTTTATTACTGTAAAAACACTATGTTGTGATATATTTAAGTTCACCCTGAATGGATCACTGTGCCCCAAGATATAATTTAATTTAGTTTGGGGTTAAGAGTTACTTTATATATTGTTAATTTTTGTTCAGCTCAATAAACATTTTTCATTTCATTTCATTATCTAAACAACATTTGAATATTTCAAGCGTCTACCTGTTGCCGTCATTAATATCGAGCACAAAACGTTTTTAGTATTTGTTGCTATAGTGGCAACAGAAATACATCATCTGTGCAAATTTCAACTGCCTAGCTATCACGGTTCATGAGATACAGTCTGGTGACAGACATAGGTACAGACAGACGGACGGACAGACAGGCGGACAGTGAAGTCTTAGTAACAGGGCCCCGTTTTGCACCCTTCGGGTACGGAATCCTAATAAAGTAAAATAAGAACGAGTCTGTTGAAGTCCTTGCAATGTTTCGTAGCGATATTTCGCATATACTTAGTAACTCTTCGGTAGCATGAAGTCTGAATGCATAGTCTTACCCCCGGTTTCTCGTACACTAACAAGCTGTTAATATACTTACTGTTAACAGCTGTCAGTGGTTTTTTTTTTGTATGCAATTTGGTCAATTGACAGCTTTTAATAGTAGATTAACAGCGTGTTAGTGTACGAGAAACTGGGGGTGAATGCACGACCACAGCTGTTTTTTTTGTAAACAACTTGTAGTCTACTAAAAAAATCCATTCCACCCGACGCCTGGATATAAGAACGTGGCTGTTGATTTCGTTGCAATGTTTTGTTGCGAGATTACATACACATTTTGTAGCCACTTAGCAGCTTAAAGTCTACTGAATTTTTAGAGTGAAAATAGCATCGCAGTTGCAGTTTTTTGTACACTACTTGAACTAAAATAAAATGACATTCCAATTGTACAACCCGTGTGCAACATATTGTACAACTCTAGAATACAAATCTCTTACCAGTCTAACCACTCACCGTCACAGCTTAGTGATAGTCTCGTCTGTAACCAGTCTGACCATTCACGTAGCTTAGTGTTCGTCTAGTCTGTGACCAGTCTGACCATTCACGTAGCTTAGTGTTCGTCTAGTCTGTAACCAGTCTGACCATTCACGTAGCTTAGTGATAGTCTCGTCTGTAACCAGTCTGACCATTCACGTAGCTTAGTGTTCGTCTAGTCTGTGACCAGTCTGACCATTCACGTAGCTTAGTGTTCGTCTAGTCTGTAACCAGTCTGACCATTCACGTAGCTTAGTGTTCGTCTAGTCTGTGACCAGTCTGACCATTCACCTAGCTTAGTGTTCGTCTAGTCTGTGACCAGTCTGACCATTCAGCTAGCTTAGTGTTCGTCTAGTCTGTGACCAGTCTGACCATTCACCTAGCTTAGTGTTCGTCTATTCTGTAACCAGTCTGACCATTCACCTAGCTTAGTGTTCGTCTAGTCTGTAACCAGTCTGACCATTCACCTAGCTTAGTGTTCGTCTAGTCTGTGACCAGTCTGACCATTCACCTAGCTTAGTGTTCGTCTAGTCTGTGACCAGTCTTACCATTCACCTAGCTTAGTGTTCGTCTAGTCTGTGACCAGTCTGACCATTCACCTAGCTTAGTGTTCGTCTAGTCTGTAACCAGTCTGACCATTCACCTAGCTTAGTGTTCGTCTAGTCTGTGACCAGTCTTACCATTCACCTAGCTTAGTGTTCGTCTAGTCTGTGACCAGTCTTACCATTCACCTAGCTTAGTGTTCGTCTAGTCTGTGACCAGTCTGACCATTCACCTAGCTTAGTGTTCGTCTAGCCTGTGACCAGTCTGACCATTCACCTAGCTTAGTGTTCGTCTAGTCTGTGACCAGTCTTACCATTCACCTAGCTTAGTGTTCGTCTAGTCTGTGACCAGTCTTACCATTCACCTAGCTTAGTGTTCGTCTAGTCTGTGACCAGTCTTACCATTCACCTAGCTTAGTGTTCGTCTAGTCTGTGACCAGTCTTACCATTCACCTAGCTTAGTGTTCGTCTAGTCTGTGACCAGTCTGACCATTCACCTAGCTTAGTGTTCGTCTAGTCTGTGACCAGTCTTACCATTTACCTAGCTTAGTGTTCGTCTAGTCTGTGACCAGTCTGACCATTCACCTAGCTTAGTGTTCGTCTAGTCTGTGACCAGTCTGACCATTCACCTAGCTTAGTGTTCGTCTAGTCTGTGACCAGTCTTACCATTCACCTAGCTTAGTGTTCGTCTAGTCTGTGACCAGTCTTACCATTCACCTAGCTTAGTGTTCGTCTAGTCTGTGACCAGTCTTACCATTCACCTAGCTTAGTGTTCGTCTAGTCTGTGACCAGTCTGACCATTCACCTAGCTTAGTGTTCGTCTAGTCTGTGACCAGTCTGACCATTCACCTAGCTTAGTGTTCGTCTAGTCTGTGACCAGTCTTACCATTTACCTAGCTTAGTGTTCGTCTAGTCTGTGACCAGTCTGACCATTCACCTAGCTTAGTGTTCGTCTAGTCTGTGACCAGTCTGACCATTCACCTAGCTTAGTGTTCGTCTAGTCTGTGACCAGTCTTACCATTCACCTAGCTTAGTGTTCGTCTAGTCTGTGACCAGTCTTACCATTCACCTAGCTTAGTGTTCGTCTAGTCTGTGACCAGTCTTACCATTCACCTAGCTTAGTGTTCGTCTAGTCTGTGACCAGTCTGACCATTCACCTAGCTTAGTGTTCGTCTAGTCTGTGACCAGTCTTACCTCCCACCACTGGCGTAACTATAGGGTGGCAGGGCTGGCCAAATGACACGGGCCCCCGACCTGAGGGGGCCCCCGAACTATGAGGCCGCGAGCTCAGAAGTAATTTACCATTTTTAACAAAAATTTGTAACAATGATTAGTTAGGCCTGAATGTTTATATATGAGTTCATAAGCAGCCTGTATACGTCCCACTGTAGGGCACAGGCCTTCTCTCAGAGAGAGACTTGGGCTTTAATCACCGCGCGTGCCCACCGCGGATTGGCGGTTTCAAGCGCTGAGGTATGTGAATAGTGGTTTCCTCACGATGTTTTCCTTCACAGAGTGGTATTGCTACTATTACTTCACAAATGTACATAACTTAGAAAACAAAGTCATAGGTACATTCCCGCACTGGGAATTCCCGCTTCCGAGTCCAATGTTCTACCCACTAGGCTACCACCGCTTCATATATGAGTACTTCAAATCAATTAAAGTCGGGCCATGTACTACAGCTAAAGACCATATATTTTTTTTTACTGTAAGGACTCCATCCAATGAATTTGCCACGGGCCTCAAATGGTATAGTTACGCCACTGCCCCCCACCTAGCTTAGTGATCATCTCGTCTCTAAACAATCTAACCTGCTAGCAAGCTTTGTGTTCATCTCGTCTAAAACCTGTCTAACCACTCACCCAGCAAAGCGTTTCGTCACCAACCGGCCTAACCTCTTACCCAACTTAGTGTCAATCTCGTCTCTAACCAGTATGACCCTTCACCTAGCTTAGTACTCATCCAGTCCAACTTCTCACCTAGCTCAGTGTTTATCTCATCTATAACCAGTCTAACCACTCAGTTTGTGTACATCTTGTCTCTAATCACTGACCTGTTCATCTCGTCTAACCTGTCATCCAGCATAGTGTTCACCTAATCACTGATTACTCACCCAGTTTAGTGTTCATCTCGTCACTAACTCGCTTGGCGACAGACATGGCGGCCACACGGCGTGGCTGCGTGCAGCCGATCATGCCCAGGCGGCTGTAGCCTTCTTCGTGAAGGTACTGGGTCAGCTGGGTCGTTTTGCCGCTCCCGGTTTCGCCTGTTAATAGAGGAATACATAGGTAATAAGGTCAATGTAGGGAAGACCTGGAGAAGAACAGCGCCAAGTAGAAGCGGCTGGCGCATGGCGCTTGCATGAAGAGGCCCTTCTCCAACAGTGGATATTCACGAGCTGCAGATGATGATGATAATGAAGGTTAACGTTTTAATCTACACTTGTATTATGAAGAGGCAAGGCTTGGCGGTGGTAGCCTAGTGGGTCGAACATTGGACTCGGAAGTGAGAGACCCAGGTTTGATTCCCAGTGCGGGCATGTACCTATGACTTTGTTTTCTAAGTAATGTATATTTTTGAAGTTACCTGTATAGTAGCAATACCACTCGCTAACCTTGAAGGAAAACATCGTGAGGAAATCTGAGTGTCTGAGCTATTCGAATACCTCAGCGCTTGAAATCGCCAATCCACGGTGGGCACGCGTGGTGATTAAGCCTATACTCTCTATTTGAGACAAGGCCAGTGCCCTACAGTGGGATGTATACAGGCTGCTTACGAAGGCTTGTATGTATTTTTGTAAAGGATGTAGGAGGTGACTTCCGAAACTCGACCGATTTCGAAAATTATTTTACCATTACTTAGAACGGATCATCAGGAGCTGAATTCAATCGTAGCTACGACGCAGGCATAGCTAGACAGTGATAACCGCAGCCGCTACGTGTAAAAAACCCTAGAAGTGTATAGTCCGCACGAATGTTTTTGGCGGTAACGTGAACATAGTCACAGATCGTTTGTACATCGATAGATAGATAGATAGATAAAACCATTTATTTGCATTTTCACACACACATAGACATAGAACATATAAAGAAAATCACAAAGCAAAATCGTACAGCAAGTAAGCACAAAAAGAGTAACAGAAATAAGCAAACACAAATCAACAGACAATACGAGAGAGCATTTTGTGGGTGTGGTAAAAGCAAAGCGGCTCTGACTCAGCATATGCTGGAGAGGCAGACCACTCCAGCGCTGGTCTTCCGTCAGTACCCGGTAGTGTACCGACGTGCAGCACTCGGAAAAACGAATAAATTGGCAGTAATTTGGTATTTCAATGTCAAAATAAGCATAAATTAAATTATTCTTATTACATCGCTTACTGTCTTTACAGTGTACGTGTGAGTAATAGTAATTTACTACGCATCACACTGCGTCAATTACTCACACATACACTGTAAAGACAGTAAGCGATGTGGAAACGATCTGTGACTATGTTCACGTTACCGCCAAAAAGATCTGAGCGGACTACATCTTCCTACAAATTTTACGATGTAAAACGGCACCAGTCCTGGCGATTTGTCCTTTCCAACGAAATGAGCGCTAGATGTGTAATTTACAGAGTAAATCACGCTCATTCTGTGCGTCATGCATGACGTGAACATTGATTAGGTGTTAAACAGAAAAGATATTTACGATAAATTGTTTGAAGATAACCAACGAGTGGAAACTGATTCACTGATTCCAATGGCTTTTGCGTGAGTTGTTGCACCATTTTTACTTATGTCTAACTTAGATTAGAGTGACATTGCTGTTATACTACAGAAATCATTTAGAAGCTTAGCAAAAATTTAAAAATAAAACAATAAATATTTTTTTCGTAGTTGTCGGGGTCACAAAAAATCCGAAAAATAAAGTAACTCAAAAAAGTTAATCGAGACTTGATTTAGTTTTTTCATTGAATTTTGATCGTTTTATTATATAGGTGTACAATATACATGCATAAAAACATTATTATACATTATAAAGCGTTATGTGCAAGCTGTGACGTCATAGTTTGTGGCGTCATTAAGCCCAAAAATTTGCGCAGTAGAGCTTAATGTTTCGAAAACGGAACCCTAAACCGAAAAATGGTTTATTTATATTTCTACACTCAATTTTTTAAATGACCATTCCAACGATATCACGCACGTATAGGCGAGAAAAAAATTGCGCGTTTTATACATACATACATAAACTCACGCCTGTATCCCAGAAGGGTAGGCAGAGACCAGGGACCAGGGACCTTTGCGCGTTAAAGCCTTATATTTCGAAATCGAAAAATTGTCTTCCTACACTTACAATATTTGACAACCAGTCAAATATTGTAAGTGTAGGAAGACCATTTGTCAATTTCAAAATATTAAGGTAGGAAGACCATTTTCTGATTTTTGTTAGAGTAGGGTGCTTATCTCGGGGCAATTATCATTTACGTCTAGTGGTAAGCAATTCAACTAGCGCAGAGCTAGAGCTGAACGGAGCAATGGAGCATAGCAAAAGGAGGCTTTCTGATCATGCTGCCGAGAAATCAAAACGTCTATGTCAAATTTTACCTAAGCCTTATATTGACTAGGAAGCTTAGGATGCCTAGTTTGAAATACGACTATGCAGCACTTGGACAAAACCTTATATCGACTAGGAAACAAAATGCCCACCTTGCAATATGACTATGCAGCATTTGAACTAAACTTTAGAAGCAAAATGCCTACATTGTAATATGATTTAGCAGCATTTTAAGTCGTCGATTTGGACATTATGTTAATAGGGAAATGAAGGCTTGCTGCTTTCTAGCATCAAGCCTCTATTACCCGAGAAAAATTCGGGAGTACTGCGCGGGTCAAAACTGCAGTGAGAAAGGAAAGTTCTAAATATGTACCACATTGAAGTGTTTAAGTTTCAACTGTCACGCACTTAGGGTTGCGGTATAATCGTAACTGAGTGACTGAGTGGAGGCTATTTTTCAAATTCGGCATCAGGCTCCATTGGGCTTTGCGTTGTATAAGAGAGGATAATTCCTTTTGACGTAGTTTGCTGCTTAGAATGATTGCATTGTAGTCATTTTGCTTGGTAGGTTGGCATCTTGATCTCTAGACAATTTACTACTTAGAAAATATTGCATTTTAGGCATTTTGCATTTCCTTTTTCCTTTCATTTCCTCCATTTCCTTCCGTGGATGTCGTATAAGGCGACTACGGAAATCAATTACCAGGAGACGGGCAGTCGCGTCTTCCTGAGATTCCAACCGTATACTGCGATCGTCAACCCGCCTGCCAAGCGTGGCGATTATGGCAAAACCCCTCATGGCTATGAAAAGCATGAGGGCGGCCTATGTCCTGCAGTGGACGTCGAATGATGATGATGATGATGATGATGATGAGGCATTTTGCTAGGTAGACGTTTTATTCTCTAGGCAATTTAAAGCTTAGGTAATTTGCTCGCATTTTAGGCATTTTGCTTCGTAGACGAATTAAAAGTTAGGCACTCTGATCAAGAAGGCAAAAAGAGACACAAAGACTATTGTAAGCTTCTGGCACCACAGAAGGGACGTGGGGCGAGGGAGCAGGGTGGCAAGTCTCTAAAATTCATAGTTCTTCAAAAGAGTCGTATTAGTTATTAGTATGGTAATGGTTGTATCATTAACACTTTTGATAGTCTGGTAACCAATCGCATTCCAATGCTATAACCCGTACGACTTAACTCGGCGCTTCGCGCGATTCGATCTCTTCGCGAGCGATGCCTATTTAATTTGCGCGGGTTATACTGCACGGTTATATGGTACAGACTGAGGTGTAGTGGCAACAGCATACTAAAGTCGATAGCAAGTGACAATCAGAGTCCTTTTATGGGCCACTGGGTGGCATTATTTCTTAGGGCAGTATTTCTTAGAAGACTACCAAATAGAGGCAAATAACAGCTATTGTCATGCTATATCATTCATAACTATGTGCGTATTACACTCTAGGGCCAGGAAAAGGCGCGTTGTTAAGCCAATTCACTTTCATACAAAATGTACTGAAGACTGAAGGGACGGGACGAAGCCCACACAGAAGAGAAGGGACAGGGCGAGGGCGCGATTTCTATGCAACGCGTCGCGTCTTTTCCGCGCCCCCGACCCACGTTCCATCTGTGTGGCCAGGGGCGGGGCGTTTAGAGCTGCCAGGGTTCAACCTATCGTTTGTTGTCTACCGTCAGTAACCAGCCTTCGCTTTCAGTAAGAAGTACCAGGAATACTCAACAGAGGGCGGGAATTTAATGAAATACCAATGTCATGCTTTTTGCAGCTTTGATAAAGAATAAAGGTATGCCACTTAAAAAGTATATGGCGAGAAAAAACTATGAGTACTCCTTAAAGTAAATTAATCACGAAAACCACCCAGTTTCTTTTACAATGCCGTAGGCAACAAACCTGCAGCAATTACTGAGCCAGAGGCCGTTTTACCGTCGCATGAACATAGCTCGGGTCCCATCTACTTGCTGGGTTCTGCTGTGATTGTAATTGTTTTATTATTTTTCTTTCTGGTATAAACCACACCCACTCAGAAAGCGTCTCATTGCTTGTTCATAAACATGTTACAAAGTTCGTCATTTCTCCCTTGTAAATGTGCGGCGGGAAAAGTTACATGAAATTTCATTCCTGCCCTCCGTAGCAGGACAGGAATGTTGCATAAAAATCCGTTCCTGCCCCGCTAGCATTCCTTTGTTTTTTTAGCGGCGAACGTAACAAAAATACAAACGACATATTTTAAAAAGGTTTTATTTAAATCAAATAATTAGAAAAAAGATGTAGGATTTTTTTGTACTCGATTTTCAATGAAAGGAGGCTGGCAGCCCTTTTCTGCTAATTAGAAAAAGAAGTGGGAATTGGTTTTTGTACTCGATTTTCAATGAAACGCCTTTAAATAATCTAAATAATTTTCTTTTCCTCGCAGGAGTAGCAGCGCGTCGGGCTTAAACATACTCTCGAACAGAAATAGATCGTTTTCTCCCCTCGGTGTACAATGTACTATTCTTCTTTCTTCTTCTCCTACAGTTATTTTATGGCAAGAGCACTCACCGACGATAATGACGACGCTGTTCTCTCTAATGACTTGCAGCAGTTCCTCCCGCACTGCGAACACTGGCAGGTAGCGCCTCTGCTCGCCTATCGACTTCTTCTTGACGAAGTCCGACTTCGATTCAGGTTCTTCGGCTGTGAGAAAACCATAAAATGTATATTATTACTAGCTGACCCGGCAAACGTTGTTTTGCAATATTAATTAACCGAAAACCTATTCTCAGGCCTACCCAAAAAAATTCATAAAAATCGATGAAGCCAATTTAATTGGGAGGAGTTCGATGACAAACACTGTGACACGAGATTTTTATATATTAGATAAATGGGTCATCGGATCTGTGATCTGTCAGGATCGTGGCAAGTAGCAGTCCCTGGTCTCTGCCTACCCTTCTGGGATACAGGCGCGAGTTTATGTTATGTTTATAAATGGGTTAATGGGCTCCACGAGGTTCATTAGCGCCACCGATTGAGAAAGATCTTATATTATTTTACAAGTCGTTTTTGCGAAAACTGTCTTTTAATCTATTCTAAAAATAAAGTTCATCATCATCATCATCAGCCATATGGCGTCCACTGTAGGACATAGGCCTCCCTCATGGTTTTCATAACCATGAGGGGTTTTGCCATAATCACCACGCTTGGCGGGCGGGTTGGCGATCGCAGCATGCGGTTGGAATCTCAGGAAGACGCTGCTGCCCGTCTTCTGGTAATTGATTTCCTTAGTCGCCTTCTACGACATCCACGGGGGAAATGGAGTGACGCTATTCTTAATCCGGCGCCGCGCGGAATAAAGTTCACGTGATTAGACAGATACTTTTTGCGAAAACGCACTGTAAAAGATATTTTTTTTTACATTAACGGCCCAGTACACCTTATGGAGCCTCTGTGTGCCTGTCCACGAAACTCTGGAGTCAATTAAAATATGCCTCACCGCCCCACGCACTACAGCGTCTGACTGTAACCTCGAGTGTTTCGAAGTAAGCCCGTATTTTAGTCAGTTGACATAACCATCAATAAATTGTAACGTGTGAAATTTTGAGAGTTCAATAAAGCAGCCCAGTGTTACCAGTGATGACTTATGGCACTGAAACGTGGCCTCTCACTATGGGCCTCATAAAAAAGCTCAAGGTCACGCAACGAGCTATGGAAAGGGCTATGCTCGTAATTTCTCTACGAGCTCGAATCAGAAATGATGAGATCCGTAGACGAACGAAAGTCATCGACGTAGCCCAGCGGATTAGTAAGTTGAAGTGGCAGTGGGCGGGGCACATAGCACGCAGAACTGATGGCCGATGGGGCCGAAAAGTTCTCGAATGGAGACCACATATCGGCAAGCGCAGCGTAGGACGACCAGCCACAAGATGGACAGATGACCTCATCCAAGTGGCAGGAAGACGCTGGATGCAAGCCGCTTCCAATCGGTCTTTTTGGAAATCCATGGAGGAGGCCTATGTTCAGCAGTAGACTTCTTGTGGCTGAATGATGATGAATAAAGCAGCCCACTACTGGGCATAGACACGTCCTTTAGCTCTCCACTGCCTAGTAAAATCCACCTGTATAATCCAGCCAAACGTACCGTTATCCAAATGCTCGGCGTACTTGTACGCCTCCTTATTGGGCCCGTCATCTTCTTCGTCTTTCTCCTTCTGTATTCCCATGATGTTTCCCAGCTTTGTCCCCTCCAGCTTCCAGTGCTTCTTCTGTGCCTTCCTTCGTTCCTTCTGCTCGCGGAAGGCCTTGACCAGGGCCGAGCCTTTGCGGGCATTGATGGCCATGTCGGAGGTCGGGTCTTTCACCTTTAGAAGGACGAGTTAGAGTTCAAATTGGGTATTTGACAAAATATCAAATGAGTTACTTTTAAAACGGAATTTTGTATGAAAATACTGGCTTATGACGTCACATTTCAGAGCACTCTTTTTATGTTTAATCTATTTGAAAATTGTAATAACTAGTAATTTTATTTTTATTTATTTTATTTATTAGGTACACCAACAGCAAGCACGCAAACATAACAAAGCTTATAATAAATGTGACTAAAAGAGATACATTTTCCGAGATATTTCGTAATTTTTGTTTTTAATCGAGCATAATTATGAAATAATTTATTGTTGATCGTGTCAAATACCATATTATGGAAGGAAACTTCTAGGATAAGATTGGTTGAATTGATCGTTAGATTGGTTCTTTTAGACCATTTTGACGCACGCACGCACGTACACGCGCGCGCACGCACGCACGCACGCACGCACGCACGCACGCACGCACGCACGCACGCACGGACGCGCGCGCGCACACACACACACACACACACACACACACACACACACACACACACACACACACATACAAACGTGCTGCGTTTCACTAATTTTCCAACAATACTCACCGGAATGACAGGTTCAGGTTGCTTAGTGAACACGATTCTTCCGTCCAGGAACGGAGGCACCAAGTTATGGACTAGCAAATGAACTCGGTCGACGCTTTCCTGTAATAAGAAAAAAAATTCATAAAAAGAGAATACGTGGTTCATCCTCGTTGTTAATTACTCGTGGTTTTCATAACCATGGGGGGTTTTGCCATAATCGCCATGCTTGGCAGGCGGGCAGTTTATTTCCTTAGTCGCCTTCTACGAAATCCACGGAAGGAAATAGAGTGACTGGAAATAGACTTGTTAATTATACTACAAAACAATGCCGTATAAAGTTACGCCGTATTGCAATCTCTGACCACTGACCACCCAAAAGGTGACATGGCATTACCATCAGGTGAGACGGAAGCAAGCGAGCGCGTCGTAAGTAAAAAAAATAGGTATATCCTGTTTCGCTTCTAAACATATTTATACAAATAAATTTGTCTAGAATCGGCAACATTTGTCTTCCTGTAATTAAGGTTTATTTTTCATGATCTTTTCAATTCAATTCAAATATTTTTATTCATTGTAAAAACAGAATGTTTACTTAATGAACGTCAAAGTTGTTAGTTTCACAATTAATGGATTATGTGGAGAAGAAGCTAACAAAGAAACTCCACATTTATTCTTTTCAAAACTACTAATCTACTATTTATTTCAAATCTACTATTTATTTTCCATGATCAATTTGGTTAGCTCATGATTGGCTTTTCGTTGTGAATCAATTAAAAAGCCTTACCTCATCCAAGTCGTTATTGACATTGATGGCATGCACAACCCCGCTGGCAAGCATTCTGTTCCCTTCCCACAACTCATTGTCCGTGTCAAACTGCTGGCAATGTACAGATACCTTATGGGCCCCAGGATCTATTCACTTCCAATATTTATTGGCTATCTAAGTTCCATGGGATCACCAATCCGCGATAGGCACACGTGGTGATGCCCATATTCTCTCTATGAGGGAAGGCCTGTGCCCTACAGTATATAGGCTGCTTGGTAAGTTTCATGGGTCAACTATCCTATTCTGCTCCTAAAAATACACTATACTTATACGAAATTCGTAGAAGTATAATGTAATAATTATAATTTACATGCTACAATTTCTCTTCCTCTAAGTTTGTTGGGTCTACAGCTTAGCACATTTACATACTGCTTTGGACTTCTTTCTATGATAAAATTAATTACCACACCTTTGGGATTTATGTCATCATCATCAGCCCACCTCTGCCCACTGCTGGGTATAGGCCACGGGCCCCCTGTCATATGTCATGTCATAGTCAATGGGGAACTTGCGTCTAACTTAGATTGAAGTGAAATTGGTTTTGTACCATAGAAAAGCATATAAAACCTTGGAACAATTTAAAAATAAAACAATAAAAATATTTTTTTCGGGGTTTTCGGGGTCGCAAAATATGCGAAAAATGAAGTTACTCTAATAACATAACACTTATTAGATTTCGTTTTGTCATTGAATTCTGAACGTTTCCTTATAAGGGTGTACATGCGTAAAACATTATTTTACGAGATAACTCAAATTATCAGTATTTCACGCTTCATACATATAAGGCGTTACGTTAGGGAGTGACGTCATAGTCTAAGGTCGATTTGTATGGCGCGTTTTAGTACCACGTGACTATATTGACTTTTCGACTGGTTAAAAAAAACCACGTTTATTTATCCTCTCCCATTCTATTAAAACATTTTTTTTGTGCAAGTTCTCCATCAAAAAGCCTCACCTCATCCAAGTCGTTATTGACATTGATGGCGTGCACAACCCCGCTGGTAAGCATTCTGTTCCTTTCCCAGAGCTCGTTGTCCTTGTCAATCTGCTGGCGTTGTGCGGACACCTTGCGGTTCTGTCGCTTCACTATCTGCTCCTCTCTGCGCGCCACGTATTCGGCCGTGGTGCCCGCGAACGGGTCTGACTCGTCTGTTTCGCCTGGAAGAGAGGATTGACTTTAGATATGGAGTTAGTTGGTTAGTTAGAACTGAGATTACCGCGCTTAAAATAATAAATAAATTAAATAGAGTTTTTTTGCCAATCATCATCATCAGCCTACGCTTGTCCACTGCTGGACATAGGCCTCTCCTATTGCACGCCACTGAACACGGTCCTCGGCTACTCTCATCCAGCTCTCGCCAGCCGCCCTGCGAAGATCATCGCTTCACCGAGTCTGAGGACATCCTACACTACGTTTACCGATCCGCGGTCTCCACTCTAAAACTCGTCTACCCCATCGGTTATCCGTTCTTCGGATGATATGGCCGGCCCACTGCCACTTCAGCATGCTAATTCGGTGGGCTATGTCGGTGACTTTGGTTCTGTGTCGGATCACCTCGTTTCGAATTCGATCTTTCAGAGAAACCCCGAGCATAGCCCTTTCCATAGCACGCTGAGCGATTTTAAATTTGTGGACCAGCCCCACCGTGAGTGTCCACGTTTCGGCACCATATGTCATGACGGGTAGGACGCACTGGTTGAAGACTTTCGTCTTGAGACTCTGTGGGATTGTGGGATCGGTGACTTTGGTTCTCTGTCGGATAACAACATTTGCCAATTACAACAATAAAATATACAACATTATTAGAGACATGTTCATTGCACTTCTTAAACAAATTTGTACTTTGTAAGATAGCTGGAGATCTCCACACTAGGCATAGTCTGTAACGTGGAGATCGCAGGACGGTTCGCTACACGAAAATGTGCAGATTTTATGTAGGTACAGTGTCCAACTGAGTATTAGTGAAATATAATAATTACTAGAATTAAAATATAAGCACAATAAAATTTAAATAACATATTAAATTACCAATACATCGCAATACATTAGCAATAGCCTCATGGTTGGGCCATTGTACGTAGCAAAGCTGTGAATTTACTCCAGCTAGCCTATCTCTTTCCAGAAAGGCAGCAGTGTTCTGATGTCACTGTAGGGCTCCTGACGCGATCCCAGCTTCCCAGTGATGGCGGTCCGTTGCTTTTCCACGCCTTCACAGTGAATGCTCACGTGGGCGGGTGTTTCCTCTTCTTAGATAGGTAAAAATAGTTTAAAACCCTATTTAGAGGCTAAAAATTCCACCCATGCCGCCCATAAAAACCTAACTGCAAAGTGGGTTACTCGAAATTGCTTCGGCCAGATGTCGCTGCCTGTACGTAATACAGAGAAGCTTGTAAAGAGGCTCGAAATTTCACTGATGCCTGCACTTGCCCATTAGCTCAGTTGGGAGAGCGCTGGCATAGTTAGCCAGAGGTCGCGGGTTCAAGTCCCGGCATGGGTGGAATTTTTAGCCTCCAAATAGGTTTTTAAATTGTCCTCAGCACGGATTAGCAACAAAAAGAATATAAAAATAGTTTGTTCACGCTTCCATATACCGTTGACCGCAGGCCGCAGAAGACCTGGCCATAGAAGAACTCAATAGTTACCAAACCTGAAGTAATAACAGGTTTCACCATCGATTTGTTCCGAGCCGCTACTTCACGGGACACAGTAGCCACAGTGCTAGCCGACTCAGATAGGCACCACAAGAAGATAGATGAAAGATATTACACCAGTAAGGGGGTTCCAGTATCATTTTATCTACTAGCTCCAGTAGTGGAAAGCGTCACATGAACACAATCACGAACGTGCTTTTTTCCCCACAAGAAACGAACAATAATTGAGAAGTCATTCAGAGCATTTTTCCTAGAGCATGGACTACCGGACCCTTTTTCTAAAACCGGTATTGTTTCGGTATCAATGTTTTTAAATTCCGGTATTTCGGTATTTTTTCGGTATTCACATTTTTAGGGTTCCGTAACCAAACCGTAACCGTAACCGTAATGAAACGTGATAGTTAGACAGTCGAAATTTTCACAGATGATGTATTTCTGTTGCTGCTATAACAACAAATACTAAAAACAAAATAAAATAAATATTTAAAGGGGGCTCCCATACAAAAAACGTGATTTTTTTGCCGTTTTGGCTCGATTTAATAACGGCAACAGGTAGACGCTTGAAATATTAAAATGTTGTATAGATAATGGTACGGAACCGTTCGTGCGCGAGTGAGACTCGCACTTGGCCGGTTTTTTTTAGAGTTCCGTAGTGGTCAAGGAACCCTTATAGTTCCGCCATGTCCGTCCGTCTGACTGTCCGTCTATCTGTCCACGGCCTAGCTCAGAGACGATTGGTACGAGAAAGCTGAAATTGGCATAGACATTACGTATAATCCACGCCGACAAAACGGTAGAATAAAATGTTAAATTTATTTTTTTATGGTATCCCCCTACACTTAAATTAGTGATGTAATATTTTTTTCTCGACCATAGTGTGGGCCTACACTACTGTCTACTAGATATACCACGAAAAATGCTATTCTTCGACAAAACGCATTATGGTCAACATTCGAAGGTTCAAAAAAATAGGAGCAAAATGCAAATAGTAGCAAATAGACCGTCTTACCTTCGCCCATGTTGTACCAAGCTCTGTCCAGTTTCTTTTCAGCCTCCTGCCAATCAGGATCTTCGACATCAGCACCACGCCTTGAGCTCACCCACCTGCAAAGTAAAGAATTGAACGTAACATGACATAAACTCACGCCTGTATCCTGGAGGGGTAGGCAGAGATGAGGCCACTTGCCACGATCCTGACAAATCACTTTCACCTTTCCCTTAGTCAATATTCACTAGTTGTTGCATGCACGCAGGTATTTTTTACCTTTAGAACTTAATGTATTCTCCTAGTTCTATATTTATTATGAGGATACACAAGACCTGTTTCCCAAGAAAGCAAAATATTTTTGAATGCCTCGTTGGTTATGAGGTGTCACAAATAAATTATCAACATAGAGGTTGTGGGTTTGATTCCCACTGGGGGCCGCCATCTTTTGATTTGTACAAATGACCTCGGTCCTATTTTGAGACCAGGACAAGTTACAGTGTTGTGTGGAAGTTATATTATTAATACTTCATGTGATCTGTCAGGATCGTAGCAAGTGGCAGTCGCTGGTCTCTTCCTACCCCTCTGGGATACAGGCGTGAGTTTAAGTTATGTTACTTCTAGTATTTTGAAGTGTTTTTATTGTATACCTTAGATTATTTATTATCTTAACCAAATTTTTTCTTGGGGGGAGCTTGTCATAAAATTCCAGCAATACTTAATTGTTATTGTGATGACCAAGCTTAGAAAGCAATGGGGATTGTTCATTTTTTTTACCCCTATTTTTTATTCCAGATATCGAAAATATAGACTAATTTAAGATACCAAATTGAATATTTTTAAAATTTTTGCTACCATAATTTTTTTATTAATTATTTAAAAATTCTAAGAGTTTGGTAAGGATGACGTCATTGATGGCATTATGTTGCGTTTTTCATGCATAAACAGTAAGTAATCTGTGCTTAAATACGTAAATACTCACCTCTACTGTCAAGTTGACAGTTGTTTAAGTTTTTTTTATTCTATGGCAATGGATCTAGGCCGAATGATGACGATAGTGACGTCATTGAAGTGCAAATGAAGGTTATACAGTTTTTGCGATAAATACTAATAATCCGTCATTATTTTACTTAAATAAATCGATAGAAGTGATCAGTAACCCTATTCCTCGAAATGGTTTTCACTAAACGACAATATAAAAAAAATTAACAATCCCCATTGCCTATGAAGCTTATGATGATGATGTGAACTTACTTGTGAGGAGTAGCTCTCGGTGTGTTATCATAAGGCCTTCCCTTGTAGTCCCTCATGGGCTTTCCACTGCGGCTGCTTTCGCTCCGGGCCCTGTAGGACCTCTCTGAAGACCCTGGATCCCTTCCCCGGGGTATTGGGGTGGGGAAGTCCCAGCTGGACTTCTTGACATGGCCCCTAGGGTCATCGTCGTCATCATCCCAGGCCGTTTTGTCTGTCGGCTTCAAGGCTTTAATACTGCAAGTCATAATGTCCCATGTTATAAGGTTGTATTATAATAGTTCCATGCATTTACAAAACATATAAAAAATAAGAAGATTGTAAATTCATACATGTATGTATAGCAATTATTTTCATTATTTTTTTAACACTAGCAGCTTCTAGCTGATGCCTGCAGAGTTGCGAAAATTGATTGGGGTAAATTTCTACAACTTTACAGTGGATATTTTCGAAAACTCATTAATTGTAAATTTATGTGTCTGTTGGCAAGAGTACCGTTGCTGATTTGGGCAATAATATTATGTTTGAAATATAAAATCCATACTGATTAATTGACCATAGTCTACCACAGGCAAAACAACCCTTGAAGCAAAACATTCCTTGTTTACCAACCTTGGTGTCCTAGGCTCATCCTTGAATCTGGGTTCATAATAACTCCTCCTGGAACTCCCTTTGTCTCTTTCATCCCTATCCCGTCTATCTCTATCTCTGTCTCTATCCCGCCTATCATCTTTGTCCCTTGGCCTGCCATCTCTGTCAGATCTCCTATCTCGTTCCCTCCTGTTATCATCTTCATATCTTCTCTCTCTGTCACGGGATTTCTTGTCATGCCGCTGACGAAAGAATAGATCATCCGTTTCATCATCAGCCCGGGTCTTCTTTTCTTCTGCTGTGGAGTTGTGCACACCCTTCTCTTTTGTTTGCTGCTCCCGTCTGTAATCATAACTTGACTGAAGGATACAGCTTGCATGGTCAGCCTTTTTTAGCATTTGGGAAGCTCAAAGGCAAAAATCCCTCAAACAATCCCCCCAAAGAACTGATTGATCTGATTTAGTTTTCATAAACAATCACACTACAATCATGACAGGTTAGTTGGACCTGAGATCATCGTTATAGTTGGGCCCTTGGAAATTGCAGTGTGAGAATACTCCAGCCTATCTTTTTCCAGAAAGCCAACAATGGTCTCGTGTAACTGAAGGGAGCTATCCAAAATCACAATAAATATTAAATATATACTCCCCGATTCTTGTACATTAATAACCTTTTAATCTACTGTTAACAGCTGACGGTTTATTTTTTTCATGCAATTTGGCCAATTGATAATAGATACGCGTCATGCGCGTTGCTGTTGCATGCTGAACGATTCCAGTTGTCTAAATGTCAAATTCGATACTAATTGCTATCACAAACATTACAATTCGCGAAAGAAAGAATTTGTTACATAGGCTAAATCGAAAACCATTTTGAGGTTTTTATCCAAATAGCAGTATTTTCAATGTTAGAGCTAATGAAATCAAAAGATGGGCTTTATTTTTGGAAATTTAAATTTGTTATCAAACTGCTGCATGACGTCATATGACGGTTACTCTGTAGGCAGCAGACCAAAATATATAGGTATACTGTGAACACAATATCCAGATCGAGCTGTCAAGCTGACAGGACAGACTGACTTGACTGATCATCACGTTTGGATGTTGTGGATTTGCTTTAGTGGTTTTCAGTTTTTCTTGGCTATTTTTATTTGTATAGCTAACACCGACGATTTCGCATACGCCCTGGACACTGATTTATTCCATCATTTCATATTGACCCGGCTATTTGACCTACGGATTGGACTCGCTGTTTTATAGGAAGACCAACGCATTATTCTGGAAAATGGATAAATTTGTTAGCGCCAACACAAATAATGTACCAAAAGTAGACAACATCATGATACTGGAGTATATCTATGCAACAAACATACCGCTGTCTCTCGACGTTTTACATAATCTGTGGCTTTATGACAGTATTCAGACTCCTGACTTTGACTCACTCACATGCTAATGCAATCGCGTGACACTCTACACGGCTGGGCCGCCGTATGACGTCACAAATTTATATATTTAAAAAAATTATTTCATAGTGATAAACTTAATTAATCAGAAAAAAAACGAAATTAGTTTCTTAAAATTATGTCTAATATCAGGAAAAAAATTAAAATACAGCTATCATAAAAAGTTTCCTTCCCGAATTCTGACAGGATTTGGTGCACATAGGCCTCAGATGTTAAGTTATTGTTAGTGTGGAATAAATCTGGGGAAAGTCTCAGAAAGTAAATATAACTTCGCCTGCAAGTCTTAAACGTAAAAAATAACTAAATTGAACTATGTTTACAATACACCAATACAATATCTCGAAGTATTCTCCTTGGAGATACCTAGTTATTTAGTTTGAACTTTCTTTTTCCAATTTATGAACATTCAAGGACACACTCGGTGTTGTGTAAACTTACTTTACTTTAAATTTTTATTCACTTGCACATTTTTGCCACTTAGCTATTATATGCGGAGACTTATTCTTCGCTTATATGTAGTTACTCTAAGTCTCTGTCCATTTACAATGCAAGCTGCAAGTTTCCCAAACAAATAATAATAATACACACAGATAATTCAGAAAACAGTACCTTTGTAACCTCTCCAGCATACGCTCCCGGGCTGCTTCTGATATGCCGCCGGTGTAAGTAGGCGTTTCTTCGTTAGTCTTCCTATATTTCCGTTCTTTTACTTCGGAAGTCTGCGGCAGTTCCTCAGATTCATCAGAGTCGTCGTCTCTATCATCGAATGAAATTAGATTATTCTGCTTGCGTTTGGCCGCTGCTAGTTTATCCAGGCCCAGCAAGGACGGCCTGGCGAACTGGAAATCCGCTGGCTGTTCCTTCTTTTTGATGATTAAACCACCGGGTTGCTCGCCAGAACTTCCCGCCAACCTATGGACCCCGTCGTCGGGTTCTGCCATAATTCACAGTTGTTAATAACAAGGGAATAACCCTTGGTTCATGAACGGCAGATGATCTTTAACTTTTACACAGTTTTAACACATTTACGTTAAAAATATTGAGAAAATCATTCTCAAACAACAACCCGCTTTGAGAATGTTTGACCACAGAGTAGTCAGTGTTGCCAGAGCCTACTCAGCCCAGGTTGCCATTTGTAGGTTCAAATGTTGCCATGTGAAACCAAAGGTTGCCATTAGAAAAAATGTGTAAAAAAAATTCTACGCGTTTTTAACTGACTTCAAAAATAGAGGAGGTTATCAATTCGACGCGAATATATATTTTTTTTGGCTATGTTTTCGCATCATCATTATCATCATCAGCCATTTGACGCCCACTGCAGGACATAGGCCTCCCTCATGGTTTTCATAAGCATGAGGGGTTTTGCCATAATCGCCACGCTTGGCAGGCGGGTTGGCGAGCGCAGTATGCAGTTGGAATCTCAGGAAGACGCTGCTGCCCGTTTCCTGGTAATTGATTTCCTTAGTCGCCTTCTACAACATCCACGGAAGGAAATGGAGTGACACTATTCTTAATCCGGTGCCACACGGAATGTTTTTTTCCCATAACTCTGTCAAATCTTAACCAATTTCGAAAAATTTCTTTTTGTTCGAACAGATATAACGTCCCATTGTTCCCATTTTAATTTGGTGAAGATCTGATGAAGACTTTTAGAGATGAAGAACGGAACTCTTCAATGGACAGCACTAAATAAGGCCTAATGAGGCACACCCTTTAGTAATATCCGTATGTTTCACAAAATAGCGTAAAAGTAGTCCCAAAATGATTTGGTAATGTTCTGATGATGACTTTCGCAACAAATTAAATAGGGTAAATTATGGTTATAAGGGACTTGTTTATTTTTCTCCCACCCCCCACTAAAAGTTGAAAAAAAAAATCAATAATAATAAAAACCGACTTCGAAGCCCTACAGCACTAAACAGTTAGAAATAATTTAAATAATTAGAAGTATGTATACATGTCCGATGTTCTACCTACTAGGCTACCACCACTGTCCTACCTTGGTTCGATCCACAGTGCGAGCGTGTACCTATGACTTGGTTTTCTAAGTTATGTACATTTGTGAATTTGTGAAACTTCATAATAGTAGCAATACCACTCGCTAACAGTGAAGGAAAACATCGTGAGGAAACCTGAGTTTCTGGGCTATTCCCGTACCTCAGCGCTTGAAATCGACAATACGCGGTGGGCACGCGTGGTGATTAAGCCCATACTCTCTCCCTGAGAGAAGGCCTGTGCCCTACAGTGGGACGTAATAGGCTGCTTATGTATACATGTAGGTATTGTAGAAGTATAATTTGTAGTCGGTGCCCAGTTTCATGACCAGCACATATATTTTTGGGCACCGACTCCAAATTATACTTCTACAATACTTACACGTTTACATACTTCTAATTATTTATATTAAAAAATATATATATTTTATTAATATTACTATATTTATAACTATTGGGTACTGTTTATTGCTTGCAGAGCTTTGGTTTTTGAGTTTTGGTTGATAAAAATTTAATTTGCCATTTCGGATGATTCAATCAGTAAAATTGGTTTTCCAAATAGGTCTATAGGCAGCTTCTTCGATTAAAACAATAAAAAGAGAACTTACCAATAGATTTAAAAAAAAAAGTAATAGAAAACCACGAAAAAAGCTTCCTTTGCAATTGCAATGCACTGCATACTCACACACACACTTTCTTCCATGTTGGTTTTAGAGTTTTCATAAAATTACTTTTATCTCTAGCTTCACCAAAATAGACCTTTTTGTGTAGGAATACGGGTACAATTTATTTGTCTACTAATTATTGTATTGTTTTCATTTGGGAATAAAAATGGGTTCAAGATTTTGACGTTGTTCAATTCGATCCGTTCATTTCATCTGCAAAAGATATTCGATATTTTTTTACTGACGATCGGGCGACTAGTCGAAAAGTTGCCAAAAAGTTGCCATTTGAGCTTGGTTGCCACTTGGTTGCCACGAAGGGTCAAATGTTGCCAAAATGGCAACCAAAGTTGCCAAATGGCAACGCTGAGAGTAGTAGAGGTATTGACGTATTGTTGACAGTTGATTTTTTTTAAAGAATAACTAACTGCCTTACGTTCACAGGGTCTGGCTGCCGCAATACAAGCCGGAGTCTTATTTTCACCACGATGGCCATATTGGCCATACGTCCAAAAAAGGCATCGGCTTTTATGGTACCTTATTGGGGCGCTACTACGTACATTCTCCACTGTTCTACTCCGCACTGTCAAATAAATTCATATTTCTATACTTTGTAATCGCCAAATAGGTTAAACCTACAAATAAAAAAACAATATCACTGGGTTAAGGCTGGGTTCTCCGACATTACTTTAAAATCAGATGTTTTAAAACACATTTTACCCTGTAATGGTTGGTACTTAAAATCTGAAAAAAATATATATAGGTATTACGTACTCTTCAATATCTCATGTAGGGCCGTCGGTCATAAATTTTTAAATTAAAAAAAAAAATTTAATGCATAAAAAAATTGCGAACGTGAGTCTTTATCACTAAATATGGTTTTATTTGAGCTGTATTGGGTTTTGAATAATAAAAATATACCAAAATGACTATCACTGAATATGTTACTGACGTCGGTCATCAAAATTCTATTAATATGGTTTGTTTTTCTTTAATTTCATAAGTGCCTACTTTTCCCCCGACTATTCACATCCACAGAACAGAATGGAGTGACGCTATTCTTAATCCATGTGGCGCCGGATTAAGAATAGTGTCACTCCATTTCTTTCCGTGGATGTCGTAGAAGGCGACTAAGGAAATCAATTACCAGGAGACGGGCAGCAACGTCTTCCTGAGATTCCAACCGCATACTGCGATCGCCAACCCGCCTGCCAAGCGTGCCGATTATGGCATAACACCTCATGGTTATGAAAACCACGAGGCAGGCGTATGTCCTGCAGTGGGCGTCATATGGCTGATGATGATGATGATTCACTTGCGCAGCGCAATAAGTCATACAAATCCGGGCGCTTGGAGAACCCAATAGAGAGAACAGGTTATGTGATAGAAGGCTGGCCTTAATGTTGTTAATGTTGCCAGTGTAATATCGGGTCAAATTCGGATTCAAGTAAAGAGCGCCACCACAAGCGTGGCGCGACACTGTAAAAGCGGACGCCTTTACAACTCAAACCTCTGTAGGTGAAATGACCTCCTAACCACTGCAAGTGCCCACCACAAGTTGTTGAGCTACATCTGCATACACCCTGGATTGGATGGTTTTACACTGATCGATAATGGTAATTGCACGACATTAAATTATTTCTTAAAGGCTGTAGTAAACATATGAAACTAGATGACATGGTTTATGGTTATGCGAAACCTTTCATTCGGCTTAGGTAGGTACTATGCCATCGATTTTTAAGGGCCAGGCTGAGTCAGCCCATTTAGATATTTCGACCGATTATACATCAATGAATTCATTGGTTTGACGTTTTTGTATAAAACCAACCATCAGTTACGTACGCTGTCACTTACTATCGCCCAAAGGGCCGACATATTTATTATTATTACTACCTACCACAGATTACTACTGCAGAAAAAGATAGCAAGCTAAATACAGTTGTCAATAGGATAGAATACATAGCCGCACCTATTGTTCTGTCTTTGTAAGAGTTCCGCTTTTTCGTTTGTTTGCCACCAGTTTGCGATTGGCGGCGCTGGCGGTGGCGATCGAACTAACCACACAATTTACGTAGGTCTCGATTTCTAACGCATCAAAATGTGATTAAACCCGAATTGTCTACTACTTCACTAAGAAAAAATCTGAAATCACGGGTATATCGTATCTACCTTTATTTTATATGACCCGGATGATTAATTGCAGTTCCGGGAATATTTTTAGCATATTAGGTATGTGATTTGAATGTCTTTGTTTATCGACAATAGCATTCATATTCTGCATTATTGTGTACCTACGCGTAAGAAAAATTTGTTTTCCTTCAGTAAGAATTACCTACCAAAACGAACAATAAATACCTACTAATAAATAGCGGATTTAGGAGCTTTTTTATTTGGTGTATTAATAACGTGCTAATAGGAGCTAAAAGGTGTCTACGAGACCCCATTACTATGCTCTCCGGCTATTACTTCTTACCTCAGTCTTACGGCTTTATCTTTTGAACTGTAATAGGTACCTAGTCAGCTGTTTTCACAGAATAACACGCTAGGCATTTCGCTCGTAAATCGCTAAGAAGTCGTAATTTGATAAGAAAGTTAATAATAATAATAATAATATGTAATAATAATAATAATAATAATAATAATAATAATAATAATAATAATAATAATATGCAATAATAATAATAGTTATTTATTTAGGCATAGCCACCCATATACAAATACGAGAACAACATTTTTTTTTCAGGTAACTGAAAAATAGATAAAAGTCAAAATAAAAACTAAATACCCACTTAAAAACCTATTTAGAGGCTAAACATTCCAGCCATGCAGGGACTTGAACCTTGAACTTGAAATACAGAGAAGTTTGTAAAGAGGCTCGAAAGGAGAATGATCAATTTACTATAGGAGTTAGTCTATTTTTGCGTCTTCTTGCGCATTGATAAAACCAACGGTAAACTATAAGAAATTAGCTCTGGATTATGCAGGAAAAATATTATGAAAATATTAGATGGGAGTTTCGAGAAATCTTAATTTTGAGCCCATGTTTTGAGGTTATGACAACTTTGGCGGTTTTGTGTTATTTTGGGTTGGCATTGCCACCTAGTCAGTTTGAATTATAAACATAGGTCATTATTAGGTAGGTATGGTTAGTTAGTGCTAAGTAATAATTCTGTATAAAATACAAAATATATATGCCTATATCGCTGCAAAAAGTCGCAGTGTTTTAAGGAGCCTAATGGGGGACTCTTTGTCCCCCATTAGGCTCCTTAAAACACTGCGATTTTTTGCGTTTGTTTGATAATTTCTGATAAATAAGCACAAACAGTCTTAGGTCCTGCGCACAATTGAGACAAGACTATCATAAGCCCACAATGGCGGTTTATTTTAGTTATTTATTCCACATATTGTTCATCATCATCATCTTCATCATTTCAGCCATTGGACGTCCACTGCTGGACAAAAGCCTCCCCCAACGATTTCCAGAAGGGCCGGTTGGATTGTTCATACACATGGTCATTTTAACAATAAACTACACTAATTAAACAGTATAAAATCCACTGGAATCAATTTGCAAAAATAAAAGCGTAATAAAACCGCTCGTCTGAATTCCCGTCAAAAACTCCCCGTTTGCAGTTTGCACTTTCGCATTTTATGTATGTACACGATTTGCGATTTTTGCAATAATGTAATCTAATCTGTGTTTGTAATCTGTATTGACTGACTGAAGTTTTTTAGTTATACAATCAATACAGATATTTTTAATTATTACTTTTAAACCCCTGATTCTTTTAATTTATCAAATAGAACTATGAAATCATTTTTCAAAAGAAACATTTTGAGGTATAAATGCTTAAAGCGCAACATAGACTGTTTTTGATCATTCTCCTTTCATCGATGCTTGCACTTGCCCATTAGCTCAGTTGGGAAGGGAATTTTTTGCCTCTAAATAGGTTTTTAATACTTTTTGTTAATAAATCATGTTTTATTAGTTAAAACTTACAAAACATGTTTTTATTTCTTTATAATCCATTTATTAGCAGATGCTCTTGTTCTGGTACCTACTAATTCTAACAAATTTCTATCTGAAATAAAACTCCAGGCATGGACAGATTTAATTTTACATTGAATAAGTGAAATTACTTAGGTATTTAATTGGACATAATGTGTTGATTTCACCATAAATAAATCCTAACGAACAATTTCTACAAATCACCACCCGAAAATGCCGTGCCGGCGGAATGATACTGAAAATCTGAAAATAGACCAGTTTTCAATTAGGCATCGGCTTAGTTGCACGACCAGCGACGTGTGTCAAAGATGATGATGGCCGACGTATTTTGGCGGGAAAAGTTTTGACGTGTTGTTTCTGTGAAAAGTACACTTCTAAAAGTGAGACATTACATTAGGGGTGTCGTTAAGCATACTGAGTGACAGTGTTTGATAATGATTCAAAGGAAGAGTATAGTACAGTAATCTATCTGTTTTTCTTAGTGATTAATTTGTTTGAGTAATATTTTGTTTTTAAAACTAGAGTATTTCTTATTATAAAACATGCTTGGATCACTAAAACAGATTGAGGAACACCCAGGTAGAGAAATTACAGGTTAGTAATTTAGGTACCTACCTACCATGTTTCTGATCGAACTAAAAAAGGGGATATTCTCAATTCGTCCGAAGTTTGTCTGTGGTACCTATAAATTTTATCCCGGTTCTGCAATAATTTTTTCCCACATTATCCGATCCATAACATAATTTTTTGTTAGAAAGGCTAACCCTAACCTTTCTTTTAGGGTGAAGATCTGCTGATGGGAAAGATCAGAAAAACATCGAACTCTTCAGTTTTTAAAGGCAACATCAGCCGTTTTCTATGACTTCAACGTCAATGTCAACCGTATTGGTCTTTATTTTCTCTGTGCGTCTTGGAAAGGTGTTACTTTAAGGATGGTTTCATATAAATTTTGTCAAGATCCATGACAAACAACGGAACTCTCCAATTCTTATCAGTCACAGAACAGGTTCTGTGTTATTAGTACCACCGTACATACCGCGTTTTTTTATTAGAAAAATCTTTTGACGACTACAAAGTTTAGAATATACATTAAATAAAGTTTAGTAGCTCTCGATAAATAAATACGATAGGTAAAATACACTACACAGGCTAACAGTGTGGGGTAGGTCTCGGCTAACCACAATCTATGAGGATTTCTGGCAAGAGAAAAATTAACGATTTATAAAGAGATCTTGGCACTTCTTGGCTTTGGCCCTGAGATAAGCCTTATACTGGGGATGCAGGATTGTTCTTACTGTAAAGACAAAGCGTTCAATTTAGATTGCTTGGTGCTATCTCGTCCTTGCTATTTAAAGATTCTCTAGTGAATTTTATAGTTCAACTAGGGGGAATTATAAAATTCACTGGTAGTACTTTATACTCTAACGGCCTTATTTAGAAAAACACGATTCCTCTAAAGCACTTCTCACAGGTAGTTTATTTAATCTGTGTTTACAGTGAGCGCACCGCCAACAAACTGCTACGCAGTTTGGCGAAATTGTGTATTAGGTATATTAAGGTTTTTTATTTTTTTTAATAAATAAAAAAAAAACGTCTTTTCCTTGTAAAGTCTCAACCACAGACTATTTTACACATACATACATAAACTCACGGCGGCTGGCAGGAGCTGGATGAGAGTAGCCGAGGACCGTGCTCAGATGCTCAGTGGCGTGCAATAGGAGAGGCCTATGTCCAGCAGTGGACAAACATAGTCCGATGATGATGATGATGATGATACATAAACTCACGCCTGTATCCCAGAGTGGTAGGCAGAGACCAGGGACTGCCACTTGCCACGATCCTCACAGATCACTTTCGCTTCCTCGACATTCATTAGTCGACATTAAGCATTCAGCATTTTAATTAGCGTTTATCGAGGAATCGTGTTTTTTATAAATAACACCGTAAGGTTTTAAATGGCAATATTTATTCATTGCGCGCTAGAAATTGCTGGCGTGCACACATTATACAAAGTCTTCGTGACAGATGTGATAAAATGAATGAAACAGAGATTTTTAGGTCTTGGTACCTAGTAGGTACAGTCGATGGCCTGTCGTTCTTGCACGCCCTTTTAGGAGCTAAGTATGTTAGTTTTTTTATGAAAACCTAGAGGCCAAAAAGCCTAACCGATTTAAAAAAAAAATATGTCAAATGAAAGGTATTTTGACGGAGCAAGTGTCACAAGCGTCACAAGAGTCACTATAATTATGACTCCACGAAAAAACAATATGGTGTACCATTTCAACAAGAAATAATAATAAAATAATAATAACAAAATGGTGGCAAAACAAAATGGATTTTCTTTGATCCCGCTTGCTGAGATTGAAAAATTATCAGTTCATCTATTCTGTATTTAATAATTTTTATAAGTTTTTTAATAGCCACTTCCGTTACCCGTAGATCTTGAAATGCACCAGGAAGAAATTAAGTGTAATCTTCGAATTAGGACAGTATTTTAATGCGCGTTTTATTTCAGGTAAAACGCGGCTGTTAAAAGTACTTGACCGTCATTTGAGGCTTATTTATAGAAAGACGTCTTTGTTATCGCCTGGTGATGGTGTTAATGTATGACATCATTAGGTATACTGGTAGGTTGTACCTGTAGTTGTACATAAATGTGAACGAACTTATTTTATAATAATAATAAGTATAATAGAGCTTTATTTGATTCTATGCAAAAAAAAAACATGTAAAATAATAGTAAGTGAAACATTAAATTTAATTCAATAGTTATCTACTTAATAACAATATAAATCGTAATGAAGGTGTGAAATAAAATTGTGAAATAAATTATTATAAGATGTGATAAAAATAAAACATCAATAATATCGTTAAATATTTTTCGTTTGCATGGATCCCTTTCTGGCCTCTTCTAAAGAATTCCAACGTTTTGTATCGTTGCGGTCTCCAACCATCTTTGGTCCGCCATCGCCGCTATTTCATCTGCCCATCTAGCATAGGGCCGAACTCTCGCTCGGGTGCCTCTTCTTTGTGTCCATCTGTCGTCAGTATACCTAGCCACGTGTCCTGTCCATCTCCATTTCCTTTGAAGAGAGAAAGTCAATGCATCGGATACTGTTTTCCCGCGAATGTCTGTATTTCTCACGTTGTCTTTTAGTTTTATACCTAAGCTACTTCTCTCCATTCTTCTCTGTGTAATCTCGATTTTGTTTCTAGTTTTGACGTCGAACGTCCAAGTTTGGCAGTCATAGGTGAGCATAGAGTATCTTTAGGTGAGGCATGGGAGAATTGCAGAGTCCATGACTGTCTTCTTGGCAGACAACTGGAGCTGTGATTTAAATATTTCCTTGTGAGCCCAGTAATTCTTCCAAGGGTTGCTATTCTTCTATCTACTTCGTCAGCACCTCTTTCTTTGTTAAAAGAGATCTGTTTCCCTAAGTACACGTATTTTTCTACCTAGGTATTCTAGAGGGAAGTTATTTACCGAGATGCGTGTCGTGTGGTGGTTAGTCATTCATTACCTTTGTTTTATAGAGGTTCATTTCTAATCCAACTGTTGCACTAGCCTGGTGTAGGTCGTTTACCTTGTTTTCTAGTTTTTGTGAAGATTTCGAGAACAGAATGATGTCGTCGGCGAACCTGAGATGGCTTAGAAAATTCACATTTAAGCTGAGGCCATACATCCCCTATTTTGTCGAAGTATGTCCGCCTGGGATATCCCTTGTCATCATCTTGTCGTCATCTTATTTTGATACTTATTTTATACAATTATCTGAACTTTTCACCACTATACCTATTGCTAAAATAAGTAAAAGCTATAAGAACTCTACAAAACTACTAACAAAGAGATAAGAAGATTTTACGATATCCTCATTATGAATACTAAAAACACCTCGATAAATCTAGATCCGCCAAAAAGCATTAAAAAAACTGGACAAAACAAAGACTTGGATTCCGTCTCGGCAGCCCGGCTCTACCAAAAGTAGGTGCCGAAGGGAGATCATAAATGCAGCTACGGATTTTCACAAAAAATTGTACAGTCAGCCCGACTAGAAAACGTATCCCTTACCCCTGAGTTCCCAGAACCTGAAGTACTAAAGCCAGACGGTATGACAAACGAACACATCAAGTCTGCGAGGACTCTACTACTAACTCCAATCACTCTTCTGTTTAACAAACTATTAGAAGAAGAAACTATGCCGCCCATTTGGACTGAATCGGAAATAATTTTACAATATAAAAAAAGGTGACGCAGCCGACATAGGAATTACCGCCCCATAAGCCTCATGCCTTTTCCGTGTGGGGCCGGATTAAGAATAGCGTCACTCCATTTCCTTCCGTGGATGTCGTAGAAAGCGGCTAAGAAAATCAATTACCAGGAGACGGGCAGCAGCGTTTTCCTGAGATTCCAACTGCATTCTGCGATCGCCAACCCGCTTGCCAAGCGTGGCGGTTATGGCAAAATCCCTCATGGTTAGGAAAACCATAAGGGGGGCCTATGTCCTGTAATAAGGCTTCAAATGGCTGATGATGAAGCTAAGGCCTTGTATTTCCAAATTATTTGCCTCCTGCATACTGGAAAGAATATCCCCAGACATCGACGCGCAACAGCCAAAAGAACAGGCGAAATTCAGAAGCGGTTTCAGTACAGCGGATCATTAAAGTAGTCGAACAGGGGATTGAAATATATTTGGAACTCCGCAGACCCTTGTAGATAGCTTTAGTAGACTATAAAAAGCTGATGCCTGCACTTGCCCATTCGCTCAGTCGGGAGAGTGCTGGCACGTTTAGCCAGAGGTCGCGGGTTCACGTCCCATGCCGGCTGGAATTTTTAGTCTCTAAATAGGTTTTTAAAATTATCCTCAGCACGGATTAGTGCAACAAAAGGAATATAATATATAAATATACTTCTTAAGAAAAGTTATGCCAATAGTACAGTAGAGTCAAACTAGATAGAGTAGGTAGGGGAAAAAATCAACATAACTAGAGGTACAAGACAAGGCGACCCGATCTCTCCTAAGATCCCCATAGCTGTTACAATAGGTAATGAAAAACTTACCATGGTACACACAATAATATTGCTAAGATGTCTGCATTTTGTGCTAGGTTCGTTACAAAAAATAACCGAAAATGTACCGCAGGTGGTGAATCATTTGATGAATAAACATAAATAAGCGCCGTCGACAAAATTAACGTCCAAGCTGCTAGTTTCACAATTAATAGATTATGCGGAGAAGAAGCTAAGAAAGAAACTCCGCATTTATTCTTTTCAAAACAGGTTTGCTAAATTAACAGAGTTTTCATCTTAAAAACATGAACATTTCATGCTTAACACGTTTTTGGAACCGCGTCTGTGTTATGTCTAATACCTATATACCTATCTTGAGGAATTTTATTGTAGAACCGTATACAGTGCACCATTTATTAAAAAAGGATTTATTAACTAACCCACTTTTGCTTCTGGACTGTAGCCTGGTTTACTTTAATACCTACCTACTAACCTATCATAATAAGTATTTTAAATTGCTAATTTAGCATTGTACCTAGCAACTCTCTAATGAACCTAATTTGAATAAAATTTCAAAGATTACTGCCGAAATTAACAAATTCAGGAAGCGAGTTTATGGTAATCACCTGTCGCCCTGAATTTCATTACTAAAAGGCAATTTCAGGAATCCGGATGCGCGCTCTAAGTAAAAGTTACATTAGAGAGAAAAAAGTACCTAAGTATTAAAAAAATCTTGTAACAAAAAAAAACCCGATTAGTAAAAAGTTTTAAACGGGGCCTAAAAGAGAGTCTTATGAATCTTAAACCTCAACAAGTTTTAAATTCTCGTTTGATTTATCTTACTTTTTCATACATAAAAAGAAATTAAAATGTTAAAAAAAATTCGATAGTCGTAGAACAACAGTTGGTGTTGTGCATGGTAAAATAACCCTTTATGTGAAGAGGAAATAGGGGGAAGGGGGTCAGTAAGTAGTTAAAGTTCTTTTACGTAATAAACAAAAAACGTTACTAAAATAATCCTTACATATTTTCGAAGTAAGAAACTACAATACAAACCTTAAATCCCGTTCCTGTGTCTTGCTCAAAAGTATTTAAGGTTTATTTTTGTTTGTAACGTTATGCCCTTCTTTGTTCTGTGGCCCGCACGTTCGCCGGCTCGTAGTAATATGGATAGTTCTTTATTTGACTCTATTACTCAAAACATTCTTAGTAAGTATAGCACAAGTGACTGTGTTAGAAAGTTCATTACAAAGCTCATACTGGGCTCCCTATCAAAGTTATAACGTAGGGCATTCTATTAGAGGACTTTGAAAATAATCACGTGTAGGAGTTCTAATCCATTATAATCTAGGTCTATAAAAACCTCAGACTCTCAGGTTTCCCTAAATCTCTTTAAAATCACCAAACAACGATGTGCAATATTAAGTCCGCACACATTTTTATTTCATTGGTCTGAAAACCTTGCCAAAAAGTAAAGTTCTTCACCAATAAACTTCCTTCATACCTACCATTGTAATCGCACGAACATCAATGGCTTTGTGAAATGGAGACCCCCCAGCTTCTTACTATTGGTTCAATAGATACTCGACCAGTTTTTTCGATAACATAAGATAACTACGTGAATGTCACATGTAATAAATGTTCAACAAGTGCGTATCGGGCGGACTGCCAAATACAAATATTAACGCGAACTTATCGAGCGTCTTTGTACTATTTACTTTATAAACTAGGAGAAAAAGCTTCATCGTCATTATGATCAATCACACGCGGTAGCGTGTCAAGCCAAGTTCTTCAAGTTATATATAACAGAACTGGCGAGCAGCACCGTGTGTAATATTACACGAAACATTTGGAGCCACTTTTGACACCCTCACAACTCAACCTATAGATCAAAAGGTGACTCACCTCTAAATCAAAAGTTCAAATTTGGCATACAGATAGGTTGTTGGGTAAATCAGAAACTAGTAAATTTTTATCATTTTGTTATAATTTTTCTATTAATTCTATTAGGAACACTTAACCTACTTCTAGTGCCTGTAATGTAATGAATGTGATACATTATCATATGTATATATATAATACATACAACGTGCTATGGAAACAATGGCCGCTATTAATATCGAGCAAAAAACGGTAAACAAATCTCGTTTGTTGTATGGGAGCCCCCCTTAAATATTTATTTTATTCTGTTTTTTTTTTGTTGCTATAGCGGCAACAGAAATATATCATGTGTGAAAATTTCAACTGTCTATAACTATCACGGTTCATGAGATGCAGCTTGGTGACAGACTGACGGACGGAAAGCGGAGTCTTAGTAATAGGGTCCCTTACCCTTTGGGTACGGAAATCTAAAAAGGGAAAACCATTTCTTCAGTTAACATAATTTAACCATTTCCAAAGTAAGCAATTAGATCTATTTTAATTTTTCATACTATTTTAAAACTTGACGCGCTCAATTGTATGGAAATTAAAACAATAATATTGAGACTTAACATGGTTAAATTTTATCGACAGCTAATGTCAACAATATTTTCGGATTTCGCATCATTTCGATAACATGCTGCAGGTATAGAGGTATATATGTGATAAAGTTCGATGAAGCTAGAAAACTCTACGTAATAATGAGTTATAATAAACCTTACAAAACATGTTGGCGTATCGTTGTGTGCATTTTTACGTAGGTACACTATACTGCTTGAACTGTACCTATCTGTACTTACCGAGTAGAAAAACTACAGCAGTCCTCGTGATACTGGCAGAGTTTAACGAGCAAAGTCACGTAAAGTCCGTAAAAATGCCGTAAAAGTTTTACAGGGACTTTGCCGGTACCTGTCTGGATGAGTTGGCATCATTATAATGATGCCAACTCATCCAGACAGCCCCTTCGTTTAAATGACCACGTGGTTCCTGTCTCTGGTGATTGAAACTTCACATAAACTGCTCAAAGATTTATCATCACCATGTGGCGCGTAATGTAAAAACCTGCGGCGTGTTTATTTTTTCTTGGTCGCTTTAGAATGGCACGATTTATGTGTAGTCTCGTAACGCCAGCCAGAAGGCTCGGTGGAACTCCCAAGAGGTGGAATGTGATATGTTACCTGTACCCAGTGGCGTAACTACAGGGTGGCAGGGCTGGCAAAATGCCATGGGCCCCGGATCTGAGGGGGCCTCCGAACTATGAGGCCGCGGGCTCAGAAGTAACTTAACATTTTTAACAAACTAAAGACCATTTTTTTACTGGGAGGACCACACATCCATTGAATCTGCCACGGGCCTCAGATGTTATAGTTACGCTAATGCCTACAGCAACTTTCCGTCATAGGGTTGTCTGGAAGAAATTGCTTTTAGCAATAAGGCCGCCAATTGTACTGCGTATTTTTAAAATGTTTATGTCAAGTGCTCTAGTGTACAATAAAGAATATTCTTATCTTATCTTATCTAATGTCTGTACCTACGCTCAACCGACTCAAAAGAAGAAGGCTAAATTTAAAAGATAGAGATATTACTTGCACTATCTTTCTACGTAGTCAACAGCTCTTCAACCTTTCATCCGAAACGTAACTCGTTTACGTTTCGGAAGACTTTACTGTATGAAATGTACAGGTCGAAAGGCTGTTGACTGTATGTTCGAGAATAGTCGACGACAAAACAACACAATTTAGTTATGGCGAATTTGCAACAAAAATCAGACCTTTATCTGATGTCGCTGTATTTTCATTAACTATTATTATAATTAAATCCTTTATTGCATTTAAAACAGGCAGTTTTGCACATAGGCGAGCTTGACGGACGTGGCTATAAATAAATAGATTTTATAGCTAGAGTTATAAATAGTTTGTGAAGTTGAGTGAAACCAAGAAGTACAGAAATGCCAAATCTTTGCAGTCTCCACCATATCCAAAGTTTGTCTTAAATTATAGTTTTGTAGAGACGCAAAAATAAACATCACTCTTCAAACAATTTTATTGTAGCTGAAACATGAAATCTAGTGATGCATTTTGTGTTTATGCAGAAAGAAAGATAAATGATGCGCGAAAAACGTGAGTCACTTTTCTTGTGTTACAGATTTTTACCACTATCACAGCCTCATTGTGTTCTGTGATCACAGCAGTATAAACAAAATAATGCTCTTTGCTTCGACAGATGTTACCATGCCAAATGAGACATACGACGTGAGGCTTATCAGGAATAACTGAACAGAGAAAATGTGCAAAGGTCCAAGTACAATTGGTTCATTCATTCATTTATAAGCAGCCTATATACGTCCCACTGTAGGGCACAGGCCTTCTCTCAGAGAGAGAGTTACAATTGGTTAACGGCGATTTATTTCAGAAAAACCTCATAGTGGAAATACACAACCTTAAGAACCGGCGGTGGTGGTAGCCTAGTGGGCAGAACATTGGACTCGGAAGCGAGAGGCCCAGGTTCGAATCCCAGTGCGGGCATGTACCAATGACTATGTTTTCTAAGTTTTGTACATTTGTGAAGTTACTATAGCAATACCACTCGCTAACGGTGAAGGAAAACATCGTGAGGAAACTGAGTGTCTGAGGTATTTACATACCACAGCGCTTGAAATTGACAATCCGCGGTGGGCACGCGTGGTGATTAAGCCCATACTCTCTTCCTGAGAGAAGGCCTGTGCCGTACAGTGGGACGTATATACGCTGCTTATGTAACCTTATCAATAGCTACAGAATGAAGATCTACTATATTGTTTGTCTTATAGGTACTGTAACGATTCCTCTTTATAGAAGCTGGCTGGCAGAGCCTTCTATTCTTATTTTGAATATTTTGAAGGGAATAGTTACGTTTTGTTTTAGAAGTCAGTCGATCCCCAGCTAGGCTAGGGAATCGATGAAAAAGATACAATAAAAGAAATAATATTTGCTCCTTAAATCTGGATATTAATAAAGTAGAGCGTTACAGTACACACAATAAAATAGGTTTAGCAAGCACTTGACTCTGCCTTTGGAGGCACATAACAGTATGACCAATCAAAGATAATGGATGCTATTTTCTTATCACGGCAGATATGCAATAAAATTGTCTGACGGTTGTTTTAAGATCTGAGAGGTAAACACGAGATTTCAAATAGTTAGGTTCTTTTCGTTTGGACGTAGGTACGTATCTAGTTATTTACAACCTGTTAGAAACGCAAAATCTGAAAACTATTCGGTTTTATAGCGCTACCAATGAAAAAAGAAAAACATACCTCGTTTTATAATACGATCGTGGGTTGGGGGTTGTAGGTTCTAAAAATAGCTGTCATCATTGTTGAGATTTATGTTACATAAAAAAAATATATATCCCTCGTGCAATCTTATATCTTACAGAAGCTGATGCTTGAAATAATGGATTTTGATGGATTTGAATGGTCGTTCCTACCTCCTACTTATTTTACTTTTGAAACTCGTGGTTGCCTCCCTAATGTTGAATCCTCCTAACAATCTTTCTGACTAACTTACTGTGAAAAAAGGGGCAGTTTTCCTATTGTTCTATAAGCACTAGATATTTTAGATAGTTAGAATGTATATTAGGAATCTATGTCGTGCCTTTATGATTGTAGGTACATCGATTTTCACGAGAAAATTGGTTTTGAAAAACAAGGAAGCTGGAATAGTGACTAGCAGAAAATAATATAAACTAACATCTACACATTATAACTACTTATAACATAACCCAGGATTAGCTAGAAGAAAATACTCATTAGTATTAAGGTCGCTTTTGTCCAAATATGTTTTCTGGGCAATACAGAATTCTCTAATCTAATGTAATCTACTGGTCCTGGTCCCAAGCCTGTGATGTAGTAACCAGCCAAGGATATTTATTACAAACACGCAAAAAACACACTGACTGAGGCCAATAGAGCCACCAGCCACACACTTCAGGAATGGTAGAATCGAATCCTACTGAATATAAGGTACAGAAAACGAGTTGCTGTGTTGTGTTTATGAGTGTGATCCGTGATAATAGCACCCGGTAGGCACTTTTGTATCAATTTAGAATGTCGGAGTGTCCCAACGGTGGAGCGTTGAGGTACGTTATAGCCATGGACAGATAACGGAAAAAAGATGAAAGTAAATTTACGTGGCAACCGTTTCAATTATTTTTCACTTGAATTTGTTTCTTATGTGTGTAGAATTATAAATAAAATATAATCACATAAATTAATACCCAACGATTCGGCTATGTTGCAGCTGCCGTGGTCCGGGTAGACTAAAATGACGATATGTAACTATGTACGTATGAGCATCGCTAGTCAATAAAAATTGTATAAAATGTGGTTGATTGTTTAATGCATATTTATGTTATTTCATTTTATTAAACTGGTTATAAAGAAAAGACAATGAAAGTCAGAAATACATAACAGGGATGATACCTTTTGAACCAAAACACTTGATAAACATTAGTAGGTATCAAAGTATAAAGCATTTCTATCAAGAGTTTGTAGTAGTTTGTATTTTCAGCGGTACACCAGTACTCGTAAGACATGCCTTAAACTGTAGAACTCTGCATAACCCAATCGGACCACTATAACAATGGTTACTAATTGTTCTCTTCAAGGTTATAATCTAACAGGTTAAAGATATAAACGTGTAAAGTTTACATAAAGGAATCGTGGTAACTATCCGCAATTGCTTCACACTTTCACTTATAAGTATAGTCTATTCATCCTTACTTGTCCAATTTAGTAAACAAGATTCTACCCGCAAAGTATAACTTTTTAGTTGAAAACTGCCATAATCCCATAAATGAAGTAACCTGGGAAACCATTTTGGATAACACGCTGCTATGTTTATAAACAAAGTGCTCGAAATTGCAAGAAAATATCTAGTTTCGGCATCAAATGTCAATTTTGAGGTTAGAATATTGTTTACTAAATTGGACAAGTAAGGATGAACAGACTGTACATAATTATATTATAAGCATTTTCGAATTTCGGTCCGTCTGAATCAACAGGTCCCCCAGTTGTTTACCTCCGCGCCTCGCGAGCTACTCCACCTTGGCAGGCCGCCAGCCAGCTCCTATGAACTTGAGCGTGTTATTCTCGTCACATATCCTGAGATACTCTCCGGATTGCCGCGTCGCTTCTATAACTGTCACAATTTGATAATGTCACACATTGTCACAGTCTTTATTACGACGCGGGGGCTGGGTTTTTTTTAACAATAAATTTGGGACCATTAAGGGCCCCCAAATTCTTCTACTTTTTGAAGTACACTTCTTTAGTACTTTGCGCTCTTCCTGATCAACACTGAACTGACAGGCCATGGTCCATACTATTAAATCCGTAGCAGCAGCCGCAACAATTCCCATATCTGTTAATGTGGGAACACTTCGAAATTGCAAAAAAAAATTTAATCAGCATTCGATACTAAAGTTACCACCTGCGGCATTAAAATGTATTAGACAGATGATTACATACCTATTTCGTGATTTCGTATTTTTGTCGTCGTAAAAATTGTGGATATTGACGAGTACACGTTCCCCTCCAGGCCTTCTCTCAGAGAGAGACGTCTACCGCGGTGTTGCGATTTCAAGGTCCAATGCATGTCAACACCTCAGACACTCAGGTATCCTCATGATGTTTTCCTTCACGGTTAGTGGTACTGCTACTACACGTGCTTATATCCAAACCCCATGACCTTTTGAATGTGATGCCAGCGCTCTACTGTTGCTTTACCACGGCTTTTGGTACAGAGGAACATATGAATAAAATCTGAGTATACTTTTGGGTGCCTGACAATAGCTATCGAATTCGCTAGGTTTTTTTTATTTATTTTTTTTAAACACACTTCAAAAATATCTCGAAACAAACTCGAATCTATTACAATAAGAACTAATAGTAGCCATCCAGAGCGGTGCGTGCCGCGGGTCATTGTTCTATCTATTACACGGAGAGGCGGTACTAATTGTTCGCGCATTTTTTTAAACAAGATTTTTTCAACCCGAAACAAGATTTATCAACTTTTTTTTATTACGTCTATACTTCAAAGCAATAGTAGTCTAATAGTCATTTATAGGGTTCCGTACCCGAAGGGTGCCAACCCAATTACTAAGACTTCACTGTCCGTCTGTCTGTCAGTTTGTCTGTCACCAGGCTGTATCTCATGAACCGTCATAGTTACATATTTGAAATTCTGATGATTCACAGCTGATGTATTTCTGTTGTCGCTATAATAAAAAATACTAAAAACAGATTAAAACAAATACTTAAGGGGAGCTCCCATACAAAAAAAATTTTTTTTTTTGCTTGAAATATTCACAGAATATTTAGTTCTATAGTCGCTTCAAAAATAAATAATTAAATTAAAATAAAATTAAATAAGTTTTTCAGGTGGGCTCCCATACAACAAACGTGATTTTTTTGCCCTTCGCGCGTGAGTCCAACTCGCACTTGGCCGGTTTTTTAATTACTAATTACCTACATAACCGCGGCTTTCAAACCGCCCAGAAATCAGCGTGTATAGTAGCTGTGAAATATATTTTTTTTATTTATTTCCTTTTATTTTTTTTGGTTGAGAACGTGTTATAAATGTGTGTGTGAAAATGCAAATAAATGGATTATCTATCTAACTATCTGTGTGTAATGCAGCGACTAATGAATGTTGATGAAGCGAAAGAGCTACGTTAGGACCGTGGAAGCAAACCTTGGTCTCTGCCTCAAGCATTTCGGGCAAGTCAGGAGCATGAAAAACAAATGGTCAAATTCATCAGGTTCTACATTCTAATGTCCTTCGAATTCCTTTATCGCTTACCTTTTTTATGTAGCCTTTATACGTCCCAATGAGGGCACAGGTCCTCTCTTAGAGAGAGAGAGAGAGAGAGAGAGTATGACTTTTATTACTGGATTGGCAATTTCAAGTTCCGAGGCATGTGAACACCTCAGACAATCGGGTTTCCTCACGATGTTTTCATTCATATTTAGCGAATGGTATTGTTGCGTCTTCCTGAGATTCCAACCGCATACTGCGATCGTCAAGCCGCCTGCCAAGCGTGGCGACTATGGCAAAACCCCTCATGGTTTTCATAACAAGGCCTATGTCCTGCAGTGGGCGTCAAAGGTCTGATGATGATGATTGTTACTATAACTTCATGTACGTAACTTAGAAAACAAATTCATTGGTACGAACGGATTCGAACCCACGACCTCCTGAATTTGAGCCCGGCGTTCTAACTCTCCATTATACGCTAGGTCTACGTCGTAACCATTCACCTAGCTGACATTTAATTTCATTTAGGTTTGTCTATAGGTAGCAAACATTTCATAGGAATCTTTAAAATAGAGAAAGCAATTCAATGATTATCCAGTTATTTGCTCGTTCTAGTATTTCATTCATCTCATTAATTCTGGAAATATCAGCCCCTCCCTATCAGTTACCAATTTCTTGATTGATAGTTTTTTTTTGTTTACACCCGCACCAAAGCTGAATGAAACGAAATATACACTGATATTTATACACTGCTCACAGAAGTGACAAGTAGGTATGTGCGTTGATATTATTGTGAACATTTTTTCAGCTGGAGGTTGGTGAACTGGAATTTTAGTCTCGTTTTAAATTTGGCACGGTTTAGTGTGCCAATGTCGAGGTGATCGCAAGCCGGGTACTCACTGACTGAAACTGAAACGGCTTCATCGATCTTTATGAATTTTTTTGTGTAAGTATTACGTTTCCCATGTCAGCTAGTAGAATTAAACGCAACAATAGTTGTCGTTTGGACAATTGGAATACGATTGGTTGGTTTGGTTTGGTTTGTATTGGTTTAAATACAAGATAAGATAAGAATATTCTTTATTGTATACCGGAAAAAATAAATACAATCAGTTAATGGGCAGCTATTTTAACGCGCCTCTGGCTTTAGAAACCACTAGGGTCTGTGGTTTTCAGGGGAGGTAGGGCGTCGTCTGAGGAACCGTGGCTTGGACTACCGCTCTGGGGCATATTTGATGCAAACGATCTCCCTTGCTGCCCAGCGCGTTAATGCTGCCAGCGTTATGGGTACCTTTGGATCGGATATGTCTCGGGGCGGTTTGATTGACTGATTTTTTATTGTTTGTATTGTGCGTGTGTGTGTGGGTGTATGTGTGTGTGTGTGTCATTTATTTTGACGATTGGTTAGTGTCAATGAAACAGCCATTACGGTACTAATATGACTATTGAACAACAATGTATTTTAGAGACTCGCCCCCCTGGTTAACATCCATGCACTCTATTCAGTTAAGTTACGGGTGACTTTACAACTAAAGCGTTAAGTTTGATGTGCTGTCGACTGTACTCATTACTAATGAAGATTGTTTTTAGTGATTCTCAAATCTTGTTTAGCACATTTTATTTACACGTTACGAACTTGCTTACACATTAATTGGAGGGCTCTGATAAGTACCTGTAATACAAGATTTTTCCTAGCACAGGTAACAGAAGCACGTAATATGTTTCATACGTTTCAATGTAAAATGTACCGAAACGTTGAAAAATTGTAAAATTAAAAATATAAACGAGTAAATATACGTGAAAATTCAGTTTTTATTATGTCTAATTTAATGTCAAACCATATTGTGACAAGATGTAAAATTTGCTTTTGTATGTGTTTTGTGTCAATAATAGTAGTTTATGCAACTGTAATATAATGAAGGGTATTAAAACAAGAGTGTGAGTTTATGAAACGAGCGCAGCGAGTTTCATAATAGTAACGAGTGTTTTAATACCCGTGTTATATGCAGTTGCATACACTACTTTATCTTCACTAATGCAATTAAAAATTAAATTCACGCGTACGTGTATAATCACAGTGATTTTGCCGCCATTAAAATTTAACCAATGAGAGCGCAGCTGCGCGCTTCAATAAAACGCGACCAACCTGATTGGCCCTGCAATCAAGTTGGTCGCGTTTTATTGATGTTATAATGAGATTTTACGATATCGATGTGAATATTATACCATCATGTGAAATTGCTTAAATTGAGTGTTTTGTTGTCTGCGCTATAACAGTAGTGATTATAAGTCAAGTATTGAAAACATAAGTAGAATGTTACAACATTAGTGTAGATAAAGATTATTATTATAATTATTGTATACTTATTATTGAGGCCGGGTCCTTCGAGCGCACTTATTGCGCTCTGCGCGAGCGTATATTGACTTTTGTCACTTTATTTAGCTATTCTAGATGTGGCCTCTAGGTTCTTTAGGTTGGGATTCTACTATGATTCGGATTCGGTTTGAATCTGATTCCGAATATCTTATCTAATCCAGCCCTTCTGTTATCTCAAGGGCAAGGACGAAATACCTGCTCTGATTCCATGTTTTATAAGCTTTATTAATATAGGAGAACATGCACTTACAAAGTTACACGGGCCTAAAAAACCGACCGAATTAAATGAAGTTTCGTAGAGCCTCATATATTTTGGCTCGATTCTAATAGGTGTTCAGTTCACCGCAAATGTGAAGAGGTGCTTTAATTAAAAAATGTTAGTGATTGTAAAAGAATGTGATACTTTTGACAGATGTGGTTAATGGCGGCACTAGGAAATGAACATATATTTTATTTTATTTTTAGTAATATATGACATTATAGAAGTATATAAGATTCATATACTTGCCTACTTAGTAATTGATAAAAAACTTTATCAAGAGATACGTAATGAAAATTAAAATAAGTTTTGTCTAAAATAGTACAGCACGTTCGGTAATCAGTAAACATGTAAGAACGGGCGATCGAAAAAAATGCCGAAAGTAAAAGCAGCCTTAAGCTTTTTAGGGTTCTGTAGTTGACAAGGAACCCCTATAGTTTCGCCATGTCCGTCGTTCTCTCTGTCTATCTGTCCGTCTGTCCATCTGTCCATCTGTCTGTCCGCGGCCTAGCTCGGAGACGATTAGTGCGAGAAAGTAGAAATTTGGCATACATATTAATCACGCCGACAAAACAGTACAATAAAATAAAAATAAAAACATATTTTTTAGCGTACCCCCCTACTTAAATTACTTAAATTAGGGGTGCATATTTTTTTTTCTCGCCTAAATCATAGTTTCTCGCCTTAGCCATAAGGTGGGGTATCTTTGGATTGGTCGTTTAAAAATATTGTGTGTGTAGAAAGTTTTTTTTTTATTTAGGGTTCCGTTTGAAAAATATTAAGTTTTAAAGCGCAAATTTTTGTCGAGTAGGGCATCCCCCCTTCTTCTCCCTCCGGCTAGGGCCAAGCGGTTGATTTTAGAAACGTGAAAAAATTCAGGGTAGTGTCACATACATAAAATACAAACTATCACGTGTAAGTAGGCTTTCCAAGTTAACGAGTAATGGGCGACCAACTTATAAAAGGAAAACTTCGTACACAATCCATGAAGAAGTCGTTAGTTCTGTAAAGCAGATTAAACGCCCTCTTTCTACCGAACCCTATACTGCGCGTGGCCCGACACGCACTTGGCCAGTTTTTTAATGTCGTGGTAGAGAATGTAATCTCCAAGATAACAATGCTTTGATGAGACAACTAAATATTGGTTGGACTCCCTGAGGTTGTTAAGAAGAAAAGTTTGTACTGTTACTCATGGAAATAATTTTAAGTAAACCCACGAGCCAATTCAAGTAAAACATGTTTCCATTTTATTATAAACATAGAATCCGCAATGGATATTGTGCTTAACTGAGCATATATGCAGGTTAGGCAGATTGCGTATTTGTTCCGGTAACGTTTATACAGACTATTTAAATATGTAGCTTCAACCGTATTTGAATTTTTTTAACTAATTTAAGGAAATATTTGCTCTGAGATTTAAAAAGCATTTCATGCTAAATCGTAGCCCGCATAAGGAAACCGCTTTGAAGTCGTTTCCCGCGCAATTTAACGTATTTTGCAGTTTTCCTCACCGCTGACGCCTTTTAACTGGCTTGTGGCGATAAGATGGTTATAAAATAAATAAATAATTTATTTCCAGAACAAGTCCAATGAAAATAAAGTTGTAACGTTTACGTAACATACATAACTTAAACGCCTGTGTTCTAGAAGGGTGGGCAGAAACCAGAGATTGCCACTTGCCACGATCCTTACAAACCCCTTTCGCTTCATCAATATTAGTCGCTGCGCATGCCACGACAAAAGGACAAAAACCAACAAGAAGCATTTAACTTTGACATTTAACGATATGACGATTATACAGATGACCGCTAGATGGCGAGCGCTGTCTTTAGACAACGTTTGTTGTATGGAAGCCCCCCTTAAATATTTATTTTATTCTGTTTTTAGTATTTGTTGTTATAGCGGCAACAGAAATACATCATCTTTGAAAATTTCCACTGCCTAACTATCACGGTTCATGAGATCCAGCCTGGCGACAGATAGACAGACTGACTGGTTTTGGTGATTTCCGAATTTGTCTTATAATGAAAATAGCTTGTATTGATCAAAAGGAATAACAATATACGTTTGATCGAACCATTCTACGACACGATGTAGTGGACATTTACTCCGCCAATTTCTTTGAATTTAGTACCGAAGATAATATGTATTTGTTTTCCCGTTGTAACCCTGAACCAACATCAAGGTTAATGTCTAGCCACAGATGAAAATATTTTATAGACAGGATGTGGTGGGACTTTATTTGTTTAATAATATGAGTAATCTGTATTTTTTGGCACGGGTTATTTAGACTTTCATGCGCGCTTTTATGGGTTTTAGATTTATATCATTTTTGGTAATTAGATACAGGGAGAAATGTTTTAATTTATCGAACGCCAGTGTATCGAGTTCATATGAGGAATGAGGAAATCCACACAAGAACCCGAGTTACTGATATAGCTCGAAGAATTGCTCAGTTGAAGTGGCAGTGGGCGGGGCACATAGCCCGGAGTTGGGGCGGAAAAGTTCTGACCCGGCGACCGCGGACCTCACGACGCAACATGGGCAGACCCCCCACCAGATGGTCTGACGACCTGGTTACGGAGGCAGGGAGTCGCTGGATGCGGGTGGCACCAGACCCGGAAGGTTGGAAAACCATGAGGAAGGCCTATGTTCTGCAGAGAGCATCAAATGGTTGATGATGATGATGAAGTCAATATTGTATGGCTTTACTTTATGCTTGCGAAACGTGAATAATGAGACAGGGAGACCGAGACAGGCTAGAAGCATTCGAGATATATCGTGTTAAAGGGGAATGAAGAGATAGATAGATAGATAAATAGGTAGAGAACACTTGAAACTGATTGATAAAATATGTAAGGGAATGGACTCGTGACCTTTTGACGTTTCCACTTGTCATACTGCGCACAAAGCAAGAATGTTTCAAACAGACCAATGCTAACGAAGTCACGCGCCGCTCTTGCGATCGCTTGACCTCCATAGAAATCTTAACATCCGTGAACTCTACTCAGTTACGTTACGGGTGACTTTGCAACTAAAATATCAAACTTGATTTGCTGACGACAATGTTATGGAGGTCAAAAGGAGGTGGAAGTTCGGTCTTCCGCCGTAAAGCCTACATTCGTTTACTTTCGTTCGGCTCGGAGTATACTGTAGGTATTGAATGTTTACGATTATAACACGTGACCTTTTCGACCTTTCCACCTGTCACCTGTCGCACTCAATGTAAACGCATCGAAAATGCGCATAGCGTTGTTCGCCGCATAATAACCTATTGTGTTTCTCTAAATTGTGACCGGTCGAGATGCACATTAGAATACAATGAAAAATATCAGTCGGAATCGCAAGCAGGCAATTGATTTGAAGCGGCCACAAAGCACATTGACTCGTGCCTGGGCCTCAAACTAGGTAACCACTGGTCACTATAGCAGAGCATTCTAGTTTGGGATACTGGTTAGTATATGCCAAGGACCCCCCCCATCCCGGCTAGTATTCTCGTAGTAATTAATAAATATGGTTTTAAAACCAACTAGGCCGGCCCAAATTCGTGAAAGAGGTGAATCGTCGAATCCAACTCGGCTGGACAGCATTCAGGAAACTTAGAAAAGTCTTTTCGTCCAATATACCTCAATCACTCAAGACAAAATTATACAACCAGTGTGTGTTACCAGTGATGACTTATGGCACTGAAACGTGGTCTCTCACTATGGGCCTCATAAGAAGGCTCAAGGAAAGCTATGGATAAAGGCTATGGAAAGGGCTATGCTCGGAATTTCTCTACGAGATCGAATCAGAAATGATGAAATCCGTAGACGAAGGAAAGTCGTCGACATAGCCCAGTGGATTAGTACGTTGAAGTGGCAGTGGGTGGGGCACATAGGACGCAGAACTGATGGCCGATGGGGCCAAAAAGTTCTCGAATGGAGACCACATAGCGGCAAGCGCAACCACAAGATGGACAGATGACCTCATCCAAGTGGCAGGAAGACGCTGGATGCAAGCCGCTTCCAACCGGTCTTGGTCTTGGAAATCCATGGAGGAGGCCTATGCAAATAGACTTGGAGCAATGGACTTCTTGTGACTGTGTGATGATGATGATGGTTTTAAAACGTTTTTGCAAACGGCTTTTGTATTATGTGCATCAAAACCACCTGTGAGTCAAAAGCTGAACGCTGCGCGCCATGTATGTAATCATTAGAATAAAGCTCGAAAACCAAGAGACCATGTGATCAGGGTTAGCGGGTAGGTAGGTATAAATATACCAACTCTGATCGTTAAACGTGGCTTATTTTTCTACTGAAAATAAATTCTATCAAAACACTTGTTTAAAACTGTTTTGAAACACTTTATATATCAACTAGTGTTGAAAATTGTTTTTAGGGTTTCGTACCCAAAGGGTGCCAAACGGGACCCTATTACTAAGACTTCACTGTCCGTCTGTCGGTCTGTCTGTCTGTCTGTCTGTCTGTCTGTCTGTCTGTATGTCTGTCACCAGGCTGTATCTCATGAATCGCGATAGCTAGGCAGTTAAAACTTTCACAGATGATGTATTTCTGTTGCCACTGTAACAATAAATACTGAAAACAGAATAAAATAAATAGTTAAGGGGGGCTCCCATACAACAAACGTAACTTTTTTGCCGTTTTTTGCCCGATGTTAATAACGGCAACAGGTAGACGCTTGAAATATTCACAGAATATTTAGTTCTATATTCGCTTCAAAAATAAATAATTAAATTAAATAAAAAAAAGTAATATTTAAGGGGGGCTCCCATACAACAAACGTGATTTTTTCCGTTTTCTCTCGAACTTTTTTGTGTAGATAATGGTACGGAACTCTTCTTGCGCAAGTCTGACTCGCACTTGGCCGGTTTTTTTTTAAATATTTTAAACAGTATTTGAAACTGTTTGAAAACGTAAAATGCCTACTCTGATATACATCTTACGGCAGCCTCTGCTGGAATCCAACCTACAACCTTGCGTTTGTAGACGACCGACCGGTTAACTTAAACGCCGAAGCATGAATTGGTTAACAACTGAAATGAGCAGAAATTTTCTTACTTATCTGAAAATAAATGTTACATTTCTTTCCTTCTCTACACTGTCTATCAGGCCCTGGCTACACAGAAGGGATCTGGGGCGAGGACGTGGAAAAGACGGGCGCGAGTTCGCGCCCGTCTCGCCCGTGTCTTCCGTGTGGGCTTCGTGTATGAAAGTGAATTGGAAAGACTACGCGTCTTTTACGCGCCCTCGCCCCACGTCCTTTCTGCGTGTCTCAAGCCTTATATTGATAAAAACATCTAATCTATTAATACCAGCAACGTACACAAGCATTTGACAGCGCTAGACTCATCCTACATACGTTCCTATGTATTAACGAAGAAAATAGTTTTTAACACGTGTACCTAGTCGTTATTCCTTCAAACAATGAAGACACCTATTTATCATTTAACCTTCTTGAAATCTAAAGAACATTCGACGTTGTTTATTTACTCCCTAAATTGGTACAGTGGTGTTTAAACTGTAGACAAAGTCGAGCTACAGTTGCGAAATAGGGCTAAACAAATTGAATCTTCAGCGCAACTTCGTAATTAGGTGAAGAGAGACTAGTTCCATTTCATGTTAGTATAAATAACGTGTTCAGTTGAAATTGAAGAAGAAGAAGAAAGACATTTATTATATCAACAAGATATAGTCCGCACAGATCTTTTTGGTGGTAACGCGAACATTGACGTAGTGTGATGCGTAGTAAATTACTATTAGTCAATTACTAAAGTAGTCAATTACTCACACATACACTGTAAAGACAGTAAGCGACATGCAAACGATCTGTGACTATGTTCACGTTACCGCCAAAAAGATTTGTACAGACTATACATCACAGAAACAAAGTAAGCAGATAAGTAACATAATATGCACAACAACAGAAAGAAAACTAAATACACAAGAGACAAAACGAATAAATAAAACAGGACCATAGATGTAGCCTGTGGTGTATCTAAGTTGCCACAAAAGGCAGCTGACTCAGCGTTGTGCTGAGGAAGTGATCCCTCAGCGCTGATTTTCAGTCAGTGCCTACGGTAACCCATGATTGTACTACGGAGTGCGTGCCGTTGTGCAGTTAAGAATTGGATCAAATGCAATAACATACATACATTAAAGTAAAACAATATCGTAATAAAATACTTGCATATATTAATTTTTGTTAGTACAGTGGGCAGCACCTTCACCATGTATGCACTCTACTGAGTTAGAAAATGGACGAAAGATGTAAAACTCGAGCTGCTGTTTACCTTTAGTAAATGATGGAGATTGAGCATAGGTGCTAAGGCTGTCTTGAACTAACGCTATCTTTCTGACAGCACTATCTATCTGTTTATCCATGGGTAAGTTCTATCCAGTAAATAAGCCCAAAAGCGTCTTGCATCATGGCGTTTGCAGAACTATCAGAACCATGTCAATCTGTTATTTAATTATTTATCTATTAAGATATGTTTATTATGATAATTATATTTTCAAATCAAATCAAAATCAAATCAAAAAATTTTTTATTCAAAGTAGCACAGAAACTGCGACTTATTGAACGTTACAAGTTAAACTAGGTGTCCATTTCAAAATCTAGATCATTTTGGAGAAAAAATGGACAAAAAAACTCCAAACTTAGTCTTTTCAAGTCCTTAATTTACAGGATTTATATAAATGTTCTAAAACTCATGCATTGAACTGGCTTTAATTCCAGACATCATTGTCATCTAAATAATCTTTAATGTTATAGTAGCTTTTTTGGCACAAAGTGTGCTTCACACATTTTTTGAACCGCGTTTCTGGCAAGCTTATTATATCCTCGGGGATCTTATTGTAGAAACGTATACAATGCCCCATAAAGGATGTATTAACCTTTGCCAGCCTAAATTTTGGGAACGAAAGTTTATGTCTATTTCTAGTATTTACATTGTGTTGGCTACCTACAGTTTTAAAGTCACTGATATTTTTCCTAACGTACATAATATTTTCATAGATATACTGACTAGCAACTGTTAGGATGTTAGTTTCTTTAAAGAAATCTCTTAACGAATCTCTATTGCCTAGCTTATATATGAATCTGATCGCTCTCTTCTGCAGGACGAAGATGGTCTCAATGTCTGCTGCCCGACCCCACAGTAGTATACCATAGGACATAATACTATGGAAGTAACTAAAATAAACAAGCCTAGCAGTTGCGACATCAGTTAGTTCCCGGATTCTTTTAACCGCGTATGCTGCAGAACTGAGCCTATTTGCCAATTTTCCTATATGAGGACCCCATTGAAGCTTTGCATCAATTGTGATACCCAGAAATACAGTTTCTTCTACAAGGTCTAGTTTATCATTCCCCAATATAACATTGCTGTCAACCATTTTGACATTTGGTAGTGTGAATTTTATACATTTTGTCTTTTTTGAATTTAATAATAAGTTATTAGAAGTAAACCAATATAGTACCTTAGAGAGAGCATTATTTGTATCCGCAAGGTCATTTTCTTGTCTTTAACTTAGACATGTAGACATGTACCTAAGCCTTTTAATGTATTTAGTTTTCAGGTGTGTACACTAAAGTGTTCTAATTTAATCTAATCTATCAAGTCTACCTACATTTATTGTCATATGACTGGTTAGAAAAATAAAGTCTTTGGCTTACCCGCAGTTGCTCGTACGCTGTAAATCTACTGTTAACAGCTGTCAATTGACCAAAGTGCAGACAAAAAAACCACTGACAGCTGTTAACAGTAGATTAACCGGTTATTAGTTTACGAGAAACCGGAGGTTAGTGACGTACGGCTAGGGAAGCAAAAAGTAATATGGTGCGAGCCGGTAATGGGATAAAACTTTTATCGTGACGCTGTGCTCCTCTAGCTGAAGTACCTAGTTTGACTTTAACCTGTCAAAACACAAGATTTTATAAATATGTACGCTTTATCTTTGTCTGTTGTTTTTAACGTTCCGTACCCAAACGGTAAGGGACCCTATTACTAAGACTCCGTTGTCCGTCCGTCCGTCTGTCACCAGGCTGTATCTCATGAACCGTGATAGTTAAACAGTTGAAATTTTAACAGATGATGTATTTCTGTTGTTGATGATAGTAATGTCGAGGATAAAATGGTTTTGTGGACGAGTTATAAACTCTGCTTTTCACTTCGATTGCGAGGAAATAAAACAGTAGTATAATTTAGCAAATTGAAGAAATTAATAAACGCATGAAAAAACAAGAGCTGTTTCCCGCCGCTTTATTTTTTTTTAATCTTACGACATTGATATTAGGTTTGGGCTGAAGACCTATACATCCGTTACTATTAAATTAATTTTGTAATAATAATTTTCTTAAATTAAATAAATAACCTACCGCACTTGAATTTAAATTTTAATATATTTTATGTCTTAAAAAACACATTAGGCAAATAAATTAAAGTAAATATTATAAAATAACATATTCTATGTATGAACTTCTTATTGTGTGCCTGTATGACTCATTTTCTTTGCCTTGATACAGATACATTTATGAGTAGATACGTTAATGCACTTGTGCACAAAATTCAAGCCTATATCCTGCACAAATAAGCACTTTCAGAGCATGAAATTCTATTATTATTGCTGTTCTGTAATTATTGCACACCCACTGCACACCATACATTATAAAGATACATGAAAACGTAAAATAATCGAACACGTTAATATTTTTTTTGTCGGTGAACATTCTCTTTCCCTTTCCATGGGCTTTTATAGCTAGGTACAAACTAACAACAATGAAACTAAGGTGTTCACTAAGGTGAATATAGTAGGTAAATACGTTCATACTCAGAAAAAAATATGAAAACGTTCCACCATAAACAGATTTTCCGACGCAAACGGTTTTCCGCGCGCTTTTCTCCTTCAGTTTGCGTCTGACGCTCGCGCGGGGGACTCGCGTCGCCGCGCGTTCTAATTTCGAATCTCGAACGGACTACGTGACGTGAATATTTAAAAAGTTTGTTTATTTTTTTTTTGTTATTATCTTTGTAATTTCGTTTTCATATTTTAATTAAACTTTGTTGTATCTGTATCTTTGAAGAACTCATGTTTTAATTTAAGTTGTGATCTGTTTAGCTTTTGTGATGATGAGTTTATGTGATTAGTTTTTTGTTTTTGTGTTAAAGTCGAATTCTGAAACCATGACCGATTCTACTGAAAACGATAAGGAGGACAACGTTGAAGGTAAATATAAGTTTTTTTTGTCTCGAAACTTTTTTGATCGATAAAAAAAAGTTGCATTAATAAAAACTAAATACTGTTCGTTGGTAAGCGCATCACATACGCCTAGACTAATTTGACTATTTATTAATTTCCTTTTTTGTGTAGGTATTACAGTAAAGTGTAGTCTACGTAAGTACCCAAATATTGAGAAAAATCAAGTCGCAAGGTTAAGTGTGAGTGATTTCCAAAACCTCTAATGGAAAACAACGAATGTACAGTCAACTCTACATTTTATTTTTTAATGATTTATTTTAATTCTTTATTGGACTAATTACATTGTAAATGTACAAGGGCGTGCTTAATGCAAGAAGCATTCTCTTCCAGCAAACCATTTTAAATTTCTTTATTTTCTCTCATTCGCTCTCTCTGCATACATGCATAAACTAACGCCTGTATCTGGAAGGGGTAGGCAGAGATCATGGTTTGCCACTTGCCACTATCCCGACGAACCTCATTCTCTTCATCAACACTCATTGGTCGCAGCACGCCCGCACGCCCCGGTTCCGGGTCACTCGCACGAACGTCACTTTTTATCTTGCCCTTAATATATAAATCAATATTTATTTATTCAAAATAACAAATAACATAGATCATTTGGGGAAAAATTTTTACAAAAAATCTCCAAACTTTGTCTTAATTAACCCCCGACGCAACGCAAAGAGGGGTGTTATAAGTTTGAAGCCTATGTCTGTACGTTCCGTCGTAGCGCCTAAACGGATCGAGCAATTTCGATGTAGTTTTTTTAATTGAAAGCTAGATTGATCGAGGTGGTTCTTAGCGATTTTTGATGGAAATCCACTCAGCCGTTTATGGACATGGTCATCTGGATGACAAAACGGTGAGAGATATAGAGATGGTGCTTTGACTAAAACAACGTACGCCCTGGGGAAATTTAAGTGCGATAAAAAAAATGCCCGCCGCAAATTTCGTTGTTTTCTTTACTTTTTAAGAGTCAGTTTCTTGTATTTTTTTAACGGAGTCTGGCTGAACGGAGTCTGGAGAACTGGCCTTAATTCCAGACATCTTTGTCATCTAAATAGTATTTAATGTTATCGCAACCCTTTTGGCACGAAGTGTGCTTTACACATATTTTGAACCGCATTTCTGGTAAGCTTATTATATCTTCAAGTATCTTATAGCAGAAATGTATACAATGCCGTACAAAAGATATATTATCCTTTGCCAGCTTAAATCTTGGGACCGAAAGTTTGTGTTTATTTCTAGTATATACATTGTGTTGGCTACCTGCAGTCTTAAAGTTACTGATATTTTTCCCCTTCACTCACATTCGCTCGATATTTCGATATTCTCTCTTCCTTATTAAAATAAGCGGGTAAGAGAGAGAGAGAGAGAGAGAGAGAAATCTTACTCTCTCTGTCTCTTTCTGCACTCTCATTACTGTTTTTCATTACAGGTAACTTAGCGACCAAAATGTAAAGATTTATCAGCTATCGACTATACTTTCATAGATAAGTACCAAATACGTGCCAACATCTATTTTCCTACAAAGTATAATCATGTTGCTAGGCTAGGACTCGCCCACACATCCCCGTTACAGATAAACCCTTATAAATACTCATCAAAGCGTAAACCAAACGAAAGCAAGAAGATACGTTTTAAGCGACGAACACTCCAGTCTTGGCAATCTACCAGTACGAGTCTTACTAAACTAAACAAAGTTTGTCTCCAATCTGAGTTCAAAACTAAAACACTTTTTAACGGATTTAAGAAACACTAGCGGTCTTATTTATAAAAAAAGATAAAAGTAAAAAAGATAAAAAAGCATTACCTCATCAAAAAAAAAACTTAAAAAAAAACAAAATAAGGCAAAAGGTAGCATAAAAACACGATCCCTTAAAACACTCTTCAGAGGCAGTTTAAATAGTATATAGTAAGGGGGAAAGACGTAACCACAGATCGTTTAAACCTGAGGAGGGTTTTAGAGGAATCGTGTTTTAAGACTGTATTAGTTAGGTATTTGTTACAATATCTTCACCCGGATTTCGAGTTATTTGCGGAACCCGTCACAGCCACAAAGATACTACTTACCTACCTTCCGTACTAGTAAAAAAAAACAAGGCAATAGTTGACACTGTAATTGTAAGAGAGTACCGCATCTTCGCGATTTGGTTCGATCCGCAGTATCCGTGGTTTGATTTTATCATCAAAGGCAATGTTCATGGAAAAGCTTGTACAAAGGATAATGTTTGCAAGTACGATAAGGCGGGAATTAAATGGTAGCAATTGCTTTTTAATTGTTATTTGACTCACAATCTAGGGTGATTTATTTCAGCTTTGGTATTGTTGTAGCAGCGTGCATGCAACGATAATTGAATGTTGAGGAAGCGAAAGTGATCTGTCAGGATCGTGGCAAGAGGCAGTCCCTGGTCTCGGCCTACCCCTCTGGGATACAGACGTGAGTTTATGTACATATGCATGTTTATTGTTGTAGCTTAAAAATATAGGTATTTATTTAGGTACTGGGACTAACATACACTTTATTTGGGAAGCAAACGATAGGTAGGTATTTACCATTGAATTTTATTCAAGTTTATTCAATGGTATTACCATATTATTAGCCAAGTAATATACATACTATTGTTTTCTATCTTGATGGAAAGAGCACATATAATAAACTTTTATCATGTAGCCAAAAAAAATGGTATTATCTACAGTAGGTACCTGAATATTGTTTGTACTTAACCACAAAAAAATATACAGGTACCTAGTCATGCTGGTTTGTTTTTGTTTGCTAAGCGCGGTTTGTCGCTAACTACACTTATAACTTTAGAATTTCATTTAGGTATTTATAGGGGGGTGGTAGCCTAGTGGGTAGAACCTCGGACTCGGAAGTGGGAGACCCAGGTTCGATCCCCGGTGCGGGCATGTACCTATGACTTGGTTTTCTAAGTTATGTACATTTGTGAAGTTATAGTAGCAATACCACTCGCTAACGGTGAAGGAAAACATCGTGAGGAAACCTGAGTGTCTGAGCTATTCACATACCTCAGCGCTTGAAATCGCCAATCCGCGGTGGGCACGCGTGGTGATTAAGCCCATACTCTCTCCCCGAGAGAAGGCCTGTGCCCTACAGTGGGACGTATATAGGCTGCTTATGTATTTAAGAGTGCGCTCTATACAAGTTCAATGACTAGTGGTGGTTAGTAGCATTTCGAATTGAAACTTCAATTGACTCCCAAGGCGACGGCCTATGATGATGCTTGTCTGGAATTTTCTGGTTGACTGGATACACTAACAATGTAACGGCTAGAGCTCGCATCGCACGAGATATATTTATTTATTGATGTTTTTATTGCACTAAAGAAATTGTACAATGCGGCGGACTTAATGCCGCAAGCATTTTCTACCAATCAACCGCAGCAGGCAAAGGAAAGAGCTGGTAGGCGTGCAAAAAAATAATTAAAAAGATACTTTTATAAGGTGTAATTAAATAAACTTAGACATTAAAATAGACTTATTACGTATGTGATATACATATGGGGTAGTAGTCAAGGGACAAAATAAGCATTACTGTGCGGTGGTAGCCTAGTGGGTACAACATCAGACTCGGAAGCGAGAGACCCAGGTTCGATCCCCAGTGCGGGCATGTACCTATGACTTGGTTTTTAAGTTATGTACATTTGTGAAGTTATAGTAGCAATACCACTCGCTAACGGTGAAGGAAAACATCGTAAGGAAACCTGAATGTCTGAGCTATTCACATACCTCAGCGCTTAAAATCGCCAACCCGCGGTGGGTACGCGTAGTGATTAAGCCCATACTCTCTCCCTGAGAGAACGCCTGTGCTCTACAGTGGGAAGTATATAGGCTGCTTATGTATGTGCGGTGGATAGCTAGCTCTCTTCTAATTAAAGGTATCGAACGTGTTTCTCCGCAACTCCCCTGTAAGCTAGACAGGATAGTGTCTAACTAGGATAACTAGGTACTTAACCTATTCTTCAATATACGAGGTTATTTCTAGCTCAATTCTTGAGGCACCCCACGAGTTTGTGTTCGGTACAAAATTTTGTTCTGTGAGTTTTTACTCAGATTTTAATTTTTCGAAATATCAGGGTTTATTTTATATATTTTTTTAATTCGCGCGCTACGTGCTCTACAAATACAAAATTTTTTATTAAAAAGAAAGACATTACAAGCATGGTTTGCGTTGATTACCACACTAGACGTAAATCTGTGCGGTGGTAACCAGGTGAAGGTTTGACGCAGCATTCAGTAAATCGTTTTTCTACATAGAAGAATGTTTATTTTTATTAAATGTAACACATTGGCTTTAAGCATTATCTATCAAACTCACCGCTTTGAAGCAGAAAAATCGTAAAAAATCCTAAACCGTTCTTTTGACAAATTAAAAATTGAACAATAAAAATTGTAAAGTCGTACAATGAACGTTGTGGTAAATGTAACAGACTCGTTTAAGGAACTGCTCATTTTACAAATAACAATATAATGTATTAGTTTTTAGGTTTTGCAGCCCATTGTAGACCAGTCAATTTTGAATTTGTCGTTGCGAGTATCTTTTGTTTGTTTGTTTGTTACGCTTTATTGCCCAAAATAAAAAAAGAAACTTAAATAACAGGTAAGTGTAAATGTACAAAGGCGGACCTTTTTCAAAAGAAATTTCTTCCAGCCAGCCTAAGAGAGGGTCTGAATGAATCTTTTTGATCTACTAAGGGATTTTTTTCTTGAGCATTGTTTAAATTAATAATGCGGTTAAAGTTTTCTTCAGCTTCTCTAGCAAGAGAGCTAACGATTTCTACTATAAATCTGTCAAGAATTTTATGTACTGTCTTGTGCTGATATATTACATAGACTCACGCCTGTATCCCGAAGGGGAAGGCAGAGACCACGGTTGGTCACTTACCACTAGAGCATGGATACCCGTTTTCGGTAATACCGAAAAACCGGAATACCGAACAGAATATTTGAACTTGAAAAACCGGTTTTGTATAATCCTAATACCGGTATTTCGATAGTTTCGGTATTACTATACCCAGCTTCTAGACGCGTTGTTCGATTCTACATCAAACGTAAAACATTGGGACTTTTCTAGATTTCTAATCTGTTTTTACGATTTTGCTGCAATTTTTGAGAGCCTGAGACTGTCTAAATACAGAATTCATGCTTTCTAGGGTTTTGGAGTTTCAGTATCAATATAGTCAAATGTCTAACACTCACTTTAGAGATAGTTTCGAATTAACTGATGGGTACTATTTAAAATCACAGTTCATTCTTGTGAATTGCGGTGTCCCACAAGAATCAAGTGTTGGTCTCCTGCTCTATGTGGTGTACCTACGGTACAGTAGTGACATAATACAGTATTGTAAATAACTGTAAGTATCTTCAACAGCCACCAAGTTAAAGATATTAGCGAAAATGGGCATTGTCCTAAATATTGTTTTTGAATTTAGAACGTGAAGTTAGGCGCCGCGGAAGGATATATGACAATTTGTTTTAAAGGTATACGTTCATATAATATTCACTGATTTCCTGTATCTTTGTGAATAAGTGTGTGACTAATTCGACCTTCTAACATTCGTTCAACACGTGAACGAAAGTAGGTTTAATATTTTTAAATAAAAAATGTCAAGATATTGACATTTCGGTATTCCGTAAAAAAAAATTCATATATTTTTTCTTACGTTTGCATAGATAAGGAGTCTTTTAAGTTTTGTTTACTTAAAGAGTTTTTGTATCGAGTCATGGTATCACTAGAAACTGACAGCTCGTAGGATATCAGTTGATGACGTACTTCCGTGCATGACGTACTTCCGTTTACGTAGACACTGATTCTTTTTTTTTCGCTTTAAAAATTTGTTAAAGCAACCCCAATCGAAATATTCAGCCTAGGCTCTCTAAATTAGTTATATACTCGAAAAAATATATAAATACAAAACTTATTTTTTGAAGGACAATGGCCATTCTTTCGGTTTGCTTTAGGAATAGTGCAGAGTCCGAGCAAGAGAAATATAATTATGAATACAAAATAAATTTGTTTCTTTTAAATATTCTAATACTATCAGATTGAATTCAGTTTTCTCTTGGACAAAATACAATAAGTATTTGCTCAAGAAAATTTTGCTTACTTTATATTTCATTGAGTTAATTTGACAACTTGAACTGATGATATGGGGAAAGCTCAGTGGGACAAAACGTAGTGGCCACGCCACGTAAATCAACTGTTTTACAATCATCTATGTTATTTTAACAAAAAAATCATGAATACCGAAAAAATACCGAAATACCGGAATTCCGGTATTTCAAATGTTGATATCGAAAAAATACCGGTTTTAGAAAAAAGGTCCTGTAGTCCATGCTCTACTTACTACGATCCTGGCAGATCTCTTTCGCGTCTTCAACTCAACGTAGGTGCTGGGCAAGCCTACTCCATCTAAAAAACAATGTCCCAGGCACTCCAGCGTCCGAGTGGTCCCTTCACCCATCTAGTGTAAAGGTGCCATTGGACGCTGTATAAATCTTCTCATTACGGAAATGCAAAGGCCAAAGTTTTTTTTCTGAGTAGATACCACGCGTGTAAAGAGTGATGTGCCGTATACTGTCAACAACACATAAATCTTTATATGTTTGTCGCAGAGGCGTGCGTAATGTCACTGTGTACAGACTACACAAGTAAAGCTTGATGTACTATTGACAACATTGTAACATACTCGTTCCTTTCTTAAAAAAGGAATGTGGCGTTGATTTGGAAATGTGGAGAGGATGAAGGAAGAAATATTGATGAAAGAAATATATCGAGCGAATGTGGGTGGAAGCACCGGTAAGGGACGTCCCAGATGGGCATACTTCGACCAAATAGGGTATCTTATTGGCAAAGGGCAAGATAAAAGTACCCGAAACCGGTGTGCGACTAATTAATGTTGATGAAGAGATTTGTCATCAAGCAAACCTGTTTTGAAAAGAATAAATGTGGAGTTTATTTGTTAGCTTCTTCTCCGCATAATCTAGTAATAGTGAAACTAAAAGCTTTGACGTTCATAAAGTAAACATTTACGGCCTTATTTATAAAAACACGATTCCTCTAAAGCGCTCTTCTAAGAGGCAGTTTATTTAATCTGTGGTTACGACTTTTCCATGTAAAATATCCAACACAGACTATTTTAATCGGCGTTTTAGCGGATCGTGTTTATTATAAATTAGACCGTTAGTTTTTATAGTGTATAAAACTTTTGACTTTGACTTTGGATCGTGGCAAGTGACAAACCCTGGTCTCTGCCTACCCCCGGGATACAGGCGTGAGTTTACGTAATGCAATTGTATGCCCGGAAGTTCCGGCAGCTTTCCGGCTTGCTAGCAATTAGTGGTCATCACGGTATACGAAGATATACTGTTTGATATACTGTTTGTATTCTTCGCTACAGTTTTACTTAACATGGCATCTAAATCAAACCTAACTTAGCCGTAATCATTTTAATATGGGCTAACGTAAAAACTGAGCCAGGCTGGGGCCTAGAATGTTTATTTGTGTCCTTATCTGGTTTTTACAGCGCACGATTATGGCATCAGACGCGTTTAAAGCTGACATCCTATTATACTCTGGGGCATTGTTCCCTTCATAAAAGGTCCTTCATGTTTGTACGTGACTAGCCCTTTGCCTCTGGCTTTGTCTGCCTTCAGCTCGCCTTTGTAAATGTTATTTCTTACATTATATAGTGTCCTGTTGAATGGTTCGTGTGCAATAAAGTATAATAATAACAAGTCCTTCCAATAGTTCCAATGTTACAATTAAGTCAATTATTTTAGCATCGTTTGGTAGATTATCTTGACTTATATGGCCTCGAGCCACTTTTTTTGTGGCATTATTATGAATAAAGACAAAAATACATTTTATTAAAACGATGCGATTGGTTTTGAAGTATAAATCGCAAGTTATTGTATCATAGTAAAATTTACTTATGGTCGCCAAATTAAGAGATTGGTAAATCTTGAAATCCTCGTAGAACAAATATAACGACTTTTCAATAGAATCAAAATACTCGTATTCTTTAGAGAGGAAAATTCTGTAAGTTTATACGCTTGTAAGTTTGTATGTAAGGGGTAATCTTCGAAATTACTCATCCGATTTAAAAAATTCTTCCACCTGTATTTAGAATGGAATTTCAGGAGAATAGATCCTGTAGACGATTTAGGTCAAATGAAAAATGTTCCAAACTAAATGCAGTGTTATACTTGGGAAATACATAAAGAGAAATTTTTTTCGTTCATGTCTAGTGCTCGTGTTAACCTTAAAAAATAATATGGAATGAAGTAAAACTCACCAGAGATATAGCTTAGGTTCCCATGTAACATATAGGCTCATAACATCACGCGTAAGTCCATGGGGGGCTAAGAAAATCACCATAAGCTGTGAGGTCATTGAACAGTGGATTTCCCACAATGACGGATACATTTAACCAGGTTATGAAGAACCAGTCAGTTTACGCAGTACCCGTCGAACATATCATTATCCGTCAACGTGGGAATCGCCATATTGCGATGCACATACCTATTTTGGTGATAAAAGAACATTCAGGAGTAAACATTCAATATAACCTGTTGTGTTGGTTATATTGAACGTCATCATCATCATCATCATCCAGCCACAAGAAGTCCACTGCTGGCCTTCTCCATAGATTTCCAAAAAGACCGGGTGGAAGCGGCCTGCATTCAGCGCCTTTCTGCCACTTGGATGAGGTCATCTGGCCATCTTGTGGCTGGTCGTCCTACGCTGCGCTTGCCGATATGTGGTCTCCATTCGAGAACTTTTCGGCCCCATCGGCAATCAGTTCTGCGTGCTATGTGCCCCGCCCACTGCCACTTCATCTTACTAATCCGCTGGGCTATGTCGATGACTTTCGTTCGTCTACGGATCTCATCATTTCTGATTCGATCCCGTAGAGAAATTCCGAGCATAGCCCTTTCCATAGCTCGTTGCGTGACCTTGAGCCTTCTTATGAGGCCCATAGTAAGAGACCACGTTTCAGTGCCATAAGTCATCACTGGTAACACACATATTGAACGTAAACTTAATAAATAACTACCGATAGTTGCGTTCCAAAACGTAAGAAGATTCTGAGACAATAAAATATTATCTTTTTAAGCATAATGCTCCACGTACCACGAATACATACTTTATATTTGCATATAAGATGAAAAATGTTTCAATATTTTTTATATTTATTAGAAATCGCGGTAGAGCACGCGCCGTTACTCATTTCCCACGGAGAAGAACTTGCCTGTACTGACATAAGAACAAAAAGTCTTAGCTCAATGGCCTTCAGTGGTGGTGCGGACTCTTTGAATACCTTTGCTTACCCTTTACGGGAAAATAACAAAACTACGTGTGCAAGATGGCGAGCGATCACTAAGATTAGCATTATTGAATCATCGTTTTGTCGTTTAAAATGCCCATGAAATCCTGTCAAATTATTCACTTCTCACTACTAGAGAATAGAACCACAGTAAAACGACTGCATATGATTGTGCGTTTGGGTGCCTCAGTCTAATCTAATCCATCGTTCTAGCCCGAATATTCGTGTTGGGCATATTTGGCCTCCCAAAACCACTCCACATCTTTCTATTCTCGGCCATCCCCATCCAGCCGCTAACCGCAATTTGCCTGGGGCTCCCACACATAAACACGATACGACGTCGCGTCGTACTACGATGCGGCGTCGTTTTACGATACGACGTCGCGTCGTGCTACGACGCCCTAATTCGGCTTTAATTTGAGCGAAATTTTGAACCAATATTGAGCTATGAGTAGAATAAGTCACGATTAGTTATGAGTTGACTGGATACTCGCGATTAGTTACACTAACTTAAGCCAAATTAAGGCCAAAATTAACGCGTCGTACCACGACGCGACGTCGTATCGTAAAACGACGCCGCATCGTAGTACGACGCGACGTCGTATCGTGTTTATGTGTGGGAGCCCTTAGGCCGATATTCAGAAACGATTTTGAGCGTGAGATCAATGTGAGTCCGGGTCTTCCAAATGTCAAAATGAAAGTCTCAGGGATACTTTGTACTCACAGTTGAGTTTGAGATACCAAAAATTGAGCGCAAGCTAAACTGAGTAGTGGATTTCGGCGACTTAGCTCAGACTCAAGGTGGCTATGACCAAAAAAGTAGCGACACCTGTAGGCAATTCGAGAAATCTAACTAACCTGCGGTGAAGTAACCTTTTTTTATTCACAATTTGACATTTGAGAATTCTAACTAACGTGTGGTGAAGTAACCTTTTTTTTATTCACAATTTGACATTTCACATGCTCATTTTCCTTCAAAAAGTTAAATTGTGTTTTTAAAGTAATGAGAAGTCAAAATAAAGTATAACCGCGCGTAAAAAGTTTCGTCATTTGTTGCCATCTCAGTCGATATATTGTCTGTGAATACAAAATTCTTGAGTCTGTTGAGATTGCTCAACCGATGCTCAGCTTAGTTCACGTTAAGTGTAGCTCAACGCTGTGTTTCTGAATATCGGCCTTAGATCGTCGATCCTGTGAGCTGATGGGCGCCCTAATAATGCTGCGTTTGTCAATATTTCGCAAAGAGATTTAAATCACAAACCACTGTTTTACATTGAGTACCTACCTATTCTATTCCACCTGGGCCTCGATTCTGTTAATGCATTGTAGTAACATGACAACTGCATGAACATGGCGGTTTTCATTTCATGGCTGCTTTAAGTCTACGCGGGCACACCCATCAAACCTTCTAGGCGTCAATGGTACGAAAAAACACGTCACGTGACCCGACAGTGTACCTGTCATTATACTACAATGCACTAACAGAATCGAGGCCCTGGTCAGAGTTTGAGCGAGCACAAGCTGCGTCGACGGAAGACGGCGCTGGTGAGGAAGAATAATAGAATAGTGTACTTAATACAACCGCGAAAACGTTTCAAGGGACGAAATTTTGAAATGGGATAGACCATGACCTTGATTAAGGGTCAGGACGCTTAATATAGATTAGACTAGAAAACTAACTTTGGCCTTCGCATCTACGTAATGAGATGATTTATACAGCGTCCACTGTCCAGTGGCACCTTCACTCGCACTAGAAAATTATTTATTTGCACAATATGGTAACTTGTATAAAGGCGACCTTATTACTAATGAGTATTTGCTTCCCTATGCTTGGAAGGTGGAGTGCCAGGAAAGGGTTATTGCGAAAAATTGTATAGACCATAATAATATAATAAAAATCATAGTTATAGTATAATTCTCAATATACCAAACATCAACGTTAATACCTAGAATACACACACTTTCGAATATATAATAGTACATTACGATACTAGTGCGAAAAGTAGGAAATTCGCAACGAGTGGCGATAAATTAAAACACGACCGAAGGGAGTGTTTTATATCGACACGAGTTACGAATTACCTATTCGCACGTGTATCGTACAACGTTTTATAGTACATATGGCCCTTTGAAGTTTCGACATAGGCACGTAAAGTGCTCATTATCGCACTAGTGCGGTAATGTAGCACCATATGTACTATAAAAATTACAGTGTTTGTTTTCGATCTCCTCCGAAACGGATTCACCAATTTTTATGATTTTTTTGTATATATTCGGTAGGTATGAGAATAGGTCGTAGGCTAATTAATATGATAAAAGAACGTTTGCCGGGTCAGCTAGTTTTAAGTAAATAATAAATTGTTTATTTCATTAATGTAACTTAGTATATTTTAGATTGCTTAGAACACTTTATTGTACACACCAGAAAACAAAATACATTAAAAGGTTTACACGTCTAAGTTTTGCCGTATACAATTGGTGGTCTTATTGCTAAAAGCGATCTCTTCCAGACAACCTTACATAATTAATTAAGCTATAGATTTTTTTTATTTCAAAAGTGACCGATTGGCATCATCATAGGCCCACCGCGGCTCACTGCTGGGTATAACCCTTTCCCCCAAATGTTATTTCTCACGGTCCCTTGCCATCCGCATACATGTACCTTCCGCCGACTAGCGACTCAACGATATCGTTCGACTATCGGGTTGCTGGCCAGCTCACTGACCGGCGTGCTGCTCCCACATTACGCGCACCAAATCCAGAACGATTCCAATCGTCTAACCGTCAAACTACTAATTGGCATCGCAAACGTCAGGACTCCGACAGAATTTGGTGCGCATAACTAAGCCCCTGTTCTCAGTCGGATAGTCATCATCATCATCAGCCATTTGACGCCCACTGCAGGACATAGGCCTCCTTCGTGGTTTTCATAACCATGAGGGGTTTTGCCATAATCACCACGCTTGGCAGGCGGGTTGGCGATCGGAGTATGCGGTTGGAATCTCAGGAAGACGCTGCTGCCCGTCTCCTGGTAATTGATTTCCTTAGTCGCCTTCTACGACATCCACGGAAGGAAATGGAGTGACGCTATTCTTAATCCGGCGCCACACGGACAGTCATGTTCCCCATAAAATCTTGCATCTCTGCTACGACTACTGTGATACGGACAAAATCATATCATTGCAGGTCATTTGCCTTCGCTGGCGTTTGGCAGTGACAGTGAAACCACTTGGCGTTGCCCTCCGTCTATCTAGTTGAGATATCCGCGTACCAGACACACTGCGTGCGAGCTAATTTTAATTCAGCACCTTATTACTCCTATTAGAATCTATTATCGATCGTCGGCAGGTAGGATTTGTGCATACATCTACAGAATGGTGTGAGTCAGTATATTATCAAAGATGTTACGGTGTTTGAATAAGTCTATTCTGGTACACAATACAATCCCCTCTACCTACCTATAAGCCTTTTAAATACACTAGATATTTGAAGTAGTGTCTGGATTAGATTTTTAGATGGTTACTTGCCCGGCACCTATGGAATTCCTCTCAGCTTTGTCGATATTATGCCTGAGCGTTGACTTCTTATAACCTTGAAAACTGAACTAACTGTACGTATTTCTGACATATACGTATTTATGATAATAGTAGTACTTGCTGAGTATTATGTTGGCATTGAAGATGAGCACTGTAACTACTTTAACTGACCATTCATTAGTTCTGCATATACGCATGCCATTTTCGGGTGCTTTTTATCTTGTCCTTCGCTAATACATCCCCTAATTGGTCGACGTATGTCTCCCTGGGACTTCCCTTACCAGCTTTTCCACCCAAATTAGCTCGATCTATTTATTTAGTCAAGCTTTCTTCCTTCCTTCTCTCCATCATCATCATCATCATCATCAGCCATTTGACGCCCACTGCAGGACATAGGCCTCCTTCGTGGTTTTCTTAACCATGAGGGGTTTTGCCATAATCGCCACGCTTGGCAGGCGGGTTGGCGATCACAGTATGCGGTTGGAATCTCAAGAAGACGCTGCTGCTCCTCACCATATAACGTCGAAATCATCGCAATGCTCCTAATAGACACATTCTAGGGTTTTTCATCACCAAAATGTTGAAATAATCTTGTGTATCTATTAAACCTATATTTTTTTCATTGATCGGTAGTAACGATGCTATTCACAGAATAGAAAAAAATTGTATGTTCTGTGATACTACTGATCTGTGCTTGATTAGTTTTAATAGAACTTACTACTTACATAATCACCATGATTATAACCACCGATTCAGTTATTCGCTGGAAGGCCAAATAACTGGAAGTGACCCTATATTGTAAGTTGGGTGTGACAAGGGATACCATAAAAAAAGATAGGGTTTACGACTGTTTGATGTGGATTGATGACTTACAGTAGTAGGTAAGTGGACTCCTATTACTTGAGAGTCATATTAGTGACTAAATAAAATGAAACGAAATAAGTAAGTAATTTGTTTATTTCCTTCTCACAGAGGTATCAGAATATAGTTAGTACTTACTGGGTACTGGTACTTTATATAAATAGGTACTACATGTCCAAATTCTCCCTTTGCAGGAGTAAACACATTTTTTGCGAACTATCGCGAAGTATGTAAAAGGACATAACAGTTAATGTAAAAAGGCGATCTTAACTCACCTATATTATCGTATAGTACTATAGTTCAGTTTCTTGAAACAGTCCAATTTAAGTGTGTTTTACAAAAACATTACCTAAAAACTGCGCAATTTCTGAAATACTTCAATTTGAGTTCGAGTTTTTGTTGTTTTGTTCTATGTATTGTTCCTCGCTGGTAAGTAAATAAACACACAATAAGAAAAAAACCGACCAAGTGCGAGTCGGACTCGTGCACGAAGGGTCCCGTACCAGTATCTGTATAACATTAGACAAAAATCTAATTTGAGAACAGCGCCATCTATACGCATAAAAAAAAAAGGGTTTAACATTGACATTTACAAGGCATCGGCGCTGTGACGATTACATAGATGACCCCTTGATGGCGAGCGCTGTCTTTAGACAACGTTTGTTGTGTGGGAGCCCCCCTTAAATATTTATTTTATTCTGTTTTTTTTCTGAAAATTTCAACTACCTAGCTATCACGGTTCATGAGATACCTCCTGGTGACAGTCTTAGTGATAGCGTCCCGTTTGGCACCCTTCGGATATGGAAAGCTACAAACAACAACTACATAAAAAATAAAATAGTACAACAAAAACGAAAGTTGATGTAAATGACAAACTTTTTTTGAGGTAACCTTGCATAAAAACATTGCTTTTACGTTTTATGTCAATCTAATTACAAACCACTGTACCTCTGCGTCTATTATTCCATTGGCCACTTGTTGATTACCCAGTAGCTGTGCGGTGGAGGTCAGAGGCATGACACGCCTAATTTGGAGCAAATTTGATTGAGGATCGGACCGGATACAGTTGAGTTGAATGATTTTTAGGATTCCGTAGCCAACCGTTCCTGTCCAAGGGTTCCCCCTTATAGTTTCGCCATATCTGTCCGTCTGTCTGTCTAACCGCGGCTTAGCACATAGACGACAATCACTAGAAAGCTGAAATTTGGCATATATATATACATATATGTATACATATATAATTATATTAACCACGCCAACAAAACAGTAGGATAAGATCTTTATTTTTGTGTGGTACTTAAATTAGGGATGCAATTTTTTTTCTCGCCTCCATTATAGTGTGGGATATGTTTGGATTGGTCGTTTAAGAATATTGTGAGTGTAGTAAACCATGTTTCGATTTAGGGATCCGTTAGCAAAATATTAAGCTGTAAAGCGCAAATTTTGTTAGAGTAGGGCGTCCCTCCCCCCCTCTCCTGGACGGTCAATTGTAGAAACGTGAAAAAATTCAGAACAGTAGCACATATAATGAACTTAAAAGGAAAACTATCACGGCTAAGTAAGCTATACGAGTTAATGAGTAATAGGCGACCAACTTATAAAAGAAAAACTTCGTACATTGGTGTCCGGTCCGATCGTATTTTGTTTCTGCAAGCCCACTGTTTCAGTTTATTTTTGGACGTTTGATTTAGAATAGAATAATTATTGGGCAAAATTAGTAGTACAGAGCTTGTACAAGAAACCATCCTTTGGTGACATGCACATGTTTCATAAAATACAGCGTAAAAGCAGTCCCAGAATAATTTGGTGATGTTCTGGTGAAGACTTCCGGAGGTGGAAATTGAGAACTTCTGAATGTAGTTACAGATACAGAACTAACTGTAAAGCTGGTAAAAACTGTTCCTTTTACGGAACCCTACACTGCGCGTGGCCCGACACGCACTTGGCCGGTTTTTTTAATTATTTTACATTTGGTCCGTGTTTATTTATTGATATTAGGCAAATCAACGACACGCAGATAAAAGTAATTAATTAACACAACAAGATAGTGTTGAGTAATACAGCTTACGATGTCGAATCACATATCTGCGGCGCGGGATTGGGAGCGACTTCGTATCAATCTGACGGAGTAAAATGATGCCAATTTGCCGCTCGAGTCGAAACAAGTGCTGAGTCATCGATACGGGGGGGGGTCTATGATACCGTCACTTGTTTCTTTTATTGCTTACTAGCTGTTGCCCGCGACTCCGTTCGCGTGGTAATTTTGATGTGTATTTTTCCGGGATAAAAATTGCCTATGTGCTAATCCAGATTATCTCTGTGCAAAATTTCAGCCGTTTTTGTATGACAGAGTAACAAACATCCATCCATACACACAAACTTTCGCGTTTATAATATTAGTAAGGATAGATCGCTGAGCCTGATACTTGAGAGTATTTTCTTTATGACGTAATCTATAAGTACGTATGTTTCTGAATTGCGCAATGCGTGAAGCATGACGGTTGGAATACGTCACCTGCGACTTTATTTTGGTCTACGACTTTAATGGCCAGTTTCTTAATTAAGAATTTCGGTTAACTGTCTCTTCGAATTTCTCAGAAAAGGGCGTGACAGAATTTCATTTCAAAGACCGGCCCCAGTTATAGATGTTGTTTTGGAATTGTGCATCTTATTTATAAGAACACCGTTCCTTGATACACTCCTCAGAAGCAGTTTAAATAGACTGTGGTAGGGGGAAAGACGTAACCACAGATTATTTAATCTGCCTCTGAGGACTGTTTTAGAGGAATTGTGTTTTTATAAACAACATCTTTGTATGAATAAATACTGGTCCGTTCGTTGGGAAGCTACGATGCCCCCCCCCCACTGTCATACCCACAGATACACAGACAGACAGACATAGGCGTCAACCTTATAACACCCTCGTTTCTCAAAGTCTGGTGTTAAAAATAAATGTTTTTCTAATATTTTGTTCAGTCAGACATTTTTTATAGAGGGAGAGAATGGAAAATTGAGCCAATACCTACTCTTTATCAGTTGAATTTTCTCTAGATGTAAACTAACAATGGAAAACTTGCACTAAAAATGTTTTAATAAAAGAGAATTTTTTTTTCAACTAATACTTTCATAGTATAACCTGTCGAAAAGTTAACACAGTCAGTGGTTCAAAAACGCGCCATACAAATCGGGCTCAAACGATGACGTCACAACTTGCACGTAACGCCTTACAATGTATGAATCCTTTATCAATATTTGAGTCATCTCGTAAAACAATGTTTTTATGTATTTACACCCTTATAAAAAAACGTTTAAGATTCCACGTTTTAGACTTGCAAAAGTTAATACATCCTTTATGGGGCACTGTGTACCTACGGTTCTACAATAAGATTCCTCAAGATATATTAGAGTTACCACCGACGCGGTTTAAAAAATGTATTAAGCATACTCTGTGCAGAAAAGCCTATTATAACAGTAAAGATTATTTGGAAGACAAGGATGTCTGATATTTAAATAATGTTAACAGGAATAGTGTAGTGTAACTTTAAGTTGAAAACTCTGTTAATTAAGTAAACCTGTTGTGAAAAGAATAAATGTGGAGTTTGTTTGTTAGCTTCTTCTCCGCATAATCTATTAATTGTGAAACTAACAGGGCCTAGATTCTGTTAATGCATTGTAGTAACATGACAACTGCATGAACATGGCGGTTTTCATTTCATGGCTGCTTTAAGTCTACGCGGGCACACCCATCAAACCTTCTAGGCGTCAATGGTACGAAAAAACACGTCACGTGACCCGACAGTGTACTTGTCATTATACCACAATGCACTAACAGAATCGAGGCCCAGCTTTGACGTTCATTAAGTAAACATTTTGTTTTTATAGTGAATAATAAAAGTTTTTGACTTTGACTTGGACTTTTGAAAAAACTGAAACTGAATAAGTTTTTTATTATTATAGTAACTTTATTTTCACATTTTTGTGATTCTGAAAACCCTAAAAAAATATTTATATGGTTAAATTTTTATACGTCTTCTATGGTATAAAAGCCATGTCACTCTATCTAAGTTAGACACAAGTTCCCCATTCTTTAAAATGTAAAATCAAAGTGAAGGTAGGTATCATCATCATCATCATTTGAGCGAAATTTTGAACCAATATTGAGCTATGAGTAGAATAAGTCACGATTAGTTATGAGTTGACTGGATACTCGCGATTAGTTACACTAACTTAAGCCAAATTAAGGCCAAAATTAACGCGTCGTACCACGACGCGACGTCGTATCGTAAAACGACGCCGCATCGTAGTACGACGCGACGTCGTATCGTGTTTATGTGTGGGAGCCCTTAGGCCGATATTCAGAAACGATTTTGAGCGTGAGATCAATGTGAGTCCGGGTCTTCCAAATGTCAAAATGAAAGTCTCAGGGATACTTTGTACTCACAGTTGAGTTTGAGATACCAAAAATTGAGCGCAAGCTAAACTGAGTAGTGGATTTCGGCGACTTAGCTCAGACTCAAGGTGGCTATGACCAAAAAAGTAGCGACACCTGTAGGCAATTCGAGAAATCTAACTAACCTGCGGTGAAGTAACCTTTTTTTATTCACAATTTGACATTTGAGAATTCTAACTAACGTGTGGTGAAGTAACCTTTTTTTTATTCACAATTTGACATTTCACATGCTCATTTTCCTTCAAAAAGTTAAATTGTGTTTTTAAAGTAATGAGAAGTCAAAATAAAGTATAACCGCGCGTAAAAAGTTTCGTCATTTGTTGCCATCTCAGTCGATATATTGTCTGTGAATACAAAATTCTTGAGTCTGTTGAGATTGCTCAACCGATGCTCAGCTTAGTTCACGTTAAGTGTAGCTCAACGCTGTGTTTCTGAATATCGGCCTTAGATCGTCGATCCTGTGAGCTGATGGGCGCCCTAATAATGCTGCGTTTGTCAATATTTCGCAAAGAGATTTAAATCACAAACCACTGTTTTACATTGAGTACCTACCTATTCTATTCCACCTGGGCCTCGATTCTGTTAATGCATTGTAGTAACATGACAACTGCATGAACATGGCGGTTTTCATTTCATGGCTGCTTTAAGTCTACGCGGGCACACCCATCAAACCTTCTAGGCGTCAATGGTACGAAAAAACACGTCACGTGACCCGACAGTGTACCTGTCATTATACTACAATGCACTAACAGAATCGAGGCCCTGGTCAGAGTTTGAGCGAGCACAAGCTGCGTCGACGGAAGACGGCGCTGGTGAGGAAGAATAATAGAATAGTGTACTTAATACAACCGCGAAAACGTTTCAAGGGACGAAATTTTGAAATGGGATAGACCATGACCTTGATTAAGGGTCAGGACGCTTAATATAGATTAGACTAGAAAACTAACTTTGGCCTTCGCATCTACGTAATGAGATGATTTATACAGCGTCCACTGTCCAGTGGCACCTTCACTCGCACTAGAAAATTATTTATTTGCACAATATGGTAACTTGTATAAAGGCGACCTTATTACTAATGAGTATTTGCTTCCCTATGCTTGGAAGGTGGAGTGCCAGGAAAGGGTTATTGCGAAAAATTGTATAGACCATAATAATATAATAAAAATCACAGTTATAGTATAATTCTCAATATACCAAACATCAACGTAAATACCTTGAATACACACACTTTCTAATATATAAAAATTACAGTGTTCGTTTTTGATCTCCTCCGAAACGGCTTCACCAATTTTTATGATTTTTTTGTATATATTCGGTAGGTTTGAGAATAGGTCGTAGGCTAATTAATATGATAAAAGAACGTTTGCCGGGTCAGCTAGTTTTAAATAAATAATAAATTGTTTATTTCATTAATGTAACTTAGTATATTTTACACACATTTACACACACATTTTAACACTTTATTGTACACACCAGAAAACAAAATACATTAAAAGGTTTACACGTCTAAGTTTTGCCGTATACAATTGGTGGTCTTATTGCTAAAAGCGATCTCTTCCAGACAACCTTACATAATTAATAATTAAGCTATAGATTTTTTTTATTTCAAAAGTGACCGATTGGCATCATCATATGCCCACCGCGGCTCACTGCTGGGTATAACCCTTTCCCCCAAATGTTATTTCTCACGGTCCCTTGCCATCCGCATACATGTACCTTCCGCCGACTAGCGACTCAACGATATCGTTCGACTATTGGGTTGCTGGCCAGCTCACTGACCGGCGTGCTGCTCCCACATTACGCGCACCAAATCCAGAACGATTCCAATCGTCTAACCGTCAAACTACTAATTGGCATCGCAAACGTCAGGACTCCGACAGGATTTGGTGCGCATAACTAAGCCCCTGTTCTCAGTCGGATAGTCATCATCATCATCAGTCATTTGACGCCCACTGCAGGACATAGGCCTCCTTCGTGGTTTTCATAACCATGAGGGGTTTTGCCATAATCACCACGCTTGGCAGGCGGGTTGGCGATCGCAGTATGCGGTTGGAATCTCAGGAAGACGCTGCTGCCCGTCTCCTGGTAATTGATTTCCTTAGTCGCCTTCTACGACATCCACGGAAGGAAATGGAGTGACGCTACTCTTAATCCGGCGCCACACGGACAGTCATGTTCCCCATTGAATCTTGCATCTCTGCTACGACTACTGTGATACGGACAAAATCATATCATTGCAGGTCATTTGCCTTCGCTGGCGTTTGGCAGTGACAGTGAAACCACTTGGCGTTGCCCTCCGTCTATCTAGTTGAGATATCCGCGTACCAGACACGCTGCGTGCGAGCTAATTTTAATTCAGCACCTTATTACTCCTATTAGAATCTATTATCGATCGTCGGTAGGTAGGTTTTGTGCATACATCTACAGAATGGGTTGAGTCAGTATATTATCAAAGATGTTACGGTGTTTGAATAAGTCTATTCTGGTACACAATACCTACCTATAAGCCTTTTAAATACAAGAAGAAGAAGAAGAAGAACATTTATTTCAACAACAGAAACACACACATACATTAACAAGTTACAACATAAAATAATAGGGGTTAAAGTATGAAATTGCCGTTTTATTGCAATAGGTTCTTTGAATTGACATAGAATCTTCATGGTTTGAGGTTTTCGAATGAAACTTTTTTCAAATGGTTTCTATGATGTTCTTTTTTTAAAAAATGTGAAACATTTGAATATCGACTTTCAATTGTTTTTGTTATTCAATTTAGACAAGAAAGATGGATACTGCGAAAATTCGAGTGATTTTTGAAAACGAGTTCCGACGCGGAACTAACGCGGCAGAAACAGCCCGCAATATCAATGCTGCGTTTGGAGAAGGGTCTACTAATGAACGCACCGTGCGATTTTGGTTTAAACGCTTTCGTGATGGAAATTTCGACTTAAACAACGAGCCACGAGGAAGACCGCCCATACAGGTGAATAACGATGAATTAAGAGAGATAGTGGAAGCCGACCCTAGTCAAACTACCCAGGAATTAGCGGCATGGTTTAACGTTACCTTACCCACAATATTGACTCACTTGCGTCAAATCAATAAAATAAAAAATACGAAAAATGGGTGCCTCATAATCACTCGAATTTTTGCAGTATCCATCTTTCTTGTCTAAATTGAAAAACAAAAACAATTGAAAGTCGATATTCAAATGTTTCACATTTTTTAAAAAAAGAACATCATAGAAACCATTTGAAAAAAGTTTCATTCGAATACCTCAAACCATGAAGATTCTATGTCAATTCAATGAACCTATTGCAATAAAACGGCAATTTCATACTTTAACCCCTAATATTAAATTACAATATAAAAGGTAGAAAAAGAAAGAAAACAATAAAACACTTTTTCACTTCTCATGCTCTAAAAGTTCGTCTTTATGTCGTGCGTAGGCGACATAAAGTCGCTTTTTATGCTCTAGAGCATAAAGTAAAATCTTCGTCGAAGACCAAGGCAATCGCTGCAACAGCCACACGAACATCTTTAACTTCATACAACAACCTCTTTATTTTATTTCGTTTCGTTCGTATTCTAAGACCAAGGCAAAGATATCAACAGCCAAAGTACACAATAAAACTTCATGAAATAAACTTATAATTTGTATTTCGTCTCATTTATTATTTTTTATATTTGTTTATTTTTCAATTTAGTAGATCAGTATAGTATTTAAGCCATAACAACAACTTATCATAGTTATAAAAAGAAAATGTTTTTATAACTGAGCAGTATGTAACGACCTTAAGTCAGGTGTCACGTCCCTACAGAAAAAAAAAAGAAAAAAAAGTTAATTGGCGGGAACCATAATTATTTTTTCATTGTAATATTTGTGTTACAACTTAAAATTGTTTTTTGATTAACGATAAATAATGTCGTCAATCGAAGTGAAAAGTAGAGTGTACAACTCGTCCATAAAACCCATTTTACACTCGACTTTATATCTATCCTCGCTCGCAAGCTCGCTCGGATGGATAAACGTCTCGAGTAAAATGGTGCGTTCTATGCACTTGTTGTACAATCTACTATTTCACACCTCCTGCTCGACAATGCCTTATTACGTACCGTCAAATATCATCGTAAAGCATGGCCTTGTCTCTCGAGGGCAATAATAATGAAGAATTTCCCTAGGGAATAAAGTGATTTGAATTTAGAATGTCAAAATTCGCATGAAAACTATGGAGAAGCCCCGCATTGCAATTCGAAATTCGAATTGTTGTTCGAAACTCACCTCTTTTTTTTCTTTTTTTTCTGAAATACTGTGTCCTGTGACCGCGCGAAACACCAACAAAAAAAAGAAAAAAAGGCGCGAATTGCAAATACGAATTTAAAAGTTATATTCAATTTAAGTTGCTAAGCCGTAAAAGAGTGTGGACTTTATATTTAATTTCAGGTTTTAATACATATTTTCAACTTATGCAGCCCTGTCTTTTTATTGTCTCCCAGATGGTGTGAAAAGTAGAGTATTCACCTCTGGAATAAAACATGTCTTAGTCTCGGGCGGTATGAACCCCTCGCTTCACTCAGGACTCTACATAACTCCCTCGCTTCGCTCAGGAGTTAAAATTTAACTCCCTCGCTGCGCTCGCGAGTTAACTCGGAGTCCTTCGCTCCGCTCAGGGTTCAATATGCCGCCCATGACATAATACATGGTTTTATTCCCTTAGTACATAATCTACTATATATTAACGTAAGTTGCGGTATGTCCCTGTGTCTGGAAAAGGCAGCTGGCTCAGCATTGTGCTGAGGGTATTCACCCAAAGCGCTGATTTTCAGCCAGTGCCTGTCCGTCTCACAAATATATAGGTAATAGGTTGCGGTGCAGTGCATAACAATAATAACATAGTTAAATAAATGAATGAATAGATGATTAAATAAATAAGAAAATGAATAAAATTACATAAAATACAAATAAATACACTAGATATTTGAAGTAGTGTCTGGATTAGATTTTTAGATGGTTACTTGCCCAGCACCTATGGAATTCCTCTCAGCTTTGTCGATATTATGCCTGAGCGTAGACTTGTTATAACCTTGAAAACTGAACTAACTGTACGTATTTCTGACATATACGTATTTATGATAATAGTAGTACTTGCTGAGTATTATGTTGGCATTGAAGATGAGCACTGTAACTACTTTAACTGACCATTCATTACTTAGTTGCTGCATATACGCATGCCATTTTCGGGTGCTTTTTATCTTGTCCTTCGCTAATACATCCCCTAATTGTTCGATGTATGTCCCCCTGGGACTTCCCTTACCAGCTTTACCACCCAAATTAGCTCGATCTATTTATTTAGTCAAGCTTTCTTCCTTCCTTCTCTCCATCATCATCATCATCATCAGCCATTTGACGCCCACTGCAGGACATAGGCCTCCTTCGTGGTTTTCTTAACCATGAGGGGTTTTGCCATAATCGCCACGCTTGGCAGGCGGGTTGGCGATCACAGTATGCCATTGGAATCTCAAGAAGACGCTGCTGCTCCTCTCCATATTACGTCGAAATCATCCCAATGCTCCTAATAGACACATTCTAGGGTTTTTCATCACCAAAATGTTGAAATAATCTTATGTATCTATTAAACCTATATTTTTTTCATTGATCGGTAGTAACGATGCTATTCACAGAATAGAAAAAAATGGTATGTTCTGTGATACTACTGATCTGTGCTTGATTAGTTTTAATAGAACTTACTACTTACATTATCACCATGATTATAACCATCGATTCAGTTATTCGCTGGAAGGCCAAATAACTGGAAGTGACCCTATATTGTAAGTTGGGTGTGACAAGGGATACCATAAAAAAAGATAGGGATTACGACTGTTTGATGTGGATTGATGACTTACAGTAGTAGGTAAGTGGACTCCTATTACTTGAGAGTCATATTAGTGACTAAATAAAATGAAACGAAATAAGTAAGTAATTTGTTTATTTCCTTCTCACAGAGGTATCAGAATATAGTTAGTACTTACTGGGTACTGGTACTTTATATAAATAGGTACTACATGTCCAAATTCTCCCTTTGCAGGAGTAAACACATTTTTTGCGAACTATCGCGAAGTATGTAAAAGGACATAACAGTTAATGTAAAAAGGCGATCTTAACTCACCTATATTATCGTATAGTACTATAGTTCAGTTTCTTGAAACAGTCCAATTTAAGTGTGTTTTACAAAAACATTACCTAAAAACTGCGCAATTTCTGAAACACTTCAATTTGAGTTCGAGTTTTTGTTGTTTTGTTCTATGTATTTTTCCTCGCTGGTAAGTAAATAAACACACAATAAGAAAAAAACCGACCAAGTGCGAGTCGGACTCGTGCACGAAGGGTCCCGTACCAGTATCTGTATAACATTAGACAAAAATCTAATTTGAGAACAGCGCCATCTATACGCATAAAAAAAAAAGGGTTTAACATTGACATTTACAAGGCATCGGCGCTGTGACGATTACATAGATGACCCCTTGATGGCGAGCGCTGTCTTTAGACAACGTTTGTTGTGTGGGAGCCCCCCTTAAATATTTATTTTATTCTGTTTTTTTTCTGAAAATTTCAACTACCTAGCTATCACGGTTCATGAGATACCTCCTGGTGACAGTCTTAGTGATAGCGTCCCGTTTGGCACCCTTCGGATATGGAAAGCTACAAACAACAACTACATAAAAAATAAAATAGTACAACAAAAACGAAAGTTGATGTAAATGACAAACTTTTTTTGAGGTAACCTTGCATAAAAACATTGCTTTTACGTTTTATGTCAATCTAATTACAAACCACTGTACCTCTGCGTCTATTATTCCATTGGCCACTTGTTGATTACCCAGTAGCTGTGCGGTGGAGGTCAGAGGCATGACACGCCTAATTTGGAGCAAATTTGATTGAGGATCGGACCGGATACAGTTGAGTTGAATGATTTTTAGGATTCCGTAGCCAACCGTTCCTGTCCAAGGGTTCCCCCTTATAGTTTCGCCATATCTGTCCGTCTGTCTGTCTAACCGCGGCTTAGCACATAGACGACAATCACTAGAAAGCTGAAATTTGGCATATATATACATATATGTATACATATATAATTATATTAACCACGCCGACAAAACAGTAGGATAAGATCTTTATTTTTGTGTGGTACTTAAATTAGGGATGCAATTTTTTTTCTCGCCTCCATTATAGTGTGGGATATGTTTGGATTGGTCGTTTAAGAATATTGTGAGTGTAGTAAACCATGTTTCGATTTAGGGATCCGTTAGCAAAATATTAAGCTGTAAAGCGCAAATTTAGTTAGAGTAGGGCGTCCCTCCCCCCTCTCCTGGACGGTCAATTGTAGAAACGTGAAAAAATTCAGAACAGTAGCACATATAATGAACTTAAAAGGAAAACTATCACGGCTAAGTAAGCTATACAAGTTAATGAGTAATAGGCGACCAACTTATAAAAGAAAAACTTCGTAAATTGTTGTCCGGTCCGATCGTATTTTGTTTCTGCAAGCCCACTGTTTCAGTTAATTTTTGGACGTTTGATTTAGAATAGAATAATTATTGGGCAAAATTAGTAGTACATAGCTTGTACAAGAAACCATCCTTTGGTGACATGCACATGTTTCATAAAATACAGCGTAAAAGCAGTCCCAGAATAATTTGGTGATGTTCTGGTGAAGACTTCCGGAGGTGGAAATTGAGAACTTCTGAATGTAGTTACAGATACAGAACTAACTGTAAAGCTGGTAAAAACTGTTCCTTTTACGGAACCCTACACTGCGCGTGGCCCGACACGCACTTGGCCGGTTTTTTTAATTATTTTACATTTGGTCCGTGTTTATTTATTGATATTAGGCAAATCAACGACACGCAGATAAAAGTAATTAATTAACACAACAAAATAGTGTTGAGTAATACAGCTTACGATGTCGAATCACATATCTGCGGCGCGGGATTGGGAGCGACTTCGTATCAATCTGACGGAGTAAAATGATGCCAATTTGCCGCTCGAGTCGAAACAAGTGCTGAGTCATCGATACGGGGGGGGAGGGTCTATGATACCGTCACTTGTTTCTTTTATTGCTTACTAGCTGTTGCCCGCGACTCCGTTCGCGTGGTAATTTTGATGTGTATTTTTTCGGGATTAAAAATTGCCTATGTGCTAATCCAGACTATCTCTGTGCATAATTTCAGCCGTTTTTGTATGACAGAGTAACAAACATCCATCCATACACACAAACTTTCGCGTTTATAATATTAGTAAGGATAGATCGCTGAGCCTGATACTTGAGAGTATTTTCTTTATGACGTAATCTATAAGTAAGTACGTATGTTTCTGAATTGCGCAATGCGTGAAGCATGACGGTTGGAATACGTCACCTGCGACTTTATTTTGGTCTACGACTTTAATGGCCAGTTTCTTAATTAAGAATTTCGGTTAACTGTCTCTTCGAATTTCTCAGAAAAGGGCGTGACAGAATTTCATTTCAAAGACCGGCCCCAGTTATAGATGTGGTTTTGGAATTGTGCATCTTATTTATAAGAACACCGTTCCTTGATACACTCCTCAGAAGCAGTTTAAATAGACTGTGGTAGGGGGAAAGACGTAACCACAGATTATTTAATCTGCCTCTGAGGACTGTTTTAGAGGAATTGTGTTTTTATAAACAACACCTTTGTATGAATAAATACTGGTCCGTTCGTTGGGAAGCTACGATGCCCCCCCCACTGTCATACCCACAGATACACGGACAGACAGACACACACTGTTTTAAATCACTTAAAAAATTTCCCGATGCTGTTTTCCACATTAATCGATCAAGTAATGCATTTGAAATGTAAGAGTAGAACACCCACGTGTCAATTTCTATTACTTTATTTTAAAAAAAATTAATAATATTTCGTGACCTTGGCTTAGAAAATTGTTTAATTAATTATTGTAGGCGTAACGGATCAAGATGTTATTCTTTTATTAATAAGGTTTGATAAATGATTTTACAGCGCATATTTTCCAATTTTAAATTTTTGGAAATCACCTCGGGATATCGAGTAATTAACTTTTTTTCAGATTTTGGTTTTTATTTTTTTTCTTTAAAATACCTCAAAAGTGCGATCTGTAACTAGCACAGATAAATTGCTCTTAATTCGGTTTATCACTGATAAAAAGATCACGTTGCTCCATCGCGGCCTTTGGGAGTTACGTACAAAGGTCAACTGACACATTTTAGGGTTGTCTCTAAAGGTCAAATAAATATAATGTTTATTTTTTGTCTCTAATAAAAAACTATACGGGGTATATATACAAAAGGTTTAAATAATTCAGGGGTGGACTTACTGCCGTACTCACAGTCGTCAATTAAACTTAATGTTCATTAAGTGTCGTGCTATCTCTTTCATATTTCATTGAAATGAAAGAGATGACATGATACTTAATTGACATTAAATCTTAATTGACGACTCTGTGTACGGCAGTCAGACCATGATTTTGAGTAACTTTCCCAAAGAAACCAAGTGTCGGAAATGAATTTTTTTTCGACTGTCTATAAAAAATTGGTAGCTGACTTTTAGTATTTGTATGAAGAGTCGATTTTTTTTGTAATTATCTGCATAAGGTTACACTAACAAATGTTTTACACTAAAAATAAAATATTTTACAAATAAAACTTAAAAGCTAGGTATTTTATTTACAGGAACGATAAATATTTTACACGAGAAATAGTAAAATAGATTTAAAATAAATTTTCCGGTCTAATATACCTCAATCGCTCAAGACAAAATTATACCAGTGTGTTACCAGTGATGACTTATGGCACTGAAACGTGGTCTCTCACTATGGGCCTCATAAGAAGGCTCAAGGTCACGCAACGAGCTATGGAAAGGGCTATTCGGAATTTCTCCACGAGATCGAATCAGAAATGATGAGATCCGTAGACGAACGAAAGTCGTCGACATAGCCCAGCGGATTAGTAAGTTGAAGTGGCAGTGGGTGGGGCACATAGCACGCAGAACTGATGGCCGATGGGGCCGAAAAGTTCTCGAATGGAGACCACATATCGGCAAGCGCAGCGTAGGACGACCAGCCACAAGATGGACAGATGACCTCATCCAAGTGGCAGGAAGGTGCTGGATGCAGGCCGCTTCCAACCGGTCTTTTTGGAAATCCATGGAGGAGGCCTATTTCCAACAGTGGACCTCTTGTGGCTGAATGATGATGATGAAATTTTCCGAAAAATAGTGAACCTACTACTAAAATTAAAAAGTGAAAAATAAACTTAAAAGACTTTTGAATATGTTGCCAATTAATAACAATTATGTCATTATAATATACAGGAAATTGGAAACCAACTAACGAAAAGTTACTTCAAAATATATTATAGACGTTTTCGCATGTTAGATTGCTTTCAAATTTTCTGGATTTTATGGCTCGTATGAATAATTTTCAGTTTCTAGTACCAGAGGGCAGTCATCAAAATTGGATGAATCTTCTTCATCGTCTAACGATGAAGATTCATCTATTGATGGATCTTCGCCATCTTCTGCTGTGAATTGCAAGTTTTCTACAATAATCGGCTTCAGAAGTCCACGAACAGTTTCTGGCAGACAACAGTTTGTTCAAGAAAACAGCATGCTTGTCTCTGAACCTCTTTTTGTTCCGATTGCAACTTTTATAAAACCTAGTGGCTTTTCTAAGAAATGTGTAAACAACGTTGCTTATAAGTCTATCTTTTTCGCTAGATGAGAGATCTTTAAGTCACTCGCCCATTTCTCTGAAAAGTACGGTCATCAAATCCGATGGTGTTAGGTCGTCAGGAGACCCAGTCTTTTTATATTTTTTGCTCTCTGCGTAAAAACATTCAAAAATATGTAGTCCCGAATAAACTCCTTGCATACTTGCGGTTACTTCTGGAGTCTGATAAGAAGTACCGGCTATGGGGTGATCCATAGCATCGCTTGCCACTCGTGTACCAACATGAGGGTTGGCGCCCTCATGCCCTCCTTGTCCTAAGTCCTCCGGTCGGGGCCCGGATGGACATCCCTCAGCAGGTTTGGTAAGGCCCTGCTGAGGCGAAGTGGCGCCATGGGTCTGTAACGGCTCCATTTTGCCTCACCCCCGTTTCTCAAGTTAACATGTATAAACATAGGGTTTTAGCATAGGTAAGCTTGACGAGGGTGGACCCCTTCCTACGCTACATGTTAACCATAACTGAACTAAAACTAAGTACTTACTTAAAGTAAATACTTAAACAAAACCAAGCAATCTACTTCAGGTAACAAAACTAAAATTGTTTTAAGCATGTAAATGTTAGTCTATATAATGTGAGAAAGAAGCTATTTAGAAGATATTTTAAGTGTATGTCTAAATAATATATAGTTTTGCAACTAATCAAAAAATAAAAAAAAATAAAGTATATATAGATTTTGACTAAATTAAAAGGTCAAGTTGAGTGACACCCCTAACACAAAATTTTGAAATTCAATAACTCATAAACGCCGCGTAAGTGCAACGTGATTTTTTTATCAGTGATAAACCTAATTAAGAGCAATTTAACTGTGCTAGTTACAGATCGCACTTTTGAGGTATTTTAAAGAAAAAAAATAAAAACCAAAATCTGAAAAAAAGTTAATTACTCGATATCCCGAGGTGATTTCCAAAAATTTAAAATTGGAAAATATGCGCTGTAAAATCATTTATCAAACCTTATTAATAAAAGAATGACATCTTGTACCGTTACTCCTACAAAAATTAATTAAACAACTTTCTAAGCCAAGGTCACGAAATATTATTAATTTTTTTTAAAATAAAGTAATAGGAATTGACACGTGGGTGTTCTACTCTTACATTTCAAACGCATTCCTTGATCGATTAATGTGGAAAACAACATCGGGAAATTTTTTAAGTGATTTAAAACACTGTGAGACATAGGCGTCAAAATTATAACACCCTCGTTTCTCAAAGTCTGGTGTTAAAAATAAATGTTTTTCTAATATTTTGTTCAGTCAGACATTTTTTATAGAGGGAGAGAATGGAAAATTGAGCCAATACCTAGTCTTTATCAGTTGAATTTTCTCTAGATGTAAACTAACAATGGAAAACTTGCACTAAAAATGTTTTAATAAAAGAGATTTTTTTTTAACTAATACTTTCATAGTATAACCTGTCGAAAAGTTAACACAGTCACGTGGTTCAAAAACGCGCCATACAAATCGGGCTCAAACGATGACGTCACAACTTGCACGTAACGCCTTACAATGTATGAATCCTTTATCAATATTTGAGTCATCTCGTAAAACAATGTTTTTATGTATTTACACCCTTATAAAAAAACGTTTAAAATTCCACGTTTTAGACTTGCAAAAGTAAATACGGTACATCCTTTATGGGGCACTGCGTACCTACGGTTCTACAATAAGATTCCTCAAGATATATTAGAGTTACCACCGACGCGGTTTAAAAAATGTATTAAGCATACTCGCTGTGCAAAAAAGCCTATTATAACAGTAAGGATTATTTGGAAGACAAGGATGTCTGGTATTACTTAACGTAACTTAACATTATTTATGTTAACAGGAATAGTGTAAGTGTAACTTTAAGTTGAAAACTCTGTTAATTAAGTAAACCTGTTGTGAAAAGAATAAATGTGGAGTTTGTTTGTTAGCTTCTTCTCCGCATAATCTATTAATTGTGAAACTAACAGCTTTGACGTAGTGAATAATAAAAATTTTTGACTTTGACTTGGACTTTTGAAAAAACTGAAACTGAATAAGTTTTTTATTATTATAGTAACTTTATTTTCACATTTTTGTGATTCTGAAAACCCTAAAAAAATATTTATATGGTTAAATTTTTATACGTCTTCTATGGTATAAAAGCCATGTCACTCTATCTAAGTTAGACACAAGTTCCCCATTCTTTAAAATGTAAAATCAAAGTGAAGGTAGGTATCATCATCATCATCATCAGCCATTTGACGCCCACTGCAGGACATAGGCCTCCCTCATGGTTTTCCTAGCTTCCCGGTTTTGTACCACCTGGTAGGAATGAAGGTAGGTTAATATAATTCAGCGTTTCTTTGAGTGTAAATTTTTTTTTACATTAAATACATTCGTTATTTTATATATATGTAATAATGAATGTAGGGAAAAGATGAAGGAAATTAATATAGAAAACAAGGATGGATTTGTCTTTAATCAGTGAGATGAATACGTGACCTGGCTAGGCCAAGCAAATAACTAAGAAGACAAATATTTGCATGGTACATAGCTATATGTATTGTATTTTTATATGGGATTCGGATATGTCGGGTTTGTAGGCAAGTAAGTATTTATACAAGTCAAAATGGAGCCAACCAAGTCGCGGGTTTCCTCACGATGCTTTCCTTCACGGTTAGCATGTGGCATTGCTACTACAAATTCGCAGATGTACGTCACTTTGAAAATAAACATAGTCATAGGTACATGACTACACTGGGAATCGAACCTGGGTCTCCCGCTTCCGAGTCCATTATTCTACTACTGGGCTTCCACCGCTTATCGCTTTAATGGGCCGACTAAGCTGTCAGGACGGTATAGGTGCTCGGCAAGCCTACTTCACCAAAACTACAATGTCCCAGGCACTGCAGCGTCCGAGTGGTCCCTTCACCCATCTAGTGTGAGTGAAGGTGCCACTGGACGCTGTATAAATCAACACATTACGCAGATGCAAAGGCTAAGTAGGTATTTATTAGTAGTTATGTAAGTATTAATATTACATAATACATTTAATAACTTACATTGGCAGCCTCCCGGCTGTCTATCCGCCACTGAAGGCCGTAAGCCTTCTCTCAGAGAGAGATTGTGGGCCTGTATTATTTATGGCTTGTATTAGTGGCATAGCAGATATTATGCCTCACTATCTCTTCCTCAGAGTCTTATTATAAAAACACGCTTCTTTAAATCATTCTTCGAAGGGGCCGTTCAAGTATTACGTAAGCAGATTTATTCCATTTATTAACCCCCCCTCCCCCCTCGTCAGCAAAAGTAAGCGAAGCTCTTATTCCCCCTTCCCATGCTTACGTAAACATTGGTATATGTATTTTTCTTTTAATGTATTCAAATCGTCAATCGTACCGAAACGAAACAGTACATTGGCGAAACGGTAATTCCCCTACTCATTTCTAAACGTATCCATTATTTTTGGGAATCCCTGAAAATGCGTTTCGTTTTCAAATACAGACAAATAGGGTTGCCATAGTGTCAAAGCAAAATCGACAAAATTTTGAAATTTTGTATTATAAAAGTAAATACCTACTGCTGACGTAATCACTATCCAGGCCCCCTCCACCCTCCATGTCATCAAAAATAAGCAAATACCCCCCACCCCCTCTAGCGCCTACATGATACCTAAATGGCCCCAAATGCAGTATAAGTGCGACGGACTATTTGAAAAGTTTTTTGGCGGAATCGTGTATTATAAATAACACCGTTATGCTTTATTATTTCAACGATTTTATTGCTTGGGTTGTTTACCTCGAAGAAACTGTCAGGTGGATCAGAGTATAGGGGGCCAGAGTCGTACGTTTCCGCTAAATCAAATAAAACGAGGTGTCTTCGAGCAAAGTTATTTCTTTCAGGCTCTTTGCAAGTAAATATAGTAAAGGCGCTTATTATTTTATCTTCTTATGTTAGAAATAAAGTATTTACGAAATTCCTTCATGGAATAAGGAGCTTAACTTGTTACCAAGTTGTCGACTTTATTTGTTTACTTATTAATTTGTCTAAGGCACTGTAGGTTAAAATATGGAAAACAAATTGTAATGTTATTATTACTATTTATTTATAAGAAAACGTAGTAATAAAAAACATGCCAAGTGAGTGTCGGGCCACGCGCAGTGTAGGGTTCCTTAGAAGAAAGGGTTTTTTACCTGGAGTTTTTTTTTAAAGAACTAACAACTTTATCAAAGTAATTTTCAATGGAATTTGTTCGAAGTTTTCCTTTAATAAGTTGGTCGTCTATTACTCGCTAACTTGTAAAGCCTACTTAGCCGTGATAGTTTTCCTATTAAGTTCATTATACCTGGCCACCCAGAAACTGTTGAGAAAAAGTACCTTAATGCAGCGGCCAGCAAAAGAGGCATTGATGAACGAACGTGGAAATGTGGGCCGAGGCACACATAGGTACGTGAGTCCATCAATGCCTAGTTGTGGCCAAGGCTTGTATAATATGATTCTCAAATAATGCGCGGAAATTAAAACTAAGTAGTACTAAGGCAGAACTTTTTAAATGAAAATTTTTTTTTCGATTTTGGCGGTAACAAGTTTTCTATTACGGCTCTTGCCGCCTCTTAAATTTCAGGTGGCGTTAACATAAGTTCATCGCAGTCATTTTCATCACTTGAACTCGTTCTGTTAAATTCAATCAGACGAACCACGAACGAACAACAATAATTTGTGCCGCGTTAAAGTGTTCTTTTTTTTCAATAGGTATATCTAGCTTTCTATCGCAAGCCAGTTCGAAATTTAAATAAAACCTCTGATAAGCTACCTCTTGTCACTGTTCGGAGTAAAAGATCGTTCCATTTTTAAATAACACGACAGATATGAGTTTAGTATGTAATTTTATCTACTCTGATACTATAATACAAAGATTATAAAACTGAAAACAAAACTCTTATGACAAACATTACGCATAGGCCAAAAATAAAAAATAAAAGTTTTATTACGATACAGGTCTTGTATGGACACCTGTATCATAATATAACTTTTTAATCATAACGATACACCTATACAACCTCCAGTTGGACCAAGAAGGTTGAACCTCTACTTAAAAAAAAAAAGGTTTCAATGAACGAGTCGCGGCGACGCAACATGCATGCGCAATCGATGTTTGCGTCAAACTTTTCAATATTTTAACAAAGTCTGGTTCTGTTTCTAAAATAAATTAGTTAACAGTATTGAAAATAACAGAAATCAGGTCAACATTAACATACGGTCTCCGAGTACCTCCAATAACGCTTCCTGTCCTGTTCAATTTCATAATTGCAATATTCAGAACATCAATAATTATTACAAGTAAAAATAAATTTGTTGATATTCAGCATTTTATCTGCAATATTATTTTATGTATTACAGTATGAGAGTAGATAAAGCAGTGTACATAACTTGGTCTTATAACACTCGTGTGATACTATAATAAAACTCGCCTACGGCTCGTTTTTTTTAAAACACACTCGTGTTATAAGAACCCTTATTATGCAACAGTATCATAAACTACTTAAAAAAAACATAAAAAAAAATATTTGGCCACACGACAGTTATTTATGAATTTTCATAGAACTTTTTCCGGCCGCTGCCCGCGTGTAAGTGGCCAGTACAGCAATTTCGATTTATCTCGAAGAGGGTTGTCGAAATAATGCTCAAATTTCCAAGCATGTCTGAGAAAAAAAGACTGGCCAGTTATAATAACTAACTTATAATCTAACTTTGGAGGATGAACAAAAAAGTGGTCGCCCTTTGATAGCCGTTACGGAAGAAAACGTACTAGCAGTGAAAAATTTAATACAAGACAATAGGCGAGTTAAGTATCAGGAGATTTAGCATGTACTGTAGAATGGATCAGGAAGCCTTCACGGGATTCTTCACGTGCATCTTCGCGTGAGGAGGATAGTTACATGCCGGGCACAACCACATCGACGCTCAGAAGCAGTACCGGGTAGAATGGTGCCGTTATATGATAAACAAATTTGAAGCAGGCTCGTCTAGGCGTGTTTACGACATCATTACAGGTGACGAGTCCTGAATTTATTAATACGATCCAGAAACAAAGCGCCAGTTGACGGTTTTGGTGTTTCAAAACGAATCAACGCCTATCAAAGACAAGAGATCTAGAAGCGGGGGATGATTTTCATCGCGAGCTTTTCCAATTTGACTGGCTATTTACTATTAATTCTTTTACGGAACCAAAGAAGCATCAATGCCGAAAGGTATACTACCAAATGCTTGGCAGAAGTTTTCTCTGTTGTGAGGAACAAGCGACCAAACATAAGGATCCGCATGGTACTGCCCCACCACGACAACGCGCCCGCGCACACCGCGCGGAAAACGATTAACTTTCTGGACAGCACGTCAAACTCCTGCGTCACCCTCCTTACAGCCCTGACCTAGCGCCGTGTGACTATTCCCGAAAAAAAATCTGCTCAAAGAGTTACAATTTTCGTCGCCGGAAGATTCGTTGAGAGCGTTCTGCAAACAGTCTGCCGAGGTGTCTGTGGCGGGCTGGAAAAAGTGTTGCGAAAAATGGTTCAGACGCATGAAACTTTAGATAGAGGCTGGTGGAGAGTACTTAAAAAAAAATATTTAGATACAGAACACTTTATTTTATTTTCGCTTTCTGGTATCCCAGGTATTAAACAGCTGGTATTTCGGTGTGGCTCTTGTAGGTTATTGACTTACTTTCGCAAACACTTACTGGAATTTTGGTCGGAAGAGTCCGGCCAGGTTAAGCAATTGATAAAAACCGCTTATTGTATCGCAATTTCACAGGAAACACTTTCTGAAACACTCTGTACAATGATAAGGAAGCAATGGCTGGTTTTACGCTGTACAACCGTAATTGCGCGACATCGTTGGAGTAGTATTCATAGTAGTATTCATGGAAAATAAATAAATATAGTAACGTAATGTAAATTCTTTACAAAATAAATGACTGATTTCAACTAGACCAGTTTTGTACGATATAGGTTTTTCATAAACAACTGAACAGTTGTCCTTTCAGTAAGAAAATAAGATAATAAGAAAATAAGAGAAAACAGCTCGATTATTAAACGTAGAGGGGTTCGGCAAGAGTTCCATTGTTCAGTTTTTCTAGAATAAAAGTTGTCGATATAAACGAGTCTCTATGTACGAGGAGAAAGGCCCATTATGAAGCAACCCGTAGTTATTCGCATGACCCTCTAAGAGAAAAACACACAATAGGTACGTGCTTAGTACTTAACAATAGTTCTCCGTGAAATAACGTAGCCCTTTTTCTTACGCGCAAAACGTCGTTGTAAGGAGCTTTCTTCTAGCTATCCACTTACATAAATTGGAGAGATTAGAAAAAAAAACTAATCAAAGAAGAACTTAAAATACTGGCTGCATTGTATGTTTATAACAGATAAAAAGTTGAATCAAATTACTCAAATTTATTTTAAGTTTTCAAGCATGCAGTAGGAACTTATGTTAAATCCAACTAAAGATAATAATGGTAAAACTATAAAAAAACACTGAATTTTCACGGATATTTACTCGTTTATTTTTTCATTTCAGTTGAGTTTTTATTATGTTAACCTTAGAAAGTGCTCGTAGTGCTCGTGTTAACCTTAGAAAATATAAATGAATAATTATAAAGAAACAACGATCGACAGGAAGGTTTTGCCTTGAAAGGAATCTATTTGTTCGTAGATGAGTAGGTACAATCGATAGCACACCAATCTTTACATTTTATTTGGGCTCGTTACGAGTAGGTATGTAACTTTGCAAGTAAAATTTAGGATGCGCGTTTATATGATATGATAGTTTTTAGTTGTCAGTAAGTCCATTGAAAGGACGATTTAGTGTGTAGAACACAGAATATTTTTCTCTGTTCTGTGGTGTAGAATGTGGTAAAATCAGAATTCTAAATATAGATTTGTAGAATACCTTTATTGAAATTTCAACGGTAAGGTTTGGGGTACCGGGTGATGGAGGATTTTTGTGTGGTCGCATTCCTTTAATAGGTACGGTACAATATTTACAAATATGTATAGGGTTTTGGTATGTCAATATTGATTATATTATCCAGAGCTTGAACAGACAAAAGAGAAGACGGGATTCGGTAATAGTTTTTCGGTGGGAGGTAGAAAATATCCCAGTTTTAAAAAAATTAACAATCAATCAGTGATTGTGTTGCGTGGAAGTTTATTTTATTTATTTAACTAATAAGTCCGTATTTGTCCACTGCTGGACACTGGTCCTCGGCCATCCTCACCCAGCTGCTGCCAGCAATCTGCCTAAGATGGTCAGTCCAGAGAACAGTGTCCTACGCTGCGTTTGCCAGTTTGTGGTGCGTGGTCTGCGTGTGCTAGTTGTAATTACCAACCCAAAACACTAAATTTTTGAGACAGTAAAATTATAAAATTACTCCTTAACATTTTTATCATCTTTAACATTAACGGACAGCTGTCATGAAACCATAAATTTAATTTACATGATTTTTTTACAAAAAATAAGCAATGAATTTTGGCTATTTTAATTATATATTATGTTTTATAGAACAATAATTTAATGTCAATTTGACTTATGCGCTTCCGTCCGCCGTTAAATTACTATTGATTGCTAACGGAATCTTCTAAGCAACACTCCTGTGTGTAAAGGATTTAGAAATAATTAAATAAAACGTAAATAGAGTGCGGCCTCTACTCTGAAATGGAATACGATCTGAGTCAGATTGTCGGTGGCGTCTAAAAAAAACTAAGATGTGAAATAAAATCATACATTTATTTTTAGTTTTTGGCCATCTTCATCCAGCCGGTACGATATTTTCATATCTTAGTTTTCTTTCCCGGCCATCCTCGTCCAGTCGTTACCAGTAATCTGCCTTAGACCTTAGACCAGCAAGCCAATGGGTGTCTGGCGTTACGTTTTCCAGTCCGTGGTTTCGATTCGAGAACCTTTGTGCCCCATATGGTATCGGTTCTTCGGCAGACGAGACCAGTTCACTGCCACTGCAACTATCTAAATCTCTTAGGTTATGTCAAGTAACCTGAGGTCTTAGTTCTTTGGTGGATTAACTGCCCTACACTCGGTAGACAGACCAACTGGCGACGCATACGAGCAAATAATTATGGACTTAATTCCGGAATTACTAGAATTTTCATCGGAGGAGGTTTCGCTCTGATTCTGAATCGCTCTGTTTGCATTTTATCTAAATTACTTCTAATTGTGAACACTTTTAATTGGCTTAGTGTGTCTTAATTTGTCTATGTATTATAACCTTGCAATAGCTAGTCTTCCTAGAAACTAAAATAAAATAAATTCTAACATGAGTTCCGTCTCATTCACCATGATTAAGCTCTGCGAATCAGGGAGAAACTTGATCAACTCATCCGACAAAAAACTAGTAAGTCCGAAATTAAGTTAATAATGTGTATTACGAACATTCTTGTTCGAAAATAATTCTGTTCCAGAAACATGAACACGACCTTCAGTGTTGACGAAACCGAAAGTAGAGGAGTTCAAAAGTAAGTTTCGAGTACTGACATGGCTACTAAGTGATAAGTTTTTGAACTCACTTTTTAACCAACTGGAAAAAAGGATGTTCGTGATGATGAAAAGGATTTTTAAGTATGTTCAGCGATAATTCCTTACCATGTTGCCACATTTCATCGATTTTTTTGTAAGAAAACGGGTCGCTCAAAAGTGATCCGATATATAATAGGTTAAGGAACTCCATGACATCTACTAGCGCCATGAATGGAAAAAACCGGCCAAGTGCGTGTCGCGCCAAGCGCAGTGTAGGGTTTATTTGCTTTACAGTTACAGCAACAACTTAATCAACGTAATTTTCTATGGATTTTATTCGAAGTTGGTCGCCTATTACTCGTTCACTTGTAAAGTTTACTTAGCCGTGACAGTTTTCTTTTTAAGTTCATTATATTTGCTACTCTAAATTTTTTCACGCTTCTAAAATCAACGGTTTGCGCTTTAAAGCTTAATATTTCGCAAACGGAACCCTAAATAGAAAAACCGGCCAAGTGCGAGTCACAGTTGCGCGCGAGGGGTACGTACCGTTATCAATACAACATTTGAATATTTCAAGCGTCTAACTGTTGCCGTTATTAATATCGAGTCCCCTTAAATATTTATTTTATTTTAATTTAATTATTTATTTTTAAAGTGAATATACAACCAAATAATCTGTGAATATTTCAAACAGGTAGACCTGTTGCCGTTATTAATATCGAGCAAAAAACGGCAAAAAAATCACGTTTCTTGCATGGGAGCCCAACTTAAATATATATTTTATTCTAAATTTAGTGGTTGTTGTTATAGCGGCAACAGAAATACATCATTTGTGAAAATTTCAACTGTCTAGCCATCATGATTTATGAGATACAGCCTGGTTACAGACAAATAGACAGACGGACAGTGGAGTCTTAATAATGAGGTCAGTTACCCTTTGCGTACGGTACCCAAAAAATGATCTTCCTACACCCATAATATTTTTAAACCACCAACCCATCCAACGATACCCCACACTATGGTGAAGACAAAAAAAAAAAATACATGCCTGAGTTAGTTGTAGGGGGTACCCTAAAAAATATTAAGATTTTATTCTATCAATATGTCGGCGTAAATAATATTATGTAATATAATCGTCTCTGCGCTAGGCCGCGGACAGACAGACAGACGGACATGGCGAGACTATAAGGGATCCTTGTCGACTACGGAACCGTAAAAACATTGGTATCCTTTTGTTACAGATTATTTTTGCTAAAAGTGACTGACTCTCAACTAAGTTAATAGTAATTTTTAAGACCCACGGATCTCATGGATTCCCTTTAGGTCTGATTTACGGGAACCACGAGATAATCATCATACTCTTAAATTTACAACAAAGGCATCTTAAGAAGAAGAAGAAGAAGAAAGACATTTATTATACCAACAAGATACATCACAGAAACAAAATAAGCACATTATGGACACTTCAGACATTATGGACACCAACATACCGCGATAAAGAATATTATTATTATCGTCTGCGCCATCTAGTGTTAAAATGAGCAAAGTATAGTTTCTGCTTAGTGCGTCTTTTGAAGACGGTTTTTTGTCTTTATCGACTTGCAGGTCATTCGACAGTAGGGTCGCTTTCTATACCGTTCGCTCGGGTGAAACAATTACAACTTTCCCGAAGCGAATCCCTTTGGATTGTAAGATTAACCCTTCTTAATGGATCCGTGAAAAATTCAAACAAATTAATGAGTTGGGTATTCGTCCTTTATGCTTTCATCTTTTGAATTATTCCTATCTCGATCTGCCTCAAAGTTTATTGGGGAAGTTAAATTGGAAACTGTTGCTAAGCTATAAAAAGTTTTTTTGTAGTTCATTATTCAGAGTTATACATACCATAATTGTACATTTAACGAGTTAGGAAAACTAACTCATAACTATGTATGAGCATCGCATGCCATTTAAAAATATTGTTGATTATTCGGAATAATATGTTATCTTTAAAGTTTATAATATAGGTACTTTCTCTTTGTTGACACACTTTCATACTTACTATAAAAGACTGAACGCACTTTTGTTCCATGCTAAGGTGTTGGGCACATGGAAAGGACGTGGGACGAAGGCGCGAAAACGACGCGACGCGTTGTAGAGAGTTCGCGTCCTTGCCCCGTCTTATCTGTGTGGGCTATGTCCCATAGCTCCTATACATTTTGTATGAAAGTGAAAGGACGCCGCGTCTTTTCCGCGCCCTCGTACCACGTCCTTCCTTTGTGCCTCACGCCTAAAGTTACCTTACTACCTATACCACCGCGGTGCACCGTTACCGAGTCGCCCCTTAATTCAAGTAATTATCATCTTTTTTTCGTAGTGAAATGAAGCGTTTTATTAGACCTCAATTGTACTACTTACTCTTGCCAAATCTGTTACCCTAGGTCCTAAAAAGAAATATACTTACACAAAAAGATAGCAGCGGCATTTCCGTAATCCCTCGAGGCATACATACCGATTGATTCGCCAATGACAATTTCAGTCAATTTCCCTTCTGCGACACCGGTAGGGGCCTTACATCTTCAGCAATAGAGTTCATTTTTGGGTGGCGAGATGGGAAACGTTATCTGGTTTGGGAAAGCCAAAGGTTTCCTGTAAGTAGACTTCTGACCGCCTATTCCTCTTTATTTGATGGGAAGTAAGATTCGATTTATTGAAGTTAATATATATATTTTTTATTTTCTGTCACAAAGATCTTACAAATATAGTTACTTAACGATGTTTTCTTTGATGAAATAGTATGTGATAAAAATCTTATTAAGTGAAAAAAATAAAATCACAAAATGTATTTTGCAATATTTTTAATTAAGTATTTCAAATGTTTTGTTGTGCTAACGCTACTTCTCTTACTAGAATAAATGAAAATGGCTCAAGATTTATGTAGTAGGTACCGACACAGAATCCGTTTATACGATTCTTGCACAACGCCATCTATGTTTAAAACACAACGTTCGCTCGCATAAACTTAAAATAAATATTAACCCACGGGAACGCATCACCAGAATATCAAGTATGTTAAATCATTGTCTATCTGTACGCCAAGTTTCATGAAAATCCGTTCAGCCGTTATTGCGTGATTGAGTAACAAACATCCAAACAACTTCACAAACTTACACATTATAATATTAGTAGGATTAAATATTGACCTTACTGTTCTAGTAAGAAAACTAGCGTTAACATAATAAAAACACCGGACAAGTGTGAGTCGGACTTGCCCACCGAGGGTTCCGCACAAATTTTTAGGTAGGTACTTACATTTTATAAATATGTAGCTCAGGAATCGAGTCTTACAGTTTTTTCCGAGCTTTTCCTGAACTTCAAAGACTTTTCGATTCGATGATTTTTTAATGATTTAATTACAAATGCATAGTTTCAGATTTTTTTCTGTACTTGTAGTATAAGACAATATTACTTGCCAAATTTGATAGTTCTAGGTTAACGGAAAGTACTCTATAAATTGTTGTCGCAATATTTTTTGTTTACTTATAATAGTTTTTTACGGCCGTATCTTTTTTTACGTGACTTAAAAGTTTGATTTTTTCACAACTTCAAGGGACTGTCGATTTGAGTAGCTATATGGTTTTAATTTCAACTCGATAACTCCACGCGTTCCCGAGATAAAGGGTCTTCACAGACAGACAGACGGACAGACAACAAAGTGATCCTATCTATTTTCCTTTTGAGGTACGGAACCCTAAAGATCGAATAATGAAAAAAATGGATTTTCTCGATATTTTACAAGTGAAATCGTTAGCAAGTTGTATTTTACCCCCGAAAATACTTACTTACTCCCCAGAAAATATAGTTAGTAACTTAGTTACCTATTTTTCTTAGGCCTGGTAGGTATTATCTGATTTGGTGAGGTCTGATCTTGTGAACAACAAAGAGTCATCTATCTATCTATCTATATCGGTAAGAAACGTAAATTAAATATTTCAATCACATCAAAAGTGTAATCTTCATGCATTAATGTTTACCTACTTAGCCTGATAAACCTTCCTAATTAAGACTGTTTTTGCATAGGATAAACATTATAAAAAAAATATGTTAAATAAAGATCTTTAAAGAAATAAAAAAAAAACAAACGTCCACATCTAGGCACTGTCTAGATCTAAGCCTGTCTGTACCTACGTAAAAGTTTCAGCAGAAATTCCACCGAAGTAGATTTAAATCTCATTAAAAAATATTGGATTTTACTCCCAGCAACATTGCCGATTTAAAGTGGTTAAATTGTTATTATCTGACTTTTGGGATGAGTTTTGCGGCTTCAACGCTGACCCAGCCCCATTTCATTGAGCTTCAGTAATCAATGACGGATATTGGTTTTCTTAAATAGGATCGATGGGAGTCTCGGGTTGTGAGCCAAGTGCGTGTACCATTTGCGTAGACCACGCCCAGAGTAGGGTTCCGTAAAAGGAGGGGTTATTACCAGCTTTACAGAACAAACAACTGCATCGAAGTAACGTGTAAATTTTATTTAGCCGTGATAGTTTTACTTTTAAGTTCATTATATGTGCTACTGCCCTGATTTTCTTCACGTTTCTACATTCAATCGTTTCGTCGAGAGAGGGGGAGGGGGGAGAAACGTCCTGCTCGCTTAATAATTTCGCCAACGGATCCCTGAAGGATAAAACACACCTACGCGGTGGCGCTGGCGGTCTGCGGTAGCGTTCCGTGTTCCACTAGTGATGTTGAACGCTAAGGTTAATGGTAAATGTACCATACGATTGGTACTTTTACCAAAATGTATATGTTTGTACTACGAACCATAATCCTTTCATTATTAATAGGGCACGCAAAGGTACCGTAATTTCATTTTTTATACATTTTTCAGGTGAGATGGGCCAACTTAGGTATTCTTGTCAAGGCGGGATTCGACTTAAGATGAATAGAAACAGAGAAAGAGTGTACGACGAAAAGCAAAAAAGTAATGCTGTGGTAGATGAGCAGGGTACAAAATACTTTGACGAGGATACTTATTTAGGCCATATGGTATCTTTCGAAAACCGGCAGAATTAGGAGATAACATTGGAGTGTAGCAAAGGAGGCCCTATTCAATGCTCTGGGGGGAGGCCGCTGCCCAACAGTGGAGCAAGCTAAATATAAATTATTAACTTAACACCGGATAAACTTATTTGTTTTTTTGTCGGAAGAGTCCGACCAGGTTTCGCTCTGATTCGCAGAGCTTCATCATGCAGAGTAGAGACGGAGCTCGCGTCGTGGGTTGCTCGTCTCTGACTGCGGGCGAGCGCGCGGCGCGACCGAGAAAAGTTGTTGCCCACATAAAAAGTGTGGAAAACGTTCTGATTTCTTTCCCCTAGTATGCATTAGACTTAGATAGATTTTTGACTACGGTAACCTATTTTTTTATATATTATATATATTTTTTTGACACCTGACATTCCAATTTTCTCGGTTTTATTGTAATATTAACCAATAATAATTAAGTAACGGCGCTCTCTCCTACCAAAAATTTGTATGTCTACAATGACAAAACATGCAGAACAAATATTTATTATTGTACCATCTATGCATACTTATGTTTCACAAATAAATATCTTTATCTTTATCTTATCTTTAATAATGTTTTTGTCCTGTTAATTAGTTTTTTTTACCTATTAATCAATAGATCCACTTTGACAATTAATCGTCCAACGGAACAGCCGGCTACCAAATTCAGAATTTCATTAAGAAAATACTTAAGTATTGTTCTATTCCTTTAGATTTCTCAAAACAATTACGAGGCGTATGTGTGAAATTTTCTATTCCCAACCTGCGGTACCTTATTTTCTTTATGCTTTAATTTTCAGTCGTTAATATGTCTAAAATTTTAATCTTAAGATTCAGATTTTAAAAAGTTAAGATTAAGTTACGTTACGAACAGGCCTAAAAAAGTGACAAAAACAGTATTCCAAGTAAAGGTCTGGCAACACGAAACAAATGATTGCTGTGGCAGCGGTCAGAACGCGTTGGTGTGAATACGTCCTACTACTGCAGCAAATTTTGTTCCATGAGTTTTTTTCTTAGATTAATATTTTTTGGAATATCAGGGCTTACATTGTTTTATTAAATTCGCACTTACTTGCTTCAACAATGTCGCAGCATCTGGTAAATCGTTGTCCTACGTAAGAACAACCCACATTTTGTTAAACTTATGGTTTCCTGCATTATATATCAAACAGAAAAGCCGCTAATAAATATTATTTTCTAATAAAAATTAGAAACACTTCTAAATGTTAGCAGAAAAAAAGTGGTCTATACTAATATAAGTACCTATAGAGAACTTTTGGACATAGGCTATTAGACGCGGGCACTGGTAGTTGTAGATAACTCGAATTTAAAACACTTTCTAAACGCCGTATAAAATAGTCTGTGGTGAGATTTTACAAGAAAAAGGCTTAAACTGCCTCTGAGGACTGTATTGGAGGAATCGTGTTTTTATAAATGGGACCGTTTAGTGTCTTTTTATTTTTATATTTTTATTTTGTTAGGCGTTTTATGTGTTAACTTCGCCCAAGTGTGTAAATGTGTGTTTTGTGTCTTATCTTAATTTACGTGTTTGCGGAATTTTCAGGTAAACCAAATGCAGGCATTGTAATATAAATTATTGCAATGCCTGCATGTGGTTTACCTAGAAATTCTTAAACTTAAACTGGTTTAGCAGTTTACACTGACTCCAAAATAAACATAAACATTTACATACCGGCACATACAGTGCTTCTGGCCCCACACTAGGATACCCTGTGTCGTGGGAACCGGAAACAACGACATCACAAACATGTAAACATCCAAGACCTGGGGTTTTTTTTGTCCCCAGCCGGAATTCGAACCCGGGACCTCTATGCAGATGCACTACCGCTGCGCCACGAGGTCGCCATTACTTATATGCTACATTACTTAAATGTCCTGTACATTAAACGAATTAAAATTATTCTCGTGTTTTTGAAGGTTTGAAGTTTGTTTATATTTTAATTTTTTTTCCTGTTTTATTAAAATAATTTTCGTAAGCACTACAAAATGGACGAAGACAAGTAAAAGCGTTGTGCAATACGCAATAGTGTGATTGTTAATTACGTAATTGATACGTAATTATGTCTGTCCTCACTCCATTCGGAAGCAAATTGGTAGTGACTGTGGATTTCCATGCCATTTTATTGGCATGCGTGACCGATACAAAAACGTTTTGGTAATTAAATACTTTCTTTTGTATACGTGACGTGTCCACGTAGTAAATTAACCATGCAAATTAAAAGTGGCCCAATTAGGATGTAGCTTGAACTAAAGTATTCATTGTTTGTTAACATACATTACATAAACTCACGCCTGTATCCCAGAGGGGTAGGCAGAGACCGGGGTTTGCCACCTGTCACGATCCTGACAGACCTCTATCGCTGCATCAACATTCATTAGTCGTTGGATGCACGCACGCTGGTGTCGAGTACTTTTTATCTTGCCCTTTGCTAATTCGTCCCCTGTTTCGTCGAAGTATGTCTTCTCTCCCTTACTGGCCTTTCCAACCACATTCGCTCGATATATTTAATCTATCTTCCTTTATCCTCTCCACGATATATTTAATCTTTCTTACTTCATCCTCTCCATAAATCTAAACCAACGAAACATTTCTTTCTCAATTCTTGTCATCACATCCTCTTTCAGTCCACAACGTTCTCTAATCAAACTATAAACAAGTAAACGGTAATGTCGGTAATTACTTCATTAGGCAAAAAGAGAGCAGCAATATAAGAGAGAGGGATGAATTGTCCAATTATAAGATAGTACTGAGAACTAAGAATGACTTTTAAGTAATTCCAGTTCTCTACTTCAGTTTCCCACCGTATAGTACAGTAGACAGCAGCTCGACCTGTATATTTCAGTTGCAAAGTCGCCCTTAATGCAACTGAATATACGCACGTAAAGGTTGATTTGCTGTCATTCCCTAGATGCCTAGAAAGTGTAAGCTAGCAGCAGCAATGAAATAAAATCAACGTGTTCATGCAACATGAATGATTTATAATGATAATTTTAAGTGTCCATATGTTGACGTTTCTAAGTGTATCTTGTATGCCTAAAGATGAAATAAATACAATACAATACAATACAACTATGATTGTATTATAATATTTCACTAACTGTCTGAGCTATTCACATACCTCAGCGCTTGAAATCGCCAATCCGCGGTGGGCACGCATGGTGATTAAGCCCACTCTCTCCCTGAGAGAAGGCCTGTGCCCTACAGTGGGACGTATGTAGGCTGCTTATGTTATGTGTATCACTAACAGAAAATCATAAGCATCTATGTTTTTAAGAAAAGTAACTTGTTCTGGTAGTCATGGAATGTTATCATATAGTTAGCAACTGAGAACGAGATGATTTGAGAAAAGGTGGTCAAAGTGGAGATTTGTCCCCGCTGCGTTTTTCTCCACTACAAATTCGACCTGAAGGGAGCGGCTACCACATAACAGAGAAGCGGCCACCATTGTACATTAACATTCGAAAAACATAATGCAAATTCTTTTATTAACATGTTGACCAAAGCAACTATCCTACCGACTGTCGTCGACACGTTGTTGAACTATGCTTCCTCTTCTTGTCCACAGAGGAGGAGGGCACAGAGCTGGAGCTAGAAGCACTGTACCGGCGCTACTGCGTGCGTCTGAAACACGCGCTGTTTGTCAGTGCCCTCTGCGGCACTCTACTATGCAGCATAGCTCTAGGATGCGCTGTCTGCGTGCTGCATGCTGGGGTGAGTTGGAGTAAGATGGATTAAGCTGAGATAGGTTATCGGCGCTGTGTGTGACTAAAACACGCGCTGACAGTGCACTCGGTGGTATTTTATAATGAAGCGTGGTTTCTCTTAGTATGCGCTGTCTGCGTGCTGCATGGTGGAATAAATTGGAATGAGATTGACTAAGCTGAGTTAGGCTATCAACGTATGTGCGTTACTGAAACACGAACTGTTTGTCAGTGCAGTCTGCGGCAGTCTGGGGTAAATTGAAGTGAGCTGGAAAAGCTGAGCTAGGATTGCCGGTGACATCACACATGCGCTGTCAGCGCCCTTAGTTAGAATGTGATGGGCTGAGCTGGAGTGAGTTGCGGGCGCTATGGCTATGACAGAAACACGCTCTGATTCAGCTTAGCCTGGAACTTTTATGTGATGTACAGAGAGGCTCTAAACTCCGCGGACTGCGTGCTACATGCTGGGGTAAGATTGGCTTCGTAGGCAAAAGTTGAGCCCTTAAGAAAAATAAATTTTAAATGCTTTCTCACGCAAGTTTTTGTATCCTTTTGTAGAGTTGCTAGGCATTGTATACCACTTTAGTTTTAAGATTTTTCCAAAAAAATTGTTCTAAGGCTCTTGCTGGGCACCGCCGGGTTCGAATTCCGGCTGGGGACAAAAAAAAAACCTCAGGTCTTGGATGTTTACATGTTTATGATGTCGTTGTTTCTGGTTCCCACGACACAGGGTATCCTAGTGTGGGGCCAGAAGCAATGTATATTCCTGTATGTAAATGTTTTATGTTTATACTCACTATTATTATTATTATTATTATTATTATTATTATGGAATTAAAAAAATATAATAGTCTCGTCTGACCAAAATGGCCAGACGGACGCCCTCCGGCTGAGGAGTCCAAGCGGCCGGAGGTCAGGGCGGCAACGAGAGAAAACGCCGGACTATCCGGGCTGTATCAAGCAGCACCGCCTTCTGCATGATAGCCGGAAGCATGCCCACACGAAGTTCCAACCGCCTCAGATGGTATTATTATTATTATTATTATTATTATTATTATTATTATTAATACGTTTATTGCACATAAGATTTGATTATTTGAGATCCTACCAAACTTATGGCTGCAATAAAGTATTGAGTATTGAGTGCCGATTTTGGTTTATTATTCTTAGCAATTGAAATATGCATGACGAGTTGCTCTTCGAGTGGCGCGTTCACAGACCCAACGGTCTGGCGATTAAATAATGGCTGCCTAGCTGCCTACCCGTTGCGGGCGAATATCACTCAAAAGGGTAGCAATATTCGGGCCTGCTGCTATTAATACAGGCGACTTGGTTGCTTTGTGCACATATATAGACCCGTTTTTCTACTGCTTCTCCTATACCCGAAGGTTTGCTGGAAGAAATCTCTTACAGAGATAAGCTCGCCTTTGTACATGTAATTTCTTATGTAATGTCCTGTTAAAAGTCTTGTGTGCAATAAAGTATAATTAATTAATTAACTTAGCTATAGTAGCAGATACCAACCAGTTTGCCAGATAAAGTTTCAGTCCGCAAGTTCTACCTAATAGATAACATACCGTGTGAAGCGGACGGCCTCATCGGTTTAGATTTCTTTACGAGTTTATAATGCAAACATAGATCTGAGTGCAAACGAAATAACTTTACCTACACAATGACTATACAAGGTGTAGTTTAGAAATAAAACCTGGGTCTCCCGCTTCCGAGTCCAATGTTCTACCCACTAGGCTACCGCCGCTTGCTCTAAGAAACATACACCAAAATATATGGTCATGACTAGAGCTCAAACAAAAACATAAGAAAAAATTAAAACACCTTCTACCGAAATTACAAAGTCTCCTAATATAGCCACATATCCAGGGCCCGATCAACCAAAGATCGTGGAAATATTACGGAAAACCAAGTGATTCGGTCGAATTAAAATTTATACAAGAAAAAGAGTTAGATAAATTGAGAGTTAAAAATAAAGTAACGTATAAAAAAAGTTTAGCTTTTGTAGAAAGTCAGCTGACTGTTTATATAAATTTTAACTTACAGTGTTTACTTGTTACAGTAAATTTTTACAGTTACAATGAATAACATCTTGCAATATACAGTAAGTAATTTGTTACAATATGCAGTGAATAACGTGTTACAATATACAGTTAATCACAAATCATATTACCTATACATTTGTGCTATGAATAAAATTTAATCACAACTTTATTTATAATAGTCAGTTGGTGTAGAACACATTAGATAATATAACAAAAGAAAAAAAATACATCCGCAAACGTTGCGTCCAAAGTAATAAAAATAAAATATACATAAGAAGCAAGATGTCCAGAACGGGAAAAATATATATACATATACGCAAACAAGAATACAAACGATAAATTAACTGTCAAGCAAACCGCCCCGAGATATACTCGAGCCAAAGGGTCCCAAAACGCTGGCAGCATTACCCCGCTGCACAGCGAGAAAGATCCTCTGCATCAAGTATGCCCCAGAGCGGTAGTCCATGCCACTCGCACTCGGCCGGTTTTTTATTATTATAACTCAGCGATATGATCAATAATTTCACTCCCAAAATATCGGTATATCGATAAAGAAAGGCTCACTAGAGTAGTCTCACAGCCTTGCTTCGTGGAAAGACTTGGGTCATTGGACTTTACGAGGCTTAGTTTGGAAATTTCATGTCTAACTAACGTATGCTTTGTAGAGCCAGCGCATCAGTAGGCTGCCGGCTGTAAGGCTAGTGACTAAACTAGTTCTAAAATACAGCATCACTATCGCGCTACGTCTTAATTGAACTGCTTATTGTCAATTACTTTGGTCTCGCTCAATCCTGGTGACCGTACCGTTCAAACTAATAGAATGAGCCTGAATCTCACCAGCCATCTAAAGCAAGTTGCTCATGGAATATGCCTAGATACTTTTTCATTGTAACTTTCATATTTTATGTCTCGCTTCTTGTGTGCAATAAAGAATATTCTTATCTTATCTTATCTTAATTTTATAACACGAGCGAGTTTGGCGTAAAACGACCTGAAAGATAATGCCTTCTTTGCGTGAGAAGAACATTAAGAATTTCGTTTACCTTTACAGTGTAGTTACTGCAAGGTCTAAAAAGCTCCGAATGTATTTTGATAAAAATACAGACAGCAAGAAAAATTAGAACTAAAAAGAAGAGTTCCACGATTTTCTCATGAACGTCATCAACGGATCTTGCCCAAATGTACTTTTTTGTTAGAATGGGAGTACTCTCGACGTGCCATCTTTCTAACAAAAACTAACTTTGCGTTTTGCATCTACGTAACGAGGTGATTTACGCAGCGTCCAGTGGCACCTTCACTCACACTAGATGTGTTGAGGGACCGCTCGCACGATGCAGTGCCTGGGACATTGTTTTCTTTTTAGATGCATTAGTATTGCCCAGCATCTATACCATCCTGACAGCTTAGTCGGCCTAGCCCACAGGAAAGAAAATTGGTATTGTGCGTTTTATAAGTAACCCTAAAGGGGTTACTTTACACACAATTAAATATGAAAACTGATTCGGCCTGAGGCCCAGATTAGATTCACCTCGCTGCATCCTCACAGCCCGCCCATGAAAAGATTTCATCTGAATTCTTTACAGAAAGCCCCCATTCATATTTCATGCCCTTCCACGGAGGCATGTTGTGTAAGTACAGCTCACGTCTCAGTACAGGAATACCGGATTCAGCTGGATCAAACTGGCTTAAAATAAATGGCGGCAGCGAGAACGAGATATTAGTATGCTGTTTATGTACAATATTTGGTAATGCAGGTTTTCGGTACAGGTGGGAACAAAGGATGTATTTATAGAAGGATTACGATATATTTACTTTTAATGGAGACGTGCAGATTGGAACAAAATTTAATGTAAATAGGGTTTAGTTTTAACGGTGAAATTAAGCGTACGTTGCCGCAAGTACCTAGTATTATTGAAGCAAGTAAGTGAATCCGGAATTCAGTTAATAATAGTATTATCTAATTTTATAGAAATCATTGGGCCATTCTACTATGTAGTTTTCCGAGCAAATCAGCTAAATCATTTTAGGTAATCAGGCGAATAATTGCGGTTACATTTTCTAAGCATTTAAAGTAAGCAAGCGTTACATTTCAATAATTAAAAAAACCGGCCAAGTGCGAGTCGGACTCGCGCACAGAAAGATCGAAAAAAAAAAACGGCAAAAAATTACGCATGTTTTGTGGGAGCCCCCCTTAAATATTGATTTTATATTAATTTAATAATTAATTTTTGAAGCGAATATAGAACTAAATATTCTCTGAATATTTCAAGCATCTACCTGTTGCCGTTATCAATATCGAGAAAAAAACGACAAAAAATACGTTTATTGTATAGAAGCCCCCCTTAAATATTTATTTTATTCTGCTTTTAGTATTTGTTGTTATAGCGGCAACAGATACACATCATCTGTGAAAATTTCAATTGTCTAGCTATCACGGTTCATGAGATCCAGCCTGGTGATAGACAGACAGACAAACGGCCAGACGGACAGACAGACAGACAGACAGACAGACAGACAGCCGGACAGTGAAGTCTTAGTAATAGGGTCCCGTTTGGAACCCTTCGGGAACGGAACCCTAAAAACAACACAACATAACAACATAATAAAAAAAAAATAGAACAGACTAGGTAAATATAAAAATAAAAATTTGTATCAAAAAAAAAAAAAAAAAAACATAATACTTCTATTATTTTTGTTGCACTAACCCTTACTGAGGACAATTTTAAAAACCTATTTAGAGGCTAAAAATTTCACCCATGCCGGGAATTGAACCTGCGACCTCTGGCTAATGGGCAAGTGCAGGCATGAGTGAAATTTCGAGACCCTTTACAAACTTCTCTGTGTTACGTACAGGCAGCGACATCTGGCCGAAGCAATTTACGTCACTTGCTTGCAGCCCTTTTTTTAACATAATGCTTGTTCTCTATCTATCATTGGTATCGTAAATGTGGATTACTTATCATAAGTAGCCACTCCCAACTTGTTCGCGCTTGATTTGTATGGAGTGTTGACGTACCATGTTACTAGACTTTTTTGGACATCATCATCGTAATCATCAGCCCTTTGACGCCCACTGCAGGACATAGGCCTCCCTCATGGTTTTCAAAACCATGAGGGGTTTTGCCATAATCGCCACGCTTGGGAAGCGGGTTGGCGATCGCAGTATGCGGTTGGAATGTCAGGAAGACGCTGCTGCCCGTCTCCTCGTAATTTATTTCCTTAGTCGCCTTCTACGACCTCCACATGGAGACTCAGACTATATCAAATGTGAGGCATCATTCTGCAATATCATTAATTAATTGCAAACGTCATCGTTGATTATCATCATGAATGTCTGAATAGACGACTGGCATTTAGGGAATGTCAATTACAGTTACTGCGAAGCTAATTGTAATGCGGGCATTGTCTTTGCCCGTTTAATGTAATGCTATTTGATTTATGAAACGTTTGTTGTACTTTTTCCCTTTTTTCAACTTTTGTTTTTATCATGAATCAGGTAAAAACATTAACAACTACTAAGTACGATGACTACTAACGGTGTATAGTCTATTCAGGGTTATTTCTAACATACGCAATTCCTAAAATGTCTGGTAGAGTTTGTCATACGTAAACATGATTTTTTTTGTGCTTTGAAGTGGCACTGTTTGATGATACGGGCGGGCGTCAGGCCACGGGGGTAGGCAGAAACTAGGGACTGCCATTTGCCACCATTCTGACAGATCACTTTCGCTTCATCAACATAGATTAGTCGCTAGACAAAGTAAAAAACATAGTTGTTTGTTGAACGTCAAATTACAAGTCAAAGCAAGCAAAGTCTTCACCGCCGCTTTTTTCTCAATAATCCTTTTCCGACGTTAAATATAGCAAAGATTACTGATCCGAAAGAGTACACACGCCAGACGTGTTGGAGAAAATCGCTTAGAGTTTAGCACTCACTCAACTTACGGACTTATATCCGGATTTAACAGGGTTGCACTTTACATACTGATTGAATGGTTCTATGGATAAACTTATAAGTAATTTCAATACTTACTTAGGAACTCCGCTGGCTCAGCGATCCGTAGTGCGTCTTTGCCTCAGACACAAAAAGTCGCCACTTGTCTTTGTCTTTTGCGGTCTCTTGCCAGTCGTCTGTCTGCCTGGAGCTCACGCAGGTCCTTGGCAACTTTATCCTTACAGCGATATCTGAGGCGGCCGTCCGGTCTCTGGCCGCTTGGTAGCCCCAGGTATGCCCTCTTCACCGCCCGATCCTCTCCCATGATTTCTAAGTGACCGAGCGAACGGATTCGTTGGGATTTCGTTTCTCCGATGATGTTGGGTTCGGATATTTTGTCTTCGATTTCCTTTGTCGTTTTAACTCTCCAACTATCATCTTCCCTCCTCGTTGGACCCAAAATCTTCCTCATGATTTTAGTAGCTCAGTAGCTTAATAAATAAAAATTCGTTAAATAGTCTGTAATCCGTGTGGCGCCGGATTAAGAATAGCGTCACTCCGTTTTCTTCCGTGGATGTCGTAGAAGGCGACTAAGTAAATCAATTACCAGGAGACGGGCATCAGCGTCTTCCTGAGATTCGAACCGCATACTGCGATCGCCAACCCGCCTGCCAAGCGTGGCGATTATGGCAAAACCCCTCATGGTTATGAAAACCACGAAGGAGGGCTATGTCCTGCAGTGGGCGTCAAATGGCTGATGATGATGATGATGAAATAGTCTGTAGTTCAAAAGTGCTATGTGTTAAGTGTCTCAGAGTGTTTGTATGTTCGTGCGTGTGATAGTGTGTGTGTTTCTTTACCTATTTTTTTCAAATAGAAAGTATGTGTTCACAGCGTGTGCCCACCGCGTATCGTTAAACAAGCGATGGATCATTCTACTTCACTAGTTTAATGGAAAAGGAACAGACACACGCACATTATGGAACGTTTTATTGTGATGAATATAATATTGACAGCACATCCATCCTTACATAGGGACTGTTCAAGTATTACGTAAGCAGATTTATAACAATTATTTACGTCCCCCATGTCAGCAAAAGTAAGCAAAGCTCTTACCCCCCCTCCCATGCTTACGTAAACCATTGGTGTCATGCATTTTTTTTAATGTGTTCAAATCGTCAAATCGTTCCGAAATGAAACACTACATTGGCGGAAGAAATTTAGACAAGTGAATAGGGCTCGGTAATTCCCCTACTCGCTGCTTACCGAGCACCTAAATGTATCCATTATTTTTGGGAATCCCTGATAAATGCGTTTCGTTTTCAAGCACAGATAAGTAGGGTTGCCATTATGTGTTCAAAGCAAAATCGACTAAATTTTTTGAAAAATAAATAGCTACTGCTGACATAATCAACATCCAGACCCCCCCACCCCTGATGTCATCAAAAATAAGCAAAGCGAAGACCCCCCGCCCCCTGTAGTGCTAACGTAATAGGTACTTGAATGGCCCCATAGATATAGCAGTGGCAACTGTGTTGATGGTGCCATTGACCATGAAATAACTTTCCGGCTTACACCATTAAATATCTAGCACCTAGTGCCAGGTGTGTGAACTGTGCCAGTTTGGTTTGATAAAATGCCAGCATCAATCAGAGCAATTTGGCACCGAGATAATATGAACGATAATGTACATAGACCATTTCCATACGTCTGCTTGTATTAGTCGTCAATTAGATGCACAGCATAGAATAGAATATTTATTGGGCAGAAACATTAACAGAGATATTTCACAAAAAAAAACATACATTCTACATACACAATTAACGGTTAGCTTCTGACGTCGTGCTAGGTTAAAAATCTTTGTTACAGTCAGTGCCAATTCCCCACCGAAGTGACAGTTTATTTAACTTGAACATCGTGGTAATCGCGTCTCCTAATATCTCGATATAATATACGCACCTCGGTTGATATGTGGAATATTCTTTATTGCACGTACCTACACCAGGAAATTACATTAACACATACAAACATAAAGTAAGTACCGACAATTGATTAGTTGATGAACTTAAATGGGTTGAGATTAACTTAAAAATGCTCAATTCCTGAAACACTTCAATTCATCGTCATCATCACCATCAGCCCACTGCTGCCCACTGCTGGGTCTTTCCCACTTTAACACTTCACTTAGAGTTTGTCATTTCTAACGGCTTATTTTTTTTTTACCGGACAGCGGCGGAGCCTAAAAGGAGAGCAGTGTGTTTAGCTCGTATGTATGTATGTAAATATGTCCGGGTTCTATGTTCCCTCATAACTCCTTAACCATTGGCCACATTTTGACAGATCGATCTCAATCGATTTGTCGTATTTTCGCGAGTGTCATATAAAATCAGCATAAATCTAAGTGAAATATAAAAAAAAATCACAAAAAGATAAAATAAAAAAATAACCAACAACCCGACTGCTGAGCATTAACTGCTAAGCAGGCGGGACCTAAATTCAATGTGTTGTTCCTGGATTAGTCCCGCCTGCTTAGTAGTTACATGCTCAGCAGTCGGGTTGTTGGTTATTTTGTTTATTTTTGTTGGTTTTGCTAAAATTTTTCTTTTTAGGATTCCTTAGTCAACAAGGAACCCTCATAGTTTAGCTATGTCCGTCTGTCTGTCCGCGGCTTAGTTCAAAGACGATTTATGCTAGAAATATGAAAATTGGCTTTATATTACGAAATCACACCGACAAAACGGTAAAATAAAATCTTCGTATTTGCACCAACTACCCGTCTCTCTTTCTCCTTTGGCAATAAGGCCGCCTATTGTAACTTTCATATTTGATGTCTCTTGGTTCTTGTGTGCAATAAAGAATATTTTTAACTTATCTTCTTATTTTATTTTTTAGCGTACCTCCCCTATCCTTAAGAGATTTTTTTAGAAACAGAATAAGGTATGGTCGTTTAAAATATTGTGATTTAGTAAAACCATTTTTCAATTTAGGGATCCGTTGCAAATTATTAAGCATTAAGGCGCAATTTTTTGTTAGAGTAGATGGTTCCCCTCCCTCTCTCCTGGCTAAACGGTTGATTGTAACTTATAACTTAAAAGGAAAACTATCACGGCTAAGTAAGCTTTAGAAGTTGACGAGTAATAAAAGGAAAACCTACAAATTCCATTGACAATTATTTTGATGAAGTTGTCAGTTCTGGAAAGCAGGTAAAAATAACCCTCCATCTAGGGAACCCAACACGCACTTGGCCGGTTATTATTTTCATTTTTTTCACTCCACTTCCACTTCACTTTTCTTATGTACGTATATATAGTCCACACAAAAAATCTTAAGTTGTATACAATTGGCGGTTTTATCGCTCTAAGCGATAAAACCGCCAATTGTATACCACTTACTAAGGTATAAGGAACTATTTATAATTATTTTCCCTGGGGCCTGTTTCATAGCACTACAATTCGTGGTTTACTATGACAATTCGATGTACATTACAAGGCCGATTTACCCACAGCTAAACTTGTAGATGCTGCTTCGCAATGCACCTCGAATTCAAATTCAAAATCAAATTCAAAATTTTTTATTCAAAGTAGCACAGAAACTGCGACTTAATGAACGTTACAAGTTAAACTAGGTGTCCATTTCAAAATCTAGATCATTTTGGAGAAAATTTTTGTTTTTTAATTTTAAAATTTTAAAAATTTTCATAATAAACTACGAATTGTAGTTTTACGAAACTAATAATAATACTTTATTCATTTATTTGCTTCTTCTATCTTTGTAGTATAATTGCACTGTTTAACCAAACGTGTTAAATAGCATGGACAATGGACATTCTTCTGTGTAGGGCAACGATTTACCCGAGGCTGCGACTTTATTATAGCGTATTTACTTTCTATAAATGCGGGCATTTGACTAAATAGTCTCTAGTGCGTTTCAGTCGTCACATTTTTCTTGCTTATACGTCTGTATACTCCGCACCAATCCTGAGAAAACCTGAGTACCTGAGGTATTTACGTGCCTCGGCGCTTGAAATTGGCAGTCTGCGGTGGGCACGCGTGGTGATTAAGCCTCCACTCTCTCTCTGAGAGAATGCCTGTGCTCTGCAGTGGGACGTGCATAAGCTGCATTACACACACACACACACACACACACATATACACACACACACATATACACACACACACATACACACACACACACACACACACACACACACACACATACACGCGCATACACACACATACACACACACACACACACACAATGCATGTTAGTTTTATAATATTAAGCAAACTTTATTTCACTTCTTGTAACAACTCTCCAATAATGCCACCACTGTTTAATTACTAACTACAATTTGTCGTAAGAGGCACGGGCCTGCTGCTATTAATACAGGCTACTTTGTAACCTAGCTATAGCAGCAGATACCAACCAGTTTCGTTCACGTTTTTCTATTTGTATTTAAATGGTTAAGTGAATGTACATCAACCCTGTTAACTATGTATAATAAAGTTATTATTATTATTATTATTATATTATTATTGCTATATACCAGATACGTAAATTTTACGTTGTGGATAATGTATTTTTTAAGTACGACCAAACTCAAGGGACCGAAAATAGAGACGAGTATATTGTCTTGACTTTTAACATTTTTGTGATGAATGACTAAGGACCATTGATTAACTTTACAGTGTCCAAAAAATCCAACATAGCTTTAAGGCGTTAAACTAATTTTATAATGGGACCAACTAAAATCACGAAAAATAATTTATTCCACACTAAATTAGAGATAGAGTTGGTTCAATACTACAACTTGTTTTTATTGATCAGTACAATAACTACGAATTTACTCCCTTGTGTTTTAGCCAAGTTTTAGCGGACCCTGGTTTGTCTCTATTTTTTAACGATTTTGTATAATGAATGGTAAAGCGGTGGTAGCAGATCAGTAGAACGCCGGCATCACATTTGGGAGGTCGTGGGTTCGAATCCCGTCATATACCAATGACTGGTTCCTAAGTTACGCACATTTGTGAAGTTGTAGTAGCAATACCACTCGTTAACCGTGGAGGAAACATCGTGAGGAAACCTGAGTGTCTGAGGTGTTCCCTTACCGCAGAGCTTGAGATGGCCAATCCGCGATGGGCGCGCGTAGTAATTAAGCCCGTACTCTCTCTCTCTCTCTCTGAGAGAAGGCTGGTGCCCTGCATTGGGACGTATATAGACTACATAAAAAAGTTAATAATATATTTACATCTGAGGAAATCCTGTTTGGTGCGGTGTATAACTCATTAGAATAGAGTGCATGCGTGCAAATAATGTGCTATGTCGACTATATATTTTAATTTGCTGAAATATTCAGAGACCACTCCCTTCGAGACATACATACTACATACATCCATAAACTCACGCTTGAGGAGGGGTAGGCAAAGATCAGGGTTTGCCCCTTCCCACGATACTGACAAACTTATTGATCAAGATTTATTAATCGCTGCATCCGCGCACGTGTCATATTGTGAGTCGAGACTTCTGCGATAGATCCTATTTCTCGCTCAGAAATAATATTCGCGCGTGGAGATCCACGCGCGAATATTATTTCTGATCCCGCTCACTGTACCAATAAATTCGGAGAATTGTGGACGACATGCCCCATTTCTTGGTGACCGTAGTGCATCCACTGTAAGATTAATGGACGTGGAACGGATGTGTGGAGAACGGAAAGATTAATAGCAAAATAGGGATTTTAATAGGAATTTTACACCCACGACGTAAACTGAATGTGATGTTGTCTCTTACTTTTAGAGCGGGCAGCGGTTTTAATGGATTTATATCGGCTATGATTTAAGCGATCAGCAAAAGGATGCGGTTTTGTTCAGCGATAAAATATTTTCTGTCAGTAATTATTAGAATTTTGAGCAGAAACTAGAAGTCGGCAGGGAATGCTAAAACTACTTGTAGAAAATATCGAGTGATTCAACCATCAAATGGATTTGTATTTTAGTCTTGTATAAGAGTTTTAAGTCACAAATAAATTACTTATACTTATTCACAAGGATTAATAGTTTTTACAATGATCATGAACTTATCGATGAAGCGAAAAAGCCTGTCAGGATCGTGGTGAGTGGCAAACCCTGGTCTCTGCCTACCCCTTCGGGATATAAATGTGAGTTTATGGAATGTATGTACGTATGAATTTATTGGAGTTTCCGATACGCTCGAGTTTCTTTTACGGGAATGTCTTGTGAAAACACTCATTGTTAGCCAATTTTCATCCACTGCTGGACTCACGGTATAGGACACGCCACAAATACATAAAGATGTTCTCGTGATTGCCAAGCTGGTTTCTTCTGAAGCTGAAGACATTTTTTGGCCAAATTATTTATTACCTTAAGTAAACAAAAACAAACTTAAACTAAGTACACCACGAACTGAATATGGTAAAGAAATGTGATGTATGAAGGAGTCCAACTTTATAATAATTTACCGACTGAAATAAAGGACATAGAAAATATAAATGCTCTTAAAAATAAACTTAAACTACATGTCTCAACTTATAATTAAGCTTAATCTTACCTTAATTCATGCCATATAAATTTTACCTAATTTTAAGTTTCATTTTCTTATTAATTAAGTGAACGAGAAATAAATATCTTTGAACCCAAGTACAACATATTAATTGTAACGCAAGTTGGCTAAATTTGCGTCATGAGTTCAGGGGCTGATTTCTTGGCTAGCTCCCTTGTTGGCGAAGATATAGCGCAGGCTAATTAGGCATGTCGGTGCAAGGTTAATTAGTTACCTCCGAGCTAATGCAATCCCGGATCCCAGCTCCTGTGACCGGGTTGCACCTGTAATGGTGTTAACTCCAGCCGAACCCGGCGCTCTCGCGCCTACACTGCCATCGATAATACTGTTACAGACCTTAGGCCTCAGGTTGACCCTGACCTTCAGGTTTCGTATTGCGCATGTAAATGCGTCGATGTCGTGTCGATGTCGATGTGGACTCGAATGAGAAGATAGACAGGGCGCGTCAGTTTGCTAAACACTTGGCTGAGGGTCAATTATTAGCTGCTTTTACCTCCTCAGTCCTGACCTTGAAAATAACAATTGAAGACCATTGTTATTTTCAAGGTCAGGACTGAGGAGGTTAAAAACCTATTTAGAGGCTAAGAATTCCACCCATGCCGGGACTTGAACCCGCGACCTCTGGCTCACCGTTCCAGCGCTCTCCCAACTGAGCTAATGGGCAAGTGCAAGCATCGATGAAATTTCGAGCCTCTTTACAAACTTCTCTGTATTACATTACGTACAGGCAGCGACGTCTGACCGAAGCGATTTACATCACCTGGAACTCTGAGTAACCCACTTTGCAGTTAGGTTTTTACATCGGAATGATCCTCAGAACATGTTCTGAGGAATGATCTCAGAACACAAAATGTAATTATTATCGCTGTACTTACATGATTATATTCTTTTTAAATGGTCCTCAGCACGGGTCAGTGCAACAAAAATAATATAATTACCAATTAAACATTCACAAAAAACATTATAAGAACCAGTATCATAAACTACTATTGGGTAACTAGATAGGCGTCTGGATTTGCTATTAGAAATAACACCCATTGTATCTTTTATTATTGTAACTTTTATTTTTGTGTTATTTTTATTTTGCACAATAAAGAGCATTCTTATCTTATCTCATAATTTAGAATTTTGGCTCCGTTCAGCGCCCTATTTAGCGTATACCTCCCTATGTACCAGTAACAGCACTCGCCAGTCGCGCGTGCGCTGCGGCTACTCTGTGCCCTGCTCGCTGAAGCACCAGAGTGTGATGTGTTTTCCAATGGGATTGGAAGTGTGATGAAGGTATGTAAGAGAATGCTAGAAGATGTTTGATAGGTATTTCTGAGTTAAAATATTGTAACGCTTTGGTGTAATTACTGTTATGTTGCAATATTTACGTAAATAAAGAAATAAATAAAGAAATGTAATGGCCAACAAGCCACACGTGAGGTATATCTCAGGAGGTGATGGCAATTTCTCAGAACGCGCGCCTTGATGGGATCTGTTAAAAAGACCTTGTAAGAGGTTTACAGATTTTTCCCCGTACTTGTAGTATAGGACGATATTACTTGCCAAATTTCATAGTTCTAAGCCAAAGGAAAGCACCCTATTAATTTTGATTCCCTCGAGTGTCGAAATATACGGTTTTTGTGGCATAAACGGACGTATCTTTTTTTACGTTGACTTAGAAATTTGATTTTTTCGCAGCTTCAAGGGACTATACATCTGAGTGTATGGTTTTAGTTTTAACTTGATACCTCCATGCGTTTCCGAGATAGAGGGTTTTGACTGACAGACGGACGGATGGACGGACGGACAACAACGTGATCCTATAAGATCCTTTTTTTGTTATTTTGAGGTACGGAACCCTTAAAAATTAACCAAAAAGTTTTAAAAGTCTTAGAACAAACGTGTATATGGCATAAACTAAAGGCGCTATTTGATTTTGCAAGTAACTTGTATGCAAGTTGCAAATTGCATACCACGTGAACAAACCTGCTGCATACAAACTGAAACTTGTGTGAGGTGAATGAGCTTGTAAATTTTTTTATTCAAGTGAACGCGCAATCGTTACTTGCGCGTTTCGAATTGCAAACGCCGGAGTTTCGAACTCACTCAACAGACCGGCGACGATGTTTCTTTTTTAATTCAATCGGTAATATATTATCATCTCAGAAATGACTCGGCAAGCATCACCGACCACGGCAGCACGTCTTCCACTCATTGGCGTCCTACTTAATAGTTGAACATCTCTACTTGTATGCCAGTAGAACATGCATGTTTCGAAAACATGTTTCCAATGCAAGCAACTTGTACGCAAGTTTGACATCATATTTGTATGCAAGATTTGCCTAATGGGATCGCGCCTTAACCGACATGTTGCAGAAATAGCGCATTTTAGAAATACAGATTATAATATTATAGTTTGTACCGGATATGTAGATTATGAAGGCCAGGTATTTGCATAATTTAATGAGACTGCTAAGGGATGCTACCTAACACAGGATACAACAGCACCTAAGTGCTACTAAAAGCTTGCTGAACTCGGTGCACAAAACGAATTAACAACCGAGAGACAGAACATATAAGAGTAAGTACCTTGTTGGATTAGCGGTGAAACTTTAGTCTACTAAAACAGAGGTCGTGGGTTCTCTTCACCTTGGGGTTATATGTGATTTTTACAGTCATCACAGGATCCTAGTCTGGGCCCAGAACAAGTGATTGTGTTGTGTGGAAGTTATTATTATTATTATATACTGGCTATGCCCGCGACTACGTTCGCGTTGGATTATATTATGGAGTGTTCTTATTTCTTAATCAAGGCCATGGTTTATATCCGTTCCAAATTTCGTTTCTTGAGACCTTTTCGCGGTTGTATTAAACTTACTATTCTATTGTTTTTCGCCGGCAAGGATATCGCGACCATGGTTAATAGTGTACAGGAGGATTTTGAGAATATTACCAAATGGGCCCATGAGTAAAACAAAATGCATGCATATTTATTCACCGTATAATAAAAAAGCCAAAAATGTTAGATCTTCTGAAATAAAAATAAAAGGTCATAGTTATGTATGTCTCCACAACAATAAAGTAGGTTGTATTTGTGAAAGCCTAGAAGTAGTTAATAATTTCAAGTATCTGGGACTAGTACCTAATAGATAAAAATTTTAACTTTCAACTACATATCAATCAAGTTTGCAACAGGTTAAGATCAGTATTAGGCCAATTTTATCATCTACATAAAATACTAAATAGACGCACCCTGTACACTGTTTACCATGCGCTAGCTGACCCACTGCTTACCTATGGGCTGAGTAGCTATGGACTTACCTTTAAAACTTACCTGGACCAAATAAAACAACTACAAATACGGTTGTTAAAATACCTTGTAGATAAAAAAACCAAAGAAAAATGTAAAAATGACTATGATAAACTGTTTAATGTGTGTAAAGTTCTCCCTGTTCACTGTAAGGTTGATTATATGATTGTACTAGAAGCATATTATTCTAAAGAATACAAAACCCCCTTAGCTCATAAATACTGCACCAGATCTGCTACAAGAGGCCAGTTGCTACAACCATCAGCTAAAAACTACTACGGCGAAAGAACTAGAGAATACTTATTACATTCCCAAATTGTTTAATAAATAATTGTCTTTGTTAGACCAGAATAAAGTAAAAATAAGCACTCTAAAAGATAAATTGAAGGAAATTATGTCGAAGTAGGTAAATATTGGCTGAACGAGTCTTGAATATTTGTGCTCAGGACTCGTTTAACCAATCTAGTTAATTTAAGATAGATATAAGTACTTTTTTTATTGTCTGACTTGCACCAATCTCTTAGGCATGGCTTGAATAGCATTTAACTGAAACTAAAATTCCTCATACAAAATTCGATTTCAATGGCGACGTCTGGGTGGTGCGGGTTGGGCCGCTAAGTTAAAATACTTAAAATATTAAAAGCTGTAAAAGACTAAACCATAAATTATAGGAGCGTAACGTCAATAAACTGCACCGCAGTTTGGCGAAACTTGTAAAAAAAATGTAAAGGTCTTTACTAATTAAATAAATAAAAAATATATATTATCCTACGTCACCATTTACTATTCTATTATCCTACCTGCGCAGCTTGTCGCCCGCTTAAACTCATTACAGCAAAGGTAGTACGAAAGTGTGAGTCACGCGTTTTGTGGCGCTAAAACGTCAGAATTTGTCAATAAACAGACAGGAAAGACGCGCTTTTAATATTAAAAACGTGCTACTTGCGTTACTACCCATCTTATCGCGTCGATGACCAAACTAGTTAGATTTGATTGGCCCAGAACTCGGCCACACGCGTCTGTGGCCTCCAGCAAGTCTTCTCGAGTCCATTTGGACTGACACAAGGGTCACACAGAGAGGTGCTCCATAGTCTGAGAATCAGACTCCGCAACAGCAGTGGTTTCACCCATGCGAATTCACCTATGCTAGTGGAATAGAATGCTCAATACCATACAGTGATTTGTCATTTGGATCTGTTTGGGAAATATTGCTAAACGCAGCGTAGAACGCCCTCCAGCACACTGGGCCGACGATGTAAGGCAGGTTGTTAGTAGTGGCTTGATCAGGATGGTCGAGAACTATAAAATGTGGCGTGCTTTACGCAAGCTTATGCCCAACATGAATATTCGCGCTGGAATGATAGATTAGATTGGACTGAGCCACCCAAACATATTAATAAAAACTTCGCTTTTTCTTATACAGCACTTATGCACTCTAGCAAAAAATTTGTGGTTATGAAAACCATGAGGAAGGCCTATGTTCTGTAGAGGGCGTCAAATGGCTGATGATGATGTGTGATGATTTTTGCTGTTGTAGTTCTTAAGGAAAAAGATACCAATTGGTCGTGCACTGGTCGGCACGGCCAATATGTCCAAAATACTAATCCCACATCTAAGAAACCCGGCATCATATTGCGTCACCCTACAGTTTGCGATACATCTCTTCATTCGATAGTAGCACTAATCGCTTGCATGTTGAGATCAGCTTTGCAGTGTACGCTGTTGCCTACTAGGTATAACGTCTAATCAATCTTAATCGTTTGCTGAGGTTAAGCCCGGGGGTCAAGCCAGTCACAAGGAGTTAATTAAGGATGTAAGTGAATACGTGACACACAAACGCAAACAAACTGATCTAATGAAACCACCGTCTAGTGTCAGACAATTCCAACTAATCCACAGACAATTAATCGGCTACATTGGCGTGACTAGGTAACTGTGCGCTGTTTGCGGTTTGCTCTGCCTAAGGGTAAAGCGGCGGGGTAAAAAGGTTCTTGAGCGGATACCGTGGACTGGCAAACGCAGCGTAAGAGACTCACCAGCTCGCTGGGCCGACGATCTGTGGCAGATTGCTGGTAACCGCTCAATGACAATGTCGAGGACAGAAAGAAGTAGCGTGCTTTAGGGAAGACCTACGTTTAGCAGTGGATAAATATGGGCTGCTGGATTGGATTCGAGTGAGGTCTCGGCCATAATAGGCGGCGATTTCTCTACCTTAGGTATCCACCCAGTTTCTCTACTAGCATTCTGATTCATTCTGACCGTCGTTACACTAAAAAATAGCAGGCGTTGTTAGCCGAGCTTTCTTTCTCCAATCGTTTACATGGCGATTTTCAACTAGAAGCGTTCATTTTATTTACCTATTTATTTATTAGATACACAAAACAATGTTACGGACATAAATTATAAACATTAAATGACATAAAAACGCTCAAATCAAACCATAACACCAAAACATGTGCATACGGTATGATAAATTACGTTACAATTACATATTTAATAAAAGGAAGTACAAATACAATTGCAAATATACTTACATTTACAATTTTAATATGTATTTTTTTAAATACATACATATGTATATTGAATTTAGTCAATTTTGATCGGAGGCAAGGATACTTGCCATTTTGAATTTGTTCATATCGCAACAGATTACACTTGCTCCGCTCCCGTATCATTTGTAACTATTGTCAATATTTAGGATGATGCCCATTATAGTGTATAAAGGATTAAGTTAATATCCTTTGTACTCTATAGTGGGCATTACTAACTGTGTCCAAATGGGTTCATCTGTGCTACAAATCTGCGGCAAAACTTAGACATGTAAGCCTTTTAATGTCTTTTGTTTTCTGGTGTGTACAATAAAGTGTTCCAATCTAATCTAATTTTTGCCGTCTGAGCTAAGATGACTGTAAATGAGGTATGAACATCTTTTTTAGCAAAATCTACTTCAAAATTTGTACGATTAATGTCAATGTCATCTATACCATCATTTAACTTCCGAAGCACTATACGCCTGCTGACTTACTCTCTGTCTAAACGCGCCCAATAACTGGTTGTCTCGTTGTTACAGGAGCTCTCATCGCAGATCAAGACGATATCAGCGCTGTCCGTGATAGCCATCGTCATATCCATAGTGCTGGCGATGGCCCTGCTGCCGGGGGCCGCGGAGTGCGAAGCCTTAGCGCTGACCGGCTCGATACTGGTGACCCTGAGCATTGGAGCGGGAACGCTACTGGCCACGCACCATGCTCCGCTGCCGCTGTTCGCTTTGGTTCTGGTAAGTGTCATTCTACATAGGCAGTAATATGGAATCGTTGGCAAAATGTTGAGAGTGCTGACCGGCTCGATAATGGCAACCCTGAGTATCGGAGCGCGGCCTCTGCTAGCCAAGCACCATGCTCCGCTGCCGCGGTTCGCTTTGGTTCTGGTAAATTTCATTCGGCATAGGCAGTGATATTGAACTCGTTAGTAAAATGTTGAGGACGCTGACCGGCTCGATACCTATTGGTGAGCCTGAATATCGGAGTGGGGACGCCTGCTGGCTACGCATTTTGCTTCGCTGCCGCTGTGAGCTTTGGTTCTGGTAAGTTTCTGTCTACTAAGTGACATTGAATTCTTCCGAAAAATTACAAGGGGCTTGTGATTTATAAGCCCATGTCAATAATTTAATTAATCTGAGTTGTCACTTTTTTGTTAATCTGTACAATTCTAAATAACCAGAACGTGCTACTATAACAATAGTTTTTAATTGTTCTTTTCAAGGTCATAATCTAGCAGGTTAAACGAAAACTTAATATAACTAAAATAAAGAAACGATATCCGGTAAACGATAGTTTAATTAATTATTCTTTTACTTGTTAATACCGGTGTATTGACCGAGACTCTTAAATATTTATCGTAGCAGAAAACATTTTAAATACTTTTCTATCAATTTTATTTAATTGAGATTGACATTTTCGAACCATATGCTGGAAGTCAAGATTATTTACAAAAATGGTGTAAGTAATTGGTATTACTATTAATCATGTTATTATTATTAAATATTAAAATTATTTATTTTACCAGAAAAATAATTTACAATTGGCGGGCTTAGTACTAAATAGGTGTATTCTATTCTAGCCAACTAAAAGGTGACGTGGAAAGGGTAGGAGTAGTGCCAAACGGTGTAATGATATTTTAATGTGCTTAATTGGTTTTCAAATTAAACAATATACCTAATAACATTTACAATAATTATAATACATAATACAATAGTAGTACATACAAAGATCATAAAAATAAATAATTGTGAAAAAAATAGTACATACTTATAGGGATATAGACATAATTATATTTACGCATTCATACGGATGAAATTACACATTATTATTCTGAAGACGAAGATAGTGTTCCTGAACTCTGCTCTTGATTTTTTTTATGTAGCCCCGATCGTGTCCCACTGTGGGCAAAGGCTTCTCCTTTGGCTCTCCACTCCTCCCTGTACATGGCCACCAGCTGCCAACCCGGTAGAAAGATCGTGAGGAAAGGTCCATTTTTTCTCCAAAATAATCTAGATTTTGAAATGGACACCTAGTTTAACTTGTAACGTTCATTAAGTGGCAGTTTCTGTGCTACTTTGAATAAAAAATTTTTGATTTTGAGGTCGTCCCGCCATCTCCGCTTGGGTCGGCCACGTTTGCCATATCCGGCGCGTCAAACCCAGTCAGTGACCATTTTTGCCCACCTGTCTGGGCAAATACGGTCCAAAAAAAAAATCTAATTTACATTTTGAACGGAACATTGAAAAAAGTGTCGTGCACTTGCCGTTATCATCCAAAGGGGAATCGTATAATCTGTAAATCTAGTGACTAAAAACTTTCTTATTTCTTTCTTTCTTACATTGGACGATAACAGTAATCCTTACATTGTTGGACTACTGTTTATACAACATTTAAACAACATTCGCATGATAGCCCTAGTAAATGTACGAAACTACCAGTTTGAAGTTATTGTGTCGTTACACTTATCGTACATCGTAAAACGAGCCATTCACTTGTTAGATAACCCTGGGTCACAAGATAAAAGGATCTTTAAAGCGACAATTTCTGTAAAATCCTTACGACGACGTTGCCTTCATAAATAATTAAAAGGCTGCATTCAGCAACACGACTTCACCATTCACCTGACTTTGAAATATTAAACCATCTTAGCATACAACATTTTTCTTTAAGCCGCATTTCTAAGATCTTAGTACGCTCGGTCGGAGTGTGTTATCTTTAGCCCATTTACATAGAACGAGTAGAACACTGCCCGATAAGTCGGGTCCGACTCAATTCAATTCAATTCAAATATTTTTATCCATTGTAAAAACAGAATGTTTACTTAATGAACGTCAAAGTTGTTAGTTTCACAATTAATGGATTATGTGGAGAAGAAGCTAACAAAGAAACTCCACATTTCATCATCATTCAGCCACAAGAAGTCCACTGCTGGACACACACACACACACACAATAACTCCCTCATCTACACATTTATTGAAAATTTTTGCTAACGGTAAAGCTAGGACATGGATCACTGAACTAACAATTTTTACTGACATACTCCACATTTATTCTTTTCAAAACACGTTTTAACTTAATTAACAGAGTTTTCAACTTAAAATATTAGTCATGAATGTGTTGAACACTAGTCACAATCGTCCTTTAAATAATATTAATCTACTGTTTAATGCCAAACATCTTTGTCTTCTAAATAATCCTTGATGTCATAGTAGGCCTTTTTGCACAGAATGTGCTTAACACATTTTTTAAATCGCGTTGGAGGTAACTCTAATATATCTTGAGGAATTTTGTTGTAGAACCTTATACAGTGCCCCATAAAGGATGTGTTAACTTTTGCAAGTCTAAATAGTGGAAATGACAATTTATGTTTATTTCTAGTATTAACATTATGGTCACCACCAACATTTTCGAAGTCTTTGATATTTTTTCTAACGTACATAATATTTTCATAAATGTATTGACATGCAACTGTTAAGATGTTGGTTTCTTTGAAGAAATCTCTTAGCGAATCCCTACTACCTAACTTGTAAATAAATCGGATGGCTCTCTTCTGCAAGATGGAGACAGTCTCAATGTCTGCTGCCCGGCCCCATAGTAGTATACCGTAGGACATAATACTATGGAAGTAACTAAAATAAACAAGCCTAGCAGTTGCAACGTCAGTGAGTTCCCTAATTCTTTTCACTGCATATGCTGCAGAGCTAAGTCTGTGTGCTAATTTTACAATATGTGGACCCCTTTGTAGTTTTGCATCGATTGTGATGCCCAGAAATACAGTATCATCTACAAATTCTAGTTTTTCATATCCAATTACTATGTTGTTCTCAACTACTCGTACGTTAGGTAAGAAAAACTTTATACATTTTGTCTTTTTAGAATTTAGCAGCAGATTATTTGCTGTGAACCAATCTAGTACTTGCGAGAGAGCATTATTTGCATCGTCAAGATTATTTTCTTGTCTCCTTATTTTAAAAATAAGTGACGTGTCATCAGCAAATAACACTATCTCAGACATTTTTTGTACCATAAATGGTAAATCATTTATATAGACTAGGAAAAGGAGCGGCCCTAAGATAGATCCTGCCGGACTCCTATTTTTACAAGTGAACCCGAGGATTTAATACGATTTACGTCTGCTTTTTGGACCCTTCCTTCTAAATACGATCTTAAAAGATCTAAACCTGCACCCTTTATTCCGTAATGTTTTAACTTTAGGAGTATCGTTTCGTGGTCTACACAATCAAATGCTTTTGATAAATCACAAAATATGCCTACTGCATCCTTGCGATCCTCCCACGAGCTGAAAATATGTTTAAGTAACATAACTCCGGCGTCTGTTGTATTCTGCCCTTTAGTAAAACCAAATTGCTGGCTATGAAAGAGTTTTAATTATAGAAATGCGTAAGTGATTGATCTAAGATGATCCTCTCAAATATTTTACTTAATACTGGTAGTACTGAGACGGGCCTAAAATTGGTTGGATCGTGTTTATCACCGCTTTTAAATAAGGGTACTAGTCTGCTATATTTCATGAGGTCCGGAAATACTCCCTCATCTACACATTTATTGAAAATTTTTGCTAACGGTAAAGCTAGGACATGGATCACTGAACTAACAATTTTTACTGACATACCCCACAAGTCCTCGGTTTTTTTAAGATTCAATAATTAAATTTTTTTAAGAACGTTATGGGGCTCAATGTAATTAAATGAGAAATCGTGTTCGCACGAGGAGACATGGTCTTTTAATAATGTTGCTGCACGATCAGGTGACGAGTCTAACGGAGCTGTAGTCACGATTGGAACATTAGTGAAGAACTGTTCAAATGCTGCAGCGATATCTTCATTTGTCGTTATTATTTTGTCATCAATCTTAAGCGAAATATCTCGGTCTCCTAATTTTGTTTTACCCGTTTCTCTATTTATTATTGTCCAAATTGTTTTAATTTTATTCGGTGACTGTAAGATTTTATTCTTTATATGATCGCATTTAGCCTTACGCCTTAAATAATTTGGAATATTTTTTGACGTGCTGTATGAATTTGGTGTCATATGTATAAGTCTTTTTGTCATACAGTTCATAAAGTGTGTCTCTACTTTTCCGGATACCCGAGGTTGCCCATTCACTAAATCCTACTTTATTCTCATTATTTGTTAGCTGCCGCAATTTAAAAACTTTTTCAAAACTACCCGACACGACTTTGAAAATGTCTACATAATGAGCATTAGCATTTTGGTAATTTTCTTGAGTTTTTATTCTACTTTCAAGATCTTCTTTAAATGACTCTAATTTTTTACTTGTTACGAGCCGGCAGAGAATAACCTGTTCTGCGTTTTTTCTATCCATTTCAAAATGAACAATTTGACCACTGTGGTCTGACTTCAAACAATTTACTGTAGAATTATCTGAAAAGTCGCAATCGCAGTAAACATTATCTATGCAGGTGGGGATACCGCCGTTTAGCCAAAGTATTTTTCGCCAAATTTTACTTCCCAATAAACTTATGGCATCAGTTTCATTTCCCAAATGAAACTTTAGCAAGTTTTCATTTCGCATTTTATTCATTTGGTCAAATTATCATTTCGCATAATTTTACTGCGTCAAGTTTTATTGAGACAAACGTTTATTATGCTAACGTTTTATTTTGGCAAGTGTTATATAGCAAATAATTGTTTGATTAAAAAATAGGTTCGAAGTTCCAGGATATATAGAGAATAGGAAACTTCGGGTGTTAGTTCTTTTTTTTTATATAAAAGCGAAAAAAAATATTTCACTAAAAAACTTAGTTTTGGGTCAAATAAAAAATTTTTTGTTTTAGTTTACATTTCGCATTTTATTCATTTGGTCAAATTATACTTTTGACTGAATAATGCTTGGTAAAATTAATTTTGACCAAGTATTTATTTGGTAAACAATAACTTGCCATAATAACTTTTGCTAACTGTTTATTTGCTTTAAGTTGTTTTTTTGCCAAGTGATAATTTGCGGAAAATAGTTTGGGAAGTAATACTTTGGGAAACGATTTTTGGCAATACATTAGTAAACCATGCAGGTGGCAGTAGTTTCGGTTATTCTAGAAGGCTCCAGGAAAATATTTACTAAATTAAATGACTTGAAAATTATTGTCAATTTGGTACATATTTAAAGCCGAGTCTACCAATAAGTCGATATTGAAGTCACCACAGACTATGACTTTCTTATTACTGATAGAGGCTACCTTCAAAACAACCTCTAATATTGATTCAAATGAACTGTAATCGCTGGTAGGGGGCCTGTATATGGCTACTACAATGTGTCTAGATAGTTCAACACATGATATTTCAATTACTTTTTCAACAGAAAGTCTGCAAATGTCTTTCCGTTCTTTAAATTTCAAACAATTTTTTGCTAGTATCCGTGCCTTGCAGACTTTCTATTGAAGCAACTGGCTATTCCGAGTAGTCATTTTAACTCACTCGATCCGAGTGCACTAATGCTCGAATGCGGACATTTGACCGTACGTTGAAACCGACAGCACGTTTCGGCCTGTAAAGGTCGGGGGTCCCTCAAATAAAATAAAATACGAGCCTGAACCTTCTCACGTAAATAAAATATATAAACAAATAAATACCGTGTGGTGCCGGATTAAGAATAGCGTCACTCCATTTCCTTCCGTGGATATCGTAGAAGGCGACTAAGGAAATCAATTACCAGGAGACGGGCAGCAGCGTCTTCCTGAGATTCCAACCGCATACTGCGATCGCCAACCCGCCTGCCAAGCGTGGCGATTATGGCAAAACCCCTCATGGTTATGAAAACCATGAAGGAAGCCCATGTCCTGCAGTGGGCGTCAAATGGCTGATAACGAAGCCTTAAAATAACAGGTGATACAGTGGCCTGCTCAGTTCAACCCGTAACATGAGTAAGCGTAAATATAACCCTGGTCCTCTTGCTAGGTTACCCTGTATGGAATAAAAATCCACTATGTTAACAGCGTTTTGGTAATGATCATGTAATAGTGGTAATCCTGTGATGTTGAAGATGATTGTGTTATGGTGATAATGATCGTGATAAAGAAGATAGTCTTGGGATAACGATTTACCCTGATTTAGCTCCTTCTGTCCACAGCGATGAAGAAAATAAAACATAAAATCTACGTGGTCATGTCTTCAAACTGCAGATGAAATGTTATGTAAAGTACTCCTCTCGATGATCAAAACATGTCCGTTACAGGCCCTTCATCATCATCATCATCAGCCATTTGACGCCCACTGCAGGACATAGGCCTCCTTCGTGGTTTTGATAACCATGAGGGCTTTTGCCATAATCGCCACGCTTGGCAGGCGGGTTGGCGATCGCAGTATGCGGTTGGAATCTCAAGAAGACGCTGCTTTCATACATAAGCAGCCTATATACGTCCCACTGTAGGGCACAGGCCTTCTCTCAGGGAGAGAGTATGGACTTAATCACCACGCATGCCCACCGCGGATCGGCGATTTCAAACGCTGAGGTATGAGAATAGCTCAGACACTCAGGTTTCCTCACGATGTTTTCCTTCACAGTTAGCGAGTGGTATTGCTACTATTGTGAAGTTTCACAAATTCACAAATGTACATAACTTAGAAAACCAAGTCATAGGTACATGCCCGCTCTGGGGATCGAACCTGGGTCTCTCGCTTCCGAGTTCGATGTTCTACCCACAAGGCTACCACCGCTGTTTCATCCTCATACGTTCATAAAAAATTAAAAGCTCGTACTAAGCAACGCGACTCTACTATTCACCGGTGTTGAAATATTAAATTAACCACCTGAAACAAAACATGAAACACCCGAAAATTTTCTTAGCAAAATACTTACAGTATAAACGATAGGTAACGACTATTTTCCGACCTTAAGTTGTAGAGAATGAAGGTGATTTTAAGCCGTAACTAAATATAGGGTTATCGCTGTTCATAAGGCCCAGTAAGGCCTGGACGACGTCACTGCGTCGTAAAACCTTAGGAATATGATTCAACATGTGTGGTGTCGAAAGAGTTTTCCGTGCTACGTGCGGAACGACTTTATCTTTCTTACTTAGGGTAAAGTTTTGGAGATGAGCGATAAGCAACGCTGTTGGCTTTTTGGCACTAAAATTTGTAAGCAGGGCCTGACCATCCACTGTGTCTTTGACACAGTGATTTAAGGAAGAAAGAGAGAGAGCGAGAGAAAAGAAAGAAGGTAAATCAAATTTTATTATTTTTATTTTATTTTTACATTTGGAGATCTTACAGCTTACAGTAGTAAAATACAGTAAGTAAATTAATGACACAAAAAAGCCATGGGTTAGTCTCGCAGTTAGCACTAAATAAATAAAATAAAATCAATCTTTATGTGTTGGTAAACAATACAACTACAGTATGTTCATCGTAATTACCAGTGGTCGGAGTAGGTAGGTATATTGAATTAAGGTCACTGACATCAAACGTATATGTTAATATGGATACGCCTCCGAGTTGAGTTGAGAGTTGAACGATCATTTTCCACTTACAAATGGATCTTAGATGTTAAAAGAAATAGCTTAAAATTAGAAAATATTGAAAAAAATATAGTTATTTATTTTAATTGTATAGAGACAGAAAATCAAAATGTAGAACTTGTAACCGATGAGGATTAAAAATAATTATTTTTAATAAAACTGTAATAATGATTATTTGTATTAACAATAAACAATTTTGTTTGCTTACATATGGTTTTTTATTTTATTACTCTATTTACCAAATTTTTGGAAACTCCGGTACATTCCGGAAGAAATGCATGTCCATGTTATGATATCATGACGCAAGTATCTAAAATCAATATACCTACTCCGACCACTGGTAATTACTCACCGATTATTCTAGCTTCTACTAGCACAAATTATTCAAAACCTCCACACACAATAGGTAAGACCTTGTTAAGATACAGTATGCACGTGCTTACACTAGCGCTGCATAGAGTTCTGCGCTCAAAGGCGCAAGTATGCAAAGTAGCTCAGTAATTATGCCACGGCAGGTTTATTGTTTAGCGTAGTAAGCCTTTATTAAAAAAAAAAACAGATAAAGGTTAAAGTTCCTAACCCTTTCAACCCTTGCCCCGTTTTTTAATAAAGTCTCAATCCCTATGGTAAACACGAATTAAATGTATGGATATGATACCGATGTTACTGGAGGGTTCAGTAGAGTTGCTTTTATCTAGTTGATGACTTGTATTTATAGAATAATAAATAAATAACTTTCACACGATACATTCACTTGACCTGGTCCCAAACTAGGACACCCTGTGCTATGGTAATCAGGCAAGGACGTCACAAACATGAAAATACATCCAGAATGAGGCCATTTGTACAAATTTACGGCGGCCCCAGTGGTAATCGAACCCACGACCTCCTTTTTGGTAGCTAAGCGCCTTAACGGCTAGTCCAACGAGGCAGTCAATTGAGTCCAATGAGGCATTTTTTTTATTCTGTGCAATTTCCTTTTTATATGTACAATATAGTGTTCTCTATCTATCTACTTTCAAAATAGAATGCGAAAACCCAAATCACCACCACTACCGAAACCGATCGTGGCTGTACCAATGTTCTTTATGAGATGGTAAAATTCTAACGGTCTTATTGATAAAAAGTAGATTCCACTAAAATACTCTTAAGACATAGTTAAAGCCGGTTTTAAAGAGGAATCCCTCCCATAAACCGGCTGTAACTCCGTCTTAAGAGTGGTCTAGCAGAGAGGCCTTTTATAAATAAGACCGTAAGTGTCGAAATATATTTATGAAGGGCCCCTAAAAGAAGGTCTGTTAAATATTTTGTCTTGCCGCGTGGTTAATTGAAATTATTTTAAGTAATATCTGAAGCCATTTTTGTTTGAAAAGATACCTAACATAACATAAACTCACGCCTGCATCCTAGAGGGACAGGCAGAGACCAGGGACTGCCACTTGCCACGATCCTGACAGATCACTTTCGCTTCATCAACATTCGTTAGTCGTTGCATGCTAGCACGCCGGTTTCGGGTACTTATAATCTTACCCTTTACTAATACACCCCCTATTTGGTCGAAGTATGTCCACCCTTACCGGCCCTTCCATCCAAATTTGCTCAATATATTTGTTTCGTCAATATTTCTTCCTTCATCCTCTCCGCATGTCCAAACCAATGCGACATTCCTTTTTAAATTCTGAAAAGATGAGGATCAAAATGGACTAAACTTCAGTGTTCTGAGGTCGTAAAAAGTAAAAAGTTCTTTATTAATAAAAATGGTTACATACACAAACAGTTTACTGTGGTTGCCACGCTATGTCTAGCCTGTGTTGTGGAAACCTTAGTATATGTTAACATAAAGAATGGAGCATGTTTATAAAATATAATAGGCAAAATTTGAAAGAACTTGTTTAGAACTTAAGAATGTACCTAGGTAATATTAGAATGTACTTAAATATGTAGTTAAACAATAAAAACAGTTCTATAAATTAAACAGGAGACTAGATATTTCTATTAACAGTAATGCGTCCTAACTGAGAGTCGTAAGTTTATGTTTAACTTAAACATAGATGGTAAATTAAACAGGTATTAAATTAGATTCCACGATAAAATACAGTTTTCAGCGGTCGTATAATATTCTAGTGGCTGAAGTCGCAAATGGATATGTAATAAACAAACAACAAATCCCTGAGCAAACCCTCGGGGACCGTAGTGCGAAGATAATAAGAGGAAATCTTTGATTACTTCGGATCTCAGTACAGATAAAATAACATTACTTATTAGTGGTTTTTGTTCCTATTCGATGCGCTAAGTAGTAGGTAGCTGAAGATTACGTATTTTATTTTGTACAATAACAAAAACGTCACAGAAAAAATGTTGGACCATGAAATGTTGGATGCATGGACCACTTTTAGGTCGATCACGATCTTTGAAAAGTATATTTTTGGCAAATATAGCAACCATAGGCACTAGGAATAAACATAATGGACATTTTAAACATACCTACTTACTTTATTTCATCAGAGAATATGAAGTCCAGAACTTTAAAAGTTCTGGACTTCATAAACCATTTTTCTCCATCAAAACAAAGTTTCAAAAGCCAAAATTGTCTGTGATTTTATTTTCTAGTGGCTACCTTTCCAAAATTTGTCAAAAGTATACTCATTGTTTTGATTGATTGATTGTATCATTATAATATGATGGTAGTTAAAATTGTTACATTGTTACATGTATATCCTGCCCGTTCTCACCTACAGACTTGGTCGCTGACCGAACAACAAATGTTTAGGCTTAAGGTTTATCAAAGAGCGAATGGAGCACAGTATTTTTATTTTGGGCGTCAGGAGAGTAGACCGTGTCCGAAACACCACACCACGCGCAAAAACCCGAATAAACGACGTGGGCGTGCAGACAGCGACATTAAAGTGGGGTTAGGCTGGTCATGTTAGTCGCATGCATACAGACAGGTGGGCGAGACTCGCCACCTAGTGGGTGCCACAAGACGGACAACGAAGTCGAGGCCGGCTTAGGAGACGGTGGAGAGACGATCTCGACCATCATCTGCCGGAGTGGTCTGATGTGGCCCAAGACCGAAAACTCTGGACTGAATTGGGGGAGGCCTTTGCCCAGCAGTGGGACAAAAACATAGAGGCTACGTAAAAAAAAGGTAAAATTGTTAGATCACATTTACATTTACTTGACAGTGTTTTATAGAATACAAAAAACATTTACTACAAGACCTGTTCTGAAATCGAAGAATCACTTCCACTGTACTCATTCACTCCGATCCCACTTTTGAATCTTCTGCCAGAAGTGGAAATCTATGGTTGAGGTCCTATATGCTCCCCTAGGAGTTAAAGGACCGAAGAAGAAGAATTCAGAAATTGCGACAGAGATATAACTCGTAAGTTCGTTAGAAAGTGTCTAATTGTTCGTTCATAAACGCGTAACAAAGTTCGTCATTTATTTTTCCCTTATAAATGTGCGGCGGGAAAAGTTACATGGCTTTTCATTCCTGCCCTCCGTAGCAGGGCGGAATGTTGTATAAAAATCCATTCCTGTTCTGCTTTTGTTCTTTGGCAGCGAATATAAAAAAATACAAACGTCAAATCTCAAAAAGGTTTTATATATAAAATAATTAGAAAAATCCGGACAAGTGCATTTCGGGCCACGCGCAATGTAGGATTCCGAAGAAAGAGGGTTTTTTTCTGCTTTGCAGCCTATATACGAGTACGTAGGGCACAGGCGTTCTCTCAGGGAGAGAGTATGGGCTTAATCACCACGCGTGCCCACCGCGGATTGGCGATTTCAAGCGCTGAGGTATATGAATAGCTCAGACACTCAGGTTTCCTCACGATGTTTTCCTTCACCGTTAGCGAGTGGTATTGCTACTATAACTTCACAAATGTACATAACTTAGAAAACAAAGTCATATAGGTACATGCCCGCACTCGGAATCGAACCTGTGTCTCCCGCTTCCGAGTCCAATGTTCTACCCACTAGACTACCACCGCAGTTTTGCTTTACAGAATTATAATAACTTCATAGAAGTTATTTTCAATGGATTTTGTAAAGCCTACTTAGCCGTAATACTTTTCCTTTTAAGTTCTTTATATGCGCTACTACCCTGAATTTTTTCACGTTTCTACAATCAACCGTTTAGCCAGGAGAGAGGGGACACCCTACTCGGACAAAAAATTGCGCTTTAAAGCTTAATATTTTGCAAACCCTATATACAAAAATGGTCGCAAAATTTTTCAACGACCAATCCAACGATACCCCACATAACGGGACAGACGAGAAAAAAATCATCCCCGCTTTTCATGTTAGGGGAGGTACAGTAAAAAAAAAATAATTTCCACATTGTTTAACTTTGTCGGCGTGATAAATATGTATACACACACCAAATTACAGCTTTCTAGTACCACCGGTCTTTGGGCTACACCGCGGATGGACAGACAGACAGACAGACAGACGGACATGGCGAAACTATAAGGGTTCCATCTCGGACTGCGACAGCGTTGCCAGATCTACGGAAAAATCCGGAGATCTACGGATTTAGGCTTTGTGACACAGACCTACGGAAATCATAAGTGAATCTACGGAATTTCTGACTAATTGGATAGAATGCACTTTTTCTGTAAGTAACGAAACGCAATCGTCGTAGAAATAACTTGAGGACTATTCATACGACCTGCGTTTCGTTACACACACAGCTGAGCAGCTGACTCAGCTCACCCACTTCACGCAACACTAAAACGGAACGTTATCGCTTCGAAATGAGGTGAGCGAAGTGCTGAACTGATCTGAAGTGTCAGTGTCACTGTCAAGAGTGTCAAGTGTCAACTGTGGTTTTGTGTACCAACCGACTAAATTATGTTAGCTGCGACCGGGTATGCTGTCGGCCATATAGAAACGCATTTTCAGATTGGTCGCGTTGCGTATGTTCTATCTCTATCCTTCTTTTCTTGGGCGCACCGCACGCGTGTGTACTTACTTGCAGGTTCAAAATTGCGAATATTTCTGGATTAAAATATATAAGTCATCGTTGAGAATTTAAGGTGACACACTCTTAGCGGAATTTAGCCCAGTTATCAGTGAATTGATTCGACCATAGACAGAACTCAGCAGAGTATACAAAAATCCACTTTCTGGCTAATTTTTGTCTATGGTCGAGTGAATTCAGTTAAGTGTATTTTCCTTTCACTATTTACTAACTTTCAATAACATTTTAAGCTTCAGGTACAGTAGAAAAAAGCTTTGGAAAAAGTCTGTAGAACTACGGATTTTGTAAGCGCAAATTTACGGAATTCTACAGATTTTTTGGTCTCGCCCTACAGAATTCCATAGAATACATCTGGCAACACTGGACTGCGAAACCCTAAAAAGAGGTGGGAATATTTTTCGTACTCGATTTTCAATTAAAGGAGGCTAGCAACCTTTTTGTGCTAATTAGAAAACAGAGGTGGGATTTTCTTTACTCGCTTTTCAATGAAAGCAGGGGGCAACCTTTTTTTATCACTACGAAAAAAAAACAAGCGCAGCAATTTGTTTTGTTTTGTTAAATTTTTGTTTTTACTTAATTGATAGGTGTAGTATAAAGCAAAGAGGAGAAAGTTCTGTTTCTGTCTAAGCCCGACGCTCAGCAATCGTTTTCTCCCTTCGGTATACAATGTACTATAGCATATAGGACCACGATTCTGTAAGTGCATTATGGTACAATAGCATGGCTGGGCAACGTGACATGGTTTTAGGGTTCCGTATCCTATAAGGATCACTTTGTTGTCCGTCCGACCGTCTGTCGGTCAAGACCTTTTATCTCAGGAACGAAACCAAGTTGCAATGAAAACCATATATTCAATTCTTCAGTCCTTTGATGCTGTAAAAAAATCAAACTACCAACTTAACATAAAAAAAAGATACGGCCGCTTTATGGCGCAAAAAACGTATACCTATTTGGACACTTAAAGGAATCAAAATTTACAGGATACTTTCCGTTGACCTAGGACTATGAAATTTGGCAAGTAACATCGTGTTATACTACGAGTATAGATAAAAATAAAAAAAACTATACATTTGTAATTAAATCATAAAAAAAATTGTCTTTGTAGTCCAGGAAAAGCTCGGGAAAAACTGCGAGACTCGATTCCTGACTATTTATAATATGTAAATACCTACAAATTTGTAAGAAACTCACAGCGGGGGAGTCCGGTTTTTTTCATTCCATTGAAATCTAGAAGGTTTGACACATGTGCGCGCGTATCTTAACAGTTGCATGCCAATACATTTATGAAAATATTATGTACGTTAGAAAAAATATCAAAGACTTCGAAAATGTTAGTGGCCACCATAATGTTAATACTAGAAATAAACATAAATTTTCATTTCCACGATTTAGACTTGCAAAAGTTAACACATCCTTTATGGGGCACTGTATAAGGTTCTACAACAAAATTCCTCAAGATATATTAGAGTTACTTCCAACGCGGTTTAAAAAATGTGTTAAGCACATTCTGTGCAAAAAGGCTTACTATAACATCAAGGATTATTTAGAAGACAAAGATGTTAGGCATTAAACAGTAGATTAATATTAATTACAGGACGATTGTGGCTAGTGTTCAACATATTCATGACTAATATTTTAAGTTGAAAACTCTGTTAATTAAGTTAAAACGTGTTTTGAAAAGAATAAATGTGGAGTTTCTTTGTTAGCTTCTTCTCCACATAATCCATTAATTGTGAAATTAACAACTTTGACGTTCATTAAGTAAACATTCTGTTTTTATAATGAGTAAAAATATTTGAATTGAAATGAATTGAATATACTTGAAGCGGCAAGCGGCAATGAAATCTACGTGTTCATGCAGGGCCGCGTTTCATAAAACTACAATTCATAGTTAACTATGATAATTCGTCGTACACTTCATAGCAGAGTCCTATTTGTCAATCAGCGGGTTAATTGGCTATACAATGTACATAGAATTGTCAAAGTAAACCATGAATTTTAGTTTTCTGAAACGGCCCCAGTCGTCATCCAACTGTCGCAGCTGGGTTAGGTTGGGGTGCGATCCGTGATAATGAAAAAGGGTATCCAGGGGCACGGTGTAATTATAATATAATGGAAAGGCACCTGAGAACAATAAAATAGAAAAGCTTAACTACGGTCTAAAACATAAATATAAAAATACAATGAGGAGTTGAAGGGAAGAACACTTACATTAATTTTATTAATGTGCCTTTTGAATATTATTAATTTCGTAGATAAGGATACAGGATACGCAGGATAAGGTGACAGACGTGTTATAATAAAATTTGATAATAAAGATTGGATCTCGTTTACGTCCACTTAGTTCGGAGGCTGAGGAATATCTCCCTAAATACGTCCGAACACTGCGGCACATGTCATAAAATAGTTAAATTTGGAATAGTAGATGACCGAAAATGATAAAAAAAGCAACGAGGCGATTACCTCGTTACACAACTACAGTAAAGTTGTCATTAATCAAATCTAGGCATTGATTTTCTGGGGTTGGTCTCATTATTAGCGGTGGTAGCCCAGTGGGTAGAAAAATAGACTCGGAAACGAGAGACCCAGGTTCGATTCCCAGAGCCGGCATGTAGATAGATAGATAGAGAACACTTTATTGCACAACCAGGTGAAAGATACTACAAATAGTTTCTTATATCTAAGTAGTGGTATATATACAATTGGCGGTGACCTATGACTTTTTTTTATTTTCAAAGTTAGCAATACCACACGCTAACAGTGAAGGAAATCATTGCGAGGAAACCCGCGGCTTGGTTGGCTCCGCACGTATTGACTTGTCTTTCCTGTGGGCTAGGCCGACAAAGCTGTCAGGATGGTATGGGTGCTGGGCAAGCCTACTCCATCTAAAAGAATGTCCCAGACACTGCAGCGTCCGAGTGGTCCCTTTACCCTTAAAGTGTGAGTAAAGGTGCCATGGGCGCTATATAAATCATCTCATTATTACGTTGATGTCAATGAAAAAGTTTTTTTTTTCTCAAAATTAATATTGTTTGTATTTATGAGCATAATAATCACCGGACCTCTGTTCAACAGGTACGCTGTATCGAATAAATCGTACTTTACTTTCCCTTTTTCCCCATAGACAGTGGCACAATTGGATTCCAGTTACCGATACCTACTTCAGTCGGAACCAATTGCAGTGGCCGGCAGTCAGTGCAATTTATTTCAACAGAAGAGAGAAAAAAAGAGTCCTGGAATTGCTGATTCGATTTGCAGGGCAGAGCCGTGGTGTTGACTGTAGTGTGGGTTTCTCAAAGGGGTTCCTAAGGCTACGCAAAATAAGCATTCTCTTAGTTCTAGTTAGACCAGAGATTTCCGCGCTTATTCTAATAGTTGGGCCATTGTAGGTAGCAAGCGCTAAGGTATGTAAATACCTCAGACAATATTTTCCTCACGATGTTTTCCTTCACCGTTAGTGAGTGGTATTGAGATAAGATAAGATAATGTTACACCAAAACACACATTTACAAACTTGGGTGAAATTAACACATAAAACGCCTGAAAAAATAAAAAAATAAAAATAAAAAGACACTAAACACTAACGGTCCCATTTATAAAAACACGATTCCTCCAAAACACTCCTCAGAAGCAGTTTACGTCTTGTCCTTGTAAAATCTCACCACAGACTATTTTATACGGCGTTTATAAAGTGTTTTAAGGAACGGCGCATTCACAAATAAGACCGTAAAAATATCAAAACAATGCATCAAAACAATGCAGAATTTAACCTTATTAACAGGCATCAAAACAATGCAGAATTTAACCTTATTAACCAACTAGTGACACTTATCTAGATAAGCACAACACAAATTAATACTACAACTTCACAAGTGTACGTAACTTACGAAACAAAGTTATTGGTACATGCCAGGATTCGAACCCACGACCTTCGGAATGATAAGCTGGCGTTCTATAGCCATATATTTCCGTGCGTATTGAAAAAAAAAGTGTATGTGTGTGTGTATGTGGGGGGTGTCCTCACAGAATAAAATTCTAATCATCAATTCGAAATAATTCAAAGGAAAATATAGAGATTTTGAGTCGACCGCACATCGAAGAGCCTGCCATTCGCGTATGGCGTTCGCAGCCATACACATCGCAGCCAGAAGCTTTCGGTGAAATTTATAAAAACACTATAAACGCCGTATAAATATCACGTGGTAGATTGATTTTTTTTTAATAACACCGTTTATGTTTTGTGCGGTGGTAGCCTAGTGGGTTGAACATTGGACTCTGAAGCGGGAGACCCAGGTTCGATTCCCAGTGCGGGCATGTACCCAGGACTAAAAGCATTCACACGCCATTTAAATTATCGCCAAAGAGTTGTCGATAACAATTATGACGGTACCATTGAACGGTTTGGGATGGTTTCTCTGAGTGACAGACGAACAATCACAGATGTCATGTTTCTTTACGGACTAGTAAATGGACTGATTGATTGCCCTAGGTTACTATCGTTGTTATCATTCAGGGTCCCAAGAGCGTCAACCAGAATAAAATTAGTTTTCAAGTTCCGTTCAGCCGCGGCAATCATGGGCAAAATAGCGTAATCCAACGAATCATAAGCACTTACAATAACTTCTTTAATTATATTGATTTATTTTATTTTAATAAGGAATCTTTTAGGAGTCACTTCTACAAAAGGATTGATTACTTGTATGACTGTGCTAAAAAGCTGTTAATGTATACTATCTTTCTTCATTCTTTTTGCGTGTCAGATTTTTATAAAGTGTTAACCTATAATTGGGCCTTAAATTTAATTATTGTTATGTATTTTTTCATGTTTTATCGTGTCTGTTGGTTTTCTAATAAATAAATAAACAGTACAAGCGTGAGGGTAGGTCATAAGTAAGCATAACGTTTTTGGAGTAATTTAAACGTGTTAGCATAACTTATCTGTAAATTGAATAAGTACGCCATGGTAGCGCGTTGGTAGTATAGTTGCCTCATATGCGAGAGGTCTTGGATATGACCGGCATCCTATTGATGACTTGGTTTTTTTAGTTAAGTATATTTGTGAGAACACCATGGAAACAAAACCTAAGTTTCACCAGGAGGTCCACACACAGACAGGTCCAGATGGAGAGCCCTTTATAGAGGTAGGTACTACACCTATGCCCGTCATAGCGGCCACGATCCTCAGTATAGAAGGACCGACTGATTGGATTGGACTGTAAAAGAAACCAACGTAAAAAAAACCTGAGTGTCTAAATTCACACTTCAACGCTGGACATCAATAGGCACACGTGGGGATTAAACCCCTGCCTCCCGTACTCCACCATACTCTTCTAGCACAATCCTTAACGGCGCTGTAGTCTTAATTGAGTTAAGAAAAATAAATAGTATGTCAAGAAATCTTCACTGGCAGAAATCCGATAAGATTTTATTTTATTAATTAACTTATAGCTGAAGCAGCATCGATAGAAAAGCGATTAAAGCGTTTCAATGAAATCTTCAGAGTACTGCCTCGTCGGTTTGACACGCTTCGCTACCACAACACAGGTCGTGGGTTTCTGGGTTCGAATCCAACTGGAGGCCGCCGTATTTGATTAGTACAAATGGCCTTAGTCTTTGTATTTCTGCCCTTAGTATTTTCTGTACTTGTCCTTGCCTGGTTACCATAAAGTATCATACTTTGCGACTACAAAATGTAAATGTGTTTTGTGGAAGTTATTAATTTATTTATAGAAGTTTTAGGAGTTTGTTTTCTTACTCGGTTCATGTTTTCGGCATAATATATACTCGCAGCGATTATTCGCTGTGTGTGAACGAAGCTAATGCAAGTGAAAAAATAAGAAACTTGTCAGATGTTCTTTATTATGTTCAGACTAGGTAGATAGGTCCACAAAATACGTCATGTCCAGTGAGTCCGTAGACTGTATGGCGGCACGATCAATTCTCAAGTTACATGACAAGGGTGGTCCCACGCAGCTGTGGCCTACTTGCCCCTTTAGAATAAGCCTCCCTTATTTACAGAGATTTTAGGTCTAATGGACGGCTTAAAACTAAACATCTGGCGGGCAAGACTCTAAAATGCATAGTTGCTCAATAGAGTCATACTAGTACGTTAATGATTGTTTCACTCACAGTTTTCTATCGAAAACTATGTGTGTATTATACTCCAATGGCTGGGGCCTGTTTCATAGAACTACAATTCATGATTTACTATGACAATTCGACGATGGCAAAGTCTATCCACCCACAGATTAACAGGTAGGAAGACTCGGCTTCGCAATGTACATCGAAGTGTCGCAATAAACTATGAATTGTAGTTTTATAAAAACAGGTCTCGGATTTCATACATTTACTTCTTTATTTTTATTTTATTTATTTGTAAGGGACACAAACTGTATAAAGTACATCGCATTCTTAAAGACTAGTTTTAGTTTTACATTCTGGTACTTATACTAATAACATGCGTCCACAACGCTCGCCAAACAAGTGGATGTGAAAGTAAATTTATGTTTTTTTTTTTTTTTTTTTTGTTACATTTAGTGAAATGTTAATCTACAAACTAATAATATAATAAACTCTCTCAATCATGAAAATTCTTTCGAAATAGCTTTTCTAAATGCGTGTTTATTTGTATTAAAAATGTCTGTGTTTAGTTGATTGTATTCTTTGATTACACGTGAAATGGTTCGGTGTTTCCCTAAGTTCGTACGACTCTGTGGTAAATTAAAAGTTATCTTGATGGGATGCCTAGGCGGACGGCGCGGAACCACTAGCTCCATTTTACCCAACAGTTCAGTGTTATCGCTCGTACCGTTTACAAGGCTGTGGAGAAACAACAGACCGGCAATTTGACGTCGCTTATCTAGACTTTCTAATTTGAAGAATCTTAGTCTTTTCTCATAGCTTGCTCGACGTGAAATGTCAGGGCTAACCCATGCTAGGTGTCTCGTGAAAGAGCGCTGAATAGATTCTACCCTTTTAGAATCTACTTTAGATGGCCGTTGTATGAAAAAATATAGTGCAGTTACCTTTATCGTGCAGTGTAAAACCATCCAATGTCTGTTACTAGACTTGCACCAAACGCTTCATTGAAATGAAAAGTGTGAACACCTCCGACGTTTCTTCCATAAAAGAACTGCAAAACTATCTTTAGCGATTTGCACTTTAAGATTTACTAAGACACGTAAGGAACCATTTTAGGGTTCCATAGTCAAAAAGGAACCCTCATAATTTGTCCCGTCCGTCCGTCTGTTTGTATGCCCGCGGCTTACCTCAGAGACGACTAGTACTAGAAAGCTGAAAGCTGACAAAACGGTGAAATGAAAGAAAAACGTGAAAATTTCAGGGAAGTAGCACGTAGGTATAATAAAGTTAAAAGGAAGACAGCAAAGTAGGCTTCACAACAGTCGAGCAACTTATAAAAGGAAAAATTAATATGAATTCCATAAATTTATCAAGAACCTCTCCTCCTACGTCCTAACATGTACTTGGCTTTTTTTTTAAACAAAAATAACATTATCGATGAGAATAGTATTTTTGGACTTTTTAAACTTCTGCACATTACTTGCTGGTACTTGAATTTAAATACAGAACCATTCCTGAAAAGTATCAGGAAGTGTAGAGCTTAGGTGCATGCGCTAAGAACGCTTATTAATTTTTGATTGGCTGCGAAATTATACGCTACGGGAAGATAGCAAATCATTTTTTCTATGACTTTTTCAAAAGTAAAAACGCCAGAAATAACATTACACTACTGCAGATAACCTTCTGGTACTTTAATTTAAATACAGAACTATTCCTGAAAAGTGTCAGGAACTGTAAAGCTTAGGTGCGTGCGCTAAGAACGCTTATTAATTTTTGATTGGCTGCGAAATTATACGCTACGGGAAGATAGCAAATAATTTTTTCTATTCACTTTTTAAAAGTAAAAACGCCAGAACTATTTCTGAAAAGTATCAGGAATTGTAGAACTCTACTGCATGCGACGAGAACTCTCATTTATTTATGATCTAATGGACAGTGATCTGCTCAGTTCACGCAGATCAATGCAGATTTAATTTCATATGACATTATTATTTATCCCTCTGTATCGAAACCAAATTGTCGCTATATAAAAATAACTATAAATAGTTTGCTTAGAGAACGTTGTGGACTGAAAGAGAATGTAATGACTACAATTGAGAAAGGTATGTTGCGTTGGTTTGGACATGTGGAGAGGATGAAGGAAGAAAAATTGATGAAACAAATATACCGAGCGAATGTGGGTGGAAAGGCCGCTAAGGGGCGACCCAGACGGACATATTTCGACCAAATAGGGGATGTATTAGCAAAGGGCAAGATAAAACGTACCCGAAAACGGCGTGCGTGCATGCAACGACTAATGAATGTTGAGGAAGCGAAAGTGATCTGTCAGGATCGTAGCAAGTGGCAGTCCCTGGTCTCTGCCTACCCCTCTGGGATACAGGCGCGAGTTTATGTATGTATGTAGAAATAACAAAGTGTTGAGTGTTTAATTCTTATTTTTCTTCGTTTGTTACTTTGTTAGGTGAAATGTTTCCCGCGGAGCTTTCAGAATAATAATTGTTTTTCTAGGAGAGTTCATTGTGTCCCTTGAGGTCTGGTCAAACGTAAACGGAATCTTCAAACGGGTGTAAAATAGGGTGTCTCAGAAGCTGTAAATTTGAAATGTAAATAAATACATACGAGTAGGTACATAAACTCACGCCACTCTCACTTGCCACGATCATGACAGACCCCTCGCTTCATCAACATTCATAAATCGTTGCAATCGTTGCATGTAATCGCCTGTTACGGCTTCGGTTAAAAGGTTGAAAATATGTCATCCTTTATACAGGGTGTAAAAAATCCTTATTTTTGTTCTTTTTTAATATGTAGCCTATTCGTCCCACTGCAGGGCACAGGGCACGCGTGCCCACCGCGGATTGGCATATTCAATGTCGCTGAGGTAAAAAAAGTGTATATAAACTAAATTTGACAATATGCCTCATGCTCAGTCTGGGCCGCGTTTTATTATTTTTTTTATTTTGTTTATTGACAATAAAAAACTAAATTAACTATAAAAACCTAAAAGACCATACTTTCATTCTCAGAGAAGGCCCTGCAGTTCGACGTTAAACATACATAGACTGCATAAAAAGGACTTCACCATTGAATTTCACCTGTATTTTAGCAATAAAGACAATTTCACTTTTCGATTTACATTTTTGTAGCGTTATGGAGGCGCAGCGTTATAGAGGCCTATATCCTGCAGTGGGCGTCAAATGGCTGATGATGATGATGATGATGATGCAGGCATTGAGTTTTAAAATTCAATTATGCAGGTAACTAGATAGGAGCTAGATCTTTCGATGCAGAATTGGGCAAAATAGGTTTGTATCATATTTTTTGTGTGCATTAGTACGTTTTTAATTTGCCGTGGTGTTTTCGTTAAACTTCCAATCAACTATTAAACCGACAATTTGTTAAACAGAGTTACATACCCTTCTTAAAAAAAATACACTTAGAAACGAGCTTGAAGCCGTATTTGTCACTGAAAAAATAAAAGTAATACCACATTGCGAAGGTCTTTCACGTAGGCAGGTACTTGAGCTTTGCAATTATGTCACTAAAAGGAAATTACCTCTAAATACCACAAACGTGTCAGCTTACATGCCATGAGGAACACTCGAATCATATCATGTTCTCGTTCCGGAGAGATGTTTAGCGTAAGTAAAAGTAAAAGTAAAAAAAGTTCTTTGTTAATAAAAATGGTTACATCACAGAACAGTGTTCTGAGGGTTACATACACAAACAGTTTACTGTGGTCGCCACGCTAGGTCTAGCTTGTGTTGTGGAAACCTTCGTATATGTTAACAGTAAGTAGTTTCTCACATCACATAATTTCGATGTTCATGCAGATATAACGAGAATTTCTCGAGGGATTTTCGCGGGAACTACCAATATACAAATAATATCTTGCGCAAGGACATTTTCTTCTTTTGCACTTAAGGGAAATTGTGTATCGTATCGTGGCGGACGCATAATTGAAAATCCGTGTGTCGCTATGTGTGTAGCCGATACAAAACACAAACACACAATATCTCTGTTTGGGAGAAATCGTTTGACAGTTGATTAATTTCAACATCATTGTAGAAACGTTTTACCATAAGCAGCCTATATACGTCCCACTGTAGGGCACAGGCCTAAGCTTCTCTCAGGGAGAGAGTATGGGCTTAGTCACCACGCGTGCCCACCGCGGATTGGCGATTTCAAGCGCTGAGGTATATGGATAGCTCAGACACTAACGTTTTACCACCGTTAGTAAAATAAAATACCCCCCAACTGCTACTTTATCTTTCTTGGCCGATTAACTCGCTTACGGCTAGATGGTGTCATAATATACTGTCTTGCGCCATATTCTTAGCCGTGGCTTGAATAGCATTTGACTAAAATTATTCATGCAAAAATCGATCTAAATGACAACTTAAGTGACGTTTGGAAGGTGGTGCAAATCGGCCTTAGTATTGATATGTTAGTATTGTGTGATATAATAAGAGTAATTTAAAATATGAAGACACGGACCTCGAGACAAACCAGTTATGGTTTTAGGAGGTCCGAGTCCATTTAACCTGTACCGATATTATGTGAAGCTAAATAAATAAAAATAAATAAAAATAGTCTTTGTTGAGACTCAAACTCTAAGCCATATACATTTTATTTATTAGATGGAGGTGGAATGCTCCACTCTGACAAACATTACGTTTTAAAGCTTTATATGCCTGAATTGAAAAATCGATTTACTAACTACAATATTTTTAAACGAAAAGTTCAACGATACCCCTCACTATGGGACAGATGAGAAAAAATCTTCCCTAATTTAGGTGTACGCAAAAAAAAATTATTCTACCGTTTTGTCGGCGTGATTAATATATATACCTAGGCCAAATTTATGCTCTCTGGTACAAAATGTCTCCGAACTAGGCCGCGGGATATCTCAGAGACAAAGAATATCCAGAGAAGAAAAATATCCATCCATAAAAACTACCATATTTGTGATCTTGACTCATCTTGAGTGGGGTTAGACGTGAGTTTATTTTAGACTACCTTGTATTTAGTACAAATGATTTGCCTCAACCTTAACCAAAGATTGTTTACACTAGTTACACTTTACGAACGCAACAGGTGGCTCGCCCATCGTTTACTTTGCCTCACAATTTATGGATTTTCTTAGTGTTTTCCTTTGCCGAACTACCGTAAAATATTAACAGCCTTACATTGATTAGTGCGGCCTTTAGTGTTACCGGACGCGCGGTGGATACAAAGTCAACATCAAACCGACGAGGGTTTAATTAAATTCCTACAATTATGATGCGGACTGCCACTTTAGGTTTTAAGATTAAGATTTTTTTTAAGATTTACGCGGACTTATACATTGCCTCTGGCCCCACACTAGGGATACCCTGTGTCGTGGGAACCAGAACAACGACATCACAAACACGTAAACGTCCAAGACCTGGGGTTTTTTTTTGTCCCCTGCCGGGATTCGAACCTCCCGCATGGTATGCAGATGCATTACCGCTGCGCCACGAGGTCGTTTTGGTTTCTGAATTAGTTTTTGGATTCTTTGGATTTCTCAACAAGAAAAACAAAACTTAGGTCTTTCCATCTACGTACTGAGATGATTTAAACAGAGTCCAGTGGCACCTACGCTCATACTAGATGGGTAAAGGGACCACTCGGACGCTGCAGTGCCTGGGACATTGCATTTTTAGATGGAGTAGGCTTGCCCAGCACCCATACCATCCTGACAGCTTAGTCTAGCCCACAGGAAAGACAAGTCAATACGTGCGGAGCCAACCAAGCCGCGTTTTTCCTCACGATGTTTTCCTTCACCGTTAGCGTTTGGAATTGCTACTACAAATTCGCAGATATACGTAATTTTGAAAATAAACAAAGTCATAGATACATGCCTGCACTGGGAATCGAACCTGGGTCTCCGAGTCCATTGTACATAAAGGACGAGACATAATTATTCTTAAGTATTTGCTTAGTGAAATTTGCAGGGGTTATGGACCGTAGTGGTACAGCGGAGCTGGAGCAGAAATGCAAGCATACACATAAGTAACCACAGAAATGGGTGTTGAATCTTGTTTGAATGATGATGATGATCATCATCATCGGCCTACGCTTGACCACTGCTGGACATAGGCCTCTCCTATAGCACGCCACTGAGCACGGTCCTCGGCTACTCTCATCCAGCTCTTACCAGCCGCCCTGCGAAGATCATCGCTCCACCGAGTCCGAGGACGTCCTAATCTGGTCTAGTCTAGTCTGAATGATACTATAACTTAAACTGACGTATTTGCAAATAAATAAAAGTCAAATACAATACAACCAGTGTGTGTTACCCGTGATGAGTTATGGCACTGAAACGGTGTCTCTCACTATGGGCCTCATAAGAAAGCTCAAGGTCACGCAACGAGCTATGGAAAGGGCTATGCTCGGAATTTCTCTACAAGATCGAATCAGAAATGATGAGATCCGCAGACGAACAAAAGTCGTCGACATAGCCCAGCGGATTAGTAAGTTGAAGTGGCAGTGGGCGGGGCACATAGCACGCAGAACTGATGGCCGATGGGGTCGAAAAGTTCTCGAATGGAGACCTATGTTCAGCAGTGGACTTCTTGTGGCTGAATGATGATGATGACGATGAAAAGTCAAATAATACAAATTAGATACGCGCACATACATAAACTTACGCCTGATTCCCGAAGGGGTAGGCAAAGACCAGGGTTTACCACTTGCCACGATCCTGACTAACCTCTTATCGCTTTATCAATGTTCATTAGCAACTAATAAACATGCACGCACGCCGGTTTTGGGTAATTTTCATCTCGGTCTTCGCTAGTGCATGCCTTATTTGTTTAAAGTATATCCGCTTGAGATATCGCCTCCACTTGGGACGTCCCTTAGCGGTCCTTCCACCAACATAACATATACTTCTTTCTGTTATAAATTTGAACTTCTGTCGAAATCCCGATTAATTTACGCCCAAAATAAAGTGTTAATAGCTTTTTGAAGCCTATCTATTCAGAAACAGGTGGAAAGACTAGCAAAGTTAAATAGATACTGGTCCCGATTGTATGGAACATACTTTCTCTCACCGAGATAGACGATTTCAAGTGCTTTCAAGGAACCTACCGGTTTGTGAAAAGCTCAGACAAGCGTGATACTGCCACTACAATATCGTAGCAAATGGATGGACGGTTATAGTCCACCATGTCACCCAAGATCACCCAGTCCAGTTAGCAATGGGCATCTTAAGCCCATTGCTAACTGGACTGGGTGATGAATTCATAAAGAACAGAAAAAAAACATAAAAAAATCATTATATCCTAAAAACCCATTTAGAGGCAAAAATTCCACCATTGCCGGGACTTAAACCCGCGACCTCTGGCTAACCGTGCCAGCGCTCTCCCAACTGAACTAATGGGCAAGTGCAGGCATCACTAAAATTTCGAGCCTCTTTACAAATTTCTCTGTAGGGGCAGTGACATCTGCCATGGGTGAAATTTTTTGCCTCTAGGGCCGATTCGACCAACTAGCTTTATACCAGGAGTAACTAATCTCATAACAACTATACTCCCTCAATTTTAATCTCTGTATAATTTATTGCATTCTAGCGAATTATCCCGGGATTAGTAGTTGGTAGAACGTGATATAGATTTACTCCAGAGTATTTCTCGACTTATTCCAAGATTACCACCTATACCAGGCACAAATAGTTTGGTCGAATCGGCCTAGGTTTTTATAAAAAATTCAGCAATTAAATTTAGTCTTTCTTATCAGAAATAAGAAATCCGAGCATTAAGAAATAAATTTTCAGGGCCAATTTACTGAGTCCCCTCTCTCTTACCGGCAGATGGTGCACACGATGATGCCGATCGCGCGACCAATCGCGCTTGGGATGTCGGCGGCGCTTACGCTGGCCTATATGGCACTAGCTCTAGCTCTGGGGCCCGAGAAGCAGGAGGGACTCTTCTACCAACAGGTTGGTAAATACTAGTATTTATTTCACACTAGCTGTTTCCTGCATGTTCGATTGCGTGGAAATTTCGATGTGTATTTTTCCGAAATGAAAAGTAGCCTATGCTATTCCAGACTACAATCTATCTCAGTGCCAAATATAATCTAGATCTGTTTAGCCGTTCTGGCGTAAATGAGTTGCAAGTATCGATCCACCTAAACTTTTGCATTTATTTATAGTAAGATGACGTTTATGCTCTCTTACAAAAAAAAGAAAATGTACGCTCACATCATGATTTACTTAAATGGCGCTCACACCCACCTTTACAACGCTCATGCTCGGCCACAAGGCACTCACGAGTGCCTTATTGCGCTTACGTCCACTAAGCGCTCACGCTCACCTACAAAGCGCTCACGCTCGCCCACATGACGCTCACGCTCGCCCACATGATGCTCACGCTCGCCGACATGGCGCTCGCGCTCGCTCACATGGCGCTGCAGCTACTTTAGTTCCGGGACTCTTTTAAAACAGGCTGGTGAATCAAAACTCTTTATCCGAATATATCTAGCCAGCATGCTGATGGCAGTAAAGGTCCGTGGGGATGGCGCGATGGGGAAGATGCCTATGCCCAACAGTAGTCTTCTTTCATGGTTTGGATAGATAGAATCGAACTTGCACTTGGCAGCTCATAACAGATTCTAAAAGATTTTATTCCATCAAATTCAAATTCCATGCAAAGTTTCAAGTGATATTTTCAATACGGTCTCAAACTGAAAACTTGTAGACGACTTTCAGAGTAATAATTATGAGGCAGCTGAGTTCAATATTTAGCCGCTATACAATAACTAAAGTCAGAAGTCACCAACTATGATTATGTGATTTAATTTAATGGACTTGGGACTTTTCGAAATTGTTTGGCTTTATTCATGATGAGTGGAAATTGAACATTAAGCCTTTTCTACAACCCTATCCATTTTATATATCTTATCCTTTTCTCGATGACTTTGAAGGAAAACATCGTGAGGAAACCTGGGTGTCTGAAGTCTTAATATACCTCAGCGCTTGAAATTGTCAATCCGCGCTCTCTGAGAGAAGGCCTGTGCCCTGCAGAGTGACGTAGGTATATAGGTTAAATAAAAAATAAAACCTTTTCAATCATGTTAAATTTTTTCTCTTAATATGTAGGTATGTAAGTCGTGATTTGTAAACCGTAAATACTTCGTTAAAATGGTTCCGAAGATTTCGTATGAATTCGGTGATCCTCAAATACGGAACCCCTGCTACGAGGAGGTCTGTAATATAATGATCGAACGTATCCGAAAGAGATTTTTCCGTCATTTAAAATTTAAATTTCGACTCTCTGATCTCTCCTACAGTAAAATGTGTGTCAAGTTGCACCTCCTACCTCTAAAACTACGCAGAGACATAGCAGATGTATCTTATTTAGTGAACATATTACAATGTAAAATAGATTGCCCCCAACTCCTGAGTAGTACTGGACTAAGAAGTAAATCTTATAGTTCTAGGCTCAGTATTCCGCTATTTGTAAAAAAAAAATCACTAAAAAATCAGCCCAAAGACAGCGGCTAACATTGTACATTGACATTCAGCAAACAGAATGTAAATTCTTTACGTTGAATAAAATTTCTAATTTCTGATTGATAAGACAGTGGTCGTGGCAATGAATTGGCAGTGGGCGGAGCACATAGCACGCAGAACTGATGGCCGATGGGGCCGAAAAGTTCTCGAATGGAGACCACATATCGGCAAGCGCAGCGTAGGACGACCAGCCACAAGATGGACAGATGACCTCATCCAAGTGGCAGGAAGACGCTGGATGCAAGCCGCTTCCAACCGGTCTTTATGGAAATCCATAGAGGAGGCCTATGCCAAGCAGTGGACTTCTTGTGGCTGAATGATGATGATGAAGACAGTGGTCAGCGAAAGAGGTCTGTCAGGATCGTGGCATGTGGCAAACCCTGGTCTCTGCCTACCCCGCCGGGATACAGGCGTGAGATTATGTTCTATCGTTATGTTTTAAGGCAGCGGCGGTACTTCCAAAAGCTTGAATCTTGAAGTGAAGTCCAACCTTGCAATTGTTGTTTTGATATGGCCTTAAAATGTCAGGAGCCGCTGCTCTAGAAGAGCGCCTATAACCTGGCGTTGGTATTCACCGCGTGTTCTCGCAATGATAATGCTTTTAAGGCATTTAAGGGCCACCGCAAGACGTGCCATACATTAATACGATCAACTTTGTGCGGGACTTGAGCAAAATACGCTGGATTTAGAGACGTAGGTATTTGCCAGAAACTGGCAAACGAATTAGGTTCGATGAAATTCTAAGAACTCGATTCTTGGATCAAAGGGCTTAGGTAATTTCTAAGGCTAATTATGATGATGTAAATTAATTTTCACTATCTAATAGGTACGTAGGACGTATTGAAATTGTTTGGCTCTGTGCGCAATATATTTAATAATAAGTAGGTACCTACTTACTTATTTATTCGTTTTATATTTATTCTGAAGAAAAGAAGAAAAAACACAATTTCATTACTTTGCCAAACTGCCAACTGCCAATGCAGTTTATCGGCAAGATTTTTTTTTAACAATCCTTATATAACATACACAATCTACACAACAAACAGTATCGATAATACTTTCTAAATCTGAAGCATAGGATGTGTTTATAAACTGCTTAAAATAAAGCCTATTGATATTCCCTTTTAATGTTTCCAACCACATACTGCGATCGCCAACCCGCCTGCCAAGCGTGGCGATTATGGCAAAACCCTTCGTGGTTATGAAAACCACAAAGGAGGCCTATGTCCTGCAGTGGGCATCAAATGGCGAATGATCATGGTGATGAATAAATTAGTTCATTATTTTATTAGACTTTCTATTAAAATTCTTCATGTGAGATTTTATTAAGTTAAACGGCACTCACGACACAGCCTGGTGTGGGGACCTAGTGCCAAGCCTGGTGTGAGAACCAAACTATAATTTGTTATTTCATAGCAACTAATAAATACTCCTTACCTTTGCCATCTATTCACGATGATGCCGGGAAAATTGTATGGGTTTTAAAAGATAGTTTACTTAATTTTTTTAGTTGCGCCTGAGAGTTCGTTTGAAGGGCTGTCGGTTTAATGGAATCGTATGTTTGAATACGTAACACAATATTTATGTGTGTAACCGATAAAATTTTGACATGCATGGTGTTAGTTTTGAGAGCTTTCATTGAGATTGCTTTAAAAATCACATGACGCTTACAGAATCACAGTGCCTATTCGAGTTTCCGTGTGGCGCCGGATTAAGAATAGCGTCACTCCATTTCCTTCCGTGGACGTCGTAGAAGGCGACTAAGGAAATGAATTTATTACTAGGAGACAGGCAGCAGCGTCTTCCTGAGATTCCAACCGTATACTGCGATCGGCAACCCGCCTGCTAAGCGTGGCGATTGTCCTGCAGTGAGCGTCAAATGGCTGATGATGATGATTCGAGTTTTATGGAGTTTTAGTATCGTACAGTGATATTTTGTTAGTAGGTGTCGTATAGTTAAGTCGACTTCTTGATAGGGCCGTTTCATATTTAGGCGCCCCCCGTCTACAAGGAAAATGTTTCCACAACTGCAGTATTCAAAAGAGCATCCAACCTTTTTGGCGTATCTAACCGTACTGGCGACTAGTACTAATGAAATTGCAATGTCCGTCGACAATTATTACAAACAAAAAGTATTATTAATAAGTGTTCGACATTCAGAGATAGTAAAAGTATTAACCAGCCAAGTGCGAGTCGGACTCGCGCACGAAGGGTTCGGTACCATTATCTATACGACATTTGAATATTTTAAGCGTCTACCTGTTGCCGTTATTAATATCGAGCAAAAAACCGCAAAAAATCATGTTTGTTGTGTGGGAGCCCACCATAAATACTTATTTTATTTTCTTTTTAGTATTTTTTGTTATAGAGGTAACAGAAATGTATCATGACTGTCTAACTATCTGCCTGGTGGCAAACGTACGGACGGACGGACAGCGGAGTCTTAGTAATAGGGTCCCTTACCCTTTGGGTATGGAACCTTAAAAATATTTTTTTTATTGCTCATAACTTGAAAGTAGGTACATTTTCCAGCGGCAACCACACTGGGAGGCCCCGTATCGTGGGTACCAGTTTCATCATGATTATTCTGCTTTCCTCCTCAAGATCTAGCCGCCCATACATTCAACCCGGTAGCAGCATCCGCCACGCCACAGTTTAAATAAGAACAGTTACCCATCTTCATACTAACGTCCGAACGCGCCTATACAATATACATAACTACGAAACGCGAGGATATCGGTCCGCTCCGGTTCGGTGGCAGACCGGTGTTCACCGCGCGTGAGTGCAGACGGGCGACGCGTCGGATCGGCTAGCTAGATAAAAATGTCGAAATCAAGTAGACTATATTGCTCGGTGTACGGATGTCTGAACCCGACACTATCAAGACCAGAGTTAACTTTCTTTAAATTTCCTGCTCAGTCTGAAAGGTAAGACTGTAAACATAACATTATTCTTGCAAGTTACGAGCTCGCTTGGATCTACTTTTAACCTTAGCGATTCGAGAATATAGGTTAGCCGACTAAAAGTTTTCGGGGATTCCCACAAATAATAAATACGTTTATGTACTCGCTTGGAACCGAGTAGGGGAATTACCGCGCGCTGCTCTAAATTTCTTCCCTCAATCTATTGTTTCGTTTCGGTACGATACGATTGACGATAATGCATATACCTACCAATGTTTACGTAACCATGGGAAGGGAGGGGTTAGAGCTTTGCTGACTTTTGTTGACAAGGAGAAAGGGGGTAAAGAATTGTAATAAATCTGCTTATACTTGAACGGCCCCTAGAGACCTAACACTCGATACTTACCCTGTTCCCTAAGTTGAAAAATACCTAATCTACCTAAAAAATTATGTTTGCAATCCGGTTTCCTGCTTTTACGATGCCTACAAAATTTTCCACATGCTTTTCGTAGCCCACGATGACTAGCACATGATTGCAACAATATTAATATACGCAACACACGTAAGGAATGAAAAGTTTTCCACACATTAAAAAAAATGTAAAAAAATGTTCTGTGTTCAATAGATAGCACTTTACTATTCTCTGTGCTCCAATGTATGTGGATGACGTTTACACTGTAGTACAGTGCTATCTATGGAGTTTTCGTGAAACTCAACTGACAGCTAGGTTGTCATTGAAAAGCTCTCTTTGATAATCTTTTTCAAACTAAAACTTTTGTACAAAACACGTGTTGTTTTACGTGAAGCTTTTATCCGTATTATAATTAATATTGATAGCCTCCTTTTTTGAAATAGATAATTTTTTTATTGCGAAATTTCTTGACATAAAAATACGGGATAGACAATAATTATACAAATGTGAACCCTATATTGATGCGTATAGGGTTTTGAGGAAACTGCCGAACGCCAAACTAAACTGGTTTACCTATTTTAAAGTAAATACCTAAGTACATACTTCACTTAATTTTTTTATTCTCTTTTTTCATAAGAATATGCTACAAACTTCGACTTTCTGTTACATTGTGAGTAGAAACTAGACATATTATTTCCTATCAACTTACTAGACTTCATTCATACTAAACAAGCACATAATAGAAATATCTACGTACAGAGTACAACTCTCGAAATACCTGGTAAATAAGACAATATTTTAAATGTGGCAGTATCGAATTCGAAATACAAGCGCGTCAACCCTGTCGCGACTACTCCGATCGAGCGAGCCGTAGGTAATAAAATCCGGCGGACGGCCAAGATGGCCTACTGGGTGTTCATTATACTGTGGCCACGCGCCAAACCTAGTCTTTACAATTGCCAAAATCATTAAAGAAACAATTTCTCGATTTTTTTGGTATATTTTGAACATTTGTGTGGAAGTTATTGTAACATTTTAGTTCAAAAAGTAAAAAAACCGAAAAAATCTAGCACAATAAATGACGCAGTGAGGAAAAAAATTTTATGAAATTACATTTTTTTGTACAAAAATTAAGAAAACTGCTCTTTTATTTTAATAATTACTTTTGTTGTATAGACTGCCTAGTTGGCCTACCGGTATCACGTCTGATTACCATGCCGGAGGTCGTGGGTTCTATTCCCACTGGCGGTCTCAGTCTGGATGCATAAATTTCCATATTTGTGGTGGCCTTACCTGGTTCCCATAGCTCAGGGTATCCTAGTTTAGGACCAGGCCAAGTGATTGTGTTGTGTGGAAGTTTTTATTTATTTATTTCTTTGTCAACCGTGCAGTCAAGGAGGAGAGCTATCAAATGTCTAAATTTAAAACTCTAATATACCTAATTCCGACCCCAGGAAAGTTGTGTACGTATAGGTGTTATGAACTCTATAACCTTCATAAAAGTTTATAGATCCGTTGGCAAGTGGTAGTCCCTGGTCTCTGCATACCCCTCTGGGATACAGGCGTGAGTTTATGTATGTATGTACATTCAGTTACATTACGGGTGGCTTCGCAGCGACAATGTAATGGTTGATAAGCTTTAACTGTACAGGCGACGGCATATCAACCTTTACATAAATGCACTCTAAGGACGACTTTCCAACAAAAAAGCAAACGTTGACCTGCTGTCCACTGTACCTACTTACTTCATTTTAATTTTACGGCGTAAAAGCAATTTTTATTGGCACGATTAAGTGGATAGAATGTACGCGAAAATGAAAAGCATTTATTGCGCACCAGCAAGACTTTTATTTTGTACATATGCTTTCATTGAATCTTCGTACATCCATGCCCCCATTTTGTGCATTCACTGCTAAAACACCCCTCGTCCTTCAACATCTTTGTTCACATTGTCTACTCTTAATGAAAGCGCCTGTGTGTTGGCGATAACGCCTGCAACGCTTTGGTAATTGTGCAACTTTGCTAATATGATTACAAAGGCGTTTGTTCATTCAATGCATAGAGTATTCTGTACTATTGCTCGTATCTCCTCTTGTTTTGTTGTTGATCTGTGCGATTATTGTGTTATATTACTTACGGCTTCACTAGCTTACATAATTACTTAGTCTGCCAGGAGTTTTGTACGAGTGTTGTTGTTGTTGATGTTTCTTCCTTGTTGAAGAGTTAGAACTTTGGTACGAACTCCTTGAGACGTCTCATTCAGAGTCCGAATCAAAATCATAGAGAAAATAAGTTAATTTCCGCTTTGTCCTAGAGAGGCTTTATTATAATGGAAAGAGAAACTGGCGGAAATTGTCTTGACTATTTTATGAACAAGACGTTCTACGACTTTAAGGAAATCATTAAAGTGCTAAAGGTAAAACATGTCAGTTGCTCAAAACAAAGCCCAAAAGAAGCTGTGAAATTAATTAACCTGATAAAATAATTAACATCTTGCTGTTGCGGTAGACAGTACCTACCTAGTTAGATTTTTTAGGCTGTAGGTGGGTGAATCTACTCGAAATTGTCGCCGTCATTATCCTGATAACTGTCACAAATCATCGTTGTCAGCGCAACATGTGTAAAAATTCTTTTTTTTTCTATATCAGTTGGATTTTTTTGACACTTTTACGTATTGTAACAACAATAACTGTATATTTAGTACATTTCTGTTGTGCTGAGAACTGTCACAGCTTGTTGAGAAAAATAATGAATTGGCGACAATTCGAGTATATTCGCCCAGGTACGCTATAAAAACAGTGCCCTCAGTTTTTGACAACCGGAAGTCGGGAGATCTATGGCACGGGGAAAACTTATTTTGAACTGCTACTATAATAATGTAACATTGCTTATGCTTTGTAATTTTTTTAGTGCATTATGTTATATTGCTCTCTAGAGAAAAATAGAGCCATTAAAACATAACTTGTAAAAAAACTAATTCTCGCAACTCAGTTCTTCTACCGTAAAAAGTTTGTGAGATCCACGTAATACCAAGTCGGTTAATTTATTCAATAAATAGATTGACTTAATACATTGCGGAATTTTGGTACTACTTCGTAAGACATGTCCCATTCTTGCTTTTTCATTCCGTTGACCATTTTCGGCCATTTTTGACCATTCCGTTGACCATTTTTTCATTTTTCATCGGCGTGCGTGCATGCAACGACTAATGAATGTTGAGGAAGCGAAAGTGATCTGTCAGGATCGTAGCAAGTTGCAGTCCCTGGTCTCTGCCTACCCCTCTAGGATACAGGCGTGAGTTTATGTTATGTTATGGTATGTTGACCATTTTACAAGTTACCTTTGAACATAATTATGTGTAGGTACCTATCTACACCCATTATTCCGTTATATAATACATATATATACATGTACACTGATTTATTCACTGCAAATGTAACTTTGTAATCCTGTGTATTTATTTATATTTATACAGTTGGTGTATCTAGAAAAATAGACCATAATACAGCAAAAAATTTTAGTTTTTCTTTGATTTATAAACTAAACACTAATTGTATTCTAAATTTGAAGCTTCTATGTCTACTAGAAGTGCCTTAGAGTTTTGATCATCGGTCAGTCAGTGAGTGATATAATTAAGAACTTTGACTAGTTGTAATTCTTAAACTACTCGTTCAAACTGAATGAAATTTAAAATGTACCGTGTTTACATAATGCCTGCTTGGTTACTGAAAATTCAGGCTTCTAGTTTAATCCACAATGAAGTTATAGGGGGTCGAAAATGGCCTGAACTGCTTCGAGAAATGGATGGTACCACCGTGCCACTTTTTTGCTCGACTTGGCGGGGGCACGCCGTGTCCCCAAATATATTTGTATTTTTACTATAGGCGACTTTACATTGGGTACGAAATACGATTTCTTACTCACTCCACACGCAAACGTAGTCACGGGAAATGAAGATTGAAGTTTGATTGAAAATTTACATAGGGGAAACCAGACTATAATTGCCCACCAGCAGTGTTTGCCCACTTTAAGAAAAAGAAACGATTTGTTACCGATTAGCAAGGTGGCACTGTATACACCCTGCACCTTAAAAAATAATATCATGGTAACACAGCGAAAAAAACAGTAATGGCCGATTTTGTGCGGAGAGGTGGACCTGTTACCTAAATAAAAAAGGTTAGAACCTTAGCAATTATCTTAAGGACAACCTTACAAACTTTGGTGTTAAAAACTTACTTAGAGGTCGCGGGCTCAAGTCCCGGCATGGGTGGAATTTTTAGATTCTAAATAGGTTTTTAAAATTGTCCTCAGCACGGGTTAGTGCAACAAAAATAATGCAGTTACTTTGGTGTTGTAGACTCTTCGTTAAATAAGTGTTAGTTACGTTTTTGGTATCATAAGAAACAACTACTCTTTGAGTTTAATTTTTAACCAACTTCAAAAAAGTATAATTTGTAGTGGCCGTGTGGCGCCGGATTAAGAATAGCGTCACTCCATTTCCTTCCGTGGATGTGGTAGAAGGTGACTAAGGAAATTAATTACCAGGAGACGGGCAGCAGCGTCCTCCTGAGATTCCAACCGCATACTGCGATTGCCAACCCGCCTGCCAAGCGTGGCGATTGTGGCAAAATGCTTCATGCTTATGAAAAGCACGAAGGGGGCCTATGTTCTGCAGCGGGCGTCGAGTGGCTGATGATGATGATGATAATTTGTATTCGGTGCCCAGTTTCATGACCAGGATATATATTTTGGGCACCGACTACAAATTATCCTTCTACAATACCTACATGTATACATACTTCTAATTTCAAGGTATTCTTTTAAATTATTTCTAACTTTTTAGTGCTGTAGTGTTCTGAAGTCGGTTTTTATTTTTTATTTAAGAATTTATTTAACGGTCATTTGGTGGGGGGGGGGGCAATTGCTGGTTATTGTTTAAACCATTTTTAGTAATTACCCACCTATTTATCAATGATTGCCATAGGCAATAGGTATTATTTCCCGGGCAATTACTATCTACACAGTTCGTTACTAGCTTTAATTTCTTTATTTTTCAGAATGCTAAAGATTCCCAAAGCAAATTATTCCAAAGAACATCTGGATTATGCCATTAAGGAGGTATAAAATAACGTCCGTGTCGTGAAACGAGTTGTGGACAGTTGCTGTGTATGTCGAGCAATAATCCAAAAAAATGCATTCAGCTGCAACAGTTGTGATAGAAAATATCATTTGCACTGTATTCCAAAGAGACACAAGGATCATAATTATCCCCGATGGCTGTGATTTACTTTGTTTTTATGTCACATTTGCTTTCAAATTGATTAAGGCCTTTGGTTCAGATACTTAGCGCATAAAATATTTTTTTTCCTTTTTTTTTACTCCGATACCTCAGCATAACATAACATAAACTCACGCCTGTATCCCAGAGGGGTAGGCAGAGACCAGGGACTGCCACTTGCTACGATCCTGACAGAGCACTTTCGCTTCCTCAACATTCATTAGTCGTTGCATGCACGCACGCCGGTTTCGGGTACTTTTTATCTTTCCCTTTGCTAATACATCCCCTATTTGGTCGAAGCATGTCCGTATGGGTCGCCCCTTACCGGCCCTTCCACCCGCATTCGCTCGATATATTTGTTTTTGTCAATCATACCTCAGATTGGTATAATTTCATAGATAAAGCAAAAAAATCTAGAAAAATCTTAATTTACATTACTAAATAATAATATATCGTGTTTTGGCTATATTGTACGATTTTTTTTAGTGCAATAAAAGTATCAATAAATAAATAAATGAGTAAGTTTTTTGGCATGATAAAATAATTGGTATTATGGGCAATGACTGTCATTCAGAGTGGCAATAACTGTAATAGGTGGACAAAAACTATGACTTTAGATGTGTCTTTGTTTTCGTTTTTTCAATTAGTGTTAATGTTGATTTGTGCCAGGTAAGTTTTGGTTAAAATAAGAAGAATATAATTATTTTTGTTGCACTAACCCGTGCCGAGGACAATTTTCAAAAATCTATTCAGAGGAGAGCCCTGGCACGGTTAGCCAGAGGTCGCGGGTTCAAGTTTCGGCATGGGTGGAATTTTTAGCCTCTAAATAGGTTTTTAAGGAGAATATAACCAACTTTCTTCAAAATGATTACGATTAGTAATAAAGTTTTCATTTTATGTAAGGAAAAAATGAAATGAAAATGAAAATGAAAATGAAAAATTCTTTATTTAACCGCCACATAAAATCTTACTTTGCTAGACCGGGTTTTTCAATAGTCAGATAAAACCCACCGGAGAGTAAGTATATGTGTTCTGGTTACGGTGGCGGGGAGTAGCTAGAAGCTGGCAACACAAGACCGAGAAGCTTAGAAAACCACGAGGAAGGCCTATGTCCTGCAGTGGGCGTCAAATGGCTGATGATGATGATATGTGTTTCAATCTTTTAACCGGGCAATAACTGTATGGTTTCCCCTACTTATTAAAGTCAATTTCTATTGTATCTAATTATACACAAAGAATATCACGGAACGGGGCAAATGTACCTTTTTTAAATTCTTCGTTTAATCAGGTTCCCGCGAAACAGGTTGTACTTAGTGCGGGAGCCAATATCAATCGCCGCTTTATATGCATTTTAAGTTTTAAAGATATGCATGCTTCCTGTTCACAGCTGTAGGTACTACACATTCATAGCAAATAAATGTTTTTAACTTTTTACTCAACTTTAACTTTTGCCCCCAGCTGATCTGCGAGCTGGCCCTCCTCGTGTCTGCCAGCGGCATCGGGCTCTACTACCGCGCGCTGACCGAGCGCGCGCATCGCGACACGTTCGCCGGCACGCGTACCTGCCTCGAGCAGCGTGTCAAGCTGGAGTGCGAGCGCGAGCAACAGGAGCGGCTGCTGCTGTCCGTCATACCTGCCTACATCGCCGCTGAGGTAAGATACATTATTGGGCACTGTGAGGGACATTTTTAGGCCTGTAAGAGGTATTCACAGCGATTATAAGGGTCAATCGTAGGTTTAAGGGACGTTTGTGGAATAGTGAAGAAAAATGTCAAGAAAAACCAAAGAATTATGAAGGATACCTTTGATAGAAATAATAAGGGATAACCGAAGTGATAAGATATTGTAACGTAAATGAATTAAAATATTGTATAAATAAAAATATTTATTTACAAAAAAACCTGCCAAATAGTTATAACACCACGTATTCAACAAATAAAAATAAGTAAGCGACAATGTAGAATTATGCTCTACTAAGCCGGAGCGGCTACTGCTCTCCGTCATGCCCGCCTCCATAGCCTATGAGGTAAGGGACGCCACATATTTAACAAAAAAAAATAAGTAAGGGACAATGTAGCATTGGGCTCTATCGCATGCTGACCGAGTGCGCGTACCGCACTTTCGCCTGGAGCAGCGCGTCAAGCTGGAGTGTGCGCTTCTTAGTATGACGATTATTTGACATAATTTAGAAAAATAAAGAACAATATTCAAATAAAAGAAATATCTGACTAACAGTTGAATCGTTGACAATAAAGCAAAATACAATATTTACAATGTGAAAAGTAGAAAAATAATTAGAAATACGTATTAGCTTTGAAATAATAGTGAACCAACCTTATGCTTTCGTTTGTGATAACATGAAAGTGTTGTGAAATTGGATTTCAGTGGTTCAACTTGGACAAAACGTAAGTCTTTTTTGCATTGATAGAAAGAGTAGGGTGCTAGGCAAAAGAATCGCGCTAGACGCGTAAGCTAAACCCTACAATACCCACCCAAATCGGCGCCGAGGTAAGGGAAATTTTTGAGTACTGCAAGGGATATTTTCATTTACTGTGAGGGATATTTTGCACGATTTTTATAAATCTAAATAATCTGTAAATCAGATACATAAATCTGTAGTCAACTTCATGTTTCTACACCCAGTCACTGAAAGTGAAGTGTATACGACATTATACGGCACCACCCATATAAAAATAGCTCTGGTGGTAAGATACCAACATCACTAATAAAAAAACCGACCAAGTGCGTGTCGGGCCACGTGCAACGTAGGGTTCTGTAGAAAGAGGGGTTTTTTTATCTGCTTTACAACGACAACTTCATCGAAGTCATTTTCAATGGATTTTGTACAAATTTTTACTTTCGTAAGCTGGTTTCCTATTAGAAGAGGAAGCAGAAGAAAGACATTTATTTTACCAGCAAAATCACAGAAACAAAATAAGCAAATAAGTAACATAATATGCACAAAAAAAAAGAAAGAAAACTAAATACACAACGGACAAAACGACAGACATTACTCGTTAACCAGTAAAACCTACTTAGCCGTGATAGTTTTCCCGTTAAGTTCATTATATATGCTACTGCCCTGAAAGTTTCTACAATCAACCGTTTAGCCAGAAAATGGGGGCGGGGGGGACGCCCTACTCGACAAAAATTTGCGCTTAATATTTCGCAAACGGAACCCTAAATAAAAAAAAATATCTTCCTACACCCACAATATTTTTCAACGACCAAACCAACGATATTCCACACTATGGTGTAGGCGAAAAAAATTAAAGAAAGAAAAAAAGAAAGAGGATATTTATTTAAATTGTCACAGAAATACAAAGTAAACAAAAGGTACACAAACAAAAGACACGAACGTCAACAAAACAGAGATAAAACAAAACAATCGTGAAGAGAACATGTGAGGCATATAGAGTCAAAGGCAGCCGGGTACCATACAGTAAGTATGCACCCTTATTTAGGTGCAGAGGACCTCCCCAACTCTAAAAAAAATTTCTTTTTGGCGGTTTATTCTACCGTTTTGTTGGCGCTATAAATTTGTATATCTAAGCCAAATTTCAGCTCTCTAGTACATACCGTCTCTGTGCTAAGCCGCGGACGGACAGACAGACTGGCAGACGGGAGGACATGGCGCAGCTATAAGGTTTCCTTGTCCACTACGGAACCCTAAAAAGTGCATAAATGAATTGAAATAGTAACTTTCCTAGTAAATAAATAATTCAAAAAAAAAAAATTTCCAGATCAGCTAAAAATGGCCAAAATTAAACCAGTTCTTAACAAAGGTGGCACACCGACGACCCTAGCCAATACAGAAATAATAAACAGGCCAAGTGCGAGTTGGACTCGTGCACGAAGCGTTCCGTACCATTATCTCAAGGTCTACCTGTTGCCGTTATTAATATCGAGCAAAACATGGCAATTTTTTTTTTGTTGTATAGTTTTTATTGTTATAGCGGCAACAGAAACACATCATCTGTGAAAATTTCAACTGCCTATCTATCACGGTTCATAAGATACAGCCTGGTGACAGACAGACAGCGGACGGACAGACAGCGGACAGACAGACGGACATTGAAGTCTTAGTAATAGGATCCCGTTTGGCACCCTTCCAGTTCAGAACCCTAAAAATAAACGTCGTGCGAACAAATTGGTCCTTCCCGCAGCCAAATTAGAAATTTTCAGGAATAGTCCACAATATAGATGCACTTGTTTACAATAAACTACAGGACAATCATAAAAATGAAAAAAATACACATGATTTAACACCCAACATAAAACAGAAAGTAAATTGAATCGTGTGATTTTAAAACGACACATGTCCTTTCATTACAACTTTGCAGGAAATAGAAAAAACTGTTTTATTCAAATACTAATATCTATAACAGCAATATTTTAGCATATTATATTGATTTCTGTATGAATAAACTACAATTTTTTTTGCTAATGTAAATCAATAGGTAGGTGTAAATAATTCAATAAAAAAAAAATGGACCAGTGTTATTTTAAAAACACATGTGACTTGTGTTGTTTTAAAATCACACGATTCAATTGTATACGCATATTATTCCAAGGGAACACATTACTGCTATATCAAATAGGTATGCTATGTCTCAATTCAGGTCTTCGTCTATATATACGCCAAGTTTCATGTAAATCCGTTCAGCCGTTACTGCGCGATTGAGTAACAAACATCCAAATATTCAAAAATCTTCACAAACTTTCACATTTATATTATTAGTAGGAAGGATTCTCATGTTCTTAGTACCCACCTGCTGTCACTCGTTGCCGTAGTACATTGTAAACATGGAAATACACTCAGACTGATGGAATTTGAACAAATGTACGGCAGCTCCCAGTGGGAATCAAACCCACGACCTCCGACATGGTAATCAGACGTGATGTCGCTAGACGAATGAGGCAGTCGTGAAAGACATGGGCTGATGGATTGTAGCGTGTGAACCGTCCGTTTACGACGTTTGCGACGTAGAGCGAAGGTAGAGAATGAAACAAAAGTAAGTGTTCAGTTTGTTTACCCATTTCGCCACTTCTTGGGGAGTTAGGAACTCAGTGCGCGCAATGGTATAAGCTGGATTGTGGAACTCGTTAAAGCAATTTGAACTTTCACGCTGCTTTGAAGAAGAAACTTTAATTGTTCATTGTCATTGTTTGTTCAATATCGCACGTGTGTGGAAATAATATTTTATTATTATTATTATTCGTATTAATTAGAGCGTTGGTAGCATAGTGGGTAGAACATCGGATTTGGAAGCGAGAGACCCAGGTTCGATGCCAAGTGCGGGCATGTACCTATTTTGGTTTTGTTTTTCTAAGTTATGTACATTGTGAAGTTATAGTAGCAATACCACACGCTAACGGTGAAAGAAAACATCGTGAGGAAACCTGAGTGTCTGAGCTATTCACATACCTCAGCGCTTGAAATCGCCAATCTGCGGTAGGCCCGCGTGGTGATTAAGCCCATACTCTCTCCTTGAGAGAAGGCCTGTGCCCTACAGTGGGACGCATATCGGATGATTATGCTTATGCTTATATTACTCGTATTATTATACTTTATTGCACACAAGACATTTAACAGGACATTACATAAGAAATTAAAACTTTTCCTTGTTGGAATAGGTAGGTTGGTAATATAAAACAGTCAACTAGCTGGACCTTTGTAGCTACTGGAAGAAGTTGCTAGGAAACCACATCCAACTTTGAAGAAGAATTTATTTTCAGGTACCAATTTCAATTACACGTGGTACACAATATGTCCCAAATGGGCCTATTAGTGGCGTCGCTCAAGCGATACGATCCTAGTGCTATTTTCTAGCGTTATTTTCTATCGATTCGTCCTGTGCCCTGGCCACACAGGAGGGACGTGAGGCGAGGGCGTGAAAAAGACGCGTCTGCTTCCCAAGTCACTTTCATACAAAATGTACTGAAGGCACGCGACGAAGCCCACGCAGAAGAAATGCGGCGAGGGCGCTAACTCAATACAATGCGTCGTGTCTTTTCCGTACACTCGCCCCACGTCCCTTCTGTGTGGCCAGCGCCTAAGCAGACGCGGAAGAAACGAATAAACTGATTCCTATTTTATATTCAGCCGAGGGTGTTCTAATAGGTTAAACTTGGAATGGGTCAGTGAAGTGTCTTTATTTCGATGTTTTTACCTCTGAACTGTTATATATTGAAATAATCACAAGAATTTTGTCCCAAGAGATTAAACTTGGAATGGATAGATGAACTATTCGAGGTCGATGTTATTTACCTCGCTAATGGTGACGGAAAACATCGTGAGGAAACCTGGGTGTCTGAGGTGTTCATATACCTCAGCGCTTGAAATTCCCTATCCGCGTACTCTCTCTCTGAGAGAAAGCCTGTGCCCTGCTGTGGGACATATATAGGCTACAAAAATATGTATTTATTATTATTATTTATTTAAGGAGAAAAAACAGAATTGACAAACTTATAGGATAAAAAATATTAGAGTAAATATAGTACATTTTGCCAATTCCTCAGCATTTCCCACAGATAGGTAAAACTTAATGTAATAAATAAGTAAGAGGCGCAATACAGGATTCTAGATTTAGTTCTAAGATTAAAATAAACAAACAATAAAGCAACCGTTTTAGAAAGAGATACATACACACACACAATCATTAATATTACTTATACATTGGAAGAAGTACCTACGTGAATTTAAAGGTTTTAAACCAACAAGTCGTTATATTATATTGTGTATAACTTTTGTACTTAGCATTGCATAAGCATATGATGACTGCAGGACATAATACCTTTTTTCAGAGATAGAGAGAAATAATAGGTACAGTTGACAAAAGGTCAACCTTAAAATTTTTATTGCAAAGTAGTCCTCAGCATATACATATTTGATTAGAGTTCACGTACGCAAAGGTTCATGTGCTGTTAACCGTACGTATCCGCGTGCGTATATAAAATACGTCAGACACCCAGGTCTGGTAACGATGTTATTCTTCACCGTTATCGGGTGGTATTACCACCAAATTGTAACCAAAAATGTGTAATTTAAATAAACCAAGTCAGCAAACGATATGCGTCGCAGAATCGGTCTTGAACCTTTCGATTTTGAGGAAAGCCACTGCGCTTCAATAAAAACCGGAACCGTGCGAGTCGCACTCGCGCACGAAAAGTTCCGTACCATACAACATTAGACTCAAAGATAAAAAAACAGCAAAAAAATCACGTTTGTTGTATGGGAGCCCCCTTAAATAATTATATTTTGTTTTTAGTATTTGTTGTTATAGTGGCAACAGAAATACATAATCTGTGAAAATTTCAACTCTCTAGCTAACACGGTTCTTGAGATATGGCCTGATGACAGACAGAAGGACGGACGGACGGACAGACAGACAGCGAAGTCTTAGTAATAGGGTTCCGTTTTTACCCTTTGGGTACGGAACCGTAAAAAAAATGTTTTCCTAAAAAACAGATTTGGAAAGGGGTTGCAACTTGATTTTACAACTTTCTAAACTAGGATATATCCAGACCTCGAAGGACTTCGACTTTATATCTGAGATTGTAATATAAAAAAAATTAAATGTGACTTTAAAAATACTAGAGCACTAAAACAATAATTAGAGCACTAAATACATTATAGTTCCTTGTTTCTTATAAACAAACATTTCCCTTAAATTTCGAGAAAAGAATGTATGTTTCATTTCATTTTAATTTAATTTATTTAGAAGCAATAACTAATGAATTTAGATATTAACTAAAATTTATCATATATTACAACATGTCCCTAGCGCGGTTGACTGGTAGAAAATGCTTATGGTATTAGGTCTACCGTATTGTAAATTAGGTTAAGTGCAATAAATGTATTAAATAATAATAATAATAATATTATGACGTACATTGCATCCTATTAATAAATTGATATATCACAAAAAAATAAGGCCTGTGCCCTACAGTAAGACGTATATAGGCTGCTTATATACATATTAATATTAAATAAAAATATTCTTAACTAATTTATGTAAACACCTAAGCCACGGCGTTCTTCAGATAAAATAAAATGTAAATAATAATTTAAGAATGGCAGCAATTAACATGTCACCAAGGATTATTACGATTGATAACCACATTATAGATAGATAGAGAACACTATTGCACAACCAGAAGAAGGAAAAATAGTATTAAATAAAGTACCAACACAATCAAACTAAAAACGATTATGGTTTCGCGTGTAAATTAGGTTATACATAATTTCGCTTACTTACTGCCACAAAAAAGTATAAAATGGCGCCCAAAATGGCCGCCGCTCAGCATTTTGCCATGATCGGCGAAGCGGTCGCCAAAAAACAGTATAAATATTCACACATTAATATTCAATTGATGGAAAAGCTCGTCCATCTTGTACATAATTTTTTCCAAGAGAAATATTTTCAATACCTACACGCTTGAATTTTTTAACCTAAGCGAAAGATTTCCGTTCGATATAGTCTAGTAGTTTGATATTTTGTAGAGTGCTTGGCAATTAAGTCTGGGAGTTATTGAGTCTTCGTGCTCCTACAAATTTGTCTTTGCTCAATATTATGGAATTCTTTTGCTAGACACATAATTTTTACAAGTATTTATAATCCTAGTACGGTTAATATGTTGGGATTCCTAAAATGCTGGCGACATAATTCCCTTCGTGGAATGCCTATCATTGTTCTCATAGCCTGTTTTGTCCCTATTTATAGTTTGTTAATATGGATGCTACATATTAGTTTTGATTCTACGAGACCGTAATGCCTATATCTTGATATTTCGTGGAGTGCACGACAATATTAAGTCTCGGAGTTATTTGGCTAACTAACTCGCATGCAGTAATACAAATTAATTGTGATTATTTATGTTTATACAATTTTTCTATTTTGTCAGCAGCAACAGAGACTATTATAATTGAACACGCCTGCGATACAGGATCACCTAGCTCAGGGCTCAACGCTAGTTGTATAGTATTTTCTGTATTCTACAATAAACATTTACGGTCTAAATTATAAAAAGTAGATCCCACTAAAACACTCTTAAGACGGAGTTAAAGCCGGATTGTAACAGGAACTCCTCCACAAACCGGATTTAAGGCGGACCTCTTAAAACACTCCAAAGACCGGCCGTCTTAAGAGTGTTTTAGTAAAATCAACTTTAATAAATAAGACCGTTTGCATTTTGTATTTGTTTTCATCCTCATTGTATGCAGCTACTTCGATGCTCGCTTTATATATTGATTCCCACCGTATTCGGCCACAGCGACTGGGATCTGACTATCGAGAGTGACGTTCACGTGCTCTCAGGTCACTTGTATAGCCAATTTTGACAGAGAATGTGCGTCCACATTCGCTGCACGTTAGCACCCTTCCGACGTAGTTGTAGTGCACGGCCGCAGGTGGTCGGTCCTTGAGCTTGTCCTTGTCCTTGAGCACGGTGGCTTAGCATCAAGCTCTGCTCTATGTGTCACCTCAAACCTACGCACCTTAATGCTTACGGTTTGCATCCACACAGCCCGGTCGGTTACCAATGTCTCCCACTGTGCCGGATCCAGGTCACATCACTTCATGTGACGCTTGAGCACATCCTTGTACCATGTAGTCAACCCCCTTGATTCCGCTTGCCAACCTGCAGCTCTGTGTAAAAGATGCGCTTTGCTACTCTATCATCATGAAAGGCGCCGTGACAACTAGCAATCAAAATACGGCTGAAAACTCAACGTCTTTTGTGTAAATATGAAGCGAAAGTGGAACGCAATATTTTACAAGGCGTTTATTTGCTCAACTTATTACCGTGAAGGCTGTGGCGTGTTCACTGGACATTATTTTTTAATAGGGCTGAAATATTCGAGTATTGCTTTTATTGAATGAAACGAAGCCATATGATTCACAGTCGATTTGTGGATAACTAGTTCAACGGTCTCTTTTGTATACGTCACCACTTTAAGGGGCTCCATGCAGTAACACTAACGCCACTAATAAAAAAAAAATCTTTTCTTATAGACCATTTTTGCAAAAAGTGTTACATCAATCTCTCAGTCATGTCAATAGTGGTTTCAGGACCCACGGACTAGATACCGTTTATATCAAAAACGGCCGTTTTTGGCGTTGATGCTACGTGGTCCCGGGAGTTTTGCCTTAGGTTTACGGCTATGGGTCCTAAAAATCACTATTACGATGATTGAGTGATTAGCACTTTTTCAAAAACGATCTGTTAAAGAAGACATGATTTTGGCGCTACTGTTCCTCCATGGAGAGCCTTAAATGACAAAAAATTGTAGGGCAGTTTGTTTAACACGTCAGTGACCAATAACTAACTGTTTTCAGTTTCTCTGAAAAGTGTTCAACAAGTTTTCAGGTCAGGTAGCTGTACACTATGAATATACGGTCAGCTGTAGGTTCTTGACATCGTTTTAAAACGACTCGTCGTCTTTCGCCGGGACGTCCCAGGCGGAGATACATCGACCAGATAGAGGATGTCCTAGCGAACGGCAAGCACTTACACGAACTGGCGTGCGTGCATTCAACGACTAATTAATCTTGATGGAGCGAAAGAGGTCTGTTAGGATCGTGGCAGGTGGCTAACCCTGGTCTCTGCCTGCCTCCTCGGGATACATAAACATTTACATACATTGCTTCTGGCCCCACACTAGGATACCCTGTGTCGTGGGTACCAGAAACAACGACATCACAACCATGTAAACATCCAAGACTTGGGGTTTTTTTTGTCCCCAGCCAGGATTCGAACTCGGGACCTCTCGCATGGTATGCAGATGCACTACCGCTGCGCCACGAGGTCGTCAGTTTATTTATTATTATGTACGTTCTTTCGTATGTTTAAAAGGTGCTATTGCATTCATCATCATCATAATTAGCCGGTGTCAGTCCACTGCTGGACATAGGCCTCTCCCAAGACACGCCACTGAGCCCGATCCTCGGCTCTTCTTTTCCAGTCACTGATTCGCGGTCTCTACTCTAGAACCAATATACCCCAATGGTTATTGGTCCTGCGGCAGATATGACCAACAAACTGCCACTTCAGCCAGTCATTGCTATCGCATTAAAGGGTAGAAATTATCTCTTTTGTAGAGTTTGTCAATTATTTATCATTGCAGTTATTTTCGACAACCACGGCTAAAATGCAAACATGCACTTAGTTAACTAAACCCTTTTAAAGCCTTCATGAATTTCACGACTCTCTTCAGTAATATAAAGCTATTACTCTGTGTCCATTGGGCACCCGTGTTACGTGTCAAAGGGCATTTCAAGCCTTTGTCAAGCATTCCGGTCACGTTGCAGACGAGCAATGGCTCTGAGCCACCGATGGCTTGGCAGGCTTTGTACGCACCGGGGGCTTTATAATCATTGCATGTAATGTAATTATATTCCTTTGAGCAAAGTGTAAGATAAACGATATAATATTAGGGCCGCATTTCGCAAAACAACAATTCATAGTTTATAGTTTCTTATGACAATTTCGTAGTCAAGTTTTTATTCTATTGGTTAATCTGTGGTTTAATTGACTTTGCAATGTACATCGAATTATAGTAAGATATAAGTTCTAGTTCAATTTATTAGCGATCAATTTATATGTATAACTTAGTAATAGTAGATATATTGATAGGCGATGATAACTTTAACAATGAAAAATATGTGTGAGTTTCTATCGAAAATATAAATCGACCTGAAGGCAGTTTTACATTACATTGCATATTGACATTCAACAAACAGAATGTAAATTCTTATGATTTTGGAAATAGATAATTTTTAAGACTCTTTTTGGTGACGTAATTAACCATAATTCTTACCACGATTACTTTGCCAATGGGAAATTAGCCTCAAAATTATATTGAAGCAAAAAAAGAACAATAAAAATATTTTTTAGAAGATTTGCAGGTTTAAAAAATTGCGATAATTCAAATTGTTTAAAGAATAAAAACTCATTATATAGTATACTCGCAAAAATCCGCATTATCTAAAGATGCTACGATATCGGCTTATCGTGCCAGTATTTACTCTCGTCATAGCTGCACATAATATTTATGAAGCAACCCTGGTCTTTGCCTATCCTTCCAGGACGCAGGTATGAAAGTGTAACTGTCAAAATCAGCCTGTGTAAAAGCATTTGTATTATAGACAGCTTGTATTTATAAATCTTGAGAACCATAATAATAATAGGGGTTAAAGTATGAAATTGCCGTTTTATTGCAATAGGTTCTTTGAATTGACATAGAATCTTCATGGTTTGAGGTTTTCGAATGAAACTTTTTTCAAATGGTTTCTAAGATGTTCTTTTCTTAAAAAATGTGAAACATTTGAATATCGACTTTCAATTGTTTTTGTTATTTAATTTAGACAAGAAAGATGGATACTGCGAAAATTCGAGTGATTTTTGAATACGAGTTCCGACGCGGAACTAACGCGGCAGAAACAGCCCGCAATATCAATGCTGCGTTTGGAGAGGGGTCTACTAATGAACGCATCGTGCGATTTTGGTTTAAACGCTTTCGTGATGGAAATCTGATATTGCGGGCTGTTTCTGCTGCGTTAGTTCCGCGTCGGAACTCGTATTCAAAAATCACTCGAATTTTCGCAGTATCCATCTTTCTTGTCTAAATTGAATAACAAAAACAATTGAAAGTCGATATTCAAATGTTTCACATTTTTAAAAAAAAAACATCATAGAAACCATTTGAAAAAAGTTTCATTCGAAAACCTCAAACCATGAAGATTCTATGTCAATTCAAAGAACCTATTGTAATAAAACGGCAATTTCATACTTTAACCCCTAATATCATGTCTGTTAGCGAAGTATGAGACATTGCAGATTTACGATTAGTTACTTTAGTAGGTACCCACGTTTACGAATCTCATCATGAATAACCTGTTATGGGACTTAAAAAATATTGTTCATGTTATGAAAGGTTATGGAAAAATGTAGGTGAAATTTGTAAGCATGTTTTTCTTAAAAAAAAAATGTAAGCAAAATTTGTAAGCAAGTTTTTCTTGCACATGTACCTAGCTAAGAAGACGTTATACGCGTAAGAGATCCGTTATCTCTGAGACAAAAGAGAAGGGAGTAACATGGCCAGAGCTACCCTCCCTAGCCATGAACAGAGATAATTGGAAAGCCCTTGAGTCAGCTTCAGACTCCACGGAGAAGTAAAGGGATTAAGAAGAAGAAGAATACGCCCGTTCGCTCGGAAATCAATAATCATTTTGGGTTTAATAAAATATGAAAATAACTGCTATTATGGCACGGAGCGTAAGTGCAAACCAGCGTTATGCGGGTTCGAGATCCCGATGTTTTGAATACATTGATCGTTGAAATTACAAATTCGTTTCCTAAAAGAAAAATAACGTCCCTTGGAGAGAAATTTTTGGTATATCATTCGAGTACTAGAAGATTTTCCGTAAGAAATAGGAAAAAAAAGTGCGACTTCGAGCCTCAATATGTCTCCTAGCAGTTGATTGCTTTTGCTAAACATAGTTCCTTTGCATAAAAAATGCGAGAATACCTACATAATTTCAGACTGATACCATAAAGATCTACCCTCTGTACGTCATAAACGTTATATCTTGCCCAGTCAACTCGTTGTTATTGTAGCTTACAGTGGCTGTTGGCAAAACTATACATCTTACAGAGGAACTTGTTTGTATCATTACTTTTTCGTTTGCAAAATGCTTTCATTTAAAGTGCTCTAGAACACAAAGTCTCAAGGACAGCAAAGAGACACAAAATAAAAATATAACTTTTGATGCTTTAAATTCCCTAGAAGCAGTTTGCAACTTTGACATTTAACCGCTTAGTTAAAGCAAAAATGTCATAAACATTGAAAAATAACGAGCGTGTAAGAGCACAGAACCAGCAGAATGTTCCGTGCTAAAACTGCATGACATTTTGATAGCGTGGCTGAAAAGCTACATGAAGGCTGTGCTTGGGTTCGGTAGGCAAATACTAGATGCCTTTTCAACTCCAGAAATTAGAAGACGAAATAATTTTTATTTTAACTAACAGACTACGATACTTCCACTCTTCCTGCGTGTCAGCATGCTGGACCGACGGTCTGAGGTAGATTGCTGGCAGCAACTGCATGAGGATGGTCGAGGGAGGACTGAAAGAAGCGACGTGGCTTAGGAGAGGTCTATGCCCAACAGTTGACGAATACGGGCTGATTGATTGGTTCTGATACTTCACATTGTATGGTTCACTAAGCGGTGGTAGCCTAGTGGGTAGAACATTGGACTCGGAATCGGGAGACCCAGGTTTGATTCCCAGTGCGGGCACGTACCTATGACTTTGTTTTCTTAGTTATGTACATTTGTGAAGTTTTAGTAGCAATACCACTCGCTAACTGTGAAGGAAAACATCGTGAGGAAACCTGGGTGTCTGAGCTATTCACGCCAATCCGCGGTGGGCACGCGTGGTGATTAAGCCCATACTCTCTCTCTGAGAGAAGGCCTGTGCCCTACAGTGGGACGTATATAGGCTGCTTATGTATGGTACTAGTTTAATATACACATTTTTTTCACATTCTCTTGTCTCGGAAAACATTTTCAAATAATTTTTCATGCGTGCTCCCAACTTTTTGACCTTTTTTTTTGTAAGCGAAGACAGGATCTAAGATGTAACGTATTTACCTGTTAAATGCCGGTTTACTCTAGTTTTAAAGACACCCAGGTTATATGTCTGTGGAAAAATAGGTAACGGCAACGCGTTCCACATCTTTGCCGTTCTTAATATAAAAGAATTCGCGAATTGCTTGGTGCGAAGTTGCGGAATTTCCACGACAAATTTAATGCGTGCATATGAGCCAGGTCTCTGGTTGTCCAATGGAAGAAAGGGGATGGGGGTATTAGTTCATGTAGCCCCTGTGTACACTCTCCAAAATACATCTATCAAAAAAATGCATTGATGATGATTATGATGATGTCATCCACAACGATTTCGACGAAGACACCCCGACAAGGAATCATCTCAGACCCGAGCATGACCTCTTACATGGGATGCAAAGCCGAATTTGCTCTTAAACACAACGGTACCAGATGTCGCAATGCAGTTGACCGCTAGAGTTATGTGTGTATTTGGAGGAAGGTCTAGGACGAGTTTTCCGAAACTGACGTTTGGCCTCGAGCTCTTGAAGACGCGCTTGTTCAAAGGCTGTGGAAATACCTAAACTAATAGGTTTCCGCCATTCAAGTAACCTTGAAATGAACTATTGATTAGCGACCGATATGGCCAGGGCTGACGACTGATTAGTTAAGAAGGGTGCCTCACGAAGCGAATCCTCTTCAAATGTTGTTTGGTTTTAATTTACCAAAGACTTAACCAATATATTTAAAGGTCACAAATCGGGTTTAATCGTGTTTGGAATTACGAATAAACTAGTAAAAAAGAAGTTTGAGTCTTATGAAATGTTTATATGATGAAAATGTTTATGTGCTGCAAATAAAAAATCCCTAGACGTCTATAAATTCACACTCAGAAATCGGACCTATCCACAGACCTGACGATTAGTTTCAGATACCAGTGAAATAGGCACATAGTATATGTATATAACACTCTGTGATTTATCATCATCATCAGACATTTGACGCCCACTGCAGGACATAGGCCTCCTTCGTGGTTTTCGTAAACATGAGGGGTTTTGCCATAATCGCCACGCTTGGCAGGCGAGGTGGCGATCGCTCCATTTCCTTCCGTGGATGTCGTAGAAGGCGACTAAGTAAATCAATTACCAGGAGACGGACAGCAGCGTCTTCCTGATATTCCGATGGCATACTCTGTTATTGCTTCTCATTATCGTGTTACCGAGGCCGAGCATAACATTGATTGGACAATGGGGTCAGCTTTAGGCGCTAATTAGATGTCTATTGTAGATTTTTACTGTCACTGCTTATGAGCCTCTAATTTCCTTTTTAATTGACGAAATGAAGAAGGTTTTGTAATCGACGCCGGATATACGTGTAGTATATGTACCACACAGTTTTTAGGGTTCCGTACCCGAAGGGTGCCAAACGGGACCCTATTACTAAGATGTTACTGTCCGTCTGTCTCAGGCTGTATCTCATGAACCGTGATAGCTAGGCAGTTGACATTGTCATAGATGATGTATTTCTGTGGCTGCTATAACAAAAAATACTAAAAACAGAATAAAATAAATATTTAAGGGGGGCTCCCATACAAGAAACGTGGTCTAAAGACAGCGCTCGCCATCTAGCGGCCATCTATGTAGCCTTCACAGCGCCGATTTCATGTCGTTAAATTTCGATTTTAAACGCTTTTTGTTGGTTTCTATAGATGGCGCTGTTCTCAAATTCGATCTTTGTCTAATGTTGTATAGATAATGGTACGGAACCCTTCGTGCGCGAGTCCGACTCGCAATTGGCCGGTTTTTTTACAGCATAGCAACATAAACTCACGCCTGTATACCAGAAGAGTAGGCAGAGACCAGAGACTGCCACTTGCCACGATCCTGACAGATAACTTTTGTTTCATCAACATTCATTAGTCGTTGCATGCACGCACGCCGGTTTCGGGTACTTTTTATGTTGCCATTTAGTATGTCTGCCTGCGACGTCCCTTACCGGCCCTTCCACCCACATTCGATATATTTGTTTCGTCAATCTTTCTTTCAACTTTTTTACAGATTAGTCAAATTTCAATTAACTGTATGTCATGTCGTCACCTAAAAGATATTTTGATATTTTGACGGGACCATGAATTTTGAGCATAAAAGATTCCCCTTCTTTCATGCAACGTTTTCATATTCGCCACAACTGGTGCATGCTTCAGACTCATAACATTTCAGTCAATGACCGTCTCACACGAGTAGCGGCAAAAAATCATGAGGTGCGATATGAATCTCGTAGCTTAGCTGTGGGTGATAATATTTACAAAATATACAACGTTTTATTAAAACAAATAAAACCTGAACACCGATAGATAAACGACTTAAAAATTCTCAAATTAATTGTTTCTTACAAATTGAACGCGAGACGTTTCAAAATTTTATGAAAAAAAAAAGCCTAGTGCATGGCGGGCCACGCGCAGTGTAGGGTTCCATAGAAGGAGGGGTTATTTACCTGCTTTACAGAACTATCAACTTCATGAAAGTAATTTTGAACGGAATTTGTACGAAGTTTTCCTTTCATAAGTTGTTCGCCTATTACTCGTTAACTTGTAAAACCTACTTAGCCGTTTTCCTTTAAAGTTCATTATATATGCTGCTGCCCTGAATAGTTTCATGTTTCTACAATCAACCGTTTAGCCGGGACAGGAGGGGCGACGCATTAATCTAACAAAAAAGTCGAAAAATGGTTTTCCTATACCCACAATATTTTTTAACGACCAATCCAACGATACCCCACATTATGGTGTGAAAAATTGCATCCCTAATTTAGATTCAAGAGACGTACACTAAAAAAAAATTTTTACTGATTTATTCTACCGTTTTGTCGGATTTCAAAATTTCGTACTTCAGCTCTCTAGTATTATCGTCTCTGTGCTAAGCCACTGACAGACAGACGCGGCGAAATTATAAGGGTTTTTTGTTGACTACGGAACCCTAAAAATGGGAATATGAATTATGTCAATAATATTAGAATTATTGATATAATTATACCCGATGGGCTTACGTCCAACAGTGGGCTGTACAGATAGATAGATTAATAATTTATCGATAGGTAGGTACTTAAGAAACTATTTTTTGTTTGTAGGTACGTTATTTCAGTAAAACGTTACAAAGACAAAATTTAGGGGCGATTATACCGATTTGATTTATTGTGAGTAAATATTGATAAGTAATAAAAGAACATACCTACTTATTCATTCATAATAGGTACATATTTTCATGCCGCCGCCGTTGTGTGGCGCCGGATTAAGAATAGCGTCATTCCATTTCCTTCCGTGGATGTCGTAGAAGGCGACTAAGGAAATCAATTACCAAGAGACGGGCAGCAGCGTCTTCCTGAGATTCCAACCACATACTGCGATCGTCAACCCGCCTGCCAAGCGTGGCGATTATGGCAAAACCCTTCATGGTTTGTAAAACCATGAGGGAGGCCTATGTCCTGCAGTGGGCATCGAATGGCTGGTGATGATGATGACATATTTTCATAAAATCCTATAGAGTCTAAGATAAAAGCCTCCACTAAGGAACGTCACTCCTTCATAAAAAAAATCTCAAAACAATGTCCTATTTACTCCTATTAGCGCAAATATGGTGAAATGAGCTGATACTAAATGCTGGGTTCTTCGACATTACCCCTAAATAGGTGTTTTAAAATACATTTTACTCTCTAATGATTAGTGTCAAATGTCTAATGTCAAATCTGAAAAAATATGCAATACTTTTCAATGTCCTATCTAGGGCCGTCGGTCATTATTTTAATGATTTTATAAGCTTTATAGTATCAAAAACAATCGTGAACATGAGTCTAAACTATCACTAGATATGGAAAACCATATTTGAGCTGTACTGAGTTTTTTATAATAAAAAATATACCAAAATGACTGACTGAGTATGTTGTGACGTCGGTCGTCAACATCCTAGGATTTGTATTTATATAATTTCAAAAGTGCCTACTTTTCCCCAACAATTCGCTCGCGCAGCGCAATAACAAAGTCCCATACAAATCCGTGCACTCGGAGAACCCAGCCTTAAGTGACATTATGTCTACGTACGACTTCATCACTGTATTTTGTGTCGTTCCTTCTTGAAGTAATAAAACCAGGATTCTAAGTAGGTACCACGGCTGTCACGTAAACCAGCTGAATGGGGGTTATTGGTATTCAACATTCACATATTAACTTTTATTATGCACCAGGTAGGATTTCCTTATATGTAAATAAACCAAAAACATAACATAAACTCACGCCTGTATCCCGGAGGGGTACACGGAGACCAGGGTCTGCCACTGACCGCGATCCTGATAGATCTCTTTCGCTTCGTCAACATTATTTAGTCGTTGCATGCACGCACGTCGGTTTCGGGTTTCTTTTATCTTGCTCTTAGCTAATACCTACGAGTACATCCCCTATTTGGTTTGGCAGATGTATTTGGTTTGGTTTGGTATGGAAACAAACCGATGTTAATATACAATGCGGAAAAATACACTTATACATCTCTTTAGTACCAAATACGGGAGTGGGGATATATTAGCGAAGGACAAGATAAAAAGTACCTGAATCCAGTGTGAGTGCGTGCAGCGACTAATGAATGATGATGAGGCGTAAGAGGTTTGTCAGGATCGTGGCAAATCTAGGACTCTGCCTACCCCTCCGCAATAAAGGCGTGAGTTTATTTTATGTAATCGTCATCATCATCATCATTCAGCCACAAGAAGTCCACTGCTTTACATAGGCCTCCTCCACAGATTTCCAAAAAGACCGGTTGGAAGAGGCCTGCATCCAGCGCCTTCCTGCCACTTGGATGAGGTCATCTGTCCATCTTGTGGCTGGTCGTCCTACGCTGCGCCTGCCGATATGTGGTCTCCATTCGAGAATTTTTCGGCTCCATCGGCCATCAGTTCTGCGTGCTATGTGCCCCGCCCACTGCCACTTCAACTTACTAATCCGCTGGGCTATGTCGACGACTTTCGTTCGTCTACGGATCTCATCATTTCTGATTCGATCTCGTAGAGAAATTCCGAGCATAGCCCTTTCCATAGCTCGTTGCGTGACCTTGAGCCTTCTTATGAGGCCCATAGTGAGAGACCACGTTTCAGTGCCATAAGTTATCACTGGTAATACACACTGGTTGTATAATTTTGTCTTGAGCGATTGAGGTATATTAGACGAAAAGACTTTTCTAAGTTTTCCAAATGCTGCCCAGCCGAGTTGGATTCGACAATTGACCTCTTTCACGAAGTTGGACCGGCCTAGTTGGACTGTTTGTCCTAAGTAGACGTATTTGTCTACAACTTCGAGAGTCGAGACGATGTAATCGTATCTCGTGGTAATTGATTTCCTTAGTCGCCTTCTACGACATCCACGAAAGGAAATGGAGTGACGCTATTCTTAATCCGGCGTCACACGGAGCATCATCAGCCCAGCATCGGGCAGCAGCATCTTCCTGAGATTCCAACCGTATACTATGATCGCCAACCCGCCTGCCAAGCGTGACGATTATGGCAAAACCCCTCATGGTTATGAAAACCACGAAAGAGGCCTGTGTCCTGCAGTGGGCGTCAAATGGCTGATGATGATGAATCGTATCTCTTTGGTAATTTGCTTGTCCTAGGCCCTTCTTCCATCTCATTAATTCGAGAATGCCCATGCTTATTTTCTATTTATATGTACGAAACAGTACATCAAGAAGGTGCATGGCACGTTGTAAAAAGGTTATTTTTATGTTAAAGAATTGCCTTTGGTTAATTTTCACTATGCATCTTCATCCATTACTAGACGGTTGTGTCAGTCATTTTTCTATTTCCTTTGATCGAGCTAGAAACATATTTTGTTTACATCTAGAGTAAGTTTGGCTGTTAAAGAGTATAAATATGTAAATGTATATTGATAACCTTCATTCCACGTATCTGCGTCGTTCCCAAGTGAGATTATTAAACCGGTATCATGAAATCTTCAGTGAACTTTAATATAAAGGAAGCGCGTTGAAAGCGAGGGTATTAGGATAAAATAAGATTTTTTTTTGTATTGTAGTAAGTATTGACTGCCTCGTTGGCCTAGCTGTATCACGTCCGATTCCGATGCTGGGTTCGATCCCCGCTGGGGGTTGGCGGACATTTGTACAAATGGTTGCAGTCTGGGCGTATTTCTATGTTTGAGATGTCCTTGCCTGGTTACCATAGCACTGGTTATCCTAGTTTGGCACCGGGAAATGTGATTGTGTTATTTATTATTATTATTTATTTATTCAAATAACCGCGAATTGAATGGCACAGTACCAAATGTACCAACAGGTACACTGTCGGGTCACGTGACGTGTTTTTTCGTACCATTGACGCCTAGAAGGTTTGATGGGTGTGCCCGCGTAGACTTAAAGCAGCCATGAAATGAAAACCGCCATGTTCATGCAGTTGTCATGTTACTACAATGCATTAACAGAATCTAGCCCCAGGACAGTAACTGAGTGGTGGTCAAGAACCGGGTGGCGGTCAGTGGGTACATCGACACTGTCGTCAAAGGACCCGTGGATACGAATGGCGAGAGAACGCGAAAGATGGCGTAATGGGGAAAAGGCCTAGACTCAGCAGTGGGGAGAGGTGGGCTGATGATGATGATGAACAATATTAGAAGTAGTGGTTGCACAGATAGAATAAATTATTATGCTCGGTTAAGCCGGGAATCGCTCGTAGCCCCGGCTGCCTGAGTGATCTTAAACGATCACGAAGGTTAAGCAACACAGGGCGCGTTCAGTGCATGGATGGGTCGCCGTCTATGCCTAACGCTAGGCATTTTTCCAAGCGGTTCCGTGCTTCGCAAGGCACGTTAAGCTGTTGGTGCCGGCTGCCGTCGATAGATGGCAGTCGATAAGCCAAGTCAGAGGCCTTAGGGCGGCTTGACAACTTCTGACAGTAGACGAGCCACTAGTCTACAAGCCTCCACCAATCCGGACTTGGCCCCCGTGGTGGAGTATGACCTATACCTTTCTCAGGAAAGAGACCCGTGCCCCTCGGTGGGGACATAATGGGTTGATGATGAAGCCGGGTTTGTACGATCTTAGTAAATTCGGACCGAGTGACCTATTTTAGCTACTAAAACACTACTCGTATAGTGTACACCGGCGATCTTAGCACACTCTGATGAAAACAACAAATTTTGGTGCACTCGGACCGTGTTCTACTCGTGTAGCTGGCTAAGATTAAATCCCAAAAACAAAATGGCGCCAAGAGTAAAACTCCTACGTCTCGTAACAATAAAAAGTGAAGTGACAGTAAAATGTTGACGTTTGTGGAGTATTATGAAGCTGTGGAAGTGTTACAAGTTCAACTACGTGTACATTTCAAAATCTAGATAATTTTGGAGAGAAAATGGACAAAAAAACTCCGAACTTAGTATTTTCAAGTCCTTAATTAACAGAGTTTATAATATAAAAGATGTGTGTACAGCACCATCCGTGTGGACTACAGTTTTTAGTTAGTGAGATGAATCACTCTGTCCGAGCGTACTAAGATTGTGAAAACGAGGCTTTATTGTGATAAACGGCTTTTGCCTGGGACGTTGGCTAATTAAAAGTACTGGAAGAGATCTACGGCCGCTTTCTTTCTTTGTTAAACCAACGTATGTAGATGAGCTCTACATACTTTTATGTACAGAATCATCATCATCATCATCACCTACCTCTGCCCACTGCTGGGTGTAGGCCTTTTTTCCCATTTCCCAAGCGTATGACTCACTTATTTTTAATCACAAATAACTTTATTTTGCCGCCACAAAAATAAAGTTGCTTATCGTTTGTTTCAAGTGATAAGTTTAAGATATGTCTTTGCTTTTACAGGGTGAAATTTGATTAGTATTTTAAGTTAGCATTTTAAGTTAGTACCTACTATTGGAGCGCTGCGGTACGGTGGTGAATAATAAAAGTGTTTATTGGTTTAAAAAAATATCCTTTAAAATGTGTATATTTATTTTGTTATTGAAATATTCTTCTATGTCGACGAGTTCATTTAAAGGGTGATTTTTGTATTTTCGTTTTAATTCTCACTTAAGTAAAATGTATTGGTAACAGAACTTTCCTTTAAAATATGACGTTTTATGTCGCCCAGAAGAATCTAGATTGTTGATTCTACAGGGGAGCTTTCAACTCGTTTGCGGTATTTTAGGGGATCTTCTAACCACGATTCAGAAACATATGGAGCTAGTTTTGAAAATTAAATACGCGTCAAAAAAATATATTTTTTGTTACCAAAAATTACTTCACGCATAAACAAACAATATCATCACGAAAAGTACTAAAAATAAAAAATACTTTTGGAACGTCTTATGGTTGGCGCGGGCCAATTTAATTGTTCTTTTAATTGTTTGTGCATATCGAACGTCAGACTCTTACGCAGTTAATATATTAGAAAACATTTTTCAACAATATGGTACTTAAAAATCCAATTAAGAGCCTAAAAATTTCACCCATGCCGGGACTTGCACCCGCGACCTCTGGCTAACCGTGCCAGCGCTCTCCCAACTGAGCTAATGGGCAAGTGCAGGCATACGCGAAATTTCGAACCTCTTTATAAACTCCTCTGTATTACGTACAGCCTTTTAGCCTCTAAATAGGTTTTTAAAATTGTGCTCAGCACGGATTAGTGAAACAAAAATAATATATTTAAGGCACTTCCTAACACTTCAAATTTGCATTCACAGCTTGGAGCCAAAGATCGGAAAATCAGGAATATTTCCAAATATGTTTTACCATTGCTGATAAATCGTTAATAATACTGTTTTAGGAACATTCCATCAAAATGCGGTGAAGGAATTCAAAGTCACCCTGTAGTTTTGATCGGACGCAACACAAGATAGATGAACAACACCTATATTCGTGCACCAAATCCTGGACGATTCCAATCGTCCAAACACGTCTAACTGTCAAATTCCAAACCAATTTTGATTTGGTGTGCATAATTATTCTTCTGTCCACTATAACACTGACTACTATAGTGCCTGGGATATATTTTTAGATGGTGTAGGCAACGAATGCGTAGGCTAATATTATGAATAGGATCCTAATGGTCTTATGTCAACACAAAGTTTGATCTTCATTTGAGCCACTATTGTCGAACTTTGAAAGGCTGGTCCCTCGATGAACGTATTAAAAAGTTCCAAGTCTGTTTGTGAAGGCTTACTTCATAGAACTTTATCATATCAAGGGTTTGAAATATATGTTTTTTTTCTGTCAATAAAACGAACGTGTTCTTTAAAAATACCAGGTAGTTTAATAAATTTTTTTTATGTCTTCTTTCACAACAGAATGACTACTAAAACTAAACATTGAAATGTTAGACATTCATCACAGGCCTTTGCGTCCGTTACGGACGATTAAGCAGTGCCCAAGAGTTTGACACTTTTTCGAATGACTAAAAAAGGGGATTTGAGAGCGGCAAGCCCTACTGCATGTAGGGCATATATAAAAAGAAACGTCCAGAGTCGGGTCGGTAGGGATTTGGTGCCTTCTGGCTCTCTTGTCCGCCAGTGCCGAGCACCATACTTCGTCGCAGGTCTTGCGGCCCTCCCGAACTTCCTCTCTCCAGGCGTCTCTGTCCACAGCAAGTTTATCCCAACTATCGTGACATTGGAACAAACAATAATTGGTAATAACATTAAGATTTGAAACAGTTTGTCCAACCACGGTAACCGTGAAGGAAAACCTGTGTGAGGCGTTCACATACTTCAGCGCTTAAAATCACCAATCCGCAGTGGGCACGCGTGGTGCTTAAGCCCAGTATGGGCTTCTCTGAAGAGTAGGCCTGTGCCCTTTAGTGGGACATATACAGGCTGCTATGTTTATGTCTAACCTTGGCGCCAATATTTTCTACACTTATAACGAATACTAAAACTAATATCAGTCATATTTGGCCACATCATCCCTATAACAATAGCAATCGTCTATTGCGATTCTGTTCCAGTTCATTTGGGTTCCAATCTCATCATAACGCGTTATCCGCTTCAGATTTACCAATATTTACATGAATAGTGATAGCTTCATCGGTATCCGACTTTAGAACGACATCGTTCCATTGCACCTCCGCCTTTTTGCTGTAAGTTTCATTCTCTATAATGACAGCTGACTTAGTACACAAAGCCTTACTTTGGAATTCAATAACTGCACAGTACGCACTTTTCTTAGGCGTCTTCATTTCTGCAGAGTATCCTAATTTGCGCCTCATCACCTCGACTTTCACGTGGTAATTGTAAATGCACACTTTGATGATGAACGCGCTCTTATGGTGGAGCAGGATGATCTTGTATTTGGTTCTGCAGCACGCGGTTTTCTTGAGTTTCGTTTGGAAGTTTTCTATGAGTATCTTGATCTTCTGCGAGTAGACAGCGATGATGTTGTGTCTGCCTTGGAGGTGTTTGGAGAGTTCCTCGAAGGCTACGGAGCAACAGTTGGAGGCTATGGGGCAGGTGATCTGGTCATATTTGCACTCTTCCTCGTGTTTGACCCGCGTAGTAGCTGTCAGGTATTCGGAGCAGCCGCGTCTGTGAACGAAGAAAACTGGACATTAGCACATTGATTTAGCTGACTGCGGTGGAGCTCAAAAGGAGGGTAATATGTGTGGCTCGTTTGCATGTATGTATGTTTGTAAGTAGTAAGTTTTATGTTCCCTTATAACTCCTTAACTAATTATCAGATTTTGAAAAATAAAATCTCAGTCGGTTCATCATTGCGAGTTGCGCGAGGCATAAATCAAGCAAAAAAAATTAAAAATCACCAAAAAGGCGAAAATAAAAAACTAAATTAAGAAATAATCCACAACCCGTCGGCTAGTACCTACTAACCAGGCGGGACTCAAATTCAACATTGTAACTCTACTAAGCAGTCGATTGGGTATTTGTAAATTTTTTTTTTTTTTTTGGAAGTTCTTTTCTGTAAATCTTTGTATTGTAAAGTGCTGGCGCACCTGTTAAAGTTATCAATAAAAGGTTGAGATAATAAAATAAAAACACACCTAATTCAGACTTGCCTCTATACAATTAAAGGGTATTTAACGGAATTAAATAATAATTTATGTTAGACTTAGTAGATTTTAATTACTTATACTATTGTTAGTTAGTACCTAGCTATAACAAATACAGTCTTATTCTAGCATATAAGTCGCAAAAAAAAGCAAGAAATATTCCTAGTCTAGCATGTAAGTTACTATGTTGCAATACCTGTAAAAGGTAGCCAAGTTTCCAAGTACTCTGCTTCTAGTCTAGCAAGTACAGGGTTTTATTCTAGCATATAAGTAACTATGTTCAAAGTTATTATGTTACATATTTTTAGTATAAGTATAACTTTTTAGTGCTATAGTGTTTTGAAGTTGGTTTTTATTTTTTATTAAAAAAAAATATTGTATGATGCGAGCCTTTGGTAACGTACAAAAAGTTTGTCCTTATTTCAAGTTGCTCAGATTATATTATCATATCCCCAGTATTACTAAAGAAATCTGGGTGCTTTTTTATGCATAAGCACATTTAAAAAAATATAGGGATGGTAAAGGCAATACTAGACATTTATTGAATGGTGGTTTCCAGATAGAAATCCAGCTCTAATTAAGTAATTAAATTAATGTAATTTCTTAATTAAGACCTTTTGTACATACACTTAGACATAGAAATGGCCACGGATCAATAAGCTCACACAGCGTAATTGATATTTTAATCTTTGCTTTCGTAGCATTTCCATTGCAAAGATGTCTAGTTATTATCTACCTACATACTTAGTTGTTATGTTACGAATAACAAGTTATGTAACATTGCCAATTAAATAGATGAACAAATATGATACGAAATAAGTCATTTTCACGAGATTTATCGAAAGAAAATACGTATTATTTTTCTTAATGAGACAATTCTGCTATGATTTGATTGGTCATAATACAATATTATTTGGTTTAATATCTCTATAATATCCGAAAATATAATGCGGTTTACTGGTTTTTCCTCATGTTATGTGTGAGAACAAGGTCTCTATATTATAAGAAATGGAGGAAAAAAACGGGCCGAGGGTTCCGTACTCGCGCTTGGCTATTTTTTATTATTTTTCGTTAGAATATATACTAAGTCCCGCAATCACGCCAAGTTTGATGCCTGTATGTATTACTGTTTTCATTATAGAGCATAAAATCGAGCTTTTCCCGAACTTCAAAGACAATTTTTTTATGATTTCATTACAAATTATAGTCTTCAGATATTTCCCTGCACTTTGAGTATAAGACAATATTACTTTCCAAGTTTTATAGTGCAAGTTCTACGGAAAGTACCGTATAAATGTTGATTCCCTTGAGTGTCAAAATATACGTTTTTGCAGCATAAATAAACGGCCGTATCTTTTTTTACGTTAACTTATAAGTTAGATTTTAAGGTACTGTAGACTTGAGTTTGGTGATGGTTTTAATTTACAACTCGATACCTACTCGCGTTTTCGAGATAAAGGGTCTTGACAGACAGACGGATGATCGGACGGACGGACAACTAAGTAAACCTATAACGGTTCCGTTTTTTCCTTTTGAGATACGAAACCCAAAAAACAATCTGTAAAACATTAGTCATTAATATCATCAAGTGTGCAAAATATAGCCAGCTGATGAGCAGCTATCTGTTTGTGCCACTCGCCGTAGAAACCACTGGAGTTTGGGGTACCCAGGGGAAAGTTTTTGTTAAGGATATAGGGCATCGTCTCAGGAACCGTGGCTTTGACTACCGCTCAGGGGCATTTTTGATGCAAAGGATATCCCTCGCTGTGCAGCGCGGTAACGCTGCCTGTGTCATGGGTACCTTTGGGTCGGATATGTCTCGGGGCGGTTTATTTAATTGACTGTACTTGTGTGTGTGTATGTGTGTGTGTGTGTGTGTGTGTGTGTGTTTTTTGTTTCCTTTATTTTTATTTTGTTTTTTATATTTTTGACATTGTTTTTACTTCTTATTAAGTCTAATTGATTGACTTTTTTTTTAAATGTAATTTTTGACAATTGAAACACTGTTGACATTTTTTATATAAATGGCATGAATTCTATTGACGTTTTCTGTACAGTTAAGTTTAACTTGTATAGCTATTGAATTACTTAGAGCTACATTAGCACTACGTAATTTTTTAAAAATATATTTTATCTTATCTTTAAGCGTAATATAAAAACTTCTACCTATGTTTCTTTATGAGAATGGACACCTAGTTTAACTTGTAACGTTCATTAAGTCGCAGTTTCTGTGTTACTTTGAATAAAAACTATTTTACGATTTTGATCTAAGCTAAAAATGTGGTGATTTAAACATCAAATAAAACACGATCAGGATCTTAATTAATGGCTCGGATTACTTTATACGACACCTATTGTTTGTGTGTCATAAACTGGTTCCTCGTCGTAACAGTAGCTTGTATCCACCCTGGTTGTAAATGTAGACCCTATTGCTTTGGCCAAAACGTGTAAAACGACTTAAATAAGGTTTATTATCTTATCACTAGTTTACAATGTGTTGAATATAACATCGCATTTTCCCTATCTTCGTTATCAATGACCACTTCCAACCTCATAACAACATTGCCATAAACAATTAAAGATTATCGGTCTTATTTATAAAAACATGACTCCTTAAAACACTCCTCAGAGGCAGTTTATATAGTAGTAGTTTCTCTTTAGGGAAAGACGTAACCACAGATTATTTAAACTTCCTCTGAGGAGAGTTTTAAAGTAATCGTGTTTTTATAAATAAGATCATACATCGATAAAAATCTGAAACGATAACAAAATAGGCTATGTGCTTTCATGCGTAACTTAATGAATGTTACAAAGTTAAACATAGTGTTAATTAAATTTCAAGATTTAGACCGATTCGGAGAAAAAAAGACAAGAATCATCATCATCTATTTAATTATTTCGGGCATTTTGGATTCATAAGCACCCTATATACGTCCCACTGTAGGGCACAGGCCTTCTCTCAGAGAGAGAGTGTGGGCTTAATCACCACGCGTGCCCACCGCGGATTGGCGATTTCAAGCGCTGAGGTATGTAAATAGCTCAGACACTCAGGGTTCCTCACGATGTTTTCCTTCACCGTTAGCGAGTAGTATTGCTACTATACATGCCCGCACTGGGAATCGAACCTGGGTCTCCCGCTTCCGAGTCCAATGTTCTACCCACTAGGCTACCACCGCTATTTTGGATTATATTTTATTTATTCATAATAAAAGATGAAAAACCACGATTACATCAGTTTGCCAAACTGCCAATGCAGTTTATTGGCAAGCTCTTGGTAACAATACACAATTTACACAACTAACAGTATCGATAGTACTTTCTGAGTCTGAAGCGTAAGATGGGTTTATAAACTGCTTAAAACAAAGCGCTTTAGGTTTTCACATGTTATCTTTTGCTGCGCCTTTTGCGCAGTTTATTTTGTTTAATAATAAACGACTAAACGTACTAAACGACTTAATAATCTATAGTCGTGGAAAACTATAATTCGTTATTTAACTGTTCAGTTTAATTACACATGTAAATTTGTCCTACTGGTTGGTTTTCCTAATAAATAAACATGAAATTAAAAATGAAAACCGACCATGTGCGAGTCGGACTCACGCACGAAGGGTTCCGTACCATATTCTATGCAACATTCGAATAATTGAAGCGTCGACCTGTTGCCGTTATTAATATCGAGCAAAAAACGGCAAAAAAATCGCGTTTGTTGTATTTATTTAAACTTAAATATTTATTTTATTCTGTTTTTAGTATACATCATCTGCGAAAATTTCAACTGTCTTCCTATCACGGTTCATGAGATACAGCCTGGTGATAGACAGACAGACAAACAGACGCACAGTAGTCTTAGTAGTAGAAATTAAAAACTTCAACGTCATTCTCTTTTAAGTTTCCATGTAATTTACTTTTTACTTCTTGTAATGGCTAGTTACCATGTATTAAGTAGGCAACCAGTTAAAATTTCAAGTTAAAACATATGTGTAAACAGTCACAAAAGAGCTCTTTAGTAACAAGTAAATGATTATGTGACCAAGTAAATTAGTTTATTTTTCTGTTTTGTAACCTCGCCCCCCGCACTTCGCAGACCCACCCCCGGTGGACCTATTTTTTAATGTAAGTAAATTGCGTTGCGTGTGAACGCCTGACCACCTCAAATTAACTTGAAATTTAGTTGCGTGCTGAGTCAATAAAGAGCTGTTTACACTTACAAATATAGTTAACTAATTGCACTTTAAATAAATGTATAACAAAAGTCCAAATAATTCACTTCTTCATTTGGCGCCTGGTAACGGAGATTTAGTTATCAATTCGTGTATCTGTATTTTGGCGGCTGATAGGCTAAACAAGGAAAGCTACTCCATTTGAACAACTGTTGTGCCTATAAGTACGCAACAATAAAGGCGAAAATAAACCTATAGATGCCACAAATTTATTTATCGATGTCGTAAAATCGTAAAAAGCCCTGTTTCATCCCCGGTAACACTTTGTTTGAGTGGTCCCAATAAAATCTAGCTTAACGATCATAGGTATTGCTCTTGCGCAAATAAACCGTTAACCTCCGAATGAGGTTCAGCTAAGATGACGTCTTATAGTTGCCATACAATGTACTCGTAAAATGCTTAAAAGTTGTTGGTAATTAACATAGATGTTAGTAGCAAAGTGGACAGTAAAATCTAAAGCGAAAAGTTAACTTAGATGATGTCTTACAGTTGCCATATAATGCATCCGTGAAATACTTAAAAATTTTAGTTGAAAACTTCGCTGTAAAATTTAAAGCCGGATGCACTGCACAAAGGCACTGAAAAATAATCTGCGCTGTGACTGACTTGGTCGACAAATTAGGTTAGGATGAGTTCGCATTTCTTGGGACTGAATCAAGATTATCGCTTGGAGAAATGGACGAAACCGGAAATAACGGCGGCGACCCAAAATGTTCTTTTGTGGGAAAAAAGGTCCACGACTTCTTTGCTCATTACATTCGGGATCAAAATGGCTATAAATAGAGGCATCTTGGAAGCGATGGCAAACATACGGAATGTAGAGTACCTAGTAGTTACGCTAGTATATATGTACGTAGGGAATTTTATCGTGTTTTTTCAAAAAATGTGTTAAGCACACTTTGTGCCAAAGAAGCTACTATAACATTAAAGATTATTTAAATGACAATGATGTCTGGAAATAAAGCCAGTTCAATGCATGAGTTTTAGAACATTTATATAAATCCTGTAAATTAAGGACTTGAAAAGACTAAGTTTGGAGTTTTCTTTGTCCATTTTTTCTCCAAAATGATCTAGATTTTGAAATGGACACCTAGTTTAACTTGTAACGTTCATTAAGTCGCAGTTTCTGTGCTACTTTAAATAAAAAAAATTGATTTTGATTTTAATCTACTGTATCTCCGATATCTGATACCTGTATGTGATATATCTCCTTGAGATGGTATTTGGAGAAAAGGCCTATTGGCCTATCCGAAACCGGCGAGCGTGCATGCAACTACTAATGAATGTTGATTAAGTGAAAGCGATCTGTCAGGATCGTGGCAAGTGGCAGTCCCTACCCGTCTAGGATACAGGCGTGAATTTATGTTGTTATTACATAGCCAGCTAGCGGTGGGCTGATGATGATACTTCCTTGTGAACGTGTAATTGTCCGGTACAGCGTAACCGTCGATGGATTTGAGTACGTTGATGTAATTCCTGGTGTACATATAATAAAGAATATTCTATCTATCTACATTTTAACGTTGCAAATGTCTTTTCGTTTGCTCCAGTGTCGGCTCCGATATCACGAAAAAGTCCAGTTCCCTTATATTTTGGAGAGTTGTGAAGATATGATGCTTAAAAGACGCGTATTCACGAGAGCAGTAAGATGCAAAAAGAATTATTGGAGAAAATAAAAAACAAAAAAGTTAGGCCGAAATAGTGAAAAAAAAATTATTTTCTATATTTTTCGGACTTTTTATTTTGGCGCTCGATATTTTGGAAACGAAGAATGATATAAAAAAAAATTATCTTATTTAAAATTTTTTAATTGAATTAATTAAAATTTTTACTTTCATTTTTATAAAAAAACTTAGAAGTTTGATTTTTTCACAGCTTCCAGCCACTTTAGACACGAGTATATAAATAAATAAATAAAATAAAATAAAAATTGTTTATTAAAAATCAAAACACTACAGATGTGAACAAATGCAACTCCCACACTAGGCACAGCCTGTGTCGTGGGAGTCGGGTAGGATACGCAGAATCATAATTAGCACCGGTTGACAGAACGAAAGAATATCTGCCTCTATATTACGCGCACCAAATCCTGAGCGATTCCAATCGTCTAACTGTCAAATTAGTATGGAATTTGACAGTCAGACGATTGGAATCGCTCAGGATTTCGTGCGCGTAATTAGGCCACTGGTATCGAGTCACAGATGTAAACAAGAATAGCACTGTTCTGAAATGGTTTTGATTTCAACTAGATACCTCTACGCGTTCCCGAGATAAACGGTTTTGACAGACAGACGGACGGACGGACAACAAAGTCCTATAGTGGTCTCGTTTTTTTCTTTTGAGGTACGGAACTCTAAAATGGATGAGAACCTCCTCCTGGATGCGAACCGCCCTTAAAACCTAGTAGAGTGCATTTTTGCTATAGTACCTTGCCCTTCCCATCAACAATCTGAATTGAACTCAGTTTTATAGAAAAATTGTCCAAAAATACATTCTCCAAAGTTAATTAGCTGACGTATTTACTTAGGTATAGCACTACAATGTTCTTAATTTAAGGTGGGCTCCCATACAACAAACGGGATTTTTTTTCCGTCTTTTGCTCTATATATTATCCTTTAACGGTAACAGGTAGACGCTTGAAATATTAAAATGTTGTACAGATAATGGTACGGAACACTTCGCGCGCGAGTCCGACTCGCACTTGGCCCGTTTTTTCTTACTTATATTCATACATAAACTCACGCCTTGATCCCGGAAGGGTAAGGAGTTTGTTTCTTACATATGTCTATTAATATGCCTATGGATGAGTGGGTGAGTGGTCACCGTGAAACACCTTCCCTTTTTTTAAAAGAAAAAGGAATTTAAAATAGTTCCCGTTTTTTTTTACAATTCTCGCGAGGTGCAATGATACAAATTAAATCATATTGGAGCTTAAAGATTGGAAGAATTAAACAACAGATGATACAAGTCTCATATTCTTCCACAAATCTGTCTCGGTATAGGTACGTATTTATAGGTAAGAGTCTATAGAAAGTGTACAATACTAGCTACATACATAATAAACATAACACAAGCAGCCTATATACGTCCCACTGTGTAGGGCATAGGCCTTCTCTCGGGGAGAGAGTATGGGCTTAACTTTTTTACTTCTGACATAAGATTTATATGCCTATTTAGGTAGAGCACAAAAGAAACTGTATTTTTTAACTACAAAACCTAATGTACTTGTGTGTCACAAATCAATAAATGATTTATTAAACACAAAATGAGGGGTTTTGCCATAATCGCCACGCTTGGCAGGCGGGTTGGCGATCGCAGTATGCAGTTGGAATCTCAGGAAGACGCTGCTGCCCGTCTCCTGGTTGATTTCCTTAGTCGCCTTCTACGACATCCACGGAAGGAAATGAAGTGACGCTATTCTTAATCTGGCGCCACACGGTTATGAAAACCTGCAGTGGGCGTCAAATGGCTGATGATGATGATGAATGATGAATACAAAATTAACTTCACAAATGTACATAACATAATCTCTCGCCTCCGAGTCCAATGTTCTACACTCTAGGCTACCACCGCTTACCACCACTAGTTACATACGTAAGTGCATAAACTCACGCCCGTATTCCGGAGGGGTAGGCAGAGACAACGGTTTGTCACTTGCCACGATTCAACAACAATGTCCAACTGAATTCTAAACGCTATTAGTGTCATTTATAAAAACAACAATTCCTCTAAAACACTCCTCAGAGGCAGCTTAAATAATCTATGGTCACGACTTTCCCGTTACCACTGACGATTTAAGCGGCCTCTGAAAAGTGTTAAAAGTGTAAAAGTGTTTTTTTAAATGAGACCTCAATACTTTATTCATTTCGTTTGCAAATAAATATTTAATTTAATAATCACGCACGGTCGCACACAGTCAGTCGCTGTGTGCATGCTGGCCGGTTACATCTTACGGTCGTGGTTACGTGTTTTTCACTTTGAGGTCGCTGAAATCTTAACAAATATCGCGTGTATTTTCGTGTTTGTGACGTCCATGCCTGCTTACCATAGCACAGGGTCTCCTAGTTTGGGTCCAGGGCCTAGATTCTGTTAATGCATTGTAGTAACATGACAACTGCATGAACATGGCGGTTTTCATTTCATGGCTGCTTTAAGTCTACGCGGGCACACCCATCAAACCTTCTAGGCGTCAATGGTACGAAAAAACACGTCACGTGACCCGACAGTGTACCTGTCATTATACTACAATGCACTAACAGAATCGAGGCCCAGGTCAAGTGATTGTCTTGTGTGGAAGTTATTATTACTATTCATTAAACCACTGTCTAATTTATAAAATGTTTAAACGTGTGTTTATTATTTTTTGTTATGTTTATTTGAAACTAGCTGCTGCCCGCGACTTTGCGCGAAAATTTTGACATGTATTTTTCCGCGATAAGAAGAACGACTAATGAATGTTGAGGAAGCGAAAGTGATCTGTCAGGATCGTAGCAAGTGGCACTCCCTGGTCTCTGCCTACCCCTCTGGGATACAGGCGTGAGTTTATGTTATGTTATGTTAAAAAGTACTGTATGTGCTAATTCAGACCATAATTTATCTCTGTGCAAACTTTCATCCAGATTCGTTCAGCCGTCGTGGCGTGATTGAGTTATAAACTTCCATCCATCTAAATAGAAAATTCTTTATTGCGCAATAAAAACTTTTGTACACAGGCAAGCCTAATACTATTAAGTATTTTCTTCCAGCTAACCTGTGAGCATTGATAAATACATAGTAGTAAGATTCACTACGTAAGTTTCCCTCCTCTTCGAACTCAATGACAACGCTACCTTAGGAGACAAGTTTGTTAGTAATGCGAGACATTACATCCTGCTCGTTATGGGGTAACTTTGAGGTCGTGTTAAAGTATTTGTACCTCGACTATTTAGCTGTGCTGAAACTTTGAAACTTGTAACCGGCAACGTACAGGTAGCCAGTTAGAGATACCGGACTTCAGTGTTAGTGAATTGGTGGTGAATATATAAACTCGATTCCATCAAAACACTCCAAACGCAGCACAAATAGTCGGTAATAGTCTTTCCCGTGTAAAGCCTCTACCACAGAATATTTAAACGGCATTTATGGAGTGTTTTAGACAATCGTGTCGTTATGAATACCACCGTAAAAATTGATTGGTTTCTCTCGATCAGGTTAATAGTGATTCTTAGGTCCGGTGGCCTAATGACTTTTTCTCCAATCCGACCTAGATTACTTTGACCTTACGAAGGAAGACCGGGCCAGTAAATGCGGAGCTATTGTTCCTGCACGTGTACCGACTTCACCTCACCGACAAGTGATACAAAAATTCTCACCTATATTTTCTGCACACTTACTAGTAAGCGATATAAAATTGGAGTCGTTTTGCCCATTCATCATAAGCAGCCTATATACGTCCCACTGTAGGGCACAGGCCTTCTCTCAGAGAGAGAGAGAGTGGGCTCAATCACCACGCATGCCCACCGAGGATTGGCGATTCCAAGCGCTGAGGTATGTGAATAGCTCAGACACCCAGGTTTCCTCACCGTTAGCGAGTGGTATTGCTACTATAACTTCACAAATATACATAACTTAGAAAACAGAGTAATAGGTACATGCCCGCATTGGGAATCGAACCGGGGTCTCCCGTTTCCGAGTCCAATGTTCTACCCACTAGGCTACCACCACGTACCACCTTGTGCCCATTACTTCTTCAATACGATCTAGATTCTGAAACTTCTGTTTAACTTGCAACGACTTTAGGTCGACGAATTCCTCTCCTATAGTTCCTACACGGCAGCAGGATCTCGTTGACCAGCCGCTGTGCCGCGAGGCAGGGCGGCGCGGGCGCCCGCAGCGGCGCCCTGCACCACGCGCACATAACCTAACCTCATAACCTATTGTTCTTACACATTCATCGTTAAGTGGTACAAGGGTTTTCAATATTTCCTGCACGCTCTCCGACTAAGACCGACTCGGACAAAGGCCGTGGGGCACATAGGAAGAAGGCGCGGAAAAGATGCGACGCGTTGTTTTTAGTTCGCTTACTTCGTCCCCCGTTACGGGGACCTTACGAACCCCGTCTTATGAGTGTGGGCTACGTCCCATCGCCTCAGTACATTTAGTATGAAAGAGAATTAGTAAGCACGCCGCGTCTGTTCGGCACCCGCGTCCCAAATCCTTCCTATGTGCTCCACGCCTAAAGATCCTTACCTATAGTTCCTACACGGCAGCAGCATCTCGTTGACGAGCCGCTGCAGCGCGAGGCAGGGCGGCGCGGGCGCACGCAGCGGCGCCCTGCACCACGCGCAGCGCGACACGCGCCGCGAGCAGCGCGCACACCACACTCCCCCGCACCACGCGCACGCGCACGGCCCGCAGGACTGGAACACGAAGACGGAATTTGCTTACAAATACAAATACATACTTAGAACCAAAGAAAGATATCTATTGGGACAAATTAACACATCACAAGAAAGAAAAGGCAGACCAAGTAACATAAATACAAAGGAAAAACAATACAAGGCAAACTCAGAGCGTCAGAGTGTATCTTGTGAATCACTTCGACCACACAGGGAAGGTACATTTATTTATTTATTTATTTTATTTATGTTAGCAAAGGGCAGGATAAAAAGTACCCGAAACCGGCGTGCGTGCATGCATTGACTAATGAATGTTGATGGAGCGAAAGAGATCTATAAGGATCATGGCAAGTGGCCGACCCTGGTCTCGGCCTACCACTCTCGGACACCGTCGTGAGTTTATGTTATGTTTTATGCTAAAAATACAAAATACCATAGATAAATGTGCACCAGGAATTAAAAGCAAAGCTGCAATCATCAATTAATCGTGAAAATTCATCATCATCAGCCCAACCTGGTGCTGGGTATAGATCTCTTTCCCCAAATGCCATGTCTCACGGTCCTTGGCCATCCGCATCCAAGGACCTTCAACGGATTCGACTAAGCCGATGTCGTCCGACCATCAGGCTGATGGTCTGACCAATAAAATACAATACAAAATACTTTATACCGAAGTTGGTTGAACACAGCATAGACAACTAAACCTCCGGTTTCTCATACACTAACAAATCAAATCAAATCAATTTTTTTTATTCAAAGTAGCACAGAAACTGCAACTTAATGAACGTTACAAGTTAAGCTAGGTGTTCATTTCAAAATCTAAATCATTTTGGAGAAAAATATGGCCAAAAAAACTCCAAACTTAGTCTTTTCAAGTCCTTAACTAACAGAGTTTATATACATATTCAATATGTTAATCTACTACTCTCCTTTTCATAAGATAATAAATATTCCAAAAATAACCCGAAGCTTAGACTTGCATGCTACGATAATAAAACCAGTTCGAATAGTGGATGCGGATTTTGGTTAACGACACCTTAGCGTTGGGTTTTTCCTAGGCATAAGATAATTATAGGATACATCCTACAGGTACACCGCTGTTAAGTTCAGCTACAATGAAGACAAAGGACTGCCACGTTAGTCTAGCGGTAGCCCGTTTGATTACCACGCAAGAGATCGTAGGTTTGCACAAGTGGATGTTTTCACTTGTCTGGTTACAATATTACAGGATATCCTAGTTTGAAAGCAGGATAATTTTATGCGGGTGTTAAGTTTTATTACTTGTTTGTTAAACGACGTACAAGCAAACGAAATAGTCGTCAGTAAGTGCAAGAATGAATCAGTCGAAGAGTGAAAGTATGAACGTCGCTAACATGTCTGCCTCGGTGATTAGGTTCAAGGTCGCATCGGAATTGACACCTAATCGGCTTTATTGCCGTATAAATTACATCACGAGACTTAATAACATGTAATTTCGCCAATTACCTATGGTTTTGCTTGGTATTTGTCGCTCCCTTTTACTTTACATCGTCTGTTGATTGATCTCTTCAATAAGAAAACAAACAGTAATTTGGAACTTGTTGCTGAAGGAATTGAGTGGGCGATGAATTTCCTAGAGTCGACAGTCGATATTCCCGGTTAATAATTTACATCACAATGTTTTTAGGGAGCCATACGTGAGTATTTTTTAATTACTCGTGATGCTCGTACATAGTAATATATTAAACGGGTCTAACCGCGATTATTTATTAGGTAACGTCGGGAATCTAAGGTTATTAAATGTTACGAGTACCTAATAAATAATCGCTGTTAAACCCGTTTAAAATGAGTGTTACTTAATTGAAATAAATAAATAATTATTATTATATATTACTAGCCATACTATGATTACTTTTTTATCAGTTACAAACTGTCAAATTATTCAAACAGCGAATACAATATTATCTCTTTGTGGTCACAGACTTTTGACCGACACAAACTGGTTACAAACATGGTAAGAGTCGCCGCTCAGAATGCCATTGTGTCAAGGATGTCTTGACTATTCATCAGCAGTTTGAGCTGAGGATTTTTCCGACGCTTTGGTTGTTGAGTATTTTTTATATTTTAACAATGACATGACAGTGTTTCTAAGTAGTCGTTATTCAGAGACAATGCGTTGCAAAATTTTTCAGGCTTCGTTTCGTTTAAACATCACAATATATAACTGACCTTGTATTTCATGTGGTACATTACCCACGAAGTGGACTTAAAAGGTTTTCTAAGTCTCTCACTATATCTCTTTCTTCACTAAGAAGACCTTGTGTTTCGATAGTAAAAAAAACATAATAATGTTCCTGATTGTTTATTATTTAGAACGCTCAAACATTAGTTTTTAAAAAGACCTACATTACGGTAGATAAATGTCAGGTCAGAGAGTCAAGTTCATACTGCCATAATTGTAGTGTAGTGGCTCCGACCCTGCCGCATTCAATTTAAGTTGTAAAGGTAACATTACACATAACGTACGTAACGTAGATTACAGGTCTATATTGTTAAAAATTACCACCTTCTTGGCAGTAAAATGATCAGCTTAATAATCTTAGTAATCAGCTTAGTACGGTCGCCTGTGAAATTTAGTTGCTACGGATCCTAATAAAAATACTGTTAATATTTAAAAAAAGACAGATTGGCTACGCCAAAAGAAAATGAGAATATTGTCTATGGATTGACAAGAGAGTTTGTCTGTGGTCAGAAAGAGAGCTCACCTGCAAGGGCTCTAAGCAGATGCCGCACTCGGAGAAGCGTGAGACGATCTCGTCGCAGTTGGGGCAACCGCACTGCGCGGGATGACGGCCCACGGGCTCCAGCGCTGGCTCAGCCACCGGCTCGCATTCCGGGAGCGGCTTGTCTGTAAAGGGAAGGTTATGATTACTATAATACAATGCATATAAACGTGTAGTTTCAGTTCATAAATACCTATTGAATATAAAAAAAAATTCACTGGAAATTTATTTCAAATGAAAGGTCCTACACTGCATCTTTTATCTCAGTTTATTATGCCTCCATGCTACTTTAAATCTCTATTTTTTCGTCTGTCCTTTCTCTTTTTTCTCGGGACGGACGGACAACAAAGTGATCTTATTATATTTCTTTTCGACTTAACCCTAAAAAATAAGACAGAACGATACTTCAGTATTTACTTGGTAAAGTCTTAAATTCAGAAACGGTTGGTTTGTTACTGTATCGTTTCTTAAACTCCACTTAACAACACCGAATTAGTCAATAGATTACACATCGCGCAGCACAACAAAGTAACTTGTGGCATTATCCGACTGTTGCACCACACCATTCACTGCCTGCTTTGCTTACACTGTTACCTATACATATTACATTGCGTACGTTGCACGAGAAGAGAGCAAATTCTCATGCAATAATAAACGACTTGGCTATTGCATAAAGCCATTTTAACTGTGTCAGAGTGAAAGGCTTTGGGAGACCGGTGCAGTTTAGATGAGCTGCTAAACTTAGCTTATATGGGTTGCGTCGATAATCTTCTAAAGAAGACGATGATGCGAAAGCGGTTTGTCAGGTGCGTGGCTAGTGGCAAACTCTGATCTTTGTCTACCCCTCCGGGACACAGGCGTGAGTTCAAGGATGTAAGAGATAACAAGTACCTACAAGCAAAATTTATTGAGAGAACTGTCGCGATATAGTTGTGGAGGGATGCTTTTATTTATTTGTTCACAAAACAAAAAAAAAAATAGGGCAGCAATTAATGAAACAAACGCAGAAAAACCCATCGCTTTTCTCGTGTCATCGTTGACCAGTTGACAGCTGTTAACAGTAGATTGAGAAATCGTTAGTGCACGAGAAACCGGGGATTATAGTTTGCTGGAAGGTATGGAAACCTTCGATGTACGACGCACGAGGCCCGCATTTTGTGGCGTTGAAATCGCAGAATTTGACAATGCATGTACTGGAAAGCCGCGACTTTTGACATTTAAAACGCACGACTAGCATCATCGTACCTACTTCCTAGTACTCCTACCATGTCGTTTTCTGTAAATTACACGCTCCAAGAATTTTTCGGTAATCAAAATAATTAGGTGACATCAACGCCAGCTGCTTTAGGAATATTTGCCAAAATAAGGTCAGACATAAAACGGCCGCCAAAAAAGTTAATGAACCCTTGGCTGCCTGCCTTGAGTGAGCAAAAAACGCGGAAATTAACCAGCAGCGTTCGACAGTTCTGACCTTCAGCTAAAAATACCAGTCAGATTTTCTGCAAGATTCAAACAGTCATCTGAAACCGTAGTTCACCAAATTCAGGCCGATTAACTTATAAGAAACGAGACGTGGAAACACAAACAAGTACATGTGCATTTACTGGTGACCCATAGTTCCATTCTCCAGTTATTGTGACTGTGGACTGCCAGAATTTACAGTGTCGAAGGAAAGTGAAAGATGGTGGCTGCAATAAGACTTGACTGTCAAGGTTGGCTGGTAATTACGTCACGAGCAACGAGTCGATAATGTAGCTGCTCCGTCAGTAGTTCAACAAAGTTCAAATAAAATCCATACCAATTACATTACATTACATAAACTCACTCCTGTATCCCAGACTGGTTTCTGCCTACCCAGAGGGGTAGGCAGAACCAGTGTTTCCCGCTTGCCACGATCCTGACAGACCTCTTTCGCGTCATCAACATTTATTACATTTTTTAAAATTTTTTTACATAGCTTTGCCTAGTGTGGGCAGATCAACAAGCGGAAAAGAAAACCTGACAAATTGTGTCTTGACATTTGTCAAAACATTTGCTTTTAGTAATATTAACCTTGTATATTTGCGTCTTTCTGGGATTCCAACCGGGTTAGGGGGTCATACCGCATACTGCGATCGCCAACCCGCCTGCCAAGCGTGGCGATTATGGCAAAACCCCTCATAGCTATAAAAACCACGAAGGAGGCCTATGTCCTGCAGTGGGCGTCAAATTGCTGATGATGACGATACGTATAGGTATTGTAGAAGTATAATTTGTAGCCGGTGCCTAAAATATATGTCCTGGTCATGAAACTGTGTTTTGAAGTCGGTTTTTATTTGTTATTTAATTTTTTTTAATTTTTCAATTTTAGTGGGAGAGCGGGAGAAAAAAAACAAGTCCCTTATAATTATAACAATAATTTAGCCTACTTAATTCGTTGCTTTAAAATTTGAAGTTCTCAATTTCTATCTCCAAAAGTCTTCACCAGAACATCACCAAATTAACTTGGGACTACTTTTACGCTATTTTATGATACATAAGGATATTATTAAAGCCCCATTAGGCTTTATTTACTGCTGTCCATTGAAGAGTTCCGTTCTCCATCTCTGAAAGTCTTCATCAGATCTTCACCAAATTAAAATTAGACTAATGAGACGTTACATCTATTTGAATAAAAAAAGAATTGTCAAAATCGGTTAAGATTTGACCGAGTTAAAAAAAATGTGTAGAATTGATAACCTCCTCCTTTTTTGAAGTCAGTTAAAAAATGAGTAATCTTGCGAACAAACAGAAGATCTATGTCACTCCAGTGACTAACAATAGTAATTATGACTGTGATCTGAGATATGGTGTGCTAATGTTAGATATTACAACACCCTGTTTTAGGTGGTAATTTGGGCGTAAAATTGTAATTAGATGCCGATGAGATCATGATTGTGACTATGCATCATCACTGTAATCAAGATGCATCATGAACATTTATAAGTACTCCAAAAGTACAAACTGATAATATATACCTCCCATAGCGGTGGTAGCCTAGTGGGTAGAACATTGGACTCGGAAGCGAGAGACCCAGGTTCGAATCCCAGTGCGGGCATGTACGCATGACTTTGTTTTCTAAGTTATGTATGGTTATGTATACGTTATGCTAACTGTGAAGGAAAAAATCGTGAGGAAACCTGAGTGTCAGCTATTCTCATACCACAGCGCCCGAAACCGCCAATCCGCGGTGGGCACGCGTGGTGATTAAGTCCACCCTATCTCCCTGAGAGAAGGCCTGTGCCCTACAGAGGGACGTATATAGGGTGCTTATGATACCTTCCACTTACTTTGCCAAATACTTAAGTCAATAACTGCCGATAAACTGCTGCGCAGTTTGGAAAATTTGTCAACCTTTTTGTTATTTTCTTTTAATAAAATCATTAAATACAATACAAAAATACTGTTTGGCGTAGACTTTCTGTCAAAGAGATTTCCTTAATCACCACGCGTACCCACCGCAGAGTGGAGATACCTACTCTATTTGGCGGTGCTGGCGCAGCGGTAGAACGCCGGTCTCGCATTCGGGAGGTCGTGGGTTCGAATCCCAGCATGGACCAATGACTTTGTTTTCTAAGTTACGTACAGTCGTAAAGTTGTAGCAGCTATACCACTCGCTAACAGCGAAGAAAAACATCGCGATGAAACCTGAGTACCTGACGTGTGTACATACCTCAGCGTTTGAAATTGCCAATCCGCGGTGGGCTCGCGTGGTAATTAAGCTCATACTCTCTCCCTAAGAGAAGGCTTGTGCTCTGCAGTGGGATGTATACAGGCAACATAAACTGTATACTTTTTACGCAGTTGGAAATTCCATAAATTCAAATAGCATTCAACTGTGCGATCATGGAATACAAATTTCATAGCTTGAGAGGGTAAATTTTTAATGTATTTTATATGACGATTAATCATCATAATTTTTTTTATCACACGTACATCAATAACTATTTATATTTTCATATCACAAAAAGGTATTATTATTGATTGTACTTAAGTGGATCCAGTGGGCTAACTAGCGCCACTAATGAAAAAAATCATATCATATTTTACAGATGGTATTTGCAAAAAGGATCTGTACAATCTCTCAAGCTTGTTAACAGAGATTTTTAGGACCCACGACAAAAAATCTTGGATCACGAACTTGAGAATAGATAGCATTTATACCAAAAACGGCCGTTTTTGCCGTTAATGCTATCTGGTACTAGGTTGTTTGCCTTAGGTTCAAGGTCATGGGTCCTAAAAATCACTATTAACATGATTGAGAGATTGTACAGATAGTTTTTGCAAATTCGAGATGTAAAAAAAGATATGATTTTTTTTATCGTTGTGCGTTGTGCTATTATTATTATTAAATCCTTTATTGCATTTAAAACAGGCAGTTTTGCACATAGGCGAGCTTAATGCTACTAGTTAGCACACTGGATCCGCTTATGTGGTTTTTGGTACTGTGGAATTATTATTTACAATAACAATACCTACTGCAAAACTGTAGTATCCTATGGAGTGGCCTTTAAAACTCTTTTATACGCATCCTTTAAACGTACCTTCTTCTTCTTAAAGTCAGTTTTTACAACGGTCTCTGTTCAGTGTAAGTCTGAACATCTTCGCTATCACCTTCAGACTTCTTGATGTTTGAAAACCTATTTACAGGTTAAAAATTCCACCCATGCCGGGACTTGAACCCGCGACCTCTGGCTAACCGTGCCAACTGAGCTAATGGGCAAGTGCAAGCATCGGCGAAATTTCAAGCCACTTAACAAATCTCTCTGTATTACGAACAGGCAGCGACATCTGGCCGAAGCAATTTACATCACTTGCAGCCCCGAGTAACCCACTTTGCAGTTAGATTTTTACATCGGAATGATATCGCTGTACCTCATCATCAGCCATTTGACGCCCACTGCAGGATATAGGCCTCCTTCGTGGTTTTCATAACCATGAGGGGTTTTGCCATAATCGCCACGCTTGGCAGGTGGGTTGGCGATCGCAGTATGCGATTGATATCTCAGTAAGACGCTGCTGCCCGTCTCCTGGTAATGTATTTCCTTAGTCGCCTTCTACGACATCCACGGAAGGAAATTGAGTGACGCTATTCTTAATCCGGTGCCACGCGGAATGTACCTACTGTACCTACATGACTATAATGATTTGATGTTGTAAAACATTCTTCTCCTTTCCGGCCTTATCTTAAACTCTCTTACTCTATTATTCAGAAGAAATTTATCAACTCAGTGACCATTTAGCTTGCGCGCTCATGCCATTTCATCAGGTTATATCTCACACCGTTATACCGAGGGTTTAAAAAGAAAAACAAAATTATTGAACAATATGTATTTCCTGATTTTGATCAGCTGATCTTATACAACCAGTTTTCCTCTCAAATAAACATTTAACCTTCTTGATGTTATTAGGATGGCGACGGCCATGCCGTCACCAAACGCGTCAGGTTTCTTCCAATGGGCCAATGAATCAGTGTTTCGCGAAAACAGATAATCATCCGGTGTGTTTTTCGTTATCACATCACTAGTGAGTGAGTAATTAATTGACTTTATCGTCATCAGAGTTCTTCCCTTTGACGCGCAAGAAGAAACGCAAATGCTATTTTTTAACCGTGCACTAGGGTGAAATAAAATCCGTAGGTATATCTGTTAGAAATGAGGAATTCTATTTGTTAATATAGTAAGGTAGATAAAATATTGTTTATTGTACAAAGAAATTACATTAACAGAAAACTTAACACAAACTTTTACAAAGGGGCAAAATTTTGAAATCCCGTCAAACACACCTACCATCTGTTCCATATATTTTAATGCTTTTATAGCTATGTAGCTATGCTTAGGTCAGGTTAGGTTAGGTAGGGAACAAATTTTTTTCCAGACTTAAATACCTATTATCTTCTTTTCAACTATCGGCATTTTCCCAGCAGTGAGAAGACACAAAGTAAAAAAATATTTTTATTATTATTGTAAGAAATGGAGTTGTTAGTATTGTAATGTAGAGTGGTTATTTCACAAGCCAAGTTCGTTCTACACAAAACCCGCTCTTAAAAGCTGAAGGCCTTAAGCAACAAAAAAAACATTACTTATTTTATTTATAATCTGTTTTTGCGTAACCAAAAGAAATCTCAATAATAGTAATAGCAATTTTCAGAAGCGACAAAAAACGTTTGTCATAGCGGAAATACTATTTAGTAGTTTCTAGGTTGTCGATTCCACAAATAGCCATTTGTATTGAGATTTCATTATTAGTTTTTTGTTCTTTGATTTCATTCATTGCGCTAGTTACACATACTACATTTGTATGGGAACAAATGCCGTTTAAGGCATCCTCTTAAGAAGCTCCTTAATGAGGTGCCCCAAGCGGCTATTCCCATACAAACGTAGTTTGTTTTTAATTGACAAACGATGTGCTTTACCAATATGTTTAGAGGACACAAAACTTTACCAATATGTTTATTTATTTTATTTTATTATTTTTTTTTTATTAAGGATATCAACAGCGAAAACAAATAATGTGATTACAATAATAAAGAAACAGTTCACAAGGCCAATAACAGACATCCACAAATTATATGCAGTTCATAATTACTAGAAATATAGCACGATAGCGCTCAGCAATATAAAAATACATGCTTTTTTTTTAATTATTAAAACAAACATATCTTATTACAATTTAAAAACTAATCAAGATTCAAGATTTGCATTTTAAAACTAGAGGAGGACACAAACCTTTAACAATATGTTTAGAGGACATAAACAGAGGTTTTGTTGTGCTTAGATTTGTGGACAAACTAATAAAAGAAATTTGAGCCTTGTGACAAGTGTCTATGAAAAGACTCTAATTTCAATCATATCGTGTGTAAGTAATTTATTAAGACATAAATAACGTTAATCTTATAAATAAAAAAACACAGTGTTTGTTATCGAATTCATTTGTTATAACAACATTTGCCGAGTCAGCTAGTAAAAAATAAATATATGAACTAACCTAGAAGTTACCTAAATATATTAACTAACGGATAGTTAATATATAAACATAAACATTTACATACAGGCACATACATTGCTTCTGGCCCCACACTAGGATACCCAGTGTCGTGGGAACTAGAAACAACGATATCACAAACATGTAAACATCCAAGACCTGGGGATATTTAAATAGTAGGTTAGGTTAGTTACTAAATATAAAATACTGCGCCCAGATCATTGCTGCCTCTGGGAAGGGTCCCCAGTACGTTACCTTGTTGGATGGCGAGACTTGTGGAGAGAGAAACAGAGTTTTGTATACCTCGAGTAGTGTCCTCTTAACATATTGGTAAATTTTCGTTTGTAAATGAAAACCCAGCTACGTTTGTATAGGATCCGCCTCGTGACGTGAGCTTCTTAGGCGCGAGACACACAGATGGGACGTGGGCTGAGGGTGCTGTAAGATGTATAGAGTCACAGACCAAGAGCGACCGCAGAGCAAGGACTGTCGATAGTTGAAAAGAAGATAGGCATTTAAGTCTGGAAAAAAATTGTTCCCTACCTAACCTAACCTGACCTAAGCATAGCTACATAGCTATAAAGACATTAAAATATATGGAACAGATGGTGCGGTAAGATGTATAGAGTCACAGACCAAGAGCGACCGCAGAGCAAGGACTGTGGTCTGTGACGCTATACATCTTACCGCACCCTCGCCCCACGTCCCATCTGTGTGTCTCGCGCCTAAGGGCCAGAACAACATGTGAAAAGGAAAAAAAAACAAAATGTGTTTGCATGCGGCACTGCAACGTAATTTTTTAAATCGTTAGCGGTATTTTGAGGGAATATTATCTTCGACATTTTAAGGTGTAGAGGATTCAGGCGACTGCGTTACTGCGCGGCATTTCGGAGGAGCAGGGGAAAGTGAGTGAGAGAGAAACTCAAGGTTACGGTGGCGTAAATAGTAAGAAATTGAGATTAGTTGAAAGAAGATGGTTGTAAATCCCCTTTATATTTAGTGAAATTGAATGATACACGATAGTCAGATACAGGCGGCAGACTCTCCTGCTCAGCTTTCCGGGCAACAGTGGCAGCGGGCGCGAGAGGGTACGTAGTAAAAGGTGACAGCGGCGGTGATATAAGATCCACAGCAGAATATTTATATACAACAGAGGGGCGTAAATCCTCGTTTATTGGGAAACATTAACTTGAACAGATGTGGTCTTTAATATAATTATAAGAAAAATTTAATATACGTACGAAAGTACATCTGGTCGTGGCTATTTACACGCCACACCATAAGTTGGTCCTTCGAGCCGGATACTCCAGTTAAATATAGCAAATGTGTTCATAACCGTTAGAACATTGTACTTGAATATTAAATTTTTAATTAATTTTAAATTAATTGTAAATTAAATTAATTTTAATTAATTTTAGCCTATCAATAATGGCAAACACGGAAGAAGGAACAAGAAGTGACACCAACACTGCGTAGCAATAAAACCCACTTACCTTTTCATCGAACGAGAGTACACCAGGGCCTAGATTCTGTTAATGCATTGTAGTAACATAAAAAATTGCATGAACATGGCGGTTTTCATTTCATGGCTGCTTTAAGTCTACGCGGGCACACCCATCAAACCTTCTAGGCGTCAATGGTACGAAAAAACACGTCTCGTGACCCGACAGTGTACCTGTCATTATGCTACAATGCACTAACAGAATCGAGGCCCTGGTCGTGGCTATTTACCTACCTGGCTGTAAGTACCTACAAATTTGTACGGAACCCTCGGCGGGCGAGTCCAAGACCGTTACCATGTGGAATCACCTTTACTTGTAACGCGATAAAGTGGAAGCGTAAACTTGACAAGCTAATCTCACCTTCAATTTCTACATTCTCCCCGCTAGATGAGTCATCTTCTATCTTCTTCTCAGTGACTATAGTGAGGCTGTTCTCTCCGCAATCGGAATTGTGGGCTCTCTTGTCCGAAGACGAGTGGAACTGGGAACAAGAGAAATCTCTGATTAAAGACCTTAAAAGTATTTCACTAATCGTGTAAATACAACTGACAAGTAAATCGGCATTAATTCAAACAATCTACTCAGCTACATTAGTATCGTTGTTGCAACAAAAATATACCGGGTGTTATAAAACTGAGTAGACTTTCAAAAGGTACGCAAACTGGATACCGAAATAAACTATCCATAAAGTTTAATTCATAATAAAAATATTTGTAACGATTCTGAGAATACGTGAATTTTGGGAAGGGCGTTGGTAAATTGACACTTGATTTAGGTTATGTGAGGTAGAGGCAGTCAGTAGACTGTTATATCCATCCATAGTGATCATAGTAATAAAATACAGCATCTTTTTCTAACGAAACTTAATTAAACAAATTATTTTTTTAATTTTATTATTAAAAAAAAGTTATTCCTTCCGCAAAAAAAAAATATGGATTAAGTAATTCAGGTACATTTTTTGTAATATTGTTTTTATCATCATAGGCCTTAGCGGTCGTTACGGACGATTTAAGCAGTGCTAAGAGTGTGACACTCTCTCGAATGACTGAAGTCCGATTTGAGAGTTATAGGCCTTACTGCATATAGGACACACAAAGGACGAGTCCGCAGTCGGGTCGGTACGGATTTAGTGACTGCTGGCTCTCAATTTTGTTTTAATACTAACATATTATGAACACTTGTTTGAATGTTCGAATGAAAGTTCTCGAATGGAGACCACATATCGGCAAGCGCAGCCTATGTCCAGCAGTGGACTTCTTGTGACTGAATGATGATGATGATGAACATCTATCCCAAATGCTCTGAGCTATCTTTTCTTGTGTCACTGTGCGATACGGTCGATAGTCCATTGCAGGTGAGAGCAGCCAATTGTGAAACAATCTATGCTTTAGGATAAGTATATCACCGTCAACTGTGTTTTGTCTGAATTGTATTTGTTTTGGTGTCCAGTATGCTTAGTTTGTGGTTTGAGTGTCAGTTTTTTTACACCCTGTGGAGGTAAACATCCTTCTTGGACATGAAAGTCAAGTGTGTTGCGTTTATACTTGGCTAGCTAGTAGAATTTGAGATGAGATGAGAGGATTATCTTATCTTAGTAAAATCTTCTGACATTGCGTGATTGTACTGTAGATCTTATAACCAATGGTCGGAATAGGCGAAGTACAAATGACTGTAGTTGATGCGGAGTCAAAACTAGACTATGAACCTACCAAACAGCAAAGAGAGAAGAAAGTCTGACAGTACCGTTGTCAGTTGTTTTTTTGTATAAACTTTGGCCAACTGACAGCTGGCTGGCTGGTTAACGGCAGATTGACAGATTGTCACTATTGTAAAAAACAAGGGGTACGTATGTACGTATATACGTTGATTGGTAATAGGTCAACTGGTGACTGAACGTCAACGATCTTGAAAAAACTTTCGGGATCCCACATTTTTTTATTTCATCTTATAACATATATTTAAAAATATTGCCATTTTTTAATAAACTTTAAATCGCCATGTAGTTGTCATCGATAAAAAATAGCGCCATCTTTTCGATATTGTTTTCTACTTCCTCTTTAGCTTCGTCGACAAACTTCTTTGCTTTTTGTACCAATCTGCGAACACGTGTAATATTTGATTTAACTGCTTTACCACTGTTTTCTGGAATTCGGAACGAAACAACAATATATATTTTTTTATTTTGTAGTTTTAACAACAACTTTGAGGACCAAAAGACTTTGAAAAGACTAAGTTTCGAGTTTTTTGTCCATTTTTCCTCCAAAATTATCTAGATTTTGAAATGGACACCTAGTTTAACTTGTAACATTCAGTAAGTCGCAGTTTCTGTGTTATTTTGAATAAAATTACTTTTGACTGCATGACGTTTTCACGCCATTTTTACTCAGCCGGCTCCGTTTACTGCTCGTCATTGACACAAAGAAATGATAATGACAAAGTTTCTTTGTCAGAAGCTGTTTGATCTATAAAGGAAGATAAATCCATTGCAGGATAAGTCATAGACTTATCATTACTAAGCGTTTCGCAATGTAGAGCAGGTACATTACACAGCACAACAACCTTTACATACATCCACTTTATTCAGTTAAGTTACGGACGACATTGCAATTAAAATATAAGTGTATTCAACTGTACTCGGGGGTAGAAAAAATATAAAAGTTCTTTAACATTTCCGTACGTTGACTTGTTCATTCACTTATAATATGAATGAAGGCTTCCTTTGAAAGTTGTTTTACTAAAAGATTTCCATTAGATGTTTATTTAGTTTTAGCTTACAAACTAAGGTTTAGCTCTAGGACTTTTTTTTCAGATTCATAAATTACATTTTAAGGTACAGAAAAAGTTCAAAATCTTCTTCTAAGCAAAAAATAAATCCATTTGTCCATTGCTTTCTACACTATTCCAATGTGTTGGGAAAAAGCAACTACTTAATCGAATAATCGATGCCAAATTCATTGTTGATAGTGGTTAGTTTGCAATCCGCGGTGGGCACGCGTGGTAATCAAGCCCGTACTCTATCTCTGAGACAAGGCCTGTGCCCTGCAGTGGGCCGTGTATAGGCTACATAAAAAAAAAGTTGTTAGTTTAACGAGTTCAGCCTGTAATTTTGTAGTTGAGTGTATAGTGAGCGATACAGGTGAAGCGTTCTTGATGTAAAATTAATAAAAATGTATAGGACTTCAAAGAATTGTGGTTTTGTTTTAGTGATAAACAGAAAACTTCGATATTTCGAAAATTTGTCGGGAGTGGTGTTTCGTCAAAAGGTAAAGTAGTAATGAAAAAAAAAAAAGAAATAAATGTTTTTTGTTCATTTTTTTAAGTAAAATCCAAACCTAACAGAAAAATGGGTGCCATAATTTTAAATTTTGAGTATAAGATGATAGACAGAACGAAAGAAAATAACAGAAATGGTGTAAGAAGGTTTGCACCGTTACAAAGGAGCTTCTGCAGCGTGATTGTAATAGTAGTTTATACAACTGTCATATAATGAAGGGTATTAAAACACGAGTGTGAGTTTATGAAACGAGCGCAGCGAGTTTCATAATAGTAACGAGTGTTTTAATACCCGTGTTATATGCAGTTGCATACACTACTTTATCTTCACTAATGCAATTAAAAATTAAATTCACGCGTACGTGTATAATCACAGTGATTTTGCCGCCATTAAAATTTAACCAATGAGAGCGCAGCTGCGCGCTTCAATAAAACGCGACCAACCTGATTGGCCCTGCAATCAAGTTGGTCGCTTTTTATTGATGTTATAATGAGATTTTACGATATCGATGTGAATATTATACCATCATGTGAAATTGCTTAAATTGAGTGTTTTGTTGTCTGCGCTATAACAGTAGTAATTATAAGTCAAGTATTGAAAACATAAGTATAATGTTACAACATTGGTGTAGATAAAAACGTTTATGTTATTTTGCAGAGTATTCGTTGCCCATGACAAATAGTGTTATTAATGGTTTCATAGTAATGCAAGGATATGTTTGTAACTTTATCAGAATATTGTTTGTTTATGCTTAAGTAAAGTAATTTTGAGTAAGTAAGTAAGATAAAGTAAGTTAGAATTTCCTCTTAAAAACAATGAACGAATTCCAAGTCACCCTGTTGTGCTCATGCACTGAGGCAAAGGCATAAGATTCAGGATCGAATAAAATTGGGTATTCAGGTTTATACGAACTGTACAAATGAGGTTTGTTTTCGAGTCCACTGTGAATGTTGCTGCTATCCTTGTAAATGACTACAAACAGATTAGTGGGGCCAGTTGTTAATCAAATGTGCATGCGGAATTGAAAATCTAAAACGGTTTTGTATCATTAACCCACCGCGGGTTTCAAGCGCTGAGGTATGTGGAAACCCCTGATGCTCAGGTTTCCTCACGATGTTTTTCTTCACGGTTAGCGGTAACTAAGCCCTGCTCTGCAGTGGAACATTTAAAGTTACGAAATAACCGTTTGAAAAACTGCATTTAAGTAGTTAAGGTGCTTCACAACCAAACGGCCAAAACAAAACAATGACATTCTGTTTGTTGAAATTCAATGTACAATGTTAGGATTGCTTTCACGTCGAGCTAATAGTGGAAGGGAACGAAAAAGGAATATTTTTTTTTTAAAAAGGACTGAATTAGGATGCACACTATTGTCTATCTGACTGCCTCGTTGGTCTAGCGGTATCATGTCTGATTACCGTGCCGGAGCTCGTGGGTTCAATTCCCACTGGGGGCCACCGACAATTTTTACAAAAATGTTGTGGGTGTATTTCCATGTTTGAGATGTCCTTGCCTGGTTACTATATCACATGCTATCCTAGTTTGGGACCAGGACAAGTGATTGTGTTGTGTGGAAGTTATTATTAGTTAAATAACTAATAAATATGTAGATGATATGGTTTACATCATATATTTATTATTTTCTAAGGTTAACACGAGCACTAGACATAATAAAAACTGAATTTGCACGGATATTTACTGGTTATTTATTTCATTTTAAAACAAAAGAGTAAATATCCGTGCAAATTCAGTTTTTGTCGTAATATTTATTATGTAGCAAAATCTTCCTTCAGTCCACAATCACACTATTGCGTATACTGTCATTCAAAGTATCTAGTCAGGAAAATATGCTGTTAGTCATATGTGATAGGTTGCCTTGTACCTAAGCAAATGGCTGACACACCTGCCTTTACCTTTACTAAGCTTTGTTGTCCTACCTGTATCATATTCCTGACGTACAATAAATAATAATAAATTCTATCTATCGCTGGCTCAATTTTAGCGCAAGCTTTCAATTCGTGGTATTTTATACATTTAGCTAGATTCAATGTTTCACAAAGATGGATTTTAAGATACACACATTCATACCCATTTGGGTACAGATAAATAGAGGGAACACTTTATATTTTGGAAAGTCGTACATAACACATCATAAGCCTACTGCGGGGCACAGGCCTTCTCTCAGAGAAAGAGAGTATAGGCTTAATCACCACGCGTGCCCAGCGCGGATTGGCGATTTTAAGCGCTGCGGTATCATCATCATCATCAGCCATTTGACGCCCACTGCAAGACATAGGCCTCCTTCGTGGTTTTCATAACCATGAGGGGTTTCGCCATAATCGCCACGCTTGGCGGGCGGGTTGGCGATCGCAGTATGCGGTTGGATTCTCAGGAAGACGCTGCTGCCCATCTCCTGGTAATTGATAATTGATTTCCTCGCTGAGGTATGCAAACACATAATTTGTGGTAAATGAATAACTCTAACTGATTTTTTAGAGGCTGCCTCGTAAAACGTCATCAATCGCCGAAGCGCCGGGTTACCTAGTTTAACCGTTAATAACCTTACAAATAGCCAAGTCATTTTATAAAGGCCTTGTAATGCTCTCTGTCCGTATAGGTGGTTCTTTATGGTGAATAATAAAAAAATAAACAGCAACAAAAAAGTTACAGCCTAATATTTCAGATCACACCAGCAATGCAAATTGCGGCGGGCTGCCAATGTGCGGGTGCAACGTCATAAACCTTTAATAAAAAAATAAAACATAACATAAACTCACGCCTGTATCCCGGAGGGGTAGGCAGAGACCAGGGTCTGCCACTTGCCACGATCCTGACAGATCTCTTTCGCTTCATCAACATTCATTAGTCGTTGCAAGCACGCACGCCGTTAAGAAATAAAATAATAAGTAACTTCCACATAATACAATCACTTGTTCTGGTCCTAAACTAGGATACCCTGTGCTGTGGTAACCAGGTAACAGGCCCTTTGGACAAATGTACGGAGGCCCCCGGTGGGAACCGAAACCAAGACGTGAAAAAAACTTTATTTTATTAACCTCCTCAGTCCTGACCTTGAAAATAACAATGGTTTTCAATTGTTATTTTCAAGGTCAGGACTGAGGAGGCTAAAGCTGATAAAAGCCAATTTCCTCTATCTACGCAAGCTGACATCGCGTGATCAAGTTGGAAATAAATGTGTCAGATAACTATGTCAATGGGTCAAATTACTATGCGGAATTAAAACTAGACAGAATACTGTAGCCGCAAATGGAGAAACAGTGAATTGCTTCGATATGTATGGCCAAGACACGTAGCAACGGATCATTATTTTGTTTTCACTCATCATCATCATCATCATCATCAGCCATCCGACGCCCACTGCAGGACACAGGCCTCCCTCATGATTTTACAAATTACGAAAGGTTTTTGCCATAAACGCCACGCTTGGGAGACGGGTTGGCGATTGCAGTATGCGGTTGGAATTTTAGGAAGACGCTGCTGCCCGTCTCCTGGTAATTTATTTCCTTAGTCGCCTTCTACAATGTTGTTAGGATGATGGTAGGAAATGGAGTGACGATATATTGATATTAGCAACTCTTCACAAACTTCCCCTAAATCGAAACCGGCGTGCTTGAACGCAGCGACTAATATGTTAATGAAGTGAAAGAGATTTGTCAGGATCCTGGTAAACGGGAAACCCTGGTCTCTACCTACCCCTCCTGGATACAGGTGTGAGTTTATGTTTTGTAATATATGTTTATAATATTCTTGTGTTATAATATCTTTTGTATCTCATGAACTCTGCGAAATGACAAGAGCCCCTGGACTTTATATCTGAGGTCTAGGGTCTACTACTCATTATTGCATATGATTACAATAATTTTGCAAGTAATTCGCGACAGATAATATAAGCTGTATACCTACTAAATAGCCAGATATTTTATGTCTTCGCCTCCACCACGCCCGCGCTAATATTTGGTAGGACCATGTAGGACTAAATACGTCACAGTTCACAGCGCAGGACACAAATAAGCGTCCTCTCAGAGACAGAGTCCTGTGCTGTAACTGTAATTACCTAACTTGTCATTCGGGTCTCTTCACAATGTTCTCCTAGATCATGAGATACGTTGCCAAAAGATTATTTTTTTTCTGTGTATTTTTAGAACAAGTTTATAGGACAAATGGGAAATTACGTGTGATACTTCAATCAGTCAGTATTCGTTCATTTCTAAGCATAAGCCTCCCCCAAAGCACGCCACTTCTTTCTGTCTTCGGCCAACTTCATCCAGCCATTCTGGGGACTGTTTCATAGACTACAATTATTATTATTTTTTTTTTATTTATTTCATGAAACTCACAACTATCATTACAGGTAACCCTATTGCGATAGTGCAGTACACATTTTACACAATAACTAAATGTTGGTAGCCACATTAAGTTCTAATAAAAAAATATAAAATAAATTCCATTCAATAATTAAAAAAAATATATTAAACAAATTTAAAATTTCATATTCATGGTTTACTTGCTTTGGTTTATAGAGCGGTGGTAGCGGAGCAGGCTTCTCATTCGGCAGGTCGTGGTTTCAAATCCCGGCATGTACCATTCAGCCACAAGAAGTCCACTGCTGGACATAGGCCTCCTCCATGGATTTCCAAAGAGACCGGTTGGATTGGAAGTGGCCTGCATCCAGCGCCTTTCACCACTTGGATGAGGTCATCTGTCCATCATCTCGAGAACTTTTTGGCCCCATCGGCCATCAGTTCTGCGTGCTATGTGCCCCGCCCACTGCCACTTCAAGTTACTGATCCGCTGGGCTATGTCGACGACTTTCGTTCGTCTACGGATCTACAATTTCTGATTCGATCTCGTAGAGAAATTCCGAGCATAGCCCTTTCCATAGATCGTTGCGTGACCTATATTAGCAATACCAATCGCTAACCGTGAAGCAAAACATCGTGAGGAAAGTGTCTGAGGTGTTCACGCGTGGTGATTAAGCCCATACTCTCTCTGAGAAAAGGCTTTTCTCTGAGAGAGGGCCTGTGTGCTACAGTTGGCACGTATATAGGCTGAATCCATGGTTTACTATGGCAATTAGATGTATGTTGAAAAGTCGATAAATCCAGTGGTTAGCAAGTAAGAAGACTCTGCTACGCAATAGTACCTCGAATGGTCATAATAAACTACGAATTGTAGTTTTACGACACTTGGCCCCGATGTCATCAACGTATGACAGTTGATTCCAGTCAAAGTTGGTAAATTTTCTTGAATCCTATTTAATTTGTACTAATCTTGGCCTTTATTGTGACTTGTGACGTGACGTTGCAACTATCAAACGTTTTTTTTTTCTATTTGCGGTTTCAACTTGACGATATCATATTGTTGCTTGGAGTATAAAAGCCAACTATGATAAAGTAGGTAGCAATTTAACACACCATAGCGATAAGAAAACAAAAAAACTGTCAAGTGCGAGTCGGAGTCGCGCAAGGCGGGTTCCGTATTACCAAACAAAGTTTGCGTTACGTATTTACAAAAATATTGTGTTTTCTCTGATTCAGTTCGGGTTCCTTAGTGCACTTGACTGATTTATGTCCTGTTATAGGAACAGCGTGTTTATTCGTTCAATCGCTGGTTCTTGTTATAGATGGTTGATTTCCAAAAAAATCGCCTTGTGGCAAAATGCTCCGATTTATCTCTAATATCTATTACGTTGTAAGATACTCACAATAACATGTGATGTTGTGTGTGCATGGTTTTGACCAAAATTTAGTTTATTTATTTATTTAATATCTCTCCGATATTACAGAAACATGCCACTTATTCTAAACTTAGATGATAAAAATATGTACTAGGCATGCATCCAAAAACATATCTCACTAAGAACTTTATTATGAGTAAGTTTAAGGTGAGGGCGTGAATTGAGTAATTCATGAAGAGTACATGAATTATTTTACAGCAATAATATGTGACACAACTTAACTCTTCTGTTACAGTATTACTAATATTTATGATCTGCCCCGTTCAGCAAATGAATAAAATTTATTATCATTATTTAAAAGGTACAGCCCTTATTTATCGTATGGGGATAAACATGCATCTTAAATGTGTAGATAAATTACACTATTTTTTTAAATTATAGTCACATTTACATTTCTTATGACAATCGATTGGAAGAACAGACAAGTGTAGGCTTAATAATAGGATTCATTGGCACCCTTCGCGTCAAGCCTGCGCTAGTATAGCCGACCGGTAGTTTCCGATTATAGTCGAACCATTTGGCTAAAGAACTCTAAAAACTTGTCTACCGTAGTTTACAACACCGGTAATATCAAACCGGGAGTCGGTGTCAGGTGCGCGGGAGGAAACGAGTCGGGTTAAGGCTTCGTTCACACGCGAAAAAACCCCACGGGAACATCCTGCCTCGGGCGTTGTTACAACTCGATCTAAATATGTGTCGTTTTATCGAAAAGGAAAAGGATCGGACATTCGTAAGTTTTGAAACAATGAAATTGTCGTTTTATGGGGCGCGTTTAGGGAATGCAATCCCGCGAGATAATTTCAATGTCCCGCTGGTTCCAGGTATTTGCGGCATCCAGGAGGGTGGACTTAGTCCTCCGAAATCAATCGTAATAAAAAAACTAATAGACGTCATTTGCATGGTTTTAAGTTTAACCAAAATTAAATAAGCTTTTTTGGTACATAAGAAATGGTTTATTAATACTCTCAGACGTGAAAGTTAAGATATAAATTGGCATAACAACATAAACATCTGAAACATAAATTGACGACTGACATCAAGCACACGCCGCCGCGCGCAGAGTAACACGTAGGTATTATCTACGCTTCTTTGTAATCCCGCCAGTCCAACTGGATCGCCCAACATTTTCAACCGACATTAGTCCCGCAAAATGTATGCGGGATTCCGGTATTTCGGTATCCTGGTATCCCGGAATTGCATTCCCTAGCCGCGCTTTATGAAACAACTGCGTAGCTGAGTTCTCCTAATTGTGAAGAATACATCGCGACTTTGTACATAATGTAAATAACCTATTAGTGTACATAATTTTTATTTTAATTAAGTGGTGTTAAATAATAATTTGTATCGTACTAATGGAGCTACACGCTTGCTCAAGTTTTACATTAACAACATAAATGTATCTACCGTGTTTGCTGAAAAATAAACAATTGATTGATTGAGTATGTGGGTTGATTGAGTTTGCTACGTATATCGAATAGGCATGAATTTATTTTGGAGCTTTTTTTGTCCATTTTTGTCCAAAATGATCTAGATTTTGAAATGGACACCTCGTTTAACTTGTAACGTTAATTAAATCGCAGTTTTTGATTGTAACAGGACCCCGGCGGCAATATTGCGCGTTGTTTGGTGTACAATATTACTAGTTTTAGAAGAAAAAAAAATACGCACCAAGAAGAAGAGTTTCATGAGTTTTTAATAGATATCTTTTACATATCTTAACCAAATTTATATGGGAGCACCCTGGATTCACCCCCTTTCTAACAAAAATAAATGAAATCGGACCACGTAACAAAAATACTCGCTGAAAAGAGTACGAATTGAGGACCTCCTTTTTTTTAATCAGTGAAACATACATCCTACCCTAGTATTAGTACTGTATAATACACAGGGTGCAAGGAACAAAATCTACACCTATCTAAAAAGGGCAAGATTATTGCGAAAACCTCAAACTTATGAAAAAAAAAATTAGCTAAGTAGGAAATACTAGCCGAGTTTATGTTTCATTACACAGCTTCTGTCATTATAGAGGTGTATTTACCACAAGCCTAGCAAGACTTGGTTATCAAAATAAACCCTATTGCATTACACAGCGCTGCCTCGTGGGCCTCTGCAGACGTTGCAACATACCCTGGGGCGCTCAACCGCGGTAACATATAAATACATAATCTGTGAAAATTTTAACTGTATACCTATCACGCTTCATGAGATACAGCCTGGTGACAGACAGACAGATAGAAAGACAGACGGACAGTGGAGTCATAGTAATAGGGTCCCTTACCCTTTGGGTACGGAACGCTAAAAAAATTATAATATACTTTACCTTTATGTTGTTTCAGGGTAAATTATAGTATACTATGATATGACTATGAATGAGTAATTTCTAGGGTGAAAAGTATCCTATGTCCTTACCCGGGACTCAAAACTATCTCCATACCAAATTTCATCTGAATCCGTTCAGGCGTTATTGCGTAATTGAGTAACAAACATCCAAACATCTCCAAATATTACAAACATCACAAACTTTATTTATAATATTAGTTTTAGATTCAGACGATATATAAAGCCTGGACTTAGCTTTACTTAAGCAAGGTTAAGTGAAAATGAATAAAAATAAGAATTATTCTCGTACAAAAAAATGCATCACACGTGAGATAGAAGACCTTACGCTGCGCGCGAGCAATGCTAGGTAAATTTCTTCTAAAGATCTGTGGTAACGTAGAAACTGCCATGAATATATGCATAACCTAAACTAAACCTTACAGCTTGCGAAAAAGAGATTGTATTTGCTCAAAAGATAGCCTAGAGTGTTCCGGGTAGGTTTACAAACTATTTCAATGTGCTGTATGAAATACGTAGCAGAATCAATCATACTCATTATTTTTGTTTGTGTAAATTATTCGTATGTATCTGTTGATAATTTAACCATGAGGGGGTTTGTCATAATCGCCACCCTTGGCAGGCGGGTTGGCGATCGCAGTATGCGTTTGGAATCTCAGGAAGACGCTGCTGCCCGTCTCCTGGTAATTTACTTCCTATGTTGATAATTTAATATAAGTACTCGGTTATTTAGGCATGTATCCATCCAAAGGTGTCTGGAAGAGATCGCTTTTAGTGATAAGGCCGCCATCTGTACTCTTAGGTTAAGAAATATCCGTGTAATTTCCATTTTTATGTATAATGAAGTTTTCTCTATCTATATATCATACAATTATATAGTGCTGATTATTCAGTGTTCATTGATTAGCAAAGGGCAAGATAGAAGTACCCGAAACCGGCGTGCGTGCAACGACTAATGAATGTTTAATTTTTTTATATGAATGACATCAATGCGGTGGTAGCCTAGTGCAAGCGGTAGCAGCCCAGTGGGTAGAACATTGGAGTCGGAAGCGAGACACCCAGGTTCGATTCCCGGTGCCGGCATGTGCCTATGACTTTGTTTTCTAAGTCATGTACATTTGTGAAGTTATAGCAGCAATGCCACTCGCTAACGGTGAAAGAAAACATCCTGAGGAAACCTAAGTGTCTGAGCTATCCACATACCTCAGCGCTTGAAATCGCCAATCCGCGGTGGACACGCGTGGTGATTAAGCCCATACTCTCTCCCTGAGAGAGGGCCTGTGCCCTACAGTGAGACGTATATAGGCTATTTATGAATCAGTTTTGTAGCTAAATTGAATACAAAATTACGGGTCAATATAATAGAGGTCATTGACCTTTAGCAGTGAAGCATTTTTTTCATACTTAGACGCCAAAATGGAAAATTGTTTTTTTGACATAAGTTCGTGGTTTTGCAAGTACCGCGACGCTCTGGTTTGGCCTAGCCCACAGAACATAGGAATATTTTTTATGACTTCTTAAATTTTGCTATAAAGTTTAAAAAGGTGGGCTGAAATCAGATTTTTGGGATATCGCTAAATGTGTTAATTTAAAAAAAAAAGCCTTACGTACGTTAAGTACTAACCTCAGTGCATTGGATTTTCAAGAAAATGCTTGGGGCATTTGGTTAGGCGGGAAGACTGCCAGTGGACTAAGGTGGCCGCTGAGTGGTGGCTAAGAACGGGTTGACGGTCGGTGGGCAGACCGCCAGCCCGGTGGGCCGACGACATTGTGAAAGCGGCTGGGAAACATTGGACGAGACTGGCGAGGGACCGGATGGGTTGGCGTGAAAGAAAAGAGCCCTACGTGCAACAGTGGGCTCTGTTTATGGGCTGATTAGATAGATAGATAAACTTGGATAATGCACGTAGAGCCGAACGCCTGTTATTTAAGTTTTTATTTTTTTTTAATTTTGTGCAATAAAGCGTAACAAACAAAGAAACAGACAAACAAACGCCAGCGCAAAACCCTCTTTCGTTAGCTCATGTCATTAGATTCATTGGCGAAGATCAGAAGTGGGATAGCGTTGGACAAGCTTACGAAAATAAAGAGAAAAACATTCGAGAATACAAGGCTGTGACTAAGATTTATCGATGTTTTTGGGGCTTCGCGTCTCAAAAGAAAATATCGGATAGAATGTAAGACACTTTTTTTTGTCCATCCGTTCTTGTGTCTGTCAAGATCGTTTTTCTTTGGAAGAGCTGTTCACTTGAAATAGTATCTCTGGTTGTAAAAAAGGATGCTTCCGAGTCAAAGGATATTACTTACTCCGCTGGCTCAGCGACCCGAAGTGGGTCTGGACCTCCGACACAAGGAGTCGCCACTGGTCTCTGTCCTGGGTAGTCTAAATGATGATATGCATTCATGTTATATAAATTATAACGGCTCCAACGATTTTCATGAAACGTAGTATTCAGAAGGTTTCAGGGACGATAACTCGTTCTAGTTAGGTTTCATTTTTAGAATACGTCGTTTCATCCCTGTTTTAGGCAATGAAAAACTGCTAATATGTCGTTAGAACACGAAGGTAAATTTCACCACCATACATTTTTATTTATCCATTTAAGGAGAAAAAACGGAATTGACAAACTTATAGCATAAAAAATATTAGAGTCAATATAGTACATTGAACATAGAATCGCTCGTAGCCCCGGCTGCCTGAGTGATCTTAAACGATCACGAAGGTTAAGCAACACAGGGCGCGTTCAGTGCATGGATGGGTCGCCGTCTATGCCTAACGCTAGTGGCATTTTTCCGAGCGGTTCCGCGCTTCGCAAGGCACGTTAAGCTGTTGGTGCCGGCTGCCGTCGATAGATGGCAGTCGTTAATCCAAGTCAGAGGGCTTAGGGCGGCTTGACAACTTCTGACAGTAGACGAGCCACTAGTCTACAAGCCTCCACCAATCCGGACTTGGCCCCCGTGGTGGAGTATGGCCTATACCTTCCTCAGGGAAGAGACCCGTGCCCCTCGGTGGGGACATAATGGGTTGATGATGATGATGATGATGATGATGATAGGTAATACTTAATATAATAAATAAGTTGTAATAGCTCGTTGTAATAGTTGGTGGGAAATCGGGCGGACCCGGAACCAGAAGACGCTCGAGCCTGTCTCCAGTCCGATTATTTTTTTCCTTTTTTTCACGATTTTTTCGTCGTATCTAAATATAATTTCCAAAAAACACGATTAATCAAAACAAAATAGCTCGGCCATCTAGGTACTTCATACTTAACCGAGGAGTAGGCCAAGGTTTGCCATTTACCACGATCCTGACAAATCTTTTTCGATCATCGAGTGACATTAGTCGCTGCGCGCACGCACGCCGGTTTCCGATAGCAGTTTTTTTTTCCTCACCTAAAGGCTAAAGGAAAAACAATGTCCCAGGCACTGCAGCGTCCGAGTGGTTCCTTCACCCCATCTAGTGTGAGTGAAGGTGCCACTGGACGCTGTATAAATCATCTCATTATGTAGATGCAAAGGCCAAAGTTTTTTTTTATATATACTTAGCATAAGTAAAGGGAATAATCTGAAAACCGTTAATTTGTACGAATATACTTTTGCAGTTGGGATGTATGGGATAGGAATTGATTTTATCTCCGTGAAGTTAAGTTTGTAATCGTTTGATCGCAACCCTCAGGCGAGTCCTGCTCACACATTCCAGTTTTTTTTCAGTTCTGCCTTGTTGGCGGGTGGGTGAATTCCAATAGGTTAAATATTTGATTTAAATATTTGATGCCTATATTTTTTATTAGTCTAGCGAGTTTATAAAACTAATAAAGTGCAAAATTTTACCTATCTACTACTTAATTAGTCTAGACTATTCTGAACTGATAAACTTTAACACAAAAACTTGAACAGGCCTACTTGATCACGCACAAACAATAATAACGTTGTCGTATTTCGGGAATCTTGAATTCCATTCAAGTGGACTCTTTCAAGCACGCTATTAGAGGTCCAACATACTGTAGATCAAATAAAATACATCCAATCGTACCTTTAAAAATTGAATTTTAATAGAATATTGGCACTTAATCACAAGAAAGGTTTACCTGCTTGAATCTTACAGAAACAGCAGGTATATACAAGCTGATTTCTGGGTGGTTTGAAAGCCGCGGTTATGTAATTAGTAATAAAAAATGGCATCTATTTAGACTATTAGTTTTAAGGATAGACGTAAATTTATTTAAAAAAAAAAGTTCAGAAATCTTGTTTAAAAAAAAATGCCAAGGCGCCAACAATTAGTACCGCCTCTCCGTCTAACAGAACAATGACCCGCGGACCCGCGGCACGCACGCACCGCTCTGGATGGCTACTAATGTTTCTAATAGATTCGAGTTTGTGTCGAGATAGTTTTGCACTTTACAAACCAAACTAACTTATTCGATAGTCATGCACGTTAATTTTGCTAAATCGTTCAAACCACCCAAAATTAATGGTGTATACATACATAAACTCACGCTTGATCCAATATTGGTAGGCAAATACCAGGATTTTCCACTTATCACTATCCTAACGAATAAACCTATCAAGTAATTATCACGCTCCTAATGAATAGACCTATCCTTACTAATATTATAAACGCGAAAGTTTGTATGTATGGATGGATGTTACTCTTTCACGCAAAAACGGCTGAACAGATCCGGATGAAATTTAGCACACAAATAGATTATAGTCTGGATTAGCACATAGACTATTTTCTATCCGGGAAGAATACACATCAAAATTACCACGCGAACGAAGTCGCGGGCAACAGCTTGTTGAATAATAAACCTATTCCGCTTAATTTCGTTTAAAAAACAGTATTAAAATAAGAGTAGGATTTAGTTTCTCAACTGTTTAAAACGCCTCTTAAAATTATTTTATAGATACAAACTACCAGAGTACATAGTAATAACGTCTATATTTCTAGTATTAACAGGACTTGCGTTATTTGAACAGGACATTAACGCTGCTCTTGTAGAAATTGTGCACAAACCGAATATGCACGACATGTTTGACGTGCTCAGTCAAGGCTGAATTATTCCGCTTTTAACTGGTTTTATACGAATATAAGTTGAGGTCCGACCACATTACAATGGGCTGGCTGGATGATTCAAATCTAATATATAAAAATCACGCGTCACAGTGTTTGTCATCAAACTCCTCCGAAACGGCTTCACCGATTTCTATGATTTTTTTTGTGTACATTTGTAGGTCTGAGAATAGGTCGTAGGCTAATTAATATGGCAGAACAACGTTTGCTGAGTCAGTTATAAACGTAATATTATAAACGTAAAAGTTCGTGAAGATGTTTGGATGTTTGTTACTCAATCACGCAATAACGGCTGAACGGATTTACATTAGACTTAGCGTACAGATAGACAGCGACCTGAATTGAGACATAACATACTGATGGCCCGGTAATGCGTTTCCGTGGGATAATAATTATTTTAAGTTTAAAATAGATGGCGTTGTGCGAGCGAACGTTGTGTTTTAAAAACAGATGGCGTCGTGCAAGAATCGTATAAACGGATTCTGTGGTGGTTCGAAATTTGCCGGGACAGCTATTTTTTTATTTTAGTATATAAAATGCGAGCATCCGACACACTCACTCATCAACGCCCAGCCCAAACCGTTGAACTTAGAAAGCTGAAATTTTGCACAGAGAGTCCTTTAATACTGGAGCCAAGAGATAAGAACGGGTTTTTAAAAATTCAACCCCTAAGGGGTGAAAGGGGGTGCTCAAATTTGTATGCGGTCAGATTTATCTAAAATAATCCTTAATACACACGAAGTCAGACACTATTAATTTGATTCCGGAATCACTTTATAGTCTTTTATAGGGATTGTTGAGAATTTTATATAATAACAAGAGTATATGTGCATTCCGGCGAAGACGAATTGGGAGCCATTTTAACTCATGACGAAAACGAGATACGTGATCAAATTTGCGTAATATCCTAGTTTTGGTCCAGGACAAGTGATTGTATTGTGTGGAAGTAATTTTTTATTTTATTTTTTAACGGCATGCGTGCTTGCGAAGACTAATGAATGTTGATGAAACGAAAGAGATCTATCAGGAATACAGGATCGTGGCAAGTGACAGACCCTGGAGACCCCTCCGGGATACAGGCGTGAGTTTTTATTATGTTTTATTTGATTATTTAAGGTTTATTTTAGTTTGTGACGTTGCGCCCGCACATTGGCAGCCCGTCGCAATGTGGATAGACCTCTACCAGTTTGCACGCGTTGCTGGTGTGATATGAAATATTAGGCTCTAACTTTTTTGTTAAACTTTGCATTATGTAATCGTTCTTCACCCACAGTTCATGAAACTCGTTGTCAATTGGACACTCACGAACACTCCCGATCATTTGAATGATCATTTCATAAAAATGGCATAGTGTTTATAAACGTTTCCATTGACCAATGGAAACTAATAGTACATAATATAACTGAGTTTTACCGGATATTTACTCGTTTATTTTTTCATTTTACAATTTTCCGACGTTTCGGTACTTTTGAAAGCTCCATGGTCTCGGTAGACTGAGGTGACAGGCGTCTTTTTGAAAGCATTAACTATTTACTGTTAGCTTACTACCCTCGGCAAAAATTACAATAAATTATTAAGTTACGTTCCAAAAATATTTTGGCAATTTTTTTTTAATTTAAATTGGCAAAAATTTATTTCATATAAACAAAAAATATTGATTAATAGTCCTTGTAATTAAAATTCAATCGAAAAAACAATTATTTCAAATTTGCCCAAATATTTTTGGAACGTAACTTAATAATTTATTGTAATTTTTGCCGAGGGTAGTAAACTAACAGTTAATGCTTTTAAAAAAGACGCCTGTCACCTCAGTCTACCGAGACCACGGAAAATTGTAAAATGAAAAAATAAACGAGTAAAGATTCGTGCAAATTCACTTTTTATTACGTCTAGTGCTCGTGTTAACCTTAGAAAATACCAAACTAATATTACAATTTAAAAACAGCAGCTTTTAATTTTTTTTTTCGGTTTCAAAGCCATCCGGAAAGTAACGAAGTAGAGTAACATAACTAAGTAACATAAACTCACGCTTGTATCCGAGAGGGGAGTCAGAGAATACTTTTGAAAACGTCAATTTATCAACTGCAATAATAATAATAACTTCGACACAACACGATCACAAATAATAATAGTAATCAAATTACTTTTATCCTTAACTTACGGTGGTACGGTCGACAGTACATCAACCTTTACATTTTAGTTGCAAAGTCAGCCATAACGTAACTGAGTAGAGTACACGCGTGTAAAGCTTGATGTGCTGTTGACTGTACTAACCGTGGCTTAAATTTACGTTACAAATGAAATGAAGGTGTCCATTTCGAGCAAGATTAAAATTTTTAAAGAGAAAAAACTCTAAGTATACTAATTGTTACTTCATCATCATCATTCAACCACAAGAAGTCCACTGCTGGACATAGGCCTCCTACATGGATTTCCAAAAAGCCCGGTTGGAAGCGGCCTGCATCTAGCGCCTTCCTCCCACTTGGATGAGGTCATCTGTCCATCTTGTGGCTGGTCGTCCTACGCTGCGTTTGCCGATATGTGGTCTCCATTCGAGAACTTTTCGGCCCCATCGGCCATCAGTTCTGCGTGCTATGTGCCCCGCCCACTGCCACTTCAACTTACTAATCCGCTGGGCTATGTCGACGACTTTCGTTCATCTACGAATCTCATCATTTCTGATTCGATCTCGTAGAGAAATTCCGAGGGCTATCCCTTTCCATAGTCCGTTGCGTGACCTTGAGCCTTCTTATGAGGCCCATAGTGAGAGACCACGTTTCAGTGCCATAAGTCATCATCGTTAATCGTTACTTAGTGCTCTTAATTATTTGGTTCTACACGTAATTAACTGAGTTTAAATTTTATTTGTGCAGCGCGTTATTGAATCAACGTAAAACCAATGTAAAGGTTAACTCGTTGTCAACTGTACCACTAAAATTTCCTTATTTTGTAGTTGCACCTTGGACACAAACAGCTTGCGAAACACTGCCCTATTGAACTCCTAAGCAATGTTTTACGTCACATCTTAGCTTCACAAAAAGTAACCTCTGGTGTGGACGCACCTTAATGGTGAGTAGAAGAGCCCATTACAGAAAGATAAACGGATTATGATACATAATGCTGTATAAATAAGGCACGGGTACATATAAAGCAAGGCGATTTCGTTTTATGACCAGCCGCATCTGTCGACTGTAAAATAGAATCGCTTGTAAAATGTGTCTGTCAGCGTGTGTGCTGCTAAAACGAGAGAGCTCTATTCTGGTTATTGATAATCCGTTTGGAATCTCCATACAATAAACGTGTTTTTTCACCGTTTTTAAGGTTCTGTACCCGAAGCGTGCCAAAGGGGACCCTATTGCTAAGACTTCACTGTCCGTCTGTTTGTCTGTCTGTCTGTCCGTCCGTTTGTCTATCACCAGGCTGTATCTCATGAACCTTGATAGCTATAGGCAGTTGAAATTTTCATAGATGATGTATTTCTGTTGCCGCTATACGAGTAACAAAAAATACTAAAACCAGAATAAAGTAAATATTTAGGGGGCCCCCATACTATAAACGTTGTTTAAAGACAGCGCTCGCCATCTAGCGCCCATCTATGTAACCTCTACAGCACCGATGTCATGTCGTTAAATGTCAACGTTTAACGCTTCTTGTTGGTTTCTATAGATGTCGCTGTTCTTAAATTCGATCTTTGTCATATGTTGTATAGATAATAGTACGGAACCCTTCTTGTGCGAGTCCGACTCGCCCTTGGACGGTTTTTTTGTTTGTTTATGCTCTATCGTTAGAAAGATAATACATACAGGCATCGAACTTGTCGTGATTGTGGGACTTATTATATATTCTAACGACAAATAATAAAAAAACAGCCAAGTGCGATTACGGAACCCTTGGTGCGTGAGTCCGACTCGCACTTGGCCGGTGTTTTTTAACTATTGGACAACAGAAAATCTATATTTTATTGCAGAGTATACAGGGTTACCTAACTCCTCTCTCTTTTCTCACCAATAGGTTACCGTACCGTGTATAGCTACTTTTCTGTGCCTTGTTTGCACTGTTTTGTTCATTTGTTTTTTTCATAATGTTACTTATGATAAGATTTGTAATACTTTGTAAAGTATGTGATGTAAATAAATTATTTATCTATTTTTCTATAGTAAAAGTATGGCCCAGCTGATTTTTTTCACAAAATCGAAGTTTTCTTCATAGTAAGAGTCATTCGTATTGATTAATAGACACACTCTGAATAAAAACTGAGTTTGAAAATCATAAAGGTCGGGTTTTTTATGTACAGGCTAAATAATAGTAGAAATAATAATAGTTAAAAGTAAAAGATAACGTCGAACCCCTACAAACATACGACAAATGGTTTTTACCAACCCATTCCGTCCAAGGACGGGTTGTCCTAACATCCAGAAGTAAAAAGTGTCTCACAAATGGTCCAAATTAGAAATAAAGTCCTATAAAGTCCCAGTATAACGTTTGCTCGAGAATAGCAACCCTTTCCTTTATGATTCATTTATAAACCGCACGAGAACAATGAAACGGTACAGCCTTACATTTCACAATAATCAAGGGATGAATAACCTATGGCTGATGTATTTGAGACAAGCCTTCAGTTGAGTGTTTGTCATAGCTTCATTTGCCTACAAATTCGCGAACTTTTTAATATACTAAGGCCGACCTGCACCACTTACTAAATGTCACTTAAGTCGCCATGTAAATCGAGTTTTGTATGAAGAGTTAGTTAGTTAAATGCTGCTTAAGCCACATTTATCCATCGCGGTGGTAGCGGAGCGGTAAAACGCCGGTTTCTCATTCGGGAGGTCGTGGGTTTGAATCCCAGCATGTACCGATGACTTGATTTTCTAAGTTACGTGAAGTTGACTGGGACTTTGTGAAGTTATAGTATGTAGCGATACCACTCACTGTCGTCGAAGGAAAACGTGGTGAGGAAACCTGAGTTTCTGAGGTGTTCACCTACTTCAGCGCTTGAAATTGCCAATCCGCGGTGGGCACGCGTGGTGATTAAGCTCGTTCTCTCTCTCTCTCTCTTTGAGAGAAGGCCGAAATAAATCTACATTTAAGAAAGTGGTGCAAGTAGACCTTACAAAATTTTAAGTACAATACAAAATTTTAAGTACAATACAAAATTTTAAGTACAATATCCGGTATATCATTATCCTAGAGAAGAAATCCTATTCTATTTAAGACATGCAGTTTTAAGATCAGGTATAACATAGAATACTGGTTGGCTGGAAGAAATTTCTATAGAAATAAGCTCGCCTATGTACCCGTTCTTATTGCTTTGTTTTTATGTGTAACATATTTCTTTCTTGTGTACAATAAAGTATAACATAGAATTCTAATAACCTATTTAGAGGCCTAAAATTTCACACATACCGCGACTTGAACCCGCGACCTCGCGACCGCGCACCCGCTGCAAGTGATGTAAATTGCTTCGGCCAGATGTCACTGCCTGTACGTAATGCAGAGAAGTTTGTAAAGAGGCTCGAAATTTCACTTACCCATTAGCTCAGTTGGGAGAGCGCTGGCACGGTTAGCCCGAGGTCGCGGGTTCAAGTCCCGGCATGGGTGGAATTTTAGGCCTCTAAATAGGTTTTTGAGATTGTCCTGAGCACGGGTTCGTGCATAAAAAGGAATATAATCATAGAATTTTAAGACAAGATATAACAGAAAGTGCTACTACACAGCAGAAATACACATATACAAATAATAAAATACAAATATTCATTAAACCAAGATAAAATAAAATGGTTTATTGAGTTTGAAAGCACAACTTAAGTTCTTGTCAATGACAATGACAAACGCTAATATTGGTTTTTCAGGTACTACGCTTTCTAAAACAACAAAGTAAGACAACGTGACTCACCCAAGCTCGATACAAGGATCATTCTGAGCTAATTAGTCAGTAATACAGCGTATCTGTGACTTACCGGTTTAGCCATAAGAGCCATCCGGGAGGCGCGCCGAACGCTTTTGTAATCACCGACATTCTCGTAAATACAGGCGTCATCGTCCGAACATGGGAAATTGTACAAAACGTAATGCCGTCGCATTTTTATGCACGCAGAACTAGGATTGTAACAAATACTGGCCGTAATACTGTTTTTTTTAATTATTTATTTTTAAATCAGAACGTTGAATTTATCTTTTTTTTATTATTTTCAACAAGAAATAGCTCGATCTTTTGTTTTCTTCTGTCGTTATGACATGTCACCACTTGTTTTTCAAATTATAATTCGAACGTCAAGTTATTATTTTTGTCATTCATGTTCTTTTGTTTTTTTTAAGTTGCAAGTCTAATAAAGGTTTAAGAGGTGGTACGTAATAAGTAAGTAGTATTCAATTTATGTCTGACAATTAGTAGCTCCGAAGCACTACTTAGTTTTTCATTAATTTTAATAGGTATTTAATCGCGTTTGAAAAGTTAACATTATTTATCTAATAGGCATTTATAAACTAGTTAACTAACCGGAGTTTACTGAGGTCGAGAGCAAACTGAGGCAAACAATCGCTTGCGAACAAAAATTGCCTTGCACAATATACTTGAAATAGAACGGGGAAAAAAGTGACGCATTTTCTTGTCACGTTTTTTGCCGTTGTGAGGAAACCTGTATACAAACCTACCTACTTTGATGTCGCAGCAGGCTAAAGAGAGATCAAAATTTATAAGTTCCAATGCAAACAAAGAGTTGATCGATGTTAGAAAATAAAAATATTGCATCAATGTGTAATAGAGAAACACTTTTCTTAGACAGACATACATAAACTCATGTCTGTATCCCAGGGGTAGGCAGAGACCAGGGACTGCCACTTGCCACGATTATGACAGATCACTTTCGCTTCCTCTAAATAGACAGAGTAATGTATAAGAAATTTCCTACTTGAGAAATTTTTTGGATGAGAATGGCTAGGCACAGAAAAAAGTAGCGTTTCTTGGGGGGGCTTTGTCCAGCAGTGGACGACACAACAATACACTCACAGAATAAAAGAAACGCACATAACACGGTAATTGAGTAAAATGCGCTGATGGAAGGAATTGAATTAGACATAAGTGAAATGTATCTGAAATCTTACAATATAAACTTATTAGCGTGTGGTGTTCCTACTACAAATTCGTAGATGCACGTAACTTTGAAAATAAATAAAGTCATAGGTACATGCCCGCACTGCTACTATAACTTCAAAAATGTACGTAACTTAGAAAACAAAGTCATAGGTACATGCCCGCACTGGGAATCGAACCTGGGTCTCCCGCTTCCGAGTCCAATGTCCTACGCACTAGGCTACCACCGGTTATGAAAACCACGAAGGAGGCCTTTGTCCTGCAGTGGGCGTCAAATGGCTGATGATGATGATGATGATGTAGTGTTAAGTGTTGCTGATCAAATGTAAACGGTTGTGTGGTATGTTCAATGGAAGAACAGTAGTTTCCGATAATGTTTGAAAACACGCGTATTGTTTCGACTGTTGCCCGGCGCATCAAGTCGGTTGGATACTGCTGCAGCAACACTATAACAATGAAAACGCCATTTATGCCAAAAATAACCATTTTCAGCGGAATGATATCTACAGGGTGACTTTGAATTCGTTCACCGTTTTTATCGTGTGTCGATTTTTTAAGGCCAAAAACGCAAATTGAACAATATCGATCAACTTCACGAGCAGTGTAGTGGAAGCTTAATAGGCAAGCATTTAACTATTAGAAAAGAGTCTAATAGAGATAATAAAAGAGTCCGGCGTGCGTGCATGCAACGACTAATTAATGTGGAGGAAGCGAACGTGATCTGTCAGGATCGTAGCAAGTGGCAGTCCCTGGTCTCTGCTTCCCCTCTGGGATACAGGCGTGAGTTTATGTTATGTTATGTTAAAAGAGTCTTTTTGATCGCGTGTACCTAAAAAAAATCGGCCAAGTGCAAGTCGGACTCACGCACAAATGGCTCCGTACCATTATCTATACAACATTAGACACAAAGACCGAGAAAAAACGGCAAAAAATCACGTTTGTTGTATGGGAGCCCCCTTAAATATTTATTTAATTAAATGTAAGTATTAATTTTTCAAGCTAATATAGACCTAAATATTTCTTGAATATTTCAAGCGTCTACCTGTTGCCGTTATTAATATCGAGCAAAAAACGGTAAAAAAATTACGTTTGATGTATGGGAGCCCCCTTAAATATTAATTTTATTCTGTTTTTAGTATTTTTTGTTATAGCAGCAACAGAAGTACATCAACTGTAAAAATTTCAACTGCCTAGCTATCACGGGTCATGAGATACTCGTATAGCCTAGTGACAGACAGACAGACAGACAGACCGACAATGAAGTTTTAGTAATAGGGTCCCGTTTGGCACCCTGCGGGTACGGAACCCTAAAAACTGACCAGTGATGAGCGCGGGTGAATATGTTCCCAGGGAATATTCTCGTATGACAAGGACTTAAAATTGAAAAAAATCGTGAATTATCTTTACTGAAACATTAACCTCAGTGTACTTGTACTAAAGATGCGATAAAGTGAATACATAAGCAGCCTATACACGTCCCGCTGTAGGGCACAGGCCTTCTCTCAGGGAGAGAGTATGGGCTTAATCACCACGAGTGTCTTCAGCGGATTGGCGCAAGCGTTGAGGTATGTGAATAGCTCCGACACTCAGGTTTTTTCACGATGTTTTTCTTCACATTTAGCGAGTAGCATTGCTACTATAACTTCACAAGTGTACATCACTTAAAAAACAACATGGGTCTCCCGCTTCCGAGTCCATTGTTCTACCCAATGGGCTACCACCGCTTATTATAAAGTGAATAACTGAGCAGAATTATAGTTGAATGTAGACATCGTTTCGCAATGTGCAAGGTCTCGTTATGCGAGATTATTCACCGAGAGCGTTCTCCCCGGCCCAGCCACAGTATAATGAACACCCAGTAGGCCATCTTGGCCGTCCGCCGGATTTTATTACCTACGCTCGCTCGATCGGAGTAGTCGCGACAGGGTTGACGCGTTTGTGTTTCGAATTCGATTCTGCCACATTTAAACATTGTCGTCTCATTTACCAGGTATTTCGAGAGTTGTAATCTATACGTAAATATTTATATTATGTGCTTGTTTAGTATGAATGAAGTCGAATAAGTTGATAGGAAATAATATGTCTAGTTTCTACTCACAATGTAACAGAAAGTCGAAGTTTGTAATACATTCTAATGGAAAAAGAGAATAAAACGTATTTTTTATTTGTGGGAATCCCCGAAAACCTTCAGTCGGATAACCTTTATTCTCGAATCGCTAAGGTTCAAAGTAGATCCAAGCGAGCTCGTAACTTGCGAGAATAATGTTATGTTTACAGTCTTACCTTTCAGACTGAGCAGGAAATTTAAAAAAAGTTAACTTTGGTCTTGATACTATCGAGTTCAGATATCCGTACACCGAGCAATATAGTCTACTTGATTTCGACCTTTTTGTCTAGCTAGCCGATCCGACGCGTCGCCCGTCTGCACTCACGCGCGCTGAACACCGGTCTGCCACCGAACCGGAGCGGACCGATATCCTCGCGTTTCGTAGTTATGTATATTGTATAGGCGCGATTCGGACGTTAGTATGAAGATGGGTAACTGTTCTTATTTAAACTGTGGCCCAGCTCTACTGCACCCTACATTCGAGCTAGTAGGTAAGTAGAGAATGTGATTAAAACATTGTGCAATAATTATAAGGTGCCCTCATTTGGTGGAAGTGGGTCTTGTAATGAAACGCCAGGCTGAAGCTGGAATAACACATGAATATTCTAGATCCGGGTGAGCGTTTAACTAGAGTGTACATTGGGCTACAAAAGGTAATCCATGTCACTTTAATCTCCCTACGCCCTTGTCTGTCGTTTAATGTTGCTTATATATCATCATTATCAATATAAATTCATACCATACGAGCGTAAGCAGAGGCCAACGTTTTGTCACTAGCCACAATCCTGACCATAACTCTTTCGTTTATTGACATTCTTTAATCAGTGCATGTCGAATACGAGTGCTTTTAGGGGTTCCGTACCCGAAGGGTAGGTAACCCTGTTACTAAGACTCCGCTGTTCGTCCGTCCGTCTGTCACCAGGCTGTAATCTTATGAACCGTGATAGTTAGACAGTTGAAATTTTCACAGATTGTGTATTTATGTTGCCGCTATAATAACATATACTAGAAACCGAATAAAACAAATATTTTAGTGAGCCAACTATGCAAATATACAACAATAGTGATTTTTTGCCGTTTTTTGCTCAATAATAACGCTTACAACATTCACAGAATATTTAATTACATATTCACTTACAAATAAATAATGAAATAAAAATAAAATTAATATTTAAGGGGGGCTCCCATACAAAAAAACGTATTTTTTTGCCGTTCTTTGCTCGATATTAATAACGGCAACAGATAGAAGAAGCTTGAAATCTTTCAATGTTGTACAGATTACGGTGCGGAACCCTTCGTGCGTGAGTCCGACTCGTACTTGGCTGGTTTTTTCAATATGTAGCAATTATATTTTTTATATTTTATGTATATTTGTAAATATAAATGTTTTTATATATCTATCTTTATCTATCATATAGCTTAACACTAAAATATTAATATAAATATGTCCTGCAGTGGGCGTCAAATGGCTGATGATGATGATGATGCCTCAGGTTTTTGCCTGTCTTACACACATGCCGTGGGGTGCCGGCTTTAGAATAGTACCCCCCCATCTCTTCCCGCGGGTGCCGTAAAAACCGGCTAAGGGACATTACCAGAAGGTGGGCAGCAGCGCCTTCTGCGAAAATACGATATACTGCGCTCGCCAACCCGCATGCCAAGCGTGGCGAGTAAGGCAAATACCCTCATGGCAATACACCAAAAAACCAGGCCCCCAGTCCCCGGCGGCTCCGCTATTCCTGGCTACGGTAGCGGCCACGGTAACGGCGGAGCAAGGGGTGCTAAGAATCTCCGGCAGAGATCTGGCTACCACCCCCAAAAACGAAAACGACTGGCCCTGGTAACACACAACATTCGCACATTGAGGACAGACGAAAAGCTAATTGAGCTGGAAGAGGAAATGGGTAGGTTACACTGGGATATCCTAGGGTTATCTGAAGTCCGTCGAGAGGGCGAGGACACGATAACCCTGAAATCCGGTAACCTGCTCTACTACCGGGAGGGCGAGCAACAGTCCCAGGGTGGTGTCGGGTTTCTCGTCCACAAGTCCCTCGTAAATAACATTTTGGCCATCAACAGTGTGTCGAGCAGGGTGGTGTACCTAATACTCAGAATATCTAAGAGATATTCGCTGAAGGTCATTCAGGTATACGCACCGACCTCGTCACACTCCGATGAGGAGGTAGAGGCGATGTATGAGGACATTAGTAGGGCCATACATACCTCGGAGACCTATTTTAATGTGGTTATGGGGGACTTCAATGCGAAGCTGGGCACAAGAAGCGAGGGTGAGATGAGAGTGGGGCAATTTGGTTATGGGCAACGGAACCCGAGAGGACAAAGGTTGGCAGACTTCCTGGAGAAAGAGGGACTCTTTATGATGAACTCTTTCTTTCAGAAGCCACCTCACAGGAAATGGACCTGGTTGAGTCCCGATGGTTCCACGAGAAACGAGATAGACTTCATCCTGACCTCCAAGAGACAAATATTCAATGACGTCTCTGTAATCAACATGGTGAAAACCGGAAGCGATCACCGAATAGTAAGAGGCACATTGAATATCAATGTCAAACTTGAGAGGTCTCGTCTCATGAAGTCCACGCTCCGACCTACTCATGCCCATATCCAGAACCCCGAGAACTTTCAACTCGAATTGTCAAATCGCTTTGAGTGCCTGGAGAGCGCCGCATCGGTGGACGAGATCAATAACAGGTTTGTAGAAACTGTCCGTACAGTGGGCTCGAGGTTCTATAGACCCAACCGTACGAGTAGACCACAAAAGCTCTCAAACTATACTCTCGACCTCATGGCTAAACGTCGCGCGTTGCAACTGCAGTCCTCCGAGGATGCTAAGTCATATAGGCAGCTCAATAGACATATCTCAAAGTCTATGCGGCACGATATTCGGTCCTTTAATACCGAACGTATTAAAGAGACTATAGAGCGGAACAAGGGCTCCAAAGTGTTCGCAAAAGACTTGTCTATTGGGCAAAGCCAGCTGACGAAGCTGAAGAGAGAGGACGGCAGTATAGCGTCGACCAAATCAGAGGTGCTGAGGGGGATTGAGAGTTTCTACGGACAGCTATACACCTCAGTCGCAAAACCTGTTAGCAGTTTGAACAAAGATCCGAGAGCCAAACTGACCCGACATTATACCGAAGACATCCCGGACATCAGCCTGTACGAGATTAGGATGGCCCTGAAACAGCTCAAGAATAACAAGGCACCAGGAGAGGACGGAATCACATCAGAGCTCCTGAAAGCGGGTGGAACACCAGTACTTAAAGTCCTTCAGAAGCTCTTCAATTCCGTCGTGCTCGAAGGAAAAACGCCAGAAGCATGGAACAGAAGCGTGGTGACGCTGTTCTTCAAGAAAGGGGATAACTCTCTATTGAAGAACTACCGACCCATCTCGCTTCTGAGCCATGTTTATAAGCTGTTTTCGAGGGTCCTCACGAATCGTCTCGAACGCAGGTTTGATGACTTCCAGCCTCCCGAACAAGCCGGTTTCCGAAAGGGCTTTAGTACCATAGACCACATCCACACGCTGCGGCAAATTATACAGAAGACTGAGGAGTATAATTTGCCATTCTGCTTAGCGTTTGTGGACTATGAGAAAGCCTTCGATTCGATCGAGACATGGGTAGTGCTCGAGTCTCTCCAGCGTTGCCGTATTGACTATCGGTATATCGAGGTGCTGAAGTGCTTGTACAACAGCGCCACCATGTCGGTCCGAGTACAGGAGCAGAATTCGGAGGCAATTCCATTGAGAAGAGGCGTGAGACAGGGAGACGTTATCTCTCCGAAACTGTTCACGAACGCACTGGAAGATGCCTTCAAGCTTCTGGAATGGCAGGGACGCGGCATCAATATCAATGGCGAGTACATCACGCACCTTCGATTTGCCGACGATATAGTAGTCATGGCAGAAACGATGGAAGACCTCGGCATAATGCTCGACGACCTCAGTCGAGTTTCCCAACGTGTGGGCCTTAAAATGAACATGGACAAAACGAAGGTCATGTCGAACGCTCGTGTTGTGCCCACCCCAATAACATTGGGGAACACGACTCTCGAAGTTGTAGACAAATACGTCTACTTAGGACAAACAATCCAACTAGGCCGGTCCAACTTCGTGAAAGAGGTCAATCGTCGAATCCAACTCGGCTGGGCAGCTTTCGGGAAACTTAGAAAAGTCTTTTCGTCTAATATACCTCAATCGCTCAAGACAAAATTATCCAACCAGTGTGTGTTACCAGTGATGACTTATGGCACTGAAACGTGGTCTCTCACTATGGGCCTCATAAGAAGGCTCAAGGTCACGCAACGAGCTATGGAAAGGGCTATGCTCGGAATTTCTCTACGAGATCGAATCAGAAATGATGAGATCCGTAGACGAACGAAAGTCGTCGACATAGCCCAGCGGATTAGTAAGTTGAAGTGGCAGTGGGCGGGGCACATAGCACGCAGAACTGATGGCCGATGGGGCCGAAAAGTTCTCGAATGGAGACCACATATCGGCAAGCGCAGCGTGGGACGACCAGCCACAAGATGGACAGATGACGTCATTCAAGTGGCAGGAAGACGCTGGATGCAGGCCGCTTCCAACCGGTCTTTTTAGAAATCCATGGAGGAGGCCTATGTCCAGCAGTGGACTTCTTGTGGCTGAATGATGATGATGATGACACACATTGAACGGAAATACCTAGCTACTTCAAAAGAGAGGAAATCATTATAATATTTCATATTTTAGTAGTAATTATAACACGATCACAATATATGTGATCTCGCTAGGTTGCCATGCCCCTTCGGCCCCTCATTCCGATGGAAAACCCTACTGCAAAGTGGGTTACTCGGGGCTGCCAGTGATGTAAATTGCTTCGGCCAGATGTCGCTGTCTGTACGTAATACAGAGAAGTTTGTAAAGAGGCTCGAAATTTCACTGATGCCTGCAATTGCCCATTAGCTCAGTTGGGAGAGCGCTGGTTCAAGTCCCGGCATGGGTGGAATTTTTAGCCTCTAAATAGGTTTTTAAAATTGTCCTCAGCACGGATTAGTGCAACAAAAAGAATATAACATTGGAAATGAATCGAGTCATAAATTTCATGTGAAAAGTGTCGCTCTGACTTTTTGACTCTTCAAAACGGTTAGGCTACAGGGCAAACCCTTTACCCGATCGTCTTTGTTTTAAGCTCATATTGTAGCTGACTTAATTGTCCAGAGGAGCTTTTTTTATATAATTCTTCGTTCCCAAAATATCGAGCGCGAAAATCAAAAATTCGGAATTAAATAACTTTTTGTTTTGGACTTTCTCGAATAATTCTTTTTGCACTTTACAGCTCTCATAAATACGCGTCTTTTGAACTTTTTTTTAATATCATATCTTCACAACTCTCTCAGATATAAGGGGAGTGCCCTTGTTTGTGAAATCAGAGCCTACACTGGAACCAGCAAAAAGGCATTTCCAATCTCAAAACATCCGTACGTTCAGCACCTGCGCCGCCGATACGCGTCTAGATAATTTGGTTTATTTTCCACACCGTCACCAACATAGAGCCAGGTGCACAGATATCATGACCATGTTATAGACATCAACAAATTGCTATTTATCTCAATATTCACAAAAAGACTATCGCAGCGTCTCAAGACTAAAAGAAAAAATAATAATTCTTTTCTTTGTCCAGTTAATGTAACGTCAATCGAATAGAACCTCTAGGTAACATTAGAACAAGTAGGTTTTGTTGATCCACCGAGCTATTAAAGCCTTCGATTAGCATAATAGGTTGCAATTGCAATACAATGCATAGGAAAAATATAAGTTTGAACTAAGTACTCGGACACTGATACTGGAACCCCATTAAGGAAAGTCATTACCTCGAGCGAATGGAATTTTTGCTTTTAAATAATATGCCTTAATGATATAGCGAATACATAAATTATGCATTGAAATTGGCAGCGCTTTAGGAAAAACTAGCACTATTTGTATTTCCATCTTTGTATTTTTTATAGTACTTACAAAAAGGTATACGATTCGTAGAATGGAAGATTCGCCAAGGTTTCTAAGTACACGCATCTAATTGTGAAAGACAGCAGAAATAGACCAAAGAGAAGCATTTACTTCGAGAAGCTCGATGAAGTAGGGGTATCTATTACTAAGCTTAGATTTAATTATAAGAATTCGACGTCTAGACGATGGATTTTCTAGATACCTAGTAGATTTTATATCTTAAGTACTTAAGTACGATACTTAAGTAAGTAATTCAAGATATATTAGTAACATATAATTTAATTGCCAGTAGTTTAAGAAAGTGAATCCGAAGTTAAGCTAATAATGATAGAAATCAGAAATAAATTACTTATATCATCGTAAAGAATTTATTTACATTATGTTTCTTGGACGACAAAGTACAATGTTATCTACTACTACGTTAATTTTGGGTGGTTGAAAGAAATAGCAAACTGAATGTGCCTGACAATAGCTATGGAATGCGTTAGTTTGCTTTTTATTTTCAAAAACGCACTTTCCAAAAATATCTCGACACAAACTCGAATCTATTAGAACAATTAGTACCCATCTAGAGCGATGCGTGCGTGCCACCGCGGATCCATGTTCTGTTATACGGAGAGATAGTACTAATTGTCCGCGCATCTTTTAACCTTTTCACTCGCACCCCCAATTCACCCCACTGACATTAATTGAAAGGGGTGTCATGGCGGCGCAAAAAAAATAAATGACCAGGTTGCCTAAATATCAAATTATTATCTGACCAATGTACGGATTTGTTTGAAATAAAAAGAATTATACTCTAGAATAATTACATTACTAAACAATAAGAACTTTATCAAAATTCAGACACACAATTTTTTAAATTCAGAGTACGAAAATGCAATTACTACAAATAAGGGCCTAGTGTCCCAAATTTTTGTGTGTGTGCGAACTATTACGTAACTTTAGGAAAAGATAATTTATGTAACAAGGTGCTGAATATACACCTATTCATTCTATCAAGCTTGTTTTCTCTTCACATATAAGATTTATTACCAAAACATTATCAAACATTTTGCGAGAATGCTAACGTTTCCTATTGAACAGTGTAAGGGGGACAATTTGAATTTGAAAATGTACTGTAATCGTGGGTCTTTACGAAGTGAAAACCACTTTTATTGAATGAAAATACTCTAATCTTATTGGAATCTATGCTTTTTTATAGAAATATTCAACAAAATCTAGTAAAAATGAAAAATATCGACTGCATTATATTTTGTACCAAGGTCACAAATAAATGGGTAAATGGAGAAATAAAACAGTAGACCCATAATGAAATATTTATTTTCCTTTTTTACACTATTTACAATAAATATTCAGACAAAAATAAAGAATAAAACAATAAAATAGTATTTTAGTTGTTTTGTCTTATTTAGGAGGGATGGGGTAAGGAAGAGTTTTCATTGGGCAAGAATCGATAAAATGCGGGGAAAACAATTTGCGATAAAACGCATGCAGAATATTTTATTACCAACTTGCTATTAGTGAAATAAAAAGGTAGCCTAATGCGTCACCCGGCAGCAAAAAACAAGTCCATAAAGCGTCGGAGCTCAAGTGGCGGCGTGTGCCGCGCATTGAGTATCAAGTTCGGCGTCAAGTAGTTTGTTTATACTAACCGCCAGTAAGTAAGTATCTAACCATAACATTGTTTGTAATAGCCTTATTATACGTTGTTAGTGGTGATTGACTTAACAATTACAAATAAAATTAGTTGTTGATCAATCGTATTGCTTCTGGTGTTAACTTTTACTACACCAACAGCGAATTTTCTCACGATGTTTTCCTTCATGTCTAAAATGTTGTAAACTTGTCATTTTGTCATATATAAGTAGTGATAAAATATACAAACATTTTAAAAGAGTTGAGTTGAAAACATTCGTAATTTGGAATGAGCTGAATTATGTCCTAATAAATTTATTTGTAGATAACAATATTCTATTATTATTAATGCTATCGCGAGTTATACTGATTATAATTTTTATGACTTTTACATTTTAGGAGTATGGAGCTTTGAAAATTTAATATTTTAACAATACTTTTATGGAATTCACGTCGAAATGGTCTCGCTATTAGTACACAAAAAGCAAAACATGACATAGAAAAAGACAAAAGACAAGAACTGCAAGAGTAAATTATTAGGTTAGGTACTTACAAAATGGTGTGTCGTGTGATCTTACCTACCCATCGAATAAATGAAAAATGTTAAACTCCACGTGTTCCATTAGTTCGATAGGCAAATAAGATTTTCACCAATCTAGAAAACAAATTTAGATTGGTCAAACAAACAAGAAAACAGAATGTGAAGGAGCGGACGAAGTATGTCTACTTTTATTATCTACATGCACAAATCTTACATATAAATTACTGATACCCATCAGTCATGCGTCATCCTCTCTCAAATATACAACATAATAGATGAATGGACGACAGCCGAAAACCGTAACCAAACAAAGGCAAGGAAAATCTGAGTGGCGCCGCATCCTCGAGCAGCAGCAGCGGCGGGTCCCGGAGCGTCCGGCAGCTGCTCCACCCGAAAGCGCGGCAGCTCGTCGTCGTGAACAGACCTGTAAAATAAAATTAACCTGAAATCTGTTCCATAGATACACAAAAACATGGCATGGGATAAATATTGATTCAACTTACTGCGGGCTGATATTGCGCAAAATTTCCCTGCGCACTTCGTCATCCTCGCTGCTGCTACTGGAGAGCCTGCTGGAAAAAATAAACAGTTAAAAAAGTCTTACTTCCGCATAGAAGATGGAAAAAAATTATTAAGTATTGTACCTAGAGGTAGAAAGCGGGACGCTTAGTGCCTCCAGTGGCACTAGCTCCCAGTTCTCCTCCTCCACCATGATGTCCATTGCCTGGAAGAAATATAAACCTAAAATAACGGAACGAACAAGAAATAATACAAAATTAATATTTATATTTATACAGCAGTGGTAGCCTAGTGGGTAGAACCTCGGACTAGGAAGCGGGAGACCCAGGTTCGATCCCCGGTGCGGGCATGTAGCTATGACTTGGTTTTTCTAAGTTATGTACATTTGTGAAGTTATAGTAGTAGCAATACCACTCGCTAACGAAGGAAAACATCGTGAGGAAACCTGAGTGTCTGAGCTATTCACGTACACACGCTTGAAATACCCAATCCCCGGTGGGCACGCGTGGTGATTAAGCCCATGCTCTCTCCCTGAGAGAAGGCCTGTGCCCTATAGTGGGACGCATATAGGCCGCTTATGTATGTTATGTAATATTTATATAATTATTATAACATACCATCAGGTTTCCCACCCCAGTCTCCTCCTCCTCTTCCTCTTCCAGCCCGACCTCTAACTCCCCCTCGCTCTCATCCTCTTCCTCGTCGTCTTGCAGTAATTCAAGAAACTCTTGGGGTGCCCGGGTCTCCACATCTGTAAAATAAATAAATAATAATTTTCCTATAAACTACGAGATGTATTAGAATCTAATTGGAAATTTGCGTATTCTGACTAGAAACTTATAGTAACGGTGTATTGAAGTTGATAAAAAATTTATTTCGATAATCAATTGAAATAATCACTAAGCCCATCACTATAGAACCGGATGAGAAGGCCGGAGGTCGTGACCCTAGTGGTCGATTTCCGGTATACGAACTTATCGGAAAACAACGGCAAATGTTTTGTTTTTGTAATATTTTTCACTATTACTTAGTAATTCTACATAAAAATGAATAAAATAACAAAGTACGATAGTCTTACTGGCCAAATATAGTGGGTTTTATCCAAAATACACAAACAATGATCAAAAATTTCGAAAGAAAGTACAACTTTTTTCAAAGTTGCTATATCGAACATTTTCTTGGGCCAAATTTAAAGTATTTATAGCATTCTTTAGGTAAAACTATGTGTAATGATTGAAATAAATGCATAAAGTAACACGTAAATACACTTTTCACTTACCTTTCTAACAAAAAACCTGTTTTTCTCGTAGTTTTCTTCTGTGCTCTCGCCACTTTCCAACAAGAAATTTTCGACTAAGATTGACAAGTTTTTTTTTTAGGAAGTCTTAGAGTATTTTATCACAGATTAAAGGGAATTTCATGCCGAACATGAACGAACAATAACCATAAACCGATATCATAGACCGTCAAACACATTTTAGCATTTTTTTGGTCTGTTGCCTTTTGGGACAACTCTGTCTCAGTTGCGCGTTTGACGTTTCCCGATGCGTTGAGACAGATCTGTCTCTGGTGCTAGTGAGAAGGTTGCAAGATTTCTCTACTCGAAACAAGTTTTCTCAACTATTTATTTTATTCGCGTCTATGAAGTAATGGTCCAAATAGATGCCATTTTTAATTACTAGTTAAAAAACTGCGACTTAAATCAGCGTATATAAGTACCTAGATAGTTTGACGTTTGCATAAAAAAAACATTTCTTGACTAAGTATACTAGTATCGACGTGTAGAATAAAAACGAAATTAAGATTTGAGTTGACGAAGACGAAAATCGTGTGGGAAAAATAAAAAAATCTAAATTAAAAAAATTAAATAATAAAAAAAATCTAAGGTAAATTGTGTTCATATTACTTTCATATTACTTTGGTTTTTGTGTCAACATTTCTTTGTTGTCTACAATAAAGTATAAAGTATTAATGGCTCTACTCATCAATACAAACTTTTTAGTATGGTATGAACTTCAAAATGCCAAAAAAATATATCAACTGTTCCATACTAAAGTTACCACTGCCATTAAAATGTAGACGATATACATTTGGTACCAACTGATATTTTTCCCGCGATTTCGAAGTTTTCCTATAGTAAAAGCTGTGTTCATATTGATGAGTGGTCTTTTCACGACCATGGGACTTAAAAATCACATTTAGCATGATGGAGATATTGCTGTGATACTTTTTGGAAAATACAATCTGTAAAACAAGACATGAAACAAGTATTTCCATTGGTGGCGTAAGTGTTTTTTTTTTGTATTTTTAATTAAAGCCTGGTTTTGACGGTCTTCTTAGTACGCTCGGACCGTGTACCGTGTACGTACAGTTTTAGTTGATTATGACGACGGTCAGTGCGCTCGGACCGAGTGCGTCGTCATAATCAACTAAAACTGTACGCACACTTTTCGAGCGCACTAAGACCGTTAAAACCCCATATAGAGAGTTTGACACTGACTCCAGTCACGCCTGATGGTAAACAAAGACGGCGTCTAAGATGTTACGATGTTATTGCCGACATTTGAATGCCAGTATTTGTGTGATTTCCGGTGAGGTGGCGTTGTTTTCGACTTAAAAGCAACACCGCAACGTGAGGTAAACTAGCACGTGGGTATCTGCGCCTAATATAAACAAGCGCTATCAGACCGAGGAAAATTGATAAAAAATTAAAAGTATGTCACGCAGTACCGAAACAATAGCCAAGTGATAAGGGGCGCTCGCTGATAACCGAGTCACTGAGTCACTGATCTATGCTTGCGTGTCAATGAACTTAATGAACTTGCCTGTGCTAGATAATAATTGGGCGTGTGATGAAGCAAATGTATCCGATTTGGACTCAGAAAGGAAGAAAACCACTTTTTTATGTTACTGAAATAACGCAAATTTACTAAAGATCGATATCTCAATTATTATTTTTATTTTTCACAGAAATTTGTCAGCTCTAGTTTTGCGATTATGCGTATGATTTTTTTTTTGTTTTTCCTTTGACCGAAAATTAAAAAAATAAATAAAATGAAACTTTTTTATTTTAAGTTTTTTTTATAGTTATTTATTCAAGAATTTTCACAAAGTACATACTTAATACAGCAGCAAGTGGTTCTATATATCAATACGGAAGAAACGTTTTTCAAGCTTTCAATAACACGCTGTACAGTCAAGAGCAGGACAACCATTACATTTTATTTGCAAAGTCGCCCATAACATAACTGAATAAAGTCCACACATGCAATGTAAAGGTTATATAATATACTAGCTGACCCGGCAAACGTGGTTATGCCATATTACCTACAAAAAAAATTATAAAAATCGGTGAAACCGCTTTGGAGGAGTTCGATGACAAACACTGTGACGCAAGAGTTTTTGTATATTAGATTATACTACTACAATCCAGAATTTGCTTACTCTGTTTCATCTCACTCTTCGACAGACGCTCGCTGGGTATTTCTGGAAGCCACCGGGAGTGGGCTGATTCATAATATGAGATGTGTCATTTGGGGAACAAACTGTTTACTTTATCCTCCTCCCATTAGCTGGAACCACAGAGGTCCATACTTACTGGAAGTGGTCACTAAGTATGAAGTATCCTGCTTCCTATAAGCGATCCATTGATAGGCCTATGTTTTATTTCATTGAGCTTTTGTCTAAGTGTAAGTAGGCGGAGAAATAATGCCATAATTTGAATTAGCTGGCATTTTGTTATAAATGAAAAGAAGAGCTCTGTTTTTATTAAAAGTTTCTTTCAAAGTGTATAATTGGTTCGGTACATTACTTGAAAAATTATATCGCTTAAAACCACAACGTCCGACCATCGGGCTGTTGGTCTCCCCCACTGGCCGAGTGGTGACGGGCGAGAAACCAGGGCCGAGTTAAGCTCGGTGACTACAAAACTACAATTCGTAGTTTATTATGATAATTGCGTAGCAGTTTTTCTACTTGTCAATCTGTGGGTTAATCGACTTTGCCATGTACATCGAATTGTCATAGTAAACCATGAATTGTAGTTCTGTGAAACTGGCCCCAGGCGAGGCGGAGAGTCAGCAGGGCAGTAACGGAGTGGCAGCAGGGCAGTAACGGAGTGGCAGCCGAGAACCGGACAGCTTTATTCTACGGCTTTTGAGTATGTTTTTGTAAAAATTTCCGTTTTTAAATTAATTTTTGTTTTTCCTGCTTTGTAACAGGTAATGCTTAAATCCACATTTGTTATAACGTTTTACCGGGGGCTGCGATATCAGTACAGCGTAAAGAGTATGAATATGTACCTTCATATTTAGATATTAAAAATCTGAGAAAAAATGCTCATTCTTATAAAACACAAACTAATTGACGTGTTTCGAGAAGTGCGCATTTTACTGACAGCCTTATACCTACATAGTTTGCAAAGGTTCTTGAACTCTGGGTTTTGAGGCCTTGTATTTATTAACACACAATTAGATTTCCTCAATTTAAGGTTCCTGTAACATTTTAAAGACCTTATTCAAATTTAAATGACCACCGTTTATGGTTTAAGCATCATATATATCATCATAATCTTATTTTAATCTGAGTTAAATCGTTACGAAAGGCTCGTTGAGGCTAAGGTAGCCAAACATATCATTACTATCAGTAGATAAAAATACCGTTAAATTAGATACTATTCTATTTTTAGGGTTCCGTACCTCAAAAGGAAAAACGGAACCCCTATAGGATCACTTTGTTGTCCGTCCATCTGTCCGTCCGTCCGTCCGTCTGTCTGTCAAGACCCTTTGTCTCGAGAACGCGTGGAGGTATCGAGTTAAAATTAAAACCATATACTCAAGTCCTTTGAGTTTGTAAAAAAATCAAAGTTCTAATTAACGTAAAAAAAAATTACGGGCGTTTATGCCGCAAAAAACGTATATTTCGACACTCATTCATAGGGTACTTTCCGTTGAACCCTCAGTGGGCGCGTCCGACTCGCACTTATCCGGTTTTTTTGTAGAGTAAACAACTACACACTTCGTTTCACACTCCAAGTGAACACAAAAAAGACGAATTTTGGGAAATGGGAAAACTGTGTTTTGTGTTCACATCAAATGAAAAACAAAGGTTTCAAAAAGTTTAATTCTAAATGACCCGATCGGAGCACCATAACAATGGTTCTAATTGTTCTTTTCAAGGTCATAATCTAACAGTATATAGTATATTACGGATTCTAACGACTGACTCACGACTGTAGGGAGTGATTCATAGCCCTCAATGTAAATCCGTACTTTATTCAAGAGTTGCATACTATACTTTATACCATGACTACGAGAAAAAGAGTTTGTATGTCGAGTATTCTTTGCGCAAGGAGTTGGTATCGATTATTTTTTGCGCAAGGAGGTTGTATCAGCATTGAGATGGAGGTCGAATATATTGGTGTGTTCTAAATTCAAACACTAAAATAGTGATTAGAAGGCCTTTTTGTTCACTGTTTTCAGTGAAAAAAAAAAAGCTTTTTAGAGTGGGAATGGTATAAACAATTTTTATGTGATGTGCTCTGGTGTTAAAAATTAACGTTTCATCCTACCGCAGCGAGGAAATGATTAAATCCAAAAAAATACAAAGGCGGTTCCGAGTCTGAGTCCTTACCAATTAAAAAAAAGATGTATGATAAATTCGGTACCATGGAGGTAGAAGTATAATGATGTTTTGTATTTACAAACTTAGATTCTAAATTCTAAATTCAATTTACTTTATCCTCTAGCGGATAAAAACGACTTTTGCACTCAGATATCGAAGAGCAAAAATATGAAGCGGATGGGGGATAAAATAGTTATTTGTTATGCAAGGCCGCAAAGTTAATTTTTGGCGCGAGTACCTTGTATTGAAACCTGAGCAAGCGAAGGATTCTAGAATTGAGCCACGAGCGAAGCGAGTGGTTCAAATATAGAATCCTGAGCGTAGCGAGGGTTTCAAAGGTACGAGACGCTAAATAACTTTGCTGCCGAGCGCAACACACAACTTTTCACCTCACTAAAGCGAGGAAAATGTTAGGTGCAAGAAAAACAGTTTTAATAAATATTAAATTACCGCTCATATTTTATGATTTCTTTCGATTTTATCAAAAAACAAACCAAAATAATGGAAGTAAAGTGAATTCAATAAAGAGAAGAAAATTTTAAAGTTTTTTTTTTAAATCAAATTTTGTTGCCGGCCAGTGCGATTCTTTAAATGAGGCTGGCGCATGACATGACATAAGTATTTGCATTTCAATCATCAATGGACTGGCTGCAGAGAATATAAACTATTACGAAACCAATGAGGTTCTATATATATGTTATTTATTGTACGAAACCTTTATTGAATAAAAATATTCGATTTTTAAAAACACTTTCCACGCTAGCGGATAAAGTGCGATTTTTCACGCAGATTTCGAATGATAAACAGAGCTTTTACGAGCTAGTGAGGTGAAAAGAATATTTTTATTTTATTAAACTATACTTCGTAGTTTCGGCGGCTCAAGTGGCGGTTGGCACAGTTGACAACATATCAGCCTTCACACAAAGTAATGTTCTTTGTGCGTGTTTTTCTTAAAAAAATGCCAAATTGGAACTTTTGTCAACCGTTACCATAGCCTAGTCATTAGATTGTGGTTTTAAAAGTCTTCGTGGTGTAGACACAGATGGTATTATATTTTATATAAAAACAAAATGCCTTAAAACACTCTTAAATAGGCTGTGGTAAAGGAAAAACTCAGACTCGGTGGAGCGATGATCTTCGCAGAGCGGCTGGCAAGAGCTGGATGAGAGTAGCCGATGACGTTCTCAGTGGCGTGCAATAGGAGAGGCCTATGTCCAGCAGGGGACAACCATGACAAGGCTGATGACGATGATGATAAAAGGAAAAATGTAACCACAGATTATTTAAACTGCCTCTGAGAAGTGTTTTAGAGGAATCGTGTTTCTATGAATAAGACTTTTTAGTTCGTAGATAAATGATTAAGTTCCCTGTAAATAATGTTTCTAGTACCTGTTGGCAATGAATATATTAGTTATTTACTGTCTTAAGTGTGTATTTATATACACAAAGTGTGATATCTCACGCTAAGGACTGACTCGTTCCTACTTTTGTTAAATAATGAGACCACGATAAAAATAGTGGACGATTTTCTTCATTAGGTATTACAGCTGTTACCGAGTTTTTCTTGTAATGAAGGATCTAACATAACATAAACTCACGCCTGTATCCCAGAGGGGTAGGCAGAGACCAGGGACTGCCACTTGCTACGATCCTGACAGATCACTTTCGCTTCCTCAACACTCATTAGTCGTTGCATGCACGCACGCCGGTTTCGGGTACTTTTTATCTTGCCCTTTGTTAATACATCCTCTATTTGGTCAAAGTATGTCCGTCTGGGTCGTCCCTTACCGGCCCTTCCATCCATGAAGGATCTGGTGGTCTATAAGTAACCACTGGCTCTATAAAACTAGATATCACTTTGTGTAACCCAAATAGTTTAGCTCGGATAAAGCAGACGCGTTCTCCAGGTGGTTACGAGCGTGTTTTTTGGCGTGTTTTTTGCGCATTTACAGAACTGGTTCAATGGTTTTGTATGTATTTGCGTCATGCAACGAAAAATGTGCAACAGTTGGTTTCACAAGATTTTTGTTTTGATCCACAAAGTTATTATTCTGCGTATATTTCTGATCAATGTGGTCTGAGGGTTAGATGGATAATTAAATTACGGCTATTCAAGGCATATTTTTCTTATCTTGCACTAAGTTTTTGACTGAGAAAATTTGATTCCAATATTACTAATTTTGGAAACAACTTTTCTTTATTATACATTACGTACAGGAAAACAAGAACACATTTAAAATTTCCGTCATTTAATTGTGCAACAAACCCTCAGACCACATTTATCAAAATTTTACAATTATTTTTAACATAATTAAAATGTTAAATTGTGCGAGCGAGACAGCATACTCCCCGTAAGAACAGTCTAGCAATAGTGAGCATTTTTTGTTACCCCAAAAAGTTCAAAAAATATATTTTTTATAGATAGTTTTATTAAAACAAAAAATTAGAGTTCAAGAAAGTAATGCCACTTCAATCTAAGTCTGACGCAAGTTCCCCGTTCTAGCGGTTTTTAACATAACATAACATAACATAAACTCACGCCTGTATCCCAGAGGGGTAGGCAGAGACCAGGGAGTGCCACTTTTATGCCGAAGGTGTAAGTAAAACTGTCGAAGCAAATGTTGTATGTAGAAATAATAATCTAACGAGTTGCAGAAAGGTTTGGTGAAACTTAAGGGGGTGCAAAAGGTTCCCTAACGGCACCAGTCATAAAAAACATAACATAAACTCACGCCTGTATCCCGGAGGGGTAGGGAGAGGTCAGGTTTTGCCACTTGCCACGATCCTGACAGCACTTTTTGTTTGCACAGCAAGGTCAGTCGTCGCATGCACGCACGCCGATTTTGGGTACTTTTTATCTTGCCCTTTGCTAATACATCCCCTATTTGGTCGATTTTTCAAGGGTTAGAATGGAAAATAGGCGTTAGTATTAACCGTTAAGAAGTGATTACGAGTGTCCGAGTAAAGTACGTTTGTTAAGTTTATCAAAACCCAATAAAAAACTGAAGTAAAAAATAACCAAAAAACCCGACTGCTGAGCATTTACTACTAAGCAGACGGGACCAACCTAGGTTGCAATGAGTTATAACATTATTGAATTTGGGTCCCACCTGCTTAGTAGTAAATGCTCAGCAATAGGGTTGTTGGTTATTTTTTTCTTTCCAGTCATTTTTTTTGTAGGGTCACTCGCGCAAACACGACAAATCGATTGAGATATTATTTGTCAAAATCTGTCCATTGGTTAAGTAGTTATGAGGGAATTTAGAATCGGACATACTCACATACACACATACGTACGAGCCAAACACATTTACCTTCCATTTGGGCTTCGCCGCAGTCGGGTAAAAAAGCACTAACACAATAAAACTAAACAAGATGTCGTCGGAGACAGCAGCCATGTGTGTGCAGGATGGGGTTGTCTGTGTAATTAGCTGTATCCTGCAACCGGCTAGCAGGTGGCGGGTTGTGGGTTTAAATATAGGGCTTTAATAGTTGCTTATGGCAGTTAAAGTTTGAGACACTGCAATATATCTGAAATGAAGCACATTGTACAGTCCACAGCAGATCAACCGTTACATTTTTATTGCAAAATCACCCATAACGACTGCCTCGTTGGTCAAGCCGTTAAGGTGTTTAGCTGCCAAAACGGAGGTCGTGGGTTCGATTGCCACTGGGGGCCGCCTTACATTTGCACAAATGGCCTCAGTCTGGGTGTATTTTCATGTTTGTAACGTCCTCGCCTGGTTACCATAACACAGGGTATCCTAGTTTGGGACCAGGTCAAGTGATTGTATTGTGCGGAAGTTATTATCATAGTAATAGTAACGTAGCGCAGTAGAGTGCACGTATGTAAGGGCGATGTGCTGTACTCTATGCCCTGTCTACTTAATTTCACTCAAGAAGTAATGCTTAAAATTACCCGAGCATTTATGATTTTCAAAGATACTCGTACGTAGGTAGACAACGTTTATTATTCTTTGCATACACGCACGCCGGTTTCGGGTACTTTTTACTTTGCCCTTTGCTACTACTTTAAATTTAAAATATCAAACGAGACCGGTTCTCTTTAGCATCGGATTTTTTCTTGTAAAACATTTATTATATTATTTTCGAGTAGTTTTACCGGATATAGTGGACAGCGTATGAAATATAACATGCATGTAGTCTAGCTTTTATATATAAAGTTATATGAAATCCAGGAGCACACAAAGCTATTTTCAAAGATACATAGGTAGAACACATTTATTAGTATTTGCATACACGCACGACGGTTTCGGGTACTTTTTACCTTGCCCTTTGCTAATACATCCCCTATTTGGTCGAAGTATGTCCGCCTGGGCCGTCCCTTACCGGCTCTTTCAACCACATTCGCTCGATATATTAAGTAATGAAGTCTTCTTTTTCTTCTTCTTCTCCTTATATGACAACTTTAGGTACAATCAAAGTGTTAATAAATGAATATCAAACTGATTGCTTTGGATTTTGTCAATGACAAAAAAGGCAATCTCAATAAAGCAAACGCTAAAAATATGCTTTTTGTAAGGATATTTTATTGACATGTAGGTGATATAAAGAGGGTTTGTAACGCAATTTAGCATGTTAAGTTTTAAAACATGTTACGTATGACCTTACGCGTGACCCTCTATTGTTTTTGCTGTGACTCTGATGGCATGTACCTAATCTTTTTAACATTCCTAGCACGATTTTTTTTATTTTTTACACGTTGATCGTCCGATGTTCTTAAAAATGTACAAAAAATGCAATGTAAAATCGTCGTTCATATTGCAAAATATCACATGTCAAAAAAATACGAATTTTGTTTTTTATCGAAATAGTATGAAAGGAGAATGATCAATTTACTATAGGAGTTAGTCTATTTTTGCGTCTTCTTGCGCATTGATGAAACCAACGATAAACTATAAGAAATTAGCTCCGGATTATGCAGGAAAAATATTATGAAAATATTAGATGGGAGTTTCAAGAAATCTTAATTTTGAGCCCATGTTTTGAGGTTATGACAACTTTGGTGGTTTGGTGTTATTTTGGGTTGGCATTGGCACCTAGTCAGTTTGAATTACAAACATAGGTCATTATTAGGTAGGTAACAAACCAGTTAGTGCTAAGTAATAATTCTGTATAAAATACAAAATATCCGTAGGTTTCATGCAATAAGTAATAGGGTTTGTCTAATATTATCGCATATCTGTACGACAGTTTGCAATATTATATCTTTAAAAAAGAGTCATAGGCATGTCTAAGAAGGAAAAAAATTAAAATAAAACGAGGTCTTGTAAGTAATATAATTTTTTTTATTTAAATACCCTCTTGAAATATATTATCTCAGAAAGGAGCAGGGGCATTTATATCATTAAATCGTCCCCAGCTCAAGTACCACACCACTGTCATCACGTGAGTGCAACATCCTACTGTTCTTTTGCCTACAATGCAATTGCAGCAATAGCCCACCAAAGAGCTCAATGTGTTCGCTGTGTCAGTAATCTCGGTTTACCAAAATGTAAACAAAGTATGTGCGTCCACTGACATGCCTTGACTTTATGCGTGCTCTTACCAAAAAGTTATTTAAGCCAATAATGAGAGGTAATTTTAACAATAAACTACACTAATTAAACAGTATAAAATCCACTGGAATCAATTTGCAAAAATAAAAGCATAATAAAACCGCTCGTTTGAATTCCCGTCAAAAACTCCCCGTTTGCAGTTTGCAATTCAATTCAATTCAATTCAATTCAAATATTTTTATTCATTGTAAAAACAGAATGTTTACTTAATGAACGTCAAAGTTGTTAGTTTCACAATTAATGGATTATGTGGAGAAGAAGCTAACAAAGAAACTCCACATTTATTCTTTTCAAAACACGTTTTAACTTAATTAACAGAGTTTTCAACTTAAAATATTAGTCATGAATGTGTTGAACACTAGTCACAATCGTCCTTTAAATAATATTAATCTACTGTTTAATGCCAAACATCTTTGTCTTCTAAATAATCCTTGATGTTATAGTAAGCCTTTTTGCACAGAATGTGCTTAACACATTTTTTAAATCGCGTTGGAGGTAACTCTAATATATCTTGAGGAATTTTGTTGTAGAACCTTATACAGTGCCCCATAAAGGATGTGTTAACTTTTGCAAGTCTAAATAGTGGAAATGACAATTTATGTTTATTTCTAGTATTAACATTATGGTGGCCACCAACATTTTCGAAGTCTTTGATATTTTTTCTAACGTACATAATATTTTCATAAATGTATTGACATGCAACTATTAAGATGTTGGTTTCTTTGAAGAAATCTCTTAGCGAATCCCTACTACCTAACTTGTAAATAAATCGGATGGCTCTCTTCTGCAAGATGAAGATAGTCTCAATGTCTGCTGCCCGGCCCCATAGTAGTATACCGTAGGACATAATACTATGGAAGTAACTAAAATAAACAAGCCTAGCAGTTGCAACGTCAGTGAGTTCCCTAATTCTTTTCACTGCATATGCTGCAGAGCTAAGTCTGTGTGCTAATTTTACAATATGTGGACCCCATTGTAGTTTTGGATCGATGGTGATGCCCAGAAATACAGTATCATCTACAAATTCTAGTTTTTCATGTCCAATTACTATGTTGTTCTCAACTACTCGTACGTTAGGTAAGGAAAACTTTATACATTTCGTCTTTTTAGAATTTAGCAGCAGATTATTTGCTGTGAACCAATCTAGTACTTGCGAGAGAGCATTATTTGCATCGTCAAGATTATTTTCTTGTCTCCTTATTTTAAAAATAAGTGACGTGTCATCAGCAAATAACACTATCTCAGACATTTTTTGTACCATAAACGGTAAATCATTTATATAGACTAGGAAAAGGAGCGGCCCTAAGATAGATCCCTGCGGGACTCCTATTTTTACAAGTGAACCCGAGGATTTAATACGATTTACGTCTGCTTTTTGGACCCTTCCTTCTAAATACGATCTTAAAAGATCTAAACCTGCACCCTTTATTCCGTAGTGTTTTAACTTTAGCAGTAGCGTTTCGTGGTCTACACAATCAAATGCTTTTGATAAATCACAAAATATGCCTACTGCATCCTTGCGATCCTCCCACGCGCTGAAAATATGTTTAAGTAACATAACTCCGGCGTCTGTTGTATTCCGCCCTTTAGTAAAACCAAATTGCTGGCTATGAAAGAGTTGGTAATTATTGAAATGCGTAAGTAATTGATCTAAGATGATCTTCTCAAATATTTTACTCAATACTGGTAGTACTGAGACGGGCCTAAAATTGGTTGGATCGTGTTTATCACCGCTCTTAAATAAGGGTACTAGTCTACTATATTTCATGAGGTCCGGAAATACTCCCTCATCTACACATTTATTGAAAATTTTTGCTAACGGTAAAGCTAGGACATGGATCACTGAACTAACAATTTTTAATGACATACCCCACAAGTCCTCCGTTTTTTTAAGATTCAATAATTTAAATTTTTTAAGAACGTTATGGGGCTCAATGTAATTAAATGAGAAATCGTGTTCGCACGAGGAGACATGGTCTTTTAGTAATGTTGCTGCACGATCAGGTGACGAGTCTAACGGAGCTGTAGTCACGATTGGAACATTAGTGAAGAACTGTTCAAATGCTGCAGCGATATCTTCATTTGTCGTTATTATTTTGTCATCAATCTTAAGCGAAATATCTCGGTCTCCCAATTTTGTTTTACCCGTTTCTCTATTTATTATTGTCCAAATTGTTTTAATTTTATTCGGTGACTGTAAGATTTTATTCTTTATATGATCGCATTTAGCCTTATGGCAGACGGCCTTAAATAATTTGGAATATTTTTTGACGTGCTGTATGAATTTGGTGTCATATGTATAAGTCTTTTTGTCATACAGTTCATAAAGTGTGTCTCTACTTTTCCGGATACCCGAGGTTGCCCATTCACTAAATCCTAATCCCTTGCACTTTCGCATTTTAGGTACGATTTGCGATTTTTGCAATAATGTAATCTAATCTGTGTTTGTAATCTGTATTGACTAACTGAAATTTTTTAGTTATACAATCAATACAGATATTTTTTAATTATTACTTTTAAACCCCTGATTCTTTTAATTTATCAAATGGAACTATGAAATCATTTTTCAAAAGAAACATTTTGAGGTATAAATGCTTCAAGCGCAACATAGACTGTTTTTGATCATTCTCCTTTGTAAATTAGAAGAAAATTGAGTCGTAATAGCAAAAGCAGCTAATCGATCGTTATCACGATATCTTTCACGTGCGACAGAATCAATTTTTTATACAATTTCGATGAAACAACAGAAATCGTATTTTTTTGACTTGTGACATTTTGCAATATGAACGACGACATGTAGTCTTATTTAAGAAAAGATTATTCCTTGTTTAAATAGTCTGTCGTAAACGGAAAGACGTAACCTGAGATTGCCTCAGTTTATTTAAACTGCTTCTGAGGAGTGGTTAAAAGATAGGACAAAGATAAAGATAAAAACAGTATTTATTGTTCAGAGGAATCGTGTTTTTATAAATAAGAAAGGTAGAGTTAAAGAAGTAAAAAACTATCAATAAACACGATGCCTCTAAAATACTCATAAAATGCAGTTGTGTTAGCCCTAAATCTTGAGTAAAGGGTAAGACCACTGCAACTGCATTTACAAACAAATCTGTTGAACGTTCCGTGAATAAAACGTTAGGTAGATGTCACATTTTCTAAAATGACTAGCTGACCTGGCCAACGTTGTTTTGCCATATTGATTAGCCTACGACCTAGTCTCACACCTACCAAATATACACAAAAAAATTCATAACAATCGGTGAAGCCGTTTCGGAGGAGTTCGATTTAACACACAAGATTTTTATATAAAAGACGTTTGCCGGGTCAGCTATGATATATATTCTCGGCGCCGGATTAAGAGTAGCGTCACTCAATTTCCTTCCGTGTATGTCGTAGAAGGCGACTAAGGAAATAAATTACCAGGAGACTGGCAGCAGCGTCTTCCTGAGATTCCAACCGCATACTGCGATCGCCAACCCGCCTGCAAAGCGTGGCGATTATGGCAAACCCCTTCATGGTTAGGAAACTATGAGGGAGGCCTATGTCCTGCAGTGGGCGTCAAATGGCTGATGATGATGATATTCTCAGACCTACCAAAAATGGTGAAGCCGTTTCGGAGGAGTTCGATTTAATAACAAACTCTGTGACACGAGTTTTTTTTTTTTTATTAGATCGAAAGTAGTTTTCCAAATCTGGCTCACTTATTTTCACACCTGTTTCCACTTACCTACTCTACATTTGTACAATAAGTGCAAAGTACCTTTGCCATGTTATTTGAGTTACTTATCGCTAGCTAGGTTAACGAAAGTACATTGAAATGAGGGCAAACAAAGGTGGCCGTGATAAACTTGTAACTATCGTGTTCTAAAAGTATTTGTTACATTGCAGAATATTTTTTTAAACTCGTGACCTAGCGTATCAAATACCATCCAGTCTAGACCTACACATAGTGGCCTTTTAACGTAAACTTGAACTAGATAAAGCTGCCTTTAGGCTTCGATAAATAGATAGAGTGTTACAAACATGTTTTGTCTTATATCTAAGTAATGGTACATAATTGGCGGCTTAGAGTCAATCGCTGTGCCCAAGTTCTATTAGATATACACGGTTTTTGAAATTTCCGAAAATTAACCGATTAAATCGGTTGACATTAAAATCTAGTCGATATAAATACGAGTAAATACAATTTATTGAGACAAATGATACCTTTACAAGATCACTTTGAAATACTAATTAGTAACACGCACGTTTGCAGGTAAGTGAATAATGTAAGAGGGCGCACGAATCAATTCCCAATGGCTTTCTTGCTGCTCGCAAGATATCGACTCCATAAATCTCGATTAGGGCGGCGGATAGAGATGACCGCACTACCCTTGAGACTTCGCCTCTATAAGAAGGTATGGAAAGAGGCTGCTGATTCCATTTTCATCGTAATTCTGGGAATGTTATTGATTGTCTTATTTATATTAAAAAACTCCTATCCTTTTCCAAGTCTTAAGCTCTGTTAGAATACTGTTAGACATAACAATATCCTTACTAATATTATAAACGCGAAAGTTTGTATGTATGGATGGATGTTTGTTACTCTTTTACGCAAAAACGGCTCAACGGATCCGGATGAAATTTTGCACAAAGATAGATTGTAGTCTGGATTAGCACATAGCCTATTTTTATCCCGGAAAAATACATATCAAAATTACCACGCGAACGAAGTCGCGGGCAACAGCTAGTTTATAATAATAGTCTTGGGAAAAGAAAGACCATTGTAATGCATTAACAACCAAAATTGTTCAGAATTTGATTCTCTACAACTTTGTTTCTCTTCATTCATGCCGTAAAACGTGGAACATAGATAATGATAATATTTTGAATTTGTCGCGTTTTTCAGGTTTAATTTCCAAAATATCGATCCTAGAAGAAAACTTATAAGGACTAAACTTGTAGAGAATCAAATTTCCTACAATTTTTGTCGTCACGGTTTTACTTTAAAATCAAAAATGGCCATTTTTCGAATGTACACAGGAGCCTCATTCTGTCTACTTTTTGAACTTACACTCCCAGTGACCCCCCGAGGAATCTACGCAAAAAAATTGTTTACGCATTAGGTAGCTGTCGGTTCTATGAATTATAAGTTAGTTTTTTGCTTAAACTGGTTTAGATGACATGGTAGAGGTTACAGACAAAATTAACATATGTGCATAATAATAATTAGTGATTTTATAAAAATACAATCTTATAGTTTACGAGCCGACCTGGCAAGCGTTGTTTTGCCATGTTAATTAGCCTACGACCTATCAAATATACACTAAAAAAAAACCATAAAAGTCGGTGAAGCCGCTTCGGAGGAGTTCGATAACAAACACTGTGACACGAGATTTTTATAATATATTACATGTTCTTACCTAAGACACCTTCTTGCTAAAAACAAATTAGAAAAAACATTAGTTTTTCCTCTGCAAAACATTTTCGCTACTAGGAGAAGCAAAAGAAAAGACATTTTGACGTTGACGCACTGAAAACATATCGACTCTTAGACCAGGGACCTATTTCATCGAACTATAAGTCGTGGTTTACTGTGACAATTCGACGTGCACTGCAAAGCCGATTAATCCACAGATCAACAAGTAGGAAGACTCAGTTACGCAATAGTAATAATAACTTCCACACAACACAATCACTTACCTGGTCCCAAACTAGGATACCAGGCAAGGACATCACAAACATGAACATATACTCAGAATGAGGCCATTTGTACAAATATACGGCGGCCTCCAGTCGATATCGAACCTACGCCCTCTATCTTGGTAGTAAGCGCCTTAACGGCTAGTCAAACGAGGCAGGCGTGCATCGAATTGTTGTAATAAACTATGAATTGTAGTTTTATGAAACGCGGCCCAGCTATTGTTACAACATTCTACCTATGTAACGTAATATAACATAGCTTCACGCCTGTATCCCAGAGGGGTAGGCAGAGACCAGGGACTGCCACTTGGCACTATCCTGATATCTGACTTTCGCTTTATCAACATTCATTACTCAATATATCGAGCAAATATGGGTGGAAGGGCCGGTAAGGGACGGCCCAGGTGGGCATAGTTCGACCAAATAGGGGATGTATTAGCAAAGGGCAAGGTAAAAAGTACCTGAAACCGGCGTGCGTGTAATAAATGTTGTTTACCTATGTATCTTCGAAAATAGGTTCGTGTGTTCCTAGGTTTTATATAACTTTATATAAAACCTAGACTACATGCATGTTATAATTCATGTGATTTCCACTATATCCGGTAAAACTACTCGAAAATAATATAATAAATGTTTTAGAAGGAAAAAATCCGATGCTAAAAAGAACCGGTCTCGTTTGATATTTTAAATTCACTGTTTTTGCATGATAAAAAATATGTCCACATATGGACTGTCATCACTGGATAGCCAATTAGCAATAATGAAGATTATCTCGTTTTTAAGACCAAAATATTGTTGTTTTCTTGATGTAGAGGCGTAATATCGCAGTGCAACGATTTACCTATGTTACCCGACCGGTAAGAGACGCCGGCGCCGGGTCTAACGCGCATAATTGTTTCGTTATGTAAGCTGGCCAATGTCACCGCAGCAGTTGCAATACTTGCATGGTATCGGAACAGTGATGGATGACACTGCAGAATAGATTTAAATAGTAATAAAATGTCGGATTAATTAATCTTTTGGCCATGAGAAAAGCGTGGCGTAACTTGCATAAAATATTAATGTAAAATGCACAAGTAACGTTCAATAAAATCTGTTTAAGAAAATAATAGGGGTTAAAGTATGAAATTGCCGTTTTATTGCAATAGGTTCTTTGAATTGACATAGAATCTTCATGGTTTGAGGTTTTCGAATGAAACTTTTTTCAAATGGTTTCTATGATGTTTTTTTTTTAAAAAATGTGAAACATTTGAATATCGACTTTCAATTGTTTTTGTTATTCAATTTAGACAAGAAAGATGGATACTGCGAAAATTCGAGTGATTTTTTAATACGAGTTCCGACGCGGAACTAACGCGGCAGAAACAGCCCGCAATATCAATGCTGCGTTTGGAGAGGGGTCTACTAATGAACGCACCGTGCGATTTTGGTTTAAACGCTTTCGTGATGGATATTTCGACTTAAAGAACGAGCCACGAGGAAGACCGCCCTCACAGGTGAATAACGATGAATTAAGAGAGATAGTGGAAGCCGACCCTAGTTAAACTACCCAGGAAATAGCGTCATGGTTTAACGTTACCTTACCCACAATATTGACTCACTTGCGTCAAATCAATAAAATAATAAAATACGAAAAATGGGTGCCTCATAATCACTCGAATTTTCGCAGTATCCATCTTTCTTGTCTAAATTGAATAACAAAAACAATTGAAAGTCGATATTCAAATGTTTCACATATTTTAAAAAAAGAACATCATAGAAACCATTTGAAAAAAGTTTCATTCGAAAACCTCAAACCATGAAGATTCTATGTCAATTCAAAGAACCTATTGCAATAAAACGGCAATTTCATACTTTAACCCCTAATATATAATATAGCTGTGATTCTTGCATCTTACATTGAAAAGACACCCGTTGCGCAACGAAATTCAGTGCACGTATGCAAAAGTTGATGTGCTGTCACCTAAACGACGTTTTGAGCACTTTTGGCTTTGAAATTGTTCTTTAAATCTCGAGTGCCCATTCCAACGTATTGTTTGAAAGAAAAAATAACTTTATAGCGCACTCAAGAACATTCTCAGAGGTAGTAATTGAGTATTTCATTAATACGGACCTAAGATACCTACTACCTGCAAGAGTTTTTATCTATTCTATTGTGTATAACAGTAAAGTCGTTAAGTCTTTTAACGGGGAATGTAAATTAATATATAAGCAGCCTATATACGTCCCACTGTAGGGCACAGGCCTTCTCTCAGAGAGAGAGAGTATGGGCTTAATCGCCACGCGTGCCCACCGCGGATTGGCGATTTCAAGCGCTGAGGTATGTGAATAGCTCAGACACCCAGCTACTATAACTTCACAAATGTACATAACTTAGAAAGAAAAGTTATAGGTACATGCCCGCACTGGGAATCGAACCTGGGTCTCCCGCTTCCGAGTCCAATGTTCTACCCACTAGGTAAATTAATATTTCGATTAAATTTTTGTTCCGTTTGTTTCATCACATACAATATTGCCACTGTCTACATTGCCGCAAAAAAGTATGTATTCTAAAATCGATTGCACCGAATACGTGTAATTAAAAACGAATAAATAAACAAGCGTATATTATTAAGACTTATGAAATCAATCAAACTACGTTAACTAACTCATCAAGTTGAAAAATATTCACGCAAAGGAACCTAATTACGTCTCTATCACTCAACTGAAGGTTAGCATGGGGACCTATGTAATTGTTGTAATAGTAATAACTTGTAGGTCATTAGAGAATGACTGATGGTTATATTCTGATGAATCTTAGTCATCCTAACCAACGTTTGTTAGGGAGTTATTCAGTATGAGAATCTTACATCCTATAATAAGCAAAACTAATTCCCATAGTATTATCTAGGTCACCACTAGGTATTTGTGCAGAGCACGCACGTTAAATATTTGCAGGGAAATCGCGAAATGTAATGACAACAAATAATTATAGCGATCTTGCGTGACTGTTTTACTTATTTTGCAGATTTGCTTATTAAGACTTTTTGTTCGATAATGTATTGCGTTTCAAGAGGATTTTTCGCTCTCACGTTTGTTTCATGTCGGCGAATTGTAGGGCAGATAACATAGACTTATATTAACTACGCTGATTATGCTATGGTTTATCACATTCTAATGTACTGCAAGCTCTTCTTAAATACCTGCCATCGAAGCTAACTATCATGTCTAACATTCATTGAAAAAATCCCCGTATTTATATAAAAAAGAGGAATCCTAACAATAATAAAATAAACTTACCAATCCTTGTATCCTAGGAAACATTTTCGTTATGATCTTGAACGAAAACAAATCACAATACACTTCAATAGTTACAAACAAATAAAAAATCCGTTTATCAATCAACGCCTAAACCAACACCGATATTTCATCAAACAATCACACACTCACTTCACAGAAACACATTATAATTAGTCTTGCTTGAGAATCCAAAACCGGTCCCGCACAGGGCAACTTATTGGGGCCGATACTTCTCGTAAACTATACGTGCACGTTCGAACTATACGTCGATAAAGAGTCGTCGCAACAGACGTGCGCCCGCGTCGGCATTGCAGTCGCGTGTGGTAGAAGTGGCGTGAACTCAGACGCGTCTCATGTGGAAATGAGTCAAAGGGGCTATGATTCACACAAGGCTGCGGAAAAGGGGCGCCTGTCCTCTTTTAGAAAGCTTTGTGATGATAATAGCAAATATTTGGTTAACACTCGCTGTTTTTTTAGTAATCCGCGGGAACTGGCATTTTCTTCGATGACAAAGAACGCCCTAAAACAATTTACTTAAAATTACCTGGAAATAAGAAATACTAGGGGAGTCTGATAATCTTAAGTAAATTGTTTTAGGGTTATTATTGCTTTTGTTCCTGAATTTTTTAATGCAAGTAAATAAAAACAGAAACGAGAGAAAAAAGGTGTTGGTGCCTTCTGAATTTACCCTTGTTCGAGACTAGCACTTTAGATATTCGCAATAAGAGCTAAGAGGTTAATCCGATGGTTTTTATTAGTATAGGAGTAGCCCAGTACAGGAACAAAACAAAAGAATCAATTAAATTAAATTAATTTATCTGCTATCTCTCAAATCAAACGACACTAAAATGGCTGTGCCATAGTATCTATGGAACACATATCAGTTTTTTTTCTATTTTGAACTAGTTTTTACTAATACTATTTTAATACCTAATATTCCGTGTAGCGCCGGATTAAGAATAGCGTCACTCCATTTCCTTCCGTCGATGTCGTAGAAGGCGACTAAGGAAATACATTATCAGGAGACGGGCAGCAGCGTCTTCCTGAGATTCCAACCGCATACTGCGATCGCGATTATGGCAAAACACTTCATGGTCAGGAAAACCATGAGGGGGGCCTATGTCCTGAAGTGGGCGTCGAATGGCTGATGATGATGATGACCTAATATAATATGAAATAAAAAAGAGCCATAATAATGAAATAGCTTTTTATACTTCTTGGTTTGAAAGTAATTTATTTCTTTATAAATCTAGTGGAAATACTAAGAAATATCTATGGTTTAAAATCTAGTTGTCATCACCTTGTTCGAGCGTAGGAATTGGAACTCTAAGAACTCAAAGTACTCAAATAGGTGCTCAAAATTTGGTACATGTGCTGATGTGGTATGGACGTGCTTTTGACTACAATTGTACAATTGTAGTCAAGTAGTTGAGTATTTTGAGTTCTTAGAGTTCCAATTCTTTAATTCTTATATTATAGTCTTACTTATATTTGATGTAATAGTTGTGATCCGTTTTTTTCCACAATTAAATAAGTAAACTCTTCTTCAGCTGCTTCTTACTCATACTAAGACTAGGTTATACATCGGTTATGCAACATTTCTAGAACATTAACAACATGGCCAGATAACTTATAACTTAGTATAATAATTAACCGGACCGTGACAATAAAGCAATGCAAAAACTATGCAGTTTTTCCACATTCTGTCAAAACGAAATCTACGTCATTACGTAAGTACCTAGGTATGTACCTACTGTAGGAACACGAAATAACATAACCTTGCATTGGTCTTTGCCTACCCTTCTGGAAAATAGGCAGTCTTTTTTACACACGTATGAAGTTCCATATTTCTCTTACGCACCCAAAAAAGCTGGTTCTTTTCATGAATACAAAGTAACCAAAAATTTTTTTAACCCTTCACCAGACTGTGGTACAAGTGGTAGTCCCCACCATAAATCGAACCTTATCACTTTGAAATGGAGCCCAAAACCAATGAAAAATTTATACTGGCTATGCCCGTTAAAGGATACATAATAACTGACTTAAATTCACCAAAGCACAGATATTGCAGTCAGTGACCAAAATCGGGCATACACTTTTCCTAAATTCGTGCAGCTTAGTACGGACTCCAAAATATTAATAAAAAGTTTGGGGTAGGTACCTACCTCACTTATGCAAATTTCCTCTTCCGCCTTGCGAATGCAACAAAACCTAACTGCAAGTAGGAAGAATCGACAGTTTACATAACACACGTGGAGGTGCATTAAAATATTTAAGTTCCCAGTACTCATGTTCACTGTGCCGCACACAGTGTTATCGCTGCATTATCTCTATACTTGCTTATCTAATTCGTTCAACATAGATTACAAGCACGTAATGCTTGATTAGATGGGTACTAATGGGGTTAAACGATCAATTGGAAATGCATAGCGCGGGCGTGTCCGAGCTGCGAACTAGCGGCATCCGTATCTACACGAACCGCCTAGCGTACAGAGAGCGCACCAAGCCATGTTCTCGTCAGGGTCGCACTGCACAATATTAACACGAACCGTCTACTAAGAGCACAGAATTCCGCCGCAACATTTTCGCTGGAGCCGCCTGAGCGCACAAAGTGCACCAAGCCAAGTTATCGCGAGGACCGTACTGCGCAATATTTCCTTACACAAACCATTAGGGCGTACAGTTCTTGCCGCACCCGCACAGTTACACGCCACACATAATTTGCTAAATTCTCGTCGGGCCCGCACTGTGCAGTATTGAGATCTAGGCCTATAGAAAAGTTTTGTCAATTAAACTCACTAACCTCCGGTTTCTAGTAACTAACAAGCTGTTAATCTACTGTTAACAGCTGTCAGTGGTTTCTTTTGTATGCACTTTGGTCAATTGACAGCCGTTAACAGTAGATTAACCGCGTGTCAGTGTACCAGAAACTGGGGGTAAGTGTGGCCTGTAATTTCCAGGCGAGCAGTTGGCCTGTTTTTTACATATATGCTTTGGTGGGGATACATTGTAGGATATAATATGGCTATATTATATTGCTCTGTATTATGGCGCACTTACTTAGCATGATTGTAGCTAATTACCGAGAGTTTATGTGTGTGTGACAGACGTAAAATACATTTTCTCTGCGGAATTAATAATAATCCTACGTCAGTACGGGACGTTAAACAATTACATAATAATTTTGTTGAATGTGCTAAATTACAGTACGTAACATTTTGTATCTTACGGAAAATTTCATTGTCTTAAGGGGGCAAACTGCAAAACCATCCTTGGCAAGGAGAGAGGGGTACCTCTACATTTCACGATGGCTTACATTCCACCATAAATGCAATATGTATTTAGCCCCCCCCCCCCTTCCCCTCCTACACCTATGATGATGATGATGATGATGATTTCCTCTTATCCCTTATCAGGGAAATAGGGCTCGTAGAAGGGATCTCCATTTCTCGCGGTCTTGTGCGGCAACTTCTAACTCGTTCCAATTGAGTCCCGTTGAAGCAGCCTCTTTCTCAACGGAACGCCTCCAGGTAGTACGAGGGCGGCCCGGCCGTCTCTTGCCAGAAGTTTGCCACGTTAGACTCTGTTTGGCCACCTACACCTATATTTAATGAAAACCGCTGAATGCTTATGCTGAATGCGACCGAACCTTTAAAATGAAGTTCGGATGTTCCAGCCACCTTAGAGCGACCGTCATGCTTCCTGGTCGCTGTCGTCGGACACGACGAGGAGGCCATCATCATCATTGTATTCATAAAAAACCGGCCAAGGGCGTGTCGGGCCACGCGCAATTTAGGGTTCCGTAGAAAGAGAGGTTTTTTATCTGCTTTACAGAACTAACAACTTCATCGAAATCATTTTCAACGGATTTTGTACGACATTTTACTTTTATGAGTTGGTTGCCTATTACTCGTTAACTAGTAAAGGCTTCTTAGCCGAGATAATTTTAATTTTAAGTTCGATATTAACCGTTTGGCCAGGAGAGGAGGGGGACGCCTTACTTGGACAAAAATTTGCGCTTTAAAGCTTAATATTTCGCAAACAGAACCCTAAATCAAAAAATGGTCTTCTTACACCCACAATATTAAACCAAAGGACTGGTACATCATTCAATAAAAAATAGAATCATGTTCACATCACACGATTTCCTTTGTTGTAAGCTGAAACACCGGAAAAACCTTGCTCTGGAATATAAGAACCATCTGTCGAATGCAATGTTCACCTCAGCTGTAAAACATAATGCAACAATGTAAGGGTCTCCAATAAAAAAGTTGTAGTAGGTACCTTTTTATCACGCACACGCCACTCTTAGTTACCTACTTATTATTAAGTGGATGCACTATCAATAAAACGTGTGATATACATAAATATATATAAATAAATATAAATAAAACACTTTTGTATGTATATTATATGTATATACTAATACCATATATTAATGCGATCGACACCAATGCTTTAAAAAGCGTGTGTTGTATTGCTCGGCAATCACGAGCAGGAGGCTGCAAACAAACATAAATAGTGCAAACTGTATATTATTTTCCAAGAAAATAATGAGTTATAGCGGAAAAAACGTATTATAAAAGAAGTATCTTCTGAATTATAAGAATTCTGTTAAACGTTTTATGAATTTTCGTAAAACCTGATATTTCGAAGGATAAAAATTTACAATTCTTTTTGTTGCACTAACCCGTGCTGAGGACAATTTAAAAACCTATTTAGAGGCTAAAAATTCCACCCATGCAGGGACTTGAACCCGCGGTGGGACGGCACGGTGAGCCAGAGATCGCGGGTTCAAGTCCCGGCATGGGTGGAATTTTTAGCCTCTAAATAGGTTGATAAAAATTTAGACAAATCTTTTAAAACAAAAGTGGTGATAAAACACAAACTCAAATTGGGATTTTTTGGGATAGCCTAGGGCCCTGATTATGAAAAATGCGACATTACCGGAAGTCACTTGTCAGTGGTAAATCCGTATCGCAAGATATGATATGTCGTCATTGGGCTAACAAAGAGCCATGCATTTCAAGCGTTCATTACTCAGTGGCAGGAAATTTCGAAACTATTCAAAAACAGAACCGTATTTGTTGCCAGATTCGAGTAAATTGTCGGGCTCAAGCGCGACGTTGACGACGACGCTGCCGAACATATCGCTGCTTCATAATAAGGGCCTGACGATAATGAATAACTCCATTTAGTGCCAACGTGTAATTGAATGGAGAGATAGGTATGTGGTGACGCGACTCCAGTCACGTAGTAGGTACCTGAGAGCTGCAAATGCAAGGTATTGAGAAATATTATTGTCTTCAGCATTCTTAGCGTGAAGTTACTACGTGAGATCGGTACAGTCCACAGCGTTCCATTTTATTTTAAGAGTCACCCATGGCATAACTCAGTCGAGTATTTGTATTGTATTTAAAGATTTTATTAAAAAGAAAATAACAAATAGGTTGACAGATTTGCCAAACTGCGCAGCAGTTTATCGGCAGTTGTTGACTTGTATAAGCGGCATTGTTGTAAACAATCTTTTCTCTGAAACATGTTGATGGCGAATTAAATAAGTTTTATATATTACAAACACTCTTCCCTATGTGCCGTCTCCTATTGGACGTTGGCAACAAAGGCCATAAATACAATATAAAACAACATTAAGTAGCTAAGTATACCTTAAGTACCTAGGCATATAAAATGAAGAGGGGAGGGGGAGGATTGGCTCGATCAGCCGTGTTAAGTAATCACAGCTGATCAAGCCAAACCCCCGCCGCCCTTCTCTTAAATTTATTTTTTTTTTTTTTTTGTAATTCTATTTTTCTCACAAAAAAGTTCTTTAGGCAATGTGTTGTTTATCTTAGGAACAATATGCTGTGCAAGTCTCTCCCCGTAGTAATTGTTAGGTTTCGTGACAGTGGTAGCGAAGTTCCCATATTTTCTCCTAGCACTTCGTATAACAGGTTTAGTTAGTACAATTTTATCGTTGCGAAAACAGTGTACTGCTAATTCTAAGTCTAGTTTTTTATTCACTGGTAAAATCTTACACAATTTAAAGAGCTTTTCGTTGTCCCCCTTACTGCTCTGGAGGCATTTTTTGCCGGCCAGCATTTTCAAAAATCGGACTTGTAGATTTTTTATGTTTTGTAGGTATGTTTTAAAAGTTCTCCCGTATGCTATAATTCCATAGCTTATAAGCGAGTCAACTAGTGCATTATACATAGTGTACATGAGCTTTTTGCTCAGAAACTGTCTAAGCTGGAAGAACTTTGCTAACAATATCCTGAGTTTAGTACATAAAATTTCAATGTGTGTTTTCCAAGACATTTTTCTATCAATAGTCAAACCCAAATATTTAAAGTTTTGCACAAATTCGATGTCTTCACAGTTACATCCAACCTTTGCCCTATGTAAACAGTCGTATGAATGAATGAGTGCAGGTGGGAAAAAAGTAATGTTTTGTCGACTGTACCTGCAAAATTAAATTCACTGGCGCAAAATATCATATTGTTCCCCTGAAGCCATCTCGATCATTTGCGAAGCCACATATTACATAAAAACCTTCAACACATTTTAAACATGTTGCATAGTCCGTACAGTAATAAAACAAAGTTGCATCCGTACAGTAATAAAGTTTTTGTAAATCAAGCTTAGCCCACAGAACACATTAGCCCCAATTTAACTGGATAAAAATTACCTACTTTATATGAAAGCAAAGAGGCAGGGTTGTGTTTTACGGGTCTTGTTTCCGCGGCAGGCGTTTATAAGACGACGGAGTTGAAGGCGGCAGTTGTTTTTGTTAATTAACTCACCTACCTACTTAATAAATAATTGATTGTTATTGAACTCACTTCAGTTAACGATTTTTGAAATGCCTACTTCGTTACGACAGTACCTAACCAAAGTAAGTACTCTAAAGCTCGTACCTACCTAAGAACGGTGTGGGTTAGCGTCTGAGTATCAATTAATTCTACTAAAGAATTTTATAGAGTGGCTTGTCGAAGCAGCCTGTAACTCAACAATGAAATATATTAGTTACGTTAATTCTCGAGGACCCGTGACCACGGCAACTGCAATGTTGCCGTAATTAAGTTATTACATTGTACGTAATAGTTATAAGCTAATCTAATAAATAATTGCGATTAGACCCATTTAATGGAATGCACTCATGAATTTTGATGAAACGAAAGTGACCTGGCAGGATCGTGGCAACACGCCGTCCCTGATCTCTGCCTACGCCTCTGGGGTATAGGCGTGACTTTGTGTTAGTGTTATGTTTAACTATGAAACTATGTACGAGTATTGCAAGTCATTAAAAATCTTCTCTTTTGCTCCCAGGTGAAGCGGTCCATAATGCTCAAAATGGCGGACGCCTGCGCCGATAGCTCCAAGCAAACCCGCTTCCACGAGATGCACGTGCAGCGTCACAATAACGTCAGCATACTGTACGCGGACATCGTCAACTTCACGCCTCTGTCAGAGCGCCTCAGCGCGCCAGACTTGGTCAAGACGCTGAACGAACTGTTTGGTCGATTTGATCAGATTGCGCAGGTGAGAAATAAAGTAGAGACGTACTAATATCTGTCCTATGAGGGAGCAGATATTGGAGCTAGGCAGTCACGCTTGAATAAAATGAACGTTAAGCGTCACAATAACGTCAGCATAGTATGCGGACATCGTTAACTTCACGCCCCTGTCGGAGCGCCTCAGCGCGCCAGACTTTGTTAAGACGCTGGAAGAACTGTTCGACCGATTTGATCAGATTGCGCAGGTGAGAAATGAAGGAGAGACATACTCTTATCTGTCCTATGAGGGAGCAGGTATTGGAGCTAGGCAGTCACGCTTCCATAAAATGAACGTTCAGCGTCACAATAACGTCAGCATACTATACGCGGACATCGCTGTCAGAGCGCCTCAGTGCGCCAGACTTGGTCAAGACGCTGAACAACTGTTTAGGCAATTTGATCAGATTGCAGAAGCGAAAAATGAAGTACTAATATCTCTCGTACGAGGGTACGGTACCAGTAATCAAATTCAAACTAAAAGTTTAAAAAGCTGTATTGGGAGAAGCCCGCTCTTTCTACAGATTTACATACAGACGTCCGTGCGTCCGTGCGTCCGTCTTTCTGTCACTTTATCTCAGGAACGCGTGGAGGTATCGAATTAAAATTAAAACCATATACTCAGGTTTATAGTTTCTTAAAGATGTGTAAAAATCAAACTTCTAAGTTAATGTAAAAAAAAACGATACGTCCGTTTATGACGCAAAAAAACGTATATCTCGACACTCAAGGGAATCAAAATTAATCGGATATTTTCCGTTGACCTACAACTATGTTTGGCAAGCAAGTTTGTCTTGAACTACAAATACAGGGAAATATCTGAAAACTGTACATTTTTAAATCATAAAAAAATGGTCTTTGAAGTTCGGCAAAAGCTCGGAAAAAACTGCGAGACTCGATTCCTGAACTATTTATAATATGTAAGTACCTACCAAAAAATTGTGCCAATGTAGTTGGGTGCTATTTTACGTTTTATTTCTTTTTCAACATTATTTTTAACATGGTTCTTTGCACCCAGTCGACTTATATAAAATTTGTTTTAAAAATACCTCCCCAGATAGTTATACAATACTAGCTGACCTGGCAAACGTTGTTTTGCCATATTAATTGTTTTCTGGTGTGTACAATGAAGTGTTCTAATCTAATCTAAGACTTATTCTCAGACCGAACAAATATACACAAAATAATTTATGAAAATCAGTGAAGCCGTTTCACAGGAGTTCGTTAACAAACACTGTGACACGAGATTTTTTATATATGTATTAGATAACAAAACAGAAGGCCTCAAGCGGCGCAAATACTCTATCCTTGGGGACAGCTACTTATTTGCGCCGTTTGGGGTCGAGACGATGGCTCCGCGGGGCCCTGAGGCGCGTAAACTTTACAAAAAAACATCTATGGGCCTCATCGACTCGTCAGCCGACCCCAGAGCTGGTAGCTACCTCGGTCAGCGCATCAGCCTGGCCATCCAGAGGGGTAATGCTGCCGGTATCTTAGGAACTCTCCCCAACGGCAGCGGTCTAGAGACAATCTTTTATACATAGATAATATCTATTGTAAATATGAATTTTGTTATTTTGTATTAAGATGTATTATTTAATCGTTAAGTTGCGTAGATATTTCAAAACCGACATCAATATTTTTACTCTTTTTACTTTTTACTCGCCACAGCAGCTTCTACTTAGGGGTACCAGGACAGGTATGTCGATAATTATTCCAAGTTAGTTTAGTCTACACGGTCCAATTCGAAATCTCCAATCGAACTTTGGCGATAGAACTATAACTTGCACGCGTTGCTGTAATATAAGTTTAAGATTTCAGCTGAACGTTGCCCCGGTGTTAATGTCTACAGTAAGCAACCCCAATGTATACCCATTTTGTTTGATATTCAACCTTATGCCTCAAGCGATGAGATAGTCTGAGGAACTCGGCTAAAGCTGACTGTGCGGACCCCGTTTTACTGCAGAACTTTGGGTGAGTTTGTCCGTGCGAGGCGGTAATATGAAATGTTCAGGGAGAGAATTAAAGAGAGATAATAACATGCAATCGTTATTTCAAATTCCTTTACTTAAATCGTAAATATTGGGGCAACTAACATTAACACAGTCAACGTTAATTTTTCCTTAATTTTAGACATTTCGCCAGTATTTAAAACTATGTGGAAATTTTTGACACCTAGAATAATGCTTTTCATTAGACACTATTCATAGGTACTTACGCTAACATAAACCATACGTAGTATGCGGGCTTAGAAAAGATGCATTTGTTTTACTTCGCATTCCGAGTTTTAAGGTAAGTAATGCTTAGGGCATTAAGTCCGCCGTATTGTACATCAGGCTAAGTGCAATAAAAGTATTAAATAAAACCGTAATAATACCGTATGTATCATCATCATCATCATCAGCCATTTGACGCCCACTGCAGGACATAGGCCTCCTTCGTGGTTTTCATAACCACGAGGGGTTCTGCCATAATCGCCACGCCTGGCAGGCGGGTTGGCGACCGCATTATGCGGTTGGAATCTCAGGGAGACGCTGCTGCCCGTCTCCTGTAGGCTTAGCACGCTGAACATTTTGCCTGATCTCAACTGTCACATTAAACACTAAACAGTATTAATATGACGTCACACAGGGATATCTCGCCAGTGCGAATATGAAGACCGCGGGAGCTGTCTCAACGCGCCTCCTTCTGTCAGTTTAATACAGTTTGTCTATAGTTTGCCGCAACCGCGAACATGAAGGTGTTTTTTTCTCGCAAAATGACAGCTTAACTAAGAGAAATTTCTCTGTTGGTGTCGAGGTAAAGACAAGGCTTTTAGGTTATAATTTATCTTTGCTGTCATACTCTTATATATTTGCGTTTCTTAGTTTTCGTGTTGATTTATGTCATGTGAGGATGACGAGCATACCCAATGAGGATATGAGGATGGCTTTATTTATTTATTTATTTATTAGACACTACTAGGTCTTCACTTCACTTACCGGCCACGAGAGGTCAAGTAAGTATAGCAAATGAATTGTGTGAAACTAGATGAGGGCGTTATTGTGCAAGTTCGAAATGACATATAATTACATAAAGCAGTTTTGCATTGCGTTTAAAGACAGCCCAATGAACAAATACACATGTAACTGTCGCAAAACTGTTACCTTAGGTTAATTTTTTGTTTTAAGTTAATAATTTGTATTGTTAGGTCGGTTGTTGGAAAAAAGAACATAAACGTTTCGATATTCCATTCATATATTTACCTTCATAGTCAATTCAGACTTCAGACAAAACACTTAGGTTATCGACTGTTCTTAGGGAAAAAAAATTGTGAACGAAACGCAGGAGAGCTAAATGAACAAATGAATAGTGTTGACATACAGTCGAAGTGTACCGATTGAGTGTGACCAACCCAAAAAAATATTAAAATTGAAGCCTTTAATATTAAAATTGAAGACTTTAATTTATTTTTTATTTTAAGTGACATCTCCATTTTGCCGCCTGCGAGAAAGACTGCGAGAAAAACAGTGTTTAAATTTCTCTTCCACTCACATCATGTTCGCTGTTGCGACAAAACTAATAAAGCGGCAAAGTTTATGCCGCGGCGCCTGTCATTTTCTCGCATACTAGTGTGCTAAGCCTACTGGTAATTGATTTCCTTAGTCGCCTTCTACAACATCTACGGAAGGAGATGGAGTCACGCTATTCTTAATCCGATACCTTATGTATTTATGAGTTAGATTACTCGTACAATGTGGGTGGAGTATAAACAATTTCGTATTCGTTTAAACGGCTGCTGCGGTCGTCGTGGTAGTTTAAAGGTACAAGTTGGTAGCGGACGACATGAAGCTGCAGCTAATGACGTATCGCGGCCACACTACTGGTTTCTATGTATTTCTATGCAATAGCAGTCTGCCGCTCGACGACGCCGCGTCGCTAGCTTCATGTCGCTGACTACAGAGGGAATTTCATAGAAATACATAGAAACCAGTAGTATCGCTGCGACACGTCATTTGCTGCAGCTTCATGTCGTCCGCTATCAACTTGTGCCTTAATGCGTAGTGATGGGGCAACCGGTATTTGTTGTAACTATCGATAAACTTTACGTCTGGTTTTTCCTATGCTAGATATTTACTGTGTTGTTGTTGTGCGGATTTCTGTGAATTTAATTCCTTAACTGTGTTATTTCTAAAAGTTGAGTCCATTAAGACACTCGTGACGGAGTTAAAACCGGTTCATAATGGGAATTGCTGACATACACCCTTCATAAACCAGCTTTAACACTTCTTAATAGTGTTTTAGTGTAATCGACTTTTTATAAACAAGAACGTAAAGCAAATGTATTAAATCTAGAAAATTATGTTGATTCAATTTTTCTCGATTTCTGTTAAATACTTACGTTGTCGTTGTTTCACCAGTCATCAAAGGGCCGGTGGATGCGAATGGCGAGAGACCGCGAAAGATGGCGTCATGGGGAAAAGGCCTATGCCCAGCGGTGGGCAGAGGTGGGCTTATTATGATGACTTACGTAACAATTCTATGTACTATATATCAATCAATCAATCAATATATTTATTTGTCAATATCTTATTTAAACTTGTTTACAATCAATATATATATTTTCATTCCAATTTTTGTTTTTTTTTTGTGTTCGTAATTTTAATGCTTTTTATCGCTGTACCTTTTGTTATTGTCGTACTGTTAAATAAGTGTTTCTCTTTCTATCAACGTAAAGCGATGTACACACCTACCTGAAATAACGACCAATGCGTATTTTACTAGAAAATCTTACATCAAAGTATTACACAGCCCACATCACGTCAACATTTACACGTAAGCACTATATTCGAGTCAGTTACGTTACAGATGAGTTTGTAATTTTTTTTCCTTAATTGCAAACAGGGTTGGCATTTTTTTACGCGTTTTCTCGCCAGACCGGAGTCTTCCGACAAAATTACAAGTAAATGAACCCGAACTTCAACTAATGCAGTGACTAAAACACGTGAAGTGCTAACTCACTATTCTTCCAAAATCCTAGAGTTGTCTCTTGAAATTACAAAACTTCTTTGCTTTGGCAGTCAGGTATTAAAACGGAATCTTGAGCAACAACTTTATTCTTGAAAACTGCATTTAAGTATCTGACTCAATCCAGTTTCACTAACATTGAACTTTCCGTCTACGTTTACAAAACTCTCAATTCCATCGCCCCGTCCACTACGCGATAGGAAATTTAAATCCAATAGTTATTTGGACTGCACTTGAAAAGCGAAATGCAACTCGATACAAACTGTCTTCAGTTGACTTTGCATAGATTGAGTTCGCTGGACGACTCTTTCAAAGGAGTGCTTTCAGCTGTATTTTACCAAAACACAAATATGAGCCCGAAATTAACTAAATAATGTGTTTAGTTCAGCGCAAAGTTTTAGTTTGAAAATTAATTTCGACTTCGATAAGTCCTCTGAATAGTATTTTCTATTTCTATTTCTATTTCTATATATATACAGAAACGAAGATCCGTGAAGATGTAATGAACTTGTCAGAAATGCGGTTCAAAAAATGTGTACCTAAAACACACTTTGTGCCCAAAGCCTTTATAACCCTAAAGACTATTTAGATGACAAAGATGTCTGGAACTTAAGCCAGTTCAATGCATGAGTTCTAGGTTTTAGAATAATATGTAAACTTTTTTAATCAAGAACCATACTTGAAAAGACTAAATTTGGAGATTTTTTGTCCATTGTTTCTTCAAAATGATTTAGAATTTATGTAAGTATATTTACAGGTCCAGTTTGTACATTAAATAAATAATCTAATAAAATAAATAATTAAAGTACTTGGCGCATACCTCGGCCAGAGAATAAGTCTGGCCATCCAAAGAGGCGGAATGTTGCTAGCATCCTGGGCTCCCTGCCGCGGGACACGAGGCAAGTTTTTTAGGATTTAATTATGTAATTTTATAAACCGTTAAATATACTGTATAACAGAAATTGATTAATAATAGCTGTGGCGAGCACATGTCAACCGACCTGGGGCAAGTTTTTTACCTGTAAATATGTAAATTACTTAATTATAAATTATGTTTATTAGAATTAGTATTAGTTTTAATTATTAGTTGTATAGCTATGTAGGGAAGAGCGGGTGATCGTGCTCTTCCACTATAAAGGGAAATTTCCCGCCAGGCAGATCGTATGCCTGGGGACGGCCGGTCCAACTAATGTTCGTCGGACGTTATATTTATGGTATGTCATGTTAAAGATTTTGCTTGCGCGATGTTTGGGCGGGCGTGCATGCGTGCGTGTGTGCGTGCATGCGTGCGTGCGTGCGTGCAGGCTGGGTTCACCATCAGTACCAGTAGTCGGTGCGTTGACTGTAGTGGAACTGATGAGGTGAGAGGGAAGAGGATGCTGGCCTTGCTGTGAGACTGATTGTATGTGGGGTGCTGCGAGAGCGAAGGAAGGTTGACAATGGTTTGTCGAGGGTCACCACTGTAGGGAAGAGCGGGTGATCGTGCTCTTCCAGTATAAAGGGAAATTTCCCGCCAGGCAGATCGTATGCCTGGGGACGGCCGGTCCAGTGCGTGCGTGCGTGCGTGCGTGCGTGCGGGCGGGCGTGGGAGGGGTCGTGCGCGTGCAGAGTTGACATGTGCTCGCCACAGCTATTATTAATCAATTTCTATTATAAATGTATATTTAACGGTTTATAAAATTATATAAGTAAATCCTAAATAGCAGTACTGAATTTAAGTACCTGACTTAAGATTAGTAAAAACCTCTCAACACTTCTAGCACCCTTTTTACCGATTAGTCTTTCTTATTTTTGTTCTTCCTATTTTATTATTGTTTGTTTTCGGGTGGTACCTATTTTTACTGCTACTTACATTTTTGCGTTTTCTATTAAATATTTAGATTGTTATGTTTTTATGATTGTTATGTTATGATTGTTATGTGTTTAGAGTATTGTGTCGTCAAATATATGAATTTATTTTCTTTCTTTCTTTCTTTCTTTCTTTCTTTCTTTCTTTCTTTCTTTCTTTCTTTCTTTCTTTCTTTCTTTCTTTCTTTCTTTCTTTCTTTCTTTCTTTCTTTCTTTCTTTCTTTCTTTCTTTCTTTCTTTCTTTCTTTCTTTCTTTCTTTCTTTCTTTCTTTCTTTCTTTCTTTCTTTCTTTCTTTCTTTCTTTCTTTCTTTCTTTCTTTCTTTCTTTCTTTCTTTCTTTCTTTCTTTCTTTCTTTCTTTCTTTCTTTCTTTCTTTCTTTCTTTCTTTCTTTCTTTCTTTCTTTCTTTCTATCTTTCTTTCTCTCTCTCTCTTTCTTTCTTTCTTTCTTTCTTTCTCTCTCTCTATCTCTCTCTTTCTCTCTCTTTATTTATTTCTTTCCTCCTTTTTTTCTTACTTTCTAAAAAAATTCAAATGTGTGTAGTAAGTACTCTAACTACCACAGACACGTTTTGATTGAAAGTAACATCCTTGTATCTGTACACAAAATCATAATTTGTGAAGCTACAACAGCATCCCAACTTAGGCCATCTAACTTCAGGCAGCGGATTAAAATTAAAACTAGCTGAGCCCTATACACGTGGGAAATAACGAGCTTCTCTTGAAATCGATAGGTACCGTCAGCAATCCACACAACCCTTTGTTGACTAACACTAAGTTTTTTCTTTTATTAAAACTTTAATAACAAAGTTTTATTTATAAAACAAGTTTCCTTCAAAAATTTTTTAACATTTGAGGAGTATTTTAGGGAAATCATGTTTTATAAATAATACTTTACGGCCGACTTATGCCACTTCTTAAATGTCACTTAAGCCGCCATATAAATCGACTTTTGTATGAATAATTTTCGTTAATTGCTGTTTAAGCCACATTTACGAAAGTGGTCCAAGTGGGCCTAAGATTACTAATATGGGGACCCTTTTTTCGTAACTCACGTGAAAAGCAAGACCAGCCAAGTGCGAGGAGGACTCTCGCCCCAAAGGTTTCATCCAACACTTTTTACTTTTGACTGTATTATGTTTTTTTTTTTCAAATAGGACATAGTATCACATATTATGTAAAAAAACAATTGGATTTTTGTTGCGGTTCAAGAGATACAGTCCGTTAAACATAAGGGCCCTCGCCCACGGCGACTTTTTGTAGCGATGCAGTAGCGATGCTGTCGCGCGTTCGCATCGATACAGTCGCGATGCGGGCGCTAGTTGTAAACACGATTCAGTCGCGATGCAAACGCGATACCGTCGCGCTTCTGTCGTGATGCAAATGCGATTCAGTAACGGAACCAAAATGCCTGCGATCGCTACAGTTGCAAGATGGACTCCGTTGGACCGATGGACAACAGCACTCTCGATCTCTCGATCACCCTTCCTCCGTTCTCGTCCCGATGTCTTCCGATACGCTCGCGCGCTTGCATCGATACAGTCGCGATGCTGTAGCGCGTTAGTAGCGCGTTGGCATCGCTTCTGCAGCGCGTTGCAAATGCGACTAAAGCGCGTTCGTAGCGATCCTGTTGCGCGTTTACGAAACTACAAAAAGTCGCCGTGGGCGAGGGGCCTAAGACAGACATACTGGCTGTAGGATATTCTGCCTACTACAGCAACACTGTTACCTCACCTCTCCCCCTCTCCCTCTTTGGTTCCGGCATGTTCTATTGTGTAAGGTGGTGTAAGACAGATCGTCAAAGATAAAAATAAATAAGAGTACTTTTATCGCTTATTTCGGAGTATCAATTAATTACTCCTCAATAAAAAATCCCCAATAATTGTGGGTTGGGACACTGACCAAGTTACCGACCGACCGTCTGAGGCAGATTGCTGGCAGCAGCTGGATGATTATGGCCGAGTACAGAAGAAAGTGGCCTGCCTTGCGTGTGGCCTATGTCCAGCAGTGGACAGGTACGGGCTGATTAACTTAATGCTATTTAGCATTAAATGCGCGCATTAAATTTCCGTGTGGCGCCGGATTAAGAAGCGTCACTCCATTTCCTTCCGTGGATTTCGTAGAAGGCGCCTAAGGAAAACAATTACGAGGAGACGGGCAGCAGCGTCTTCCTGAGATTCCAACTGCATACTGCGATCGCCAACCCGCCTGCCAAGCGTGGCGATTATGGCAAAACCCCTCATGGTCATGAAAACTACGAAGGAGGCCTATGTCCTGCAGTGGGCGTCAAATGGCTGATGATGATTTTGATTAAATACGCTTTGTAACAAACATTTCGGCTGTCCCAAAAATAAACACAGTAAGGGGTATTTTTTAAAGCTAAGAAATACCCTTATTGGTTGCTAGTTGGTTCCAGTAACCAATAGTGGAAATATCTCGGTTTTGAAAAATGGCCCTTACAGTGTTTATTTTTAGGACACCCGACATGTTTGGTACTAAGCGTACCAGACACGTCGGCTGTCCTAAAGTGTTTTGTACAATAACGAATTTGAAATACAGTAATTATTAATCAAATCAAATCAAATCAAAAATTTTTTATTCAAAGTAGCACAGAAACTGCGACTTAATGAACGTTACAAGTTAAACTAGGTGTCCATTTCAAATCTAGATCATTTTGGAGAAAAAATGGACAAAAAAACTCCAAACTTAGTCTTTTCAAGTCCTTAATTTACAGGATTTATATAAATGTTCTAAAACTCATGCATTGAACTGGCTTTAATTCCAGACATCATTGTCATCTAAATAATCTTTAATGTTATAGTAGCTTTTTTGGCACAAAGTGTGCTTCACACATTTTTTGAACCGCGTTTCTGGCAAGCTTATTATATCCTCGGGGATCTTATTGTAGAAATGTATACAATGCCCCATAAAGGATGTATTAACCTTTGCCAGCCTAAATTTTGGGAACGAAAGTTTATGTCTATTTCTAGTATTTACATTGTGTTGGCTACCTACAGTTTTAAAGTCACTGATATTTTTCCTAACGTACATAATATTTTCATAGATATACTGACTAGCAACTGTAAGGATGTTAGTTTCTTTAAAGAAATCTCTTAACGAATCTCTATTGCCTAGCTTATATATGAATCTGATCGCTCTCTTCTGCAGGACGAAGATAGTCTCAATGTCTGCTGCCCGACCCCACAGTAGTATACCATAGGACATAATACTATGGAAGTAACTAAAATAAACAAGCCTAGCAGTTGCGACATCAGTTAGTTCCCGGATTCTTTTAACTGCGTATGCTGCAGAACTGAGCCTATTTGCCAATTTTCCTATATGAGGACCCCATTGAAGCTTTGCATCAATTGTGATACCCAGAAATACAGTTTCTTCTACAAGGTCTAGTTTATCATTCCCCAATATAACATTGCTGTCAACCATTTTGACATTTGGTAGTGTGAATTTTATACATTTTGTCTTTTTTGAATTTAATAATAAGTTATTAGAAGTAAACCAATATAGTACCTTAGAGAGAGCATTATTTGTATCCGCAAGGTCATTTTCTTAATCTTAAAAATAAGTGACGTGTCATCTGCAAACAATACTATCTCTGACATGTTTTGAACCATGAACGGCAAATCATTTACATATACGAGGAAAAGGAACGGCCCCAAAATAGATCCCTGTGGCACTCCCATCTTAACCTCCGACCCTGATGATTTAGTCCTAATTATGTCAGCTTTTTGAACCCTCCCTTCTAAATATGATCTCATAAGTTTTAAGCTCCTCCCATTCACTCCGTAGTGTTTTAATTTTAAGAGAAGTGTTTTATGGTCTACGCAGTCAAATGCCTTCGACAAGTCACAGAAAACACCTATAGCATCCTTCCGATCCTCCCATGCACTAAATATATGTTTAACTAATGTGACACCAGCATCCGTCGTAGACCGCCCTTGCGTGAAACCGAATTAATTGATTGATTGTCTGAGTGTCTGAGCTGTTCACATACCCCAGCGCTCGAAATCACCCATCCGCAGTGGGCACGCGTGGTGATTAAGACCATACTCTCTCTCTGAGAGAAGGCATGTGCCCTACAGTGGGACGTATATGCTGCTTATGATGAATTGATTTATTACATTTTGCTTGCTGTCCTTACCTTACTATTAGACAGTGGGAGTTGATTGGGAAGCATCGGTGTGGAAACCCTCAGCCAGTAGGCTGCCGGTTATGAATATGAATAAATGCATTTACAATGATGCCGATAGATGTGGGATCTATCGAAATCACTTAGCAATCAAGTCGCAGTTCAAAGGGAATTTTATAAATTAACTCTAACATTGATATAACTGCTTGCTAACAAACTCTTGTCAATGGTTTTTAGGGTTCCGTTCCGTACCTCAAAAGGAAAAGCGGAACCCTTATAGGATCACTTTGTTCTCCGTCCATCCGTCCACCCGTCCATCCGTCCGTCCGTCTATCTGTCAAGACCTTTTATCTGGGGAACGCGAAATTACGTATATTTCGACACTCAACGAAATCAAAATTCATAGGGTGCTTTGCGTTGACCTAGAACTATGAAATTTGGCAAGTAATATTGTCTTAAGCTAAAAGTACAGGAAAAATTTAAAAAACTATTCATTTGTAATTAAATCATAAAAGAAATAGTCTGATGTTGCGGAAAAGCTCGGAAATAGTTGCGAAACGCGAATGTATTTATAATATCTAAGTACCTACAAATTTGTACGGAACCCTCGGTGGGCGAGTCCTACTCGAACTTGCCCGGTTTTTTCAATCTTAGCACGGTCGCCATGTAAGGAGACTATCGGTTAGTTGGTATTTAATGAGACGCGTGCGTACAGTTTGATGTCGTATATTGGACTATGATATGTGAAGAGACAGAACGATAGTGTTCTGTCTCTTCACATATCTATAAAACCGACCAATTGCAAATTGGACTCGCGTACGAAGGGTTCCGTACCATTATCTATACAACATTACACACAAAGATCGAGAAAAAACGGCAAAAATCCCGTTTGTTGTATGGGAGCCCCACTTAAATATTTACTTTTATTTTAATTTAAGTATTCATTTGAAACTTTTGAATTTTGAAGCGAATAGGACTAAATATTTTGTGAATATTTCGAGCGTCTACCTGTTGTCGTTATTTATATCGAGCAAAAAACGGCAAAAAAATTACACTCGTTGTATGGGAGCCCCCCTTGAATATTTATTTTATTCTATTTTTAGTATTTTTTGTTATAGCGGCAACAGCAATACATCATCTGTGAAATTTTCAACTGCCTAGCTATCACGGTCACAGCCTGGTGACAGACAGACAGACGGACAGTAAAGTCTTAGTAATAGGGTCCCGTTTGGTGACCTTTAGGTATAGAACCCTAACGATAAATACATACACTCACGCCTGTATCCCATAGAGGTAGGCAGAGATCAGGTTTGGCCACTTGCCACGATACTTACACATATCTTTCGCTTCATCAACATTCATTAGCCACGGCATGCACGTACAGTCCACAGCACATCAACCTTTACCTACATGCACTCTAATCAGTGACATAAAGGGGGATTTTGCAACAAAAACGTAATGTATGTTCTACGGTTTTTATTAAAAACGTAAAGGTTGACCTGCTGTCGACGGTACGGTGCCTAGGTATTATAATTTGATAAAACTCTCTATTCTGTAACCGCGAGTTCGTGGTTAGAGCACGTACACTACGCGAGAGGAATGCACGCTAAAATCCCTGTTTAGATTTGAATATCGCTTGAGATCGATTAACATTTCATGGCAATCATTTTGCGTAATAGTTCTTGCGAAACAGGTCCGCCTAGAGCGAAGAACACCTGCAAGAAACTAGGAGTATTTAATGGCAATCTTCCATTAAATACTCCTAGTTTCTTGCAAACCTACCTTCCTACATTAACTTATGTCTATTCATGTCACTAGGACTTAAGCTTTTTTGTAAATAAATCATTTGATTTGATTTGAATAGTCCCTATGGAGGTCAAACGTAAAATATTAGAAATAATTTTAATTCCCTGAGGAATTATTTCATTCAACATCCGCTTCCTGTAATATATTTTACTAACAAAGGTTACCTACTGAACTTTCCCTGTCTCTTGTGCCACCATATTGTCCTGTATAAACGATTGTACGGTGCATCCGCTTTTGACTTTGACCGACGGAGAACTTGCAAAAACCAATATTCTGATCTTATTAGAGAGGCCACTTTAAAAGATAAATAATCGTGACTATGTTCTTTATAGTCATAAATTATAAGAACTATTTTATTGGAGTTATCTATTGAATAAATAGGTGGCTTGGGCTCCGTACACAAAACTGCGAATCGGCGCGATGTGAATTCGCAACGCAGAAAACTGCGACACGAAATGCTGCGATGTGATTTCGTGCGGCAAGGCATTCCTTCCACGATTCGGGTGACCACTCCTTCGACGACCGTCAACCAGACTGAACGTATAAATTTTGTAAACTAAGTCATGAAATGGATCGTAAAAAAGTGCTCACTTCTGTTATTGCTAAGAAGATAGAGGAAAAAAAAAAACAAAGAAGATTTTGGGTTCATCTATTTATTACTATTATGAACCCGATGCGAATCAATTCGCAAGTTCTTGCGAATCTTGCGATGCGTCGCGCGAGCTCGCAGATTTGTACGATGCGACGTCACATTGCAGTTTTGTATACGGGACGGGGCCTTAGCCACCAGCGCAGGATGTGGTATAGCGTAGGGTATGTAGAGTAGCAGGCTTTATTCCTTCTAGTTATTTGAAGGATGCAAAGTACATGAACTGCGATGCGGTGGCTAGTTATGAAAGTTGCGTGTTTGTGTTTTGTATGTTTGTTTGTCTATACAGAACGCATTCGGGTAAGTTCAGCGGGTCCCAGCTGGGAGTGTAATTGTTTTATTTGTTCGTCGGTGGCCAAGGGTGTTGGGAAACTTTTTGCGTTGTACTTAGTTTGGAGGGTTAATTAACTGGGATTGGATTTTGATCCTTAAACTTTGGATGACAGACTATTCAGATAAGATCTGGAGTACTTGAACTTTTGGAGAGATACCGATGGTACTGTTGAAGAAAAAAAATAAGGTCTGCTTAGATCCTTATGTAGCTTTTATTAGGTTCGGTTCGGTTTTTTCGGCCTCGCTTATGTCCCCGACCAAAGACAACTAAGATTTTTTGTTGGTAGCCATGACCACAAGGAGAGTGGTTTTGAAAAAAAAAGACAAAAAGAAAGAATGTGAATGTGATATGCCTTGTTGTTATACATTTATTATAACAACAAGGCACATCACAAAAACTAAGTAGGCGGGACCAACCTAAGGAGTTACATTGTTGAATTTGGGTCCTGCCTGCTAAGTAGTTAAATTGCTCAGCAGGTCGGGTTGTAAGTTATTTATATTTTCAGTTTTATCTTTATCAGTGTTTTTTTTTGGGGAGCATAGAATCAGACGTACTTCCATACATACCTACGAGCCAACACATTAACCTCCTTTTGGGCTCCACCGCAGTCGGGTAATAGACAGATAAGTGGTATAGTAATTACAACAGGAAAAGAAAAATCAAATACTTAGCAGACAAATAAAAAAAAATTATAGTTTTTAAAAACATAGGTATAAAAGTAACAGTTGAGGGTCTTTGGCATGGAAGTATTCAGCCTACACCGATTAACTCACATTATACTCAGGACTCTTTTACGACCCACTCTCGATGTTCACTAATACCAAGTACGGGTCCATAGACCATAGGTTGCGGAACACTGATCTGAAGATATAAAAATAAACTGAAACCAGAGTAAACTTTTGTGTCTGATAGGTAACTATGCAGTACTTGTACGTGTTACGAAGTCAAATTTTACAGTAATGTTAAGGATAGCTAAAGTAGGAGTAAAAAGCTGAAACACCGGCCGGCGGCTTACTCACCCTCATTCGAATAAGGAGACGGAGGAGTTATTGTTTCTTATTGTTTTGTACCTTAAAAAAAAAAAACGGAACCACAAAAAACATCACTTTGTTGTCCGTCTGTCCGTTTGTCCGCCTGTCTGTCAAGACTCTTTACCTCGGGAACGCGTGGAGGTATCAAGTTGAAATTAAAACCATATACTTTACAATCCCTTGAAGCTGTGAAAATTAAAACTTCTAAGTTAACATAAAAAAATGGTTCGGCCGTTTATGCCGCATAAAACGTATATTTCGACATTCTCAAGGCAATCGAAATTGATAGGGTACTTTCCATTGACCTGTAATTATGAAATTTGGCAAGTGATATCGTTTTAAAATTGAAAAAAATCTAAAACCTTTGTAATTAAATCATAAAAAGATTTGTCTATGAAGTTCGGGAAAAGCTCGGTACCTAAAAATCTGTACGGAGCCCTCGGTGGGCGAGCCCGACTCGCACTTGTCCGGATTTTTAAGTAGCCTATGTAATTATGTTCCACTGCAGGGCACAGGCCTTATCTCAGAGAGTGATTAAGAGCTTAATCACCACGCGTGCTCACAGCGGATAGGCAATTTCAAGTGCTGAGGCACACTAAGGCATGTGAATACCTCAGACATTCACGTTTCCTCACGATGTTTTCCTTCACAGCTGCTTCAGAGTTGGCGAGTGGCATTGTTTCTACGCCAGCCCGCCTGCCAAGCGTGGCGATTATGGCACAACCCTTCATGGTTATGAAAACCACGAAGGAGGCCTATGTCCTGCAGTGGGCGTCAAATGGCTGATGATGATGCTGATGATTGTTTCTACATACGGCATTGCTTATCCGTGTGGCGCCGGATTAAGAATGGCGTCACTCCATTTCCTTCCGTGGATGTCGTAGAAGGCGACTAAGGAAATCAATTACCAGGAGACGGGCAGCAGCGTCTTCCTGAGATTCCAACCACATGCTGCGATCGCCAACCTGCCTGCCAAGCGTGGCGATTATGGCAAAACCCTTCATGGTTATGAAAACCACGAAGAAGGCCTATGTCCTGCAGTGGGCGTCAAATGGCTGATGATGATTGCTTCTACAAACTCAAAAATGTAATTGGTGCATGCCGGGATTCAAACCCACGGCGTCCTAAATGTGAGGCCGGCGTTGTACCGCTGCGCTATCACCGCTCCTATTAACTTAGCCGTTATTGTTTTAGTCAACATAAAGGTAAATATGAGAACCGATGCAAGATGCATTCTGTTTTATTGCCACAGTTACAAATCGAATTGTGTTTGCTAAATAAAAGCGCCGTGATATTGCCTGACAGGCTGCTCTACTGGAGCGCTTGAGACTGCTGGTAGTGCTCTTGCAGGCTTACACAAACATAGTGTCTATCTACCTACTTATGAATCGACACTTACCGCTGGTAGTAAACGGTTAAGTATTAGCCTGTCTGGAAGAGATCACTTTTAAGGATAAGGTAGTCAGCACCTACATTACGTGCACCAAATCCCGAGCGATTCCAATCGTCTAACTGTCAAATTAGTATGAAATTTGACAGTTGGACGATTGGAATTGCTCAGGATTTAGTGCGCATATTTAGGCCCCTTACTTTATTGCACACATAAAAGACACATAAAACACAAAATTTACAAAATCAAAAGGTGTAAGTACATGGAGGGCTGGCGCATACCTCGGCCAGAGAATAAGTCTGGCCATCCAAAGGGGGAATGTTGCCAGCATCCTGGGCTCCCTGCCGCGGGACACCGACCTGGGGCAAGTTTTTTACCTGTAAATATGTAAATTATTTTTATTAGTATTAGTTTTAATTATTTGTTGTATAGTTATTATTAAGTAATTCCTAAGTTAAACTGTATTTAAATTTTATTTATTTAACAGAAATCCACGGCAATAAAACTATAGTACATGGCGAGCTTCTTTCGGCAGAAATCTATTATTATTATTATTACACTTTATTGCTTTATTATTATTATTATTAAACTTAACAGGACATTACATAAGAAATAACATGTACAAAGGCGAGCTTATCTCTGTAAATCTATTGTAATTTCTACAAAAATCTGGAGAGACTGATGGACATAACACTTTGTTTTATGTCTACTAGTTAATCTAGATTTTTTATTTAAGTATTTTGAATTCAATGAAATTTCTATAACAAAAACCCCTGAATATAAATTTTAAAAAATCTACAAGAGTTAGTTCTATTTAAAAAAATCGATTTAAGTCTTTATGTAAAATAGTTCAAAGAAAAATGTCCGACTGATTTGATTGAATTATTAGTCTAGCGATAGCACGCGTTATTGCCAACACAGGGAGATGGAAATAAAAAGGTAAATGATTTGAACATAATAATTTATTTAAATCGACGCACCTCACATCCTTTACGAGATGTTAAAGAGAAAAGAACCACATAGCGATATAAGATTCTCACAACAAAATGTTTTCAATAGTAAGAAAACTAAAAATACTTATATTTTTGTAAATTGAAATTTTATTGTGGGTTCGATTACTGCTGCGGGCTGTGCTTTAATTCATATAAATGGTATCAGTACGGGTATTCCCTTAATTGCAAAATTTTTGTCTGGTTCCCTAGCATCCTAGGTAAGGATGTGTTGGACGTGTTGTGTGTGGGAGTTATAATTTGTTTATACAATTTTGTTCTGTCCTGTTCCGTTTTTTACAATTATTAAAAAGATATAAAGCGTCATATTAATATGCGTAATATTGCCTTTATCTTGGAAGGAAGCACCTTTTTCATTGGTCCTCTCTACAGTCTTTTGTTTTATTTTCACCGACAACGTCTATTATTCTCTCCGTGGCGCTAGCGTACTTTTAACGCTTTTCTATCGATAGGACTTTTGTGAATGCTTCAGCACCAATCTCTACACCCTTACAGTCTATTCAGTTAAAGAATATTTATATTTTAAACTCTTGTCTTGCATTCAAAATAATTATGCTTCACTTTTTCATTAGATGGATGGAAATCCTGATAATCTAAATACACCCGTGGATATGTTTTTCTCACCATAACCTGTATGCTGCAAGGGTATGCACTGACCAAGGTCTACCACTTTGATTCTGACACATCCACCTCTTTTGATTCAGTTCTCTTTGGCTCAGCCTACATGCGTCCGGAAACCTTTCTAAAATTCTCCAAAATTGCACCCACAATCTTTCCAATCAGATAAAAACCTCATGTAAACCCGGTGATACAATCTGCTGATCATAAAAGCATTAAGAGTACTTATTAAACCGAGTTTTAAGCTTAGAACCGTTTGTTTCAGGAGAACCAATGCATGCGAATCAAGATTCTCGGCGACTGCTACTACTGCGTGTCTGGACTGCCGGTATCCCGACCTAACCACGCCTACAACTGCGTCAATATGGGCTTGCAGATGATTGACGCAATACGGTCAGTATAACGTACCGGAACTGCAGTCAATATTGGTCAGTCACCAGACGCGGCAGCATTCAAGTCAAATCAAAGCACAGAAACTGCGACTTGATGAACGTTACAAGTAAATGATCGCGATTCTGAATTATTCTGTCAATTTTATTAATCACTCGTCTGCCACGACACAATCTGTCTCCAACTTAGTATCTATGGGCCACCTATACGTTCCATTCCGCGAGGGCAGTTCAGGGGTTAATCATGGACTGCAATTTTATCACGATTGACGTCTACAAACACATTGCACATTATGCGTTTCGTATGTCACCGATAATATAATCGTTGAAACTCTTAAATGCAACCCGTGATTAGGGAGAAATATTTTCTTCTACTTCTGACAGAAAGCTTAAAAGAGTCAGACTATAAACAAAATATTGTAAAACTTTAAATATTTATTATCTGTGCGTGTATTTTCTCCAAATAAATAAATTAGGATTAAATTAAAATTATTCCTGGCGCGTACTAAGAGAGACTATTACAGTGTTTCCTGTGTTTCTATTATGAGCTTAGAAAGCTTATAAATCAGGGTAAAGTTCACATAGTTTCAGGCTTTTATAAAACGTCCTTGTATTGTATTTTGTATTTTAATATAAAAGGATATGTCATATTCTCTTTGTATGATTGCGAGGCAACGGAAAACTCCACCTTTTTTTGTAATTTCTGAAAGAAAGTCTAATAAAATGCAGTTATTATCCCTGAAATTAATTTACTGGCCTCTGGTTTCTGAATGAGATATCTCTCCTAAGTTTTTGTCAATTTGGAGACAACCGATGAGTTAACCATAGAGTTTCAAGGCGTCGCGTCGAGACGTTTTAGGTCTTCCTCCCTCATGCTACGGTCGTGCTGACTAGCCTCACGTTTCTAGGTTCGTCCGCGAGGCGACGGGCTTCAACGTGGACATGCGTATCGGCATCCACACGGGCAACGTGCTCTGCGGCGTGCTCGGCCTGCGCAAGTGGCAGTTCGACGTCTGGAGCGATGACGTCACGCTTGCCAACCACATGGAGTCCGGAGGGATCGCTGGGTCAGTCCTAGTTGTAATCTGTGGTCCTCGTAACATAGCTTGTGTTGACTTATACCGTAGAATAAACATTAATAAAACATCTACATACAGGCACATACATTGCTTCTGGCCCCACACTAGGATACCCTGTGTCGTGGAAACCAGAAACAACGACATCACAAACATGTAAACATCCCAGATCTGGGGTTTTTTTGTCCCTAGCCGGGATTCGAATCCGGGACCTCTCGCATGGTATGCAGATGCTACCGCCGCGCCACGGGGTCGTAGTCGAGAATAGTTTTGGTTACCGAACAAAAAAAATACCGAGCAAAGCTCTTTCATCCAGGTACATTATATATTACGTCCACCGGAGAGTGTAGTACGTCAAGGATAGAAGAGTTATGTGTGTAAAATAAATAAATCATCGCTTTTGTCTCGGTTGGTCATTGAGCTTTTGTTTGTCAATACACGATTTACTTACTTAGCCTCTTTTGTCTCCTACTGCCGGGCAAAGGCCTTCCCTCCTGCTTTCCATCTCTCCCTGATTCTCTCAGTACAGTAACCTTATTTCCTTAGAAAATCGCAGAAAGATTCTTGATTTCAAAATACTTGTCTATCTAAGATAGATTCTCCCTTCTTAGTTAGTCTCCTCAACATCAATTGTGTTTTTCAGAACCATTTCACCTGCGCATGTACAGGAACACACCTCGTATTATTTATTTATTTTATTTACATAAATAATGCAACATAAAAATAATTACCTATCAACCATAACCCTATTTCTAGAATGTGTTGTCTATATAATAACCTGTATTCCGAGTTTTCTAGTATTGACATATTTGAACCAAGGCCTTCAAAATCATCATGATGATCAGTTTTACAATATCTAACCCGTCTTCGTCCAACGCTTTAACCATTAATTAAATAATTAATTACCTCTTCTTTAATTCTAAATTACCTAATTTATGTTTTAGATTAAGTACTGCATATCCCACTTCCACTGTGGCAAACCTCTTTGTTTACATACCTTGGACTACAGTCCAAAACAAAAAATTTTATGTCTACATTTATTTTGTAATACAATCAACTGTATTCTGTTTTGTAGACTTAGACCGGACTTTTCAATAGTCAGATAAAACTTAACTTGAGAATAAAAGTGATGCTGTCACTGTCTTGTCGTAACATTTAGACAGTGATAGCATGCAATTTATTCTCCAGTTAAGTTTTATCTGACTATTGAAAAATTGGCCCTTAATAAAATAAATAGTTATTTATTATTCGGCAAGCGCAGCGTAGGACGACCAGCCACAAGATGGACAGATGACCTCATCCAAGTGGCAGGAAGGCGCTGGATGCAGGCCGCTTCCAACCGGTCTTTTTGGAAATCCATGGAGGAGGCCTATGTCCAGCAGTGGACTTCTTGTGGCTGAATGATGATGATGATGAGTTATTCATGCCACACCTGGTCATGCATACTTTGAGGCCAAGTGACGATATAAAATTGTGTACACAATAGTTGTGTAAAATAATATAAAAGTACAAACTGCCCAAAATCCTAAGTATCAGATGTTACCAGTTGTTCTATGTATGAGGCGATACGCCAAACAAAGTACCCACCTTCGCTATTAGAGCTTAAAGGTTTTTTTAATTGAGTTGCCAATAGAATGAACGCTTTTAATCCTAACAGGCAGGGCAGGCTGGAAAACTAATAAAACCAAATGTCCGGCCTCGTCGATAAAAGCTTTCAGGTGAAACTGTTGCAGGATGCATTTTTGTATAATTAAATAAAGTCTGCGACTTTTGCTTTTGTCTAAAGAGGTTTATTTTTTATACAAGCTATGTTTATATTGACTTATATCAATGAATTTTAAAATTCAATTTTGCGCGCGCTCTTTGAACGTGGCATCTGTTGAACCTAGCCGAAAACTCGGAACGGCTGATTTTGTTGAAATATAGACGGACGTTTAAGCTCTACAAAATATACAAAAATATTTATATATAGTTAATAATAATAACTTTCACACAATACAATGTCCTAAACTAGGATACCAGGCAAGGACGTCACAAACATGAAAATACACCCAGACTGTGGCTAAGTTGTAAAACAGTAAAAAATATTGTAGAAAAAAAAAGAAAGGAATAAGACATTTTTCAAATTGTCTCAAAACACAGAGTAGACAATTAAACAAACAATATACACAAAACACAACAAAACAAAACAATCGTGAAGTAGCATATAGAACCGAAGGCAGCCCGATACCATACTATAATGTATGGCACCCAGCAACCTCCGTAGGTTATGAATATCGTGCAGCTTAGGACACGTAATTCATGTTTATATCCTGAAACTTATCACAAAATTTAAAACATTATTAAATTACACATTACATTGTATACAATTCTCACAGATAAATTCTATTATAGTGTAAAGGACTTCGTCCATCGACTAACGTCCATCGACATTAGGTTAGATTAGTTAATTACTTTTAAGCATAATTTTTCTTTTATTGTTATCACTGTGCAAAGATTTATGTACTTAATATTATTGCTAATTAGTATTTGCTAATAAGTAGGCTTTTGTTTTTTTAAACAAAAAATATATTTGCGCACCCTGACGGGTACATCATCCCTGTGCCATAATTTAATTTTAAGTTAATACCTACATAATTTGTAGTTACCATGCTTTAACAAATAAATACTCTTATTCTTACATTCCATAAATGTCCTTGTTAGCATCTGGTAAATTATTCCAAAGTAGATAGCCTCCTCATGCTTACGAGTATGTTAAACGGCTTAATTAAATTTATTTTACCGTACTGTACTCAGATCTAAACAAGTCAATTAATCCAATTAATTCATTAATTAACTTTATTGATATGACTTATGTTTGACTACAAACTCCTATAGGAGGCGGCACATAAAGAAGAAAAAGATGATGATGACGACTTATGATTGGAATACGTACTTAATTAATAGATTGTATTGACAATAACTTAATCTAACTTTAAGTAATTGGCTTGCAGTGCATTATCGTACATATTAATGAAGTCCTCATTTTCAGTTATATGTCTCATACAGAATGCATTATTTTTCTTAATCGTACAAACTGGCACCTTGCCATTAAATTTATAAGAATTGTATTGTATTCCAAAAGATCTTAGCTCATTTAGTAATTCTTTCAAACAAGCACATTGCCAAGGGTTATCATTGAAATAGAACTTCGTCAATTTTGCTCCAGAATTCCGCAATTCTAAAGCAAAATTATTCTCCAAGAACGTGAGTTTGTTATGAGAAACATTTAATATCTTCACGACCGTACCCCTGAAAGCATTAACGGGGATGTATTCAAGTTTGTTGAAAGATAAATCGATAAGAAGTAACTTAGGTATATTCTGAAAAATATTATCTGGCATTGTTTGTAAGTTGTTTTGACGCAAAAGTAGTTTCTTAAGCTTTTTCAGTGGCTTAAATATATTTGCGTTGATACTGTCTATAGAATTCAGTGTTAATTCTAATATTTCTAAGCTATCCAAGTTTACAAATGTTGTCGCATCATTTAAATTGGTTATTTGGTTTGTAGACAATGTAATTTGCTTCAGAGTACGTAAATTGTATCCTCTCACAAAAGTGGGAATGTTATCTTTGATGAAACATCTGTCTAAATTTAACATTTCTAAAGATTCAATTGCATGAAGTAAATTATCTTTAGTGTCTGACATTATATTTCTAGAAAAATCAAGAAAAATTATTCCTTTATTATTATCAAAGATATAAGGATTCAAATCACTACCCTTAATCAAATTATTAGCTAAGTCTAGATGTCGTAATTTTGTAAGAGGATCAAAAACTCCCAATTCGAATGTTGTGAACCTATTATTTCTTAGATCGAGCACTTCTAAGTTTGGGGTTTGGTCAAAAATGCCCAACTCAAAATCGGTAATCAGATTTGACGACAGATTTAAATACGTCAATTGTTGTAAACCGTCTAACACACCCAATAACAATTTCTGAACCTTATTGATAGAGAGGTCGATGTATTGCAGAGATTTTAAGTTTTCGAATGACTCTTGTCTGATTTCTTTTATTCTGCATTCTCTTAGAGTTATGCCGGTGGTGCTGTCACTGTCTGACACTAGGCCTCTTTCTAACGCATAGTCTTCAGATCCAGCTGCACAGACGACGTCCTTTTTCTGGTAACCCAGCGTTCTGCAGTTCGGTTTTGTATACACTTGAGCGAATAGTCCACAAAGTACGCCAAACGATATTATTTTTGACGAAATCATGTTAAAATTATTGTTTGAATTTTATTAATTATGAGCTTGCTAAACAATTCTCTGTATTTCTCGTAAATAAATATGAGTATCGTCACTTCTACAAAGATAAATGGTAAAGGAGAGATGAATTTAACGTCACTGAAGGTTATTTAGGTGTAAGATGAACGAAATTTATGTCCTTAAAACCATTTTATAACTACCGTATAGTTTCAGTGCATTTGTTAATGAGAACCGAACCAAACTCACAACACTTTTTGACACTTTATCATTTTGCTTTACGATAAAACTTGAACTCTCGATCCCAGCCGCACACACAAGTAACTCGACCGGCTATCTACGGCTGTATGTGTCACCAACATAGATAGGTACTTTGTCTGTGGTCACCGAGCTCACTGCAACCAGTTTTGCGGGGTTTTGCCATGTTTATTCAACACTTACAATGAACTAGGAGTCGGGTTTTTATTAGCGGCTATAATAATAATGGGATTTAATAATAATAACTACAATTTTTGTTGCTAACATAGAATTTATTATGTTATTAGCTTAAAATTTTGTGGTTTTATATTAATTTCATATGATTAACCCTTCCACAGATGGTACTGATGAAAGTATATATTAATTAAATCCTGAAAATGGTGAAGCTGGGAACCAAATCTCATTTAGAGGGTAACAAAGAACAAAACTAGTATTCGTCTGTTACACAAACATCGGCAGCGAAGGATTTAAGGTTCTATAGACATGAAACTTCCAGTATTATCACCTGTTGCATTAAAATGTGTGAATTCCCGATTTCAAAGTTTGAATTTTATAGTGAAAGTTGTTCGTATTAACTCTCTCTCACTCTCGGAGAAGTTCGGTGCTCTGCTTTGAGACATTGTGTCAGTATATGTAGGCTACTCATACTTAACCTGAATCTTTACCTTTCAGTCGGGTGCACATAACCAAGGCGACGCTGCTGCAGTTGGGTGACAGATTCGAAGTAGAGCCTGGCGATGGTACTGCTAGAGAGGGGTACTTGGCCGACCACAAAGTGGAAACTTACCTGATTATACCACCTAAGGTAAGAATGCTTGATCACGTCTGATTAAACGAATAAACGAATTCATTTATTCAGTACAGATCTTACAACATAGCACGCAGTACTCATTTAACGATGACAAAGTTGTGCGTGACCTCCAGCCCTTCTATCACGTAACTGCCTACTCTATTAGGTTAACCTATTTGACGATTCCAAAGTGTCAAAATATGTATGTATTTGACAGTTTGGAGTGGTCGGACAAGTCAGTCTACAGAACTACAGTGCAGGACTTACTAGTCCAGTCAAAATAGATATTGAGTTTGTACATAATACACCTACGTTATGGATGATTTTTTTTTCTCCTGAATCCCGTAGTGTGGGGTGTCGTTGATTTGGTCGTTTAATAATATTGTTTTACGTGCAGGAAAACTATTTTTTGATTCAGTAATCTGTTTGCAAAACATAAAGCTTCAAAGTACAATTTTTGTTATAATAGAAATCACAATCAAGAACGGTGCTTCATAGGGAAAAAAGTATTGATACCTTTTTTGTAGAAAATTTTACGATGTACAAACTTGGTCCATCCATTTTTCCGGTATCTCTCACCATTTCAGAGATATACGCAAAAAACGAAAAGTTGTGACCTTTGAAGCCGGATAAGAAACAACGCACAGGGATCGATGGACACTTTTGACATAGCATTTGTATTGACGTATTTAAGACCTATACAAAAATCCAGCTTGTTGGGAATTAATGCACTCAACGCCTTTTTCGTCTGTTCTGATTGGACTATACGAAGAAGCGCCCCAGTTTCACATATTCAGCAGATTGCCTTCAACCGGAGCCAGCACTATAGGTACTCACAGCGCGATAGGCTGAGCTATCAATATGGTTCGTTGACAGTCAATTCGATTACCGATCTCGGATTTCCCAGTTCAATCATGTGACACGATATCTAACACGACAGGACACTATGTACTGCCAATTTCCGTTGTACAGGCGGCTCTCGGTTCATTTCCGCACCCTAATTGACAATGGAGGACTTGACTTGAAAGTGAGTCAAAATTAAAGTGAACTACATTTATTGCCAAAAACACCCTTATACATAAATATAGACGTAAGCTTACGCAAGGAAAACTTTTTTTTAAATATTTTATAAAAAAAATACAACATAACGGTGCTGTTTTCTGGTGTTTGCAACAAAAAATATTCTTAGCCTATCTTCTTATCTTAAAGTTTTTGGCAATTGGATGGGTCCAGCATATTGCTCAGCAATATGCCGCCCGGAGGTGCATGCAACACCGGTCGGCGCTGGTTTTCAGCATGAGCCATTAAGAAATAAAATAGGTTGACAAAAACTAAATCACAAACGGCGCGTCGTAATGCTGGAGTGTTACAAAAACTTGCACATCTAATCCAATCTAAGTTAGACGCAAGTTCCCCATTATTTTGTGAGCGAATTGTGTAATAAACACTTCCTTACCTACCTACCTAGTTAATTGTCCAATGCTTGACAGCCTCGTTGGATTAACGGATAATTTGATTGACCAAAAAAGAAGACGGTGGGTTCGATTCCCACTGGAGGCCGCCATAATTGATTGTAAAAATGGGTCAGTCTGTGTGTATTTCCATGTTTGTGATATCCTTGCCTAGCTAGCATAGGGTATCCTAGTTTGGGAGCTGGACAAGTGAATGTGATGTGTGGAAGTAATTTATTTATGATATCTAATTACTTATTAGTTAGTGTAATTATCTATATAATATATCTACAACTTTATAAAGTTTTTTTGTATTTGTATGAAAAGGTAAATACTAAATAACATTGGCAGGAACATAAACTCATTCAAGTTGTGTCTGTGGCCGTATAGTCGACAGCAGGTCAACCTTTACAATTTTGTCTGCAAAGTCGCCCTTAACGTAACTGATTAAAGTGCACAATGTAAATAAAATGTCGACTGACCGACAGTCTTCAGATTCACTATCCGTTATTGGATCAGTCCAGTAAAAAACTGGCCAAGTGTGACGGGCCTCGCGCAGTGTAAGGTTCCGTAGTTGACAGCCAAAATATGCTCACTCAGAAGGAGGGGTGACTTTGGTATTATCAATGCTATCTAGTCCTAGGTTTATTGTATTTGGGTCTCGATATTGGGACCTAAAAATCGCTATTCACGTGATTGAGAGAATAAAAGACCATTTTGCTAATAAATATCGTGATAAAAGAACACATGACTTTTTTCCATTAGCGGCGCTAGAACCTCACTGCCCTACACTTACATTTCAGAGTATTTTTAGCGTTCCGTACCTCAAAAGAAAAAAAAAGGAACCCTTATAGGATCACTTTGTTATCCGTCCGTCCGTCTGTCTTTCAAGACTTTTTACCTCAGAAACGCGTGGAGGTATCGTGTTGAAATTAAAACCATATAGGTACTCAGGTGTACAGTCCTTTGAAGCTGTGAAAAAAACTAATTTCTAAGTTGACATAATAAAAACTTAATTTGCACGGATATTTACTTGTTTATTTTTTTCATTTTATAGATCTGAAGTCAGTGCACATACGTCACTCAGCAACACCAACCACATCATTAATTTTGATAAAGTTCAAGTTCAACGGTCCAAGAGGACCGTTTCTTACCTAGAATGATACGCGAGGCAATAGAGATCCGCCGGCATCCAAATTTCAATAGAGATCGTGGTTGGAACATAGCCACAGCATGGGAACCAGTGCTTAAGTGCATGAGACCCCCTTGCTAGAAGAGTGACTGTAGGTTTAATTTTAATTTCAATAACTAGTAATCAATATTTTTGAGTTTATATAAAATAGTTGTTTTGTAGATTGAATATTAATTTCAATAACTAATAATCAATATTTTTGAGTTTATATAAAATAATTGTTTTGTCAATTTAAGTTTAAAAATTTGCCAAAATATTTTTGGAACGTAACTTAATATTTTTCGTAATTTTTGCCGATCGTAGTAACCTAACAGTTAATACTTTCAACAAGACGCCTGTCACCTCAGTCTACCGAGACCACGGGACTTGCAAAAGTACCGAAACGTCGGAAAATTGTAAAATGAAAAAATTAAGGAGTAAATTGAGGCGCTTTTTACAAGAACAGCCAATGTCTAATTTTAAAGAAATTCTTTTTCGGTTTTCGCAAACACTGTTCAACAAGCTTTATTAGGCTCACTAATCAGTTTTTACAAAACCTTCCTATGCCCACAGTTATTCCATGGAAAAGTTTAGGCAATTTTACAAAAACCACTAAGGTTTGCTTGTAGGCCAATTGTTTTGGCCAAGAAGCATCATCTGGGGACTAAGATTGTTCTTGTAAAAGGCGCCTCAATTATCCGTGCAAATTCAGTTTTTATTATGTTTACTGCTCGTGAGAAACTTAGAAAATACTATTCTAAGTTGACGTAAAAAAATATTGCATTGCGCATTACATAAACTCATGCCTGTATCCCAGAGGGGTAGACAGAGATCAGGGTTTGTCACTTGTCATGATTTTGACAGACCTCTTTTGCTTAATAAATAAGCTCCGCAGCTTTAATTTCCCATTATTTGTGAAACCCATCCGCTTGAACTTACGAAGCTGAAACGACCCTCTAAACATTCCTAACGAACCAGTGCAATCAAGCCAAGTTGCTCCTAAAAGCGGCTTTGATCTCGATATTATTGTAGGTATTACCCATTACGTATTACGATAATCTCGGGTTATATTATGTTAAGCCATATATAACCCGAGATTATCCGTTATATACCGTTAAGGCGCTTAGCTACCAAAATAGAGGTCATGGGTTCGATTCCCACTAGAGGCCGCCATACATTTGTACAAATCACCTAAGACTGGGTGTATTTTCATGTTTGTGACGTCCTTGCCTGGTTACCGTAGCACAGGGTATCCTAGTTTCGGACCAGGTCAAGTGATTGTGTGGAAGTTAGTAGTCCAAATATTTTTTATCTTACCCTTTAATGTGTTATCAAAGGGCTAGATAAAATGGACCAGAAACCGGCGCGTGCGTGAATTCATGAACTATAAATATTGGTAAAGCAAAAAAGGTTTGTCCGGATCATGGCAAATGGCAAACCCCAGTGCCCTTACCCTACCGCTCGGGGCGTGAGTTTATGTGTGTAATTTAGTATGTGTTATTGACTTTAATCGAATGTATAGTAGGTACATAGTTTACGATATGACGAAATTTCCGCGATCGTATCTTCAGTAATGAAAAGGCCGAATAATATTATCTTCTACAAAGCTATCAGCTATTGAAGGTCATGGGCTAATGCGCTTTCTGTGCGCCCAACAGTACAATATCCACAATATAACACAATACCCACAATACCTTTACACGAGCGGTGGTGTCAGAACTTTAGCTTTACGAACGAGATTTCTTGAGTTCGAACCCCGACACCAATGGGGGCCACTTGTCATTGTTCTGCACAGCAGAACTGTCAGTGAGATCCTAAATGGAGCTCGCACAGGTTCTGGCAAAGGTCAATAAGCGATACCTGGGACGGCCACCCGGTCTTTGGCCCCTTCACTATTCGAACATAAATCCATCTTAACTCCCGAAAATCCTCTTTATTACAAGTCTCAATTTAGCTCCATCTCCACAGAGACCACCGGGCATCTCAGAAAACGGCCGCCTATCCGTCTGCACGGTGGACCGCAAGGCCAGCATTGTCAGCTCCATCTACACCGACGTTTCTCCCACGAAGCACAAAGACAGCATTTCACCCGCTCCCTCTCAACACAGCTTCGGCACGTCAGAGCAGGATAGCGTGAATAACATGAATACAAACACTAAAGTCTTGAGAACCGAATCGGTCAGGACTACGGGTGGAGGTGAACGATCCAAGGGTAGCATCTCTCCCGCCCATTCGCAGCATATCTTTGGAGCATCAGAGCAGGAGGGCATGAATACTATGAATGCCAATACGAAGGTGCTGAGGACCGAATCCATTCGGACCAATGCCGGAGGTGAGTGAGGTGAAAATTAGGTCAACATATTAGCGACAGTATCCACACTAAGCGGGAAACTTGGAAACAATACAATTGACATTATTTCTCTTTTCCTGACCTTAGGTAGGACTTTGTTGTAAAATTTAGAGCATTTATTACTGCTATGTTTGGCGTATTGACTCGTGGACGTAACTATGTAGGTATGTAGGTACCTACCTTAATTTGTGGTACCACTCTCAACGATTCCGTCCACCCAGTATGGGAATACCTACTACACGAAACGACTGATCAACTGACCAAATTAATCATATCGAAGGTAATGGACTCAACAACAAAAATGTAAAGATCGATGTACTCAACTGTACGTAGTATCAAATCAATTCCAGAGCTAAGTCGCCGAGCGTCCGTCCGAGCAGACGGCGCTAAGATGGTCGCCTTCGAGATCGGTGGGGAGGCCATGCTGAATGGGTCGACCGGCGGAGGCAAGCCGAAGAGCCGCAGCGGGTCCATCATCGGCGCTATCAGCCCCATTATGGGTACAGGTGATCATTAGGCTGACCTAGAGCTAGCTATACTGTATTTGACACGATCAAAAATAAATTATTTCATAATATGCTCGATTAAAACAGAAATTACAAAATTTCTCGGAAAATGTATCTCTTTTAGTCAATTACTAGTTATTACAATTTTTAAATAGATTAAACATAAAAAGAGTGCTCTGAAATGTGACGTCATAAGCAAAATTCCGTTTTAAAAGTAACTCATTTGATTATAAAGAAAATACTGGTTGTAGCAGTGGACCTAGAACTTGGCAATAAGAATTTACCGGAAATGGAACTTCACTAATTGTTTTACCGAAAATTCAGATCGTTTAGGATCATCAAATTTTTTTTATGGAGTGGTTTATAGATTTTTATTGTAATTTTTATGAAATGGTTATAGATTTCATCATAAACCCTTTGTAGTTTAGGAAAAGTTTTTCACAGGAAAAAATCTGGGATCTTGCAAGAGTGTGGTTATGCCAGTGATTGATTTTTTATTCGTAGGGTTATACCCAATCATCCTGGGTAACGTGTACGTTGTTACAGCTATTCCAGGTGTCCCATCAAGATCCCGTCCATCAAGTAAGATGACCAAGTACGTGGAATGCTGGGGAGCAGATAAACCTTTTGCTAACATCACCGACTCAACACTGGCTAAAAATATTGGAATTTCTGTAAGTTTTTTTTGCGAACAAATACGAATTAAAATTTTGTTTCTGAACGCACCCTTCAATTCAAATGTCATTCGTTTTGTTTACAAACAAAACGAAACATTTTTCTCGTAGATAGATGTAGCGTTCGGAAAAGCTAGTGTTTTCATTGTAAATGTGAAATAAAATTATGAATATTTTACCTTCAGAGTCTGGTGATGATCGAGCAAAATCTTCTGCCACAACGGACGACATGTTGCGATTGCAGGTTAGAAAAAGTTTGTGATCCTATTTTGTTTTAAATTTTGTTCCATTTTCAAACCGAGAAGACGCGCTTTGTCGCAATCTTCGCTTGTTTTTTTTATGTCCTTTCTACAAATAGCACCGTTTTGTTTTCACCATCTTATCATCACACACTATCAGATATATTGGTTCTTGTTTCACCTAGAAAACCAAGTGTATTTATTACCTTGACAAAATTCTTTCCTTTCTCCATGCAGTAGTAACAACACAGAAGGCATGAACCGAGTCACCCTCTGGTTCAAGAATCCAACACAGGAACACCAGTATCGCAGTCAGCCCGATTACCAGTTCAAGTACAATGTGGGGTGTGTCGCTGGACTTTTTACTCTCATGGGGTTTATGCAGCTGCTAATTATACCAAAGTAAGTACCTTGCGATGCGGTGGCAGCGGAGCGGTAGAACGCCGGCTTCTCATTTGGTAGGTTGTGGGTTCGAATCCCAGTATTTACCAATAAATTTGTTTTCTAAGTTACACACATTTGTGAAGTTAAAGTAGCAATACCACTCGCTAGCCGTGAAAGAAAACATCACAAATGCAAAATTACCTGCAAAAAATCTATGAACACGATCATTTCATCCCTCAATAATAAGTTTGTGGTTGTTATTACAGGGTTCAGGATGGTATGATTAATCAGAAACAGTTTCTAATGGTTCTTGTTTTCATTTCAAACACCCTTGCTTCAGAATCACCTATTATATCTAAAATTTAAGTTCTGTGTAACACTTTACATTCTCGTTGTAATTGTTGTAAAATTTTGATCATCTTTTGCAATAACTTAATTAAGTTATGTAAAAATTTCGTCAAAATTAAACTATGTATTATGTCTTACTACTGGCTTATACAAGGAGGCTAGTAGTAAAACAAACTTGAGTTCCTTGTCCCTATTAACAAACACAACTTACAATTTTCAGAAGCATAGTGCTCTATGCATCATTTGGGCCAACATTTCTAACACTGCTGGTGTTTGTCTACCTGTCTTGGTGTGACGGACACCTAAGCCGAGGCCTACATCCTCTATCTGATGTTCCCGTGCTGAACAGCATGCATGACAACTGCACTCATCCTGGGCAGGTGAGAGAGTTTGATTTTAAATATTTTTGTTGCTGGGGAAAAAGATTGCTTTCTGATTCTTGGTTTCTGGCACAGTAACAATCTGTCTACTGTTAACACCAGCTGGCACCTGTTTTTTTTTGTATGCACTTTGGCCAACCGACAACTTTTAATAGTAGATTAAATAAACTGTTGAAAGTGGAGATGTATTTTGACATATAAGATAGCAATAGAGCATGCATAATCTAATATTAAAAAAAACGGTCAAGTGCGTCTCGGGCCACGCGCGATAGAGGGTTTTTCGGGTTCCATACCCAAAGGGTAGGGACCCTATTACTAAGACTCCACTATCCGTCTGTCTGTCTGTCTGTCACCAGGCTGTATCTCATGAAAACAGAGTAAAATAAACGCCTTACTGGGCAAAAATTTGCGCTTTAAAGCTTAATATTTCGCAAACGGAACACTAAATCGAAAAAGGGTCTTCCTACACCCTACAATATTTTTCACCGACCACTCCAACGATACTCTATGGCCTACACTATGGTGTAGGCGAGAAAAAAAAATGCATCCCTAATTTAGGCGTAACGGAGAACTTTTTTTTTTGAGATTTTATTTTACCGTTTTGTCGGCTTAATAAATATGTATATTTATGCCAAATTTTAGCTCTCTAGTACTTATCGTCTCTGTGCTGAGCCGCGGACAGACAGACAGACAGACAGACACAGACAGACAGATGGACATGGCGAAACTATAAGGGTTCCTTGTCGACTACGGAACCCTAAAAATATCGCGTCACGGTGTTTGTTATCGAACTCCTAAGAAGCGGCTTCACCGATTATTATAAAAAAAATGTGTATATTTGGTAGGTCTGAGAATAGGTCTAAGGCTAATTAATATGGCAAAACAATGTTTGCCGAGTCAGCTAGTAATTCTTTAGTATTCATAAACATCCTGCATCTCTTGTGAGGAGTTCAAAGGCGAAGTTAAGTTTCTTTTCATAATACTCCTACTCCTCCATCATGTTCTGGACAGTGGCATCAGAGACGATGGGGACATTGATAGGGAACGTAGAGCCCTATCGATCAGGGCGAATATGCTGGCTCGCAGATTTGCGCGATGTGGCAGTGCAGTCAAGATGAAGAAGAAGAAGAAAGACATTTATTATACCAACAAGACACATCACAGAAACCAAATAAGCAGATAAGAAACATAATATGCACAACAACAGAAAGAAAACTGAATATACAACAGACAAAACGAATAAATAAAACAGGACCATAGATGTAGCCACAAAAGGTAGCTGACTCAGCGTTGATGACGCTTGATAAAAGACAACGCTTTTCAAAGCATGTACCTCGCTTTACACGGGTACTCTATATGTGCCAGCCAAAAATCGTACAGTGCTCTACGGGTTCAATATAATATAACGCATTTAGAGCATTGTTGCGGCTCCTTCCTTTCTGCAGCGCTTCGGCAATGTTTGTGGAGGCTCACACTGACGCGTTTAGTACAATGATACGCAAAAAAACGGCCTCTTTGCTGCAGAGAGTGCGGGGCAGCGGCAATAGACTTATGACGTCTATCGCAAATGGGTTGTAACTTATTGATTAAAAACGATAGTTTACATTATTTTAAGTTAGGTATGGTAAATTAATTATGTTTTCTTTTGTCTTTTATTGTTACTATTATTATTGGATCTGTGTTATCTGAGTAACTAAATTTAATAAAATACATACATACAATACACACATAACCTCACGCCTGTATCCCAGAATGGTAGGCAGATACCAGGGACTGCCACTTGCCACGGTCCAGACAGATCACTTTCGCTTCCTCAACATTCATTAGTCGTTGCATGCACGTACGCCGGTTTAGGATACTTTTTATTTTGCCCTTTGCTAATACATACCCTATTTTCTCAATAAATGTTACGATATTTAATACAGGTGCCAAGAGGTGCCCATTTCAACCGATCTCTAGATCTAGTAAAAAGTTATGTTACGCTACTTTGGCAGTGGTATTGGATAACTTTATACCACCTAATGTATAAAAACACGATTCCTTAAAATACTACTGAGAGGCAGCTTAAATAAGATAAGATAAGAATATTCTCTATTGCACACGAGAAACAAGACACATATAAAAATTAGAAGTCTGTGGTAAGGGGAAAAACGTAATCATAGATCATTTAAACTTCCTCTGAGGAGTGTTTTAGAGGTATCGGGTTTTTTATAAATAAGACGTGATTCTGTGTGTTGAATGTAACCCTTTGTCTTAGTGCTAATTTTCATCTATTAACCAAACAATTGACACGTCACGCGTATTTGTGCGTCAGTTTGCTATTTCAGCAACACAAGTGTTATAAATTTAAAGGTTTCATTAATGCAAACTCTGGTCTCTGTCCAACCCTCCGGGATATGGGTGTGAGTTTATTTATGTATTTCTTTAAGATTTCATTTTTTGAAGTTATTTTATCCCATGTGTGAGAATGTACGGTGCGTATTGTACCTATATATACATCATTTTAAAACACAACGTTCGCTCGCACAACGCCATCTATTTTAAACTTAAAATAAATATCCCACGGGAACGCATTACCGGGATATGAAGTATGCTATATTTCATTTTAGGTCTTTGTCTATCTGTACGCCAAGTTTCATGTAAATCCGTTCAGACGTTATTGCGTGATTGAGTAACAAACATCCATATATTACTGTAGGTACCTGGCTGCCTTTGACGTTCTCTTCACTGTTGTTTTGTTTTATTTCTGTTTTATTGACGTTCGTGTCTTTTATTTCTGTTTTATGTTAACTTTTTGTTTCTGTGACAATTTAAATAAATATCGTCTTCTTCTTCTTCTTCTTCAAACATCTTCACAAACTTTCACATTTATAATATTAGTAGAATATACATACGTACACAAACTGACGCCTGTATCCACTTATATTATTTTCTTGTAATGTTTCAGGTGGTAGCCAACGGACGCTACATCAGATTGACAATGTTCTTGGTATCAGTTTTACTTATTGCGGCCTGTGCTGTCATAACTTTGGTAAGCTATTAAGTTATAGGGAGACGTAACATTATCTCATGCCGTTAAAAAAACCTTTAGATTGGGATATAGCAAGGTGTAATTACGGTCAAGGTGTAATTACATTCCGTGTGGCGCCGGATTAAGAATAGCGTCACTCCATTTCCTTCCGTGGATGTCGTAGAAGGCGACTAAGGAAATACATTACCAGGAGACGGGCACCAGCGTTTTCCTGAGATTCCAACCGCATACTGCGATCGCCAACCCGCCTATTAAGCGTGGTGATTATGGCAAAACCCATCATGGTTAGGAAGACCATGAGGGAGGCCTATGTCCTGCAGTGGGCGTCAAATGGCTGATGATGATGATGAAGGTGTAATTAAGAAAAAACCTCAAGCACTACTGTCGAACAATAGACTTCATGCACGGAAGTACGTTATCAACTAAGATCCTACGAGCTGTCAGTGTCTAGTGACACCGTGACTCGATACAAGAACTCTCAAATGAAGTATCATTGTAACTATTGTCAATTTGTATAAATCGCCTTAGTCTAGGTGTATTTTCATGTTTGCGATGTCCTTGCCTGGTTACTATAGCACAGGGTATCCTAGTTTGGAACCAGGTTTTTGTTATGTTATGTCTAGGACAATGCCAAGTGTAGAGCCAAACATCGCTACTAATATTTTCACGATCACTCTAGCGAACGCAGCTATTCTTTATCTTACTTTGTTGCAGTTCCAGCCCGACTTGATTGCCAATGATGAGGTATTTCCGATAGCCACTTACTCGCTCACCAACAACACAACAACTTACCGATTTTTTCCTGACATGGAAGCTGCGCCTGTAAGTATTAAAAACATGCTGAAATCTGCGTCGTAGCTCTGGCTACCCAGACAGAGCTCGTGGGTTCGATTCCCGCTGGAGGTCGCCGTATTTGTTATGTACAATGGCCTCAGTCTGGAGGTTTTTCCGGTTTATCCTTGCCTGGTCAACATAGCACAGGGTAAACCATTTCGGGGTCTGGGCGAGTGATTGTGTTTTGCGGAAGTTATTATTATTCCATGGGAGCAGAGCCTGATTTAGAAGCCTTTTTTCTCCAAAGAACATGGAGAGGACACCAAGGATGTTGGTTCTTGCTTAGAACTAATGCCTCAGATAATAGCTCACTATTGCTTATAAATAACGTATATTTCAGATACGTAGTTTTTAATAGGTAAAGAAAAGTTGTTTCCGAAATTAGAAATTTTATAATCAAATTTTCTCAATGAAAAACTTAGTGCAGGATAATAAAAATATGCCTTGAATATCCGTAATGTCATTCATTATCCATCAAAACCTCAGTCCACATTTATCAAATGTTTACTCACATTATTAGAGGTGCCCCGGTTTCTCGTACACTAACAAGCGGTTAATCTACTGTTAACAGCTGTCAGTGATTTTTTTTAATGTACTTTGGTCAACTGACAGCTGTTAACAGTAGATTAACAGCGTGTTAGTGTACGAGAAACTGGGGGTTTGAGAATATTAAAAAATGTTAAATTGTGCGAACGAGACAGCACGCCCCACGTAATAGCGGCCTTAACAAGTCATCTCGTTTCCAGATCTACCTCTACAGCTCGGTTCTGACCCTCGCTTCCATCTCAGTGTTCCTCCGCGCGGATTTCATTCTCAAGCTGCTGCTGATGACGTCAGGACTCATCTTCCACATAGCTCTGTTCAGCACGGCCAGCCTGTTTCATCACTACCAGCTCAGCTATAGCTTGGAGCAGTAAGTTAAATATATCTATTTTTTTACACCATTCATTTCCATTTATACACACGCACACACACACACACTAACACACGCCCATCTATTTGAGCTCATAGGACGATTGGGACCTGCCCAGTTCCACTTGAGTTTGATAAGGTATTAATAATTTTAAATTGATGCTTAAATCCATTCTGATTGATAGATGGTATTATTCTATTGTTAAATATTTAAATAACAAAAAAATCTGTTAATAACTTTTGAGCCACTTTTAACTATGTATGACAGACTTTGATTGTGACTTTTAATTTCTTTAGAGACACAAATTTTATTTATTTTATTCATGAAACAAACGGTAAACGTGTTAATCTTATGTAGAATATTATTATATACATAAATCAGTGAAGTTTCCTACAGCACATACATAGCAAAGACAGACAGATGAATCGAATTAAACTAAATTAAATTAAATCAAATAAAACTATTTCAAACTTAATCAAACCAAACCAAATCAAATATAAATTAAAAGTAAAATTGAACCAAATTAAATGAAATCGAATTAAATCAATTCAAATCAGATCAAGTTAAATTATGTTTCGTATGGCAAGCAGTAAGTAACAAGTAACATTTCACGGTGTGTGTGCCAGAACGGTACAGTAGGTACTTAGAAGAAATACCGTGGCTGTGGCAAATGCAAACCGGCTTTGACTCGTAAGTGCTGGAAATAATAGTAGTTTATGCAACTGTCATATAATGAAGGGTATTAAAACACGAGTGTGAGTTTATGAAACGAGCGCAGCGAGTTTCATAATAGTAACGAGTGTTTTAATACCCGTGTTATATGCAGTTGCATACACTACTTTATCTTCACTAATGCAATTAAAAATTAAATTCACGCGTACGTGTATAATCACAGTGATTTTGCCGCCATTAAAATTTAACCAATGAGAGCGCAGCTGCGCGCTTCAATAAAACGCGGCCAACCTGATTGGCCCTGCAATCAAGTTGGTCGCGTTTTATTGATGTTATAATGAGATTTTACGATATCGATGTGAATATTATACCATCATGTGAAATTGCTTAAATTGAGTGTTTTGTTGTCTGCGCTATAACAGTAGTAATTATAAGTCAAGTATTGAAAACATAAGTAGAATGTTACAACATTAGTGTAGATAATGAAAAAAACAATCCAGCCCTGGTATTATGCCATTACTTGCCATCAATACACAGACGTCGAACAACCTGATATCGGCCTAGACTCTGCGGAGGAGTAAAATGAATGAAGAAGATACAAAGACAAGACACAGCTTCATTCTGAGCTGACTCACCGCAAGAAAATTTTATGTGAATTGGTCAATTTCATTATTTCATGCCTATAATTAGTTCTGAGGACATCAGATACACTTAGCGTCCCCAAAATATCTCGTGGTGTATACTTAAATTAACTTTAAAAAGAGGTTCTTGACTTTCCTCCCTTGTTTATAATGTTCGAATGACCACATCAAGGGATGGCTGGAAGAGATTTCTACTGAAATAAACTCGCCGTGTACACTTTTTTTTATTTTGTAAATTTGTGTTTTCTGTATGTCTTTATGTGTGCAAAAAAGTAGGTATAAGTATAGTTTATATAATTTTAAAATAAATGGTTTGCTCTGTAAACTTACGGACAGTAACCGCAAGTGATCTTTAAAAATGCTACAAAGTACGAGTACATTTGATTTGAAAAGTTATTTTAATAACTTTGAAATGAATAGATAGATAGAGATAGAGAACACTTTATTGCACAAACAGGTGAAAGATATTACAAAAAGTTTCTTATATCTAAGTAGTGGTATACAATTGGCGGTCTTATCGCTTAGAGCGATCTCTTCCAGACAACCTTTGGATGGAGAGGAGTGCAGCAAGAATATAGTCGGTAGATGGATGTACAAAAAAAAAAGAATCTGAAATATAATGCTATGTGAAGTAACAAATATGTATAGCGAGAGATTACAAGAATATAAGTACTTATATAGGACATGATGAGACTTCGGTGAAATTAAAAAATCCATTTTGAGGCTACATTCTCTTGTTAAAATTTATAAAGCGGGATTAGACATCAAAGCTTTATTTTATAGTGGAAACAATCTATTTTTTTAATGTTAGCGACAGAAATTGTTTTGTAGTCGGATGTATTTTTATTACAGGGAGTTTCTTTTAATGTCATACTGTGACAATTTCTTAACAGTTCATAATAACATTCTTGATCAATTGTAAATTCAGTCATCATAAGATTGCTTGTAGTGATTTCCACTAGTTTTAAAGAACCTTTCTATGGGTCCTGTATATCTTTAGGACGAAGGTTAAAGCTTATCCTTAGCTACTAGGAAGGTCAGCGGTGTAAAACCTTTCAGATTCTCCATGCTCCCGTACGCAGCCAAAGCGGGCCTAGCGCTGGCATTCCTGGCGCTTTTGCTGCACATCTTGGACCGGCAGATCGAGTTTACATCGCGCACCGACTTCTTGTGGAAGGACAAGCTCAAGTTTGAACAGGAGGAGGTGGAGACTATGCGAGGGATCAATAAGGTATAAACATAACGTATGGATGTGAGACCTGGTCGCTGACTATGGACCTCATGAGAAGGCTTAAGGTCGCCCAAAGAGCAATGGAGAGAGCTATGTTAGGAGTTTTACTGCGTGGTCGAATCAGTAATGAGGAGATCCGCAGAAGAACCCGAGTTACTGATATAGCTCGAAGAATTGCTCAGTTGAAGTGGCAGTGGGCGGGGCACATAGCTCGGAGAACTGATGGCTGTTGGCGCGAAAAATTTCTGACCTGGCGACCGCGGACCGGACGACGCAGCGTGGACAGGCACCGGATGGTCTGACGACCTGGTTACGGTGGCGGGGTGTCGCTGGATGCGGGCCGCACAAGACCTTGAAGCTTGGAAAACCATGAGGGAGGCCTATGTCCTGCAGTGGGCGTCAAATAGCTGATGATGATGATGATAATGAAACATAACAAAAACTCACGCGTGTATCCCGGAGGGGTAGTCAGAGACCAGGGTCTGCCACTTGCCACGATAACGACAGATGTAAATATTTGCATGCTTTTTAGCAAAATGTGGAGAACATAAATGTGTCTACATAATATAAACATTTCATTGAATTAAATATTTGCTAACACAACCGATCGCATAATCCACCTACATTCCACAGATAAACAATTTTGTGTATTTTGGTATAACTGTGGGTTATAAAATTAAGGCAAAAACTGAAAACCATTTCTCCAGTATCGATAAATCAAACCACTTCCCGTGGACAAAAGTTTACACTTGACCCGATCAATTTGTGCAAAAAATAAAATTGATAATTTTCAAGAGGCCTATGGCTAACAGTGGGCCTTATTTATGGGCTGGATTTGATAAATATGTCGCGAGGACGTGTCAAGTCTGCGCGCGCACTATGATCTACGACATTCCTGCATCGCGCAAGCAAAATGTTTCACATGACATACAATAAATATAACGTCCGACGAACATCAGTCGGACCGGCCGGCCGTCCCCGGGCATACGATCTGCCTGGCGAGAATTTTCCTTTCATAGTTCCTATAAATATACTGAGACTGATTTCCCAAGTTCCTGTAGTAAATACCAACTAGAAAATGCGTTTGTTAATTTTTACAGATTCTTCTAGAAAACATCCTACCTGCTCACGTGGCTCAGCATTTCCTGACTTCAGTGGCCTCAGAGGTAAGGATCCTACTTCTATAACACATAGTTTTTAGATTTCTGCATACCATGTAGTGACAGATTAACGTTGATAAGCGTGCGTTGATTCCTTGAGTCGATTTCTATGTTTTTGATGTCCTTGCCTGGTTGCCATATCATAGAGAAACCTAGTTTGGGACTAGGACATGTGACTGTCTTGTGTGGAAGTTATTTATTAATATTCGGTATCAACGTAAATTACATACACATACATACATACATAAAGTCACCAGCGGTATCCCAGAGGGGTAGGCGGAGACTAGGGACTGCCACTTTCCACGATCCTGGCAGATCACTGTCACTTCCTTCCCAACATTCATTAGTCGTTGCATGCACTGTATGACTTTGCATGTATTAACATCCCCTATTTGGTCGATATATCCGCCTGGGACGTCCCTTACCATCCCATATTTCTTTCGTCAATCTTTCTTCCTTCATACTCTCCACATGTCCAAACCAACGCAACATTCCTTTCTCAATTCTAGTCACTACATCCTCTTTCGGTCCACAACGTTCTGTAATCAAACTATTGCGTATCCTGTCATTGAAAGTAACACCAGACATACTTTTCAAGGACCTCATTTCTACTGCATTAATCCTACTTTCTTGCTTCTTTGCCACACCCAAGTCTCCTCTCAGAGAGAGAGTATGGGCTTAATCACCACGCGTGCCCACCGCGGATTGGCGATTTCAAGCGCTGAGGTATGTGAATAGCTCAGACACCCAGGTTTCCTCACGATGTTTTCCTTCACCGCTAGCGAATGGCATTGCTATTATAACTTCACAAATGTACATAACTTAGAAAGAAAAGTCATAGGTACATGCCCGCACTGGGAATCGAACCTGGGTCTCCCGCTTCCGAGTCCGATGTTCTACCCACTAGGCTACCACCGCTTATTATTATTGTAATGATTTTTCGACCGGTCTTTCAGGAGGACCTCTATCACGAGCGGTACTCATGCATAGCGGTGATGTTCGCCTCGATACCCAACTACAAGGAGTTCTACGACGAGACAGACGTCAACAAACAAGGCCTGGAGTGTCTGCGGCTACTGAACGAGATTATTTGCGATTTCGACAAGGTAACACCCAACATTTTATAGTATTATCCGGTTCAGATGCTGGATACGACCTTTTGGAATGGAGCGGCATATGACGTCAAGTGACGCCTGTCAGTACCGTTAGCAACGCTGTCGGGAAAGCGCGTGACACGTCAGTGACGAATACAACTTCATCGGTCCTTGAGAAGTATATCTTCTTAAATTATATTTGTTGCGGACGGCGAGAGTGTAGTCGAACTTGAAGAATAATCTAGATGCTATGTGCAGATAGATTACGTTTTAGGTACTTGTGTATGTAGAGACAAGAGAGCCCTCCAGAATAATCTATGTGCTAGAAAGAGACAGAGCTATGTTAGACAGAGATAGAAAGACATTCTGAAATGTTCGATAGTCTTCCAGAACCTATTTCTATGTGATTCTGGGTACTTCCAGACGATATTCTGGAATGTTCTATGGTTTCCTAGTACCTTCGACGTCTTTCTAGGTACGTCCTGTGAGTGGAGTGGCTATGAGTGGAGTAGTAGACTTAGAAGATTAGATTTATTTTTATTCTCATTATTTTTATTCGCCTTAGTTACAATCTTTATTGAATATTTTAGTCGCCTTGATACTTGCAAAAAAAAAATATAACTGATTAATATTAACCATCGGACTGTTTTTCTGACCCTACAAGTCATCACTGTCGCGTAACGCAACTCCAAAAGGTCGCATACTAACAGCATTTGAGCCGGATAATAAACATTAAAGCAGCGCTAGTCGCCTTTGATTAGCGTTTTGCTGAGCTGCAGTCTTGTGTTCGGCATCATTGTATTAGGTACTGGTATTTTTGTGTTCTCGTTTCTCGCGGTGGTAGCCTAGTGGGTAGAACATCGGACTCGGAAGCGAGAGACCCAGGTTCGATCCCCAGTGCGGGATACCTTTGACTTGGTTTTCTAAATTATGTACATTTGTGAAGTTATAGTAGCAATACCACTCGCTAACGGTGAAGGAAAACATCGTGAGGAAACCTGAGTGCCTGAGCTATTCACATACCTCAGCGCTTGAAACCGCCAATCCGCAGTGGGCACGCGTGGTGATAAGCCCATACTCTCTCTAAGAGAAGGCCTGTGCCCTATAGTGGGACGTATATAGGCTGCTTATGTTTCTCTCCGTGACTTTGTTTTAGTTTTGTGTTATGGTCATTTGTGCTGCAATCAAAATAAATGTTTTTCACTTCACTTCTTCTTTCGTATCGAAAGCGTCGACTCCCCTCAGACATCTGGCTCCCACCACCGCGTCACTGCGATAGTTTGACTGCCTCTTTGGCCTAGCGGTATCACGTCTGATTACCATGCCGGAGGCCGCGGGTTCGATTTCCACTGGGGGCCGCCGTACTCATTACAAATGGCCCTAATCTGGGTGTATTTCCATGTTTGTGATGCTCGTGTTTGGATACCTGTCCCTTTCTGTCCTCTGCCATCGTTATCCAGATCCAATGAGTGTTCCTCGCCGCACCCCACCGATCATTTACATAATAATAACTTGTGTAACATAATATTAATGTGTTATAAACAGCGACTTTTCCTTGTCCTAAACTAGGAGACCCTGTGCTATGGTAACCAGGCAAGGACGTCACAAACATGAAAATACACCCAGACCGAGGCCATTCGTACAAATGAACCGCGGCCCCCAGTGGGAATCGAACGCACAACCTCTGTATTTATTTTTATTTATCACCTGTATTTTTTTTTCTATGAACGCGCGATTTGTAAACGGAAAAGCGGTGCGTGACCTTGACTCGCCGTTGCTAGGCAACTTTTTCCCGTGATTTTTTTTTAAGATACCAAAAAAAAATACACGTGATTTTGGGTAGGGGGGGAGGGGTAGTCTAAACCTCATCACGTATCACCATGGGGGAGGGGAGCTGTCCTCACGTGATTAATGGACGACCCCTAAAAATACCCTAAACCGGCGTGCAACGACTAATGAATGTTGAGGAAGCGAAATTGATCTGTCAGGATCGTGGCAAGTGGCAGTCCCTGGTCTCTGCCTACCCCTCTGGGGTACAGGCTTGACTTTATGTATGTATGTATGTATATATACATATATTATGTGTGTAAAGTTCTCTAGGTTTAATTACGGTGTCCGCTGAAAAACAGCGCTGATAGGATAGGCATGATTCGACTCTCCTGCAGTATCATATGAGCGTACCACTCATGATCAAATAGCCTAAACTGATCATTTTAATACAACAATTATTAGCTAGTAGGTACTTACTTAATTTTGTACGCTACTTCTATGATCATCATCATCATCAACCCATTATGTCCCCACCGAGGGGCACGGGTCTCTTCCCTGAGGAAGGTATAGGCCATACTCCACCACGGGGGCCAAGTCCGGATCGGTGGAGGCTTGTAGACTAGTGGCTCGTCTACTGTCAGAAGTTGTCAAGCCGCCCTAAGGCCTCTGACTTGGCTTAACGACTGCCATCTATCGACGGCAGCCGGCACCAACAGCTTAACGTGCCTTGCGAAGCACGGAACAGCTCGGAAAAATGCCACTAGCGTTCGGCATAGACGGCGACCCATCCATGCACTGAACGCGCCCAGTGTTGCTTAACCTTCGTGATCGTTTAAGATCACTCAGGCAGCCGGGGCTACGACTACGGGCTACGGCTACTTCTATGATACTATCCGATAATAAATTATTTTCATTTCATTTCATAATTCCTTTGTTTTAGCTTCTACTGAAGCCCAAGTTCAGTTCCATTGAGAAGATCAAGACAATCGGGAGCACGTACATGATCGCTTCAGGACTGAGGCCCGGGAAGGAGGAACAAATTGTAAGCAGACATTTGTTTTCAAAGATAATGTACAAACTGGTTGAATTCAGAACGTCCCTCTTTTTAGGATTCCGTACCAGAAGGGTGCCAAACGGGACCCTACTACTAAGACCGCACTGTCCGTCTGTGTTCCACCAGGTTGTATCTCATGAACCGTGGTAGCTAGATGTGATAGAAATTTTCACAGGAGATGTATTTCTGTTGCCGCTATAACAACAAATGCTAAAAACAGAATAAAGTAAATATTTAAGGGGGGGCTCCCATACAAGAAACGTGATTTTTTTGCCGTTCTTTGCCCGATATTAATAACGGCAAGAGGTAGACGTTTGAAATATTCACAGAATATTCACTTCAAAAATAAATAATTAAAGATAAGATAAGAATATTCTTTATTGTACCAGGAAAAACACAAACATGAAAATAAATAAATTAATTAAAATAAAAGAACTTAAGGGGGGCTCCCATACACAATCGATCTTAGTGTCTAATGTTGTATAGATAATGGCACGGAACCCTTCGTACACGAGTCCGACTCGCACTTGGCCCTTGGCCGCGTTGCAGTGTTTTTTTAAGACCTTTGAAAAATAAAAAACCGGCCGAGTGTGTGTCGGGCCACGCGCAATGTAAGGTTCCGTAGAAAGAGAGTTTTTTTATCTGCTTTACAGAACTAACAACTTCATCGAAATAATTTTCAATGGATTTTGTACGAAATTTTACTTTTATAAGTTGCTTGCGTATTACTCGTTAACTACTTAGTAAAGCCTACTTAGCCGTAATACTGTTCCTTTTAAGTTCATTATATGTGTTACTACCCTGAATTTTTTCACGTTTCTACAATCAATCGTTTAGTCAGGAGAAGGGGGAGACGCCCTACTTGGACAAAAATTTGCGCTTTAGAGCTTAATATTTTTTAAACGGAACCCTAAATAAAAAATGGTTATCCTACACCTACAATATTTTTTAACGAAACGATGCCCCACAAGATGCGGAAGACGAGAAAAGAAAAATCATCCCCACTTTTCATGTTAGGGGAGGAAGAGTAAAAAAAAAATTCCAACATTTTATTCTTTATCTTTGTTGGCGTGATAAATATGTATACACATACCAAATTACAGTTTTCAAGTACCACCGGTCTTTGCGCTAGACCGCGGACGGACATACAGACGGACATGGCAAACTAAAGATTCCTTGTCGGACTACGGAACCGAAAAAAGTGTTTTATTCAAAGTGACACAGAAACTGTGACATAATGAACATTACAAGTTAAACTTCATTTCAAAATATAAATAATTTTAGAAGAAAAATGGACAAAAAAACTTCAAATAATTGTCTTCAGAAAATTCCGTGAAAGGACGCGATGGTATAAGGTAGAGCAACTCTAATCTGCAGTCACCACAGATTTTAAAAAATCTTACCCATAAAATTGTATAAATTGTCTAACTTACAGGATGCAAACAGAAAAGAAGAGCACACAGTAGCGATACTGGTCGAATTCGCGACAACACTGATGTCGATACTCGATCAGATCAACAGGGAGTCCTTCCAGAGGTTTAAACTGAGGATAGGTTAGTGGTATTTAATTTAATTTCTTCGACCTAGTTAGACCTTTTAATTCTATGCTACTAGATGACTTATACATTGTCTAGTAGCAACTCCTACCTTCATTACAGGGTGACTTTGAATTCGTTCACCGTATTTTGAGGGAATATTCTTTTCGTTGCGAAAAATAGTATTATCAATTGTGTATCAGTAATAGTACAACTGTGGGTACAACATATTTGTAAATATTCGTGATTTCCGACCTTTGTCTCCAAACTAGGAATCCAAATTCTAAAAAAGTCTCTAAGAAGTGGTAGGAAGTGCCGTAACGTTGAAAAATGTTTTTTATTATTATGCTTAAGAGTCTCGTCCGATACGCGTAAGCAATTAAAAAACAATTGAGTTGGCCGGCGGCGATCGTAAGACCCCTCAAAACATAATTTTTTTGGATTTTTATTTCTTTTTGTCCTGATATTGTTAGTTTATGATTGAATTAATAATAATTTTAAGGAAAAAAAAAATTCAGAATGCATTTTTTCAAATAGCACCATGTTTCTAAATCATGGTTAGAACGTCCCTTAGAATACGGTGAACGAATTCAAAGTCACCCTGTAGATAGGTAAAGAGACCAGTCAAACGATATAGTGTCTGGGACATACTTTGTTGGGTGGACATACATAAAATAATTTCACGCCTGTACCACGGAGGGGTAGGCAGATTTATCACCGAAATAAAACCACATTATTGAAGTTGTACAAATAAAAAATAGGAAAAAAGACAATTCACAAGTAATTTTGTCAGCAGTGGTGTTTTGTCAAAAGGTAAAGTAGGAATGAAAATCCGGAAGAAATCCATCAATGGGGATTTTCAATGGGGATTAGTGACATAACCCAAATCTACAATGGGTGACGTAATTTTAAATTTTGAGCTTAAGATTATAGACAGAATGAAAGAAAATAACAGAAATGGTGTAAGAAGGTTTACACCGTTACAAGGTACCAAAAGAACCGTGTGTTCCAGGCCTGAACCACGGCCCGGTGATAGCCGGAGTGGTCGGCGCGCAGAAGCCCCAGTACGACATTTGGGGGAACACCGTCAACGTCGCGTCCCGGATGGACTCCACCGGGGTCATGGGCCGGATGCAGGTCACCGAGGACACTGCCAAGTGAGTGGGACTGGTCATTTTCCATTAAGTCCGCATGGAATCTACGGGGTCATGGGCCGGATGCGGGTCACCGAGGACACTGCCAAGTGAGTGGGACTGTTCATTTTCCATTAAGTCCGCATGGAATCTACGGGGTCATGGGCCGGATGCAGGTCACCGAGGACACTGCCAAGTGAGTGGGACTGTTCATTTTCCATTAAGTCCGCATGGAATCTACGGGGTCATGGGCCGGATGCGGGTCACCGAGGACACTGCCAAGTGAGTGGGACTGTTCATTTTCCATTCAGTCCGCATGGAATCTACGGGGTCATGGGCCGGATGCGGGTCACCGAGGACACTGCCAAGTGAGTGGGACTGTTCATTTTCCATTAAGTCCGCATGGAATCTACGGGGTCATGGGCCGGATGCAGGTCACCGAGGACACTGCCAAGTGAGTGGGACTGTTCATTTTCCATTAAGTCCGCATGGAATCTACGGGGTCATGGGCCGGATGCGGGTCACCGAGGACACTGCCAAGTGAGTGGGACTGTTCATTTTCCATTCAGTCCGCATGGAATCTACGGGGTCATGGGCCGGATGCGGGTCACCGAGGACACTGCCAAGTGAGTGGGACTGTTCATTTTCCATTAAGTCCGCATGGAATCTACGGGGTCATGGGCCGGATGCAGGTCACCGAGGACACTGCCAAGTGAGTGGGACTGTTCATTTTCCATTAAGTCCGCATGGAATCTACGGGGTCATGGGCCGGATGCGGGTCACCGAGGACACTGCCAAGTGAGTGGGACTGTTCATTTTCCATTCAGTCCGCATGGAATCTACGGGGTCATGGGCCGGATGCGGGTCACCGAGGACACTGCCAAGTGAGTGGGACTGTTCATTTTCCATTAAGTCCGCATGGAATCTACGGGGTCATGGGCCGGATGCAGGTCACCGAGGACACTGCCAAGTGAGTGGGACTGTTCATTTTCCATTAAGTCCGCATGGAATCTACGGGGTCATGGGCCGGATGCAGGTCACCGAGGACACTGCCAAGTGAGTGGGACTGTTCATTTTCCATTAAGTCCGCATGGAATCTACGGGGTCATGGGCCGGATGCAGGTCACCGAGGACACTGCCAAGTGAGTGGGACTGTTCATTTTCCATTAAGTCCGCATGGACTCTACGGGGTCATGGGCCGGATGCAGGTCACCGAGGACACTGCCAAGTGAGTGGGACTGTTCATTGTCCATTAAGTCCGCATGGACTCTACGGGGTCATGGGCCGGATGCAGGTCACCGAGGACACTGCCAAGTGAGTGGGACTGTTCATTGTCCATTAAGTCCGCATGGACTCTACGGGGTCATGGGCCGGATGCAGGTCACCGAGGACACTGCCAAGTGAGTAGGACTGTTCATTTGCCATTAAGTCCGCATGGACTCTACGGGGTCATGGGCCGGATGCAGGTCACTGAGGACACTGCCAAGTGAGTGTGACTGTTTATTTGCCATTAAGTCCGCATGGACTCCACGGGGTCATAAGCCGGATGCAGGTCACTGCCAAGTGAGTGGGACTGTTCATTTGCCATTAAGTTTGCATGGACTCCAGGGGGGCATGGGCCAGGTGCAGGTCACTGAGGACACTGCCAAGTGAGTTAATTACATAATAACTAGCTGACTCGACGAACGTTGTTCTGCCACATTAATTAGCCTACGCCCCATTCTCAGAGCGCTTTCTGATCAAGCTGTCTGAAAGTCAAAACGTCTAAGCCAAATATTACCTAAGCCTTATATTGCTAGGAAGCAAATTACCTAGCTTAAATACGACTATGCAGCATTAGTATTAAACCTTATATCGACTAGGAAGCAAAGCTTGGTGGACGTTTAATTGACAAAATTTCAAAATAGTAACCCGGATATTTTAATAGCTTAGCCGAAAGTAGGTAAAAAACTAAGGGATTTGCTTCCAACTCTTTTTCAAAATATTGATTTTTTAATTTTATATTAATTTTTAAAATATTTTTTTCATGATTCATTGCCATAAAACTTTAAAAGACAAGAAGCAAGCAGTGTTGCCGTACCGAGAGAAATTTCCCTTTTGAAAGGAATTTAAACTTGAGATGCGAAGAAGGGGAAAGTTTCCCTCTCCCATTAGGACATACGGCTTTTCTTCCATTGATTTTAAAATAATTCACTTATTAATTACCTATTCATACATTTATGTTTCAGTTGTTGTGCCATTGCAGCTTGGAGTAATCTAAAATGGCGTATGTATTTCAAATGGGATTTTTTTTCTTGTAGGGAACCCTAAAAAACTACCTAAATCATACTGAATAATTTCGAAGAAGAAGTGAATACATACATGCCTCTATAGCCTACGAGACGTGGGAAACTATAACCATCAAAGTGGCAACACTGATGTCAACGCGTCAAACAAACGTCAAATTCACAAAAAGATCACAGATTATATTGGGATGTCAACATGACATTGACAGTTAGTTTTTTTTACTTCTAGGCAAAGGTACTGCAGCTCTTTAGCCCACATCCTTGATATTTGATTAGAGATTGAAAATATCTCTAAAACGAATGAACAAAGAAAGAGTTGGTTTCGTAGTAAGTTTTTATGGCTTTATCACTGGACATTAAAATTTGTCACCTGGATAGAAATTAAAAAATGTAAATTCTGTAGGCAAATACAGCTTAGGTAATTTGCTCTGTAGACATTAATTTTAGGCATTTTGCTTTGGTAGACGAATTCCAATCAAAAAGGTTAACATCTCAGACATTCGGGTTTCCTCACGGTCTAGTAGTAATACCACTCGCTAACGGTGTGAGAAAAACTTTATTGATATTTTTAAATTTTATTCATTAGATACACAACACAGTTTTATGGACACAAAGCGCTTAAATCAATTATTTTCAGCTGCAAAGTTAGGTATTCACACTGTCCGATTTTTCCCACGTAAAATGTTTGTCTGATTTTTGTTTCCACGCTATTGTTTCAGAGTTCTGATGAGCGCCGGCTACACGTGCGAATGCCGCGGCCCCACCTATGTCAAGGGAAAGGGTACGCTCACCACATACTTCGTGAAGACACCCGGCAACTAGGCTAATTGGACATGAGCTGGAATGATTTAAGGGCATTACGGTAAAAAGAACCGTCTCGCATAACAAAATGCATGGGAGAAAGAATGTCTTCTTTGGAAAATGTAGCAGAATAACATTGAATTACATCTTAGGATGGCTCGTGTCAAGTCACTGAATAAGTAAGTAAATAGATAAATAATAACCAGGCATAAACTAACAATGGAAGGAAAGAAATTACACATCACAGGACAGAAAAGGCATACTTAGAGTATAAAGTACTACGCATAGAGAGGACATCCTGACCAACCTTTGCGGTGCAAGCTGTGCGGACATTGTGACAGCACCTCATTTAGTCGTGATTGAGTCCATGGCGAGTGCTTGCCGCGAGAACACGGTTATAAACGTTACGAAAATGCCTTCATGTGTTCTTAGATCTTGTAACAATTACTCACTAAAAGCGAAAAAAAAACCTGATGGAATCACTTTTCATCGGAAAGTTCTACAAAACTCTTGATAAAACTATGTTTACAAAATAATTTTACATTTTTTATGCCCGGTCATCGCCGGCTATTATGGAGGTAATTTCATAGATTAAAAAACACACAAGTTACAAGCTCACTAACCCACATCATACCAGTGACGACAAAATATTGTTTAGACTGTTCACAATAATATTAGGTTAGTAGGTAGGTTTCTTTGCTTGGGCAATGACAGAAGGGAGTCATAGATCAAATATCTCCAAGACAACCGAAAAGAAGAAACATGGCTACCTTCAAATCATACATACATATATTATTTTAAAGAAAAGGACAAATACAGGAGCAAAACAGGAACAATTTTGACTGACAAAAAATCTTAACAAGGCTTACAGAAAACTTCCTACTCGTTGGATTACATTTCTTGACATGAGTTCTGCGGAGGTTTTAATTCAATGGACTCGTTTAGGTTCTGCTTAAGACTTATTAACATTCGGGTTTTGTATTGTTTTTTTCTATGGCCTCGTCATCTTATGAAAACTTTTAGATAGATTTATTGTGTAACACCCTATATATAAATTATATTAAAAAAAAAAAAAATTATATTCACTTTATCGGCAAGATTTGTCAAAGCTTGTCAACGTGTATAAACAATTGAAGAGAGTGAGGCTTCTGTAACACTGACTTATATAGTCTAAAAACTGCTATCCGTTGACAGTGATGTTGACGTTGTTCAGTGTTACCATATAGAGTTTAGTTGACCGGTACACATATCAGTGAAAATAAAAAAAATCTTAACGATTTCTGTCGAGTCCAATTACTTAATTTGAAAGACAACTTTGGCGTGGATACATAGATACTGTGGAAACGTGTTTTGAATCCACGAAAGCGATATAAAATCTGTTGAAGCGTTATTACGGGATACACTGTTTATTGTAATGTGCAAACACAAATGTAGTTCGGGATGTCCTCTCTATACGTAGTACTTATTACCATTTGTAGTTACAGAAAAAAATTACTTATAGAAATTCAAGACAGAATAGGACAAAGTACATCCTGCTGTGTGTCAAAGTTAGGCACACTACTAAGAGCGTGAAAGTGTTATAATTATAACTCATATGTTTTATCCATGGATAGTTCTGCAGATCATGGTACAACACGTTTGTTTGTACATATTCACTAAATAGAGCTCACCACTGAGTAAACACGGAGATAGTACTGTCAGAAAGCGTTAGCTCAAGCTAGCCTGACACATATTTTTGTCATTCTGTATCTAGTTTTTGGCAAAGCAAATTGCCAAGAAGAACCACGGAACTTCTTTTGCCACATTTCTTCTTATGTCAGTTTATATTTAAGAGCGGCGGGGGTTTGTCACTGACGAATTCAGAACAGTCTTTTAGATTAGTTTGTTGGTAGATTGAGTTGAGTTGATGTAAGTAATGCTGTTCGATAGTATAATTTTGGGACTATGGTATGTTGCGGATATACCGAGCGTCCCACGGCCATGCGACACGAAGGGTAAGTACCCCATTAAGCCTTTCGATTTGAATAACAAAAACACAGGTGTTTTTTTTTCATTTGGTGAAGCAGCAGTTAAAAAACCCCGAAGTCTTCATAAAGCAAAATATCCTGTCTAAAATAATTAAGGTACTTTCCCTTCGTGACGCTTAGCCTTGGGACGTTCTTTAAATTAAAGCATGCCTAGCACCCCGCTCGACCTAAAGTAATTTAAAGCAACCTTCGGAAAAACATTGAATTGTCATGTAGTACGTCTTATCAATTGCCACATTTTAACGGATCATCAATTAAGAACACTTCTACAGATTTGGTTGTTTTTAAGGGTTTCGTACCTCAATTTTAGATCTTTGTCTATCTATATGCCGTTACTGCGTGATGGAATAAAAAACATCCAAACATTTTCACGAACTTTCACAGTCATAATATTAGTAGGATTATAGTTTCCCTCCTGTCCACTGCACATTTAAGCTGGTGGGTACGTTAAATGCACTGTAGGGGTGCCCATCCCCAAATTAACTTTTCCCCAGTTCCTGGTGCATTTACAAATAAACCAACAAATAAAAGTTACTATTTTATTTAACGATACTATTTTTTTATCGCCTCCATTCTTTAAATGTGCGTATCCTAGCAGCACTTTCATGCCAGAAAAATGACTTTTTACTGTTTCTTCAAAAAAAAAAAATTAATACGCTCTGAATTATTGAGCCGTGCTAGGCATGCTAAAGTGAGATGACTCTCCAAATCTATAGTTAGAAGTAATTTAAGTAGAATAAGTAGTTAGAAGTTTAATAAATAGGTGGTTGGTGGACAATATTTGTACCTATTTATTGAATGAAATTTTAGAAGGGATACTCTTCATTATTTATTACTTATACTAAATAAATAGACCGTAATCGATGAAAAAATTTACAAACTTATATTTTTCCGAGTCCTTTACCACAAATCAATATGATCATATTTTTTATGTGAATTTACTAAACAAATAATTAGACAGTTTACCTTTCTAAAACAACATCCTATGAATGTTTTTATTAAAGTATCAAATTTTTCTAATACACTTTCGAAAGTACTGTCGTAAAGAAACTTACTGGGTGTAGGTGTAACATTTCAATATTTAGGTTAAAAAGTAAAAGACAAACAATATGTTCTAAAATGGATATTCTTGTATTATATTTTAATAGTAATTGTATGCTTAAGTAACAATGAATGTCTGTGATTGTTGGGGGAGTTATCTTTACAAAATAGAGTAATATTACTTATTAGTCATTTGGCCAAAGATTTCACCGTCAATCAACAACAGGAAATTAAAAAAATCTTGGGAGTTTACGCCCTAATGCGGGTTTTAAACGGGTGCCTAGAACCACATGATTCATCGCCGCACGGCGAAAATTAAAGCCGCGCTTTCACGATGTTAGTACGTTCGAAGATAGTAACTTATTATGCCTATAACCCAGCTCACTGCTGGGAAACTACCCGTATCGTGCACACAGGCAATCTTAGTACAAAAATTGACACAATTCAATTCAATTCAATTCAAATATTTTTATTCATTGTAAAAACAGAATGTTTACTTAATGAACGTCAAAGTTGTTAGTTTCACAATTAATGGATTATGTGGAGAAGAAGCTAACAAAGAAACTCCACATTTATTCTTTTCAAAACACGTTTTAACTTAATTAACAGAGTTTTCAACTTAAAATATTAGTCATGAATGTGTTGAACACTAGTCACAATCGTCCTTTAAATAATATTAATCTACTGTTTAATGCCAAACATTTTTGTCTTCTAAATAATCCTTGATGTTATAGTAAGCCTTTTTGCACAAAATGTGCTTAACACATTTTTTAAATCGCGTTGGAGGTAACTCTAATATATCTTGAGGAATTTTGTTGTAGAACCTTATACAGTGCCCCATAAAGGATGTGTTAACTTTTGCAAGTCTAAATAGTGGAAATGACAATTTATGTTTATTTCTAGTATTAACATTATGGTGGCCACCAACATTTTCGAAGTCTTTGATATTTTTTCTAACGTACATAATATTTTCATAAATGTATTGACATGCAACTGTTAAGATGTTGGTTTCTTTTCATTTTTCATCACTTTTCATGATAGCGTACTAATATCGCCGGTGTACACGACACGAGTTACTTCCGAGTGGCCAAAATTTGTCACTTGGTCCAAGTGCACTATGATCGTGAAAAGCCGGCTTGACCGTCTAAATGTCGCAGCCGGCTTTAGCCGGCTGCAGGTGACTAAGATCGCAAGCCCCGAAGAGCATGCGGCTGATGACCAAAATCGACCGTGCCAGTGCTTCTCCACGGGCGATCGCTTGCTGCGATTAACAGCGCTCAACTGCGAGCGCAATTGGGCGCAGACCAACTGCGAAATGGGGTGGCAATTGGGGTGGCGATTCGGCTTTAACAGGTGATGTGACTATCGTCAAAGCCATAATTAGAAAACACTTTTGACAGACAGAACTGTCATTTTCTGAATTAATGTTGCTTGATTTATTTTACTAGTGATGGCAGAAGCTATGGGTTCAATAAATTCATTCAATATTAAACAAAGAATAATTTAATCTGACGAAAAAAAATTAAACTTCAACATATTACAGATAGTGACTTGCCTCACGGTTAAAATCGCCACATGTAATTCCCCCTTAGCATCTCTCATGGTCGATACTTTTGCACAACCTACTTTGTCCAAGCTGATTTTAATGACAGATTTGCAGACGGCGCTGAACTTGTTAAGTTACTGCAAGGAACGGACCGTCACATTATTTTTTTATTATTTCACTCAGATGAGATCATAAACGAAACTTACTTATTATGTCATTGTCACATCAAAAGAAAATATAGTTCTGAATTGATTCATGCACGTTATCGCAATATCCATTGACGTCCATTTCGGACTATCATATCATAGATGCGAATACGTGTGACCGTGTGAGCAATCTGTGGTGCGTTCCAATTTGCCCATGATCGCTAACGGTCCCAAATCTGAACGCACGGCTAGTAACGTAGTCAGTTCAGCGCCATCTACAGAGTTCTTGGGAACTACTTTTTTTTCTTAATAGTGGAAAAGAAAACTTCCCATTGTGTCGACGTGATTTTCTATTCAGGTTTATCACTTTGGTAAGATTTGTTCATTTACCATGCATTTTGAAATAAATGCAGACAAAAATATTGGAATAATACAAATAAAAAAAAAACATTTTATCGCGTAAGGTACATAAACCTTTGCCAAATTCATCGATAGTCTATAAAAGTATGTGAGCTTGATAAAACAATAATTTGCATTTAAATAGGAAAAATGTATGTTTGTGATGTATGAAAACGGCGTAGAATCGTAAGTACCTACTAAATGTTGTTGTTGGCGTTTTCACTCTCATCGTCCTCTTTATTTAAGATACTTAAGCCTGGGACAGATTTAGGTTTCATGTTTCTAGCTTGTTCTTGTTAAAATACTCGTTAGTATTATGGTGCTAAAGTTAATACATATTTTTTTTATAGTTTACTATGACATGGATTTGACGCATATCCCACCTTTATGTCGAGCCTAATTTTAAGATCAACATTAAAATAATTAAATTAATTATCATAGCTTTACCTGAATATCTACCTACATACAGTTTTTTTACATAATTTCGCATGAGTGTACATGGAACACATTTCGATGACATGTTTAAGACAAAAGTTTCTATTCTATGGGAGATTATATTGATAATTTTGAGATTTCTAATAAATTATTGTTTGTTAAGCCGACTTTGATTACTAAAACCTACCTACCTACTACTAAGAAAACCAATACAAAATAAACATTGTTCATTAATGATACGGTCTATTTCGCACTGTATTTTCAAACACTCTGCACTAAGTTACTTAATTATGAGCGAGTTTTGTGGAAAAGTTTGCTTTAGTTTGCACTGAGCGCATTTATCTCAGGTCGCTCTGAGAAGAAGAAGAATGACATTTATTTACCGCCACGAATGGGGTCGTAAAAACAGATATAAAAGCAAATTTTAAAACGCAATATCAATATCAAAAGAATACAGAAATGAAAACAAAGAAAAGAATTACAGATTCCGTGGCAATAAATACTAGGGGGTTCAATAAGTAGTGAGAATGAATAAGATGCAATTAACTTTTATCAAATGTTATTTTATTTTTCAACATATAGTACCCGGACCTGTATGCTAAATGTAATGTGTACAGGTGTACATTTAGCATATCTTTTTTCTAAACTTAAAATTCCTTTCTTCTTCATCTTGATTCTCTAAAACACCTTATACCTACTACGGCAATCACTGCATTATAATCGTGGATTTTCTGGCCTCTTAGATATTATTTCAACCTCGGAAATTGATAAAAGTCACTAGGAGCAAGGTCTGGAGAATATGGATGATCTAGCAATTCCAAGCCAGCATCATTGATGGCAGCCATCGCAACTTTGGACTTGTGCGCTGGGGTGTTATCTTGATGAAACAACTTTAGCGGGTTTTGCCACGCTGTTTTTCGCGCATTTCGGTACGCAACTATTTGATTTGTCCTGCGTACATATTCCCCGTAATAGTGGCTCCATGACTGAGGTATTCAATCATCACCACCCCTTGGCTGTCCCAAAAAAGAGAACCCATGATCTCGCCGGCAGATGGAACGGCCTTGAATTTGTTACGGGTCGGTGATGATGGTCTCTTCCAAGTCATGGATCGTTTATTTGTTTCAGGTTCGTAATGGTGAAGCCATATTTCATCCGTAGTTAGAAATAGAGCCAAAAACTGGTCAGGATTTTGTTGTAACAGTTCCAAACAACTTTGTGAAATTCTCAGCCTGGTTCGTTTTTGTTCGGCCGTTAGTATTCTAGGCACCCAACGCGCTGAGACTTTTATTCAAATGGTCATGTATTTATCCCTTTAGTTCTTCAGCAATAAAACGAACAGTAGTAGGGCGATTAACCAAAACAATTTTTTCAACATTTTTTATAATTTCTTCAGTTACTGCAGTCGTAGGGCGCCCTGAGCGCGAGTCGTCATTAGTGGAGGGTCGTCCCCTCTTAAACTCAGCACACCAACGCGCAACCGTGGAATAAGGAGGAGCCTGAACCCCGAACGTATCTTGCAAGTCTTGATTTACTTGTTCCGCTGTAAAATTTTTCAAAAACAGATATTCAATTACCGCGCGGACATAAATTTAATTGTAAGTATCTTCATCACTTGCTGATAGTTTCGGATGCTACATAATTGCTGGTTCCATTTATTATACGCTCTCCTCTAGCTTATGCTGAGTCAGAGCCCTTTTGCATTTGCCACACCCACAGAACTCACACTGGATAATGTGCATGGCTGTGTGTCAAAATTGTTAATGTTTTTTTTTTGTAATATTCTTTCATTCTGTTTTGTATGTGTTGTTTGATTTTCTTACTACTGTAAAGTCTGCTTAATAATATTGTTTTAATTGGGTGTATGTGTGCGTGCGTGCGTGCATGCGTGCGTGCGAGTGTGCGTGCGTGCGTGCGTGCGTACGTGCGTGTGTGTAAATGCAAATAAATAATTTACCTATCTATCTAGCAATTCAGGCCAGCTAGTGCCCATCTACCCATCTACACTTGGGCTTCGGATCTTTTCCAGGGGATCCAGGATTTCTAGATGGACAGGTCCCAGGTCTGCCTATTATATTTAGATGGTCCTAATTATATACCACTACTTAGATATAAGAAACTATTTGTAATATCTTTCACCTGGTTGTGCAATAAAGTGTTTTTTTTATATTTTTTATTTATTAAAAAAATAAGACCTTAATATAATACACAATTTCGCCAAGTCATCATCATTGGCCATTTGAAGCCCACTGCAGGACATAGGCCTCCTTCGTGGTTTTCATAACCATGACGGGTTTTGCCATAATAGCCACGCTTGGCAGGCGGGTTGGCGATCGCAGTATGCGGTTAGAATCTCAGGAAGACGATGCTGCCCGTCTCCTGATAGTGGATTTCCTTAATCGCCTTCTACGACATCCACGGAAGGAAATGTAGTGACGCTATTCTTAATCCGGCGCCACGCGGAACGTCTTCTCTATCTATCTATATTCACTGACCAAACGCCTTTACCATATTTGACAACAACCTAGTGTACCTAACTATTTACGACAATGTCAATTGCCTGCAAAAGTCACAGATACTCGTAAAGTTTTACTACTGCTATAGACATCAGGAGCAAGGGCCATCGTACACCCACAGTAAACCTTTTCGGGTTGGACCTGAAAAAATCAACAGTTCTCTGAATTAATTATACTTTTAAATGTAGTCGACGCATTTTATAACAAATAGCGATTGCAATTTCACGCCGCTCCATTTCAGGTCGCAAAATAATTGTGACGCATCGCGCAGACACAAAAAAGGAACAGTTACAACGACGTCTCACTCCAAAATAATTTAACGAAATGTGTCCGAATAAACTGGTGACTGGTTCCACCAGTCACCAGAATCAGGTTCACTTACTTATAGTGCGTCATTAAAATAGCACAAAACTTAAAATCTAATTCTTCTGCATCGATATTTACCAAGAAAAAGATAAAATTAGAAATTTAATTTTTGACACAAAATGATCGTGTCGGGTCTTAAGATTTAATCTGACAAACTAATTAATATTGAAATAGAAGCAATTTTAACAAATTTCGCCGCACAGTCGATAGCACATCAAACTCTACACGCATGCACTCTACTCACGTTATGGGTAACTTTGTAACTAAAATGTAAGTAAGGGTTGTTGTGTTGTCGGCTGTACTAGCCGCGCAAACGAAGCCGCAAGCAAAAGCTAATTATGTAAGAAGTTCTACCAATTTGTGAAGTCACTGTCTGGGCCTGATTGTTGTAAAGCGTTTCGACATGTTATTTGTTATGTATGACACATAAGAAGAGGAGGCTTTCGTTATTAACCGACTTCAAAAAAGGAGGAGGTTATCAATTCGACGCGTATATTTTTTTTGTAGAGGCAAATCTTTGTCGTGATTTTTAATCTAGAGCTTCTCCAATGTGATATTCTTTTCTCATATTGTCCGTATGTAATGCGTGTTTCTGTTCTTCTGTGTGGGTGCACATAGTACGTGCAGTTGTTGGAGTGAACACCGAACACGGATCAGCGCGGGATTAATTGGTAATTGCGGGTTGGGCGGCGCGCACTCGGGCCACCTACGCATGGTGTGTGCTTTGATTTATTTTGTTTGGTCCGCCTCAGTATTTTATGGAGTAGTTATTGTTGCTGTAGAACTGTTGGTAGCTCGCTGAAATTTGGTGCGTGTGAATCGTGTTTCATAAAAAATCCTCATATTCTGTGTAAATTCGTCTTTACCTTTGCGCCAGACTATTTAAACTGCATTTGAGGGGGTGTATTTAGAGGGATGGTGTTTTTTTTATAAATAACAGCGCAAGTCGTTACATGTCTGATTCATGATGATGATGACAATTTACATGTCTGATAGTAACCAGATGCAGTAGCCCGACAAATACTTTGACCAAATGACTTTGACTTCGCATGGTCGTAGGGATTTCAGTTCTCGCTGGCGGGGGACGGACTTGGAATTCTTCGGACTTTCAATAAATCAATCAGCCCGTAGGTACTCGTCCACTGTTGTACATAGGCTTCCCCCAAGCACGCCAATTCCTTATATCCCCGGCCATCGTCATCCAGCCACTTCCAGTGAGCTGGATACGGACTTCGGACTTTAGTTGAGTCAAATTAACAAATTGTCGGTCCATATTCAAGCTATCTGCCGGGCGTTATAAACATGTAAAACTGAAGTTTCCTCTGTCTAGGAGCAATAAACCTAGTATGATACGATTTAGGACATCGTCTGAGGATCCGTGGACTACCGCTTTGGGGATCCCCTTTGCAATGCAACGCGGTAATGTTGCCAGCATTACGAGAAGCCTGCGACCAGTTATATTTCGGGGTGGTTTGATTGACGGATTTGATATTGAGTGTGTGTATTTTTCTTTTCTTGCCTTTTTTCTGCTGGATATGTCATAGTTTTAACTTTTGTAGAAAACATTTGTCGATGTACCTAATATTATTTGACTTTTTTGTAAAATGCGTGCTATAAAACCATAAAATCAAACTTAAAATTTTTGTAGTACCTACATAATAAGTGATCAAAGGCTAGCAAGATTCAAAGGAAACATACATAGGTATCTATAATTTTATTTAAGAGTGTTTAAAAAGGGAGCGTGGTTGTCAAATGTAAGTATAACCTTTAATCTTCTACAGTAGGTATAGGTCAAATCTTCAAGTTAGTAAACTAATTCTTAGCACCTTTGTGTTTTGTAGAATAACGTCTTTGTGCAATAAAGAATTAATAATAATACCTAATTATAATGATACGCACTTAAGTAAAGGTTACTGCCACAGCGGTGGTAGCCAGTGGGTAGAACATTGGACTCGGAAGCGTAAGACCCAGGTTTGATATCCAGTGCGGGCATGTACCTATGACTTTGTTTTCTAAGTTATGTACATTTGTGAAGTTATAGTAGCAGTACCACTCTCTAACGATGAAGGAAAAACATCGTGAGGAAACGTGAGTATCTGAGCTATTCACATACCTCAGCGCATGAAATCGCCAATCCTACTACTGGGTAATGGGTACCTACGCATGGTGATTAACATACTCTCTCCCTGAGAGAAGGCCTGTGCCCTACAATGGGACGTGTAGGCTGTTTATGTATGTTATGTAAACGTTACTAGGTAGTGTGTTTTAGTAGCATAGCTAAGTTGCTTAAAAACGTTGTTGCTTGTATGCTGAACTTAGGCATTGTTAAAATATAACTTTTTGTAAGACAACTTAAGACAACCGATCGAACGAATTAATTCAATTGTTACGTAATTATGAAATTTGAAGCCTTAAAGTAATTGTGTCGTATCAAGTTTGTTTTTTGTATAACTTACAATGAGTGGAACTTTCTAGTTGCTGGTCGACTGGTGGAAGCGCTTACTTACATATAAATAACACGAGCGCGGCATGGTACCCGGCTGCCTTCGACTCTATATGCCTCACCTAAAACAAAAATAAAAACAAAACAATCGTAAAGAGAACTGGTGAGGCTCACCAATTCTCTTTACGATTGTTTTGTTTTTATTTTTGTTTTTTTGTCGTTCATGTATTTTGTTTGTGAACCTTCGTGTTTACTTTGTGTTTTAAATAAATGTCTTCTTTCTTTCTTTCGATTTCTTTCTTTCTTTAAGCAAACAATTGGCATAAACGCTACCTATCTAGTCTTAGGTCCGTCATCCTAGGTTCTCAGTCGTAGGTCATAAAAATAACTAACTACTAACATGACTGAGAAGTTGGTCTGATACTTTTTGGAAAAAAAAAAAAATTTTAGGGTCTTATTAAAACTCGACGTGCATTTGCTTTCTAAACCGTGATAGCTAGACAGTTGAAATTTTCACAGATGATGTATTTTTGTTGCCGCTATAACAACAAATATGAATAAAATAAATATTTAAGAAGGCTCCCATACAACAAACGTGATTTTTTTGCCGTTTTTTGCTCGATATCAATAACGGCGACAGGTAGATGCTTGAAATATTCAAATGTATACATAATGGTACGGAACCCTTTTGGCGTTTAGCCGGTGTTTTTCCCATTCGTGGCGAACGTGTTACTGCATGGATCCCCGTAAGGGGTCGAAGGTACTTGTGACCTAAAGAAGGTTTTAGGTTTACTCTCGTTACCTTACATTTGACCCTAGGGTAGTGCCAAACGAGTAAATTCGCTGGCATGCCCACTACCGTAATATACTTGTGACGTCAAATTTTCACGGTATGCTGAAATCGATAGGGTGATGACATTATAACCAATTTATATCTTCAGGGATGTTCATTTACTAGTGTTTGTTAGGTTAGCTGGTAGATAATGCTAAGTAGCATTAAGCTCGCCCATGTGCAAAACTGCCTGTTTTAAATGCAATAAAGGATTTAATAATAATAATAATAATATGGCTTTGCCCACTTAGAGCTATAGGACGAAATTTTGTTCAGGGTGTCATATATTTTGTGAACATTTTTTACACTGCCGATTTTTGGGTGGCTGTGACCATAAACTGTATTTTAACGGGCTGGATCCGCGCCTGTGGTAGGTTTAAGACGCGGCTAGTAATCAGACAAGGACACTGCGCCAAGCGATTCACCGTATTCCGGCGTGTTTTCTGGCGACGCCATACGTAACATCTTAGGCCTCATCTTCGCTTACCATCACATGTGACAGAGGGTAAGTGCGACCTTGTTATTCTCATCGAAGTAGTGGGTAAGTACATAAAAAATACTTAAAAAACATAACATAAACTCACGTTTGCATACCGAAGAGGTAGGCAGAGATCAGGTTAAGCTTCTGCCCCTAGCCATGATCCTGAAAGATCTCTTTCGCTTCATCAACATTCATTAGTCGTTGCATGCACGCACGCCGGTTTCGAGTACTTTATATCTTGTTCTTTGCTGATACATGCCCTATTCGGTCGAAGTAAATCCGCCTGGGACTGCCCTTACCAGCCCTTTCACCCACAGTTGGTTGGTTTGAACATATGGAGATGATCGGTCATCATCTCCATATGTTCAAACCAACGCTACAATGTCTTTCTCAATTCTAGTCACTACATTCTCTTTCAGTCCAGAACGTCTCTAATCAAACTATTGCGTATCCTGTCATTCAAAGTAGCTCCACACAAACTTCTCAATGACCTCACTTCTACTTCATTAATCCTACTTTCTTGAAAAAAAAAAATACTCTAGGCACTAAAACGCACCGTATTCACTCGAATGCACTCTCGCATGGAAACTACGCCATAGCCTGCTCTGACACGTCGAAATATAAAATATAGATTAATTACAAGCCAGTCTGCTTTACTTGAGAACGTCTGGATTGATTTTAATTATACACTCTGCTATTATTAATTAGTGCGGGGTGACGCTAATTATTGGTTCTAAAACTTTCAACCGAGGACTTGCGGAGAAAGGCAGTTACAAATGTTTCATCTATGAGTGCTAACGACTGCCCTATATTTTTTATTTAGATCCTATTCCGGTACGTATTAAGTAATTGCAAGTATTTTACACTCGCTGTGGTAGCCTAGTGGGTAGAACATTGGACTCTGAAGCGAGAGACCCAGGTTCGATTCCCAGTGCGGGCATGTACCTATGACTTTGTTTTCTAAGTTATGTACATTTGTGAAGTTACAGTAGCAATACCACTCGCTAACGGTGAAGGAAAACAATCGTGAGGAAACCTGAGTATCTGAGGTGTTCACATACCTCAGCGCTTGAAATCGCCAATTCGCGGTGGGCACGCGTGGTGATTAAGCCCATACTCTCTCCATGAGAGGCCTGTGCCCTATAGTGGGACGTTTATAGGCTGCTTATGAAGTATTTAACACAGCACGCACCAAGGTACCGGACCACAGATACTACGGTAGATTATATTGTTAAAATGCGTTCTTTCCTCATTCTGTGATAGTGCTCCTATTACAATGGAAATTACTGACGTTATCTAGGGTAGTTTATATGCTCTCATAAAACAGAGTAAAATTTATATCAGTCAGATGTCCATTTCATATATAGTTTTGCCTTAAACAACATTACAATTACCTACAGTAGTTGGATTACTTTAAACTAATCTATTCTTAGCTCACAACCACAAATGATCTCTCCATTTCTAAGCCTATAACGTCTTAATAGATTCCAGTTGCAATATTTCATCCATGACGGTCAAAAGATGAAATATTTAACACAACTATTGGGTTTGGTCCTCTAGGTACCTACGTGTGGTCTGAGTTCTCTCTGATCTTCTGTCATAGGTATCTCTGGCTACTTATTTTTACATCGATACAACTAAAACTGATTTTAATGCAAATTTTAATTAGTTATGGGTGTAATTCCAATGACATACCGTAGACTGTGCCTTTATTGTTCCCTAGCCACAGTCGACTTGAGGGTGACTTTGCTACGAAAATGTAGAGATGGATCAGTTATCCACTGTACATAATATTGAAGCTGATTCAAAATGTTTAAGTTGTAAAAAATAAAGCCATACGAAAAATGGTAAAGCTTCACAAATTTTGCAAAAAAAGGAGGAGGAAGGAGATTCCCAATTCGTCGGAATCTTCTTTTTTATGTTTGTTCCCCGATTAGTCGAAGACGCGTGGACCGATTTGGACAATTCTTCTTTTTGTTTGAAAGGGTAGACTTCTCAGGTGGTCCCATAGTTATCAAGTCAGGATCTGATGATGGGATCCTGGAGAAATTGAGGAAACTTCAAATTTTCAAGAATTTGTTTGTTTTTTTATAGTGGCTCGTGAGGGAGACCTATGTCCTGCAGTGGGCATCGTGATGATGATGATAGTGACTCGTGCATTTGCTTTCTGAAAACACAATTTGACGGAGTCGTAGCGAAAGTCACAAAAAATCGTGATTTTTTTTTTAATAAAATATTAAAACCGATTTCAAAACTCTGTTTCTGTGCTTTTAGTGCTGTAGTGTTTTGAGGTCGGTTTTTATTTTTTTATTTAATTTCAATCTAAAGTAGAAATGAGGGTTTATAAAACGAGTGCCAATAGGAATAATCCCGTTTAGGCAAGTCTACGGCGACTGGCCGGAAATCGTTATTATAACAATGCCCAGTAAAATATTATACTGCACTTATTCGGTTAAGATGAATCGTCTCATATTAGTTAGCATAATGTTGGCAAAAAGGAAAAATCATGTCAAGAATGGCTCAGGCTGTTATTTTAGCAAGTACCTACATGCTTTCTTAAATCTAATTGAATAGAATAATTGTCTATTGCATTTGATGCGCAGTAACATGTGCTGGTACAGTCGACAGCAGATCGACCTTTGCATGCTTGTTTCAAAAACGCCCGTAACTTAACTGACTAGAATGCAGGCATGTAAATTTGATTTTGAGGATACTACTGCATTATATTTGCATAAAATGTAATGGTGTGAACTATTTCTTATTACAAGTAAAGTTAGAACGCTCCTGCGCAAGTATTCACACCAGTACGTGCGCAAACTTCCACGAACTTAACTTAGCATCGAATGCGAGTTGCATAAAATTTAAGATCACACTTTTATAAGTGCGGAAAGCAAGTATCATGCAATTCATATTTATTACCTTGGGCTTATCCCAAAGTCTTAAGTTGGACCTTAAAATTGAATTTTATTGACACCTCCATGTCCATGCAACCACTAATGAATGTTGAGGAAGCAAAAATGATCTGTCAGGATCGTGGTAGTCCCTGGTCTCTGCCTACCCATCTGGAATACGGGCGAGAATTTATATACGTATGTATGTATGTATGTATCTCCAGGTCTCATAGTCATGGTCATGTGTCATACATAGTCTGTGGTGGAGATTTAACAATGAGAAGACGTAAATAACATTCTATTAAATAAACTGCCTCCGAGGAGTGCCTTAGATTCTAAGGCTTAGAAGAATCGTGTTTTTATAAAAACACTGTTGAATCTTATTAACATTCACATGTCTCCTGAATGTCATTGCATAGTCTTATCTAGAACTTGCCTACTCTACTTCAGCACACAAGTAGTCCTGCACAATAGATGGCCGACACAGTACCGCCGGCTGGGATAATCCAAGATTAATGTTGCCACCCTCGGGCCACGCTACCAGTGTTACAACAGATGCTTTATGACTTAATAACCGCTTTATTATTATAAGCTAGCTTATGTGGACCTAGTTCAGCTTATGTTTGATTGACTCTATGTGTCTGCTTTGCTGTTAAGATAAGTAAAGTATATTCTTTATTGTACACCGGAAAAAAAACAATCGCAAATTATTTACAGAGGTACATAGGTAATAGTAACATTCGTTAGTGCAACGGCGGTGGTAGCCTAGTGGGTAGAACCTCGGACTCGGAAGTGGGAGACCCAGGTTCGATCCCCGGTGCGGGCATGTACCTATGACTTGGTTTTCTAAGTTATGTACATTTGTGAAGTTATAGTAGCAATACCACTCGCTAACGGTGAAGGAAAACATCGTGAGGAAACCTGAGTGTCTGAGCTATTCACATACCTCAGCGCTTGAAATCGCCAATCCGCGGTGGGCACGCGTGGTGATTAAACCCATTCTCTCTCCCTGAGAGAAGGCCTGTGCCCTACAGTGGGACGTATATAGGCTGCTTATGTTAGTGCAATGTTAAAACGCTTATTTCTTTTTTACTTGATATCCTATTTATTAAATTCCGTTGCTTGCCAGTTAAGGTTTCATCGTAAATATAGCATCAAGTTAAAGTTGGTATGCTGTCAAATTTAAACATTTACTGTCTGTAAAAGGAATGGCGAGAGAATTAAGGCGCATTCCTTATTTCCGTTTACATAGTTATACCGAGACATTCATCGTAAATACTTCAAATACGCGCAATAATCGCGCTGATACGTACTTGAGCAAATATGCCAACGTGAAAGCACATAACGTGGCCCGCTATTTAAAATACCTGTTGGGTAAATCGAAAACGCATTTCTGAAAACTCTCATTATGACACTGAATTCGACGCAGCCAATAAATTCAATTGCAAATCGATTACGCGGAAAAGACGTGATCTTATGGTAACAATAAAATTATAGGTGCTGAGACCACAACAGCGTCGAATTAATGCAAAGAGGTGTCATAATCGGTTGGCAGTCTGTGAGGTCTTCAGGTCAGGTTTGTCAAATAAATGCATGTAAGTTTTGTAGCGCTAAAAGGTCAGAATTTGACCTAATTAAAAAGGGGGCCTAAGATTATGTTACACGTTGCTTGTTACTTGTGGCCTCACCAGAAACCATGCCAAAACACTATGTGAACTGTGATGTATCTTGTTGGTATAATAAATGTCTTTCTTCTTCTTCTTCTTCATTTGTTTGCGCGCAGCAGCAACTACCTCTAATTGGCACAAACGCCAGCCTTTTGTTCTTTAATTTAAGTAAACCCATAATGTGTTTATGCTGTTGGTGTGCCTTAATATATAAAATCCGCGATTGAGGTGTATTAGACGAAAAGACTTTTCTAATATCGCCAAGCGCAGCGTAGGACGACCAGCCACAAGATGGACAGATGACCTCATCCAAGTGGCAGGAAGACGCTGGACGCAAGCCGCTTCCAACCGGTCTTTTTGGAAATCCATGGCGGAGGCCTATGTTCAGCAGTGGACTTCTTGTGGCTGAATGATGATGATGACATGTCCAGTACATAACACACTGACAAATAATTATATGGGCGTATATTCGACCGCACATCGGCCTTTATACGCGTGTAAAGGTTGATCTGCTGTCGACTGTATGTCCACATCATTATTTGCCATTGCACCCTATTCGTTCACAATTATTAGTAGATGACTGTGCAAAGTACCTATCCAGCTACGCTTACTCTTCCTACATTATAGCGGTTGCTCCATTTCAACCATAAAAGGTGCCTACATTACGCGAAGAAAGTACATTAATTGAACTGTTACATACAATTAATACGTCGTTAATCATATAAAGACAAGCAATCCGATGATTAACAGCCCATTTAAGTGTCAAATTGATCTGATTTAAACGATTCAGTGAAACAATTTCTTTGTGCGAACGTACGCGCTGTTCATAAAGTGGTTTTCAAGGAATCCTGCGCCTTATTCTATTAAGTAAGTTGAAGCTAATTAAAATAAATCTTGCTCTTAGTATTTTTTTTATCACATAGTTATAGGTTCGGTACGGTGAGTTAAACATCATGAGGAAACGCGAGTGTCTGAGTTATTCACATATTATCTGTTATTCTGATAAACCCAATACTTTTTCTTCTTCTCTCTCTCTCTCTCTCTCTCTCTCTCTCTGAGAAAAGGGCTGTGCCCTGCAGTGGAACGTATATATGTTGCTTATGTTGTACATCGGTAAATCAGAATTCGTATTCCGGTAAATTATTAGTATCTCGAGGTTCGCGACTTGATTAATTCCGTAGTTTTAGTCTGATAGAGCTTGTGCTCTGCAGTGGGATGTAGGTATTTTATCAAATCATATCAAATCAAAAACGTTTTATTCAAAGTAGCACAGAAACTGCGACTTAATGAACGTTACAAGTAAAACTAGGTGTCCATTTCAAAATCTAGATCATTTTGGAGAAAAATATGGACAAAAACAACTCCAAACTTGGTCTTTAGTTTATATATTCTAAGAACCTGGCACTCATGCATTGATGTGGCATTAATTGCAGACACCATTGTCATCTAAATAATCTTTTACATAGGATGCTTATGATGATGATGACTTAATTTTAACAAATTTCCAAAATATTTGCTGAGTTAAATTGTTCTATGTACGATAAACCTACAGGATACCATGCGATACAAAAGCAATCAATATTACTTGATTCAAGAAACTCTTATCGAACTCCTGGTATTGTCACCTTTTAACTACTGTAGTGCAGTATATGGACCGCGTCTTTGGATTAAGAATGAAAAAGCAGTGCAAAGAGTGCAAAATGCTTGTGCTAGATTTTGTTACCATATACCTAGAAGATCACATGTGACACCTTACCTAAATGAGCATGGTACTCTGAATATAAAAAATAGACGGGAATTGCACTTGGCATATTTATATAAAAAACTGAGCTAGTTTAAAGATTGCTCTGGCTACAAAACCCGTGCAAAAGAATCCGATCTTCTAAAGATACCAGAGCATAGCTCCGCGGGTTTCAGAAGGAGCTTCAAGTACAGGACAGCGAAAATCTGGAATACCATTCCACCTCCTCTAAGGATAGAATTATCTGAAAAAAAATTTAAATTGCAGTATTGAAAGGAGCTTTTAGAAAACCAGACGGCTCTGTACTTCTAAGGCTAACCCTAGATCCGGAGGCAAGAACATAATGCACACACGCACATACCTACACCCTTTACTCGCTCACTCTACACACAGGAACACGTGGACACTCCCTAAAGGTACATATATGTATATGTATGTGTATATATGTATGTGTATGTATATGTATGCGTAAGTGTATCGTTTGTATTCTTATTATAAACATTATATTTATTCATATTATATAAGCAGTAGTATGTAGTATATGTATATTCTAAATAGTTAATTTTAGGTACAAATTTATATTGTAAGTTTGTTACCTTTCTCTTACATGTAAGTTTAGTTTTTGGTTTTTTTGCGTAGTGGCTGAAAATGAGCGCTGCCAAGATCACTGCGTTGACTTGGTTGCATAATGCTGAGCCTCGACCCTTTGTCGTAATATGACAATAAATGCTTTCTATTTATATTTCTACTTAGATTGTAACATATTAAATGAAATATCAAATTCTTTGTATTCTGCACCTGCCTGTGGGTCGTATATAGGCTGCATAATAAATACTTAGAACAATATTTAAAAGAATACATTTTTTTTTCATAAATCACAAAATTTTAAGGTGGCGGACAGAAACCAAAAATTCTCGAAATCGGTATATAGGCGTGGTTTAAGTCCGCTGATGACGGCTCTAATAATTTTTGGGGTAATATAATATTCGCATATTACCCGGACGGGTTTTAGCGAAGACAAGGGCTGAGCTCGTCTAAAATTTTGTGATTTATGAAAAATATGATTTCATTCAAATAATAGGGGTTAAAGTATGAAATTGCCGTTTTATTGCAATAGGTTCTTTGAATTGACATAGAATCTTCATGGTTTGAGGTTTTCGAATGAAACTTTTTTCAAATGGTTTCTATGATGTTTTTTTTTTTAAAAATGTGAAACATTTGAATATCGACTTTCAATTGTTTTTGTTATTCAATTTAGACAAGAACCATTTGAAAAAAGTTTCATTCGAAAACCTCAAACCATGAAGATTCCATGTCAATTCAAAGAACCTATTGCAATAAAACGACAATTTCATACTTTAACCCCTAATATTATTCTTATTATTATTCGCATACTGCGATCGCCAACACGCCAACAAAAATTAGACAGTTCTTCCTCCAGATTATATAACAAATTAATAGCCGGTAGATTACGATCATTAGACCAGCTGAACGTCATCTGGGCCCACAAGACTAGGACATCAATCCATCAGGGCAAAATGATGGTCCTAGTTATTACTATGAGGTAACAAATCACAACATGTTTCCATAAGGAACCCTCCTTAATTGACTAAAAGTAAACAGGCCCCAGATGTAATAAGGCAGAGTCGTTTCGCGCCCGCAAAGGCGTCAATTTGCCAATGATAAATGTTTATATTGTCGGAACAATATATTTGGGAGCGGCGGTACGCCCCTTTCGGTTTATTCAAGCTTTTGATATTTTGTGATAGTGGGACTGAAAATGCTACAGGAGTCCGTACACAGAGCGTTCCCCAGAAGAGGTATAGAGTAATGGAAAAGAAGGATTACCATTATAAATATTTGGGTAAGAAGTAACGTCACCAGCTCGCGGGACCGTCGACGGTCTGAGGGAGATTACGGGGGAGGCCTATGTCCAGCAATGAACGAGTACGGGCTCATTGAATGATTAAAGAAGTTATGAAGCATCCTGTGAGATAATTTGTTTCAACACGCTCTATCACATGGTTCGTCTGACCCTGTATATCCAATCATAATAACTTCTGTAAGTAACTTCTGACCCTGTATCATCATCATCATCATCAGCCATTTGACGCCCACTGCAGGACATGAGGGGGTTTGCCATAATCGCCACGCTTGGCAGGCGGGTTGGCGATCGCAGTATGCGGTTGGAATCTCAGGAAGACGCTGCTGCCCGTCTTCTGGTAATTTATTTTCGAAGTCGCCTTCTACGACATCCACGGAAGGAAATGGAGTGACGCTATTCTTAATCCGTCGCCACACGGAACTTACAGAAGTTATTAGAGTGGATATACAGGGTCAGACAAACCATGTGATAGAGCGTGTTGAAACAAATTATCTCACACGATATACATATACATAAGGATAAACTAACCTAAGGTTTTGAAAAGCAATTATATTTATTAAATGAAAAAATAATAACAGGGTTTGATAGGTACGGTTGACAGCATGCTGACATGTGATATGTGCGAGTTCACAAAGTGTCATGTTCGATCTGGGCCTAGCGTCTAATGCACATATAGTTGTTCAATAGAATGATTATCGACATTACCACGACAATAGGCTCTAGTTTGTAGTCTACTAAGCAATATTCAATTCAAATATTTTTATTCTTTATAAAAACAAAAGGTACTTAAGAACGTCAAAGCTATTAATTTCACAATTAATAGATTACGTGGAGAAGAAGCTAACGAAGAAACTCCACACTTATATTTTTCTCAATACATTTTAACTTAATCAACGGAGTTCTCAAATTAAAAATGATTACTCAAGAACACTAGACACAATCGTCCTATAAATACCCTTTAATATTCATTTACTGTATAATACTAAATATCTTTGTCTTCCAAATAAACATTGATGTTTTAGTCTTGATGGCGTAGTAAGCTTTTGATAACAGTAGGTACAATGTCATTCTAATAGTGTAACCCGCTCAAAATAGAAACGCGCGAGGCGCCAAGTTAAATTGCATTGCATTGAAATCCGATTGGTTTATAGACTACCAATAGTGTCAATCACTCTGTGGTGTCAATGAAACCGCCATTGCCGTACTATTGTCACTCTCTATTCAACAACTATGCATTTAAGAGACTCGTCCTCCTGTTGCGACTCTACTCAGTAATCGAACAAAAAACGAAAATATAGAACAGTTTTATTCCTCAGATAAGCTAACTAAAAACAGGATTCCTTACAATAATGCGGATTGTAAACATCGGACATAATATATTCGATAGCAGCTAATTAGCTTGACAATAACTAATTGTAAGCAAAAGACGTCATTAAACAAGGGAAACTACAATATAAAACAGAAAAAAGCGGCACAAATTGTTGTTACAGAGTTATAACCACTGTGACTTTCTTGCCCTTAAAATGAGATCGGTTATTATGTAAAGGCGGCTCCGCCTTAAGTGAATTTATTTGCTTATTCAGTCATAAAGTAAGCTGTCCCTTTTCTTATTTCGTTGTCTAAAATATTGCGTACAGATTTGGAAGTGTAGCGTCACAGAATCAAAACCGACTGGACGAGCGAAGGCAGTGGGTGAATTATTTCTTTAAGTACAATAGGGAACTTGCAAAAACGAATATTATATTGATATATATTGATTGGTTCCCGAAACGGATACTTCCATCGTTTATTTATGACTAAACGATGTAGGACTAACGCTAGTCGAGACTAACGAGTGTAGGCGAGCTCGCACCTATTCACAGGTTAATGCACACGTATGATGAATCCGTGTGGCGCCGGATTAAGAATAGCGTCACTCCATTTCCTTCCGTGGATGTCGTAGAAGGCGACTAAGGAAATCAATTACGAGGAAACAGGCAGCAGCGTCTTCCTGAGATTCCAACCGCATACTGCGATCGCCAACCCGCCTGCCAGGTGTGGGGATTATGGCAAAACCCCTCATGGTTATGAAAACCATGAAGGAGGCCTATGTCCTGCGGTGGGCGTTAAATGGCTGATGATGATGATGATTATGAATATCTACACCATATTGATTTATTTTTACTCTCTCCTGGATTATTTAGAAAGTCCGTTATCAGTTAGTTCTCTTTCCAACATGGTTTAAATTTAACGTGGGTATTTTTTTTATTTTTATTCCCATTTTGTTGTTTTTTTTCTTCTGTTTCTGTATCGATTGGGCTTTGGTATGTTGGTTGATGGGACATTGTGTATTGTTAAAGCCTTGAAGTTATTTTTTTCCACTATTACATAAGAATACCATAACTATACTATTATTGTAGGTTTAATCATAAATATCTGAATAATGTTTATATCGTAATAATAAACGTTATTCTTGTCAGTCTTGCTAGAGTAAAACAATATTTAAGTAATTTATACAAACACAAATAGATCAAAAATAGGTCGGAAGACAGTAGGTCAGCCCTTACGTTTCTGTTGCAAAATCACTGCTTACGTAACGGAGTAGATTGCACTAATTTCCTCTTTGACTGTTGTTATTAGCATAACTGTAAGTTTTTCTGTTACATATATATCCATGTAAGATTGTTTTGTCTTGTAACAAATTGTTTGTTTTCTTTCAATAAAAAAAAAACTTAATAATTTCTTATCCAGTGGTCAGCGATCCGTGCACTCTGGTCCTGATCTCGTTTCGAGCGCGTTGCCTGTTACCTGGCTCGGGTAAATGCGGCAGATCGCGATCATTCGTATATTTACGACCTGCAGCCGCCGCGCCAGTTTAAATGTGTGTGTGTGTGTGATTTTTGATATTTGATTTTTTCACCACAATTATAGGGTGGTTAAGAAGGGAAGAAAATTAAGAAAAACCCAACACACAACCGAAAAATCTTATTAATTTTATTGATAGGAGTCTAATCTGGAAAGAGGAAAAAGCAGGGTATACCTGGCAGTGGAATACCCAGCGGCGGGCTGATGATAATGATGATGAATATTTAAAATACTACACTTATGGACCTCTAAAAAAATTGCCATAATTTATTGAATACATTCATAGTTAACTGCATCATGCTAGTCAAGTTGACAGCAAATCAACCCTTACACGAGTGCACTCTACTCAATTGTCATTGGTGATTTTGCAATAAAAATTGAAAGGTTCACCTGCTGTCGTCTGTACCACAAAACCCTCCACTGCTCTACGCTCTCTTTTGTGAATGTCCTGAAATTGAATTAACAAAAAACCGTATCCGCCAATAAAGTAACAGCGGTCACTTACAAAAGCCATGTCGTGAGCTCGCACCGAAATGATCCGAGAACAGTGATAATAAAGTATGGGATGAACAGTTTACGAGGTCCGCTTGTCACACGGTCGAATTTTTGTTACGTTGGCGCTGGAAGTTAATACCGGTACGGGGATCGCGTTACGACTGCGAAGATATAACTCGTATTGTGTTCGAATATTCGACAAAATCCTTAGTATTTTTATGTAGCCTATTGTGCCGCACTGCTGGGGAGAGGGCTCTCCTTTAGCTCTCCAATCCTCCCTGTTCGTGACCATCTCCTGCCACCTGCCAACCAGGTAACCCAAGGGTCGTGAGGTCGTTCCGTTTGGGTCGGCCACGTCGCGTGGAACCCAGTCAGTGACCATTTTGGCCACCTGTCTCGGCCCGCCCAATTTCACTTCAGCAGATGTGTTCAATCGCACGCATCGAATCGTATAGTTGAACATTACAAAATTTATAACGTAAGACTATTTTAGGTACTGTTGGAGCCCCTCTGTCTCATGATGTAAGATAAAATAAGCCTTATTTCAATCCCATTTATGAAAAGCGGTTCGGAACTCATTCCGCCGTATCGTCTTACGTAATAAATGCCTCTAAATGTCAATGTGCTATCGACAGTGTAATAGATATCTACACTCTACGCCAATATTATAAAGAAGAAAAGTTTGTAACTTTATATGTTTATAAGTTTGTATGTAGGAGGTAATCACCGAAAGTACTTGACCGATTTCAAAAATAGTTTCACTAGTATTTAAAATGGACCTCCAGGGTGGACGTAGGCTATAGACTAATACGTTTACCACGCGAAAGTAGTCAGGGGCTCAGCTGGTACTAGAAAAACTAAAGTGTTATGTTGTGCACATTACTTGGTAGGCCATTGTTAAATTTTATTAAAAATTATTATAAAATTTTATTGCGGTAATTTTTCCAACAGTTCCCGGTTTTCTTCTAAGGTTCAATTCTTCAGTTAATTCCTCTCACTGTTAATTAAGTCAATGCTTCAGTTAACTCCTCTCGCTGCTTCATCTCAAATTACCACCCTGTCTAATTAACTAACCCAACTGCTTGGACCATATTTTAGATGGACTTGGTTCGGATGGACTTATACCGTTCTACCCTGAAGGCTGATTAAAATAATGTTTAGTTAAATAACTGCAGTTAAATGCCTGCGCGTGCTCAGAACCCTTGCGTACAATATAATAGTCATGCGTGCGCGCACCTGACAAACGATCCATTGATGCATAGCGGAGTGCGGAGATGCGCTGTGTCGCGATCAGATTTATTACTGGACGGATGAATTAGGTAAATTACTGTCATAAACGGATTTAATGAATAGAAAATTGACCGTTTACGTTATACTAGGGGCGTGCCATGTGATAAGCTAGTGGGGCTACTGAGTGAGACGTTAGTTCGACGTACGTGTGTCTTCGATATAACTTTAAGACTAATATAACGCCTAATTAAAAAAAACTGGCCAAGTGCGAGTGGGACTTGCGCATCGAGGATTTTATTCCACTATAAGGCTGACTTGCACCACTTTCTTAAATGTGACTTAAACAACATTTAACTAAAATTTTTCATACAAAAGTCGATTTAAATGGCGACTTAAGTGAAATTTAAGAATTGGTGTAAGTCGGCCTTAGGCCGGTTCAAATGTAATAAAGTCAAAGTCAACATGTTTTAATTCAAAGTATAGTTCAACTGTTGGTATCATTTTCAACAGCTAAATAAACTTTTAATATTACGTATTTACCATGAATGTGTTCAACTTAATCTGAAAATAATATGTAATTTAATTTATCCCGCAATAACCGACATTTTAATCGGACGGTGATAATTTGGTCCGCAGTGTCACGCACGCACAAACAAGGAGAATTAAACGAACCTGCTACTCGGAAAAGTAATCCAGTACAATTAACTACTGTAATACGATAAACGAAATTAAAATCCAATAAAAAATCGTAACACCCGCACTTAGCGGCCAACAAAACGCGTCGATTTAACGATCTGTTGAAGCAATTAGTGCGCTATAAAAACCACGTGTACTTTAAAATCGCACGAAAGTGTCGCCGATAAAAACCCCTGACATAAAAGTCACTGGCCGTTTCAAACATGGATTTACGGGTTCAGTGAAGCTTTCCTTTTTTCCAAAAGCGGCCTTAATCGCAGACTTTTTTCACCGTTTTGTTCCATTTTTGTTGATAAAAATATTCCATTTTGAATCGTTTATAGGGTCGTTCTGATTTCTCTCGCAAGATAGAAGCCTCGAATTGCTGTTTTAATATGAGCTCATCAATTTTAATGAGATGGGCCTGATCTCTGTGTTCAGTTAAAACGCTTTACTCGTCTCAGGATGTTAAGTGCAATGAAAGTTCCTGTTAAATATACCCATTTGTTTTATTCATGTAATTTTACGTGTGCAATAAAGTATAAAGTATATATATATTTCTACTCTTCTCAACAAAAAAGTGGCTTAGTCTTAGTACCGACTTCACTAAAATGTACGGAGTAGCTGAATATTTTTCGACATTATCCTGCAGTAAAACTTGTTTTTGACTAGAACTTCCAACTTTCTGTCAGTATGGCACTTGCGAGATTTTCACTTAAGTGAAAATTACCGAAATGTGTTTAACAGGGCTAAAGGAACAAAGGACAATGAGGCGCGTAAAAAGAATTGACAAAATCTAGAACACGACGCCAACCAAACTCAAAATAACTGACGTTGGAGCTGTGACCACAGACGTATGGACCCGGAAAGGTAGGTAAACCATATCTTAAATCCCGACTTAAAATAACCTTCAATTTATTTTAATTTTAGTTCCAACTTAAAGTTGTTGCTTTGTGATTTGAGAATGTGAGGCTAAGTGATAATTAAGCAAGTATAATATATATTTTATATATTTTTTTATATAGCTAGTGGTAGCGTAGCGGTAGAATGCCGGCTTCTCATTTGAACCCACGACGGGTTTAAATCCCGGCATGTACCAATGTCTTTCTAAGTCACATACATTTGTGGAGTTATACTAGCAAAACGGCTCGCCAACTGTAAAGGAAAACATCGTGAGGAAACCTGAGTGTTTGAAATGTTCACACAACTCAGCGCTTGAAATTGCCAATCCGCGGCGGACAGGCGTGGTGATTAAGCCCGTACTCTCTCTCTATGAGAGAAGCCCTGTGCCCTGTGAAACCTTAGATATACAGTATTATGATCAGGGTTCATCATCACTTGTTTAATTCGCAAAAAAGTACAGTATTGAGAGTATCATGACTACATGTAACACTGTGTTGACAGAAACAGGCTTTTGGTAAATAAACATACGACAGATTATATTCTTTTTGTTGCACTAACCCGTGCTGAGGACCTTAGCCTCTAAATAGGTTTTTAAAACACGACAGATTGTCATCTTCACAAAGAAGAAAACAACATGAATCCAACTCGAAATAAGTTTGTCCATTTGCGTGCCATAGGTTTGCAGTGTATTAGCACTCAGAGTATGTATTATGTCCAAGTGCATCCAAGCACCATAATCACATGGGCCACTTTATATTCTAATTCATGTGGGATCAGTGCAGGAGCGATGGTCATCTGAACTGCGATCGCTATCCCTTGATCGATGCGATAGCGCAAGGCACCTGCCCCGTACGTCATCTTGTCATTTGTCTGTTCAGTCGAAACGTCCGTCCGCATGTTGAGAATACGTTACATTCTGTAATATAGTCCCTAGCTCTCGAGAATTTGATTATAATATTGAATTTTCTATGAATAAGGACATTTACATTTGGGCACATTGTCACGGCGTCTGAAGTCTGTGTCCATCCATTCATCCAGGGTCACTTTTGATTCTTGTTACTCACAAATTCTTGTTACTTGTTACTACCTATATACGAGTAAATACCTATTGTTGTACTCACTTTATGACTTGAGAATGTGAGGCTAAGTGATACTTAAGCAAATATATATATATAATTATTTAAGAAACCTACACAGAAAGAACCGCAGTAAAGTAATTGTATTTCGGAAATTCTTCAAATTCTCGTGTCTTCGAACTATTTTACTATGATTTTAATGTGTCAAATATTATATTATAATAATTTAGTAATGGTTATGAAAACCACGAGGGTGGCCTATGTCCTGCAGTGGGCGTCATGTGGCTGATGATGATGATGAATAATTGAAGTAAATAATTATTGACTTAATTTAAAAAAGCTCGTTTCTATGAATTCTTAGACATTCAATTATCGTAATCTAGGTTTATCGTCACTTATTTAACTCTCAAAAAGACATTGCAATAAAACCTAAAGATTGACAGCATTATGAATACCTACATCCTACTAATATTATAAATGTGAAAGTTTGTGAAGATGTTTGGATGATTGTTAGGTACTCAATCACGCAATAACGGCCGAACGGATTTGAATGAAATTTGGTATGGAGATAGTTTTAGTTCCAGGAAAGGACATAGGATACTTTTCATTCCGGAAATTACTCATTCTATGCAGAGAAGTCGCGGGCAAAAGCTAGTGTTACATGTTCAGAATTACGTATTTTATGTACAACTACGACCTTTAAACATACCTATAAGCCTAGCTCAGTTACGGGTGCTAAATGTTTTGTGCTATTATTTTAACTTGTATCAGTGCTTTATAACTAAATCATATCTTGCTCATCTTTGACAATAAATTATCTTATCTTATAATAGTTTTTAATTGAAGGATTTTATATGACTATCTGAATTGCGCAAAAAATCTGAAAGATTTTGTTTACTTTTGGAGTAATTTCATTTCAAAAATCTATTGAATAGTCTTGTGCCTCCTTCTGGTCAATTAAATTCAACTAAAAATATTCTCGTACTGGGCTGATGTTGATATCGTTTGCTCAATAATTGCCTTGAGTCCATAGCTACACGTGATGCTCTAAATATTATAATTTTAATCGCTTTCATCCCACAAAAGACTTGTTCAATTAATCATAAAACAGGCGTGGTCCCTTAAATTGCAATTTAAAAAAAATCCACAAACAATGTTAATGGCTTTATAAACGTGAGGCGTAGGCAATTTCGGCTTTCGCGAAAACCAATGTTTATTTTTTAATCGAAGACTAATATCTTGATTGCTCTTAAAAGTGTGACATGCCAGACTAAAAAGGGAACCAATTTTACAGCACATCGATATTCACACGCGTGCTCTCTCCACGCGCGTCACTTGTGACTTGGCAACAAAACTGTTAAGACCATCATAATGTTACTTTGATGGATACACTTTTTATTCCCACTCGCAATTTTGTTATATGCCAGTCGCAAATATGCAACGTACGTAATCTTACGTGTTGTGGTGGCGTGGTTGGGAGAACTCTTGCCTCACATTACAAAGGTCGAGAATTCGAACCTCGGCATGACTTTGTTTCTTAAACTACCTATATTTGTGTATTTGTCGCAGCACCTCGCTAAATGTGAAGGAAATCTCCGTTAGGAAACCTGAGTGCCTATGTGTTCATTTACCTTAGCGCTTGAACATGCTAGTCCGCTGTGGGCACGCACGCTGATTAAGCCCGTAATCTCTCTCTGAGAGAAGGTCTGGACCGTACAGGTAGTAAGTAGGTAGGTTCGGTAGGTACGTTAACTTTAATCAAACCACACTGCCCTTTGGTCACTCTTGCTCAAGAGGCTATCAAGTTTTATCTTATCTGCATCATTATAATTTAAGACTATTTAAATAAACTGCATTACTTTAAATATTAACAACGTCGTAAATCCAATTATGAGGTATAATTGTTAATAATCCTACGTTACAATTTATATTTTTCAGAAGACGGTTGTGTGCATACCTACCAGTAGTTATTTCAAAAGCGGATTTTTGGTGATGCTACGTTGAAATTTTGTTTACCATGACAGAGGTCGTAGGTTTTATTCGCAGTGGAGTCCCGCCCAATAATTAGCGTTAGTCCGGCTGTTTTTTCATGTTTCTGGTGTCTTGGTCGGGTATCGTATCAGGCAGGGCATCCAAGTATTGGTCTTCTACAGATATTATTTTCCTATCATCAAAATGGTCTAGATAATAATCCCTTTAATGGAGGTTGGCAACCAAATCGCCATGTCCTTCTTTGGCAACTAGACAGCGGTGGAAAAGAAGACGCCTTAAACTGTTCTATCCAACTATCCCACTAATATTATAAATGTGAAAGTTTGTGGAGATGTTTGAATGTTTGTTACTCAGTCACGCGATGACGGATTTAGATGAAATTTGGTATGGAGATAGTTTGAGTCACGAGGAAGGATATAGGATACTGTTTATCCCGAAAATTACTCTTCCATGCGGATGAAGTCGCGGGCAAAAGCTAGTTCTTCTACAAAAAAAAAAGATTTTCATCATTTCATTAATTTTTAAAAAATCATGCAAAGTTAAGTTTTCGGTCATAGTTAACATACCAATTATCTACCTATAAACTGAGACCTCTCGCATGTTATTTGTCATATCTTATGACATAACGGTCGCCTGCTCCCGAAAACTTAACGAGCTCAGAACATATTGGTCTCACAATATTGTATATGCACCGGGGTCGATGATAAATGACCCTACATTTTAGGGGTCCACTGCAAAAATGCGTGCTGATTTCTCCTCGCGAAATGCAGGTATATTTATCAGAGCGAAGGAGATCATTTTGATAATGATGGTATCGCTTAAAAGATTAAGTTGTATTTTACAATGGCATTTCTGCTCAGGGAAACATTTCTTTTGATAAATAAGCTGGACTTATGTCTGGTGATTATGTATTACGCGTATTCTCTCAATAACCTCCGAAGTTTTCGATATCTTTGATACTTCATTGTTTTTTTATTAATATTTTATTTGTAATAGAGGCTATGAAGCAGTAGTAGCACATCTAATAAAAATAATAAAATAATAAACATTTATTTTACAAACATTACATTGCTTCTGGCCCCACACTAGAATACCCTGTGTCGTGGGAACTAGAAACAACGGCATCACAAACATGTAAACATCCAAGACCTAGGGTTTTTTTTGTCCCCAGCCGGGATTCGAACCCGGGACCTCTCGCATGGTATGCAGATCTATCTATTTACTTGTACAAACAGAAAATAAAAGAGAAACAACAGAAATTATTTAATGTTTAGTAAGTGCAGCCAGAACTTTACATACAACATTGTGTACGAAGTTCTAGCAAAACTTCTGTAACATTTGGGAATTTTGCTTATACAAGGTTTAGTGGAAACTTAAATATGTAAGCTTTGTAATGTATTTTGCTTTCTGGTGTGTACAATAAAGAGTTTCATGAGTCTAGTGTACTCACTAGGCTCATGAAACTCGTTAGGTGATATAAACATTAAGACGTTCTGATGCATCGTGTACCTATATTTAATAGCATAGGTGTCTGCCATAATGATTAGATAGATAGAGAACACTTTATTATACAAAAGAGAGGAAATTACACAGATATTACTTAACCTAAGAGTAAAGAGAGCATCCTAATCACTATTCAGCCGTCCACAAGCTAAAACGCCATTATCTCCAAAAATTAACATTCGAGTTATGCGCAAAAAAACCAGGAAAATAATTAAAATATTTGCTACTTGACAAACATAAACATAAACATTTACATACAGGCACAATCATTGCTTCTGGCCCCACACTAGGATACCCTGTGTCGTGGGAACCAGAAACAATGACATCACAAACATGTAAACATCCAAGACCTGGGTTTTTTCTTTTTGTCCCCAGCCGGGATTCGAACCCGGGACCTCTCGCATGGTATGCAGATGCACTACCGCTGCGCCACGAGGTCGTCGTGGCGCAGCGGTAGTGATAACTATTATGATAACTATACACAATTTGACTACACTTGAGGTATCAAAATATACATCTTTTTGAGTACTTTTAATTAGCTTTACCTTTAATTAGCAACGATGAATTCAGCTAAACTAGCTTAATATTTGGCGTTATTAAACACATCTTAAGCAGCCTATATACGTCCCACTGTAGGGCACAGGCCTTCTCTCAGAGGGAGAGTATGGGCTTAAACACCACGCGTGCCCACCGCTTATTGGCGATTTAAAGCGCTGAGTTATGTGAATAGCTCAGACACCCAGGTTTCCTCACGATGTTTTCCTTCACCGTTAGCGAGTGGTATTGCTACTATAACTTCACAAATGTACATAACTTAAAAAGAAAAGTCATTGATACATGCCCGCACTGGGAATCGAACCTGGGTCTCCCGCTTCCGAGTCCAATGTTCTACCTATTAGGCTACCACCACTGCTATTAAACACAATTATTATTTAATTATTAGACTAACATAACGGCATTTTTCAGTTTTTTATCTCTCGAAGTAGAAAAGCTAGGAAAAATTTGGCTGGAGGCAACGCTATAGATTTTTTTTCTGATTAAGATATCATCAAAAAGGCAAAATTGACTGGTTAGTCGATAACGGCATTATAGCTTATGGAGGGCAGGCAGTATCGGTTTTTATTCATTATTTTTTATACGGGATAAACTCATTTTCAGCGTCTATCATATGTCATATTAAATGAAGACAAGGCCTAAGTTGTTCCGTGCTTGCTTGTGAAGTGTGGCGTCACCAGACACGACGATCGCTCAGCGTCGTATCTTTGGCTAGGTGTTTATTAACCACAGGCCCCAATCTTGGCCCAAGAGTAAAAGTAAGAGGTAAATAAAGTTTTCTTCATGTAGAGAACCTCTTATTTAAGATTCTCAATGCACAGGCGATAATTTTCCTCTTTCCAAGCGCCATTTTATTCAGAAGCAGCTCTTGCTCAGTTCCCCGAGAAAATCAATTTGCCTGTTGCAAAAACAGCGCAAATTGAATCAAGTGAAGCGAGCATCATCACGCGTGATGACCGATACAGTTCGAGGGCGAGCAGCGAGCGAAATCCATCTTGCGATGTCTTTGGGGCAATCAATCATGTCGCTCGTAGAGTTCAGAAGATTTAGATGGGAAATGGGAAGTTCTACATTTAATGGGACTGGATAGCCAGGCAACTATTTCCTTTGTAGATCCCGTTTTTGCTAACCATTGGAGTGAGATTCGAGCCGATCTCAGAAAAAAAAAATTGTAGGTACTACGGATTGATCTCAGTAGGCCACTAATTTTTAAAATCAAAGATCACCTGTTATTTTTATGCCAAATTTAAAAAAAAAGACTTATTCAATGTTACGTATTTTTGTGCAATTCTCAATGGCAGCACCTGAGTGTAACGTATTCACATACCCCACCACGTGAAATCGTCAATCCGCTGCGGGCACATGTGTTGATTAAGGGGATCCAGTGGGCTAGCATCATATTTGAAAAAAGTCTCTGTAGGTACAATCTCTCAATCACGTTAACAGTAATTTTTAGAACCCCACGAGAAAGAACCTAGGATCACGTACCTGGGATTAGATAGCATTTACCCTAAAAACAGCTGTTTCTGGCGTTAATGCTATTAAGTCCTGGGTTTTTTGCTTAAGGTTCACGGCCACGGATCCTAAAAATCACTAATAACATGATCTAGAGATTGTACAGACACTTTTTGCAAATTCGATCTGTAAAAAAATATATGATTTTTTCCTTGGGTGGCGCTAGTGGGGAGCCCCTTAGGGCCATACTACTATTTTTATCTCTCTACGAGACAAGAGCCTGTGCACTAAAGTCGGACGTGTATAGAACGGTTATGTATGTATGTCAGCAACAGCCAATAAAGCTCATGAAAAATATACTGGACAATTTAATTTAATCTGTTAAGCTACGCCTATGTTGAAACTCATCGCTGAAACAGTGAAGCAATAGACGATATTGGGAAGAAAATTGAAGGCACTGAGGGAATTGGCGTGACAGGGCTTGTGCTCAGTATTGAGCTCTACAGATGAGCTGGATAGATAGACAGATATACCTAAACAAAGAAAAAAAGTAACTCTACGTATACTATCTTCCTTAATTATAAGAGCGTACCATAATGTGATTGCAAGACAGACAACATACGGCCTAAATTAGAGGACCTAGAGCTTCCTACATTGGTCAAGTACTCTAGGGGTGCATTAAGCGATTTTTCGAAATTGTACCCCTAAAAGAGCGAAAAAGGGTAATTCTATATGAAGAGATCATCATCTACGGGTACGATGTGTGGACAAAATCTATTTTCCTATCAAGGCTGTTCGTACGTGGAGCATTAATTTTGGAATCAAAATTAATGCTTCACGTACGAAATTAAAATTATTAATTTCGGAATCAAATTATCTCAATCAATACCTAGATTCAGGATAAGAAAAATATATCTTGAATGTCCGTAATTTTATTATCTATCAAACCCTCAGATCACTTTTATCAAATGTATACTCTTTTTATTTATTATTTTTTTTTTAAAAAAAAGGTTCCGCCACTATTGATTATGTGGCGTCCTTTAGTCATTTTTTATAAAACTGTCATAAAGTAAAATATTATAATTTAAATGTATACAAAATTGAAAAATGTCCTATGCTAAGTTAAAAATAAAAGTATACAAGAAAAAATAACAAATGTCTTAATATTAAAAATATAGTAAAATGATAAAATACAATTTAAATAAAATTCAAATGTTTATACCCCGACACCTTATCTCTGTCTACTCTTTCGAGTAGTAACAAGTAAGGCGCCGGGGTTCTAAAATAGGTTAAACTTTAAAAAATGAAAATTGCGTTAATAAAATGTCAAAATTTTTTAAGAACGTAGAATAAAATGTCAAAAATTATAAGCATAAAAGTAAAGATCTAAAGTTTAAAATGTTAAAGTTTAAAATAAGGTCAAAAGTAAAATAACAGTCTAAAGAGTAAAAATATTATCGCCCTCCTCTCGTCGGCCTATCTGAAAGTAAGAAGGTCTAAGAATAATAATAAAAAGTAAAAAATAAAAAGAGCAAAAATAAAAATAGTAATAAGAACAAGTTTAAAGCCGGCCCCCATTTGCTTTACTCTTTTTATTATAGTCATTAAAAATGTTGCGAATTGTGCAAGCGAGACAGCCTTTAATGGAACTTACTGGGCTTGTAACAATAAGTTAACAATAATAAAAAAATATAGAAAGTTATGCTTATTTGGATGTTCCAAACTCTATGGAAGATAATATCACCTTGCTCATTGAAGGTCATACGGAGGACGGATGTAATACACCGTTACACAAAATTCGAGAAATAATTTATGAGAAAAATTCAACGTTGCGTATTATTCAATTGATAGATGCTACTTACCTCATTAACCATTGTCCTCTAGGAAACATATACGAGTACATTCACTTGAATGACTATGACTATGCCTTGACTAGATAGGTACTTACCGATTACTGCGCATGAGCAGTTTTGTAAAGATCCTTCATATCCGCCTCAAGCTGGGCCTAACAGAGAAAATAACGGTGCTTCTGATTTATATTTGCCGGACAAAGGGACGTTGATATGTGATTGAATCCTAACCTTTTCAGCAGGTTGTATATTACGGCGTGATTTGTTAATTGACTTTGAGGGAATGTTCTTGTAATGAACAGGAAACGATATATATTATCAATGAACTACACATATTTGTAAATGTTCGTTTGTTCAACCTTTGGCTGTGAATCCAGATTGTCAGAAGTAACGTAACGTTAAAAAAATAGTAACGTCTATGGTAAATGTTTAGGACTCTGTCGTCCGATTTGCGTAGGCAAGTGAAAAAACAATCTAGTTGTCCGGCGCCGACCATGCAACGCTCAAACCATGTTTTTTTTTCGATTTTTATTACTGTTTGTTCTATGGCAGAACAAACGGTTTGTTTGTTTGTTTGTTTGTTTATGCTTAAGTAAAGTATTATAGGTAAAAATAATTTGTTTACGCGTTACGCGCTATTTTATTTAGATAAACTATTCTTTTTAAATAATGTTTCTAAATCATGCTGACAATTTCTCCTGAAAAACGATGTACGAATTTAAAGTACCCTATATTAAGAACTTCATAAGATAAGAATATTCTTTATTGCACACAAGAAAAAAGAGACATAAATTAAACTTTATATTTAGCGCAGGAAAGCATCGTGAGGAAACCTCAGTGTATCAGCGAAATCGCCAAGCCACGGTGGGCACGCGTGATGATTAAGCTCATACTCTCTCTCTGAGAGAAGGCCTGTGCCCTACAGTGGGACGTGTATTATAGGCTGCTTATGATTAGGTGCAAACCTACATAAACTTACGCCTGTATCCCGGAGGGGTAGGCAAAGACCAGGGTTAGCCACATGCCACCATCGTGACGAAACTCTTTCGCTTGGCATTTTTTTTGTTAATCTTGTTTTCTGAAAATTATAATTAGATACGATGAAAACAAAGGGGAAAAAAAGAAAAACAATAAAAAAATTAACCGGAGACAGGTTCGAACCGGTGTCTTCTGGTTCCTGGACCGCCCGACTTGTATTACTTGTAAATGGTGGCGAAATTCACGTTCATTTTCTAATGACATTTTAGCAGTTTTTTTGAATGCCCGAACGGTTAAAAAACACGGATAAAACGACGTTTCTAAAAATCAAACTTAGCTAGATCATTTTATCGCCCCCGAAACCCTCTGCATACTAAATTTCATGAAAATCGTTAGAGCCGTTTCCGAGATTCAGATATATATATATATATATATATATATATATATATATATATATATATATATATATATATATATATCGAAAGTAGCGATTGTTCATAACATCGTTAAAAGCCCCGTAGATTTGGAAGCTGTTCGCGGTATATTGAAAAGATACGCTGTATATTTGCTAGTTAATGATAACATAAATAAGCTACCTCAAAAAATATAGGCCCATTCTGAGTCATAGCGCATTCCGTCACATTTCATCTACGCCTCCCGCTCAGATAATGGTCAATTAAATGATACTTTTTAATTTGTGGGAAATAACTTAGACTGTCGCTAGGTTTTTGTTCTGCATTTTCTTCCATAGATCTATGTTTATTCTAAGCGCTCGCTTGGATGTGGCAAGAAGGTATGTTGAGTAAAAATTCAAACAAGACTGTTAGATTAGCCGGCTGTTTCCAAACTGAGAATTTGACCAAACAAACACTTAAGTCTCGCTATCAGTTGTCTCTTGAGATTTCCTAAATAAGAATGAGACACAATAGTGAAATTCTCAATTCAGGTTCCGGCCGGTAAGTTGGTTTGACTAAGCACTGGTTTCTAAGCAGAAAATTCTAGTAGGTAATAGTAAGTATGTCCCTTTAGATTTCTTAAAAAAGGATAAGACAGAAATTGATATTACTATAATACTTAACTATTTAATTGTATATGCACACATAACTCATTTCTGTATCCTGGAAAAAAGGAAGAGATCACTACTATAGTGTAGGTCTCAATTCAGAAACCCGTGGTTAGTAACTTTCAATATTCGCGAAGCTCTTAGCTCTTGTCTAATTGCAATTCGACTCATCAAATCTAGAACTACATTAAATTTGATTCTTAACTCTTGTTTTCGTCATATACTTCTCGTGGAGGCTTTTAGTATTTTTTGCGGCAGCATTCTTCAGTAAAATGTCGGTTCCAAGGTGTGCACAGTAAGAAATTTCCTTAAGACTAATAAGTGGGGATTTATCATCGTAATTATGTTGCCTTAAACAGGTAGAGGTGTTAAAAATGGGGCAGTCATAACGGCTTTTATTAAGGGCTAGCCTACTCGGGGACATACTTGTTTCAGAAAATATATTTCTTGGACTAAAGTTTAAGAATAAGTAAGTAAACCCAAAGTAACCGAAAGCGGTTTGTCTGGACGTGGCAGGTGGCAAGCGCCGGTCACTGCTTACCCCTTCGGGATGCAGGCGTGAGTTCATGTATATAAGTAAACACATCCTATGAAGGAAAGGAAGGCGAAAAAAAATGTGAAAGAAACTAAACTGTGACCAATCAATATGACCATGACCCATCCCATTTTCATTTACAAAGATTAGATCGATGGCTTGAAAACATTTTAATATAAGTATGGCTTGCTGGGATTTGAGACCCGTAGAGTTGGTTGAAATCTGGAAACCTGTTGTGGGAAATGATAATACCCGCTGTTACTTAGGTATAAAATTAATAGAGATCATAGGATTAAGGATCTTCCGCTGTCCGCAGCTACGGACAGTTCACTGGGTGGCTTTTTAGGTGGTTGTCTTCACTGGGGGTCACGGGTGGGTCAACGGTATTTATTTGCTTGCATTCATTCATACGAAAGCAACTAGTCAAACATTTGAAATAAAATAATGCCGTAAATATTTTCTTGCAGTTGATAAGAGACTTCACGGGGGGCAGACGTATGCGATGGTGTTCAATAAAGCTATAAAAAAAATAAGCATTAAAAAGGCATCATCATCATTAGCCATTTGACCCCCACTGCAGGGCATAGGCCTCCCTCATTTTCCCGTTTTCCTAACCATGAAGGGTTTTGCCATAATCGCCACGCTTGGCAGGCGGGTTGGCAATCGCAGTATGCGGTTACAATCTCAGGAAGACGCTGCTGCCCGTCTCCTCTTAATGTTTTTTCTTAATCGCCTTCTACGACATCCATTATTTGTTAATGAAGCATAAAACCGAATTTGTTATATAAAAACAGGCCATTAATATTAATAATTATCATATTTGGCAGTTGGTACCTCTCCAAAATTCCTAGGGGTGCTGATTCCTCTTCTGATTATTATTAGTAGCTGGATGACCGAGCTCTGCTCGGTTTGCTTTTTCGTATTTTTTTTTAATTACGTTTAGATGCGATGAAAAAAAAATGGTGAAAAAAATAATCGGGGAGCTGAACTCGAACCTGGGTCTTCTGATTTCCGGACCGTCCTATCCCACCTGAGCTATTAACTTTGTAGATGGTGGCGACATATACCTTCGTATTCTAATGATGACAGTATTGTGGCAGTTTTTTATTGCCTAAAAACACGGATAAAACGACGTTATCTAAAAATTAGACCTAGCGAGATCAATTTATCGCCCCCGAAACCCTCTGCATACTAAAATTCATAAAAATCGTTGGAGCCGTTTCTGAGATTACGATTATTTATATATCATCATCATCATCACCATCATTCAGCCACAAGAAGACCACTGCTGGACATAGGTCTCCTCCATGGATTTCCAAAAAGACCGGTTGGAAGCGGCCTGCATCCAGAGTCTTCCTGCCACTTTTATAAGGTCATCTGTCCATCTTGTAGCTGGTCGTCCTACGCTGCGCTAGCCGATATGGGGTTTCCATTCGAGAACTTTTCGGCTCCATCGGCCATCAGTTCTGCCCCGCCGACTGCCACTTCAACTTAGTAATCCGCTGGGTTTTGTCAACGACTTTCGTTCGTCTACGGATCTCATCATTTCTGATTCGATCTCACAGAGAAATTCCGAGCATAGCCCTTTCCATAGCTCGTTGCGTGACCTTGAGCCTTCTGATGAGGCCCATAGTGGGAGACCACGTTTCAGTGGCATAAGTCATCACTGGTAACACACACTGTATATATATATACACAAGATATAAGATTAAGCTAGCCCTTAAATAAACAATCATCTATAAAGTGCCTATTCTGTTAACTGGAATTTCCCTTCTGAGTGCGTAAGGTATTTCATTCGATTTATACGTGATACTGGACTAATTAGTTTCTTCTTCGTATTTTGTAAAATTCTTAGCCTGGAAACCAATCAGCGCCAATTTATTATTTTATATTCCTACTAGCTGACCAGGCAAACGTTGTTCTGCCATAATATATCTACTAGCTTACTAGGCAAACGTTTTTTTGCCATATTAATTAGCCTACGACCTATTGTCAGACCTACCAAATAAACACAATTTGTTTTTTATAAAAATGGGTGAAGTCGCTTCGGAGAAGTTCGAAACAAACACTGTGACATGAAATTTTTATATATTAGATGCTTTATGCCTTTCTTATTTATTATTTGTCGGCAGAAGCTGTGTTTTTCTCTAAAGCATAATGTATTATGCGCATACATTATGCTTTAGAGAAAAAAAGCTACCAATTTATTTATCAACAATATCAGGGTAGGTTAAGATCTAAACAGTCTTCTTTATGAAGACACGATTTCTTAAAGCACTCCTCAAATTCAGTTTACTCTATGATATTAGTCTGTGGTAAGGAAATATTACAGACTATCTAAACTGCATTTGAGCAGTGTTTTGTAGAAATTGTATTTTTATAAATAACACCGTTGATGATCCGTATTTTAAACAAATTCCGTGTGGCACCGGATTAAGAATAGCGTCACTCCATTACCTTTCGTGGATGTCGTAGAAGGCGACTAAGGACATCAATTACCAGGAGACGGGCAGCAGCTTTCAATAAAGCTTCTTCCTGAGATTCTTTCAGGTTCGCCTGCCAAGCGTGGCGATTATGGCAAAACCTCTCATGGTTATAAAAACTGCGAAGGAGGCCTATGTCCTGCAGTAGGCGTTAAATGGCTGATGATGATTTTAAACAAATTAAGTTGCACTGCGCCATAAGGACTGCTTCGACAGTAAATCCGAAAATGAAGTCACAACATTTTTCCTTCGTTTTCTATGGCATTGCATTTGAGTGCAAACGTGTAACGTTGATTTGTTAATTTAATTATTTAGGGCTCATCAACAGCCACCCGACGCCCACTGCAGGACATAAGCCTCCCTCATGGTTTTCCTGACCTTGAAGGGTTTTGCCATAATCGCCACGCTTGGCAGGCGAGTTGGCGATCGCAGCATGCTGTTGGAATCGCAGGAAGACGCTGCAGCCCGTCTCCTGGTAATGTACTTCCTTAGTCGCCTTCTACGACATCCACGGAAGGAAATGGAGTGACGCTATTCTTAATCCGGCGCCACACGGTAGTCACCGCCATTTAGGGCTCACCGAGAGGGAAATACAAATATTACACAATAGCTTAGTTTAACAGGGTCCGCTCTAGTATGTTGGCCAATTACAGGTGGGCATAACGTTATTTTAGATTTTTTTAATACTGTTGGTAATTACGGATTTAGTCTCCTATTGGCTTGGCCATCAGGTTTTCGAGCTGCAAAAAGAGCATATCAAGGGTTTCCAGTTGGGCGTCGTCGGCCGGTCGGACGTCCCAAGTCGTTTTATCGTATCATTCTAAAGACGCGGTGGAAAGAGGCCTGCGTGAGCTCCAGGTGGATAATTCGAGGGAGGCAGCGCAGGATAGGGAAAGATGGCGTCTGTTGGTTGCGGATACCAAGATCTATTTTGGGTCCCTGAACCACAGAGCACGCAGAACTGATGGCCGATGGGGCCGAAAAGTTCTCGAATGGAGACCACATATCGGCAAGCGCAGCGTAGGACGACCAGCCACAAGATGGACAGATGACCTCATCCAAGTCGCAGGAAGACGCTGGATGCAAGCCGCTTCCAACTAGTCTTTTTGGAAATCCACGGAGGAGGCCTATGTCCAGCAGTAGACTTCTTGTGGCTGAATGATGTTGAGCCAGAATGAATAAATGTTGGTAATTGTCAGGTCTTGACACTATGCTATCAGACGATATTGGGTATATTATTAATTTTACTGTAATTATTGTAACTATAAATTAGATTTAAACTACTAAAGTACTATTTGCTGCCGACTGTACGATAATAAACTTATCCAGAGCAGTCTCATTATCTCCGGACTCTTATTGAAAGAAGATCATATTATAAGGAGATCAGACAGATCACTCTTATTAAATCAGTTAAAAACAGTGATCGTGCGGTTTTTATTTAACAATAGCTTTTATTTTTATTGTTACGCAAACTATACCGCCTCTAAATCTACAAGTTTGTCTGTCGGTTTATTATATTATATATTGGTTTGATTTTTCACGCCGGTTTTTGGTATATTTTATCTTGCCCTTGCTAATACATCCCCTGTTTGGTCATTGACATAGGTATGACAAAAATAGGTGACGATATTTTATAGGGTTAAATAGTACGTAATAAGGTTCTCTTTCAAACCAAAAATACTTAAAACTTGATACTTTATAACAGATCCTTCACATACTATTACTAGAAAGTATCGTCTTTTATAACTGAAAAAACCCCTTTTCGTGATGACCTTTGTAGTTGGGTTTTATGGGAAAACATTATGTTTGACTTCAAAGTTTAGATTTTTGTTATTTTCAATATGCATACCAATGCATCTGCAACTTACCTGTATCTTTCGGTTTACTAATGTATTGCCAAAAATCGTTTCCCAAAGTATTACTTCCTAAACTATTTTCCGCAAATTATCACTTGGCAAAAAAACATTTCTCAAAACAACTTAAAGCAAATAAACAGTTAGCAAAAGTTATTATGGCAAGTTATTGTTTACCAAATAAATACTTGGTCAAAATTCATTTTACTGGTAACAGTTGGTGTCTGTGGGGGGTCACAGTTCTAACCTAACCTAACCCACTTTTCTGGTAACAGTAGGTGTCTGTGGGGGTCGCAGTTCTAACCTAACCTAACCCACTTTCATAATAAACGTTTGTCTTAATAAAACTTGACGCAGTAAAATCATGCGAAATGATAATTTGACCAAATGAATAAAATGCGAAATGAAAACTTGCTAAAGTTTCATTTGGGAAATGAAACTGATGCCATAAGTTTATTGGGAAGTAAAATTTGGTGAACAATACTTTGGCTAAACGGCGGTATCCCGTATATTTCATAATACCGTGGCTAGGAAAAAAAAATTTAATTTGACTCCACCGAGTTACCTATGACCTTCCGGTTTCGATAAGGCGCTCACCATCTCCCGCTATATTTAAAACCAGAGTAAAAGAAATCTTTCTGTCTAATTAACTAATTTTGCTGTAAGTATCTATTCACTTCTCTTCATATATAATTATGTAGGTATATCACCTTCTTGTGGCTCAGATCAAACACTTGTTATAAGCCACTATTTATGTGAGTACGTGTAGTTATGTTTATTATTCAAGTATGATATAATGTGTAAGTTTATTATTATTATTACGTATATGTATGTCTATTAATATTCGTATTTGCACCGACTACCCGTTTCTATTTCTCCTTCAGAAAATTCTCCGATATGAGGTTGCCTGGAAGAAATTGCTATTAGCAATAAGGCCGCCAATTGTATCTTTTCTTTTGTCATTCCAGTTTCTGTAACATTTTTTCCGGTATACAATAAAGAATATTCTTATCTTATCTTATCTTACCAAATTGAAGAGTACTGGAGGAGCACACAAAACCGGGCACTAAAGCAAATTGATGAGTACTGGAGGAGCAAACAAAACCGGGCACTAAAGTTAGTATGTTTAAAGTAAATAAGAACCATAATTAAATTGTCGTAAGTAGCGGTTACTAGCCAATAATAGACGGCAAGTGATGAAAAGAAACCATTCAAAGAATCAATTCAATTTCTACATGCATATGGTACAGTCGACACCACGTCCACCTTTACATATACGTGCACTCAAAAAGGTACGTTAAGGACGACTATGCAAGAAAAATGTAGCGGCTGACCTACGTTCGACTGTACACAAGTTTAGTGTCATAGGTATAGTGATGTGATCTTTTTTTATGTATGTAGAATACGGTGCATCTATAACCTGGTTTTAGGGTTCCGTACCCAAAGGGTAAGGGACCCTACTACTAAGACTCCGCTGTCTGTCCGTCTGTCCGACCGTCTGTCACCAGGCTGTATCCCATGAACCGAGATAGTTAGACAGTTGAAATTTTCACAGATGACATATTTTTGTTGCCGCTATAACCATTAATACTTAAAACTGAATAAAATAAATATTTTGCTCGATATTAATAACGGCAACAGGTAGACGGTGGAAATATCCAAATGTAGATAATGGTGCGGAACCCTTCGTGCCCGAGTCCGACTCGCAATTGCCCGTTTTTTGTTCTAAATAAATAAAATTTCATTCACAACGTGGCTACGGGTGAATAACCGCATGTGCATTCAGTTCTTTCCACGCCTACAAGTCTCCTCAACGTCTTATTCTCGGATACGACACTTGGACCATTTCGTTTATCAAAACCTACATCGGCACTCGGTAAGTGCCTATTCATCGCATTGCACCTATAATTCCCACGTTAAGCGTACGCGCCGATACGTTAATATTTATAGCACTTAATTTGGGCAAGTTATACACGATTCAGTGGTAGCATGATGGTAATAAAGGTGTAAAGGAACATCCTTTGAGCGTTTAGCACTGGTTCAATTTGTAGGAGTTTAGCGTAAACACTCATTCCACTCGATATAATTCAGTTTTTTTCATCATCACTAGTCAGTATCCTATTTCTGACCGCGTATCCGACTGTAGTTTATCTTTGCAAACAGTTCGACGTAGGTGAGATTTGACAGTTAGAATTACCATTACAAAGTACGGTAATTGTAATTGTCAAATCGTAGACTAACAGCTCTTGATATTATAGTTGCATCCGCTATCGCTCGTCACCGGGATCGTGTGCACCAAATAGGGTATAAAATTTTATGTGCACCAGTGAAAACCAATTGGTGAGGTACCACCGAAACTGTTATTGCTTAATTTTGACATTATCATATCGTTTTATACAGTGCCGCGTAATCGTGCTTGTTCCACGTATTTTGTCGAATGTGGATCGAGTATGCTTCAGTTAATTTAACGATTTTACGGTAAATGTCTCGCGTCAAGTCCTAGTGATACATGTGTTTTGTTTTTAGTGATGGCTGATTTGAGTTAATATTGATCATTGTTGGTATTTCGACGTTTATCTTTCAATAGATCTGTTATTTATTTTCCTACTAGCAATGTAAACTTCCTGGAGAAATAGAATTTTCTTTTATTTAATTTCAGTTCTTACTCGAAACGCTAGCTAAAAACATCCCACTTGTATGAATGTACCATAGATATTATATTAATTTTATTCAGTTAAAATGTAGCTTATGACATTAATCTGGATTATATTAACGAACCGATTGACACTACATTAATTAAAATCGAATGAGCAGTTTAAGCGATATGGTGAAAAATCCATACAAGCGAACGTATACAGGGTGTCCCAAAAATCAACGTCAAGCCGAAAATAGTTGATAGGCCAGGTGGTGAGAGTTATCAGAAAAATAATAAAAAAAATCTAAGTTAAGTACTTTTCAAATTATTGACATAAATGTTTTTTTTGAGAAAATTGACAACTTGTGATGATCTTTTAAGTACTGTGACTACAAATCTTTACTTTTCATAAAAAAACAATATGTGGTGTAATCCTCAATAACCCTTCTGTTAACTACAGTCTAAAATTAAAACACAACTGCCTCAGTTTTAAAGAAAATATCACTTTTTTGCCCCACCATGTAGTAAAAATTATTACATTGCCCAACTTTAACTGACTGTACTGAAAAAAAAATGTACTAGGCTATTTCGGCAAGTGACTTTAAAAGTTGGCGTATTTAGTCAGGATTCCAAAAAGGTATAATACTAGCTAGATTATTTATCAAATAAGAAAAAAAAAAAATTTTTCGAAAGAAACCCGTTATTAAGCTAATTCTTTTTACTCAGAAAAAATGCTTTTATTGCACGTTAGGCTCTCTCTAAGTCCCTAATTTTCAGGTAAAAGTTTGAGTGAGATGGATAATGACCTTTTTAGTCAAGTGTGAGCGAGACAGATAGATACGCCACTACCAGGCTAAAATAATATGACAAAATTGTTTGTTAAATATGGTTAAATAAAGTTTTAAATAAAATGCAATAATTAATATTCAAAGTTTATTCAACTTATAGCAAATGCTCAAATTGTTTGCCTTCAGCTTCAATGCAGGCCCTACATCTTCTTAAAAAAGATCGTTTTACTAAACGAGCGTATCCTCTATTATTTATGATTTCAACCGCATCTGCAATTTTTTGGCGCAGCTCGACTATGTCTTCAATGGGTTTAGAGTAAACTTTTTCTTTCACGGCTCCCCAGAAAAAGAAATCCAACGGATTTAAATCAGGTGAACGGGCTGGCCATGAAATTGATCCAGACCGCCCTATCCATCTATCCGGGTATTCTTGGTTTAAAAATTCTCTGACTGGGCGAGCAAAATGTGCTGGGCAGCCATCTTGTTGGAACCACATGCTTCCGTAAATGCTTAGCGGCATATCTTCTAATAATTGTGGTAGGTTGTTTTGTAAGAAGTCCAAATAGACCTCGCCGGTTAAGTTCTCCGGCAGCTCAAATGGTCCAATAATTTTCCCATTTACAATGCCGGTCCACATGTTCACTTTAAAGCGATACTGCGATCTGTCTTCTCGCATCAAATGTGGATTTTCCACATGCCACTCATGTAAATTGTGGAGGTTCATGTAACCATCCTTTTTGAACGTTGATTCATCGGACCATATTATTTTGTCCAAGAATCGCGGATCTTCCCTGTGCTTTTGCAACATCGTTTGACAAAATGTAACTCTTTCAGGGTAATCACGAGGTAAAAGACATTGTACTCGTTGTACGTGGTACGGGTGGAGCTCGTTTTTCTTTAAAATTCGGTGAACGGTACTTTTAGACACTCCTGTCCTCAATTGAATTTCACGTACTGAGGTACTTCGATCTTGTGCGACTTCTTGTAGAACTGTGTCCTCGTAGGGTATGAGGGGTCTTCCCTCACTAGCCATTTGATTTGGAAATCGACCCTCTAAGAGTGACCGGTGAACATTCACAAACACTCGATGATCCGGATAACGCTCAGCGTTTGGATATCTCTCTCGATAAAGTCTAGCTGCAGCACTTGCATTGCATCTGCATTCCCCATAAATGAGGTGCATGTTTGCATACTCTTCAACAGTGTACCGAGATGGCATGGTGGTAGTCACACTTTACAATCACGCGATCAGTATAGTCCAGAAGAAAGCCAGAGTCGTCAGAAACGGTCAGATAACAAATCCAATTCACAAGGCAATCGAGTCCAATACACAAAGCCGTAAGTTGTAAGCACGAAATCAACACGAATACAGAAAGATGCGCAGTAAACGAAGGAGCGTAACGTACTGCTGCAGTAATGCATATTGTGCCTGTGGGTCACTATTTGGCCAAGATGGCGTCACTATCCGTTTCACTCACACACACATCTTGGTAAAAGTGGCGTATCTATCTGTCTCGCTCACACTTGACTAAAAAGGTCACTATCCATCTCACTCAAACTTTTACCTGAAAATTAGGGACTTAGAGAAAGCCTAACGTGCAATAAAAGCATTTTTTCTGAGTAAAAAGAATTAGCTTAATAACGGGTTTCTTTCGAAAAATGTTTTTTTTTTTCTTATTTAATAAATAATCTAGCTAGTATTATACCTTTTTGGAATCCTGACTAAATACGCCAACTTTTAAAGTCACTTGCCGAAATAGCCTAGTACATTTTTTTTTCAGTACAGTCAGTTAAAGTTGGGCGATGTAATAATTTTTACTACATGGTGGGGCAAAAAAGTGATATTTTCTTTAAAACTGAGGCAGTTGTGTTTTAATTTTAGACTGTAGTTAACAGAAGGGTTATTGAGGATTACACCACAATTTTTTTTTTTTATGAAAAGTAAAGATTTGTAGTCACAGTACTTAAAAGATCATCACAAGTTGTCAATTTTCTCAAAAAAAACATTTATGAATGAATGAATGAAAATATTTATTTCAGACCTGGGTCCATATTTGACAATAATAACAGCAATAAAAATGTTAACATTACAGCAGAATTAATTAATATAATACAATAATTATAAAATCAGTAAAAAATCAGTAAAAAAAAATGTCAATAATTATGTCAATAATTTGAAAAGTACTTAACTTAGATTTTTTTTATAATTTTTCTGATAACTCTCACCACCTGGCCTATCAACCATTTTCGGCTTGACGTTGATTTTTGAGACACCCTGTATACATACACACGCAAATACACACATACATACATAAACTGTTAAAATCATTACCTTTAAAAACAGCTTACCAACCTTAAAGTTCTTACTGCCTTGTTATTGGTCTAACGGTAGGTATCATTGGTTACCATGCCGGAGATCGTGTGTTCGATTCCAACTGGGGGCCGCCGTACATTTGTACAAATGGCCTCAGCTTGGGTGTATTTCCATGTTTGTGATGTCCTTGCCTGGTAACGGCACAGGGTATCCTAGTTTGGGACCAGGATTGTGTTGCGTGGAAGTTATTTATGCAGTTAACTGCGAAGTAATAGAGTGCGTGCACGTAAAATTGTGCTATCGACTGTACGTGGCGTAACCACGCCACGCCGTAGGTACTACATAGTTTAAATACTGTGGTAGTACCATCTCGTTTGTAATATTATGAACCCAACTTATTCTAAACATCTTACGGCAGCACCACATTTCTAAACCTCATCTCTAAGGTAACTTGTAACTTTGCGTAAGTAGCATGACGGACGACGCGAGTCGCTCACCTAAATGTTAAAAGTCGCGACTTTCCAGTCGCAACTAATCGATCTTTCGGTCTAATCTGACATTTCAGCGCTACAACGCATCAGCGCCTTGTCTAGAGGTTACCTATGCAGGGATTTTCTCTCGACGACAGTGTGGGCTTAAACATCATGCGTGCCTACCGCGGACTTCAAGTGCAAAGGTGTCTCTTTATTTTAATCTCTGTTTAGGGTTCCGTGGTCAAGAAGGAACCTTCATAGTTTCTTCTTCATATTTTATAGTCTTCATAGTTCAAAGTGAGCGCATGAATATCATTTTTTGATTCAGAGATCCGTTAGTTATCCATTAAAGCGCAAATTTTTGTTACGGCAGACCGTCTCTCTCACCGCCTTTCCCGGCTAAACTGCTGTTCATAAAAATATATATATATATATATTCAGGGCAGTAACTCATATAATGAAGATAAAGGAAAACAATCATAGCTAAGTAGGCTTTACAAGTCTACGAGTAATAGTCGGCCTATTTATGAAAGGAAAACTTCGTACAAATTACATTGAAAAATACTGTGAATCCGATGTTATTTATATAGAAGTGTAGTTAATAATATAATTAAAATAAAGTCCTAGTCTAATCAATAAAAAAAACCCTCCATCTACAGAACCCCACATGGGGCGTAGCTGGATACGCACTTGGCCGTTTTTTTTCTTTTAAGTAAGCTTTATCGTAAGTCTTGATTTTTAACCGCACCCGCTCGTATCGAGTGCGTAATAAATCGATTCGCACGGAAAGGACCTCCAATTTTATGAAGCCGTCACTCGTGCTAAATCAACATCGAGCTATAATCGTAAACATTACATCTGCTGCCTCCGAGGTGGTTGTAAATATGAAAATTCGTACAATAAGTTGCAATAAGTTGGTTCAACTTACTTATTTGTCAATGTTTTTATAATTATCGTTTTGCAGTTACCGTTTTATGTTATAAGAGTAGGTTTTTAGAACCTTTTCGCTGGGGATGTTAGCATAATTGAACCAAGTCGATTAAAGAAAGACACTAACGCTGACTTGCACTACTTCTTAAAAGTCACTTAATTCGCCATTAAAATCGACTTTTGTACGAAGAATTTTAGTGAAATGCTGATTAAGCTACAGAACGAAAGTGTTGCAAGTCGGCCTTAGATCACATGTCAGTTTCTTCATTGCCGGCTGCGTCACCAGAGCGTACCTACCTATGGCTGCACCATCTTAAATTTTACTCGTCAAAATGATGATCAGATATAGGACGATGGAATGATAGAAATGGATAGTTCACGGACGGTATGTGCTTTGTTATGCCTCGCGTCTGTTTCGTGAACGTGAAAAATCGCCTAGAGATCCCCTAGAATCATTATGTGTGCATTTGGTGCTATGTATCGAACTAATTACAATAAAGCACGTATGCTCTTGTCCATTTTATATAGGTATATTTACATGCGCAAATAAGTTTTTTTTATAGGAAATTAATATATTTGCGTACCTGCATTGTAGTTTAAAAAAGTCTTTGATTTATCTCGAAAGCAGTTTATCAATCGATTTTGTCTCATAAATCGATCCGGATCGAATCGGACCGCCAAAATCGAATCGAATTGAATCGACCGGGCGCCTTGATTGTGAAATGTTATTGTCCATACAAAATAATTTCCACCATTCACTTTCCCTTCGTATTTTAATCGAAACACATAAATATGTAATGATGTAATTGAATTCCTTGTTTATGTTGCTATTTATTTTGAATTATTTTCAACTGATGAATTGAGACAACGGCACTTATGTCATTTTAAATATTGTTATAAATCTAGGTTGTAGGTACCTATTGTATATATTAATAAAAATAATAGCCTAATTAAATTAATACTAATAATTCGGCTAATGTATACTTTTTTACAAAAGTAGGTAACATTGGCATTAGAAATTTCGTTCCCAAAATTATGCTGGCAAAGGTTAATACATCCTTTGTGGGGCATTGTATACGTTTCAACCATAAGATCCCTGAGGACATAATAAGCTTGCCAGAAACGCGGTTCAAAAAATGTGTAAAGCACACTTTGTGCAAAAAAAGCTACTATAACATTAAAGATTATTTAGAAGACGATGATGTCTGGAATTAAAGCCAGTTCAATGTATGAGTTCGAGGTTTTAGAATCTATATCTATTCTATACTAATAATAAATCTGTAAGGGTCGGTCATGGAGTAAGTTAGTTTGTTTTCAGAGATATTGTGTTTATAGGCTCAATATATGATACTAAAACTAATTTCACGATTTTTAGAATTTTTTTCTGTATGTGTGTATGTATGTATGTATGTTCCTCCATAACTCTTAAACCAATTATCCGAATTTGATGAAATCTATACTAATAATAAATCTGTAAGGGTCGGTCATGGAGTAAGTTAGTTTGTTTTCAGAGATATTGTGTTTATAGGCTCAATATATGATACTAAAACTAATTTCACGATTTTTAGAATTTTTTTCTGTATGTGTGTATGTATGTTCCTCCATAACTCTTAAACCAATTATCCGAATTTGATGAAATTTGGTATAAAAACATATAGACACCTGGGACACAGGATAGGCTATTTAAATTCTAGCTCCAGTTATGATAAGACGTAGCCCCCATACAAATGCTTCGTAAAAATCGAAATGTACGCGAACGGAGTCGCGGGCACAGCTAGTATCTATATAAATTCTGTAAATTAAGGACTTGAAAAGACTAAGTTTGGAGTTTTTTTGTCCATTTTTTCTCCAAAATGATCTAGATTTTGAAATGGAAAAGACTAAGTTTGGAGTTTTTTTGTCAATTTTATCTCCAAAATGATCTAGATTTTGAAATGGACACTTGTAACGTTCGTTAAGTCGCAGTTTCTGTGCTACTTTGAATAAAAAATTTTGATTTTGATTTTGAAAACAAAATTATGGACATTTTAAGCATTCTTTAATGAATAAATAAATAATTTATTTGCAACAATAATCTTCCTAAATGCGTGCAATATACATTTTGTATACTAGTTCTTAGTATAGAAAAATGAGCTTGAACATTCTGAATCCCGTTAACTATTTTTCTATATGAAAAACTAAAAAAAAACGTTATGTGTGTGAATTAATTATTCTGAAACATGTCAATTACTACTGTTTCTGTTTTAGAAAGACTTTTGTTCTGTGAGTTTCTTAAAGACTTTTTTTATTTGTGATAATTTTTTGATGTATCAAATGATAAGAATATAATTTCATAACTAAAATAAAATAATAAAACGTGTTTACTAAACCACCTTAAAAATGTCTGTATTACTAACACTAAGTGAGAAAATGTGTGTCCCAGGTGTTTTCATACGAGTACCTCAGCGCTTGAAATCGTCAGACCGCGGTGGGTGTGATGACCAAACTCATCTCTCTCTGAGAGAAAGCCTGTGCCCTTGCAGTGGGAGGTATATAGGCCGTTCATGATCCAATAATATAACCCATAGATCGCGGCAAATGGTAGTCCCTAGTATCTGCCTACTCCTCTGGGATACAGGCGTGAGTTTATGAATGTATGTAATAAAGCAAAGCAAAGCAAAAAGCAAGATAAAATGTACCCGACACCGGCGTGCGGCGCGTGTGCAACGACTAATGAATGTTGACGAAGCGAAAGAGGCCTGTCAGGATCATGGACAGAAAGAACCCTGGTCTGTGCCTACCCCCCCGTGATACAGGCGTGAGTTTATGTAATGTAATGTGAACATAACCCTGAAGGCGTGGTCTAGTTGTTAAATTTTTCGTGAGGTCTGTTTTCTTTCTGTCACTCTAAGCTATTGTCATGGCAACACCTTGAGACATAATCATCGGAGCTCTGTCGTGACGTCACGCCGGCGCCGCTCGTGGTCGATCGTGGGACAAGCGATGGTCAACGATGACGACGTGTATCTATCTATTGTGGATAAGACAGTTAGATATTTAAATAGATATTTAGATAGTTATAAAAAAAAAGAATACAATCATGTAGGTACAGCGATATCATTCCAATGTTTGGGTTACTCGGGGCTGCAAGTGATGTAAATTGCTTCGGCCAGGTGTCGCTGCCTGTACGTTATACAGAGAAGTTTGTAAAGAGGCTCGAAATTTTACTGATGACTGCACTTGCCCATTAGCTCAGTTGGGAGAGCGCTGGCACGGTTAGCCAGAGGTCGCGGGTTCAAGTCCCGGCATGAGTAGAATTTTTAGCCTCTAAATAGGTTTTAAAAAAAAAGTTTGATATTTAATAGGAAACCTCCAAAAACCTACTACTTTAAGTAGATAGGTGCTCTTACTCAGAAAATCGGTGGCAGCCTAGTGGGAAGAATTCGATTCCCAGTGCGGGCATGTACCTGTGACTTTGATTTCTAAGTTATGTACATTTGTGAAGTTATAGTAGTAATACCACTCGCTAACTGTGAGGGAAAACATCGTGAGGAAGCCTGAGTGTCTGAGCTATTCACATACCTCCGCGCTTGAAATCTCCAATCCGCAATGGGCCAGTGCCCTACAGTGGGACGTATATAGGCTGCTTGTGTATGTATACTTAGAAAAGATTTTGTTTAATTCGTCTTTTCGGCCGTTTCCAATCATTTGACGGTCCAAAGATATGTCATTCTTGGGGGTAACTAGATGATACAAGGAAGTCGCATTTGGTTCACGCCATATATTGCGGGTTGTATATATTCTGTTCTGCCTCCTCTTGAGTACTGCTACCCGTACCCGTAGAATATGTCGTATAATATAATTGACAAAATTAGTTTTTGTCTTTTATTCACAGTTATTTTTCATCCGGAGCATTGGACACATCGACACTAAATAAATATTGGAAAACGACATTTTTACTACTTTCCTTTTCTTTTCCTGTTACGTATTAAAAAAAATTACCGCAACTTTAATCCTTTGCTCACTATATTCTTTAAGAGTCAATGAAATTGAAATTGAAAAATAATTTTATTTATCGCATCAAATTACATTTAAGAAATCATAATAATATAAATAATTCTAAGCTTAGGGATATTGATAAATGGTCAAACGTCAACTTTTGAAAGTCAATATTTACTTCGAATTTTCTTGTACAAGCGAGCGATATCTTTCGATTCCGCTGATGTTGCCTAAACTGGTGCAATCGCTCACGAGTATCCTACTTCTCACGGGAGTAACGCCATCGAGCAAACCTAAGAGAAATTTAGGATACGGCATGAGAGCAGACATAAATATCTTAGCTCATTAGACGGTGATTTTTTATTTATTTTGAAGTATCACGAGCACTGACGAGACTGAAAATACAGTAAACAGCACATCAACCTTTAGTTGCAGAGTAGCCCGTTACGTAACTGGATAGAGTTAATATGCTGACACTACGTTCAGTCGCATTTTAAGTGACCATCCCATATTAGGTAACCCTATTTTTCTTTAGTTTCATTTCAGTTGAACTGAACAGTAAGTAAAGAAAAATAGGGCGAAACGAAAATACCACAGATATTTTGCTCGGAGGAAAATACGCATGGCCTTATTTAAAAAAATACGATTCATTAAGAGGCAGTTTATTTAATCTGTGGTTACAACGTTTCCTTGTCAAACCATTTAATCGGTGTTTTTGAAGTGTTTTAAGCAATCTAGTTATTATAAATAAGACCATTAGCCTTTGCATAATCAGTACACGAACTTTAGTTTAAGCTTGCGAGTCATCTTGGAAGTAATCCGACCAAACCAAAATATAAAAAAAGTTAGAAGAACAAAAGTTTTAACAGAATGAAGAATTTGCTAGGGAAATACCTATTTTATTATAATTACCTTCCATTGTGTTTTATTATTTTTTGGTTAAGTTAGTAATAAAAAGTTCTAACTTAATCTGACAGTAATAGGTGAGTAATATGACCTTCTTGTAATGTTCTGACATCCACGTTTTGCCCTGGCAGATCTGTTTTAAATTGCACAAAGGTTAAAGTCTAGAGCGTGATCGAACCTGTTCACCTTATCTATGGTCCCCTTGAATAAGCAATGAAAAACTGTTTAGTTTGTTAAACTTTTCCAAATAGCTGGAGATTCGTTGTTTAATAAAAGGCATAATTTCATAACATCAACCTAGTATCTGCCTACCCCCCTGGGTAGAGGCATGTTAGTCTGTATACTTTCATGAGGCGATCTTGTAATGCATTTTCCAACAAATAGGGTTGGCATTTACGGTGTCAATAAACTAACTGAGAAGAAAACAGAAATTGATCTGTATTCATTACTACAAGACTAATGACATTACCTATTGAGGAAAGGATCTCTGAATTGCAATTAGATAAAGAAAAAACTAGACCAACCTTAGTTGGAGATGTAATGACCTAACATTTGCCAAAGTAACCTGTACGGTCACCTTAGACTCTATCATCTTGAATTACAAGGCATAGCTTGGCTTGCTTGGAAGAAGTCTAGCTTTTGTGACACAAAGCAGCGGGAGACTACTTTGAAATATAAATATTTATAACAGTTGCCATAATTAAATGGTAGTAAATCAATTGGTAGATATGGTTGTACTCGTAATATCAACTATTTTACGTGGGTTAAACAAAAGTTTCGAATATTATTACAAATTGCATTACCTTTTAGGATAGTCATCATGAGAATAAAATACGTCACACTCCAATGAGGAGGTAGAAGCGATGTATGAGGACATTAGTAGGGCCACACATACCTTGGAGACCTATTTTAATGTGGTTATGGGGGACTTCAATGCGAGGCTGGGCACAAGAAGCGAAGGTGAGATGAGAGTGGGGAAATTTGGTCATGGGCAACGGTACCCTAGAGGACAGAGGTTGGCAGACTTCCTGGAGAAAGATGATGAATTAATCTCTTTATGATGAATTCTTTCTTTCAGAAGCCACCGCACAGGAAACGGACCTGGTTGAGTCCCGATGGTTCCACGAGAAACGAGATAGACCTCCAACAAACAAATATTCAATGATGTCTCTGTGATCAACATGGTGAAAACCGGAAGATGAGCCTGTCTCAGCCTAAGACAATACCTAAATTAAGTAATTAAAAATAACAAGTAGCGATTCAGGACCTACATTTTGACATAAATTGGGGAATTCCAGAAAGGCCGAAAGCTCAGGTAAGAAATAATACAACTTAAACAGAGTTAACGATGTATTTCGTATGTTTTGCTAATAATGTGTTGCTTTCTTGAATGGCTGATGCGATGTTCAGTCCAGCTGCTTTGTCAGATCGATGGTTACAACTGATTTGTCAGGTGCAATGTATAAATCTGAAAAAAAACGAAATATTGTTGTCAAGGCGCAACATAATCTCAAATAAAATGTTTGGGTTAACTTTTCCTGTTTTCAGGGCGGTCCCATAAAATGCTCATATTGAAGAGAAGTACCTAACCCCAGAAGAGAAAGGAATTTTAATATTCCCTTAACTCTTCACCAATGTTTAATCTAATATAAAAAATATTCTAAAATTATCAATAATTAAAATGAAATGAGAAAGATGAGTTCTTCAAAAATAATACCGAAGCGTAAAAATTGTTCTTGATGCATATAACACTGCAATACCCATCCATTACTGTCATATTGAGTAAAATTTAACGGTGTAACTTAACAGTTAGACAGGTACCAGCGGTTCACGAGCACGTGTTTACATAGAAAGTGAATGTATCTAAGTAAATTTTACCCAAATATGAAACACACCAAAAGAATCAATGTCAATAATTTAAATAATAGGATGTAATAGAACTCTATTGTCGGACACTGCAATTGATTTTGATTTTCTGTAAAATAAACCGAGGCTTAAGTTAACAAACACAGTTTTCTTTAAAAAAAAATTAAATTATATTATTCTTTTTTTAGGGTTCCGCACCCAAAGGATAAGGGACCTTATTACTAAGACTACACTGTCCGTCTGTCTCTGTCACCAGGCTGTATCTCATGAACCGTGATAGCTAGACAGTTGAAATTTTCACAGATGACTTAGGTATTTCGGTTACCGCTATAACAACAAATACTAAAAACAGAATAAATTAAATATGGCAGTGGGGCTCTCCTACAACAAACGTGATTTTTTTGCCGTTTTTTGCTCGATATTAATAACGGCAAGGGGTAGACGCTTAAATATTCACAGAATATTTAGCTGAATATTCACTTTAAACATAAGTAATTAAATTAAAATAAGATGACTATTTAAGGGGGGCTCCCATAAAACAAACGTGATTATTTTGCTGTTTTTTGCTTGATATTAATAACGGAAAAAAGTATATAGACGCTTGAAATATTTAAATATTGTATAGATGGTATGGAGCCCTTCGTGCGCGAGTCCGTCAAGCCGGTTTTTTTTGCCTTTTCGGTAAAAGTTAAAGTTATAGAATTATCATAAAGCCTTCGAAAAATTGCTCTAGGTTATTAAGGAAAAGTTAATCAAATCAAAGTATTTTTAAACAAAATAACACAGAAACTGTGACTTAATGAACGTTATAAGTTAAACTAACGACAATAAAACCTCCAAACTTAGTCTTTTCAGAGTCTTTTGATACTTATAATCTGTATCTATTATATAAAATCTTATAACACATATTATATAATTTTAATAATTTGTCAAACAGTGCCAAAAAGACGGACGCAAAAATGAATGAACAAACAAATCACGTTAAAAAATTGAGGATAAACATAGGACGGCAACCTCATGGTTTGGAAAACCTGCAGTGGGCGTCAATAATGGCTGATGATGATAGGACGAAAATATTCTTATCTTATCGTAACATTCGAATAAGTCCGATTATTCCATTTCGTCTCCTTAGTATTAATTATTACGTTATGTGGTCCATAGCGAGTAAAAATGCTTTTCAGATAATTGCACAATTTTTTTTTTGTATTTTATTGTACTCACAGGACTAATTGGTGCTTTGGCTCTCTGCTTGGCTTTGGTTTTGGCTATTGCTGTTTGAATTGTTGCTGCTGCTTTGGCTCTCTGCTTGGCTTTGATTTTGGCTGTTATTGTTTGCATTGTTGTTGCTGGCAGTATTACATGATGTAGTGGTTACGCAGGTGGTGGTTTGTGAGCCATCCGAGTTTGTCACTGAAACAGAATTACAATTTAACTTTTTTTTACATTTACATTTTTTTTTTACATTTACATACAGGCACATACGTTGCTTCTGGCCCCACACTAGAATACCCTGTGTCGTGGGAACCAGAAACAACGACATCAAAAACATGTAAACATCCAAGACCTGGGGTTTTTTTTTGTCCTCAGCCGGGATTCGAACCCGGGACCTCTCGCATGGCATGCAGATGAACTACCGCTGCGCTACGAGGTCGTCTTTGGTCACTTAAATGTGTTTTTGGGGTTCCGCGCCCGAAAGTTGCCATCGGGATCTGTATAGGGCATTTTCTCTTAGGAGCAAACTGTCAAAGAATTTTTTAGCCGTTTGACCTTGGTTAGCGTGTTCATAAAGAAACATCATGCGTAAACACGCGCAAAAAATACCCTCCGTTGCTTTCGGAGTCTGGTAGAAAGCTGGGTGTCGGTGTGCCAAGTAGTTTAATATTTTGGACGATGTCTTTTCATACATAAAAGGCTAGCCATGTTATAATATTCCGCCACCTATCAAAGTTCCTAGACGATAAATTGGACAGTTAATTTAACCAGTTAGCAGCGACGCATAAGAATCAATAACTTTTTCGTTTGCAACAATATTTGTGATTCAAAGAGATTGATTTTCTGTAAAATTTTGTGGACTGAAAGAGGATGTAGTGACTAGAATTGAGAAAGGAATGTTGCGTTGGTTTGGACATGTGGAGAGGATGAAGGAAGAAAGATTGACAAACAAATATATCGAGCGAATGTGGGTGGAAGGGCCGGTAAAGGACGACCCAGACGGACATACTTCGACCAAATAGGGGATGTATAAAAAGGGCAAGATAAAAAGTACCCGAAACCGGCGTGCGTGAATGCAACGACTAATGAATGTTGAGGAAGCGAAAGTGATCTATCAGGATCGTAGCAAGTGGCAGTCCCTGGTCTCTGCCTACCCCTCTGGGATACAGGCGTGAGTTTATGTTATATTATGTTAAATTTAGTTAAAATTGGTTGAATAAGATGAGAGATAAGGGGTCATCCATAAAGTACGTCACGATTTTTGACCCCTCCCTCGTCCTTGTCACAGTTGGTCACATTTGTGAGACCCCCCAAAGTGTGACGTCACATTTTGCAATTTTCCGTATCTAGAAATTATTAAATTAATACAGCAGTTCCAAAATCAACTTTATTTTCATTAAAATATTATCCATATCATAATAATAGGTATCATACATTTGAAAAAGTTTACAAACCAATAAACTATTAATTATATATATTATTTTTTTAATATGACGTCACGAAACTTAAGACCCCTCCCACACTTTGTCACATAATGACACACTTTATGGACCCCCTTCCCCCCCTAACGTGAGACGTACTTTATGGATGGTCCCTAAGGTACAATTGGATGAATACAAATTAAATAAAATTCTAGTAGGTAATATATTACATTTACAATTTACAAATAAGGCTGTAACTATTAAATTCTGTATTTTATGCTTTAAAAAAAAAAATGTTGTGGTATATTAAAAAAAGTAGGTAATAACTTGATGAAAGCTGGATCAATTTGGCAATTCTTTTAATTTTCGTCCTTGGTCCTTACCAAGGCGTCAGAAAAAATGCGCTTTATGAAAGGAAAAATATTAAGTCTCTTCGTAAATTGGAGAGAAACTAAATAATTATTTTTTATGAATTCACGATGCGAACGATGAATATGCATTCTTTTTTTGTTTAAATAGGACAACTTCTATCTGTTCCGCTAGTTTAAAATAAAAAATAAAACAGATATAGACCGGTATATTAAGATAATACACAACTACAGACGTTATCTCTCCGAAACTGTTCACGAACGGACTGAAAGATGCCTTCAAGCTTCTGGAGTCGCAGCGACGCGGCATCAATATCAATGGCGAGTACATCATTCATCTTCGATTTGCCGACGATATAGTAGTCATGGCAGAAATTATGGAAGACCTCAGCATAGTGCTCGAAGACCTTAGTCGAGTTTCCCAACGGGTGGGCCTTAAGATGAACATGGACAAAACGAAGGTCATGTCGAAGGCCCGTGTTGTGCCCACCCCAATAACATTGGGGAACTCGACTCTCGAAGACGAATACGTCTATTTAGGACAAACAGTCCAACTAGGCCGGTCCAACTTCGTGAAAGAGGTCAATCGTCGAATCCAACTCGGCTGGGCAGCATTCGGGAAACTTAAAAAAGTATTTTCGTCTAATATACCTTAATCGCTCAAGACAAAGTTATACAACCAGTGTGTGTTAGCAGTGATGACTTATGGCACTGAAACGTGGTCTCTCACTATGGGCCTCATAAGAAAGCTCAAGGTCACACAACGAGCTATGGAAAGGGCTATGCTCGGGATTTCTCTACGAGATCCAATCAGAAATGATGAGATTCGTAGACGAACGAAAGTGGAACTGATGGCCGATGGGGCCGAAAAGTTCTCGAATGGAGACTACATATCGGCAAGCTCAGCGTAGGACGACCAGCCACAAGATGGACAGATGACCTCATCCAAGTGGCAGGAAGACGCTGGATGCAAGCCGCTTCCAACCGGTCTTTTTAGAAATCCATGAAGGAGGCCTATGTTCAGCAGTGAACTTCTTGTGGCTGAATGATGATGATAATGATGACAACTACAGACGAAAAAATCAATTTATCTTAGCATTTCTACCTTGTAGAAGTACTAAGTTAAAAGTTGCAAGCTAATTATGTAACGTCGTGTAAAGATTTGGTTTCCCCTTTGGTTATTCATTAGCATATCATTAATGAAGCTGTAAAGACAGAGAATGTATAACATTACAAGTACCTGTGGTGCATTTTTTAGATGTACTGCAATCGGATCCATCGTTACTTTGACTTCGGTTGTTGTTTCCATTGTTGTTGGTATTACTTTGGCCTTGAGCTTGGTTTTGTTTGTTGTTTCCATTGTTGTCAGTATTACTTTGGCTTTGAGCTTGGTTTTGGTCGTCGCTTCCATTGTTGTTGGTATTACTTTGGCCTTGAGCTTGGTTTTCTTTGTTGTTTCCATTGTTGTCAGTACTACTCTGGCTTTGAGCTTGGTTTTGGTCGTTGCTTCCATTGTTGTTGGTATTACTTTGGCTTTGAGCTTGGTTTTGGTTGTTATTTTCATTGTTGTTGGTATTACTTTGGCTTTCAGTTTGGCTTTCTTTGTTGTTTCCATTGTTGGTGGTATTACTTTGACTCTCAACTTGGCTTTGAGTTTGGCTTTGGTTGTTGTTTCCATTGTTGTTGGTATCACTTTTGCTTTGAGATTGGCTCTGAGTTTGGCTTTTGCTAGCTATGTAGAAGTAATAAAAATATACTTTTAATAATACGATAATACTTTTTTGTACAATCAGAAACAATAATTACAAGTGATTACAGAGATATAATAGTAATATAGCTTATATCCAATTTAAAGACTGCTAAACGCTACCGACGGGTGTCAACTGTTGATTGTTTTTTATGCCTAACTTTAGTGGAAAAACTCACCTGATTGTGCATTGGCTGGTACTTGAGAAGCTGGCATCTCTGCAAAAAAATGAAATATGAATTTGTTGTTTGTTAATTGATATGATATGAATAATTGGTATGATTCTACTTTATAACATCACAAAAGAAAAAGATTATTCGGAAATAAGCCCTGGCTTATGCCTCCTTATTAACTACTGAGTTACTGCAGCATTTAGATATTATCTTAAGATAAGATAAAATTGTACCAGGGAAACAAACATAAAATACGTACCTTCAACGACGCAAGTTGTCTTCTGTTTGCCCGATTTGTGAGTAGCTGACAATGGTAAATACCGCATTAGTGCTTTGCAGTTTTGGTTATTTAATAAATAGATTAATTCAGGGCTTTCCAAAATTATTTAGACTCTAACGTCCTTGGGAATTTCTCATTTCTTTGCAACGCTCCCCAAACGTTCAACGTTAAACTCTTTGGGGATCCTTAAAAACATACATATGAACATATGTGGTTACATTTTTACCTTTACAGATAATTTAAACTGGAATAGTGTTTTTAAATAATATGAAACTGTATGCCTAGTAATAGGATAACACTTTTTATTTTTCATACAGGCGGACTAAGAACAAAAAAGAACCTTACAGATAAGTAAAAATTAAAGAGATTACTTTATTTGAGAATTTACTTTATTACCTTAAGAAGGATACAGTACTTGCTTTTCTGAGCCATAGCTTTTAAAACAGGTTAGGAAATTGCTACTGTCATCTCTTTCTCTACATTTATTTGCGATTTATACTTGTTCTTTATTACTACAACCTGGCAATCTGTGTGGATTGCTTCGCGATGCCCCAGGGATGGTGACGCGACGCCCCAGGGCCTCGTGACCCACAGATTGGGAAGCCCTGGATTTATCAATATTTTATTGAAACTTACCAGTAGTACATTTCTTTACCCAAACTGTTTTATTGTCATTGTTGCTTGTGCCCTCAGATTGAGTTTGACTTTGGTTGCTATTCACATTGCTGCCGTTATTTTCGTTATTGGTTTGGCCCTGAGCTTGACTTTGATTTTGGTTGTTGTTACTTTGGCTCTGAGCTTGGCTTTGACTTTGGTTGTCGTTTCCATTGTTGTTACCTTGGCTCTGAGCTTGGCTTTGACTTTGGTTGTCGTTTCCATTGTTGTTACCTTGGCTCTGAGCTTGGTTTTGACTTTGGTTGTCGTTTCCATTGTTGTTACCTTGGCTCTGAGCTTGGCTTTGACTTTGGTTGTCGTTTCCATTGTTGTTACCTTGGCTCTGAGCTTGGCTTTGACTTTGGTTGTCGTTTCCATTGTTGTTACCTTGGCTCTGAGCTTGGCTTTGACTTTGGTTGTCGTTTCCATTGTTGTTACCTTGGCTCTGAGCTTGGTTTTGACTTTGGTTGTCGTTTCCATTGTTGTTACCTTGGCTCTGAGCTTGGCTTTGACTTTGGTTGTCGTTTCCATTGTTGTTACCTTGGCTCTGAGCTTGGCTTTGACTTTGGTTGTCGTTTCCATTGTTGTTACCTTGGCTCTGAGCTTGGCTTTGACTTTGGTTGTCGTTTCCATTGTTGTTACCTTGGCTCTGAGCTTGGTTTTGACTTTGGTTATCGTTTCCATTGTTGTTACCTTGGCTCTGAGCTTGGCTTTGACTTTGGTTGTCGTTTCCATTGTTGTTACCTTGGCTCTGAGCTTGGCTTTGACTTTGGTTGTCGTTTCCATTGTTGTTACCTTGGCTCTGAGCTTGGCTTTGACTTTGATTGTCGTTTCCATTGTTGTTACCTTGGCTCTGAGCTTGGCTTTGACTTTGGTTGTCGTTTCCATTGTTGTTACCTTGGCTCTGAGCTTGGCTTTGACTTTGGTTGTCGTTTCCATTGTTGTTACCTTGGCTCTGAGCTTGGTTTTGACTTTGGTTGTCGTTTCCATTGTTGTTACCTTGGCTCTGAGCTTGGCTTTGACTTTGGTTGTCGTTTCCATTGTTGTTACCTTGACTCTGAGCTTGGCTTTGACTTTGGTTGTCGTTTCCATTGTTGTTACCTTGGATCTGAGCTTGGCTTTGACTTTGGTTGTCGTTTCCATTGTTGTTACCTTGGTTCTGAGCTTGGCTTTGACTTTGGTTGTCGTTTCCATTGTTGTTACTTTGGCTCTGAACTTGGTTTTGATTTTGGTTGTCGTGTCCGTTGTTGTCTTGGTTCTGAGTTTGGCTTTGACTTTGGTTATTTGTTCCTGAATTTGGTGAACTCTCTGTGGATATTAAAATTCGCTGATGTATTCCTTGGGTTCAAATCGCGGCATTTTCTATGTCATGTTTGTTTTTAATTTTCAATTAACAATATTATTCGCTAACGGTCAAGGAAAATAACAATTGTCTCCCTGCTTGTATCTGGCTACGCTATTGAGTTCAAGCTTTGAACGGGGTTCCTCAGACAATCGAGTTTGTAATTTTTAGTTTGCTGAAGTAGCTATATATCAAGTGGTATTTTTACAACAAATTTACAATTGTTTTACTAAGATTCCCGGCATCGCTATCTGATATGAGGAGAAATAGTGCTAAAGCTAATCCTAAATCCTAAGAAAACCGGCTTCATTAGGTAATTTTCAAACCAGAAACGGTGTGTTAGAATCATATAAATAATTACTAATTATGAAGATCACACAAAGTTATTAAGACGTGAAGTTATCCATTATGTTGGACTTTCGTCACCTATTTAACATATTTAAGATTTCAACCATCTCAGTAGTAACAGTTTTATCTCAGCCTTAGACACTTACCCGCTACGGTGCATTTCGTGGTTTGGGTGCCATCAGCATATGTAGCTAAAATAAAATTATGAAATTATTGCTTTTGTCACTAAAATGTAATAATACCATAATATGTCAAATTTTCGATACGATAATTTAATAAGACAAGTTGAAACTTTAGTTAAATACTCAAATCATGAGTAATTTACCTGTGACGCATGTTTTTGTGTAGGTGACAACTGAAAAATAGGAATAATTTTATGAAAGGGACAAGCTATTATATGTTACATGTTATTTCTTATGTAATGTCCTGTTAAATGTTTCGTGTGCAATAAAGCACCTAAAAATTATTTATTAAAGAGACGTAAACCTCAAGTTTCAGCCTCCCTAGACAAATTGTGTGGTAAACCCTTTGCCAAAATGAAATAACTGAAAGGTCTTTTGCTGTCTAGAGCCACAAAAAAAAATCTTGAGCCGACCGTTTTTAGGGTTCCATACCCACAAGGCAAGGAACTCTATTACTAAGCTGTGAAAAAAATTACTAAAAATATAATAAAATAAATATTTAAGGGGGCTTCCATACAATAAACGTGATTTTTTGCCGTTTTTTGCTCGATATTAATAGCGGCAACAGGAAGACGGTTGAAATATTCAAATGTTGTATCGATAAAGGTACGGAACCCGTCGTGCGCAATTCTGACTTGCACTTGGCCGGTTTTTTTACATCTTTTGTGCAACAACTCAAATTGTACTGATAAAGTTTTAGTTTTTTCAAAAGAAAACTGCACGGATGTGAAAGATGGTCTATAATCCACTAAATTCCATTAAAAACCATTGCTAATGTGTAGTGGGCGCGTGTGTAACTGCTGTCAGCAGAAAACTTTCAAAATGTGTGTGTGGAAGATAGTACCTAAGTAATCATTAGCGATTCATGGTAAAAAATCCATTACCTGGCGTGGTTCCTGATGCTGATGATGTAGACGTTGTAGTGGTGCTGCTACCAGTCTGAGCGGAACCTAATCGGAGAAAAAAAATTATATGCCACCACATAACATAAAAAATAAGGCTTATTAAATCTGTCAGTTGTTTTAGTTTATTTCTGGGATACATAATTAATAAACCAATTAAGGGGTCATTCTACTCATTGTACTGAATATTTATTTATTTAAAAGGTGAACTTACAGGTAACCACCACGAAGGCATTAAAAAATTATAATCAGCCTTGAAATTGGCTGCAACCCGAAAGCAGTTTACGCAGCATTATAATTATAGTTATAATTAAATTATTATGCCTTGCGATAATAATAATAGAAGGCGTTGTGCGAGCAAATGTTGTATTTAAAAAATAGATGGCGTTGTGCAAGAATCGTATAAATGGATTCTGTGGCGGTACGAAGTTCGCCGGGATAGCTAGTACCTACATCACCGATAAATCTAAGCAAAATGTTTTTTTCATTACGAACAATTTTATTAAATGTGTTTAGCATGATGAGTACAATTACCCCTCTAGCGGTTTAAAATTTACAAATCACCACCGCTTATAGGTGATTGTAGAGATACAAACAATACAAAATGTTGTATTCTGATTATGAAATCTATAAATTTTTTAGGATAAGCCTGTGATGCCATTTGGTATTCCACTCGCTCGTAAATTTAAACATTTTCAATGAAGCTAATAGATGGAGTATATTTTTAGCAACTAATACTGTCTTTTAATTCAATATTTATATAGGGTACAGAATAATAAATATTTGTTGTCCTCAAACAAAAATTACAGATTGTCTGTTGGTATTCCTGGCCTTAGGGCGGCTTGACAACTTCTGACAGTAGACGAGCCACTAGTCTACAAGCCTCCACCAATCCGGACTTGGCCCCCGTGGTGGAGTATGGCCTATACCTTCCTCAGGGAAGAGACCCGTGCCCCTCGGTGGGGACATAATGGGTTGATGATGATGATTCCTCGCCTTCCCAAATTTAAACATTTTATTCTGCTAATAGCATGAGTATAAGTTTGACAATTATTGTAGTATTTTAATAAGAACAGAATAACACATTTTTAGCATCCTGTACTAATCCAGTCATTTCAATACCTTTTGACAGATTATCTTGTCCTAAATTATGAAGAGCATTTTTTCGATGTCATGAGAGGACATGAAAAATAATTTTTGCAACGAAAACGGGAATAATGCCAAGTTATTGTATTATAAGTAATTACCATTGTTTCCATTGCTGTTTTGAGTTTCAGCTTGACTTTGGCTTTGTGCTTGACTTTGGTTCTGTGCTGCACTTTGGCTTTCTGCTTGACTTTGGCTTTGTGCTTGACTTTGGTTTTGTGCTTGACTTTGGTTATGTTTATGACTTAGGCTCTGTGCTTCACTTTTGCTCTCAGCTTGACTTTGGCTCTCTGCTTGACTTTGGCTCTCTGCTTGACTTTGGCTTTGTGCTTGACTTTGGCTCTGTGCTTGACTTTGGCTCTGTGCTTCAATTTGGCTATTGTTGTTTGCGTTGCTCGTAGTGGTATCGCTTTGGCTTTGTGATTGATTTTGATTTTGGGTGCTCGCTAAATGATTGCTGTTGTTGGTTTGAGTCTGAGCTTGGGCTTGACTTTGGCTGCCACTTACGTTGTTGGTTTGGCTTTGAGATTGGGCTGCACTTTGACTAACACCGTTTGCGTTATTAGTTTGAGATTCCACTTGAACACCACTGTTGTAAGTATTTCCTGAAAATAAAATGTTACTGATTATAAAACTTGGTAAATAGGTAAGTTAAAACTTAAAGAGCCATTTCCTGTGAACAATCTGGCAATACATAAGTCTACTGAGATTAGATAATATTTGACATAGGATTGAATGGAAGAATTGTCAAATTTTTACTATTAATTTTATTATAATAATATCCTCCACAAAACCCGATCACTTGTCTTGGACCCCAACTAGAATGGCCTGTGATATGGTCACCAAGTATGGTATTGGTAGTATCTATTACTATCGATAGCAAAATACTATGATATTTTTCCATGTATCTTTTTTTATAGATAAAAACGAAAAACTGCTCGAGCGTAATAGTGTACTACTTTGCTTCGTTAACAAAACAAAATGAAAATAAAAAAATATGGAAATAATACAAAAAAAATCTATTTCTATGATATTGTTTGATTAACATCCTCTTCGCACACTATTAGACCCCAGAAAAAAGATAGATAGATAGAGAACACTTTTTTAAAATAAAAAAAAATTTGTTAAAGCTGAAAGCAAGTAAATGTTGCATTACCAAATAATTAGTATTTTTAAATACAAATTTACCATCTTGACTTAAAATATGTCTTACCTGCACTTTCGTAATTGAAAGGATGCGTATTAATGATGTGAAGAACTTCACGAGGGAAAACTGGCGACTCTATGTTAAAAAAATTATGATTTAGTGATATCTTAATATTCTATCAGGTATAGGGTTACTTCATCATATTTAAAACTTAATTATCGTCAAACAGAATTAGAATTCCAAAAAATAAAGAAAAATTTTCTTCACTGGGTGTAAAAAAGTCGTACTGTTGTTTGGATGTCTTTAGACATAAATAGCAGGTGTAGGAAAACCATATCTGAGTGTAAGTTAAGTCAATAATATTGTAACTTACGTGAACTTGACTGGCTTTGTGTTAACACCGAGGGATTTCCACTCGAGCTGCCTGTAAAACGATGACTTTATTAAATAAAAAGTGTATAATATACTCACAGTGAGTATTTACATACTAATATAGTGTCTGCATACTGCCGAGTGATTGGAATTAGATGCAAAACTTTATGTATGCATGTAAGACCTACAGAAGCGGGGCGACATTACATGGAGTTATTAAATGCACCATAATTTACACACCAAATTCTGAAGGAATCATAACGATTTAACTATAAATATCTTGATATTTAGGATAAGAAACTACAAGAATTCGTCCGGATTTGTCTCCTTCCACCCACCATACAAAGCAAGATTCCAGGTGTAAGGAGGCCTGAGAAACAAAAAATATCATGGCTGCACAGCTTACGATAGTGGCTCGAACAGAGTATCAGTTCCTTGTTTGCAATTATGAAGACTAGAAAAGCAAGATAGCCAAATTGGTTGCCAACCCGAGATAAAATACGGTACATACAGAAGAAGAAAATTGGTCGGGTAGCAAACAGCAAAAAAAAATCAACAATGCTTCAAATCGGATTCCTGAGATTTTGGGGCTAAACAATAATTAATTATGATAGTTGCTTGTTTTAAGCAACAAAACGAAACTCTTCCATCAGTGTTGGTGGTTTATTATGGTCAACAGTAAAGACGACCACAGCGTTGACGTTAAATACAGAATCGAAAAAGTCCAAAAGGCATTCGGGACTACCTGAGTATAGACATGCAGGTGAAATTATGTCGTTTGTGCTGTCCAAACTAAACTACTGCGACGTTGTCAATGGGAGTTGTTTGCTACGCAGGTCTGAAAGGTTGATACAGCGTGTGCAGAATGCGTGTGCTCGGTTCTGTTTCAAGATTCTCCCCGATCCCATGTCACAACTTATTTGAACGATGCGAATTTGTTGAAGATGGCAGCATGACGGATGATAGCCTTGCCGGTTTGTTGTTCGGTGTCGTCAAATCCGAGACACCTGAATACTTGTTCAACAATATTGAGTGGTGTCGTAACAAGAGCTTTAGATTCGTGGCGTCTAAATGCTGGAATGACATTCCCCCCTCTCAGAGCGCTTACAAGCAGATATGCCTTTAAGGTAAAACTTAAAGTTTATTTGATGTGTATCCAGGAAACCTAAACTTTTCTTTCTTTTCCAGCATAAGATGCTATTCCTTTTGTGTCTACCTTTCCCTTGCATAACTCGAAATTGCTTTACGTATTGTATTGCATTGCATTGCATTGCATTGCATTGCATTGCATTGCATTGCATTGCATTGCATTGCATTGAATTGCATGGTGTTGTATGGTGTTGTGTTGTGTTGTGTTGTATGGTGTTGTGTTGTGTCGTGTCGTGTTGTGTCGTGTCATGTCGTGTCGTGTCGTGTCGTGTCGTGTCGTTTTGTGTTGTGTTGTGTTGTTTTGTTTTGTTTTGTATTGTATTGTATTGTATTGTATTTTACCGTATTAATACACTTTGTCCATCTCGATAGGATGTTCCTTGAGTTACTAGACCAGCCCCTCGCAGAAAATCGTTGCTGTGGGCAATAAACCCGCAGTAATTACTGAGCCCCAGGCCATTTTACCGCCGCATGGACATAGCTCATGTCCCCTTCTTGTTGTTGTGTTCTGTTTTGTTTATTAGTTTTTAATTTGTGCTTTCTATTTTACGTTGTGCATATATCTATGTGACGATAAATAAATGTATTTCTTCTTCTTCTTCATTCCGTAAGATGGATAAAGTTCTTTGCAATCCAAAACTTAATTTTCAGACAAGCGCTAGAATTGCAAGGCGCTTTATCTTTCCTGTGCTTCGATGTGGAGCGGACACCTGAACACTTACTTAAAGTATGCGCAAACATATAGAAGCGTTTCGGACGTGGATGTTCTTAGAATCTACTCGATTTAAAGAATCAGCATTTCCAAATGCATTCCGGAAGATGCATAAAGTCCTGTACAATCAAAAACTCAATTTTAAGACACGCTCTATAATTGCAAGGCGCTTCATCTTTCCAGTACGAGTTTCAGACGTGAGTGTAGCGCCTGATGCTTATAATTTACTCGGCTTAAAGGATCAGCAATTCCACCATGGTTCATAGAATGAAGAAGAATAAGAAAGTGGTCCTTAGTACGATGAAGAAACGGAAGCTGGAGTATTCTGACCATACACTACGTAACGCCAAGTAGTATTTCCACAAACTTATTACACAAGGCAAGATTCTAGGCAGAAGGTGGCTTCGAAAAGCAAAGATATGGTGGCTACACAACTTACGATAATGTATGTATGGATGTACTACACACATAAATTCCTACACATCTATATACTATGTAGGACTGTACGTATGCATTTATATAGTTAAGACTCTATTGCACACCAGTAATTATACAAAATGAAAATATTTTTATTTCTGTAAAAGAAATCATCTTTTTCGTTTACGGTCCAGCTTTGGCATCATGTTGAGACTGGCCCATTTTTGACAACTTTGTATGCCTAAGTTTCATGAAGGTACTTACAGATTTCTGTGGTTTACTAACTTAGTTGTGTACCTTCTGTTTGTAATTCTTTGTAAGATTATTTACTTGAACTAGAGTAGGTGCTGTATGTCATCATCATCATTCAGCCACAAGAAGTCCACTGCTGGAAATAGGCCTCCTCCGTGGATTTCCAAAAAGACCGGTTGGAAGCGGCCTGCATCCAGCTCCTTCCCGCCACTTGGATGAGGTCATCTGTCCATATTGTGGCTGGTCGTCCTACGCTGCGCTTGCCGATGCTGTATGTAATTCTTTGTAATGTTGTAAAATAAAGTTTGTTCTTATTCTTAAGTTCTCGAATGGAGACCACATAGCGGCAAGCGCAGCGTAGGACGACCAGCCGCAAGATGGACAGATGACCTCATCCAAGTGGCAGGAAGACGCTGGATGCAAGCCGCTTCCAACCGGTTTTTTTGGAAATCCATGGAGGAGGCCTATGTTCAGCAGTGGACTTCTTGTGGCTGAATGATGATGATTCTTATACCTACTATGGATGTGTTAAAAATAATCGAGATTTAGAATTTACTCTTCCTTACCGTGATGAATATTGTTTATTATAATCTCCCTAGGTCTGCTGTTGCCTGTGCCAACATAATGTTCTGAAATAAACACAAGAGACATTAACTGTAAATAAGACGACAATGGACTGTATTGATTCTGTTTGTGTAGTCAGCAGCTGTATGTCTGCAATTTCCGTAAGCGCGGCAACGATTTAACGAAAAACAAGAGAGAGAAATAGATAGATGATTTTGATTGTTGAAAAACAACCTGCTTTTTATCTTCCTTTTTTCTAGAGTAGTCATGAGTAGGTGAACCATCTGGTGCCCATTTATCGTTGAATTTTGGGACACGTTATAACGATACTGAGATACTGAGTTAGATTGGATTTATTATTAGATTTTTTGGTTACTCATTCATTCAATTGGTTATTTAAATTAACTTACGTTGGTTTTGGTGTTGGGTTTGCTGATTGTGTTGGTAGACTTGGTTAAAACCTGTCGATTTAAAGTGATAAGTTTAGATTAGTACCCTAAAATAAAAATAATATTGATTATTATTTTCAAATCAAATCAAAATTTTTTATTCAAAGAAGCACAGAAACTGCGACTTAATGAACGTTACAAGTCAAACTAGGTGTCCATTTCAAAATCTAGATCATTTTGGAGAAAAAATGGACAAAGAAACTTTGTCTTTTCAAGTCCTTAATTTACAGAACTTATATAAATATTCTAGAACCTGGAACTCATGCATTGAACTGGCTTTAGTTTCAGACATTATTGTCATCTAAATAATCTTTAATGTTATAGTAGCTTTTTTGGCATAAAGTGTGCTTTACACATTTTTTGACAACTCTTTGAACTTGAAGTCTATTATGGATTCGATTATGCAAAATCAACTTTGTCGTTGATTAAATGTACAATAGTAGAACTGAAAGGACAGTATTTTATTTAAATTAAATTAAATAAACTAAATGTGTGTTTTTCAATAATAATGTTTTATGATCTATACTTATTTTTTACATAAATTAAATTTATTAAATGTCTATTAAAAAGTCTCGTTCACTCTAATAAGTAGACAAATATACACAAGAAAAGAAAATATATTTATAAATCAATGTTACCTCCATGGTTTTGCCTTACAGCATTTTCGCGTTCAATTTCAACTTCACGTTCGCGTTCAACTTCTGAAATTTTAATGGATTGGCACGTTTTAGTATTATAATACAAATTACTAGCTGATTTCTGCAGATTTACTTGTTTTTGATTTTCGAACAATACAATTACTTCACCCTATGCTGTAGCATGAAGCGGTGGTAGCCTAGTGGGTAGAAAATTGGACTAGGAAGCGGGAGACCCAGGTTCGATTCCCAGTACTTTGTTTTCTAAGTTATGTACATTTGTGAAGTTCTAGTAGCAATACCACTCGCTAACTGTGAAGGAAAACATCGTGAGGAAATCTGGGTGTCTGAGCTACTCACATACCTCAGCCCTTGAAATCGCCAATTCGCGGTGGGCACGCGTGGTGATTAAGGCCATACTATCTCTCTGAAAGAAAGCCTGTGCCCTACAGTGGGACATATATAGGCTGATTATGATGCTGTAGCAACCAGACAAGGACATCAGAAACATGGAAATACACCCAGAATAAGGGCATTTGTACAAATTTATGGCGGCCCCAGTGGGAAACGGACCCAAAACTTCCAGCATGGTAATCAGACTAGAACAACGAGGCAGTGAAAAATTAAAATGAATAATTCTATGATCAAACTGTTTCTCTATTTGAGGGGCCTCTAGAGACGTTTCTTACAATATTTTCTTCGTTCTAAGATATTGCACTAGGCTGCCATAATTGGTTGGTTTGAAAGACATAAAACAATTAATGTGCCTGACAATAGCTATCAAATACGCTAGTTATTTTTTTTTTAAATGAATTTTTCAAAAGTATCTCGACACAAAATCAAATCTAAGAACCGTAAGTAGCCATCCAGAGCGGTGCGTGCGTGCCGCATGTCCGCGGGTCATTGTTCTGTTAGACGGAGAAGTACTAATTGTTCGCGCATTTTTTTAAAGAAGATTTCTCAATTCAAAATAAGATATTTCCACACTTTTTTTTATTTACGTCTATACTTAAAATTAATGGTTTAAATAAATGCCATTTGGCGCGCGTTTTGTGGCGAATGTCAGAATTTGAGCTGAAAAGTTTCTACTTTTGACGTTACAATGCAAGATTCGCCTCATCGTGCTGCCCATGCTGGACATGATTGTGATTGTGTTAAGTGCTAGTGATTATTATGTTGTTGCAAAGAAATTTCGGTTAGATTAGAACAATACAGGATAAAAACAAACTTACATTATGTTATTTTCATTTTCAATAGGTACTCGTTTAAAGAATATTTTTTGCCTTAATCAATAAATGAAATAATTTTGTGTATGTATGTATGAAAATAAATAAATGAAATGAATAATTTTTATCTGTTGGTTACATATTGCAAGTGGTTTAATTTTATCAATGGCGATAATTAAACAGTTCTTAGGGTTTGTCTTTTTTCAGTAACACATTGTATAGGGTTTTACAAAATCTTGGGTTCTACTCGTCAATACGAACAAATTGTATCATGGAGATAACTCTGAAATTGCAACAAAAATATCAGAAAAAAGGTTTACCCCGTAGTAAACGTTTAACTAGAAGAAAAGTTTAAGTAGAACTCCCTATCTTTTTCGTTTATCTGATTTTGTTACACCCCGTATATTAGTTTAAAAATAATAAAAGGGAAAGTGAAAGTGAACTATATTTATTGCCGAAAACAAAAGCCAAAAGTTACATCTTACCGTACTCGTTGACATTGTTTACATGGTTCACATACTGCACTCGATTTACGTTGTTATTACTGCGCACTGAAAAGAAAACAATGTCTGTAAAACGGTAAAAACAAATTTGTGAGGTTACATTCAAACGTACTGTCGACAGCACATCAACCTTTACATCCATGCACTTTATTCAGTTATTCTATTGGCTACTTTGCAATTTAAATGTTGCTGTCGACTGTACGAAAACTTTTGGAGTGAAAATGTTAAAAAATCTAAAGTCCTATAACATTGCAAAATAATAACAGTGCAAAAATCTAATACTATTTCGAGATATGGGTTAAGCATTATGATTTTTTTCTACATTTTTAACTTTCAAAATGTATACATGACTTTCAGTATAAACATAGGTAGTACACATTAGTGATAATCTGAAACGTTGTGGATTTAAAATATGAAAGAAATTACCGGAAGTTGCCGGTTTCAGTTTTTTATTGATGAAAGCCAAGTTCTCATTTACTCGGAAAATTACTAAGAACAACTTTGAAATGTCACTTAACCTTCTCAGTCCCTACCTTGAACATAACAATGGTTTTCAATTGGTATTTTCAAGGTCAGGACTGAGGAGGATAAGAAGCCAATGGAGAAGAACATGTATTTTTTTATGAAGAATTTTAGCAAAATGTTGATTAATTCCTAAATAAGTAATTGGGGCTAGTACGCCTTCCCTACTTAGGCAGTTAAGTATTCCCTTCTTGGTTATCCAAAGTATTTCTTACCTGCATTATTTTGTCTAACTGCATTCTCACGTTCAATCTCAACTTCACGTTCTACTTCTGAAATATAATATACAGGGCATAACAAAATCCATATATACATCTGAAACCAGGGAGTTCTATCTCGTCAATTCGAACGACTTTCACTATGTGACAACTTAGACATTGTGGAAAAAATATCAGCAGATTTCGCAACTTGGATTTTTTTAAAATAGAAATTATTAATAAATGTAACATAAACTGATACCTGTATCCCGGAGAGAAAGGCAGAGACTGGGGTCTGCCACTTGCCACGATCCTGACAAATCTCTTTCGCTTCATCAACATTCATTAGTCGTTGCATTATCATCATCATCAGCAACTTGACGCCCACTGCAGGACACAGGCCTCCCTCATGGTTTTTATAACCACGCGGGGTTTTGCCATAATCGCCACACTTGGCAGGCGGGTTGGCGATCGTTACATGCACGCATGTATTAGCAAAGGGTAAGATAAAAATACCTCTATTAAAATAAATTAGATAATGGTGGCTAATAAAACACTTGGGTAGGTTTTCTGTTTGTCAAGATTCGCAAAAAAATTGGTCAAAAACTGCCTTAAGTAGCACTTGACCTCGCATTTGTAAAATGGAAACCAGAGATATTATGTGATTTTACAGTTTTATGTTACACTTTGCCTGTCCCTCCCCAGGATTCAAGCATTAACTTATGTACCTAAGTTTGACCGTACCTAATTGTAAGAAAAGCGGCAGTCTATTTAGAACTCACCGAACTGGTTAAAGCTTCCGTGGTTAAAATTCTGGCCTTGATTGTTGAAATTATTGGTGTGCACTGAAATAAAAGTAAATAAACTATAAACATTCATTACAATAAACGCATTACAACAGTGAAAAAATAAAAAATAATATTTCTGACCGCGGGTTTCTGAATTAATAATTTCACTAAGTGAATGCATAAGTGTCTGTCTGTATTGTCTATTTTTGATATTTTATGAAGATGCATACCGACATGTTGACCATTTTGGAAGTTAGTTTGCTGGAACTGATTCTGATGCTGTTGTTGCTGTTGACCTGTTCGAAATTATGAAAAAAAATATTTCATATTTGTTATTTTATTTACTTTGCTAAATTGTCGATAATTTTGAAATATACATACCGTTTTGATGAACTATTTGGAACTGATTATGATTCAGTTGGTGTTGACCTGTTGGAAATTACAAATTAAGTATTATATTTTAAATTTCTGATTGATTTTTTCCTTATAAAAATATTCTAGTTGGACATGAGAAGAGGATGAAGGAGGAAAAATTGACGAAACAAATATATCAAGCAAATGTGTGTGGAAGGGCCGATAATGGATGTCCCGTCCATAATTTCATACTTCGACCAAATAGGGAATGTATTAGCAAAGGGCAAGATAAAAACCAGAAATCGGCATGCAACGACTAATAAATGTTGAGGAAGCGAAAGTGATCCGTCAGGATCGTGGCAAGTGGCAGTCCCTGGTCTCTGCCTACCTCTCTGGGATACAGGCGTGAGTTTATGAATGGGTGTAAATATTTTTGTTATGTATTTCATATGACATTTGTACATAAAGGAACTTTGCAAGTTAGGGGGAAATAACATTCGTTCAAAACATTTATTTAACTTTTATTCACTTGGCTACAGTGGCCCACATTTAAAACCCATCTTAAAAACTAACAATAAAAAACAAAGAAAATATAATTTTCTATCGCACCGGATGAGAAATAATTAATTTTGCCATCCAGTGCTGCAGAAATAATTTAATCTTTGCTTAATTTACTTTTATTCAATAGAACTAGGTATATGTAATGATTTGATTCTAATTGGAATTAAAAATATTTCTGCCCCTTTCAGTCATATTATTATATCAATCTATCTAGTATATTTTAGCACAGGTTCGTGGAATGTGAGAGAAAATATAATTGAGTTGAATTGAATAAGGTTAGAGACGCGGTTAAAATTTCAGTATGTTAATTGAAATAAATTCATCAGAAAATTAGTTAATTCATTTATTACCTTCGTTTTGCCTGACTGCATTTTCGCGTTCTATCTCAACCTCACGTTCGCGTTCTATTTCAACCTCACGTTCGCGTTCCACTTCTGAAAAGTAAACGATGTTGTGAAAAGTTAAGAGTACAGAAATAATTCTCTGACGTTTCAAGTTTTCCTGCAGGAAACACCTCTTACACCACTGCAGATGAAGCGTAACTTGCGCCAGTACCCGTAGTTTGGTTTTAATTTGCAAACCTAGACTTACTCAAATAGTAGTACATATTACCAAAGGGACTTACCGAACTGATTATTGTTGAAGTTAGGTCCTGCAACAAAAAATACAGCAGTAACGTTATAGATGTTTTAGTATTATAACATTAGTGTTAATGTAAAGCTTTAAAGCACAAATGGGTCAATAAAAACCATTTTAAGAGAAGGCTAACTTTTTGATAAAGTCAAGAAGATACGTACCGTTTTGGAAGCTATGTTGCTGGAACTGATTTTGATTCTGTTGGTGCTGTTGACCTGGTAGAAATTATTAAAAACGTACTGTCAAATCTTTGATCGGTAGTGCTCACTTATAATATTGTAACGCTTTCGTTTTAATTTTACTGTTATATTGCAATCTTCATGTAAATAAAATAAAGTAAAATCCTGGTTTGTTAATTGAGATAAATTTATCAGAAAATTATGTTAATAATTTCTTACCCCCATTATGTTGCCTGGCTGCGTTTTCATGTTCTATCTCAATCTCTCGTTCGCGTTCCACTTCTGAAAAGTAAACAATATTATGAACAGGGTAAGAAATCATATAGTATTTTTATTATTATTATAGTTATAATTTTTTTACTATTATTCCATAACTACGAAATAAAATAAAATTTTATTCGTCATGAATAGTATAAATAACTATTTAAATCTAACGTGATTCCAAATTAATTTTATTTTCAAACTTCTCTTTTTTGATACTGAATGTAACTAGCGCCGGTATCCGTAGTTTGGTTTTAATTTGCAAATCTACACTTACCGAACTGTTTGTTGTTGACGTTATGTCCTACAACAAAAAACAACAATAACATTATAGATATTTTAGTTTTATAACATGTGTTGGTTGGTTTTAAATAAAATAGGTCAATAAAAACTATTTAAGGGAAGTCTAAATTGTTAATAAATTCAAAAATACTACCTATTTACTGGAACTGATTTTGATTCTGTTGGTGCTGTTGACCTGTTAAGACCTTCCAAGTGCTTGTTTGTATAAAAAATGTCCGAAAATAATTTATTACCTCCATTATATTTTCTGGCTGCGTTTTCATGTTCTATCTCAATCTCGCGTTCGCGTTCCACTTCTGGAAAGCAAACAATATTGTGAATAAGGTAAAAATTCAGACAGTGTTTTTATTATTATTACTATTTAGTTATATTTTGTAACTATTATTCCATAATTACAAAACTAAATTAAATTTTAATCATCGTGAATAAAATTTACTCTTATTTATGCTAATTAAATCTAATGTGATACAAAATTAATAATATTTTTAATCTTCTCTTGGCTTTAAAACTTAATGCTATTCAAAATTTCCTGTGTTCTAAGAGGGTATCATGTAGGAACAAACCTCAAAAGAAACATCTGAACAACTTCATAGATAATAACTTCCACACAACACAATCACTTGACCTGGTCCCAACCTAGGATACCCTGAGCTATGGTAACCAGGCAAGGACATCACAAACATACCCAGACTGAGGCAATTTTTACAAATTAATGGCGGCCCTTAGTGGGAATCGAACCCACGATTACAGGTCTTGGTAGTTAAGCGCCTTAGGGGCTAGTCAAACGAGACAGTCTAATGATTGAAATAAGGTTATTAATTATTTTACTTTACCGGTTTAAGACGTAAATTCACGTTTTCACTCGTTTTTTCTCAGAAAACGTTTTCTGGGAGGAAACGAGTTTTACACTACTACAAACGAAGCGTAGCTTGCGCCAGTACCCCTAGTTTGTTTTAAACTGCTGCAAATGAAGCGTAGCTTACGCCAGTACCCTTAGGTAGTTTTACACTGCTCCAAACGAAGCATAGCTTACGCCAGTACCCTTAGTTTGTTTTTCATTTGTGAATATAGACTTACCGAACTGATTGTTGTTGACGTTATATTCTGCAACAACAAGAGATAAATAATAACATTATAGATATTTTGGTGTAATAACGCTTGTCTGCTTGAAGCGGTGGTAGCCTAGTGGGTAGAACATTAGACTCGGAAGTGGGAGACCCAGGTACGATTCCCAGTGCGGGCATGTACTTATGACTTCGTTTTCTAAGTTATGTACATTTGTCAAGATATAGTAGCAATACCACTCGTCAACCGTGAAGGAAAACATCGTGAGGAATCCTGGGTGTCTGAGCTATTCACACACGTCAGCGCTTAAAATCGCCAATCCGTGGTGGGCACGCGTGGTGATTAAGCCCATGCTCTCTCTCTGAGAGAAGGCCTGTGCCCTACAGTGGGACTTATATAGGTTGCTTGTAATGAACGCTTGTTCATGTATAGTTTTAACAAAGAAAACCGGCCAAGTGCGTGTCGGGACACTGTAGAGTTTCGTAGAAAGAGGGGGTTTTATCTGCTTTACAGAACTAACAACTTCATCAACGTAATTTTCAGTGGATTTTATACGAAGTTTTCCTTTTATAGGTTGGTCGCCTGTTACTCGTTAACTTGTAAAGCCGTGATAGTTATCCTTCGAAGTTCATTATATTTGCTACAACTCTGAATTTTTTCACGTTTCTACAATAATAGAGGGAGTAAAAAAATGATCTTCCTACACCCACAATATTTTTTAACGAACAATCCAACGATATCCCACTGTGGTGTAGGCGAGAAAAAATAATCTCAATCAATCCCACGCTATGGTGTATGCGAGAAAAAAAATGTATCCCTAGTTTAGGTGTACGGGTGGTACCCTGTACACTTAAACAAACATTTTATTTAAGGATATTATTTCTCTGTTTTGCCGGCGTGGTTAGCATGTACCTATATCGATGCCAAATTTCAGCTTTCTCGTACTAATCGTCTCTGAGCTAAGCCGCGGACAGACAGACGCACGGACATCTCGAAACTCTAAGGGTTCCTTCTCAACTACGGAACCCTAAAAATGAGTCAATAAAGGCTATTTTTAAGTTAAAGACAAAATTAACGATAAATGAAAGAAGATACATACCATTTTGGTGATTATTTTGGAAGCTGTTTTGCTGGAACTCATGGTGCTGTTGGCCTGTTGAAAATTCATATCGATATCAACTAGTTAGTAATATATAATTATAAGTAAGTTAGTAATCAGTGCTGAGGGATCACTTCCTTAGCAGAAAGCGCTGAGTCAGCTGCCTTTTGTGGCCACTTATACACCACAGGCTACATCTATGGTCCTGTTTTATTTATTCGTTTTGTCTGTTGTGTATTTAGTTTTCTTTCTGTTGTTGTGCATATTATGTTACTTATCTGCTTATTTTGTTTCTGTGATGCGTCTTGTTGGGATAATAAATGTCTTTCTTTTTCTTCTTCTATGTATATGTTTTTATATATGAATTTTCCCTTACAAGAGTGTCGTAGTTGAATAGGCTTTTATTGAAAAGTGCCCAGAAAATAAAATTTGAAATTACTTGACAGTTAAAAACAAGAGAAATCGTTTTATTTATTTAATATATCAATCTTTCAAATCTGAATACAGTATTAAGTGTTTTATTCCATTTTATTAATTTAATAAACCACGTAGAGACTCTAATTACGGAAGATTTAACAAGGGAATTTTTATCTTTTTTATATGTAGCCTTTATGCGTCCCACTGCGGGGCACAGGCCTTCTCTCAGAGATAGAGAGAGGGAGAGAGTATGGGCTTAATTACCACGGATGCCCACCGTGGATTAGCAATTTCGAGCGCTGAGGGATTTATCAAGGGACTTCACTAGATTACAGGCGAGGGTTAACTCCTGGTTTGTTAATAGAAATGAATTTATCGGAAAATTAGGTAAGTAATTAATTTATTACCTCCATTTTGCCTTGCTGCGTTTTCGCGTTCTATCTCAAACTCGCGTTCGCGTTCCACTTCTGAAAAGTAAACGGGGTTGTGCTGAGTTTCATGTTGAGTTTCATGATGCGCAGGCACATTAAATTACTTAAACTCATGCCTGTGTCCTGGAAGGGTAGGCAGAGACCGGGATTTACCACTTGCCATGACCCTGACAAATCTCTTTCGCTTCATCAACATAGATTAGTCGTTGCATGCACGCTCGCCAACTTGGTTTGGTTTTAATTTGCAAATTGCGGTGTACGGAAAACATAAATTCTGACTAAGACTTACCGAACTGCAATCAGTTGGGTAAGTACATGCATACATATATACATACATACACTCACACCTATATAGGTGTGATATCCCCAAGGGGTAGGCAGAGACCAGGGACTGCCACTTGCCACGATCCTGACAGAACACTTTCGCTTCCTCAACATTCATTAGTCGTTGCATGCACGTACGCCGGTTTCGGGTACTTTTTATCTTGCCCTTTGCTAAGACTTACCAAACTGATTGTTGTTGAAGTTATGTCCTTCTACAACAAACAATAACAATTCATCACATAAATGTTTGATTGAATGCTGTTTAATCTTTAGCCTAAATTGTCTACAGTCGAAGAAAATATGGGTGAAGGGTTGTGTCTATCTTCCTGAAAGATGACACTTGAAGTTTGTCATTGACAATGATTTTAGTTTGATTATTAACTTAATACCGGATAAAGTTACTTGATTTTTTGTCGGAAGAGTCCAACCAGATTCGCAGATTCTTAATCTTGGTGAGTAGAGACAGAGCTCGCGTCGTCGGTTGCTCGTCTCTGAGACGAACCTGCTCGGACTCTTCCGATAAAAACCAATTAAGTTTATCAGGTAGGTATTGTGTTAATAATGTGTAGTGCTTCGAAAATTTTAGTTTGATTTTATTTGTACCATTTTTTATATTTTTTCTGGTTTTAATAAGATTTAAGATTTAAGGTTAAACCAAGATAAATATTGGTTTAAACAATATAAATACTTACATAAAAGGGACATTCTTTTAAGTAGGACATAAATTTGTGCGATATTTGTAAAGCGCGTAAAGCACGATTTAAATATTGTTTATTTCTTGTGATATCGGGGTTTACATAATTTATATATAACCCGATATGTTGCAAAGAATATAAATCCAAGAAAAAACTGCTGGAACAAAACTTGTTCTACAAAACTCTGTTTCAGAAATTAAAATAACCATGTATTCAATTTTAGTGGAACTGAAATATTTGGAATTGTTAAAAAAATATCGTCAATAAACCAGTTAAATTTAGGCCTATACCCAGCAGTGGGCAGAGGTGGGCTGATGATGATGATGAAACCAGTAAAATTATATATTTTAATCTATGAACTGGAAACATACCGTTTTGATGACCATTCTGGAAGCTATTCTGCTGGGACTGATATTGATTCTGTTGTTGCTGTTGACCTGTTTAAAATTATCATAAATTATCATGTTCCTCTTACAGATATAAGCTCGCCTTAGTACATGTTATTTCTTATGTAATTATGAACTTATGAACTGGAGACATACCGATTTGATGACCATTCTGGAAGGCATTCTGCTGGAATTGATTTTGATTCTGTTGTTGCTGTTGACCTGTTTAAAATTATTATAAATTACTTAAATTATTATGTTTCTCTTACTGAGATAAGCTTGCCTTGTACATACACCAAAGGCTACATGTATGGTCCTGTTTTATTTATTAGTTTTGTCTGTTGTGTATTTAGTTTTATTTCTGTTGTTGTGCATATAATTTTACTTATCTGCTTATTTTGTTTCTGTGATGTATCTTGTTGGTATAATAAATGTCATTCTTCTTCTTGTTTATACATGTTATTTGTTATGTAATATCCTATTCAATGTTTCGTGTGCAGTACAGTATAATAATATAAAAAATTTGTAAAATCAACCAGTTTTATTTTATGTTCAATCGGTGAATATTTTAAATCCAAGTAATTGTGATAGCAAATTTTAGTTACTACTGCCTAGGACCTATATTAATAATCCAGGACTGTAATCGATTTCGGCTAAAAACGACCGTTTTTCGGCACAAATACCTTGAGTTCCTTCGTCATTCGTTCCAGGTTTTTGAAATAACCATCACAGGGGCCTATTGTGTTATTAAAGAAGGCTTGTTATTATTTTTTCAAGAAAATAGGTGGGTCCGAATGTTTCGATTTGGGTTGTTTTAATTATTTTATTGCAATACCTGCTAATGTTCTCTTCAAAACTTAGGTTAGCTGGTAGATAATGCTAAGTAGCATTAAGCTCGCCTATGTTCAAAACTGCCTGTTTTAAATGCAATAAAGGATTTAATAATAATAATACTTAGGTACAAGAAAGAATCAAATAAAACCTAAAGTATACTCCTTTCAAGTCATCTTTGCGCGCGGCTCTATGTGTGCGTGCACTTGTACAGGGCCCTTATTATGAAAAATGCGACATTATCGGAAGGGTCGTAAAAGTCGCACTTGAGGCCGAGAATTCACTCAAATCTATTAAAAATACGGTTCTTTTTTGAATAGTTCAACCTGTTCAACCTATAGTTCAACTAAACTATTCAGCTATGGAAACTATTTGAAAGAAAGAACCGTATTTTTCGCTAGATTCCAGTGAATTGTCGGCCTCAAGCGCGACGTTGACGACCCTTCCGACAATGTCGCAGCTTCACAATGAGGGCCCAGCTTTGTATTTAGTTTTCTTTCTGTTGTTGTGCATATTATGTTTCTTATCTGCTTATTTTGTTTCTGTAATGTGTCTTGCCGGTATAATAAATGTCTTTCTTTCTTTCTTTCTCTTTCTTTCTAATAGAATTTTAAGGACCGACGTCACTGACCCATTGTGTGATAGTCTTTTTGGTAAGTATATTTTTTGTTAACCAAAACTCAGTTATATATTTTTCAGATTTTAAGTACTACTTATCCGTTAGAGAGTAAAATGTATTTTAAAACACCTGATTTAGCGTTAATGTCAGAGAACCCAGCCTTGTTTCAACAGTTTAGAATGTGTGCTGTCGGCGTATCCTACGTAATAAATAAACTTTATTTATTAACAGTGAAAGCCTCGCACGCTAGGGTTTACTCATGACGGTTACCTTAACCGTTAGCGAGTAGTATTGGTAGTTTAAATTCTTAACTGTAGATATAATATAGAAAACACTTTATTGCACACAAAAAAAATAGTAGACAGATATTTCCAATATTATTGTACGTAACTTAGAAGTTAACGGGATTCAAACCCACCAGCTCTGGAATGTGAGGCCAGCGTTCCACCGTTACCTAACCACCGCCCTAACTTAATAACTTACCGTTCTGCTGCTGGAATTGCTTCTGTCCCTGTTGTTGGAACCCGCCATTTCCAAAATTAGGGGCTGATTCTGAAAGACAAACGTTGCGACTGTTAAAACGTAGCTAAACTAGTTTATGCACTAATTTATGTGTGTTACAAGACAAAATTATACAACCAGTGTGTGTTACCAGTGATGACATATGGCACTGAAACGTGGTCTCTCACTATGGGCCTCATAAGAAGGCTCAAGGTCACGCAATGAGCTATGGAAAGGGCTATGCTCGGAATTTCTCTACGAGATCGAATCAGAAATGATGAGATTCGTAGACGAACAAAAGTCTTTGACATAGCCCAGCGGATTAGTAAGTTGAAGTGGCAATGGGCGGGGCACATAGCACGCAGAATTGATGGCCGATGGGGCCGAAAAGTTCTCGAATGGAGACCACATATCGGCAAGCGTAGCGTAGGACGACCAGCCACAAGATGGACAGATGACCTCATCCAAGTGATAACAAATTATTTTATAAAAAAATGTAACATATGCCTTAAATCTCAGTGCAATAAAGGTACCAAAAACAAAAAAATAATATTTAAAACATAACACTTCAGAAAATGGTCCTCGAATTGACGAATGTTTATGAACTATGGGGTATGTGAGAAGGTTAGGTGTCCAGGGTTAAGTAATTCCAGGGAATTTTTGTAATTGGCGTTTTATCCTATGTTACTCCGTAATGTTGTGCTGTTAGTCGTCTTTGAAATTAAACAAATAAATGAATTTATGAGTTTTGAAAGGATTCGTTGACAATTAACTGAGAAAGTAGAAATCAACTGCACTGAGAAAGTAGAAATCAACTGGGTATAAAAAAATATTCTACGTCATCTTCTTCCAATCTCAAAGTGTAGACAATAAATTACTTGGCAATAAATAACAATTTAAAAATTTGCGTTTTATTCAAATATTCAATTCAGTTCAATTCAAATATTTTTATTCATTGTAAAAACAGAATGTTTACTTAATGAACGTCAAAGTTGTTAGTTTCACAATTAATAGATTATGTGGAGAAGAAGCTAACAAAGAAACTCCACATTTATTCTTTTCAAAACACGTTCATCCCGACTGCGAGGATTTTTGCTCAAATTATCCGCTTTGTACCTCAAATATTAACGCTGTGACAATCACTATACTACTTAGAAGCTACCAACTTTACTTTATCTATTCCAGTCGTGAGCAGAGAGGCTAATTAATACAAACAGACTTACGGATACATTGGATCAGGGCAAACGCCACGAAAAGGGCGCACGATTGTTTCAGAAAACTCATCTTGAAACCCAAGTCACCAACTTGACGCTCAAAATGGCTATGAAACCTTGCCGGAATTTCAGTGATACTTATAAAATTTTCACCTGAACACCTGAGCTGACTCACACGTAATATTTATACGAAATCCGCCGAAGAGACAATACGATGTGACGTACTGTAGAGTAAATAATTCGTCAACGGGAAAAATAATTTCACACGTGTGAATAATTCGTATAATTTACGAATACATAATAATATTGCAACACATAATATTGCAGCCTATATGCGTCTCCACTGTTATGTAGAGCACAGGCAAGAGAGAGAGAGACTATAAGGGCTTAATCATCACGCGTGCCCACCGCGAACAGGCAAGTACACACTTCAAGCATTCAGGCTTCCTCATCATGACTTACTACTTCTTTTTCAAAGGTTACCCAAAAGTTCTCAAAACATTGTCACGGTAGATCCTGTTCATCTCAGTTTCGTAGGGAGCATAAAATATGATATAGAGATACATACATACATACGTAAACTCACGCCTGTATCCCAGAGGGGTAGGCAGAGACCAGAGACTGTCACTTGCCACGATCCGTGATAGAGAAACAATCGTATGAAAATCAAGCGTATTATGTAACACTTACTTTGAAATGAGGGGGTAGGCAGAGACCAGGGACTGCCACTTGCTACGATCCTGACAGATTACCTTCGCTTCTTCAACATTAATTAGTTTCGGGTACTTTTTATCAGTGATCTGTCAGGATCGTGGCAAGCGGCAGTCCCTGGTCTCTGCCTACCTCTCTGGGATACAGGCGTGAGTTTCTGTATGTGTGTATGTATGTACTATGAAATGAGATGAAATAAAATTTATTTCACTTGTTCAGCATTTACATGGTACAGTAAGTAGGGTTAACTGTAAGTAATGGTACCATGTGAGAAAAAGTCCACCACCCTCCGAAATAATATAAACTGTATTACGGCAGGGTAGTACCACATCCCTAAGAAAAAATGATTTACAGGCGAAAGTTGTTGAAACCTTTGCCTGATAAACCATGCAACGGTGGAAAATGGATTACATGTATGATAGGATTATAGTAATCTAAGTAATCGCCGTGTCGCGCCGGATTAAGAATAGCGGCACTCCATTTCCTCCCGTGGATATCGTAGAAGGCGACTAAGGAAATAAATTACCAGGAGACGGGCAGCACCGTCTTCCTGAGATTCCAACCGCATACTGCGATCGCCAACCCACCTGCCAAGCGTGGCGATTATGGCAAAACCCCTCATGGTTATGAAAACCATGAGGGAGGCTTATGTCTTGCAGTGGGCGTCAAGGGGCTGATGATGATGATGAATCAAACAAAAGAGAAATTAATATTTTAATACTAAAATGCGGTTGACATTTGCAAAACAGCAATAAACAGCATTATAGTTTTCAAGAAACATTAGATACCTTGCAAACATAATAGTACTTATAAATGGCATATATATGGCATAATATATAATCATATATACGTATATATATTATGTATTTATTTATTATAAGATACTTTGAAACTATTAACATCTATACGTATAACTATATTTTTTACTATATATTTGTATTTAATAGATATAAATAAAATACGTAACATTTGAAATATTTTCCGTAGTTTGATAGTTTATGTTGAAATATAGTATAAGTGTTATTAACGTAATTCCGGAATCACTTACTTGAATTTTTGTCGGAAGAGTCCGACCAGGTTTCTCTCTTTCTAAGAGAAAGCCTGTTCTTTGCAGTAGGATTTATAAGTTGGCTGCTTTTGCTGTGCACAATTCGCTACCATTTTGATAAGTTTGGTGTGATCTAGAAATGGGTTATTCAAATGTTTTACTAAGTTAAGGCAGGCCTATGGTAACTTATAAATAAAGTAAGGCGTAGTCTGTAGAGCATATTTCTACGTAGTAAGCATTTGTGTAATTAATGTTCGTTTGTATTATTGGTAATTAAACATCATCTACATACGATACGAATAGAAGTGGAACTTGTTAATGTTCTGTAAATATTTTATTTTAAATAAAACTAATTTTAACTTATGTACAGGTGCGTATTATTATGTAGCGCTGGCGAGTACGAAAGTCTATACTTATGGAGTACCCATATTCAAACAACATTTAATGTTATTACGGCGAAATTGTTCATCGAAACCATTCGTAAATAAAGTGAATCTGAATATTGCATATTTTGCATTTCATCATAATCATCAGCCATTTGACGCCCACTGCAGGACATAGGCTTCCTTTGTGGTTTTCATAACCATAGGGGTTTTTGCAACAATCGTTTCGCCACGCCTGGCAGGCCGGATAGCGATCGCAGTATGCTGTCGGAGTCTCAGGAAGACGCTGCTGCCCGTCTCCTGGTAATTGATTTCCTTAGTCGCCTTGCTGTGTGGCACCGGATTAAGCGTCACTTCATTTTACATTTAGAAATATATATTTTTTGCCTTTGCCTATATCAGTTGTGATCCATTAAGATATCTAGGGATTGAAATATTGTCAAATGTAAAACTTTTAACAATAAAATCCAATAATACAATAAGAACTAACCTCCACACATCACAATCACTTGTCCTGGTCCCAAACTAGGATAACCTGTGTAACCAGGCAAGGATATCACAAACGTGGAAATACTCCCAGACAAACATAAACATACATAAATTCACATCTGCATTCCGGAGGGGCTGACAGCGACCAACTTACACCAACTTCCACGATTTTGACAAACTTCGTTTGAGGTAGTATTTTCTAAGGTTAATACGAGCACTATACATAATAAAAACTAAATTTGAACGGATATTCACTCGTGAAGTTTTTCATTTTACATTTTTCCAAAGTTTTGGTACTTTTGGTGCCGTGGTCTCGGTAGACTGAGTTGACAGGCGTCTTTTTGAAAGCATTAACTGTTAGTTTACTAACCTCGGCAAAAATTATTAAGTTACGTGTCAAAAATATTTTGGCAAATTTTGTAGTCCAATTTAAATTAAAATAATTGCCGTTTAAATTCAGATTGTTTGACGTCTTTTATTCCGAAAATGTTTAGAAAAATACACATGTATGTTTCCACTCTAATCAGAAATACTTGTTAAAAAAAAACTGGAGTCGCAATTGAATTAGTAAATACATGCACAAATAATATAAGGCACACTCAAAGACTGATCTAATATTACACTTCGCAGTTTGAATCAGTAGAATATTTAAGTGTGATAACTCGTTCTCATTTCACATTTACATCGAACCTTTTACGCAAACTGTGTGATGAAAGATGACAAATGTTTGTATTGGAGCGTGCGTGTGCCGGTGAAGAACATATAACATTTGAATCTAGTGAGTGTAAATTGACAGTACGCTTTTCAAGACACGGCCGCAAGGTGTTCCAATTTTTGTAGGAGTGTGACACAAATTATTTGTGCAAAGCACGTCCTTCTTAAAACCAAATTAGAGTTCTAAATTCGTGTGTATTCAAGGGACTATGGTTTTGTTTTGAAACAAATGGGATCGTCCACAATAATTATATTCGTTACATTATTTATTTTGTATTGTTCTTGTTACTTTTTAGGGTTCTGTATCCAAAAGATGCCAAACGGTACCTTTTTATTATGCCTGCGACGTCCGTCTATCTGTCAGTCTGGCCTTATCTCTTGAATCGTTATAGGTAGGTAGTTGAAAATTTCAAATAAGCCTTACTATATATAATATTATAAACGCGAAAGTTTGTATGTATGGATAGATATTTGTTACTCTTTCACGCAAAAACGGCTTAACGGATCCGGATGAAATTTTGCACAGAGATAGATTATAGTCTGGATTAGCACATTGGCTATTTTTTATCCCGGAAAAATACACATCATAATTGCCACGCGAACGAAGTCACGGGAAACAGCTAGGTATGTACATAGTTATACTCCAGTATTGTAGGGTTTTGCGATCATCTGGTTCAGAATCGTATATAAAATCAAATCAAACCAAATTTTTTATATTCAAAATAACACAGAAACTGTGACTTATTGAACGTTACAAGTAAAACATGAAAACGTAGATGGAATAAAGGTGCAAGTAAACGAGATTGTGGTGCTAAATACGAGTAATATTGTGAGCAATAAAAATTCTAGAAACTATAATTACATGTAATAATACAATTAACTTAATAGGGCCATAAGCGGTGAGCAATTTGTCAACATTGAATGAAGAGCTTCACTAGAAAAATTGCCGAGAAATGATCGACTTGGACCGTAATTATTATATTACGGCCTGCAATTGTAAATGATTAGTGTCAGAAATAATGTCCACCTATGTTTATGTCTCGTTGTAATTATAGTAAGAGCACTATTAAAACTACAAGAAATGTTAAAATGCAATATTTACCAAGGGTAAAATGTGAAACGAGAAACCTTCTGCTAATACTCATACTTAACGTTCGTCGGAAAAAATTAGGTTCTTACTAAACTGTTATTAGTTAGATTATGTGGCACAAATTTTACTTGTTCCAGAAAGTTCTACTCCTGATTTGTTTCTGGTGTCACGATTTGAGGATAACCTGATAGAAAATATTTATTTCAATCTCAAACCAATTTCTTGATAAACCAGCACTGAAACATATATTTAGTAAAATTCTGAAATCGAAAAGTGAACGTTAGTGATTTTATCGTCTGGTTTTAAGTGTTTTCAGAATTTATGAATAAAAGATAAAATGTTTTAGGGTAACCATGAAATTGCATAAGGGATTAATTAGTATTCCATGTTTCGAAAAAAATCAAATAAGAATCAGAAATAACCGTTGTCCTTCATTGACATCGTCAGAGTATATTTCTAAACATGGCGTAGCGTTTTTAAATCAAGTTTCTGAGAAGTTTAATTCACTGAAACTTATATTCTTTTGGAAACTTATTCTAAGACTGTATTATATTATTACGCACGTTTATTGTCAAGAACAACTGCCCAAATATTGTTAAGATTTATTAAGGCATTGTTCTCTTATAGAATACTACGAATTGTCGTTACTCATTTTATTTAATTTTCCTACAATACATGACAACTGTGTAAATAGGAGATTGTAAAATGAAGCAATTTTTTTTATGCGCGCAAAGACAATTAATTTGACAAACCGAGACTAATTTATGAACTGAATTCTGCAGTAAAGGAAACATTGTCTATAGAATAAGCATTATGGCTTATATTGCAAGCATCATCTTGATCATGCCATGCGTGAACTCCTTATTTTAGATATCTACCTAGATAGCGAACACTTTGTTGTACATTATAAAAACCGGCCAAGTGCGAGTCGAACTCGCGCACTAAGGTTCCGTACCTTTATCTATTCAACATTTGAATATTTCAAGCGTCTACCTGCTGTCCTTATTAATATCGAGCAAAAATATTCATCATCATCATCATTCAGCCACAAGAAGTCCACTGCTGGACATAGGCCTCCTCCATGGATTTCCAAAAAGACCGGTTGGAAGCGGCCTGCATCCAGCGTCTTCCTGCCACTTGAATGACGTCATCTGTCCATCTTGTGGCTGGTCGTCCCACGCTGCGCTTGCCGATATGTGGTCTCCATTCGAGAACTTTTCGGCCCCATCGGCCATCAGTTCTGCGTGCTATGTGCCCCGCCCACTGCCACTTCAACTTACTAATCCGCTGGGCTATGTCGACGACTTTCGTTCGTCTACGGATCTCATCATTTCTGATTCGATCTCGTAGAGAAATTCCGAGCATAGCCCTTTCCATAGCTCGTTGCGTGACCTTGAGCCTTCTTATGAGGCCCATAGTGAGAGACCACGTTTCAGTGCCATAAGTCATCACTGGTAACACACACTGGTTGTATAATTTTGTCTTGAGCGATTGAGGTATATTAGACGAAAATACTTTTCTAAGTTTCCCGAAAGCTGCCCAGCCGAGTTGGATTCGACGATTGACCTCTTTCACGAAGTTGGACCGGCCTAGTTGGATTGTTTGTCCTAAGTAGACGTATTCGTCTACAACTTCGAGAGTCGTGTTCCCCAATGTTATTGGGGTGGGCACAACACGAGCGTTCGACATGACCTTCGTTTTGTCCATGTTCATTTTAAGGCCCACACGTTGGGAAACTCGACTGAGGTCGTCGAGCATTATGCCGAGGTCTTCCATCGTTTCTGCCATGACTACTATATCGTCGGCAAATCGAAGATGCGTGATGTACTCGCCATTGATATTGATGCCGCGTCCCTGCCATTCCAGAAGCTTGAAGGCATCTTCCAGTGCGTTCGTGAACAGTTTCGGAGAGATAACGTCTCCCTGTCTCACGCCTCTTCTCAATGGAATTGCCTCCGAAAATATTCGATATTCAATTATTCAAAAAATTTAAATTCTATAATAAACAAAGGCATTCCGTGTGGTGTCGGATTATTCCGTGTGGCGTCGGATTAAGAATACCGTCAATCCATTTCCTTCCGTGGATGTCGTAGAAGGCGACTAAGGAAATAATTACCAGGAGACGGGCAGCAGCGTCTTCCTGAGATTCCAGACCCATACTGCGATCGTCAACCCAGGCGGGTTGGCAGGCGCCAAGCGTGGCGATTATGGCAAAAGCAAAATGGTTATGAAAACCACGAAGGAGGCCTATGTCCTGCAGTGGGCGTCGAGTGGCTGATGATGATGATGATGAAACAAAGGCATAGGTAAATGCGTACCATTTCAAAGTTACGTGCATCTACGAATTTTTAGTAGCAATACCACATGTTAATGGTGAAGAAAAACATCGTGAGGAAACCCGAGGCTTGGTTGGCTCCGCACGTATTGACTTGTCTTTCCTGTGGGCTAGGCCGGCTAAGCTGTCAGGATGGTATAGGTGCTGGGCAAGCCTACTCCATCTAAAAAATAATGTCTCAGGCAATGCAGCGTCCGAGTGGTCCCTTCACCTATCTAGTGTGAGTGTGGTGCTACGGGACGCTGTATAAATTATCATTACGTAGATGCAAAGGGCAAAGTTTTTTTTTTTCACTTCTAATATCAAAATCGATATAATCTTCTAGGGAAAGGGAAATCATGTGGGGAAAGCTCTCCGTGATGTGGGACGCATGCATTTTAAATTTCAGCGCAAAGGCAAGAGATCCAAACTATCAAGCGACACTCTGGAACTCATAAGACTGAGACGTGAAACTTCAGATGCGTAAGAACCTTTAGAACGATCGACCCTTTCGATGTACGCTCCATAGAATGAATCATCATCATCATCATCATCATCAGCCATTTGACGCCCACTGCAGGACATAGCGTCCCTCGTGGTTTTCATAACCATGAGGGGTTTTGCCATAATCGCCACGCTTGGCAGGCGGGTTGGCGATCGGAGTATACGGTTGGAATCTACGAAATCCATGGAAGGAAATGGTGTGACGTTATTTTTAATCCGGCGCCACACGGAATGGTTGCATGATTATATTATATTCCTTGGAATTTATAGTAGTAATACGACTCGCTTACAGCAAGGAAAACATCGTGAGGAAGCCTGAGTAAGGTGTTCACGTACCTCAGGGCTTGAAATTGCCAATCCACACGGGGAATGCATGTTGCCAATAAATTATGTCTATGTCTATGTCTGTCTATGTCTATGTCTATGTCTATGTCTGTGTCTGTGTCTGTGTCTGTGTCTGTGTCTGTGTCTGTGTCTGTGTCTGTGTCTGTGTCTGTGTCTGTGTCTGTGTCTGTGTCTGTGTCTGTGTCTGTGTCTGTGTCTGTGTCTGTGTCTGTGTCTGTGTCTGTGTCTGTGTCTGTGTCTGTGTCTGTGTCTGTGTCTGTGTCTGTGTCTGTGTCTGTGTCTGTGTCTGTGTCTGTGTCTGTGTCTGTGTCTGTGTCTGTGTCTGTGTCTGTGTCTGTGTCTGTGTCTGTGTCTGTGTCTGTGTCTACGTCTACGTCTACGTCTACGTCTACGTCTACGTCTACGTCTACGTCTACGTCTACGTCTACGTCTACGTCTACGTCTACGTCTACGTCTACGTCTACGTCTACGTCTACGTCTACGTCTACGTCTATGTCTATGTCTATGTCTATGTCTATGTCTATAGGCGCTTGGTGGCAAAGCTGGGATGTCGCGCGGTTGGACCAAATATTTCTGTCCTGGGCCACGTCATCCGGAGTGCTCCGGCATGTGTTGGTTAAGATCGTCTTGTCACCACATGCACACGTCTCGGGTGCATTCGGCTGATGTGGCCCACCCGGCTCTACTTCAACCTCAGTCTGGACACATCAGCTATGCGCAATTCGCCAATCCGCGGTGGGCACGCGTGGTGATTAAGCCCATACTCTCTCTCTCTCTGAGAGGGGGCCTGTGCCCTACAGTGGGACGTATATAGGCTGCTTATGATGTACTGTTTCTGACGTGGTTGGTCCTCCGGACACCTAACATGATACGCAATAATAAAAACTGAATTTGCAGGGATATTTACTTGTTAATTTTTTTTTTCATTTCACAATTTTCCGATGTTTCGGTACTTTTCAAGTCCCGTGGTCTTGGTAGATACACACATCAAAAAAAGTTTGTGATCAATAGCATAAGGTCCTATAATTCTTTAAATTTAACTTTATCAAAAAAAAAATCTATGTTGTATGCTTTCTTTAAATAGGAATACCCTGTTTGAAATTAAAATTTAAAACTATTTTTTATTATTTATTTAAAAAAAAATTGAGCCTTTAATCATAATGTAATTGTGATAGAAATTTCATAGAAAGAAAAATACTGTTTAATTAAACTTAAACAACAATTTATTAATAAAAGGTTAAATTCAATATAAAATAACTCCTCCCCTGGCTCGAACACATGCAGAGATCCTCCTGGGCATGCTGAGGATCAAGTTATCCAGCATTTCCTGGGGTAACCTATCCCATTCTTCAATAGCGGCTTCCCTGAGCTCTGGAACTGTCTTGGGACGTGGCTCACGGTTCCATACAGCTCGTTTAAGAGCATCCCACGCGTGCTCTATTAGGTTTAAGTCAGGCGAGCCGGCAGGCCAGTCTAAACGTGTGATATCGTATTCTTGAAGAGCAGCATTGACTCGTTGAGCTCGATGTGCGGGCGCTTTATCATCGACCAGTACAAATTGGTGCCCATGGTTTACTCGGAATGGTCTGACGATATCATCAATAACAACTGCTTTGTACATGTCTGCTGTCATGTAGCCCCGATACGGGATCAAAGGCGTTCTAGCTCCAATCATAATGCCACCCCAAAAGGACACCGATTTTCCGCCTTGCTGAACTGTTCCAGTGGCAGTTCTTTGTCTTTCACGGTCGCCTGGTCTTCTCCAGACACGGACACGTCGGTTATCTGGATGAGTGCTGATTCGGGTTTCGTGAACGAAGAGACAGTTTTGCCAAATGTTTTCTTCCTCACCTTCTTCATTTTGCCGAAGTCTAGCCCACTGCAATCTTCGTTGTTGACGTTGCCGGGAATTGAGCGGAGCTCGCCAAGACCTCCGTGCTCGTAATCCAGCGTGGTGCAAGCAATTGCGAACGGTCTGCGTGCTAACTTCAAGCCCAGAGGCGGCCCTGACTTCTGCTTTTATTTTAGTGGCGTTGATTGTTGGATTACGGGCTGCCAGCAATCTAATATAGCGCTTTTGGGCAGCTGTCAAAACAGTTGGGCGACCGCTGCGGGGTCGGTCAGCTAAATTCCCCATTCCGTGGTACCTCTGCAACGTAGCCACGACACAGGATTGGGATATAGCAAGTCTGCGTGATAGTACTCTCGTGGTGTATCCTTCTTCCCTGAAAGTTACTATTCTTGCTCGTAAAACCTCTGATAATCCTCTTGGTATTTTTTCAATCACAACTTTCCGCAAAAAGTATCTTGAATCGGTTATAATTGACTAAATCAGATTTCTGAATGAGCGTAAGCTAGGACTGAAAGCCTTTTAATATGAAAAAACAACTGAACGGTGTCATTGTTTAGTGTTCTAATTCTTTATTTTTAAATAAAGAATCTAAAAAGAAGAAAAAATCATAATATAATCTACAGTAACAAAAAAGATTTCAGTTTTTCAAAGTGATCGCAAACTTTTTTTGATGTGTGTAGCTGAACGGGTGAAAGAACATATCGCGGACGTGAAACATAAGCGCTCTGGTAGATTTGCAGTCAGTGAACATACACTCGGCGGTACCAAACACTTCATTCATTTTGATAAAGTTCAAGTTCTAGCCCGAGAGGATCTCTCCTAGAATGATACGCGAAGCTATAGAGATCCACCGGCATCCAAATTTCAATACAGATCGTGGTTGAAACATAGCTACAGCGTTTCCGTGCTGTAGCTATGTTTCAACCACAACAGTGTTTAAGTACATGAGACCCCTTTGCTAGAAGTTAGTGTGACTGTAGATTAAATTTTAATTTCAATAACTCATCATCATCATCATCAGCCTATGCTTGTCCACTGCTGGACATAGGCCTCTCCTATTGCACGCCACTAAACACGGTCCTCGGCTACTCTCATCCAGCTCTTGTCAGCCGCCCTGCGAAGATCATCGCTCCACCGAGTCTGAGGACGTCCTACAGTACGTTTACCGATCCGCGGTCTCCACTCTAAAACTCGTCTACCCCATCGGTTATCAGTTCTTCGGATGATATGGCCGGCCCACTGCCACTTTAGCATGCTAATTTGGTGGGCTATGTCGGTGACTTTCAATAACTAATAATCAATATTTTTGATTTTATATAAAATTATTGTTTGCCCAATTTCAATTTAAAAATTTTTGGAACGTAACTTAATACGTTTTATGTAATTTTTGCCGAGATTAGTAAAATAAAAAGACGCCTGTCACCTCAGTCTACCGATACTACGGGACTTACAATAGTACCCAAAGGTCGGAAAATTATAAAATAAAAATAATTAACCAGTAAATATCCGTGCAAGTTCAGTTTGTATCATGTCTAGCGCTCGTGTTAACCTTAGTAAATACTATGATAGTTAGTTAGTTAGACCTGAGATTTCCGCACTTAGCCTCATGGTTGGGCCATTGTACGTAGCAAAGCTGTGAGTTCACTCCAGCCAGCATATCTCTTTCCAGAAGGCCAGCAGTGCTCTGATGTCACTACAGGCCTCCTGAAGGGATCCCAGCTTCCCAATGATGGCGGTCCGTTGCTCCTCCACGCCTTCACAGTGAATGGTCACGTGGGCGGGTGTTTCCTCTTCTTTGAGGCATCCCCGGCAAAGCGGGCTGTCGGTTAGTCCCATGTTGTAAAATGTCTATTTAGTGAACAGTGTCCTGTTAGAATTAAAAAAAAAAAATAAAAAAAAAATGATAAAATGAAAAACTATGATATGCAATGCTCGCTAACAAACCTTGGGACTAAAGTTCTATTTTTCGGTGAGTTTTCTCGACTGGGGGCAATTTTGAAGCAAGCAATTTTAAAGAAGACGAAGATACGACAGCCCACTGACAGCAACAATTTGACAGTGCTACTAGCTGACTCTGCAAGCATTATATATTATTTTTGTTGCACTAACCCGTGCTGAGGACAATGTCGCTGCCTGTACGTAATACAGAGAAGTTTGTAAAGAGGCTCGAATAAATAGGTTTCTGCAAACATTGTTTTGCTATAATAAGTAGCCTTCAACCTATTCTCAGACTTACCAAATAAACAGAAAAAAATTATAAGAATCGGTGAAGGCGTTTCGGAGGAGTTCAGTAACAAACGTTGTGACTGAGACACGAAATTTTTATATATTAGATTATATTTTAGACAATTTACGACCAGTCAGCTTTGTTCTTGTATCGGACTTAAAATACTGGCAGCGTTGCTGCGTGGGAACATGTCTTGCTGTGCAGCAATATAAGGTAAAAAGGAGCTGACCTAAAATCGAGCCTTTGGAACTCCTCTCTCAAGCCACTGTAACTCTGATGCGACCCTGATCTCTGATGATGTCTGGAATTAAAGCCAGTTCATTGAATTGATGCATGAGTTGTAGGTTTTAGAATAATTATGTTAATTAAGGACTTTGAAAAGACTAAGTTTTTTGCCCATTTTTTCTTCAAAATGATCTAGATTTTGAATGGACAGAAAATATTTTTTTCTCCAAATGGACACTTAGTTTAACTTCTAATGTTCATTAAGTCGCAGTTTCTGTGCTACTTTGAACAAAACATTTTTGAATTTTTATTTAGAATTTGAGTAAATATTTTATTTCTGCGTTATTTTGAATGAAAAATACTTTGATAGACCATAAACACATTTGGGCGGTCATGAGCTACTATCTTATCATTATCAAAGTCATTGGTATCTTGGCATATACCAATGACTTTGTTTTCTAAGTTACGTACATTTATGAAGTTGTAATAAAAATAGTTACCACTCGCTAACTGTGAAGGAAAATATTGTAAAGAAACCTGAGTTTCTGAGTTATTTACATAGGTACTTCAGCGCGTGCTAATACAATGGCCCAACTATGAGGCTAAGTGCGGAACATATCAGATCTAACTAGAACATAATATTATGTAGAAACAAAAAATATTGTTATTATTTTCTATTGAAATTTTACTTTATAGGTTTGTAAAATGACAAAATAAATTAAAAACATATGTAATTTCTTATCTGACTCTTTTATTTAATGGGATACATAATGTCTCTGCGACCGCGAATACTTTTAAATAAAAACAATAATAAAAAACAAAAAAAACCGACAGCAGTGCAGTAAATAAACTAAAAATACAAAAACAAGATATTTTTAAATTACAACTTCGACTCAGAACAGATGGTCCTGCTTCACTCGAGTGAGTAGATAATATAAGTTTATAAGAATTATTTCTTTAACAAACAGCTACAAAAATCTGTATCCTGGAAGCCAGTGATCCTCTGTACACCAGTGGATGGCCAATAAGCACTATACATATGAACAAAGTACGGTCGTCCTTAATAACTGAAACGGTGGAACAAGAAAGTAAAAAAAAGTTAGATCTCTTGTTGTTCATTCTAGTTCTTTTGTTAGATCGATGGTCAAAACTGTCTCTCCGTCTGGAAGGAATTCGACTGAAAAGAAAAACAAAATTTTTGTTAATTATTTTTGCACTGACATGAGTTTGCAGTCTTGTAGAATTTAAGATGCACGATCTTGTAGAATTTAATGAGGTATGTACTAATAAAAAATATTTTTTATGAGGAGACAAACATCTTAGATCGCAAAATAAATATTAACTGCTTCATCCATTCTCTAGATTGAGCATGGAACATGTTCCGTAATTTTAACATTTTGTCCGTTTGTGAGCCAGCACAAAATAAGGATTGCTATTTTACTGTTCTTAGTAGTATTCCTTTTTTTTAAAGGTATATCAAAAGATGTATGGGTTCACGAACCAAACGTTCGTTCGATGCAGATACTAAACGCACCGAATAGAAAAAAAATAAACACTTCTCTATGGCCGACCGTGAAGCGCGCTAACTCGCTGCTCCGAAAATAAAAAAATCCTCTAAAATAAATACGTCGCGTTTCTAAAGAACGTTGTAGCCCACCAGCACCTCAGATACATCACCGGGGCCCCGGATATACAGCTGCAACTGCGGACCAGGTGAGTGGATCACATACATCTTTCGCTAAGGGCCGATTTGCCTTATAAATTCCCCTACGGAACACCTTATCTTTTAGTGTGTATAGCTAAGGTTGAGGATTATGATATAACCGGTACAATTTAATTCGGCACCACGCGTCGTGCGATGTCCTTCGCGTGAGGTAACTATATAATTTAATTCGGCACAGCGCACCGTGCGATATCCTTCGCGTGAGGTACCTATTTAATTTAATTCGGCACCGCGCGCCATGCGATATCCTTCGCGTGAGGTACCTATTTAATTTAATTCGGCACCACGCGCCGTGCGATATCCTTCGCATGAGGCACCTATTTAATTTAATTCGGCACCACGCGCCGTGCGATGTCCTTCGCATGACGTGAGGTACCTATTTCATTAATTTGGCGACGCGCGAGGTGCGATGTCTTTCACGTGAGGTACCTATTTCATTCGCATGGATGAAGGAATTTTTAGTAGACTACAAAATAGAGTAAAATAATATTACCTACTGTAGTATTTAGGTCTAAAAAAATTTAAAGACAATTTGAAAGGACTTGATTGACGATACAAAGGAATTAATTACCTGATGCAAAGGGCGGTGGCGTATCTGGAAATAGCAAAAAAGTTAATGAGTATTTTTAATTACTCGTTATGATCATACACAGTTACATTTAAGGGTGTAATTGCGATTGTTTACTAATCTTAATTCAACAAGAGTTTAATGATTTACACATTATATTACATAAATACATTTAACGGGTTTAATCGCTATTAGATTGCGATTGCGATTCAGTCTACCCGTGACCATGGCCGCCGCGACGTTCCGATATGTCAAGAATTGAGGTAACTAAGTTTAACTAATTAATAATCGCGATCGTTAAATGCATAACTGTACAATTTTTCTTAATTGGCACAAATGTATCTATTTATTAATTTTTAATTAGTGGTTTTAAGTTTTTTTTTTTAGCGGTAAGCCCTACCTGCATGACACGTTTCCTTCATTTGGCGTGGAGATGCTATTTGAAAACCAGCGCTGTTTCAAATAGAAACACCAAACGCTGAAATAGTATCATTATCACACGCACACTCCTTTATTTTTTTATTATTGTATGTAAGCATGTTTGTTTGTGGTAATAAATTATTCATTAATTCATTCAAATCATAAAAAATACTAGTGTTACACAGAGGCGGATATATTCTGACCAAATTCTGATGCGGCTCTGACGTAGACTACTTTGACCGTAGCTAAGCAACATAGCTAGATGGTAAGATAAGAATATTCTTGAGACATAAAATATGAAAGTTACAATGAAAAAGTACAATGGGCGGTCTTATTGCTAACAGCAATTTTTTCCAGACAACCTTGTGACGGAAAGGTTTCCGAGATGATCAGCCGTAGCACTGTGGAGCAGAAGGCAAGGAACACCACTGCTCTGCATTACTTACCAAATTTAGAAGAATGGAAATGTTAAATCATTCGAATAACGTTCTGACAAATGACTGAATTAAAGGTATGAGAATCAACACTCAGTTTTGTTCGCGATATTTTTCTTCACGGCAAGACAATGTAATCTAAAATTCACGTAACTTAGAAAACTAGGTAATTGGTACGCTACAGGATTCGCACCTAGATCTTTACGAATGGGAACTGACTCCTGTCAACTGCGCTACCACCGCTCTACAATGATATACCACTGTGAATGATATTCCGTTAACGTTTCCATTATTGAATACATACTTAACATATAGGTACTTTTATTTAAAACTTACCGGGCTGGTCGCTATTGCCTTCGTTATCAGTATTACTCTGGAATTGGGCTTGAGTTTGATTGTCGATGTCATTGTTTCTATTTTTTCCGTGGTTTCCTTGACTCTGGAATTGGTTTTGTTTTTGGTTTAACCCACCATTACTGTTGTTGTTGTTTTGGCTCTGATATTGGTTTTGGTTTTGGTTGGTGTTTCCATTGCTGCTGTTATTTCTTTTGCCGTTTGGATTCCTCAATTGGGGTTGGTTTTGGTTGTTGACGCTATTATTTCCATTATTTGCTTGGCCCTGGTGTTGTCCTTGACTTTGGTTGTTGATTCCATTTTTTCCATTCTCGGTTAGGCTCTGATATTGTTCTTGATTTTGGCTATCGATATCGTCATTGCTGTTGTTGGTTTGGCTCTGAAATTGTTCTTGGTTTTGGCTGTTGCTATAAGTGTTCCAGTTGTTGACTTGACTCTGCAATTGGGCTTGATTTTGGCTACCGATGCCATTATTTCCGATATTAGCAGAGCTCTGATTTTGTGTCTGAAACTGATTGCTTTTGCCTTTACTCCCGATGTTAGCTTGCTTCTGGTATTGGGTCTGAGTCTGAATGCCGATACTATTACTGCTGGTATTAATTTGGCTCTGAGATTGAGCTTGATTCTGGTAGTTTTTGCCACTGCTGACTTGGTTCTGCAATTGGTTTTGACGTTGGTTATTGCTGCCAAAACTGCCGTTGTTAGTTTGACTCTGAAACTGTTCTTGGTTTTTGTTGTTGCTATAATTGTCCCAGTTGTTGGTTTGACTTTGCGATTGGGCTTGATTTTGGATACCGATGCCAATGTTTTTATTAGCAGAGCTCTGATATTGGTTCTGACCCTGATTGTTTTTGCCATTGCTCCCAATGCTATCTTGGTTCTGGTATTGGGTCTGAGTCTGGCTGCCGATACCATTAATGCTGGTATTCATTTGGTTCTGAGATTGGGCTTCAATCTGGTTGTTTCTGCCATTGTTGATTTGGTTCTGGAATTGGTGTTGACGTTGGTTGCTGCTGCCAAAACTGCCATTGTTGGTTTGGCTCTGAAATTGTTCTTGGTTTTGGTTGTTGCTATAATTGTCCCAGTTGTTGGTTTGACTTTGCGATTGGGCTTGATTTTGGCTACCGATGCCATTATTTCTGATATTAGAAGAGGTTTGATATTGGGTCTGACCCTGATTACTTTTGTCATTGCTCCCGATGTTAGCTTGATTCTGGTATTGGGTCTCAGTTTGGATGCCGATACCATTACTGTTGGTATTAATTTGGCTTTGGGATTGCACTTGATTCTGGTTGTCTCTACCACTACTGATTTGGTTCTGCAATTGCTTTTGACGTTCTTTGCTGCTGCCAAAATTGTGGGCTTGGCTCTGAAATTGGGGTTGACTTTTTTTGTTTTTGCCATTAATTTCGTTATTGGTTTGGGATTGTGCTTGGTAACCACTGCTAATTGCTGAAATATGTGATGGTTGTTGTTAATATTCATTGATTTTTGAACAAACATGCAAGAGGGCACATATTCAATTCAATTAAATTTTCAATTCAAATATTTTTATTCATTGTAAAAACAGAATGTTTACTTAATGAACGTCAAAGTTGTTAGTTTCACAATTAATGGATTATGTGGAGAAGAAGCTAACAAAGAAACTCCACATTTATTCTTTTCAAAATTAGGCGGGTACCTTTTCGCGATGGTACATGATGCAATAAGCTGCTCCATAGAGTTTGAAGGCATTGTTATGCTGATTTTGAATTTTTCAATGGAACAACGTAACGCTACAATAGTATTGACGATAAGTGAAACCCTCAGATTAGTAGGAGAGTTTGGGGAATTCCTTGCATGAGTTTCTAATTGGTAGTTGAGAGATAAACAGAAAAGTGCTGATTTATTTTTCAGTTACGATACGCTTTGTTTGAATGTTAAAATAAAATCTTTCATCGTGCCCTGCGTGCCCTAACACCTGCACTCAGCAGGGCTTAATGATTGCAGCTGATAAGGCAGTCAGCGTTGCAAATTTCTGGGCCGTACCTAACTGTTTAATGAAGACTTTAATAAAAATTGTTTTGCAATCGATACGCTACAAAGAAGAGGTGAAAAGGTTCAAGTTCAAGTGAGTATTTTAAATCCAATACTTTTTAGCGGCAAACCCTAATCTCTGCCTACCAATCTGGAATACAGGTTTCTCTTTACGTATTTTAAATCTAATACTCAAAGTATATTAGAAAAAAACATTTGCTGCCATACAACATAAATATAAGTTTCAAGGGTTTTAGTACGTTTCATTTATACCCAGAAAATATGCATTGCATTTTCACATGTAATTATAATGGCAGTAAGTAGCGTTTAACTATATTTAGAACAAAGTCCGGGGTAAAAAAATTGCAGACGTTTTATTTACGTAACTATTTTGCAAAAACAATGAAACCGAATTGATGAAAACTTTAGAATGATCGATCCAAGCCCAAATTAATAATGATAACTTTATATGAATCAATGATCGATCCTAAAATGAACCAGACTATTAAAAAACCTTAATGCGATTTGCACTAGCTTGGATTATAAGTATGGTACAGGGTATAATGTAATTTCCTTATCTTCCCGAAAACAAAGTGTTCCATCCATCAAAAGAAACAACTTCTATTATCGATACTTTTGAGAAATGAAAAGAATATTAGCTGTTCAATAATATTTTGGGGAGGCCTTTTTCCAGCAGTGAGACACAAATACAGGCTACGTAAAAATACATACTGGTGTTGTAGGTTGAACCTTCAGATATATTTTTTGGGTATCCATTTAGATGAACAGAATAACTGTTTTTCGCAAAGAAAGTAATGAATAATTATCCATACAATTTTCATGAATATAAGTAAATAACAATAATTATCTATACAACATAATCATTTGTTGTGGTTTCAAACTAGGGTGCCCCGTACCAGACATGCAAACATGCAAACACTCTCAGAATTTAATTGTGTTACACTACTCACCATGAATTTTGGGTGGGTTGAAAGCCATAGCAAACTGAACGTGCTACAATGACAATAAACAATAGCTCTCAAATACGCTAGGTTTTTTTTTTAAAAAGCACATTCCAAATATATTTCGACTCAAACTCGATCTGTGGTAGCCAGCTAGAGCGGTGCGCATGCGCCGCGGGACTGCAGGTCATTATTCTGATAGATGGATAGACGGTACTAATCTGTCGCGAATCTTTAGAAACAACATTTCTCAACTCGAAAGATTTGTCAACCGAGTTATTTTTGTTTCTGAATTCTATTATTTTACATCTATACTTAAAAGTAATAATCTAAATAGGTTACATTTTCAGTTACTAATTACATAACCGCGGCTTTCAAACCACTCACATTTCACCGTGTATATATTTTTTAATGTGCTGTCTGTTCGGTTAGAAATTTCGTAGTGAATACCTAGTTACGTATTATTACGTTCTTATCCACCGTCGTAACAGTATTTTGAATGAAAATTTACATTATACCATGTCATTGCTATGCACTGATAAAAAGTAGCAGAAAAAATAAGCAGAATATTTTCAGTAGGTAATTCCATTTAAGGGTTGGCCACTTCAAAGGCCTTACAGGTTTGGGATAACACTGTTTTGGAAATAAGAACACAATTACCGGTGTTTAAAATGTTGGACAAAAGATTAGCCAGATTTTCACGTTCCACGACAACCTCCAGTGCCAGTTCAACATCTGAAATGTGAAAAATTTCGAAAAACACATTTAGTTCGAAAAACAAATCATTATTATTTTAAGAGTAATACTTACTTTTAGAAAAGCATTTTAAAAATAGTAGGTAGGTAGAACTATTAAAAAAGGTAAGAAAGAATAGATGAGAGAGCAGCTGTATTGATTGATATATTGCACCATAGTGAAATATGAAATTACAAGCGTGCTTAATGCCAGAAGCATTCTCTTTCAGTTAACCTAGCAATAAAAACAGCAAGTTTTTACTAAGTGACATTGGCAGAACAAAGGTTGGCGCTAGCAAGTAATAATGAAAAGCCGGCCAAGTGCGAGTTGGACTCGCGTATGAAGGGTTCCTTATCATTATCTATGCAACATTAGACCAAGACCGTATTTGAGAAAAGCGCCATCTATAGAAACCAACAAGAAGCGTTTAACATTTCCCTCTTTTCAGAAGCAGAGGCTCTACATCTTATCGTGTATTATTTTTCTGAATTAAAGCTAAATAGATTATTTATTATTATTATTTATTTGGGAAACTTGCAGCTTACATAATAAATGGAAAGAGACTTAGAATAACTACACATGAGCTAAGAATAAGTTTCCGCATATAGTAACTAAGTGGCAAACATGTGCAAGTGAATGAAAAATTTACAGTAAGTTTACACCTCACTACACACTACAACACCGAGGGCGCGTCGTTGAATGTTCGCAAATTGGAAAAAGAATAAAAAGTTCACCACTACTCTATTAGACAAAATTAAATAACTAGGTACCTATCTCCAGGGAGAATACTTCTTGTTCACGCGTGTTATCGTAGTGTTATCGTATCATCTTTATGAATAAAATTACTTACTACTTATTTAAAGGCATGACATCGGTGCTGTAAAGGTTACATAGATGGCCGCTAGATGGCGAATGATGTCTTTACACAACGTTTGTTGTATGGGGGGGCCCAATTAAATATTTATTTAATTCTGTTTTTAGTATTTGTTGTTATAGTGGCAACAGAAATACATCATCTGTTGTAATCCCTCCAATACTTTGTTGTCTAGCTATCACGGTTCATGAGATACAGCCTGGTGATAGACAGACAGATAGACAGATAGACAGTCGGACACTGAAATCTTAGTACTTAATAGGTTCCCGTTTGGCACCCTTTGGGTACGGATCCCTTAAAAGCATAATTGATATAAAATTCATAAAATTATAGTGCAAACTATTCATTTCATAGATAAAAACAAAATTTAGCGAAACAAAGTGTGTTTGTGATAGCGCAATTCTGAACATCCAAAATTTTGTGTGTTTTTTTTAATGTTTCCAATCACTCGTCTCTCTTTCTCCATCGGCACCCTTTTCATCACACGGTTATCTGGAAGAAATTGCTCTTAGCAATAGGGCCGCCCATTATACTGTATTAATTGTAACTTTTATTTGTGTGTTATGTTTCTTGCTTGCAAAAATTAATATTCTTATCCTATCTTGGCGCTTCACTTGGCAATACAAATTCGCGTATTTGCAGACGATTTATAATACATTGCAGGTTTTACAAACACAGTCCTAAAGATTCGTCAGTAAATTCGGCAGTGTGTGGATAATATTTTCCAAACAGGTAATTCGCATTTTAAACAACGAAACGTCACAACCGTGAAGGACATTTTGAACTCCAATAATTTACTACTTTAGGTGTTTGCACGCTCACTGAATAGTAATCATTAACTAATCATTAAATTAAGTAATCGGTCATTATTTATCTCAAGGGGAATCGTAAAAGTTTAATACGCAAATGTGAGTGGCCAAATAAGGCGCCCTAACCCTAACCGTCCTAACGCCTGTCCCCGGCAACTAACGCCGCGGCTAGGGACAACACTAGTTGTATGACGTTAGTTGTATGACGTTAGTTGTATGACGTTAGTTTTATGACGTTAGTTGTACTTGCAAGTGCTGGGCATACGTAGTTCAACCAAAAACATGTAACTAAGCGCTAAACAACCGGATTATTCAGTTGTATTGTATAATTCATGTGTCTATTATTAAGGTGTTGTGTGGTCTGTATCAAAATTTTCTGCTTAATTTCTAATGCATAGATAATAAAACCTACCATAGTCATCGCTACTTCCGTTCACACCTTTACCCGAATCGCTGTTGCCCGCTGAAACAAATTTATAAAATATAAACTGAGGGTGAGCGCTGGTAGCCTAGTGGGTAGAACATTGGACTCGGAAGCGAGAGACCCAGGTTCGTTTCCAGTGCGGGCATGTACCTATGACTTTGTTTTCCGAGTTATGTACATTTGTGAAGTTATAGTAGCAATATCACTCGCTAACGGCGAAGGAAACCTGAGTGTCTGAGCTATTCATATATCTCAGCGCTTGAAATAGCCAATCCGCGGTGGGCACGCGTGGTGATTAAGCCCATACTCTCTCCCTGAGAGAAGGCCTGTGCCCTACAGTGGGACTTGAGTCTATATGTCTGCTTATGTAAGCTAAGGGATGAAAATATTTATCACTAGTGCGATGCTACTGCAATACTGAAGAACTAAAGTCTATGATATTTTTTTTAATTTACGGTACGGTACCTAAATCTTCACGCAATATAACTTTAAAACTATGCACAGTTACCTCTAAAATGTGCAATTCGGAACACGTCAATTTAAATGTCTCAGTCACAAAAACCTTTATTATAATTTTGTAGGTACGTTAAATTTTTATCTAATAAAACAATTATGAAGTGATTCTGTTGTGTGATAGTTATTTTTATTTTTTTAGTTAATGTATTGAGGGTTTCTGCTTTGTAATAGTACTAATGAATGTTGAGGAAGCGAAAGTGATCTGTCAGGATCGTAGCAAGTGGCAGTCCCTGGTCTCTGCCTACCCCTCTGGGATACAGGCGTGAGTTTATGTTATGTTATGTTGATTCATACTTTATAATATGCGTTTAGTAGAATGGAAGCGCCTTAATCGCGAATGTTATAATTATGCAAACTCTTATATTTTGAAAAATATCAATCTAAGAAAAAACGAAGCACTCGAGAAACTGAAATTAACCGGACTACTGAGCATTAAGGAGGTCCAGGGAATACCACTAGCGCCACCGAGAAAAAAAAAATCATATCTTTTTTTACAGATCAAATTTGCAAAAAGTGTCAATACAATCTCTCGATGTTGTTAACAGTGACTTTTAGGACCCATGGCCCTGAACCTAAGGTAAAAAACCTAGGGCTAGATAGCATTGACGCCAGAAACGGCCGTTTTTGGCATAAGTGCTATCTAGTCCCAGGTTCGTGGTCTTAGGTTCTTTGTCGTGGGTCCTAAAAATCACTGTTAACATGATTGAGAGACTTTACGCCACTTTTGCAAATTTGATCTGTAAAAAAAGTTTTATTTTTCTCAGTGGCGCTAGTAGGTATTAACTACTGAGCAAGTGGGACCAACCTAGCTACCTTGCAATGAGTCATAATATGGACTTTGGATCCCGCCTGCTAAGTAGGTAGTTAATATTCGACAATCAGTTTGTTGGTTATTAATAGATTCCGTGTTGTTTTGGACTTATGAGCGTTTTTTTAGTAATAGCAGCGCCATCTAGTGATGAGTAACAAGAATAAACAGTCTTGTTCTTTCTGGTCGTGTCCTCATGACTAAGGGATGTGACTATAGGGCAGCTTCCGCCAACAGCGCTCTTCATTCGGACCGATTATGCGCCAGTTATATGGCTGGCCCATAATCGGGTTGTAGGTTCCCTTCCGTAGCTCGAAATGATTAAACAGTAGCAAAATTAACAATAGCGCTATCTAGTGATACAATAAATAACTTTTTGTAAAGATAGAACTGAGGTGTTGTGTTTTTTTGTTGGATTTATACTGATTTCATATAGTTAGCCTGTGACGCCCGCGCAAATAAGACGTATTGAATCAGGGAACATAGAATCAGACATACTTACGAGCCAAATACATTATCCATTTCTACCTTATTCCTTTTAAGCTCCGCCGCAGTTGGGTAAAACACAAACATTAATTGCGTTTATGGACTGTGTAACTATAACCGCCTGTTTACGCTATGTTTGTTTTTGTAATAAAATATTCCATTTCATTTGTTTCAGGAACTGCGCATTTTAAAGCCATGTATAATCAAGGCACGGCCCGATAGAAAAACCGTTAAAAGTGGACATTTTCTTTATAATTTCTGTAATTTTTTTAAGATGATATAAATAGAGGTTTTGATGTTTAAAATTGCGACGAAAATTCCGCTTATCATCGCCGTTCTTTTCTTTTGAGCTGTTGTCAAACGCGGATTCTACTAGAAAGCCTCTAGATATATTTGACATGTCATTCATGTCAGCAGTCTACTCATACTAGTATGTAAGCTGTGTCAAACTGTTCCTTTTTTCTTAAACTATTTGACATAGCTTTTAGAAAATATAATATTGTCTTTATCAGTCTGTCAATTCTTATTGTTACCTATTGGCCATTGCAAGTTGTTTTTGTCGGTTATCATAATTTCTGCATTAAAAGGTGAATAGAAAATTTATTCCACTATTCTATTAATACTATCGATTAAAAAAATATATATTTTTACGTCTTACGTAGGAAAACATCCTGAATAATATAATTATTTATAACATTTACAATTTATCTATATGAATTCCTACACAATTTTGTCGTGTGGTGTACAAAATGGATAATCTGAAAACAGTATCTTTAAAATTAAACCACTCTTAAGCAGCAAAATCTATAAAAGAAACATTATTTTTATAAAATGTTTCATACTATCTTATCTTGAAACTTGACGCGGTAAATTCATATGATAAATAGAAAAAAATATGTATTTTATTTCCAACACTTGCTTATTAGAATTTATCAAATTTTCGATCTACTTCTTACACAACACCCTGTAGTTTCAATAATTACTTAACATAGAAACAAAGTCATCTCATTAAGTAAGCCATGTTCATAATATTTTTTTGATAAAAGGGCGTCTAAGAGGGTCTGAAAGTAATAGGACGATTTATTTATGTATGAATTTATTTCAAGAAAATGGATTGACATAAAATTGTATGTTAAAAACAAAAAGTTATGTTAACAATGATATTAATGAATGCGTTATCCACTACTAAATGAAGAAATTAGTGTAAAATTTTATTCAAGGGAAATTTTGAAGCAAACTTAAGAAAAACGTAATTCAGAACAATTAGTCAAGAACAGTACACAGAAATGAACAACTAGTGGAACTGTATCAAGAAACAGAAAGGAAATAGTAGAGCGCATTCATTAATTCAAAAACGGAAGCTACAATTTGCGATGCCATTAAGAAATATAGGTTTTATGTCAGTGATTTGATGTGTGAATTAGTCTACGCGGAGTCGCGCGCCCATATCGGTACAGTTGATAAGCCGGTAGCAAAGGGACGGCGCGTCTGACCCGTAGTACTCTGTGTTGGACGGGTAGTTCGAGGCTCAGGTTATAAACTACCTGAGGACAATCGAAATAATTAGAAAATGGCTTGTAGTAGAGCATCAGCAATAATAGTCTAGACTTTATAAGGAGTAAAAGAATACTGTCTAGTAGCAACAAATAGGAGAATAAGCCTTTGTAAAGCATGTAACGCCACTGGCAGTTCTTCAATCAAGGTTTGTTGGTTCTCGTGATGTTTTAAACGCGGTTTTGAATGCAATTCTGAAATATTTTGTTTGTCCTGGTTTAATTTCTGGCACCTAATTGTGACTTTGTTTCTAAGTTAATCAGGTGGTATGTGTGAATTTTTTGTTAGCAACACTATTCGCTAATCGTGAGGGAAAAACTTCGTGAGGAATCGCTAATCTCACTGAATCATAAGTTTGAAATCAGGTAATAATATACTGAATTGTCGAAATTTTGGGTGACAGAGAAAGAACGGACAAGTGCGAGTTGAACTCGCGCCCTTAGGGTTCCGAACAAAGTACAAAGTTACCAATTTAACTTTGTGGTTGAAAAATACAATTGCTTGCAATTCAATTCAGTTGCTTGCTGACACTTCGTTAGCGTGGGATTGAAAGAAAAAAATTAAACTTAATAATGATTTCATTGTTACTGGCCGTGAATTTTTAGTTTTTTTTCTTCACTTGTCTTGTGAGACGTTGCTTCTTGCCAGATTTATTTATTCTAGATTTTAGATTTTGACAGTATTATATAGCTATGAAAATGTAGCACAAGTAGTCATACTAGTATCTTTTGATTCGTTGACGCAGCAGGTGGAATTCTTTACAATTTTATTAAGAGACTGTACGATTTAGTATTAAGAAAAATCCTGAGAAAATTTTCTTGACAGATGAACGGTAACAAAAGCGTTTTTCCAATTTTAATTTTGAGGTATGGAACCCAGAGTAAAACAGCATCCATTCTAATTTTGATAATTAATAGTATTGAGGGTTTAAAACCTTTATAGGCTAACGTTTTTGTCTGTCAGACCCCTTTTTTTGTTGAAATTAAATTTAAATAAAGGTTGACAATCCTTTGAAATTGTAAAAATTCAAGCTTTCAGTCAATGTAATAAAAAACCATTTATGATTAAACTCAAAAGTAAAGAGCGCTTCCTGTTGTGCCAGGATCATAAAATGTGTCAAGAAGCAAAGACGGGCAGTTTCTGTTGTTGCGTTCTGTTATTTCACGTAAAATGTGCGTTCCCGATTATAAATTTGCCTTTACAAGCATGCATTTGCCTGCATGAGAAAATGTTTCTTTTGATTACACAATTAAGTTTGTAACGGTTTGTCCGCAATCTTCGGCGTAAGTTCTTCTTGCACTTGTGCGATTTTTTTACTATTTAGTACTTAATCTGTATGTTTCTATTCTCACAAAGGCTTGTCTTTTTCTGTATTATCAAAGGAAGTTATGACGAGTGTCTGACTAAAAATTAATATTAATTGATTTTACCTGCATTTAAAAAGGCAGACACCACTTTGGCTGCATTTTCTCGTTCAATCTCAAGCTCGAGGGCGCGTTCAATATCTGAAAAGGTAAAAAAATGTTTTAAAAATGACTCAATTTTTTATAAAAATATTGAAAATAAATCGGTCTACGTAAGGAACCTACCAAACTCGTTAATGTTGCCACGGTCCAGTCGTCCTGAAAAATAAAACAGAGATTCTTAAAAAAGAACACAGATATTCTTTACAAATGAGAACTCAAGCTTGGTACTGGAATCAATAAAGAAGGCATATATGTAACTGAAAAGCAACTTCGATATAATGAAATATTTTGTACGGCGAATTATTAAAAAAAAGTGGGTGAAAAAATTTAAAGACAATAACCAATAAATTTATATAGTACTTTACATATTCTTAAAGTAACGCTTTGTTTTCTTTTAATCACTATATTTAAGATGTTAGTGGCAATAAATGCATTTTTTCATGACTTTACTTTAACTCTATTGATAATATTGTAGTAAATTGTTTCCCAATAACACTCGCTAACGGTGAAGGAAAACATCGTGAGGAAACCTGAGTGTCTGAGGTGTCCATATACATCGGCGCGTGAAATTGCTAATCCACGGCGGGCACGCGTGGTGAATAAGCCGGATTTTGCCTTTACTTTCTCACACTGCGTGAAATCTCATAATTTTTGTTGTAGTTACCTGCATTATTTTGTCTGGCTGCGTTTTCTCTTTCAATCTCGATCTCGAGTGCACGTTCAATATCTAGGATAAAAAAGTTTCGTTAATAAATTATTTCACTGTTATTATTCAATGTGAAAAACATTTTCATAACATAACACCCAACTGCTAAAAATCTTAGTCATGGCCTAGAGGACTACCGACACTACTGGGAATATACCTTTCCCAATTTTTTACAATATACTTGTTATTTGTGACTTTTATTACATTATGACAGCCGACGTCCGCCATCTGGTTCAAGTCCCGGCATGGGTGGAGATTTTAGCCTCTAAAATAGGTTTTAAGGTTCACATGTTTACGTGCACATATACATGGTAGCAAAAAATATAACCCTCCTTCGGTTTTGCAGTAGTTTAAAAACTGATAGAATTTTGCCATCAAACCTACCTGACTCGCCGATGTTTCCTCGGTTTATGCTCTGGCCCTGATTGCCGAAGTTGGTGCGGGCTGAAACAAAAATACACGGTTCATCATCATCATCATCAGCCATTTGACGCCCACTGCAGGACATAGGCCTCCCTCATGGTTTTCAAGAGTTTTGCCATAATCGCGAGGCTTGGCATGCGGGTTGGCGATCGCAGTATGCGGTTGGAATCTCAGGAAGACGCTGCTGCCCGACTCCTGGTAATTGATTTCCTTAGTCGCCTTCTACGACATCCACGGATGGAAATGGAGTGACGCTATTCTTAATCCGGCGCCACACACGGCAATACACGGTTACTTGGTCATTATTGATAATTAATATGTAATGGCCCCCCAACTATATAGTCGGCTTATTGCAAGAACTCATTAACAGACATATTCACTATTGGCAGAAAAAGGACTTTTTAGTTCGTGTTATTTAATGGTTGTATTTCCTCCTCCTTATTCCCTATAACATCGTTAAAATAATGCCTGATACTAAAACACCACTATTATATCATTGTTCAATACATTTCTATGTCCATACCTTTAAAAAAAGCGGTTAGTGAGTTTTTGCAGTAAGTTACTTCTTGCAATAAGCCGACGATTATGGTCTGACGAACTGGTTACGGTGGCGGGGAGTCGCTGGATTCGGGCGGCACAAAACCGAGAAGCTTGGAAACCCATGAGGGAGGCCTATCAAATGGCGTCAATGGCTGTTGTTGATGATGATGATGTGATGGTTTGTATGATTATATTTAGTCATTGGAATTTATAGCAGCAACGCCACTAGCTAACAGTAAGGAAAACATCGTGAGGAAAACTGGAAGTCAGACTTCGAGAGTGTTCACATACCTCAGCGCTTGAAATTGCCAATCCAAGGTGTGCATACTCTCTCTCTGAGTGAAGGCCTATGCTCTATATATGTCCCATATAGACTACATTATATGTTATGTATAAAAATCTCGTGTTACAGTGTTTGTTATCGAACTCTTCTGAAACGGCCTCACCGATTTTTATGATTTTTTTTGTGTATATTGGGTAGACCTGATTAATATGGCAAAATAGCGTTTGCCGAGTCAGCAAGTATAATACATATTCCTTGGATGATAATCCTAGTGACGAATCGATTTGGCATGAGGTCAACAATAAAATTACCTCTAGTTAAAACGGCGGACAAAATTCTGTCTGCATTATCGCGTTCAACATCAACCGCAATATCTGAAACAAACAGCTCAGCTTCAGTTTTAAGATATTTGCAGACTGGAGGTGGTAACATTCCCATGACGTTAGACCTCATTATTGTATTGAAAACGCCATAAAATGCTTTTCACTAAAAAGGGAAGCTCCAGCCCATACCAAAACTGAACGAAAAGAACACAGACTGTAATACAAAGGCAACCTTGAAAATACCCTTCAAACACCCGTTGCACAAACAATCGCACACCCCCGACTAAACACCTCTTCACTAGCCGATTCATTGATTATAAAGTGTAAAGATACAATTTAATTTACTTCGGGATTCGCAATCCTATCTCCTACTATAATATATATTTGTATTGTAGAATTTCTGTAAATTTACCATAATGGTTAATACCTCGGTTCAAATTCTGGCCCTGATTTCCGAAGTTGTTGCGAGCTGAAACAAAATTAGATGGTCACTTAGTCGTAATTCGGTCATATGTGACGGTTTGCATCATCATCGTCTTCATCAGCCATTTGACCCCCACTGCAGGACATAGGCCATAATCACCACGCTTGACAGGTGGGTTGGCGATTGCAGTATACGGTTCGAATCTCAGGAAGACGCTGCTGCCCGTCTCCTGGTAATTGATTTCCTTAGTCGCCTTCTACGACATCCACGGAAGGAAATGAAGTGACGCTATTCTTAATCCGGCGCCACACGGAACGGTTGCATGATTACATTATATTCCTTGGAATTTATAGTAGTAATACGACTCGCAGAATACGCAGAATGTAGAGTACATAAATGTATTTACCAACTTATATATCCACCTACATCCCACAAATAAATGATTTTGTATTTGTATTTGTACTCGTTTACGGTAAGGAAAACATCGTGAGGAAGCCTGAGTAAGATGTTCATGTACCTCAGCGCTTGAAATTGCCAATCCAAACGCGAAATGCGTGGTGATTAAGCCCATACTCTTTCTTTCTGCGCAAAAGCCTGTGCCCCTCAATGGGACGTATATAAGCTGAATTGTATGTATAATATATATTTTTCGGGTATTAATCGTAATGACGAATCGATTTAGCATGCGGACCACGGTAAAATTACCTCTAGTTAAAACGGTAGACAAAATTCTGTCTGCATTATCACGTTCAACATCAACCGCAATATCTGAAACAAACAGCTCAACTTCAGCTTTACGTTATTTGCAACGTGGAAATGGGAACATTGCCATAACGTTACACCTCATTATTGTATTGCAGAATTTCCATAAAATTACCATACTGATTAATACCTCGGTTCAAATTCTGGCCCAGACTACCGTAGTTGTTGCGTGCTGAAACAAAAATACATGGTTACTTTGTCGTAATTAATATCGGATGGCTGATTCTATTGCCTTTCTAGAATGCTAAAACTGATCACGAATCGATGTGGCATGAGATCTCTGTGTTACAGAATCAGCAAAAAATTACCTCTGTTCAAAATGGTAGATAAAATTCTGTCTGCGTTTACACGTTCAACATCTACCCCAACATCTGAAATAAAAATAAACGCCAACTTCAAAACTAATGTCACGGAGCGAAACAAATTTTACAGTGTAAACGCGAGCTTAGGCTTTGATTCTGACTGAGACATGATCCCAGCAATGCTGTGAATTTAACGGTACTGTAATTAATATAACATAACATAACATTTACATACAGGCACATACATTGCTACTGGCCCCACACTAGGATACCCTGTGTCGTGGGAACCAGTAACAACGACATCACAAACATGTAAACATCCAAGACCTGGATTTTTTTTCCCAGCCGGGATTCGAACCCGGGACCTCTCGCATGGTATGCAGATGCACTACCGCTGCGCCACGAGGTGCGAAAGAGATCTATCTGGCAGGATCGTGGGAAGTGGCAGACCCTGGTCTCTGCCTCCTCTTTCGATGCAGGCGTGAGTTTGTGTTATATTATTATAGTAAAAAAATAGTTTTCATGTTTAAAAAAAAAGATTCGTGATGCATCGTTACAATATGAGACAAAAATGTAAATTAGTATTTAAGTTGTTTGCGGTTGTGGGCGGTTTACTAATGTATTGCCAAAAATCGTTTCCCAAAGTATTGCTTCCCAAACTATTTTCCGCAAATTATCACTTGGCAAAAAAACATTTCTCAAAACAACTTAAAGCAAATAAACAGTTAGCAAAAGTTATTATGGCAAGTTATTGTTTACCAAATAAATACTTTGTCAAAATTCATTTTACCAAGCATTATTCAGTCAAAAGTATAATTTGACCAAATTAATAAAATGCGAAATGTAAACTAGAACAAAAATTTTTTTGTTTGACTCAAAACTAAGTTTTTTAGTGAAATATTTTTTTTCGCTTTTATATAAAAAAAAAGAACTAACACCCGAAGTTTCAGGATGGAGCGTCGCTGCGCTCCGCTCCATCCTGGAACTTCGAACCTATTTTTGCTTATGTGTACTGACCTAACAACCAAATTTTAAACACACTTTTTACACCAAATTGCTTTCGTAAGTTTTTTTTTAAATCAGAATATAATACTACAAATAAATGTATCTTAAGCTTAAATTTTTAAATTACTTGTATTTATGCCTAATAGTATTTAACCACATGAACAAAATGCGAAATATAAATTTAATCAAACAATTATTTGCTATATAACGCTTGCCAAAATAAAACGTTAACATAATAAACGTTTGTCTTAATAAAACTTGACGCAGTAAAATTATGCGAAATGATAATTTGACCAAATGAATAAAATGCGAAATGAAAACTTGCTAAAGTTTCATTTGGGAAATGAAACTGATGCCATAAGTTTATTGGGAAGTAAAATTTGGCGAAAAATACTTTGGCTAAACGGCGGTATCCCGTTGTGGGCAGATTCCCATAACCTTACGCCTGTAGAGCTTCTATAAAGTTATTTTACTGGTTAATACCTCGGTTCACATTCAGGCCCAGACTACCGTAGTTGTTGCGTGCTGAAATAAAGTATTATGTTTCATTTATTGTAATTCTTCTTTGTTTAAGTTTAATCTTTATAGCACGCTTTTGAATATGTAAAAATATATGCGCTGCATAGGTTGACGAATCTATCTATCTGTATGGCCCATGAAAGTTGCCCATGAACTATTTTACTGCACCATCATAGCAATTATCAATAGCAAAAAATTAAAAGCGTAAAGGGAAATTCTTAATTGTGTTTCATACTTAAGTGAGGATTAAAAATACTTAACTTGTTTTGAAATTTCAAAGACAATATGAATATACGGTACCTCGAGTGGACAAAACGCTGTCGCCTTTTTCACGTTCAATCTCAGTCTCAAGGGCACGTTCAAAATCTGAAATAACAACCAAAAAAAACATTAATGATGTTAACAAACAATAAATATATTAAGTAAACTACACTCTAAATGAATGAACTCACAGATTAACAAGTAGGTAGAGTCGTACAACGACATGCATAGATTTGTCATAATAAACTGTGAATTGAAGTTTTATGAAACGCGACCCCGGTCAACTTCACTCAACAGCAGCTCACTAAAATTAGCTCAACTGGACCTTCGTGAGACTTATTAGCGGTACATTTAATGGGTGATGAGATAGTTTTACTTCTAAATCTTACAGGAATTGTTATAGGACCTACCGAACTCGTTGATGCTTCCTCGGTTCAAAAATCGGCCTTGATTACCGTAGTTATTGCGTGCTGAAACAAAAATAAAGTGAAATTGCAGTTATTTCTGTAAGTGACCATGTATTTTTTTATGTGTGGGTACTGGGCCCTTATTATGAAAAAAATCGACATTATCGGAAGAAGCGAGATGGTCGCAAATCCGTATCTCACGATATGACATGATGTCGTTGGGCTAACAAAGAACCATGAATTTCTAGCGTCTATTACTCACTGGCAGGAAATTTCGAAACTTTCGAAATTTGTCGCTAGATTCGAGTAAATTTCGGGCTCAAGCGCGACGTTAACGACCCTGTCGAATATATCGCTGCTTCATAATAAGGGCCCTGAATTCTTACTAGAAACATCAGGTACTTTGAAGGAAGGTTAGTGCCAGTTTTTTCACCCTTAACTTCTGTAGTAACGTGATTGACGTTTGGGCAGAGACATGAATTAAAAGCTCTCAAGCAATAAATTCTTCTACAAGTATTCTTTTAAGCGCAGTTTATTTTCAGTATTTGTAACAAAAATGCAATTTTATTGGGAAATTAAATTTCTTACCTCTGTTAGGAATGGTAGACGAAAGTTTGTCGGCGTTTTCACGTTCGATCTCAATCTCAAGTGCACGTTCAATATCTGAAATGGAAAAGGTCAAAGTTTTGGTTGGTTCAGACCGCATCTTTGCGCACAGCGTAGGTTTGAGTGTAGTGACTGAAGTCACACCTTTATCTTAACTTATTAACACGCTTTTATCAGTTCATTGCCTGTAACTGAGGAACAAAGTCATTTAAAAAATTAAGGAATTAAATTTAAACACACTTCGGCCTTAGACTTCTTCAACTTAAATTTGTTTCCGGTGGCACGGTTAAATTTGGTCTCTGTCTCACCTGTGTAAGTGAAGATAAGACCTGAGATCTTAGCGAGTCATACATAGTCAGTCATACATAGCTCCAGAACACGAGGAAATGCTTGGCAGCGTGTCTTTTTCTGGTCGGTGGTAGTTACAACTTGGCAAAAGGGTAACTTAAGTTCTACAAGAACTTTTTAGATTATTCCATGTCAATTACGTGGGACAAAATATTATCCACTCCCATGAAACTTACCGAACTCGTTAACGTTGCCTTGGTTTACAGGCAGAGGTTGATTCTCAAGGTTTTGGTTGCGTGCTGAAATAAAGAGAAACGAAACTATTTTAATAAGTTTACTAAGGTGCCAGTTTCCCGATAGATGCCACGTCGTCTGCGTGGAATTGAGATAGAATTAATAGAATGATATCTACATAATCATATTCTGCGGATGGCAAAGGACAGTAAGACATGGTTTCTGAGGGAACGGCCGAATATTGGGCACCGGTAGGCTGATGATGATGACTCTGTAATTGTATCTCAGCGGTTGTAGCGCGTTCGGTATAAGGCTTACATTTAAGAGGTTGTGGGATTTTTACGGAGAGTTCGTACAGCCTGTATAAGATAAGATAAACATTTTTTATTTATTCACGACAGCAAATGGTGTACAGCTACAAATGAAAATAAAATTGGTGTACTTTTTGCATATTATTATTTAGAACTAGCTGTGCCCGCGACTCCGTTCGCGTACATTTCGATTTTTACGAAGCATTTGTATGGGGGCCACGTCTTATCATAACTGGAGCTAGAATTTAAATAGCCTATCCTGTGTCCCAGATGTCTATATGTTTTTATACCAAATTTCATCAAATTCGGATAATTGGTTTAAGAGTTATGGAGGAACATACATACATACACACATACAGAAAAAAATTCTAAAAATCGTGAAATTAGTTTCAGTATCATATATTGAGCCTATAAACACAATATCTCTGAAAACAAACTAACTTACTCCATGACCGACCCTTACAGATTTATTATTAGTATAGATTAATATGTAAACCTCACTTGCAGCCAGAACTTAAATAAATGTCTTCTTCCTTCCTTTTTTTTACTTACCTCTTTTTATGACGGATACGACTTTGGCTGCATTTTCACGATCCACGTCAAATTCAAGTGAACGGTCAGCAGCTAAAACGGGAGAAGTTGTCGTATTATAATATTACTAGCTGACTCGGCAAACGTTGTTTTGCCATATCAATTAGCCTACGTCCTATTCTCAAACCTAGCAAATATGCACAAAAAAAATCGTGAAATCGGTGAAGCCCTTTCGTAAAAGTTCGATAACAAACACTGTGACACGAGATTTTTATATATAAGATGTATCTATTTGTCTATGAGGAGGCCACAAATATTTTTAAAGAACTGTCAATATTCATTCACATTACCTGCATTCAAAATCTGGCCCCGATTGCCGAAGTTGTTGCGTGCTGAAACAAAAGGAGTACTGTTTATATCCTCACTAATACTATAAACGCGAAAGTTTGTATATATGGATGGATGTTTGTTACTCTTTCACGCAAAAACGGCTGAACGGATCCGGATGAAATTTTGCACAGAGATAGATTATAGTCTGGATTGGCACACAGGCTATTTTTATTCCGGAAAAATACCGCAAACACATCAAAATTACCGCGCAAACGAAGTCGCGGGCAACAGCTAGTTTAAAATAGAGTAATGAATTGCAAAGTTCTGTATCGCACAATATAAATATTTGTACAAGGACGAGTTTAACATCTAATGAGTATTTTTTTCCAGCTAACCTAGGGATATGTGGATAATGGAAGAAGATTGTCGTGAAAGAGTTATTGCAGTAATACAAGATAATTGATCAAGTAATACAAGGTGAAAGATGTTACCTACGAATGGCGCGCAGATGGCCATTTCCATCTCCCTCGCTCATTGTAAAATTGTATACCTACATATATTTAAAATAAAATAGTATAAAACTTTTCGAACACTTTACACCTTCTTATTGAAGTTTTAAAAGATTTTAAGTACTTTTTTTTAAGAATTGTAAGAATTGCATGGTTTTTCACGGCAATTTTCTTTATGATAAGCAGCAATTATATGAAAAATTTAAATACGTCCACTCGTTGTCGGAAGTAATTTGTTTTAGAAAATACAAACCTCTTTCTAAAACAGTCGACAAAACTCTGTCAGCATTATCACGTTCAACGTCGACTCCGTACCCAAGTCCCCGACCGAAACCTGAAATCAAATATATTTTTTGAATACTCAAATCGTTATTCTATTGATAATAGTAGTAAATAGTAGCAATACCACTTGCTAACCGTGAACAAAATCGTCGTGAGGAAACCCGAGTGTCTTAGATGTTTATCTCAGCGGTGGGCACGCGTGGTAATTAAGCCCAGACTGTCTCTCTGAGAGAAGGCCAGGAGACCTATTTTTGAATCACTCGTATGAAATTGTATCGTCGAATGCGACTTAAGTCACACTCGTCTTCTAAGTCGCATGATGTCGTTTTTCCGTATTTTTGAATCGTTCGCCTAAAGTGTTGCCAGTACAATTTGAAGTATTGTATTTTATCCATTCCACGCAGAAATTAAAAAACCGGAAACTACCGTAACAGAAACGGAACGTAAAACACTGTTTTATTGGCTGTTTAAATAAAAAATCTTTGTCTTTTGTTACAAACAAAACACTACATACTGTCAACTCTTTTTGATTGTTGACACTCAGAATGACAAACAGTACCAACACACATTTATCGTTTTTTGACAATTAATCTACCGATCGCCATGCGAGACGAGTGGTAAGGACCATTCGTTGCAGTCGAGTGATTAAAAAATACGGAATTTCAGATGTCGAACGAAAATCAGTAGAAATCGAGCGCTCGAAGCGATACGAGTGATTCAAAAATAGAGCTCCTGTGCCTTGCAGTTGGACGTGTATAGGGCACATAAAAATATTATATTCTTTTTGTTGTGCTAACCCGTGCTTAGGACAATTTTAAAAACCTATTTAGAGGCTGAAAACTTCTTTGTACGTAATACAGAGAGGGATACGTGGATAGCCAGAGGTCGCGGGTTCAAGTACCGGCATGAGTGGAATTTTTAGCCATTAAATAGGATTATAGAAAAATATGTTGATATCCGCACCGTAACGTAGCTGTAATGAACTACTAGCTAATAATTGTTGCCCTAGAAGGAGATTTTTAGAACTGCTGCCTATTTATGAAATTAACTCAAGGTCTGATCAAATAGTGAATTTTATTCTTCTTTAGGTTTTTCAGCCAGGATTTCTTTCTCCGGCCTACGCGTCTCTAGCCAGCAATTTTTCCTATTAAAGTTTGTCGGGAAGAGACCACTTTTAATGATAAGGGCGCTGTCTTAGGTTAAGAATTATCTGTTTAATTTTCTTTTTCATGTAAAATAAAGTGTTCTCTATCTATGTACCTGAATTACAGAAATTTAAAATAATTAGGTTTTTGTTTAATCATAGTATTACGTAAAATATGGGTGGATGGGCTGGCAAGGGACGTCCCGTATGTCCAGGCGGACATACTTAGCCTAAATAGCAAAGGGCTAGATAAATAGTACCCGAAACCGGTGTGTGTGCATTCGACGACCAATGAATGTTGAGGAAGCGACAGTGATCTGTCAGGATCGTGGCAAGTGGCAGATCCTGGCCTCTGCCTACCCCTCTCGGATACAGGCGTGAGTTTATGTATGTATGTAAAATATTTACAGTTAAGAACTGAAACTTACCATTTTGCTGTTGGTATTGCTGTTGTATCTGACTTTGGAATCCTCCGACTCCGTAATATGGGGCCGATCCTGTGAAATAAATGTGCAGAAATCAGAAATCAGAAATTTATCTCAACGTAAAGAATTTACATCGTGTTTGTCGAATGTCAATTTGCAATGTTACGATGTTATCGCTGTCTTTGAGTCGAGTTGTAGTGGAGAAAAGGACAGCGGGAAAAAACACCATTCTGACCATCTTTGCTCAAATCATCTTAAATCTAATACATAAGTTGGTACCAGTACTAAAAGTGCAATATAACGATAACTTAATAAAATTGCAAAATCATCACGGCACGCACTCCGTAGTACAATTATGGGTTACCGTACGCACTGACTGAAAATCAGCGCTGAGGGATCACTTCCTCAGCACAACGCTGAGTCAGCTGCCTTTTGTGGCAACGTAGATACACCACAGGCTACATCTCCGGTCCTGTTTTATTTATTCGTTTTGTCTGTTGTGTATTAAGTTTTCTTTCTGTTGTTGCGTACATTATGTTGCTTATGTGCTTGTTTTGTTTCTGTGATGTGTCTTGTTGGTATAATAAATGTCTTTATTCTTCTTCTTCTGTTTCTACTTAAAATAAATATTTTACTATTTATATTTATTAAAAAAAAAGTGTTTTTGTTATTTAAGTAACTTTGAAATAAATATTTCCGATTCAATTCAATTATAATAATGATAATAATTTCCACACAATACAATCACTTGTCCTGATCCCAAAGTAGGATATCCTATGCTGTGGTGACCAGGCAAGGACATCACAATAATGGAAATACATCCAGACTAAGGCTATTTTTACAAATGTACGGCGGCACCCAGTGGAAATCGAACCCACAACCTCCGGAAAGGAGTCACGATACCGCTACGCCGACGAGGCAGTCTTTTAAAAACATTAATGTTTTTAAATAGTTGAGTTAGCCACAAATTTAAGTTTTTCAATGTTCTTTAGAAAGAATAACTTAATAATCCTTATAAGGATAATAATTAAGCCTCCTTGTTCTTATTACGAGCTATTGATTTGCAAAACTCACGGGTGACTTGAAGCAGGGCAAACGCCACAAAAACGCCACAAATGTGTTTCTGGAAACCCATCTTAGAACCCAAATTACCAACTTGGCTGTCAGAATGGTTTAGTGATTGAACTAGAAATTCTCGTACTTATATATGCTGCCTGCAACACCTGAGCTGACTGAAAGATGATTTACATGGTTCCAGTCGATGGGTCCAGTAGCTATTTATTTGCTTGTAAGATACGGCTTAGTAGCAATCTGTGCTGGTTAATTCATTCATTTACTCAGACTGGAGAATCATATCAGCTTACAGATATTAAAAAAAATATTTGAGCTGGCTAGTATGCGTTTTGTATGCCTAACACAAAAAATTAATACAATAATACCTCGGTTCAAAATCGTTGACAAAAGACTGTCAGCATTCGTTCCACGTCCACGACCAATGCCTGAAATATGACATAAAATTATAAAAAACAGCATGTTTTCATAGGATCCTTACAAATTTGTTCCTTTTTTGTTTTGAAAATTTTAATATTTTTAATCATTGATATTTTATTTTATTGGAAGCGGTAGTAGCCTAGTGGGTTGGACATTGGACTCAGAAGCGGGAGACCCAGATTCGATTTCCAGTGCGCGCATGTACCTATGACTTTGTTTTCTAAGTTATGTACTTTGTGAAGTAATAGTAGCAATACCACTCGCTAACGGTGAAGGAAAACATCGTTAGGAAACCTGGGTGTCTGAGCTATCCACATACCTCAACGCTTGAAATCACCAATCCACGGTGGGCACGCGTGGTGATTAAGCCCATACTTTCTCTCTGAGAGAAGGCCTGTGCCCTACAGTGGGACGTATATAGGCTGCTTATTATATTTTTATTGATTGCTTTTGGTAAATGTAATCTGAATCTTAGCTGGTTAATCAAAAATATTTTTTTCTTCTTCTTCTTCCCGGCCTTCTTCAACCGGCGAAGGTTAGCAATCACCTTTGCATATTCATCTCTGCCTCTCGCAAGGCTAGTGTTCAGCAGCACTAGTGATACCAGTCGTTCCTCAACCAGATTTTTTCCTTCGGCTTCCAAATCTCTTGTAATAATTGGTTCCTCAACTTCTCAGTTTATATTCACCTAATTCTGATCATTACTTATTAAATGATCAGAATTAGGTGATTATATAAATTCTGATCATGAACCTGTGTCCAACTGCAGACGGATGTGAGCCGATAGGTTGGATCATATAAGAAAAATGTTCTGTGACATACCAATTGGGAAGCCATTTCGGGAATTGCTCTGCTGATACTGTTGTTGATATTGTTGTTGCTGCCCGTAAGCTGTTAAAAATAGTTATATTCCGTTTTCACATGAAATTTCCTTTAAAAGGCGCAATTCTTCGAACACTGACTACAAATAGTATTAGATTAAAACTGTATTAAATAAAAATAAAAGATTAAATTGAAAATATCATTTCATACGTACATACACGTACATCTTATCTTATACATAAACTCTTACCTGCATCGCGGAGGTGCAGGCAGAGGACCAGACCAATCATTAAAGATTGGATGGTGTAAGATGTTTTTTTAGTTTGTGTTCTAATGTTTTTAATTTTAAGTACTTACTCTCAACAGTGTTGTTATAAGTCGAATAATGTGTACATTCTTTTGTTTTGAAACTTTGACTTAGTTTACTTTATCCGTGTCGCCCTGCTTATATACTTGAATATAAGCAGGGCATAAAATAAAATACGAAAGTCGTAATGTGCCATTCCGTGTGGCGCCGGATTAAGAATAGCGTCACACCGTTTCCTTCCGTGGATGTCGTAGAAGGCGACTTAGGAAATCAATTGCCAGGAGACGGGCAGCAGCGACTTCCTGAGATTCCAACCGCATACTGCGATCGCCAACCCGCCTGCCAAGCGTGGCGATTATGGCTAAACCCTTCATGGCTATGAAAACCACGAAAGCCTATGTCCTGAAGTGGGCGTTAAATGGCTGATTATGATGATGAATGTGACATACCATTTGGGTAGCCATTTCGGGAGATGCTCTGCTGGTGCTGTTCTTGATATTGCTGTTGCTGTCCATAACCTACAGAAAATAGTTATGGTTCGATTTTATTTCGGGTTACCTCTTAAATACTCAATGACTGAAATATGTCGATTAGAGCATAATTACATAAAAAAAAATTTTGAAAATAATAATTTACTTGGACATCCTTCAACAAAATTTTTTATTGGCAATAAGTTATTGACTTGTTTCAGGATTTACGTTGAGAAGTACCTAAGTCTACCGACACTAGTGTCTCAAATTTTAGGTTTATTAAACGCAGTTATCTTTGGGTGCCAGCAGAGTAACTCCAGAAATGGTTACCCAAATGGTATGTCACATTACGATTTGGATATTAGCCATTTCTGGAGTTGCTCTGCTGTTATTGTTCTTAATATTGTTGTTGCTGCCCATAACCTGTTAAAATAGTTACATTCCGTTTTCATATAAAATTACACACGTACGTAAATAGTTATCTTTCTTATCTGTATCGCGGAGATAATACCAGAGAACAGACTAATTGTTACCGATTGAATTGTATAATTTTTTTTTAGATTGTGTCCTTTGGTTTTTTATTTTTGATTTATATCTTCGATTGAATTGTATAAATTTTTTTTTTAGATTGTGTCCTTTATTTTTAATGTTAAGTACCTACTCTTAACAGTATTGCTGTAAGTCAAATGATGTGTACATTCTTTGAGCGCACTGCACTGCACACTTGTTTCCAAACTTTAACTTAGTGAACTTTATCTGTGTAGCCATGCCCATGTATCTAAATAAATAAAATAAAATACGAAAGTTTTAATGTGACATACCACTTGGGTAGCGATTTCGTGAGTTGCTCTGCTGGTACTGTTCTTGATACTGCTGTGGCTGTCCTAGTGGTTGTTCTAGCTGCCCATAACCTGTTAAAAATAGTTACTTTCCGTTTTCATATAAAGTTACCTCTACAATGCGTAATTCAGAGAAGTTTGTAAAGAGGTTCGAAATTTCATCGATGCTTGCACTTTCCCATTAGCTCAGTTGGGAGAGCGCTGGCACGGTGAGCCAGAGGTGGCGGTTTCAAGTCCCGGCATGGGTAGAATTTTTAGCCTCTAAATAGGTTTTTAAAATGGTCCTCAGCACGGGTTAGTGCAACAAAAAGAATATATAATGCGTAATTGCTCAAAAACTGAGTACAAACAGCATTATATTAAAACTGTATAAAATAAAAATAAAAGATTAAATTAAAAATATCATTACACATGTACATATATATTATCTTATTTTATACATAAACTCTTGTCTGTATCGTGAAGGTGTAGAAGGACCAGACCAATTGTATTGTAGGTAGGTATAAGATTTTTTTTTAGTTTGTGTTATTGGGTTTTTAATTTTAAGTACCTACTCCAGTGTTGCTATAAGTCAAATGATGTGTTCATTCTTTGAGCGCACAGGACACTTGTTTTTAAACTTTAATTTAGTGTACTTATCTGTGTAGCCCTGCCTACTGATCTAAATAAGTAAAATAAGATACGAAGGTGACATACCACTTGGGTTACGATTTCGGGAGTTGCTCTGCTGGTACTGTTCTTGATATTGCTGGTTCTGCCCATAACCTACATTCATTTAAAAAATAATAATTTACTTGAAAGTCCTGCATCAAAATTTGTAAATCGCAAAATGTTATCGGCTTTTTTTTTTGGATTTACGTTGAGAAGTAACCCAGTGTACAGACACCACTGCCTCAAATTAATTCAAAGTTTTAGGTTTATGAAAAGCAGTTTCCCTTGAGTGCACAGCAGACATTTTAAAACTTTAATTTAGTGTACTTTACCTGCGCAGCCCTACCTATGTATCTAAATACATAAGCAGCCTATATACGTCCCACTGTAGGGCACAGGCCTTCTCTCAGGGAGAGAGTATGGACTTAATCACCACGCGTGCCCACTGCGGGTTGGCGATTTCAAGCGCTGAGGTATGTGAATAGCTCAGACACTCAGGTTTTCTCACGATGTTTTTCCTTCACCGTCAGCGAGTGGTATTGCTACTTTAACTTCACAAATGTACATAACTCATACCAACCAAGTCATAGGTATATGCCCGCATTGGGGATCGAACCTGGGTCTCTCGCTTCCGAGTCCGATGTTCTACCCACTAGGCTACCACCTACGTTGTGTATCTAAATAAATAAAATAAAATACCAAATCCATAGTTAGACACACCATTTGGGTAGCCATTTCTGGAGTAGCTCTGCTGGTACTGTTCTTGATGCTGCTGTTCTTGCCCATAACCTGTCAAAAATAGTTACATATATTCTGTTTTCAATCAAGGACACCTCTAAAAAGCGCATTTCCTCAAACTGTATTAGAATAAAACGACAAAAAAACATTACTTATTTTTCTTAAATTACACTTTTACATACATAAACTATTATTTTCAATTCTAGATTTATTAATGACTAGTTTGGGTTATTGTGGATCTCATAAACTGCGAAGAAACATATCATTATAAAATCCGCAAGGCTTAAAAGATAAAAAAGGATATTATTTTTTGATAGCATCATTAATTATCATATCAGCGTCATATCTAAGGAAAAAAACTATCACAAGAAATATTTTTTTAAGCTTTGTAACGAAATGTTTGCTGATATTTGGCGCTAAAGGCAGATTGTAACAGTCTTCACCTAATGCTATACATAAGAGCTCGAGTTTTATCCAATATCTGTTCATTGATTTACTTAAGATAATGCTTTCAAGATAAACCACTAGTCTGCCGCGGCACAGATCTGTATCCAACTTAGTAAAGGCCACCTATACGTTCCATTCCGCGAGGGCAGTTAAGGGGATAATTTAATAGCTTACCATTTTGCTGCTGGTATTGCTGTTGTGCCTGACTTAGGTACCCTCCATTTCCAAAATAACGGGCCGATTCTGTGAAATAAACATCAGCAAATAAGTGCAACGCACGCAGAAAATTCTGCCACACATTAGCGCAGTTACTGGCCTCTGAAAATTTTCCATTCCAGCCAATGTTTTATATTTTACCCCAACCTGCCGGCTACTATGTGGCACGCTGAACGGCTTGTACCGAATTTAAAAGAAAAATGAAATTAAAAAGGTCAAATAAGATATTTTTTTATTTTAAATATTTTTTTTTAATATTTTTTTTAATAAAATATAATGTCCGCGCTTTGTTACTATATATTAGTAATGAAAACTATTGCTTAGTTTTTCATATTGTGCGTTTAGTACTTTTTTCTAATTAAAACATTTAACTATAATTTGAGGCAAAGTATAGTAGTATTCTTCATAAGTATTTATTAAATTAAAAACTCACGGGTATGTTGAAATGAGACAAACACCAATAAGAGGCAACTAAGGTGTTTTGGACAAATCATCTTAAAGCCCAAGTTACCGACTTGACTAGCGAAATGGTTATGAGATCGAACTGAAAACGCTCATATTTATACTGCGCTGGCTGCAACACCTGGACTGACTGAAATATGATTTACACGATCATAAAAACGTGGCGTAGATTCGGCTTTTGTCTTCGTTTTTGTGTATCTTTCATGCCTATATAACTTTAACTTTGCACATTTTTGTACGATGTTTTCCATCACTCGGGCAACTGTCCTGCCTCACTACTGGGTCCGTGTAAATTTGCATCGGAGAAAAACAAACAGACATTGATTAAAAATCTGCCAAAAGACAATGTAGTAGGCATTACGTTAGTTAGAGCAAACAGATTTAAAGAGAACGATAAAATAATGTCAGTATATATGAATTACAGCAATGAATATAATAGGCGGTTATTTATGTACTTTTCCTTAAAATTACTTTACTTTTACTACTTATTTTGAGGACCAGCCGGTACTTTGAAAAAGCGCCACTTATGGAAAAAAATCATATCATCTATTACGATACGTTTTTGCAAAAAGTGAACGACATCACAATATAAATTTGATTTGATTCCAGTATTAAGTGGCAGATGAAAATTTTTACTTTTTACGCGAAAATCTAGCGCGAGAGGTGATCCGTACAAATGTCGTTTAGTTTAGTTTTATTTACAACGACCTCTTGTGACAAAACTTTGTCAATATGTTTATGTGGGACAGGTTTCATCGTATTTAGAATATATACATATAGTAAATCTGTAAATTTTGTCTCTGTTTGATATTTAGTTAGTTAGTTTGGCGGAAATGAGACCATTTAAAAATGTATGCACCTTTTACAGAATAAACAATTATTTATTTATTTATTTATATGTCTGTCGCACTCTGATTTCTTGTGCGCGCATCACGCAAAAATCACTGAAGGGAATTGAATAAAATCTACCATGATTATAGCTTAGATTTCCGTGTACAGGTTTGAGTGAGGGTATGCTGTATTAAATATGTACTTTATGAAATTTCTTGAATAAATAACTATAAAAAAATATGTAAAAGAAGAAACTGACTGACTGATTGGTGACTGACTGACATCAACGCACAGTTGCATGCACTAAGAAAGGATTTTTCAAAACTCATCTCCTAAGGGGGTGAAACGGGAGTCCAAATTTTGTATGGAGAAACAAGATTAGTTAGACCATTTTATTTGAAACTTTGCAGGAGAACTTCCAGCGGTAAATAAGTAAGTACGTGTTTCAGGCGTTTTCAAAATTCAACCCCTAAGAGGGGAAAAAGGGACGCCAAAGTTTGTATGAGGCGTAAAATATTTGTGGTCAGATTTTATTGAAACTTAGTACAAATGTTCCTATAGTGGATGAGCTAGCAACACAGATTCGAACGCAAGCGTATAATGAGCTATTCAAAGATTGTGCTGTGGCCATGCTTATTAAAATAAATGAAAACCAGCCACATTTATTCACAGATTTCGCAAAACTTGCTGTGATACTGAAATATATATATTATGTTTCCCAAGAAGGAATTGAAGTACCACTTATGATTTTTAAAAGTTATTATGAAAGCCATTATTGAAATATCCCACAATCATCATTGCCACCAGCTGACGAACATAGACGAATCAGAAGTCAATCCTCCGAAAACCTTGTTTTCTGTCTTAGACAAGTAAAAGAATACCGCTGAACAAGATGAAATTGATAAGTATTTGGCCTTACCTCTTTAGACGGAATATTGTAGATATAGGGAAGAGCGGGTGATCGTGCTCTTTCACTATAAAGGGAAATTTCCCGCCAGGCAGATCGTATGCCTGGGGACGGCCGGTCCGACTGATGTTCGTCGGACGTTATTTTATGGTATGTCATGTGAAACATTTTGCTTGCGCGATGTAGGAATGTTGGAGTTTATAGTGCGCGCGCAGAGTTGACATGTGCTCGCCACATCACTCCCCTTCAAGACCGTAGCTACGCATAGCTAGGTCTGATAGGGATCGAAGTCTGTGCTCTAAAGCCTGCAAGTGCCAGGAAGCGCTGAGTCAGTGAGTCGACTAGCGGTTGAGGGTGTTCGGCGGCTAACAGTCACTTCACCGGCGACAGTACCATGGGGTCCGCGCATGTGGTAGGAACCGGTGAAGGCTGCTGTACCACTGGCAACGTGCGCTGTTGCTGTGTGGCTGCCGTGCCGAGGGGTTGGGGGAGATCACCATCAGTACCAGTAGTCGGTGCGTTGACTGTAGTGGAACTGATGAGGTGAGAGGAAAGAGGATGCTGGCCTTGCTTTGAGACTGGTTGTATGTGGGATGCTGCGAGAGCGAAGGAAGGTTGACAATTGTTCTGTCGAGGGTCACCACTATAGCGAAGAGCGGGTGATCGTGCTCTTTCACTATAAAGGGAAATTTCCCGCCAGGCAGATCGTATGCCTGGGGACGGCCGGTCCCACTGATGTTCGTCGGACGTTATTTTATGGTATGTCATGTGAAACATTTTGCTTGCGCGATGTAGGAATGTTGGAGTTTATAGTGCGCGCGCAGAGTTGACATGTGCTCGCCACATAGATGTTTTGTCTTGGTGGTCAAATCAAAAATATTGATTACCACGTCTGATGCAAATGGCTTTTGATTTTCATCTAGTGCCGATTAGGGAATAAAACTATATGGGCGTCCATGTGCCTGTCATCCTGGCTTACTGTACCTACATAATAATTCATTGTATTTTGCGCTTTCATTTTTTATATTGATTTTTACAAGGTTGAATGATTCAGATAGGTCCTGTGGAACTCTGGGTTGAAGGTTGTTCATCCCACCAATTTGAACAACTTTCGCTGTGGGACCAACCATGAAAGCTCAAAAAAAAATCGCTGTTCCATACTAAATTTCAAAAACCTACGACATAAAATGCGGATATTTTTTTTGAGCTTCATGTGTGGTTGTTTGAATTGGTAGGTAGGCTAACCCCTTAAAGGTCCACAGGACCTTTCTGAAAATTCCATATTTTTTTATTTGAATTATTTCCATAATTCTTTTATTTCTTTCTCGTGTCGATAAAAACTATCTTATAGTGAAATTGTCACTGAATTTTATTATTAGAATTATTAATTAGTTATTACTCTGTTTTATTTTTTTTTTGAACAAAAAACTCAAAACACAAGTACAAAAAATTATACAGCGACAAAAGTATAGTAGTACACACTTAAAATAGGCAGAGCCTGTAGGTACAACATAAATTCAGAAGCAGTCTCGGATATCTATTCCCTAAACTAGGAAAAGCCTGTATCTTAGAGAATAGTATTTCTTATAAGTTAGAGGTCATTATGCCTGCCAAGCGTGGCGATTATGGCAAAACCCCTCATGGTTATGAAAACCAAGAAGGAGGCCTATGTCCTGCAGTAGACGTCAAATGGCTGATGATGATGATGATGATACATAGTGGTACAAATACGGTAGCGTACATATACATTAAATCATATACAAGACTTTAAACAGTGAAGAGAATACACAAAAATTACTAAGAGAGAAAAATAAACATAATACAGAAGCTGCTTTGTACATTACAGTAGAACATTTTCAATTATGGGTTATCGAGGCCTAAGGCAATCTTGTTCAGTAGGTTCTCAGTGTCTTCGTAGCTCAAAACAAGAAGCCATTCGGTAAGCCTAGATTTGAGCTCCCATAGAGTCACAGTATACATGGAGAGATGGCTTTGTCTATTTCATTATAGATAAACGAGCTTAAGGCAGCAAATTGGCAACTGGCAAAAGAGGTACGGCATTTTGACAGTAGGACATTTGGCAGTTATGAAACGTTTAAGAAGTAATGCGTAAGGGTCGAAGTTGAAGTGTTATCAGGGCATACATATGATATAACTGTAGGTACGTACGTTATTGCTACAGCTTGTATATAGAAATAAATCCGCAGGCTCCGCTAACTGCCGGTGGGGTTTAATTAATTATTTTATTTGTGCCTTTTGAAGCTATTTTCGCAATCCCCTTATTTTATTTAATCGGCTTAGCGCCTTTAATTTAATAATATAACAATGCTGAATTTCCATGCTTCAGTGCTGTTAAAAGTATGTTCAGTAGAGAAAAAGTATGAGTTAAGAGTATGTTCTGTCCGTCTGTCTGTCGGTCTCTTAAAGGGCTCTATCTTTGGGACCGTAATAGGTAGCCAGTTGACACTGAATACCTGTGTGTTATTACGGGGGTCTCCATACAAAAAACGTGCTTTATTATGCTCTATCGTAAGAACGGTAATACATACTATTATGCTCTATCGTAAGAACGGTAATACAAACTTGGCGTGATTATAGGACTTATCATACATTTTAACAAAAAATAATTAAAAAAACCGGCCAAGTGCGAGTCGGACTTGGGTTCAGTACCATTATCTATACAACATTAGACACAAAGATCGAGAAAAAACCGCAAAAAATCAGTTTCGTTGTATGGGAGAATTAACGGGTTAAGTATGTATTTTATTTGAATCTTAGTATTTATATTTGAAGCTAATTTAGAACTAAATATTCTATGAATATTTCAAGCGTCTATCTGTTGCCATTATTAATATCAAGCAAAAAACGGAAGAAAATTACATTTCTTGCCCCCCTTAAATATTTATTTGATTCTGTTCTTAGTATTTACTGTTATAGCGGCAACAGATTCATCATCTGTAAAAATTTCAACTGTCTAGCTATTACGGTTCATAAGATGCAGCCTGGTAACAGACGGACAGACAGATAGACCGACAGACAGACAGAAAGACGGACAGTGAAGTCTTAGTAATAAGGTCCCATTTGGCACCCTTCGGGTACGGATCCTTACGGCCAACCGTGAGTAAGGAACCTTCAGTGCGCGAGTCCAACTCGTACTTGGCCGGTTTTTCTGGTTGCCGCAATACTTGTTATGAGGACAGTGAACTTATTTTTTGCTTGCTGGGAGAAGATAATAAATTTTCTTGTTAGGTACAGCTGTTTACATATTCTCTTATTTTTCGAATATTTCCTTGCTTCCTTTGAATGCAATAAATTATTATCGATACTATTATAATACATAATTTATTTTTCCGGGGGCACAATACTTAACAATGCAACTGTTGAAACAAAAACAATTATACAATGCCGATCGCTGAGCACATACAAACTTTCTACAGTAGTTATTCTGAAACTGACCAATTTATCATTTTGTTTTCAGTAGAAAAAGAAAAATTTTATTATCCTCCAAATCTGTACAATATTTACCAGCGACTAATGAATGTTGATGAAGCGAAAGAGGTCTGTCAGGATCGTGGCAAGTGGCAGACCCTCTGGGATGGAGGCGTCATCATCATCATCATCATTCAGCCACAAGAAGTCCACTGCTGGACATAGGCCTCCTCCATGGATTTCCAAAAAGACCGGTTGGAAGCGGCCTGCATCCAGCGTCTTCCTGCCACTTGAATGACGTCATCTGTCCATCTTGTGGCTGGTCGTCCCACGCTGCGCTTGCCGATATGTGGTCTCCATTCGAGAACTTTTCGGCCCCATCGGCCATCAGTTCTGCGTGCTATGTGCCCCGCCCACTGCCACTTCAACTTACTAATCCGCTGGGCTATGTCGACGACTTTCGTTCGTCTACGGATCTCATCATTTCTGATTCGATCTCGTAGAGAAATTCCGAGCATAGCCCTTTCCATAGCTCGTTGCGTGACCTTGAGCCTTCTTATGAGGCCCATAGTGAGAGACCACGTTTCAGTGCCATAAGTCATCACTGGTAACACACACTGGTTGTATAATTTTGTCTTGAGCGATTGAGGTATATGGAGGATGGAGGCGTAATGTATGTAAAACAAAATGCGTGTGCGGTGCTGGGTAGTGTGAGGACAAGGAGTGAGGAACTGGGCGGTGGCGATGCAAGACGTAACGAACTGGGCCTCGATTCTGTTAGTGCATTGTAGTATAATGACAGGTACACTGTCGGGTCACGTGACGTGTTTTTTCGTACCATTGACGCCTAGAAGGTTTGATGGGTGTCCCCGCGTAGACTTAAAGCAGCCATGAAATGAAAACCGCCATGTTCATGCAGTTGTCATGTTACTACAATGCATTAACAGAATCTAGGCCCTGATGTGCTGTTCGCGGGAACGTTCCCAAGTGATGGAAACAGCGGGAGCGGTACAAATTTTGTTACCATTGAAAGCTCTTGAAATCCTAAGTAATATTAATAACTTCCACACAACATAAGCACCTATCCTGGTCTCAAATATGGATATTCTGTCCTATGGTAACCAGGCAAGGACATCACAAACATGGAAATGCACCCAGACTGACGTTATTTGTACAAATCGAGTACGTCGGCCTTCAGTGGGAATCGCAACCACGACCTTTCTTTTGGTAGTCAAGCGTGTTAACCGCTAGACCAACGCGACAGCTTACGACTGATACAATCTAGGCTATAATATTGTAATAATATTATTATAGAACACAAAAAAAAATATAGTAATGAGGGTGTATTTTTGTATATCAAGGTGGTGGAACTTGTTAGTGGAACCAAAAGTCACTGGAATTTCTCAATAAAAGAAGTTGAATTTGATAAGTACGTTTGAAACATTTAATTTTTTTGTTTTTTTTTATTTTGAACAATAAGTAATTTACATTTTTTCTTTTAGCTATATAGTCACTCTTGGACACCTACCTATTTGGTTAATGTGAAAGCGGCGATCAATGCATGGGCTCTAGGTTTTAGAATAATTTGTAAACTCTTTTAATTAAAGATCGATTTTGAAAAGTCTAATAGTTTTTTTGTCGACTATTTGTCCAAATTGATCTAAATTTTGGCATGGTCACCGAGTTTAACGTCTAATAAAGTCGCAGTTTTTGTGTTACTTTGAATAAAATATTTAGATTTGATGTGAAATTTTTCAATAAAAAAAATTAAAAAGCGGTGGAAGCCTAGTGGGTAGAACATTGGACTCGGAAGCGAGAGACCCAGAGTCTTTGTTTTCTAAGTTACGTACATTTGTGAAGTTATAGTAGCAATACCACTCGCTAACGGTGAAGGAAAACATCGCGAGGAAATCTGAGTGTCTGAACTATTCACATACCTCAGCGCTTGCTAATCGCGGTGGGCACGCGTGGTGATTAAGCCCACTCTCTTTCTCTGAGAGAAGGCCTATGCCCTACAGTGGGACGTATATAGGCTGCTTGTGATTTGAAATTTGAAAACCAAGGATTGGTAATGGATCTGAAAGGTGAACAAGGGATCTCTTCAGCGGACACAGCATATCCCTCGAGTTTGAAGGTATTTCATCAATATTAATGAGGTATTTTGTAAAACTTGGTGACGAGGGTCTGATGATGGCACTGGTGGATAACGGAAAATTGATCCTAGTATTAATCTTGCCTATTTCATCATCATCATCAGCCATTTGACGTCCACTGCAGGACATAGGCCACCCTCATGTTTTTCACAACCATGAGGGGTTTTGCCATAATCGCCACGCTTGGCAGGCGGGTTGGCGATCGCAGTATACTGTTGGAATCTCAGGAAGACGCTGCTGCCCGTCTCCTGGTAATTGATTTCCTTAGTCGCCTTCTACGACGTCCACGGAAGGAAATGGAGTGACGCTATTCTTAATCCGGCGCCACACGGAACTCGCCTATTTACAAATGTTTTATCTTGCAATATTTTTTTTTTGTGCTGGTAGCTCAGCGGTAGAATGCCGGCTTCTTGTTTGGAAGGTCGTGATTTCTAATTCTGGCATGTACCGATGATATTGTTTCCTAAGTTACGTACATTTATGAAGTTATAGTAGCAATACCACTCGCTAACTGTGAAGGAAAATATCGTGAGGAAACTGAGAAGAGGCACTCGTGCCTGAGATGTTCACATATTATGTAATGTTTTTTTTTGTATACAAATACGTCCCTCTGCAGGGCATAGGCCTTCTCTCAGAGAGAGAGAGTATTGCCTTTATTACCATGCGTGCCTACCGCGGATCGGCAAAGAGCTCCGGTATGTGAACATCTCAATAATATTGAGCAAAATCCTCAAGGAAAGTTCTTGAACTTAAAGACCGCAATCGATGCTTCCATCGATACATTTAAATCGATTTTCGCACAAAACTTCATATTAACCTTAATGTGCCTTGATAACCGACCATTTTTATTATGTTCCACCTTTAACCAGATATACGGGGACAAAGGGCTATTTAAAGCCTGTTTAAAAAAAGCAATTCCTTAAACACTCCTCAGAGGCAGTCTAAATAGTCAGTGGTAAAGGGAAAGACGCAACTAAAAAATATTTACACTGTTTTTGAGGAGTGTTTTAAAGGAAACGTGTTTTTGTAAATAACGTCGCTTAAGTTTTAACATCGTTTGTTTGTTTGTTACGCTATATTGCACAAAAATAAAAAAAATTAAAGCTTAAATAACAGGTAAGTAAGTGTAGATGTACAAAGTAAGAAAGTGGCACAGCAGGCTCCTTACGGAAATTGGCTTACTGATTATCATACTCTGTTTTATAACAGAAAGGGACAAAACAGTGACATTCACCACGCTCTCAAAAAAGCCACTTGGAACGTTCGGGGTCTCTGCAAAATACAGCTGGGGAACAGCTGAAGAAGGAAATGGACAGGTATAACTGGAACATACTGACTCTAAGTGAAACCCATATAAAAGACTCGGCACACTTCATCTGGAAAAATGGTCATAATGTCCAGAAATCCGGAGAATCGCTTCAGTGGTGTGGCCGTCCTCGTCTTCAAAACACAAAAAGACAAGGTACTGGGATATGATTGCATCAATGACAGGATAGTGAAAATCTAATTGGGGGCACATCCATATCTAATCAGCCTAATCGCTATCTATGCACCAATATCTGCATCCAGTGAAGAAGAGATATCCGTGTTTTACAGCCAACTAAACAAAACAGTCCAAGATATTAATATGAAGAAGAAGAAGAAGAAAGACATTTATTATACCAACAAGATACATCACAGAAACAAAATAAGCACATAAGTAACATAATATGCACATAAGTAACGTAATATGCACAACAACAGAAAGAAAACTAAATACACAACGGACAAAACGAATAAATAAAACAGGACCATAAATGTAGCCAGTGGTGTATCTACGTAATCAAAGAGTGTCAAAGATATTAAGAAAGAAAGAAAGAGCCAGGCGATTTCAATGCTAAAATAGGAAAAAACTGAGAAATATTGTCGGCAAGTTTGGTCTGGCAGTCAACAATGACCGGCGCAACATGCTTTTGGACTTTTGTGCGGAAAATGACCTTCCGATAATGAGCACCTGGTTTCAACAACACTCGAGATTACTGTACACCTGGACGTCATCCAATGGTCTTCACAGAAACCAAATCGACTTCGTTCTGAAAAACCAAAGATGGAGGTTATCGATATCCGCCGCAAAAATGAGGCTAGGTGTAGACTGCGGCAGTGACTACTAGTTTCTGACTGATAAATTTAAGATCCGTCTGAAGAAGTCAAAAAGAGGTACCCTCAACAAACCAGTGAAGCTAAATGTACCTGCGTGTCTTTAATACTGTAAAGGAATCCAGAAGTAACTACCAAAGCTCGAAAACGACCCATTTGAATCATCTGGGTCATTCTTAAGAATAAAATCCAAGATGTAGCAAAACAAGCTGCAACGAATGCAGCGTTAAGAGCAGAATTTATGAGTGAAGACGCATGCGCGATGGTTAAGCAGAGGAAATTATTAAAAGAACAGGGTTTGAACTCCTCCGAAGAACGACGCCACTATGCAAAGTTACACAACATTCTCCAAAAACTCTGCAAGGAAGACCGAGAGACTTTGACAATAAATACTCAAATCGAGGAAACGAGGAAACACAAATCAAAACTCAGAATCGAGGACGCCGTGTTACACACCTTCAAATGTTTTGAGATGGTTTGGAGAGATGCATTCGGATAGGAGGACCTGCTGAACAACTTGCGTTTTTCTGCTATCGTCACTATTATAGGCGTCTCGGAAACTGAGCTGTCTGAGCTACTAGCGAGAGTGGATAGTATTTGTAAAGAATACGGACTTCAGATCAACAAAAGTTAGACCAAACTGATGTTCCTTGATAGAACTGGCACCTTGCAAAGAATCAACGAGCTGAGAGATCTTGATGTTGTATACAAATTTATGTACTTAGGTTCGCAAATCAGGAATGACGGGGACTGCGAGCAAAAAGTGGTCAGAAGATCCCAGATGGCTAAGTCTGCACTGAAAAGGCTTGAGAAGATTTGGAAAAACAGAAGTATCAACCACAAGACGACTAATGCGATCCCTTATTTTCTCCATATTTCTATATGCCTCTGAAACCTGGACATTGAAGGCCCATATTCTGAAATGGATAGATGCGTTCAAAATGTAGTGCTGGCGGAGAATGATTCGTATACGCCGCACAAACGAGTCTATTCTAGAAGAACTTCAAATAAAGACGAGGTCTTCTACAATTTGTACCCAACGCATCCTAAAGTTCTTCAGTCATACCGTCCAACGCGGGCCAGATAGTCTAGAGTATGTTATTATCACCAGTCACACGAACGGCAAACAAAGCAGAGGACGAGCACCAATGCGATGGACGGACACTAAGTAAAGCTAGGGGGGGGACCCTACAAGCAGCTGTACCTCTGGCGCATGATCGGTCCAAATCAAGAGCGTTGGTGACGGAAACTGCCCCATAGTCACGTTCCTCAGTCATGAGGATACGACCAGAAAGGAGAAGTAGATGTATAAAGGCGGACTGTTCCTTGTATCAAAACATTATCTTTCCATGCTTAAATTTAAAATATCCTATTGTATATTACAAGCTGACTAGGTTATAGTTGTTTTGCCATATTAATTAGCCTACGATCTATTTATTCTCAAACCTACGGAATATACACAAAAATAAATCATAAGAATCGGTGAACCCGTTTCGGAGGAGTTCGGTACCAAACACTGTGACACAAGATTCTTATGTCTTAGATTTCTGTACGCTTCAAGGGTTATTGAGTTTTAATTATTAGTTTTCGTCAATAACACTCTCTAGGTAAGTAAGTCATGATTAGTATAAAATAGGTTTTGTATCAAAGGACGGGACACAAAGAGAACACATAAAATTTAAGAAAAAGAAATCAATCCGTACCCCACTTCAGCTGTCGAAATCTGTATCGTACATGTAATTTATACATTATTACTGCACGTTATTTAACAACGTTATTGGACGTGGTATTAAAGCTCATTATAATATTGCCCGGTAACAGTGTACCCCTTTTTAATTTCAATTAGGTAGTTCAGCGACGATTCCATCGTTTACAGGGTGATCGTTAGAAGGTAGATACAATTTTAAATATGTAAAGGAACAATTTTTACTTAGGTACTTATATCTATAACTTTATATGTAATAACTAGACTTGTATGTTTATGATCATGAATACGAATAAATAGTTTTTCGGAAAATAATTGTCTGTACAATTTTCTTTCCACTTAACCTTCATTTTCGGTTTATCGATATCATATGAAAAAGAAAATTCCGGCCAAGTGCGAGTCAGACTCACGCACGAAGTGTTCCGTACAACATTTGAATATTTGAAGCGTGTCCCTGTTGCTGTTATTAATATCGAGCAAAATAAAGGCCAAAAAATCACGTTTATTGTATGAGAGCCCCCTAAATTTTTTTTTTTAGTATTTGTTGTTATAGCGGTAACAGATATACATTATCTGTGAAAATTTCAACCGTCTAGCTGTCACGGTTCATGGGATACAGCCCGGTGACAGACAGACAGACAGACGGACAGTGGAGTCTTAGTAATAGGGCCTGTGAAAATTTCAACTGTCTAGCTATCACGGCTTATCAGATACCAGCCCGATGACAGACAGACAGAGCGGTACGGAACCCTAAAAAAGATATAATTGCCCTTGGTGGCACTAGTGTTACCCTATAGAGCCTTTAAACGTTGTGTTGTTATCTCCGATATTCATTAATATTGATAACCTTGGTTGAGAAGGGGAAATAAAAATAAGAATACTATTTTTTATACCTGCCAGGTGAGGCGACCGTGGACCGGACAACGCAGCGTGGGAAGGCCCCCCACCAGATTGTCTGACGACCTGGTTACTGTGGCGTGGAGTCGCTGGATGCGGGCGGCGCAAGTCCGGGAAGCTTGGAAAACTATGAGCGTCAAATGGCTGATGATGATGAAGTTCTGTTTTGTTCAGACGTAAATAAATATATTTTATATTACATTACATTACATTACATAATACATAACCCCAGGCATGCATCTCGGAGCGGGAGGCAGAGACCCGGGTTTGCCACTTCCCAAACGCTTCATACTTATCATTATTTCGCTTCATCAACATTTATTAGTCGTTGCATGCAGGCACGCAGGTTTCTGATACTTGAAAAAAAATTACTACAATTTTTTTTTATTTGTGTGCGGTCATCCTGTAGCTGCACTACCCAAATGCCTGCCCAGACACGTTCAGCCGTGGCGTTGGACTCACGTTCCCGAATCGCGTTAAAATTATAAAGAAGTTAAGTGAAATTCGGTGCGTTTGCGCAGTAATGACGGGCCCACTAATGACAGCTGTCATCAGCCAAACTGCCGGTGAATTTACGACCGAGTACAGACCGAGGAATGCGTAGAATCGACCCCATTAAGCCAAGTACATGACATTTTTCAATCATACATCAAGAATTATGTTTATTCAGTTGCACTTTATTGTGTACCAAACACGTAAAAGAACAAAAAATGCCTCTCCTATTTCACTCATTTCACATATTTTGCCATCATCAAATCATGGCAAAATATGTGAAATGGCGAAAGGTGAAATAGTCAAAAAAACATGAAGAGGAGACCCGCGATATTGTTGACTGCGAAAACTTCGCTCTTGTTGACACTATCTAAGTTTTTACTAATAAGTATTTTCCACACAATATTTGTGAATAAAAAAGCCTAAAGAAGATTATTAAATTTTGTCAGTTATTCCGTCAAATAATATCCAATTCTAACTTATGTCAAGTAATAATGGCTGTAGGATTATCTATCTATAATTTAATTTCGAATTTGGTCTTATGATAAAAGATGATATTTATTTTATTAATTTGAAAAAAGTCCGGACCGACGACATTGTGAAAGTGGCTGGGAAACATTGGACGAAACATTAGATGAGACTAGCGCAAAACCGGATGGTTTGGCGTGAAAGAAAATAACCCCCTCAAAAACTATAATTTTCTGAAAACCCCTATTTAATATGCACATCAACTGGTAAGTGATCATTCCATCTATCTAGTGCAGGTAGCACAGAAAAATGGTGTCCAGTGGTACCATACTATACCGTACCGTACTGTACCGTACCGTATCGTACCGTACCGTATCGTACCGTACCGTACCGTAACGTAACGTACCGTACAGTACCGTACCGTACATTACAGTACCGTACCGTACATTACTGTACTGTACTGTACCGTACTGTACCGTACCGTACCGTACCGTACCATACCGTACCGTATTGTACCGTACCGTACCTACCGTACCGTACCTTACCGTACCGTACCGTACCGTACCGTACCATATCATTTGTAAAAACCCCTCTGTTGGATTCATAGGTCTATGGTATCAACGCCTCTTTACGGAATGGTATCGAGATATTCTGTCATTAAATGATACGGTTATTTTAGATTGTTTCATAATTCGGGCGAAAAGAAATCCCGAAGAGGGTGTAATTTAGTTGCTTTTACAATTGACAGCAGGTCAACTTTTACATCTTCTCAAATGAGTAGAGTGCACTTCTCTTGGCCTCTACCTTGTCACGCTTAGATAGAAAAATGTGTCCAAATGTTGCCGGACTGGTTAGTTAACTTTTTGCTGACCAGGCTTAGGAATGGCAACCCCTCATTCAAACCTAAACCGACCTTCTATCATGTAACTGTCTACTCTATCGGGTTAACCATTGTAACAACGCCTAAGTATCAAAATATGTATTTACCTGACAGTTCGGGGTAGATTAAGAGCCGATTCGACCAAACTATTTATGCTTGGTATAAGTGGTAATCTTGGAATAAGTCCAGAAACACTCTGGAGTTAATCTATATTACGTTCGTCAAACTACTAATGCCGGGATAATTCGCAATGTAATCTGAGATTAAAATTGAGGGAGTATATTTGTTATGAGATTAGTTACTCCTGGTATAAAGCTTAGTTGGTCGAATCGGTCCTAAATCGGACAATTCCATACAGTATACAATTCCATACAGCGGTAACGCATGACGTAGAGTTAGGTACCGAAGATCGGCCTATGGACTAAACGATTTACATAAAATGTATCTAAATAAATGTTAATTCAAGACTAACTGTGTGGCGGTTTTTAACAAGTTTATGCGTGTTCATCATCAGCCATTTGACGCCCACTGCAGGACATAGGTCTCCTTCGTGGTTTTCATAACCATGACTAGTTTTGCCATAATCGCCACGCTTGGCAGGCGGGTTGGCAATCGCAGTATGCGGTTGGAATCTTACGAAGACGCTGCTGCCCGTCTCCTCGTAATTGATTTCCTTAGTCGCCTTCTACGACATCCACGGAAGGAAATGAAGTGACGCTATTCTTAATCCAGTGCCACACGGAGCATTAACACATAAGATTTTTGTCCTTATTTATACGGATACTTTTATCGGATAACAGGTCACGGATTCTTATCTCATCTTATCCGAATTGTACGCGAATTAAATTACAAGCAGAATAGCTAGTCCGAAATAATAAAAAAATCCAAGTCTTAAAAGCAATTAATTATGCTTTTAGTCAATGCAATAAAATCTCATGTCCAATATCCAAAAGTGACCAACAATATAATTAAAGCTGACAACAGATTAACGCTTAATTACAAATTGCTTAAGGAAATAAAATGGTCAAGTTATCTTGTTGTATTTTTTTTAAATAATATCGGTTGGGTTATGCATACATTGCTGTCACCACATATGTCCAGTTAAGGTAGACTTCCGTGCATCGCGGCCGATCGCAGCCGCGCGCAATAGATCGCGTGTGACTGACGCGCGCGGCTGATGCGACAATAGTTATTGTATGAAAATGTATGGCGCCGTTTCTGTCGTCTGCCGCACGCGTCCGTCGCAGACTTTGGAAACAGCGCCATACATTTTCATACAATGACTATTGCCGCATCAGCCGCACCACGCCGCACGTACGACCAGTCGCGCGCGGCTGCGATCGGCCGCGATGCACGGAAGTCTACCTTAAGGAGCGATATGCGACACGTTGGGCCACGAAACCATTTTCATATAAATTAAAGCATAATACACGGCCCGAAGACAGCGGCTGACATAATACTCGTACATTGACATTCAGCAAACAGAATGTAAATTCTTTACGTTGAAATAAATTATTGATTTCGGATTTCAGATTTCATGTTAAACTGTTGATCAAGCAATCACCCTCAAGAGAATGCAGTGAGCTAACTAGCGCTACCAATGGTTGAGAGATTGTACTGACACTTTTTGCAAAATTAAATTTGATCTGAAAAAAAAAACAAATTTCCTCGGTGGCGCTAGTGTTACTTCCTGGAGCCCCTTAAAAAGCAAGGAAGTTCCGCAGCGAAAGTAAGGGTGTGATTGTTAAAACAGCAAGTTTTTTTATAAAGGGGAAAAACGGAATTGACAAAAATTACTACAACAGAGTGAATGAGCTCAACATATTTTTTCAAAAGTTAACACGAGCACTAGACATAATAAAACTGATTTTTAAAGGATATTAACTCGTTTACTTTTCCGTTTTACAATTTTTCGACGTTAAAGTAAACGAGTCAATATCCGTTAAAAATAAATTTTATTATATTTTTTCAACTTCTAAACTCACCGTTAGCTAAAAGCATGTTAATTATATGCAACAACGTGCATGCAACGACTAATGAATGTCAGGATCGTGGCAAGTGGCAGTCCCTGGTCGCCCTCTAGCATTCAGGCGTGAGTTTATGTATGTATGTAGTTACATGTCAAAGTAAAATACATGGCATGTATGAAAATATACAACGATACTAAAAAATAGACTTAAATATAATTATGAACAATAATTAATTATATTTGATTGCACACGGAACATCAAACAGGACATTACTTAAGAAAAAACATGTACAAAGGCGTGATTATTTCTATAAGACATTTCTTCCTTCGAGAGCCGTAGAAGCGAAAAAACATTTAAAAAAAATGGTGTCTAAAGTGACTTGTTAAGTCTTATGATCAGAGTATCTTTTTTGTGAATAATGCGGTAAATAGTGAATTTTTGAAGTATGATTTTTGTGTCAGAAATGAAGACAGATTGCATGTCTACATTATTAGTATCAAAAACAATAAACAATAAACCGAAAAATTTTCAAAATCGTAAAAAGTGAACTAAAAAGAATTACTTAGGTTTAAATTCTTTTAATATTACGCTTTGCATTGTTGGTAAATCCTTTGTAAATATATTGTCCAATTTTTTTTGCAGTTTTGTAAAAACAACCGAGCCTATCGGGTTATGAAAAAAAGGAAGACGTTTTCAGTTTTCGTTCCAAATGTCGGAAAACTGTCAAAAAATTTAAAATCATTAGATAATTGACTTGACTAACCGACGACACGAGCTCCGTCTCCATCTCTATTTACCATGATTCATCATCAGCCATTTGACGCCCACTGCAGGACATAGGCCTCCTTCATGGTTTTCATAACCACGAAGGGTTTTGCCATAATCGCCACGCTTGGCAGGCGGGTTGGCGATCGCAGTATGCGGTTGGAATCTCAGGAAGACGCTGCTGCCCGTCTCCTAGTAATTTATTTCCTTAGTCGTCTTCTACCAAAAAATCCTTCCGACAAAAAATCAAGCAAGCAAGTTAAGCAAGTGAATCCGGAATTAAGCGTATAGCAAGACTAGAGTCAACCAGTATCTAACAGGTAAACACATAACATCTTAGACCCTGTCTTCGTTTGGCGTCACTGGAGACAAGTGACAAGCTGTCCTAATAAAAAAAAAAACAAAAAATCTGATATTTTCATGGCCAAATCTTTATTGATCGACAAATTGGTTTGAAAGTACTTCAAAGGACACCGCGCGTCGATTTCGTGACCAAATTGGTAGTGAATTAAGTATAAATATTGTTTTGTATCCAAAGTCACAAAATAGTCATCTTGAATTTCACACCCAATCGAATATTTGATTGGATGCAAAATTTAAGATGACTTAAAAGAATGCTGGGTTATTAAGCTAGAAGCGGGTTTGAATTACGCTTCATCTTGATCAATTTCTTTCGCTTCCAGATGAATAACCTGATGAGACTCCTGCTTTTTAGCCGATATAAAAAGGAGGTGGTTATCAATTCGACAATTCTTTACCGATTTAGACAATTCTTTTTTTGTTCGAATAGATATAACGTCCTATTGGTTCCATTTTAATTTGGTAAAGATCTGATGAAGTCTTTCAGAGATGGAGAACGGAACTCTTCAATGGATGGAGTAATATCCGTATGTTTCATAAAATTGTGTAAAAGGAGTCCCAAGTTAATTTGGTGATGTTCTGGTGAAGACTTTCGGAGATGGAAATTGAGAGAAGCAACTAATTAAGAAGGGCAAATTGTGGTAATAAGAGGCTTGTTGAAAAATATCCTATGGGAACAGTCGAAAATCTACGCAGCTTAAAAGCGTCCCGATAATCGCTGATAATCAACTAAAAGAAAAGATGAACGAAACAATACAGCATGAAACAAAATATCCGATGGAAACCGTCGAAAATCCGCGCAACTTAAAAGCGTCCCGATAATCACAGCCAGATATCTTGATAGCCAGTGATCGAATTACGATCTGTTATTGGCTGCACTCGATCCATTGAAGCGACGTATTTCGCGGGCGAATCGGTAAATCTGTCTTGTTAACTACATTATTGAGGGGTGCAGTGATTTCTTTCTTTCTCGGACATTTGGGTATTTTTAACAATGTCTCTGTTTGAGCATCGAGGTCGATAAATATGTAGCTCTCCTTAGTGGGAGTTGCCTATCTACATATTTTTAACCGCCGAATAATAAGATTGCCTACAAGTACAGTCACAGGTAATTTTTTTTTTAGTTTAGTCGAAACTCTTTGGACGAAACTTCTTTGGACGAAATAATACCAATACTAAATCTAAATCTGCATCTTCGCCCACACTAATATTACAAAGAGGAAAAGTTTGTAAGTTTATCTCCTAAGGTTAATTCACAAATGGATAAAAAATACTCCAAAAGTTACGAAAAATTAATCTCCATCTTTCAATTGAAGTATTTAATATAAGATCCTTATTAAAATAAATTCGCTTATCATCAAAATAAAATTAAATTTTCCCTTTACACAACGTTGTTTGGACGAATAGTTTAGAATTTCAGACCGTGCACAAATGTACAAGAACAAAATAAAATACATTGTGTTAGGCGGGAAGCGGTGGTAGCCTAGTGGGTGAACATAGGACTCGGGAGCGAGAGACCCAGGTTCGATCCCCAATTCGGGCATGTACCTATAACTTTGTTTTCTAAGTTATGTACATTTGTGAAGTTGTAGCAGCAATACCACTCGCTAACGGTGAAGGAAAACATCGTGAGGAAACCTGAGTGCCTGAGCTATTGGCATACCTCAGCGCTTGAAATCGCCATTCCGCGATGGGCACGAGTGGTGATATAGCCCATACCCTCTCCCTGAGAGAAGGCCTGTGCCCTACAGTGGGACGTATATAGGCTGCTTATGTAGGCGGGAAGTCGGCCGGTGAGCCAAGGTGGCCACTGAGTGGTGGACAAGAACGGGTCGACGGTCGGTGGGCAGACCACCAGCCCGGTGGGCCGACGACATTGTGAAAGCGGCTGGGGAACATTGGACGAGACTGGCATAGGGCCGGCCGGACGGGTTGGCGTGAGAGAGAGAGGAGACATAACGGTTGTCTCTGTTTCCGGGCTGATTAGATGGATGGATAGAAAAAGTCACACTTTACAACTAGTCAAAAGTTTTAAAAACCTATTTAGATGCTAAAAATTCCACCCATGCCGGGACTTGAACCGTGAACTTGGCTAGCCGTGCCAGCGCTCTGGGGTACATTGGACGAGACTGGCATAGGGCCGGCCGGATGGGTTGGCGTGAGAGAGAGGAGACATAACGGTTGTCTCTGTTTCCGGGCTGATTAGATGGATGGATAGAAAAAGTCACACTTTACAACTAGTCAAAAGTTTTAAAAACCTATTTAGATGCTAAAAATTCCACCCATGCCGGGACTTGAACCGTGAACTTGGCTAGCCGTGCCAGCGCTCTGGGGAACATTGGACGAGACTGGCATAGGGCCGGCCGGATGGGTTGGCGTGAGAGAGAGGAGACATAACGGTTGTCTCTGTTTCCGGGCTGATTAGATGGATGGATAGAAAAAGTCACACTTTACAACTAGTCAAAAGTTTTAAAAACCTATTTAGATGCTAAAAATTCCACCCATGCCGGGACTTGAACCGTGAACTTGGCTAGCCGTGCCAGCGCTCTCCCAACTGAGCTAATGGGCGAGTGCAGGCATCGGCGAAATTTCGAGCCTGTTTGTAAACTTCTCTGTATTACGTACAAAAAAGTGGTTTGTATTGATCTGTAGAATAACCCCCTCAAAAGTAAATTATATGAAAACGTCTATTTAATAGGCACATTGACGTGGGTTCATGAACGGACTCGGTTCCGAACTCGCGCTTGGCCGTTTTTTATTATTTGTTACATAACATAAACTCACGCCTGTATCCCAGAGGGATAGGCAGAGACCAGGGACTGCCACTTGCTACGATCCTGACAGATTATTATTTGTTGTTAGTATATTAAAACGTTTTTAATTATAATATTATAATAAGTTCCACAATCACGCCAAGTTTGATACCTATATGTTACCACGGAGGCACTATGTCCTCATTTTTTTTGTTAGATTAGCGTCTTTTTATTATTGTTCTATTTAGGTACATAGATCCTGTTATTTTTTATGTGTGTGCATCTGTGTCAATGTAAAATAAATAGTTTCTTTCTTTCTTTATTACCGTTTTTACATATATTCCCTTTTAAACACGTTTGTTGCATGTTGTATTTTTTTTTTATTTTATTGTTAGGAAATCCACCACTAAACACATATTCTGTGAAAACTTAAACCGGCTGCCTATTACGGTCCCAAAAAGCCCTTTAAAGATCGGACAGACGGATGGACGTCAGCGGAGGCAGAGCACTAGTTTTCCGTTTGGCGACCTTCGCGTGCGGAACCCTAAAAACTAACTGTAGCATCAAGTGACCTAACTCCAAAGGTTATAAGCGAAACAATGTCATGTCCGATGTGCAAGCTTTGAGTGTCAAGCCATGTTTCCTGGCGGTGTGAGAATTAGAGCGCCACTGGCACTTGAAACAGCCTATAGAAAACATTCTTACCTACTACATCTGCAAATACGATAACTACACTTATTGAGTGACGTCTGGGTGGTGCGGGTAGGGTCGCTAAGTTAAAATAGTTAAAATAGTAATAGCTGTAAAAGAATGATTGTTATAGGAGCGCAGCGCCAACAAACTGCACCGCAGTTTGGCGAAATTTGTGAACAAAAAATGTAAAGGACATTATTAAATTTTTTTTTTAATTATTATTATTATTATTAAATTATTAAAAATTATTTAATAATAATTAAAAAAAAAACCCTTGTTTGTGACGTCTTTGCCTAGTTACAGCACAGGGTAGCCTAATTTGGGACGGACTAGTGATTGTATTGTGTGGGAGCTTAAGTGTTATTGGTTGTAATAGACAAGATAAAGATAATATATTTATTGAGAAACAAACGTCACATGTAAAGTTATGACTAATGAACAATTTGACTTTGATGTTAAGTATACGTAATTTATTTATCACGTTAGAACCCAAACTAGTTAGATCTTGTACTATGGTTTCCAACGCCCCCTTAGGATATCGTTGTCAAGTAAAATTAATTTCCAAAGAAATACAGCAAATCTAGAGAAAACTACGTGTTATTCTTTTTACAATAACAATCTGTTCCTGTACGCGCACCAAACCCTAAACGATTCCAATCGTCTAACTACCAAATCCCCAGAAAATGTATGTAGCAAATGTCAGGATTCCGACAGGATTTGGCGAGCGCAATTCGGTATTTGACACCATCAACAATAAATTATTTAATATGCTCGAGAACAAACATTACAAAATATCTCGGACAATGTATCTCTTTTAGTCAATTACTAGTTATTACAATTTTTAAATAGATTAAACATAAAAAGAGTGCTCTGAAATGTGACGTCATAAGCTAGTATTTTCATACAAAATACCGTTTTAAGAGTAACTCATTTGATATTTTGTCAATTACCCAATTAGGCGCGTAGTTAAAGGTTAGCAAACGTCACCGTAATGTCACCTCATTATCACCTTAATGTTAACGTATTCCACTACCTGTAATAAATTATATGTATTTACGTAACTTTTGTAAAGACTACTGTGCAATAATAAGGATGAAAAGCAAACACATGTGTTATTTATCAGTAATAGGACATTATGATACATGTGTGATAAGTTGGCCATTGCAGTCGAGGTGGCTTTATGGAACCGAGTGCTGCAATGGCCAAATCTCACGAGTATCATACGACGTTTTTCAACACACTTGTGAATAAAAAAAGTGAGTGTTGTATCAAAATATTTTTTTTTTCGTGCGTGATTCGTGTTATGTATGGTGGTAAAATTCAAAACAGTATTCTTGTGCGCGCGCATCCATCAAAGATGGCTGCAATGCATGGCCATCTAGATATAATGAGGTTGCTAACCTATTCATAAATTTTATGTTAATTATTAGGTTTACATTAATTATTGTAAAGTGTTTGCTTAAAAATGCTAATAATCTAATTTTATTGTACGGAAATGCTTGAATTTATCAAGGTAGATACTGATTTGTACCACTGAACGAAATAACTCTAAACATTTTTTTTATACATCAAAATGATATCAAACCTTCTCCGAAGTTGAACAAAAAGGTTTTATAACATTATCGCACTTGGTTATAATGGAAATGCAAAACGCACGCTTTGATAATAAGCCACATTATGTGCCTTAATTCAGTGCTATTGCACTCTTATTAGAGTCATTTTATGAGCAAATGTGTTGAAAATAATGTTATTGTTTCATAATCGCCGTTATTCGCGGTCCCTCGCCATTAGCATCCAGCTGATGTTTCATCATCATCCATGACTTCAACACATCATCTGACCATCAGGGCCCTATTTCATGGTTTACTATGACAATTCTATGTGCATAGGAAAGCCGATTAACCCACAGATTAACAAGTAGAAGGACTCGGATATGTACATCGAATTGTCGTTATAAATTATGAAAATGCTGTTAAATGTGTTCTGTATATGGCTCCGCTCATAAACAACAAACTCCCACTCCATATTACTGAAATGAACTTGCCATTGTTTAAATTTAAGCTGAATAAGCGATTAATTGATAATAGTACATTACGATACTAGTGCGAAAAGTAGGAAATTCGCAACGAGTGGCGATAAATTAAAACACGACCGAAGGGAGTGTTTTATATCGACACGAGTTACGAATTACCTATTCGCACGTGTATCGTACAACGTTTTATAGTACATATGGCCCTTTGAAGTTTCGACATAGGCACGTAAAGTGCTCATTATCGCACTAGTGCGGTAATGTAGCACCATATGTACTATAAATGTTATTATTCCATACAAGATTTCCTAAGACTTGACTATTTAAATACATAATTTTAATTTTTACTAATTTCATTGTATGTTTGACATTTTATTAATCTCTTTATCGGTAAGTATATGTTGACTATTACATTTTATTTAACTTTGCTTGACAAATATTTTTAAACATCTTGAATATTCCATTGCATAATTTTTAATTACTAATGTTATTACGTATAATGTGACGACCTCGTGGCGAAGCGGCAGTGCATCTGCATACCATGCGAGAGGACCCGGGTTCGATTTCCGGCTGGGGAAAAAAAAACCCCAGGTCTTGGATGTTTACATGTTTGTGATGTCATTGTTTCTGGTTCCCACGACACAGGGTATCCTAGTGTGGGGCCAGAAGCAATGTATGTGCCTGTATGTAAATGTTTATGTTTTATTACTTGTTTGATATTTTCATTGTTAGATTGACATTACGATTTATGTTATTTCATTTTGTTTCAAAGATTTTAATTGCAATTTTGACATAATATTAAGAATTGATATTAATTATAAATGCATTGCGTATGCCAGATATGTTTAAGTCTTAAAGTATTTGTATGCCAATATCTTTTTGACAACTGTAAATTTTGCTATTGTAATAAAATAAATAAAAATAAAATACATTGTACGGCGTCATAAGCAACTTGTGATGTCACAGCTGAAGTCGGATATGTATGGAGCATTTTTGTTGTACTAATATTAATATGACCACATGACTAGACTGACTTTTAGACTGATTATATTGTGAAAGGCTTCAGTCGTAAAGAAAAATATTTACATAATACGATTTATTAAGTTCTTTCAACATCCACTCTCGAACGAGATCCATCTAGTCCCTTTCATGTTCTTTACCCCAAATTTGTTTGAAAGCCGTACGTTTGTAAATTTATAGTGACAATACCACTAACTGCGAAGGAAAACAACGCGACAAAAGCCGTCTGGTTCAGGTGTTCGTTCACCTTAGCGCTTGAAATTGCCAATCCGCTATGGGCACTCGCGATTATTAAGCCTATCCTCTCTTCGAGTGAGGCCTGTGCCCGGAAGTGGGACGTACAGAGGCTGCTTATTAAAATTTTTGTTTTTATGTCGCCTATATAAGTCCCACTGCAGGGCACAGGCCCTCTCTCAGAACACGCCTACCCCGGATTGGCAATTTCAAGCGCTGAGGTGTGTGAACGCTTTAGATACTCACGTTTCCCCACGAATAAATAAAACTATAAAACAAGAAAATTGTCCACGCTTTATATGCAACGCAAAATCCCGTATAAAATGCCCGCAGGTTTTGTCCCCATTCTTTAGTTAAATACAAGACCGGCCTTACGTTTTAACACCACTCCGCCGGACCCTCATCAATCTGACTCCAAATCTAGCCAAGTGCCCGGGTTCACCCACTCTCGTGTCAATCTTAGCCCTACAGAGTGCGCCCTATCTGACATCGTCTGAATCTAGGCCCGATCCTATCGGTGTTTCAATAGAATTCCTTGGCCTCAAGTTCTGGATTAAGGGGACGTCGCCCCGTCGGTGGCAACGTTTTCGAACGGGGAAATTTTTTTTTTTGCGAAACCGGCGTGCGTCGGGCTCAAGCGTGCCGTTGACGATACTGTCGCATTTTGAATAACAAGGACCATGATGTTCATTACCGCTTCATGTTCGCGCGCATTAATGCATAAACTGAGATGGCGATGCATTAAAAATATCTATCAATGTCAGTGGTTTTATACTGGTTTGCATACTTTTTATCATAAGCACTTATCCAGTTTTACGGGATATTGAAGAAAGATCTAGTAGAATTGGAGTTATTTATTATACTCACCAATACAAATAACTTCTGATAAGGGACAAACTCTGAAACCGCGAAAAAACATCAGCTGTTTTATTTGAACTCGTAAATATGTGAATCAGACAGCTGTTGCCCGCGACTTTGTTCGCGTGGTAATTTTGATGTGTATTTTTCCAGGATAAAAAATAACTAATGTGCTAATCCAGACTATAATCTATCTCTGTGCAAAATTTCATCCGAATCCTTTCATTCATTTTTGCGTGAAAGAGTAACAAATATCCATCCATACATACAAACTTTCGCGTTTATAATATTAGTAAGGATCTGACTGATATTTTTTTGCATTTTCAGATTAAGTAGTAAATGTTTTTGTATTGCTGAAACCTCTATAGGTCATCCGGACCTTTCTGCAATACCAACAACAACAGAAATGATAACTTTACGAGTATTGCAAAAAAATACTTAGTTAATAAAACTAAATATTTTTTCGCAATACTAGTAAAGTTTTATTGTATGTATTTTAACTCAGGGAAAAGATTTAATCCTCATGTTTTTTCATATTACTGAAATTGAACATTTCGACCGTTTTTTATACGAGAAAGGCAATATGATGCATAATTTTACCAACTTGAACAATAAATCGTAAAAGAATCTGGATTGATTGCGTTGAAAAGACCCATTAAATTCACTTAAAAAGTGCCAAAACTTACCGTTGACGTCAAATTTAACGATTCGGAACGGCGATATTATACTGAATTGACCTCTAAGATAAGCTTATCGGCGTTGGCATCAAACATAACAACAAAGGAATGCTCAATGTGTATTTCGCGTTGCAAGTTACGACAGAAGTCCTATAAAAAGAGACAAAAAGGTCGTCGAAAAAAAAGCTTTTTTTATTATTTATTTGTTTAACATTCTTTTATTTAAATAGAAATTGATTAATAATAACTATACAACTAATAATTAAAACTAATACTAATATATAATAACATAATATATAATAAAATTAAAAAATAAAATAAAAACATTCTTTTGATATTACATGATATTTTTGAATTTTTGGTAATCAATTTGACTTTCCAAGCTTCCCGGTCTTGTGCCACCCGCATCCAGCGACTCCCCGCCACCGTAACCAGGTCGTCAGACCATCTGGTGGGGGCCTTAGCTTGGAAAACCATGAGGGAGGCCTATGCCTTGCAGTGGGCGTCAAATGGCTGATGATGATGAATTTGACTGTGATTAAACCTGCGGGTGTATTTTGTATTGCATATATTTTTGTTTTCTATAGTGTTTTGTTTTTACTATTGTATTATTTGTAAATCGTCTTCGGCAGCTACCGCCATGTCGTGGTCGTAGGTAATAGGAGTCGCTGGATGCGGGCGGCATAAGACCGGGAAACTTGGAAAACCATGAGGAGGCCTGTGTCCTGCAGTGGGCGTCAAACGGCTGATGATGAAGATGATGACATGAATAGACTTAACTTAAAGTGGTTAGGTAGGTTCGAAAGAGATTGTCACTATTTAGTGTATTAAAATTTACGTGTATTTACATCGTAGTAAGTTAGTGGTATTCTTTGCACTAGGAGGACCTGCTTTACGGGAGTTATTACATAAGAAGATTGGCATGATGTGTGAATCGATCTGGAGCGTTGGCAGATAGGTGGTAATTTAAAAATATTACATACATATATAAACTCACGCCTGTATCCCAGAGGGGTAGGCAGAGACCAAGGACTGCCACTTGCCACGTTCCTGACAGATCACTTTCGCTTCCTCAACATTCATTAGTCGTTGCATGCACGCACACCGCCTTATTATTGTTTAATACGTACGCGATTAATAAGTTGGCTGCAACAATTAAAATCGTTAACACGTTCAACGCGATGATTTTATTTTAAATTGCTCCCCTTGACTCAGTTAAGGGATTACCCACATTGCAACGGGCTAGCGACGTGCTGGCGCATCGTTACAAACGATTTTTTATTTATATTTTTGTTGCCTATATACATCCCACGGCAGGGCACAGGCCTTCTCTCAGAGGGAGATTATGGGTTTAATTACCACGTATGCCTACCGTGGATTGGCAATTTCAAGCGCTGAGGTATGTGAAAACCTCAGATATTCCTCACGATGTTTTCCTTCACAGTTAGCAAGTGGTATTAGTATGTATATAATTAATAGCAATAAAATTATTAGTGTGTATTGTATTACATAATTGCTAAAATAGTTATTTTTATAGGTGCCCCCCTCCTTATAATACATTAGGTACTTATAAGTACCTTTATCACTTTCTTTTTTGCACGCCTATCTCAATTTTTGCCTCTCCTGTACCTCCTGCAGATTAACTGGTAGAAAATGCCATTAGCATTAAGTCCACCTTTTGTACACTGTCTTTGTGCAATAAGGATTAATAACAATAATAATAATAAAAACTGAGTTGAGAAATGTTGCTTAGAGTTGAGATATCTTGTTTCAAAAAATTCGCGAATCATTAGTACCGACTCTCGGTCTATGGGAATAATGACCTGCGGACCCGGGCAGCGCTCTGCCTGGCTACTAATAATTAATTCTCAAAAATTCTAGATATTTTTGGAAAGTGAATTTTTGAAAAACAAACGAGCGTATTCGATAAGGTACGTTAATTTTGCTATGGCTTTGAAACCACCCAAAATTCGTGGTGTTTATAGAGTTTCATTTGAATGTACAACATTTTTTAAGAATCTAATCCCGTATAGAGTAATTTCAGTGAGCTGTTTGCGCTATTCATTAGCAAATAATTTCACTACGTCGGCAGCCTCGTTTACCATCGACACGCCAAGACGAGGTGACACAAAACGAAATGATCCACTGCCCATCTGCGGCATTTTTTTTGGTTAAGTCTCACTACAAACACCTTTTAACAAGGTAAGTACATTTTGCTCCATGCGTCTTGGCTGCTTTAAAAAAACTAGACGCCATAAATTTTTACGCGCAACGAAAGTTCCGTCAAGATTCAAGATGGATGTGTCATGACTCGAACAGTGGGTGGTAGTCGCAGCTTGTTAAACCTTAAAGGATTCTGTCATTGCCTTGGTATAGGCACCGAGGTTGTACTCTTACGGAATCGACACTTGTCTACGTCAGCGGAAGCCTTGTCTTCTAAGAGACAGAGTCAACTGCAGCCGTCAACATATCGAATATCAGCGTCGGCGCGTTGACGGCTGCTGTCGACGCTTCGTTGCCTGCCGTCGACGAAGGTCGACGGCCGCAGTTGGCAATGTCGTTCGCAACGTGCCCCGCGTGTATAAGTGCCCTTAGAATAACGATGGCAAGCGAGGTTTACCATTTTAGTGAAAAGATATGCCAATCAGTGTGAGAAGCTAATTGTTGCCCAGACAACGCTAGACGTACAGAGCCTAGCATCTAACAAACGCATGGTTGTTCAATAGAATAATATTAGCGCGACAATAGCTGTTATTTGCCTCAATTTCGCAGTCTACTAAGCAATAGCAGTACAATGTAATACCAATGGTATAACCCACGCAAATTGAATGGGCATTTCTCGCGTAAAAGATAGGATCACGTGAGGCGCCAAGATAAGTTGCACGGGTTACACCATTGGAATGCGATTGGTTAGTAGACTAGCAATAGTGTCAAAGAAACAACACTATGCATTCAAAAGGCTCGCTCTACAAGGCTCAATATGTACTTTGTAAGCTTTTTTTATCCACCCTGCTCTATGATAACGCCTCACAGTCCACGAAAATTTGACAAGTGACAAAACCTCTCTTATCTGGAGAAAGTGTCCAGTGAGAGAATACCTTTTGTCTTAATGCTTGATCGCTGCTATCGGCGAAAAAAGTTGCTGATTCACCTTGTCGGATCTGGTGAACTACGCCCAATATGTTATTCTTTGAAGTCAGAGGTCGCTAGTGCGGTAAAGAGCAAATCAGTCGTATAGATTGGTAATAGTCGGGTGTAAAATTTAAGAGCTTTTTATTTGATAGATAAGTGAAAATTATGGTCGCACGTTTGGTTGCAAAATCACTGACCATTTTAAGGTATTTTTCTCAACTTGTATGATGAAATAATTTATCCAGTGACAAATCTATTTTATGAGCCACATCTCTTGTGGAGGTTTAAAAGAGTCTCGAAGAAAAGTCTTAAGTATTAAACGCGTAACGTATATGTGGTTGCCTATGTTGTGCAGTCAATGAAATTATTGATCAACTGTCCATTGTATTCTTAATTATGATTTTATGACTAATCGCGAGTTTGTACACGTGAATTTTGGAGAAAATTATCCTGTGTCATGATCCAAATCGTTGACTATCTTGTGCGAAATTTATTTCACACAAATCTGCTGAGCTGCTTAAAGGTTTAGGTGACCGGTAACTTCCTACAGAGATATATACTTTTCATTCATAACACTTGTGTATTGTAAGGCAGGGTATCAAAAAAAACCTATACTACCTTGATAACAAAAAAAAGTGGGGAGAGGGTTTGTAGATTTTTCTAAAAAGAAAAATACGCAACTAGGAAACAGGAAATCTTTCGTAAACCAGGAAATTACATTAACTCTTATAAACATAAACGAAATACAATTGGCGGCCTTACTACTAAAAAGTGATTTATCCCAGACAACCGTCGGTGGAGAAAAGATAGGACAAATTAGAGGAGACGGTTCCATATATCAGAGCAGGGGAGCCGGAAGTAGGTTTCGCTTGGAGTACAAAAAGGGCCTTCCAAAAGGCCTGCAAACAATCTGTCTAAGCTCCCTTTTTATAGATTTATATAGACAGAGATGTAGGCTTTTGCGGGTGGGATATGCACAATGATGAAGAAGTCTGAGACAAGACTTTGTAGTTTGTCATATTGCATAAAAAATAAACAGTAACTTTTTATTTTATTGAATAACACACAAAATTAATTTGAATTATCATTAATTAGAATTAGAAGATATTGAGGGGCATTATCCAAAACAAAAATAAAATTGTGGCCGCCCAGTTCGCGGGCCCAAGGGGCCCGTACCTACGTCCTCAGAATTTGGGGGAGCCGAAGAGACCTGCACCCCATATCAGAGTTATAAATAACCTCCACACAACACAATATCCTTTCCTGAACCCAAACTACATATTATAACCCGTGCTCTGACAAGCTAAAGACGCCAAAAATATGAAAATATACTGAGACTGAGGCATTTGGTACAAACAAGTACGGCGACCTTCAGTGGCGATCGAGCCCAAGACCTCTGTTTTGATAGTCAAAACCTATCTACGTACAAATGCGCCTACAATTGTGAAGCAAAAACAACTTGTAACTTAATATCAGTGGAATCGTGTCTTTAGAACAGTACCATCGATTGAATTTATAAGTTGCGCCGGCGCGGCAATGTCACGTTGTTACCGCAAACACAGACAAAACGTGAATCCAAGAAGGGCATTCCCCGATATAATCTGTGCCGGTGCAGCGCCCGATGATGGACGATCTCTTTTTACTGCCGATTTATTCATAAATGCGGTGAGAATTCGAGTTCTCGATCCGTCACGATTCGAGAGAATCGTTCGCCAAATTGAATAGTTTTCATACAATTATCTCGTAGTAAAATCTGCGAGTTGCGCATTTTTTTCCGTCGGCTATTTATTGGTTGTTACATTACCGATTTATTCAAGTTTGTAGCAATCTGAATAGAGATGATGGTGTTAGTTAATTTAATGTAAATTACTGTTAAATTAAAATATATAAAAAAACCCATAACGTAAGATCAATTAACACTTCGCAATCTTTGATATTTTTCAAGGAAAGTGTTTTTTATAGTTGGACCGTTCCAAATACGTGCGATCTTTGTAAATATAACTGACTAGAATTAAATAATTAACATCGACTTCCATGTATCATAAATCTTGTGGTTTTGATTTATTTGACAACTGATGTTAGACAAACATCTCGACAACATTAGAAGAGATATAAATTACACAAGAAATTAGGTGTTGTTAAGTTTGTATGGCATATAAATAAATATGTCATTAGGATTAAAAATCAGTGTGGAAACAGGTGATGATCTTTTATCACCTACGTACAAAACGGATCTCTGCCTTCGCCTCCGGGATACAGCATAATCAGCCTATATGCGTCCCACTGTAGGGCACAGGCCTTCTATCGGCTTAATCACCACACGCGCCCACCGCGGATTGGCGATTTCAAGCGCTGAGGTATGTGAATAGCTCAGACACTTAGGTTTCCTCATGATGTTTTCCTTCATCGTTAGCGTGTGGTATTGCTACTATAACTTCACAATGTACATAACTTAGAAAACCAAGTCATAGGTACATGCCCGCATTTGGGATCGAATCTGGGTCTCTCGCTTCCGAGTCCAATGTTCTACCCACTAGGCTACCAACGCTCCAGGATACAGGCGTGAGTTTTTTTATGTAGCCTATATACGTTCCACTGCAGGGCACAGGTCTTCTCTCAAAGAGAGAGTATGGACTTAATTACCACGCGTGCCCACCGCGAATTGGCAATTTGAAGCCCTGAGGTATGTTAACACCTCCGACTTAATGAGTTTATATATGTATATAAATATGTTCGTAATAAAAGAACCAAGGCTTCCTTAATAATCTGACATATTTTAACCAGCTATCGGAATAGGTAGAGTATACATACTTTCAGTTGGTGAGGAGACAACATAGCGTGGTTACTCCACGAAATATTCCCGGTCACCTGTTTTATGCGTTAATCAATCGCGCATTGTTCCGGTGGTTGTAAGAACTCCACGCTATGTCTCGTCGCCAACTGTAGGTTTTCATGCTCTATCCTTTTCGATCTCCCATTATAATTAAGTTATTTAAAGAGAGAGATTGGATACGGTGGTGCTCCCGTTCCCATAGCTCAGCGTACATAATAGCCGCGGAGTGTGAAGCAAATAGCTGCAGCCCAACGCCTTGCTTAATCCCTGTTTTTAATTAATTGAATTTTACCTACAATGATGTAAATATTGTGGAGAGGATGAAGGAAGAAAGATGGGCGAAATAAATATATCGAGCGAATATGGGTTGAAGGGCCGGTAAGGGACATCTCAGGCGGACATACTTCGCCAAATAGGGGGTGTATTAGCAAAGGGCAAGATAAAAAGTACCCGAACCTGGCGTGCGTGCATGCAACGACTAATGAATGTTGAGGAATCGAAAGTGATCTGCCAAAATCGTGGCAAGTGGCAGTCCTTGGTCTCTGCTTATCACTCTGGGATGCAGGTGTGAGTTTATGTATGTATTATGTAAATAAAGAACACTGTATTGTATATAAAAAAGGAAACACACAGATATAAAAGAAACCTAGAAAGGCAGATGATTGGTAAGAAAATATATGGACGAATCCATCAATGCCTTGACTATATATAAAGACCTCTATCCTTTCTTCGAAATTCCATTGAAACTATCCCATCACTTACGAACAATGGGAGTGAGACGTTTTTCTAATACAGTAAATTATAATCCACAATACTAATTAGCGCACACAATCCAGGGCAGAGTTTAAAGGCACGCGTGCCGGAATGCCGCCCATCCTGCAGCAATGTACGCACGACGGCATAACGACCTTTTCACTGACGCTCTGAATTCTACTGTATGCCACTGAGATAAGAACGGCCTACAGTCCGTAATGTAAAAGTTGACCAGCCGTCACGTGTACCATTGGTAACGAGGCGCTATCAGTCTAAATCTGCCGCCGACCGGCCCCTAAACACACAATGCGTAATTGTCTATTAAAGTGCTTAATCAGATGATGCGTGAAGGTGGCGGGCTGGATGCGGCATTTAAAGACTGCACATAATACAATCACTTGTCCTGGTTCTGAACTCTGTCTTATGGTAATCAGGCAAGGACGTCACAAACATGGAAATACACCCAGACTGGGGCTATTTGTACAAATCAAGAAGGTCTCCAGCGGAAATCGAACCTATGTAGCTTCGGTGACTAATCAAATTCTTGCTTGTAGGTACATAGGGTCTGACAAACGAAAGCGTAACCTAACAAATTGGCGCTAAATTAAAAAAATATATTCATAATATGAATACCATATTATGGTGTCTTCAGCTACACTAGAATAAAAGGATTTGAAACTTGTTTACAATAATTTTGATTCTAGAATGCGTCTTCAAAAACAAAATTGTTGCTAGGTACTTAGGCTTTAGCTAAGAACATAAACAATATCTCATATTAATAAACCGACGGTATTATACGATTTCTGCACAAATCTGAAATCAACTAAAAATCTATGCATAATTTTTTGCAACAATATCTCATTTTATCGTTTTTTACAATCTTTAAATATGACTGGTCACGGTCACGCTGTCGTTTGCCACACTCTAGGTAAGTAGGTGACGATTAATCCTAGAAAACTGTGTGACGTCACTGTGATAGTAAAAAAAATACCACATCCGCCTCCTTTCTCAGCTCTAGCGCGTCGTCTGCCAATTGTACCAGTAAGGATTACGATTTTATGCACCGTTCTCAGCTTCTTAATAGCATTATTGTTCTTCGCAATAATTGATGGGCCACGTCATAACGTACTATGGGAGTTATTGGATCTATCGATTGTGATTTGTGTCGGTATTTTTTAATGAGAGTACGCGAAATGGAGTTCTGGAAGGTTTTCGCTCCGGAATTTGAGTTGAGGCTTGGAAGAGCTTCTTTATCAATCAAGCTGTAGCGACGAGTCTATTGAAATGGAATGACAGTAGAAAGTATAAACCATTAAAAACAACTTGTAAAAAAAAACAAGTCTCGCTGCTCAGTTCTTCTACCGTGAAAACTTGTGAGATCCATATAATACCAAGTCGGTTTATTTATGAATGAATGAATGAATGAATGAATGAATGATTTATTGCCACAAACAAACATGCTTACATACAATAATTAAGAAATAAAGGAGTATGCGTAAGGGTCCTTCTGTCTTAAGTTATTACGTAAGTAGCTAACCTAACAATATCTTGACGAACTCGTGGCGCAGCGGTAGTGCATCTGCACACCATGCGAGAGGTCCCGGGTTCAAATCCCGGCTGGGGACAAAAAAAAAACAACAGGGCTTGGATGTTTACATGTTTGTTATGTCGTTGTTTCTGGTTCCCACGACACAGGGTATCCTAGTGTGGGGCCAGAAGCAATGTATGTGCCTGTGTGTAAATGTTTATGTTTATATTTTGATTATTTTTATATCAATATTAAAAATCTTTTATATTTTAAACACCTAAATCGATTAACTTGGACATTGCATGAAAATACAATGTATCTCAAGTAATACATGGTAGGTATTACTTGTGAGAGATTTTTGTGCATCCATTACTATAGGTCGGGTCAATTCTGTTACTGCACGACGGAATGGCAACAAAGTCTAGTGTAATTAAAATCAGATGAAATCTCGAATATTAAAACCTAAGGTGATCCTCCCAATAAATGGGTACCTTGATACAGGTACCCATTTATTGGGAGGTGTACCTTAATTCGACCCATTACAAATGGGCGCAATTTTTAACACCGACCAGACCTCGACAGGTCGATTTTTTAAGAACCGCCGATCTTTAAAGGTTCCACTTAATGGATGACCTAATCGTGGTAGAGGATAAAGAATATAAATATTTTAACACTTAAGACTAATTTGTCAATATTAGTAAATTATCTGTTACCTTTGGTGCGGAATATTTTTGTCGTTTTGCGGAGTGCAAAATCTGTTTACATTTTCATTTTGTTTTTTAAGAAGAGCCAGTCATTTTAGAATTATTCGGCAGATTATCTTGTGCTGCAACATCTACAGCAATTTTTTAGTAGCTTTAAGATAATTAAAGAAAAAAAGAGACTTTCTTTTGAAACCACGACCGGCGTGCGGCGTATTTTACGACACCACAAATAAAACGCAACCTATAGTATCAGGTTTCCTCACGAGGTTTTTCTTTCACTATTAGCGAGTGGTATCCCGAATGAGAAGCCGGCGTTCTACCGCTCCGCTACCGTCGCTCTAAAAGCTCCAACTGTCAAAAAAAGATTGTTCTCAGCTAAGTTCTCAGGAAAATATAAAATTCCTTTTGAAACTCAAAATGTAGTCTGTAATAATATCATAACTTCACAAAACGACAAGCGCCGGTGATAAGGCTGAAAGATTTTTTTCCTTACTATGTTTCGTTAATGTAAATCCATCGAATAGAACCTCTAGGCAATTTAGGACAAGTCGCTTTTGTTCCTGTACCGGGCCTATTCAATTTTGCCTTCTCTTTTTTAGGGTTCCGTACCCAAGGTGCCCGTACCCAAACGGTAAGGGACCCTATTACTAAGATTCCGCTGTCCGTCCGTCCGCCCGTCTGTCACCAGGTTGTATCTCATGAACCGTTATAGTTAGAAATTTAAAATTTTCACAGATGATGCATTTCTGTTGCCGCTATAACAAAAATTAACATGTGAGGGGGTTCCTATACAACAAACGTGATTTTTTTGCCATTGTTTGTAGATAATGGTACGGAACTCATCGTGCGTGAATCTGACTCGCTTTTGGCCGGTTTTTTACTGATCAACAGGAAATGACTGCATGCAGTAGATTTGTCTTATTTTTAAATCAGAGTACTTTATTTTGTATAAGTCTCGGCATGTGCGGGTCGCTCCCATCGACCAGTGAAAATGGCCCCTTAAGCTACACCTACTCGTGCAAGCGATTAATCTATAAATTTGACTCCGCGCCGTGCACCGCGAAATTGCATCGGACATGTCGGTATCGATCGTGGAACACGCCCAATATTCGCGCGTGGACCACCGTCGACGACTGCTTGTAAATTCAAATTCCGAATGAATGATTACTGGCCAGTTTTTATACTGGATGCCTTTTTATTGTTGGCCAGCCAGTAGCAATTTTAGATTTCTGCCTTTTTCTTTTTTAAATTTTATGTGGTTTTTATGAGCAGTGTCAACGTGTGGATGAAAGCTTGGAATTGAAACAGCACGATATTTTTATATCCGTCAAGAAATAAACAGAAAACAAATTATAACCTGCCTTCCACATTGGTCTGTCCAAACTAAATCATGTAGACTGTTGAACAATTATTTTGAAAGTGACTTAAATTATCCTGCTTCGCTATGTTGGTTGGAAATGCAACGAGTCAAAGGTAGCAAACAATGTTAATTATTCGAAATTCGATACAAAGTGACTGGCGAATAACTGGCTTGTACACTCACAACATGCTTTTATTTCGTACTCCAATAGTAATCGCCTGTCACATTTCCGTGGAAGTGATCATATTCAATTATGATTTGTGCGTCGTGGTTGCGGCGAGCGACTGCTTTTTATCGATAAATGTTTCCGTGAAACATACGAAGCTCGGTGCCCGTAAGTTATTCTTTCAAAATCAATTTTCGTGTTTACTCTGCCCACTAAAAGCTGGTATTCGCTTCTTATTACTTAGACGGTATGTTTTCTTGAAGGGTCATGCCAAGGACTTGTAGAGGATTAATTATTAAATACTGATTTCGCAAATCAGATAGGCTACGGAGATGGTGATAGGGTAATGTCGACCGATATTAGAATGGTCTGAAGTGACTCAGGGTAAAAATATTTTTGGTCTAAGTTGGGATCTCTCCTAGCTGGGACCAAATTCCATTCCATTCGCACCGTCTCATGCAGGCTCAACGGAAATTTCTCCTGGGGCTGCTGCGAAGGCGGCTTCTAGTCACAAATGTCTGAAGTATACCTCGTTAATGAGTAGTTACTTCTTGGTGCCTCTAGCCATAGAGACTACTGGGTTTTGGGGAGTTCAGGGAAAAAGGGCGTCGCCTGAGGAACCGTGGCATGGACTACTTGATGCAGAGGATCTCCCTCGCTGTACAGCAGGGTGATGCTGCCAACCTTTGGCTCGAGCATGTCTAGGGGTAGTTTGCTTGACACTTAATTATTGTTTGTTTTCTAGTGTGTGTGTGTATATACATCTTTTCCCGTGCTGGACATCTTGCGCCTTATGTAAATTTTACCAATTGTTTTTCTTATCTCAATATACATAGCAAAACAGGGAACGTACAATAAATAAAATTGTAGTAGATATAAATATGTGTATAGTTTTATGTTACTGATCTTTCTTGGAGTATCAAGCCCTGCTTGAGCTCTTTGAGGTATAACATTTCAAAACACTGTATATTATTTGAGATATTCTACATTTACTCTACCAAAAGATGTTTAGGAGAAGAATGTTTTGCAAAGGATTCGGTTGGTTTGCCCATATTGATGTTAATGTTATTGAAGCCCGCTAGAAGTATAAAATATTTTACCCAAACTTTTGCTCACGGCCCTGATACGGCTCTCGCGACTCTTCTACGAAAGTACTTAAAACAAGATCCCGATAACCGAATTTTTCAATTAAGTGTCATAATTGTGCCACCGTGGGTTTTCGGAAATTTATTATTGCGACCGACAATTTCGTACGTGCACTCATTTATTATATTAATGTATGCCCAAAACAAAATTACCAATGCCCGGACCCTTTTCTCGGGAATCTATAATCAGGTGCTCAGAAATGGAGCGGAGAGAGCCTGTGAGATTCGTACAGTTGACGCCACATCGACCTTTGTAAGTACAGCCTTCAAAAGCAGCTTAATATACGTTCCACTATAGGGCACAGGCCTTCTCTCAGAGAGAGAGTATGGGCTTAATCACCACGCGCGCCCACCGCGGATTGGCGAATTCAAACGCTGCGGTATGTGAATAGCTCAGACACCCAGGTTTCCTCACGATGTTTTCCTTCACCGTTAGCGAGTGGCATCGCTACTATAACTTTACAAATGTACATAACTTAGAAAGCAAAGTCATAGGTACATGCCCGCACTAGGATCGAACCTGGGTCTCCCGTTTCGGAGTCCAATGTTCTACCCACTGGGCTGCCACCGCTTCCTAGTGTACACCCTTACGTACAGCCAACAGTGTACTCTGTTCAACTATATTACGGGTGACTTTGCAACGAAGGTTGACATGCTGACGTCTGTACAGTGAGCAAACTACCTGATCTATTGCTATATAAAAACAGTATTGACCAAAGAGAGTTAGTAGGTAATAAAACTCACTTTATCTTGTAGAGTCGGTGGTGATGCATCGGTAGAACCCTGGCCTCGCATTTGGGAGGATGTGAGAGAGGTTTGAATCCTGTCATGAACTATGTTCCGTTCCTTGTTCATTGTTCCGTGTGGCGCCGTCACTCCGTTTCCTTCCGTGCATGTCGTAAAAGGCGACTAAGGATATAAATTACCAGGAGACGGGCAGCAGCGTCTTCCTGAGATTCCAACCGCATACTGGGATCGCCAACCCCCCTGCCAAGCGTGGCGATTATGGCAAAACCTCTCATGGTTATGAAAACCACGAGGGAGGCCTATGTCCTGCAGTGGGCTTCAAATGGCTGATGATGATGATGATGAACTTTGACTTTGTTTTCTAACTTACGTATGTTTGCATAGTAGCAATACCACTCGCTAACACTAAAGGAAAACACTGTGAGGAAACCTCAGTGTCCGAAGTACTTTTTTACACCTGTTTGGTGGGTACATTCTTACTATCTCGAGAGAAGGGCTGTTGCCATGCAGTGGGATAAGTATAGGCTGCTTATGTACATGCCTTCAGTAAAATTCAATGTCTTTTTGATTAATTTTTATATTATTGATATCATTACCACTAAGTTTATAATAATAACAACTTCCACTGAACACAATCACTTGCCCTGGTCTTAAACTGGGATACCCTGTGCTATGTTTACCAGGCAAGCATTTATACTTAAATATAATCTAAAGAAATATAGTTTTTTTTTGGGATTTTGATATTTCTTTCTCTTTTGCACTTAAACTGAACCGATTTGGACGGAATTAGGCAAATGGATAAACATAAAAACATTGAGTAATTTTAATCAGATCTTACGTAAGCTAAGTCTTTGGAACAGCTAGTACAAAGTATTGTATTAGGAACTCAAGATTGATTTGTAAAGCCTGGAATATGTAAATTTCGGGAATTATTTTTATGATTTCATTAACCACTGTGCAGGAAAACACCGTGAGGAAACCTGAGTATCTGAGGTGTTCACACACCTCAGCGCTGGAAATTGCCAATCCGCGGTGAGCACGCGTAGTGAGTAAGCCCGTACTCAGAGAGAGTACTCTCTCTTTCTCTCGCTCTCTTTCTCTCTCTCTCTCTGAGAGAAAGCCTGTGTGCAGACGTATATAGGCTACATAAAAAAATAACCACAAATTCTGGTTGAAACGCTGAGCAAAAACGATTTCCTTTGGTGCAAAATTTTTATAAAATAATGATCACAATTAACTTAAGCGTTTCGGAGACAACAAGATTCCGCGCAACATGTTTTACATATTTTTTAACACCTACCTTTAGGTCAGAGTTCACTATTTTGAATTTCGGTTGCAGAGAGGTAGGAACGATAAAAATGCGGAATTATTTATTAACTAGTAGGCAAAAGAAGCAAGAAAGTAGGATTAATGCAGTAGAAATGAGGTCCTTGAGAAGTATGTCTGGTGTTACTTTGAATGACAGGATACGCAATAGTGTGATTAGAGAACGTTGTGGACTGAAAGAGGATGTAGTGACAAGAATTGAGAAAGGAATGTTGCGTTGGTTTGGACATGTGGAGAGGATGAAGGAAGAAAGATTGACAAAACAAATATATCGAGCGAATGTGGATGGAAGGGCCGGTAAGGGACGACCCAGACGGACATACTTCGACCATATAGAGGATGTATTAACAAAGGGCAAGATAAAAAGTACCCGAAACCGGCGTGCGTGCATGCAACGACTAATGAATGTTGAGGAAGTGAAAGTAATCTGTCAGGATCGCAGCAAGTGGCACTCCCTGGTCTCTGCCTACCCCTCTGGGATACAGGCGTGAGTTTATGTTATGTTAGTAGGGAAAAAAAGTACCTCGCACACTTGACAAGTCAATTATAGTGACTTCCATTACTTAAACTACTGTTGCATCATAAGTTAATGCAAGCATCATATTTTATGTGACAACGCTACAAGTAAAACCAATGTTTATCAAACATTGTACAGCCGAGAAATAAAAAACCTTTTTCGTTGACACATTTTCATGCTGAAGGTCAAAAATCAATCAATCAGCCTTATTTGTCTACTGCTGGATACAGGCCTCCCTCAATGTACGCCACTTCCTCCTATCGTCGGCCATACTCATCCAACCACTGCCAGCAATCTGCCTCAGATCATCGGTCCAGCGAGCTGGTGGGCACCCTTCGCTGCGTTTGCTAGTTCATGGTCTCCAATCATCGTCATCATCAGCCATTTAACGCCCACTGCAGGACACAGCCCTCCTTCGTGGTTTTCATGACCATCAGGGGTTTTGCCATAATCGCCACGCTTGGCAGGCGGGTTGGCGATCGCAGTATGCGGTTGGAATCTCAGGAAGACGCTGCTGCCCGTCTCCTGGTAATTGATTTCCTTAGTCGCCTTCTACGACATCCACGGAAGGAAATGGAGTGACGCTATTCTTAATCCGGCGCTACACGGATTAAACAAATAAATTAAAAATACAATTTAGTAAATATTTTCTAATAGGAAGTATTTTTAGCCGGAAAATTTGACTACACGGGGAAAAACAAACGGTTTTACCTATAGACTAGTTTTCAGTTTATGTGAGACAAGGATTCTACGGATATATATGAAATTTTCACATCCCTCAGTGCTATATCGCCAATGTGCTATGGGTATACGTGATTATTAATCTGCAGAATTCTAAAGGACCCAATCGGGCCACCATAACAATGATTCTTTTCAAGGTCAATCTAAAAGGTTAAACTCATACAATTTTGCTGAGAGAAGCCTAAAGCCTGTGCCATGCCATGGAATTTATTTAAGCTTTGTATATACCTATGTTATATGAAAACATACAAATTAAAATATCTAAATTAGTATTCTTCTTCTTAGCGCATCTGTGGAAAAACAAATTTTTTACAGGCCTTTATTAGACACACATTAGTACTGGAGAAGTCCAGGAGACAAGAGAGAAGAGGTTGGTATTTTTTTACTAGAACACTTAGAATAAAACGGTAAATACTTGTCTTCGTACCTCTTTGCACCTTACATAAATAAGCAACTTCTTCAAGACACCTCGTTATAGCGTCTTTATAGCAGTTTGCTCATAATTATCTACAACACAAAATAAAACTGTGAATATTTGCTTTCCTACCTCTTTGCACATTACATAAATATGCGACCTCTTCAAGACACCTCGTTAAAGCGTGTTCACAGCAATTTCCTTATCGTGTTATTCTACAAAACTTAGAATAAAACGGCGAATATTTGTCTTCCTACCTCTTTGCACATTACATAAATATGCGACCTCTTCAAGACACCTCGTTATAGCGTCTTCATAGCAATTTGCTTATAATTATCCCCATATGGCCTCATCGCGGGTGCCCGATCAGTTGCGATAGCTTCTCAAAAGCACCGACTGTGCCGTCGTCATCTTCAATTTTTGCTTTAAATGCCTATAAGGCAAGTTATTGAAGGCTGGGCTTGTTAAATTTGATGCGTTTTTTTGGAAGTAGGCTAATAACTGATAACGTCACATCTTTGTATAATATGGTGTTAAACAGTCCTATAGCGTAAGAAACGTGAACAAGTTACAAAGGCCTACGGGGTGATTTGCAAGAACACGATTCCTCTAAAACGCTCCTGAAATGCAGTTTAAATTGTGTAAAGGCTTTTCCTCAGACACACACTATTTTTAAGGAATTTTGTTTAGTTTTATGAGTCTACCAAAGGAATTGTTATTCAATAGACGAATATTAGCACGTCCTGGGCGAATATACTTAAAAAAATACCCCATGTATTAGCAAAGGGCACGATAAAAAGTACCCGAAACAGCCGTGCGTGCGTGCAACGACCAACAAATGTTGATGAAGTGAAAGAGATCTGTCAGGATCGTGGCTAGTGGTAGACCCTGGTCTCTGCCTACCCCTACGGGATGAAGGCGTGAGTTTATGTTATGTTATGAATATTAGCAAGGAAATGTTAGCCCAATGCCGGCGCCTCATTTCGCCGTATTTGTGTATTTGACAAATATAAACTATCAATTGCCGGGTTTTCTGACGAATCCTTAGCACAGAATTTGAGAAACCTGCAATGTAAATAATATATTGTTGGCCGATACGCGATAGCTAAAAGAAGCTTCAGCACAAAGATAATGTATTTGGCTCGTATTTATGAGTTGTATCGTCAATTGTCAGATTTTGACATTTAAGATGGCAATGGATTCTAATTGTCTACGTGAAGCTATTTGAAATCGTCATTGCACACGCTCCTAATTTTGAACAATAAAAATTTCCATTAGCGGTAGCGGGTAGCCTATTAGGTAGAACATAGGACTCGGAAGCGAGAGACCCAGGTTCAATTCCCATTCTCTAAGTTTTGTGCATTTGTGAAGTTATAGTAGCAGTACGACTCGCTAACGGTGAAGGAAAATATCGTGAGGAAACCTGAGTGTCTGAGCTATTCACATAGCTCAGCGCTTGAAATGAAAGTGGGCATGCCTGATGATTAAGACCATACACTCTCCCTGAGAAAAGGCCTCTGCCCTGCGGTGGGACGTATCATCATCATCTTCATCATCATCAGCCATTTGACGCCCACTGCAGGACATAGACCTCCTCCGTGGTTTTCGTAACCATAAGGGGTTTTGCCATAATCGCCACGCTTGGCAGGCGGGACGTATATAGGCTGCTTATTTGTAAACATTCCCAAACTGATACTATATCCCGGATAGGTAGGCAGAAAACAAAGCTTACCACCTGTCAGCTGGCATGCACGCTCGCCGGGCACAGATTATTTTCTTTTCGTGTCTAGACATACACAGCCTTTTTATAAGGCCATGAATCTGTCTGAGCCCACGAAAAGCGTGTAGTCGCTTGTTCGACGGAACGCGTGTCAGGTAACTCCGCCAGCCCGTTAGAAGTTGCCGTGCTAAGCAAACATTCACATTTGTCACAAGAGGTTAACAATGACCGACCGGTTCACCGTTCCAAAGCACACGCCGTGTGCCATCATCAAATAGCTTGGCTCGATTCACACGCCGCTATTTCTGGGATGCCGTGCTGAAAGAAGACGTCATAGCGGCTTTTAATTTTGTAACAGAGTCCGCGACTTTGTTGATTCCTCTGTTATAGGGCTCCATTCAGTAACATAGAGCGCCACAAATGGAAAAAAAATATTTTATACGGATCGTTTTTGCGAAAAGTATCAGTAAAATCTCTCAATCAGGTTAATAGTTATCTTTAGGACCCATGGCAGTGAACCTGAGGTCAAAAACCTAGGACTTCATAGCATTAAGGCCAAAAACAGCCGTTTTCGGCAGAAAGGCCCAGGTTCGTGATCCTAGATTCTCGGTCGTGGGTCCTAAAATCACTATGAGCATTGATCTGACTTTTTCTGCAAGAATGGTCTGCAACAAACGATATTGAAAGATATGAACCGCTATCTGTGAGTAGCGGTTCTCGTATCTTTCTGAGAATAAGTATATGTTTTTGTACTTTACTTTTTGTGTACAAAAAGTCGTGTTTTCTACTCCAATCATAAACAAACTTGCATATTGTATGGTATTAGTTAGGGGGATTAATTTCCCTCGTCGTCTCGAGTCTCAATATCTATTAAGATTAAATTAGATTAAAACTCTTTATTGTACCCTCCAGAAAAAAAGTCATTAAAAGCCTGGTCAAGGTCAAGCCTAGCTCAGTCTATTTAGCCAAGTTAAAATGGCAGAGCAGAATACAATGAAATTTAGCACAAAGATCATGACTAGCACATTTTTCATTTGAATGTTCGGCGAACGAAATCGCTGAGGCACAAATCAAGCAAGTTTAAAAAAAAATATATTCGTCTATTTACGAGTTACGACACACCATTTTTCTTAGCAATTCAAATGAAGAATACTGAATTATATAACGTAAGAAAAAAATCATAAACTAGACACGTCCCGTCTGCTTCAATTACATGAATCACCTAATACAGGTGCGTTGGCATATCTGAGCTGAAATCTGAACATAAATTTGCACGTATTTACATAATGCACTAGGAGCGGATAGTGATCGGTGAGCTTGTGTGGACCAGTGGGCTATTCCTTACTGACCCTTCAGGCTCGTGCACTGCGCCTTTTTAGTACATGCTTACGTTTTTTTTTACAAAATTCAATATGATGTATTGTAGATATCAGGAAAAGACGTCGAAATGTTAGTTCAGAATTAAGGTGGCTTAAGTCGGCCATAAATATATCCCACTTTACCAATAAAAAATGCTTTGTGAAGCTATAGTAGCAATACCACACGCTAACCGTGTAAATTTTCCGTGTGGCGCCGGATTAAGAATAGCGTCACTAGATTTCCTTCCGTGGATGTCGTAGAAGGCGACTAAGGAAATCAATTACCAGGAGACGGGCAGCAGCGTCTTCCTGAGATTCCAACCGCATACTGCGATCGCCAACCCGCCTGCCAAGCGTGGCGATTATGACCATGAGGGAGGCCTATGTCCTGCAGTGGGCGTCAAATGGCTGATGATGATGATGATGAACCGTGTAAAAAAATATCGTGAAGAAACCTGAGTGCCTGAGGTATTCACATGCCTCAGCGCTTGAAATTGCCAATCCACGGTGGGTACTTGTGGTAATTAAGCCCATACTCTCTCTCTCTCTGAGAGAAGGCCTCTGCTCTGCAGTGAGACAAATATAAGCTAGCAAAAGAAAAAAAAAGTTCTACAAAGAGTGTATAACAATCCTTAAATATATCTTAAAATGGAGGGTTTTACGCGTCGTGTTCAAAACTTGTTTGTTTTGTTTGTGCATTTGTTATCGTAAAAATGGTAATAAATAAAGCCATCAAACTTGGCGTGATTGCAGAACTTGTTATAATATTCTAACGAAAAACAATAAAAAACAACCAAGCGCGGCTACAGAACCCTCGCGTATCGCGTAAAAATGGTAATAAATGAAGGCATGAAACTTGGCGTGATCCATGATTATTATATTTTGTAACGATAAATAATAAAAAGGCGAGTGCAGAACCCTCGGTCCGCGAGTCCGACTCGCACTTGGCTGGTTTTTTTATTAGATGCTTATCTAAATTCGGATGTTGAGGGCTACCTCAGAAAGGCGCAATTGTTCCATTGCAAGAAACAAATTCATAGAACAAATGTTTTTGTAAATGACAAACATCATCATCATCAGCCCCTTGATGCCCACTGCAGGACATAAGCCTCCCTCATGGTTTTCATAACCATGAGGGGTTTTGCCATAATCGCCACGCTTGGCAGGCGGGTTGGCGATCGCAGTATGCGGTTGGAATGTCAGGTAGACGCTGCTGCCTGTCTCCTGGTAATTTATTTCCTTAGTCGCCTTCTACGACATCCACGGGAGGAAATGGAGTGACGCTATCCTTAATCCGGCGCCACACGCCACACGCCACACAAATGACAAACGCTGATTCACAAACGCAAACTGCACATTTTCCATGTAGCCCTGTATATGGAGTTTATGTTTGATGTTATGATTTCTCATATTTGTGGCACAACAGCCAAGGGCCTGTTGGACATTGGTTTACTATGACAATTCGATGAACATTGCAAAGTCGATGAACCCACAGATTAACCAGTGGTGGATTTGACTACGCAATTTACATCGAATTGTCACAATAAACTATGAATTGTAATTTTGTAAAACGCGGTATAGTCCACATTGTCACAGGACTCAAGAGGAGCATCCCGTTTATGGTATATCGGGCGACATCGCATGTCGTCACGTATCCCCTTGCGCATATTTACAACGTGATCGGATTTCAATTTATTAGCCCCTGCGCGTGAGCATGGTAGCTCCACGCCGCAACGTATGGGCCTAGGCGTTTTTTTGCTTTCTTTTCATATCAATCTGATGTTATGATCAGTGAAAGGGATCTTGAGAAATGACGGTGAAGTTTGTGGTGGAGTTTGGTGGAGGTCTGTCAAGATCGTGTCAAGTGGCAAACCCTGGTCTCTGCCTACCCCTCCGGGACACAGGCGTGGGTTTTTAAAATGTAATGTAAGTTTCTGGCTCCGCTGTCAATCTTCAAAAGCTTCACATGCCAGTAGGTAAGTACTTTCTTAAAGCACTTACTTAAGTGAGTTTGGCGTGAGGGTGAAGAGGCCTATGTCTAACGTTAGGCGTATTTCATGGGCTGTTTAGATATGTACATAAAACAGATAGATAGTACAACAAAGTGCTTCACCACCAGCAAATATCTCTCACGCCACAGACATACCGCGCAAAGACAGAGTGTGTCGTACATATATGCTGAAAAGCGTGGCAACACGCAGGCATCAACGAAACGTGTGTGCCTGAGCAAATTGTAGTGACATTCGCATTTATAGATAGATAGAGTTAGAGAACACTTTATCTATCTATACTCTATACTAATAATAAATCTGTAAGGGTCGGTCATGGAGTAAGTTTGTTTTCAGAGATATTGTGTTTATAGGCTCAATATATGATACTGAAACTAATTTCACGATTTTTAGAATTTTTTTCTGTATGTGTGTATGTATGTATGTATGTTCCTCCATAACTCTTAAACCAATTATCCGAATTTGATGAAATTTGGTATAAAAACATATAGACATCTGGGACACAGGATAGGCTATTTAAATTCTAGCTCCAGTTATGATAAGACGTGGCCCCCATACAAATGCTGCTTCGTAAAAATCGAAATGTACGCGAACGGAGTCGCGGGCACAGCTAGTTGTACATAAAAAAGGAAATTGCACAGATATCTCTTAACCTAAGAGTGCAGACGGCGGCCTTATAACCAAAAGTGATCTCTTCCAGACAACCATTATTAGCGCAACATGCCAATATGGCTACAAATTGGTTGTCTCACTTTGGAAGCTCGCACTGCGGTTGCATACCTTACGATAATTCTATGTCCCACGCAGCAAAATATATTATTTGGATAATCAACACACGCCACGTATAGTTACAAATTCCGGTCCCCACAATGAGAGAAGCGATTGCCTCCGCGATAAATTATCGTTCGGTAGCGAGTCCGCCGTGTGTTCCCAGGCACGCATGCGCAGGTTGTTGGCTTCACAGACTAGGTGAGCTCGCAGATGCTCTTATGCTAATATTTAGTTTTTTTCTATTTATTTATTTTATTTGCGGTAAGCATACAGAATCCAGCATGACTTCTTATACTAATTACTGATACTAATTAAACACTCTAATCTGTTAATACTCGTTATTTACTACGTTACTAAAGTCGTCGAAATATAAGAAGCCCGTTTTGACAGCTACAAAAACCATAGAATCTAACCTAGTTTGAGATCAAAAACATTAAAAAACGAGTAACTTTCCGGGCCACAACATCTGTTTTTTTCTTTCGAGCGTTGAATAATATGTCTTTTTATGTATTTGTTCGAGTAAATCCGAAGTAAAATGCATTTCTGTGTCAGCTGTCAAAACGGGCTTCTTACAATTCGACAACTATAAGCTTGGGATGAAGCGGTGGTAGCCCAGTGGGCAGAACAATGGGCTCGGAAGCGAGAGACCCAGGTTCGATTCCCAGTGGGGGCATGTGCCTGTGACTAAGTTTATTTTCAAAGTTACGCACATCTGCGAATTTGTAGTAGCAATACCAAACGCTAACTGCGAAGGAAAACATCGTGAGGATACCCGCGGCTCGGTTGGTTCAGCACGTATTGACTTTCCTACGGGTCAGGCCGACTAAGCTGTCAAGATGGTATAGGTGTCGGGCAAGCCTATTCCATCTAAAACAATGTCCCTGGCACTGCAGCTTCCGAGTGGTCCGTTCACCTATCAAGTGTGAGTGAAGGTGCCACTAGACGCTGCATTAATCATCTTATTACGTAGATGCAAAGGCCAAAGTTAAGAAATCAGAAATCACTGAAACTGAGAAATCCTGTGTTGTTGTCAACATCGCTGAGTTTTTTTAATCCTTCATTTTTTTATTTACAATTCTTAAATATCTGTCTATTTAAAACATTATACGTATTAGGATTAGTTTATATTAATTATTTCATAAATTGAAGAGCAAAATGCACTTAGTCCAAAAAAACAAAGGCAAGAAAATGTAGAAAATGTAAAATTACTAAGTACCGTTAGTAAGTGAATGACAGTGAATCTTAGTACGTTATGACCGTGAATCGTGAACTTTGATTTGAAAATCGTACTGACTTAGTGCTATTTGGAAGATTAACCTTGTAAGGGTCGAACCGTCTCGTGCTATAGACAAAAATTAACAACTTTTCTATGGAAGTAAAAAAAAAGGACTTATTACGTTTTAGAATAGAGCTCTTCAATTACTTACTTTTATATACTTACTAGCTGTTGCCCGCGACTTCGTTCGCGTGGTAATTTTGATGTGTATTTTTCCGGGATAAAAAATAGTCTATGTGCTAATCCAGACTATAATCTATCTCTGTGCAAAATTTCGTCCGTTCAGCCGTTTTTGCGTGAAAGAGTAACAAACATCCATCCATACATACAAACTTTCGTGTTTATAATATTAGTAAGGACTGTTATTTACGATGAAGCAAACATGTTTAATTGGTACGTAATAATAAAAAATAGTGATAAATTATTCAGCTGATATTTTGATTGCAATAAAATGCGATTAAAGCTTTTATGCCTTTATTGACAAGAAATAACGACATAAAATGTATATTTTATTCGCAACTGCGTCTTTAGTCTAATGGTTGACTACCTGAACAGAGCTCGCTGGTTTGATTCCCACTAGAGGCCTCTGTACTTAATTTGTGGAATAGCCTCAGTTTGTAATGCCCTTGCCTGGTTTCAATAGCTCAATGTATCCAGATTGGGGACCAGGAGAAGGGATTGTGTTTGTTTGGAAATTATAATTATTATTTTGAAATACCGGACTAAATAATATTTTAAAAACCTATTTAGAGGCTAAAAATTCCACAGATAAGTTTGTAAAGAGGCTCGAAGTTTCACTGATGCTTGCACTTGCCCATTACCTCAGTTGGGAGAGCGCTATCACGGTTAGCCATAGGTCGCGGGGTCAAGTCCCGGCATGGATGGGCCTTTTAGCCTCTAAATAGGTTTTTAAAATTGTCCTCAGCACGGGTTAGTGCAATAAAAATAATTTAATCAAAATAACATTGTTTTTATAATAATCGACGTCTGATTAATAAAACTGTACAATCTCAACAATCTAGGAGGTTAATGGTGGTTGTAGACAATTAGGTGCAGATATTATCAGTGTCTATCGATAAATGAAAGCAGTTTTCTAATGAACCAGTGCACTAATAACTAACGGGAAACGAGAACAGTTTTCACAAGCTTTTTTTTTAACATCCACTGATGTTACCAGCCTAAAATTATAACGATAATTATTTACATAATTTTCATTGACAAAAAAGCACTTCGGACCTGGAATTAAAACCAACAGCTACAACAGAAACACCGTTTCATTCATAATCTTTGCCTCAAACATAGCACATTCATAACACTAACAAATACTCCTATCTCCAATATTGTCACTTATTGATTTCCACATGGGAGGTGCCAATTTATTCGCTTATAATTGGATACAAAACACCAGCGGGAGTCGAGCCTTTAATTACCTACGCCCGTATGGCGGGGCCAAGCGTTTGTGTGTAGAATAATAGGCAAGCTTTTGTTTATACAGGGTTATTTCCTAAATCCCCAATTCCCTTATTCTATGACTAATCATTAATTTTGTACATGTAACTAGCTGACGCGGCAAACGTTGTTTTGCCATATTAATTAGCCTACGACCTAATCTCGGAACTACCAAACATACAAAAAAGTATTCATAAGAATCGGTGAAGCTGATTCGGAGGAGTTCGATAACAAACACTGTGACACGAGATTTTTTTATATTAGATTAGATTTTTTAACTAGCTGTTGCCCGTGACTTCATTCGCGTGGTAATTTTGATGTGTATTTTTTCGGGATAAAAAATAGCCTATGTACTAATCCAGACTATAATCCATCTCTGTGCAAAATTTCACCCGAATCCGTTCAGCCGTTTTTGCATGTAAGAGTAACAAACATCCATCCGTACATACAACCTTTCGCGTTTATAATATTAGTAAGGATTTTCGGTGGACGAAGGCAGTCACAGAGTGGTGGCCGACAACTGGCCATCGTTCGGTGGTTAACCGCCTACCCAATGGATTGATGACATTAAAAGGCCGGCAGGAGAACAATGGCGAGACTGGCAGGTGACCGGCGTCGTGTTGGTGTGACGGCGAAGAGACCTATGCCCAACAGTGAGCGTTTTTTGTGTGGGCTGTGTAAGTAGATAGATATATAATTTTCGTCTGACAATGCATTTAAAAACAAGAAAAACAAAAAACAGACAAGAAAAAGCAGACGATTCCAATGCGAAAATGTAGTCGCAGACGGCGAATTTCATTACGAAACGGCGAGTAAACTTACACGTATATAAACCTGCCGCACTGGGTACGAATAAAAAACGCACTCGATAAAATCTCATGCCATTTAGCAAGACTCATAGAGGAAGCGGGGCAGACATGACAACTCCTAATTGACATTATTAGCTCACTCCGTCACGTGCCGAGATGAATGACAGGCGCTCGGGAATGCGTTTTTCTCACTTGTCTAGATATAAGGGTGTCGAAGAATGCGCTGGTCTGTTTGTGGGGCCAGATGTTTGCTCGTGCTGACATGACCTTATAGAAAGAAATAGATAGAGAACACTCTATTGCACATAAAGCTGATGCTGGGTGGCGTCACCCAACAAAATTGCAGTTGCGCGGTTTTGGGAGCGAGACGTCTGAGGAGGCGTCGACGCTTTTGACACAAAAGACGATAAGATTGCATGTAAAAACGATGTTACAGGGATATTTCTTAACCAAAGAGTATAGAAGGCGGCCGGATTACTAAAAGTGATCTCTTCCAGACAACCTGTAGATGGACTGGACTAATACATTAGAGATTTATTACATTAAGTATGTGAAAATGTCATGAGTAATGCGGATAACACACTGTTCTACGTTAAGATCCCTGAATATAAATGAAGCTTACCAAAGATGCGGTTAAATTAGATTAGATTAGAACACTTTATAGTACACACCAGAAAACAAAATACATTAAAAGGCTTACATGTCTAAGTTTTTTCGTATACAATTGGTGGTTTTATCGCTAAAAGCGATCTCTTCCAGACAAATTCAGAATGGATAGAACTGAAAGATGAAGAGAGTAGGTAGGTAGGTGTACATGAAATATATGGGAAGAAAATGTACATAAACTAACTAAATATTTAAATTGTAATTTTCGTCAAGTTATTTCTGTGCTGACTACACTAAATTCATATTTATAATTTGTAATGTAACCTTAACTAGAGAGTGGTGGAAGCGGAGTGGTAGAACGCCGGTTTCTCATTCGGGAGGTCGTGGGTACGAATCCTGGCATGCACCAATGACTTGGTTTCCAAAGTTACGTACATTTGTGAAGTTGTAGTAGCAATACCACTCGCTAAGCGTGAAGGAAAACATCATGAGAAAACCCTAGTATCTGAGGTATTTACATACCTTAGCGCTTGCTACGTTCAATGGATCAACTATGAGGCTGAGTTCGGAAATCTCAGGTCTAAGTAGAACCTTTAAGAAAGAAAGAAAGAAAGGCAATTATTGGGACAAGTTAACAACACAAGAAAAAAAGGCATAACAAGTAACATAAACAAGTACAAAAGAAAAACAAGTCACATAAATAAAGACTAGTGAATGTTGAATCTTGCTTGGCAGGCGGGTTGGCGATCGCCAAAACCATGAGGGAGGCCTATGTCCTGCAGTGGGCGTCAAATGGGTGATGATGATGAATGTTGAATGAGTGGTGGTAGCCTAGTGGGTAGAACATTGGACATTGGAAGTGAGAGACCCAGGTTCGATTCCCAGTGCGGGCATATACCTATGACTTTGTTTTCTAAGTTACGTACATTTGTGAAGTTACAATAGCAATACCACTCGCTAACCGTGAAGGAAAACATCGTGAGGAAACCTGAGTGTCTGGGCTATTCACATACCTCAGCGCTTGAAATCGCCAATCCGCGGTTGGCACGCGTGGTGATCAAGCCCATACTTTCTCTCTGAGGGAAGGCCTGTGCCCTACAGTGGGACGTATATAGGCTGCTTATGAATTTTGACGTAGCGGAAGAACTTTGTCTCCTGACAAAGGATCGCGGCAACTTTACTGGTAACCACTGGTCTCTGCCTACCTCCTTGGAATACAGGTCTAGCGGGGTCCGGTGCACATGAAGGGTTCTCGATGTAAATGATAAGATAATAATAATGTACAACTTCAGTAACTGTGGTTATATTTCGGGAAACTGTAGATGAGAGGTGGTAAACAGAAAACTTCGATCAAAACAAAATAAAAATGGGAACATAAGCAATTCGCAAGTAGATAGTTGTCACAGATAATCTGTAGTCAAAGGGTGAAGCAGCAATGAAAATCCGAAAATAAATCTGAAATGGGTGAGGTAATTTTAAATTTTGAGTTTAAGATGATAGACAGAATGACAGAAAACAACAGAAATGGTGTAAAAAGGTTTGCACCGTTACACAAGTCACTGTTTTTTATGTATTTGTATCTACCCTGCAGCTTCTTGACGACTCATTAAAACTAAACAATCAGTTTAATGCATTAAAATATCTGTGTGAGAACTTAGTAAAAGAACACATTAAACTAAACAGGTAAATCCACGGTGAATGGCTAGTCAACCTCTCGAAACATAAAAATGTGTCTGCCACCAACACACTGCGAAAGAAGTAGCCTAATTACGATGATGTAGTATCCCTCTAACGAGCTACTAGGCTTTGTCAGATCATTTGATTAATATCTCACGTACTAGCCTTCTTGCTATCTCTGTTCCTCTTTAGAGGTTCGCTTGTGAGTGCGAAAGAGAAACAAAATGGCAATGATAAAAATGTCTAGAATGCACGCGTGGTCCTTGTTAGTGATTTGTTACAGATAGGTTTTTTTCTTCGCCTTTTTAATATTGCTGGTTGAGATAGCAGTTTATTTTCGAGGAAAAAACTAAGAGACTTCATTATAGTGCATAAAAATATGGATAATAACATAAAATTACCGAAAAATAGCGGTGGTAGCGAAGCGTTAGAACGTCGGCCTCACATTCGGGAGGTTGTGGGTTTGAATCCCGGCAAGTAATGACTTTGTCTTCTAATTATATTCTTTTTGTTGCACTAACCCGTGCTGAGGACAATTTTAAAAACCTACTTAGAGGCTAAAAATTCCACCCATACCGGGACTTGAACCTGCGACCTCTGGCCAACCGTGCCAGCGCTCTCCCAACTGAGCTAAAGGGCAAGGGGTGAAATTTTTAGCCTTTAAGTAGGTTTTTAAAATTTGTCTTCTAAGTTGGGTACATTTTTGAAGTTACCAGCAATACCGCTCGCTGACTGTGAGGAAGACATCGTGAGGAAACCTGAGTGTGTATGGTGTTCACATACCTCGACGATTGAAATTGTCTCTCGGAAAGAAAAATTCCGGAGTACCGAAGGGCTGAAGTTTGTTTACTAAACTAACTTTACGAAAAATGTTCTTTTTTTTATTTGGAATAAGTATTCATAATTATGTTTATGCAAAAATCATATCTATCACTACTAAGACAGGGTACTATCTAAGAAGAAAGAAAATGTAAAGCTTAAATTATTGACTGCCTCGTTGGAGTAGCCGTTAAGGCGCTTACTACCAAGATAGAGGTCATGGGTTCGATTCCCACTGGGGGCCGCCGCACATTTGTACAAATGGCCTCAGTGTGGGTGTGTTTCCATGTTTGTGACGTCCTTGCCTGGTTACCATAGCACAGAGTATCCTAGTTTGGGACCGGGACAAGTCATTGTGTGGTGTGGAAATTATTATTATTATTATCTAGCCCTTTGCCAATACATCCCCTATTTGGTTAAAGTATGTCCGCTTGAGACGTCACTTACCGGCCCTTCCACCCACATTTGCTCGATATGTTTGTTTCGTCGATCTTTCGGCGTGCGTGCATGCAACGACTAATGAATGTTGAGGAATCCTTGTTCTCTGCCCACCCCTCTGGGATACAGGCGTGAGTTTATGTATGTATGTATGCATATAATAACTCTTTATTGTATGCATAATAAAAGTACATGTAATTGCTAAGAGACCAAGAAAAACAAAAGAGATTTTCCTAGCCTAAGAGGCCAAGTCAATCTTCCTGAATTTAAAGCTGCCGCGAACCATCACAAGAAGTGGTAATCTATGGTTGAGGCCATAACATGCTCCCCTAGGTGTTAAAAGACCGTGGAAGGAGGCCACAAGAAGAAAACAACAATATAAAACAGGGAAATCTTTCACCACATAAGACGACAAGAACTTATGGCAGAGAAATGAGTCTTTTTACCAAGAACTTACCGAAGAAATACTTCGGCCACTTGCCATCGAACGCTGTCAGCCCCACAAACACGAAGATAGCAGCAAAATCGCTCGCAATTGAATCGCAACCAACATCACATTTGTCCGTAGATATATCACTCAATACTAGCGCATAAACTGCGCGGACAGCTAAATTGCTCCAGCTTCCGTATCAAACATGCTCCCTTGGTTATTTACTCTTTCGCTTCTGTCACTCCATTTTCTGCCTTAACGTCTACACCGTTGCGTTTATTTCATGTCTTCGAAACTGTCGCATCAAAATTTACATCAGTCATTCCAAATTCAGTTTTATCTCCATCCCTACTGAGCTCAGTTCCATATTCAATACACGCAACTTCTGTTACCTCATTTGCCATTCAAATATCCGCTTTAGCCCCAACGGTTAAGACTGCAATCAGTTGGGGGGTGTGCAGGGAGTAATTTTGCTACAATTATTTAGTAGCAACGCAAGATAACTAACGAGGTATCACAGCAGTCCGCGGAGACCTTTGGAAATGTCCGGTCTTTTGACTCGAAGCGCCCTCTATAAAGGGCTGGCCGACAAATTGTTTCTCTATTCAAACGTTTTATGGTCTCCGAGTAAATGGCAAACGCAATTATTGGCCGGGCTAACTTTGGCATTCGTTTAATGAACATTGTTTGCTGTGGCGTCGCGCGGCCATTTCAATGGGTAGCGGGCATTCATGGGTGCTGGGCCCTCTTTTGTTTTTACGTTCGCTGTTCGCATCACCTCTGGAAAGTTGGGAGCAAAAGTCGTAGCTATTCAATCGAATTTAAAGTAACAATCTCTTGAAACAGAACTGGAAGTTTTGACCAATTCTGCGGTGGAACTAGAAATCTGCTCGCGTTTTACGTTGGCCTAACACCATAATGCTACGAAACATAACCTGACATAACGCTTACAGTGGCATTAAGTCCGCCGCATTGTGCAACTACTTTAAATACAATAAAATAATGCAAAATGTATAAACATAATATTTTTTTATAATTCAATTAAAGCATGTCTAAGCATGTCTCACCACTACGAATCGCCAATCCGCGGTAGGCACTCGTGGTGATTAAGCCCATATTCTCTCTCTTTCTCTCTCTGAGAGAAGGTTTGTGTCCTGCAGTAGAACGTATACAGGGCTGCCTGAAAGAAAGAAAGAAAAAAAAACATTTATTGGGAAAAATTACCTCAATTTTCGCTATTACTGAAATTATTAGGGTTTCTGCTTTCCAACATTTTTGTTCTTTTGATCGTCCATCAATCAACTGCAACCGCTTTGGTTTATGAGTTCCTTAAAAAGTTTCAAAAGTCTAAGAAAACATATTATAAGTATTGATGATGAGAAACTCTAATAATAATGTTATTAAATGTCGCATTTTTATAATCAAAACAAAACAAGCCGACCGTAGTGTGGCCTAAAATGTAAGCTTTTCTAAATCTCCCAGCTGATATTGCATGCCTGGCTTTCAGACTTGCAAGTTAAGTTACATCAATTCGCGATAACATCCGATGTACGGCTTTAAATACCCACCGACTGAGATCTTATAGAGGTAGAACTGTGTTACATCGTACAATTTAAATTTATTTTGGTTTTCTAAAAAGACGAAGACATTATAAACATTTTTCCGGTATTTTCGTACCATTATATTATGAGTATTCCGTGTGGCGCCGGATTGAGAATAGCGTCACTCCATTTCCTTCCGTGGATTACCAGGAGACGGGCAGCAGCGTCATTAATAATTAGAAAAAATCAGAAAAAAATAATAATGCTTCGACTTACAATTTTTTTAGTTAACCTTGTTTGCGTCCCACTTGCTCCGTATGGTGCCGGATTAAGAATAGCGTCACTCCATTTTCTTCCGCGGATGTCGTAGAAGGCGACTAAGGAAATCAATTACCAGGAGACGGGCAGCAGCGTCTTCTCGAGATTCCAACCGGATACTGCGATCGCCAACCCGCCTGCCAAGCGTGGCGATTATGGCAAAACCCCTCATGGTTATGGTTAAACCAGGAAGGAGGCCTATGTCCTGCAGTGGGCGTCAAATGGCTGATGATGATGATGATATTATGAGTAGGCATCCTTTGCAAATCCAAAGCCTGGTAAACACTGATCTCAGCCTACCCCTGCAGGATACACGCTTGAGTTTATGTAGATAAATACAATGTTGAAAATTAAACCAAATGAAATGAAAAAACTTTATTGTAAAACGGTTACAAAAAAAAAGTTACTGGCTTCCAAAGTAGTATTTCCAAATTACATGGGTTTCACAATAACAAATAATGACTAAAAGTGCTAAGTGATAACAGTTTTTACCTTAAGACTACAGGAGACATAACACAAATAGCAATACTAGCTCTATAAACATGAAACTCATGTCCCAATACATTTTTTGACATTACTATATTTTTTTTGGATAATGTCAGATAGATAGAGAACTTATGATATTTAGCTAAAACATCAGTTTAGCTATATATCACACAATAACCCTCAGTTTCTCATACACCAACAAGCTGCTAATCTATTGTTACAGCTGGGAGTCGTTACTTTCGCATGCAAGTGGCTGAAAGAGGCCAAGTGTCAGTTGCTAACAGTAAATTAACAGCTTGTTAGCGTCCGAGAAGGTTAGTGTTTTAGCTAGACTGAGCAACTTCAATGGTAAACATATCGTTAGAGTACGAGAAACAGGGGGTAAGACACGCATTAGGTATGATTTTTTTTGCAATGCACATACTCGTAATGAAGACAGACTTTGGTTTTCTTTCCTGTTCTAAAGTTTCACTCACAAAACATTACTTATGAAATTGAAAGTTTTTACTTGTTTTCCAAATAAACACATTTTACCTAACCTGCAGCTAAATTTACCGGAACATATTTGTCATAAATTACTCAGTTTAACTGAATGTCACACAATACGACAAAAAAGTAAGTTCTTACTCCTTTTAAAACTGTGTAAGTTTTTATATCTTACTGTAGTACGGAAAAACATTCTCTGTTCGTATAGAAAAATCACATCACGATGACGTACACAGTTACTCAAGCGCGTAACTTACACACGCGAAAAAAGATCAACTTAAAAAAAAAACCTCACAATAAGAACCTCTCTCCCCTATTAACTCCCAGCGGTCCCTAGGGCGCAAACATAAACATATCAGACCGGTCAACGGTGGTTGTCTTCCGCGCCGAATAGCGCGTGCATACCGATCTTTACCCAGCGCGCAATGGGACAGCGCGGACCGCGCGACATAGCCCATTGAAGATAGCTATCGGCCGCTCCGCAGCGGATAGCCGCGCATCCCGCGGACTTTGCCGGCTCTGCACGGGTTGTACGATGGCACGAGTCACGCGCATTGTGGCGCTAAAATGTCAGAATTTCACAATTAACATGACGCACACAACATAAACGCCTGTATTCCGAAGGGAAAGGCAGAGACCAGGGTATGCCGCTTGTCACGATCGTGACAAATCTCTTTCACTAAATCAACGTTCATTGGTCGTTGAGTGCAAGCACGCCGGACAATTAATGACAATTAATGTAGTGGAAAGTCGCGATTTTTGACGTTAAAACGCGCGACTCGCTTCGTCGTGCTACCTATTTGCTGGATTTGCCGTGGACTATGGGCAAGGTTAGGTCTCACGTGGAACAGATTTTGCAGAAACGTTCATGGGGTTATCCGTGAATATAGATTTATATAATATCTAGGTACCTCGTGAGATGGCGGTCTGACGATGGCAGGTGCATATATATATTGCCAGGTAATGATAAACTCGCTCCGATTGGTATCACAATTGACAAGCCCCGCCCGCCATCTCACAATTGAAAGTGGGCTCGTTTTTAGCACTAGTTAGACATCTATTTTTTTAACAATCACTAACCATGTGAGGGACATACTCGTTCACTGGTGATTTTTCTTTGTAGGACAATGATTTACCAAGGCCGTGACAATGCATCTTCACATGCAACCACATACTCACGCCTGTAACTGAAGGGATAGTGAAGTAAAGCCTCTCTATAAGAGGCCTCTCTCTAAGAGTGACGTCCTTGCCTGGTAGCACAGGGTATTCTAGTTTGGTACCAGGTCAAGTAATTGTATTGTGTGGAAGTAATAATAATAATCGTATTGTTATAAATAACACCGCACAGCATTAAAATATAGTAAAACTTCCCAGCGGATCGACGGTTATCTCTGCAGCAGACACTATTGAGTGACGACTGAATGGTCACAGGTTCACATCTGACGTAGCTGGACCTTGACTATGGTCGACTGCGAACGCGCATACGACCCTCCAGTCTTTTCATACATGTGGTAGGCTTGATGTATGTGTGACTTCATTTGCATAGGATTGGGATAAACCCACTTATTTATTTTGTTTATTGACAAAGCCCATGTAAATTTGTGAAGTTATACTACCAAAACACCTCGCTAACCGTGAAGGAAATCATCGCGAGGAAACCTGAGTGTCTAAGCTATTCACGTACCTCAGCGCTTGACATCGCCAATCCGCGGTGGGCACGCGTGGTGATTAATCTCATATTCTCTCCCTGAGAGTAGGCCTATGCCCTACAGTGGGACATAATATATAGAGGCTGCTTATGTTATTGGCAAAGCCCACAGTCCGACCGAGCTAAGTCTGCACCTCGCGTCGATTACTATCTTTATTAAAACTAAACAAGAACAGTCCAAAAATAAAAATATAATCAATAAGTATAAAAAGAAAACTCTTAGGACGTTTATTGGTGACAAAGATGCTAACCCTACTGCCGCGACAGGATGATCACGGCAATTCCCGGCATTCCAGCGAGGTGCAAACTTAGGTCAGGTCGGTCAGGTTGTAAGCTCAACACAGAAAGTATTAGAACTCTGGGAAGAACTAATTGTTGCAGTTGCTCAAATGCCTATGGAACAAATCTATGGAACAAATAAGAAACAATCTCCAGAAATTCGACGACCCCGCGAAAAATGTGCCACTTCACCTGCGGCAATTATTACTTATTTTAAACGTTAAACGATAATATAAATAAGATTCGATATCAGACCAGTAAAAGGCTTTTAATAAACCAAATTAACTATGATACAGGTTTTTTTTTTAAAACGTTTGCTTTATTTTTAATGGGTTCCAAAATCTTTGCCACCAAATTTGGCTTTTCTTTACGGAACCGCATGGAACGAGTCTGTTTTGTCTCTGTTGTTGTATGTTCTTCTATGTGTGTGTTGTTGTTTTATCTGTACGCCAAATTGAAAACGTATTTTTAAATTAAAATTGACATTTTTTCATTTCTAACCAGGTAAAAAATTTTAATGTCCATTGGTAAAGCCATAAAAACTTAGGTACTAACAACTGAAACATAAATGTATGAATAGGTAATTAATAAGTGAATTATTTTTAAAATCAATGGAATAAAAGCCGTATGTCCTAATGGGAGAGAGAAACTTTCCCCTTCTTCGTATCTCAAGTTTAAATTCCTTTCAAAAGGGAAATTTCTCTCGGTACGGCAACACTGCTTGCTTCTTGTCTTTTAAAGTTTTATGGCAATGGCTCATGATTTTTTCAGCCCACAAGTGGTTTTTACAAAAAAAATATTTTAAAAATTAATATAAAATAAAAAATCTATATTTTGGAAAAAGGTTGGAAGCAACTTTCGGCTAAGCTATTAAAATATCCGGGTTACTATTTTGAAATGTTGTCAATTAGCCAAACATACAAGCTCATTTTGAATGTTTGGCTAATTTTGAGAGCGGTAGAAGCGCTGCGGTAGAACGCCGACTTCATATTGGGAAGGTCCTGGGTTCGAACCCCGGCATGTAGCAATTGCTTTGTTTTCTAAGTTACTTACGTATGTGAAGTTGTAGTAGCAATACCACTCGCCAACTGTGAAGGAAAACATCGTGAGGAAACCTGAGTGCCCGAGGTGTACACATACCTCAGCGGTTCAAATTGCTAATTCGCAATAGGCACGTGTGGTAATGAAGCCCATACTCTCTCTCTCTTTCTCTATAAGAGAAGGCCTGTGCCCTGCAGTGAGACTTATATAGGCTATATAAAAAATATCAGAAAAAAACACCTAGCAAAATAACAATTTTGTCATAAGAAATAGCTTTATACTTTTTTCGAAGGAAAACTTTCGTAAGCACTACACACTATTTACCTACTCACACATTTTTTATGTTGCCTGTATAAGGTCCACTGCAGGACACAGGCCTTCTCTCAGAGAGAGAGAGAGAGAGAGAGAGAGAGTATGGGCTTATTTACCACGCGTGCCCACCGCGGATTGGAAGTTTCAAGCGCTGAGGTATGTGAACACCTCAAACACTCGGAAACCTGCGTCGTTTTCCTTCACTGTTGTTACTGACACATTAGGTATTTAACTTAATTCACGTTTATGTGCAAACCCTTTAATTGGTGCATGCGACGATTTGCGCTTCTCTAAGAAATCCTGCGAAACAAATGTTCGTTGCTTCTGTTTTTCATTGTAAGTGTATTTTAAATGGAATGTCAGAAATGGCAATGGATTTGATTGTCTTAGCATCGGGGCCTTGTTTCATAGAACTGCAATTCACGGTTTACTATGACAATTGGATGTACATTGCCAAGTAGATTAACCCACGGAAACAACAAGTAGGAAGACTCTGCTACGCAATGTAACTCGAATTGTCATAATCTTGACTGCCTCGTTGGAGTAGCCGTTAAGGCGCTTACTACCAAGATAGAGGTCGTGGGTTCGATTCTCACTGGGGGCCGCCGCACATTTGTACTCAGTCTGAGTGTGTTTCCATGTCACCATAGCACAGGGTATCCTAGTTTGGGACTGGGACAAATGATTGTGTGGTGTGGAAATTATTATTATTATTATTATTATAATTATTATAATTATAATAATAATTATTATTATTATTATTATTATTATTATTATTATTATATCTATTTCTTTCTCTTTTTATTTTAATAAAAAGGTAGTTAATAAAGAGCACGGACCTAAGCCAAGTGCTGTTTATGTTTTAGTTTAAGTCTGTGGAGAGAAATTTTCTTACTATGCGGCATGTATTGAGAATTACCGCTTTCTGTACGTATGTAACTATGGTGCTAGGAATATTTAATGTAGTGAGGCTATTGTGCAGTGTTTTTGGGATTATCCCTGTAGTTGAAAGAACTATTGGAACTATTTTTACTACATTGACTCGCCATTGCGCCTTCAGCTCTATTGCCAGATCTGTGTACTTGCTAAGCTCGTCAGTGATAGTGGACTGAATGTTGTGTGTATTTGGTATGGCAATGTCTATTAAGTACGCAATTTTGTTTCCTTTATCGTGAATTGTGATATCTGGCCTGTTGTAGTGAATGGTCTTATCGGTCATTATTGTTCTATCCCAATATATTTTTATGTTGTCGTTTTCTAATATGGTGTCCGGTTTGTATTTATAGTAAGGCATTTTATTGGGTATGAAATTGTGCTTATGAGCAAGGTGCTGGTGAATTATAGACGCTACTTGGTCGTGTCTATGTTTGTAGTCTGTTTGGACTATAGACTTACAAGCACCTGTTATATGTTGTATCGTCTCGGCAGCACCATGACATTTTCTGCAGATGTCCGTGGTATTGGGCAATCGCATCATATGCTTCTGATAATTTCTGGTATTAATAACCTGATCTTGGATTGCAGTCATGAAAGCCTCTGTTTCCGGAAACAGTTCGCCTCTCTTCAGCCATGCGTTCGATGCAATTATATCGACATGTGGCTGAGTGAGATCAGACCTGTGCCTGCCATGTAATGACTTTTGTTGCCAAATAGTGATTTTTTGTTTCAAGTCAGTTATAGATTCATTCGGCTGTCTATCCGTGGAATGCAAGTTAAGTGGAGTGTTTCGAGTATCAGCGCTAGCTGTGGCTTTGTGTAGTTTCGACTCCTGCGCCCGTTGGTGAAAAAATTGTCGAAGTGTTGTTATCTGTTTATTGTGCAGATTTTGGATGTCGATAAGACCTCTTCCTCCTTCTTCGCGCGGCATGGTGAGTCGTTGTATGCATGATTTCGGATGGTGTTTGCGGTGTTTTGTTAAAGTGGTGTTTATTTTGGTCTGCAGTTTTTTGAGGTCTGTTTGTGACCACGTTATTATCCCAAACGAGTAGGTGAGTATGGGTATGGCGTATGTATTTATTGCTTTAATAGTATGGCGCGAGTTCAATTGTGTTCTCAGAATTTGATTCAGTCTTATTTGAAATTGTTTAGTCAGATTAGATTTTATTTCTTTCTGGTGAAGTTGTTGTGATTGATGGAATCCAAGGTACTTATATGAGTCTCCTTGGCTCATATGTTCAATATGTTCTCCAGTTTCGAGTGTGTAACTATTTGGCTCTATGTTGCCGCGTATTACCGTTAATATTTTACATTTGTCTATTCCGAACTCCATACTGATATCTTTAGAAAATGTTTCTGTGATTTCTGCAAGCCCGTTCAGTCCGTCTTTGTTTTCACTATACAATTTGATGTCATCCATGTATAAGAGATGGGAAAGGTTAGCCTCATCGTTTTGAAATTTCACACAGAATCCATTGTTTGATTTGTTTAGGCTGTGTGAGAGAGGATTGAGAGCAAGACAAAACCACAGTGGACTAAGAGCATCACCTTGGAAAATGCCTCGTCGGATCTGTATAAACGGTGTCAGTATGGTTGAGGCTGTGGTTCTTAATTTAAGCTGTGTTTTCCAGTTTTGCATGGTGTTTTCTAAAAATGAGACTATGGTTGGGTCAATTTTGTACTGGCGTAAGGTGTAAATGAGCCAATCGTGTGGAACTGAGTCAAATGCCTTTCGATAATCAATGTACATGACATTGATATCTCTTTTTTGTTTCAGGGCTTGTCTTAGGGCTACTGCGTCGATTATAAGTTGCTCCTTGCAGCCTTGGCTATATTTGCGAGCACCTTTCTGTTCTTCGGCTAGGATACTGTGTAATTCTAGATGTTGGTTTATTAATTCGCTGAGACAGGATGTCATAATTTTGTATATGGTCTGTAGACAAGTGATCGGCCTATATTTTGCAGGGTTTTCAGTATCGGTAGCGTCTTTTGGCAACATGTAAGTAATACCTTGTGTTATATAGGCCGGCATAGTTTTTGGTGTCTCAATAAATTTATGAATGTGATTGCGTAAAACTGGGTATGCTGATGTGAACTTTTTGTACCAATAATTGTGGATGTTATCTGTTCCAGGGGCTTTCCAGTTATGCGTCTTTTTAATAACTGCTACAAAAGTTTCTACTGATATCGTCTCAAACGTCATTTCAGGTACACTGTCTAATCGCTCTGCTTCCTCCTTGATCCATTCAGCATTGCTGTTAAACTCTTTCGGGTTTTCCCAGATATTGGACCAAAATTGATGTAGGTGATAAGCTGACGGTGGTGAGTAGTTTGAGTCATTTGTGGTTTCGTGGTTGGTTTTAAGTGTCCTATAAAATTGTTTCTCAGTATTATGGAATTGAGCGTTCTGCCTTTTCCTATTTGTACATGCTTGATAGCGCTTTAGTCTACTGCTGGCCGTATTTAGCTTTTGTTTCAGTGTGTCAAGGAAGTGTACATCTTCTGTGTTGAGCTGTTCGTGTTTTGAATGTATTTTGTAGTTCTCTTTGATCTTTTTTACCTCTAAGTCTACTCTTCTTCCTCTATTTCCATTTATGTATTGTGTCAATCTTCCTATATTTCGGCGCAGTGACTCAATTTTTCCAATTAGCCTTTTTTGCCACGCTGGCATTCGGGTTTGTGTAGTCCGTTGTTCCTGATCTGATCTTATACGTGTGCCATTACTTATAGCTGCAGTATAAGCTGCGCAGTAGATGATGGTTTGCGTCGTTGTAAAATCGTGGTCATCCGAGAGAAAACTAGGCAGTATTTCTCTGTTTATGTATTCCACTATCAAGGCAAATTTTTTAGACGTTCTTTGTTTTGGGATGTATGGCCTTTTCGTAGGATCAGTATCCTTAAAACGATCGAGCATACTTGTAAACGTTTCGCGGATTGCAGTTGTTGTGTCTGTATTTAGGTTCTTAGGGTGGTTGATACTGTCTTCTACTCCTGTTTCATTAGACTGTGGTTTATTTTGGTTGTTATTTGTACGTCTGGTTAGGTTTTGCTGTGATGTGTTTGGGGTGTCAATCGTTGGTCCTAATCCTTCTTCTTCAATCAACTGTTGATTGCCATTTTCGCATGTTTTTTCTGTAGTTTCTACTACCGCCACATTATTAGCAGTTTGCCGATCATTTTCTACTTCTACTTCATGTTGCAATTCTTGGATCCTGTCTACTGTAATATATTTGTTGTTTATAATTGCTCTCCTTTGGTCTGATACTCTTTGCTCTGACATGTGTGAAAATTCCGGGAACAGTTGTACAAAAGCAGCGTGTAATTGTTGTCTGTATGCTGTTCTATCTGTGTCTAGCAATGTGATACATCTTTATGATTGCTTCGTTCATCTCCATAGACCACCTCTTTCGCTCTGAACGGTTAGTTGAGAGAGTGGAGCTTGCACTCTGCTGTGAATGGCTGTTTCCGGTGTTATGGACGGGTTCTACGGTTAAAGCTACCTCTTCTTTAATCTCATCGAGTACTTGTTGTGAGAGTAGCTTATTTCGGATTATAGCTCGCCTCTGGTCACCTAATCTTTGTCTAGTGACATCAAAGTCTGGGTACTGTAGCTTAAATAAGCGGTGCAGTTCCTGCAAATATGTTGTGGTGTTTTTTTCTAACAATGAAGCTTTTAAGTATGCACGCCAGATAAATCGATTCATGTCATCAGACCATCTTCGACGCGTGTTTTTCCGGGCAATGGTGGGTGCAGGGTGATCGGCGATTGCCTCCTGAACAACATCCATTGGCGGGTCGGTTATTGTTGCGGGTGATGAGGGAAATGAAACAGGCGAAGTCTGTCTCGAAAAACTATGACGAGATGATTCGCTTTCATAGGAGAACAGACTTCGCGGTGATGATGAGGGTGAAAGATGATTGCCAATTGACTTCCGTCTATTGGGCTCCCCGTTTCTGTCGCTGCTGTGTAACTTAGCAGCAGCACTAAATACACCCCGGTGGCGGCCGGAGAGCGGCCGTAGTGAATATCTTGTGTGGCCAGCTGCCACCAGTGCGGCGGTCTTCGGGTGAAGTGGCGGTCCTTTGCCTTCCCCAGAATACGTAAGGCAGCCCGATCTGGGATCGGGGAGGGATTCTCCGGCATGGCCGGTACCCTCCTGGGGTATTTTCTGTTTAAGTTCCGCGTTCATAACATTTATTTTGACTCCTTACGAGAAATGAGAGGATGGGATGGGAACCTTAGTTTGGGAAGGGTAGCTACAGATGTTTTATGCTTATATATTTTGCGTTTCTCCATTAACAGGGTTTGTGTCTAGCTGTTATGACTGGTGGTTTCTTCCTTCCCGTAAGCCCCCCCACCACGTCAAGGATTATTATTATTATTATTATTATTATTATTATTATTATTATTATTATTATTATTATTATTATTATTATTATTATTATTATTATTATAAACTGCGAATTGCAGTTTTATGAAACTCGGTCCAGATTGGCTGCGATCTACTATTTACTTCTAAGTACTTCATCATCATCATTCAGCCACAAGAAGTCTCCTGCTGGATATAGGCCTCCTTAATCGATTTCCAAAAAGACCGGTTGGAAGCCGCCTGCATCCAGCGTCTTCCTGCCACTTGGATGAGGTCATCTGTCCATCTTGTGGCTGGTCGTCCTACGCTGCACTTGCCGATATGCGGTCTCCATTCGAGAACTTTTCGGCCCCATCGGCCATCAGTTCTGCGTACTATGTGCCCCGCCTACTGCCACTTCAACGTACTAATCCACTGGGCTATGTCGTTCTTTCGTTCGTCTACGGATCTCATCACTTCTGATTCGATCTCGTAGAGAAATTCCGAGCATAGCCCTTTCCATAGCTCGTTGCGTGACCTTGAGCCTTCTTATGAGGCCCATAGTGAGAGACCACGTTTCAGTGCCATAAGTCATCACTGGTAACACTCACACGGGTAAAATACTCGAAGGGCCGGTTTCTGAGTTGAGAATTTCACTAAGTAAATACTTCAGTAACGTTTTGTCACGCTCTTTTCTGGGAAATTTGAGGATACAGCGCTACAGTTAACTATTTACTTAGCAAAATTCTCAATTCAGAAACTGGCCCTAAGTACTTATTTTGTGACTAACTCTTCGGAATACAGAACTTCGGACTTCGGTTACAAAATACTGCACATTAAATTTATTTAAATTTAACTGATATGCGTGCATTTGGTAAGCATTTTATAGATACGTTCAATTAACAAGCAATCAAACAAACCATAAAATTCTACATGTAATAAAAAAATTCATCACAAAATATGTTTTTTTATTAATTAACAGAAACGGAGACTACAAAATTGATATTACCAATTAATAGCCCAAATATGTATCGGTTACAGAATAGAGGTCACACAACCTTTTCCCACGATTTTGGTTTACATCTATGCAACATTCAATCGCTGATTGAAACGTACTCTTTTAATCACAGGAATTTTCCGTTTTATCCAAATATAGAAAGGGTAGGTTGGATAAATAAATAGATTGAATAAGATACAGAACTCTGATTTCGCAACCGAGCAAAAAAAAATACTTTCAGTCAAGTGTTTACTAATCAGCAGACAAATCGTACATTGTTATTTTCACCCCAGTAGAAGCCGACATCGTCAACAAATAAATTTGTCGCACACAGCGTTTGAAAGTCCAATGGGGAGCTCACCAAATTAATCTTCCACGCATCCGTTAAGGCTTCCGTCCCCTCCTGATAAATTTCAACTCACAATGAAATAAATCGCTCGCGTCCGCGTGTTGTCGTTTGAATTAAATAGTGCAAAGTGCCAATTCAATGTTAATGAGAAGAGGCGAAATTAAATTCTAGTGCTCATTATATTAAAACACTTGAAGCCTGGACCGGGTGGTGGAAATAAACAACTGCCCACGGGTATAACCCTTATATAGGGTACAAAGTGTGGTGATTACTGGTAAGAAGTACTAACTGGCTGACAGATTTAGAGTGCTAGGCTGCGATTGGATTTTTTCATTTGAGTATAAAAATAAGTGTCGCGATTTCCCACATACAATAAACTAATGAAACGGTGCGTTTCTTGGAAAATAAAATAGCCACCATGTACAAATAGAATTTACTGATTCCTATTTCTAGAACTGGAAACGAGTTTGAAATAGAGAAATAGAAATAAATTAATCTTTGTAAGATGGTCTTTGCACGGCGGTAGCCTATCGGTAGAAGGCGTGCCTTATGCGTAAGAGGTCGTGGGTTCGAAACCCGGTATGTATTTGTAATTAGTCCTTTAAAGTTGCGTGCATTGTAATATCATTCGGAGGAGTTCGATTACAGACACTGTGACATGAGATTTTTATATATTAGATTTCCGTATCTATCAGGTGTTGTCCAGGGAGGTGGGTCTCTAAAATGGTTACATGTCCAATAGAGTCATTTAGTAGTCATAATGGTTATTTCATTGACACTATTCAATTGTAATTGTCAAGTAAATGAAATAAAATGAAATTAAATGAAAATGGAATGAAAATGAAATGAAAATGTATTTGCACAAAAATTTTTTACGTGTATGGAGTGACTATGGTGAACTATTATTTCCAAAAAAAAATATTGTTATTAATTGCCTACACTAGGGCGACCCTGTATTTAATTTATATTTAATTAATTTATTTAAGGCACACCAACAGGTAACCATTATAAGAAGGCTCAAGGTCGCCCAACGAGTAATGGAGAGAGCTATGTTAGGAGTTTCACTGCGTGATCGAGTCAGGAATGAGGAGATCCGCAGAAGAACCCGAGTTACTGATATAGCTCGAAGAATTGCTCAGTTGAAGTGGCAGTGATGGCCGTTGAGGCGAAAAAGTTCTGACCTGGTGACCGCGGACCGGACGACGCAGTGTGGGAAGGTACCCCACCAGATGGTCTGACCACCTGGTTACGGTGGCGGGGAGTCGTTGGATGCGGGCGGCACAAGACCGGGAAGTTTGGAAAAACGTGAGGGAGGCCTATGTCCTGCAGCGAGCGCCAAATGGCTGATGATGATAATGATGATGATGATGAATAGGTAACATACAAGTATTACACTATAGCTATAACAGGGTCTATTCTAGTATATTAGCCAATTAGAATGGGCACAACATTATCTTAGATATTTTTTAATACTGTTGAGAATACTACCATGCTAAAGCATCAGACGGTATTGGGTTACCATTAACTACAATTTAAACTATAACTAGATTATAAACACTAACTTTTGCGAATACTATTATTACTGTATTTTAGACAACCAAATTAATCACACTCCAATGTTACAATCGATGGTATAATGATATCACAAAAGTTGTTGACATATGATAGCCCAGCGGATTAGTAAGTTGATGTGGCAGTTGGCGGGGCACATAGCACGCAGAACTGATGGCCGATGGGGCCGAAAAGTTCTCGAATGGAGACCACATATCGGCAAGTGCAGCGTAAGACGACCAGCCACAAGATGGATTCATCCAAGTGGTAGAAAGACGCTGGATGCAAGCTGCTTCCAACCGGTATTTTGGGAAATCCATGGAAGAGGCCTATGTCCAGCAAAAGACTTCTTGTGGCTGAATGATGATGATGATATAACCCGTGCAACTACTTAATTTGGTGCCTCGCGCGTTTTAGTCTTCGTCACTATGCCTTTTTAACTTGCGCGCGTTGTACCATTGGAATGACATTGTACTGCTATTGCATTGTAGACTATCAAATATAGGCGAATATTGCCGTGTTTATATAATTCTATTGCAAAACGATGCGACTCCAGAGTTCAGCTTTGGTGATGGATTTTTATCTATTAATGATATATTAATTATAGTCTAGCTAAACGGCCGAGCGAACTTTTCCCGTAGTTGTTAAAGTATGTTTGTTACAATTTTAATTACTTACTCCACTGGTCGGGGAAATGCTACACTAAACGCACTCAGATCATGGCATCGTAGCCGTTGACAGCAAAATTGTGGCACACCTGCATTCTGAGGGTTGATTTATTACCCTATTTCTCATTACAGGACTTTGAAGCTTATGTATTCACGGTTAGAGGTGTTATTTAGAAGTACGCAATATATAATGATAAATTTAGAAGTATAACTAGATACGTCTACGGGGTGGCGGGTTAAAATCGCTTTAGTAAAGCGACAAAGATTTAAACTGTTCTCGTCAACTCCCTTGTTGGCCGGCATTGCGTCTGATTAGCATGCCGAAGGTTGTTGGTTCGATTCCCACTGGGGGCTACCGTACGTTTGTGCAAATGGCCTCAGTCTGGGTGTATTTCCATGTTTGTGATGTCCTTGCCTGGTTACCATACGGGGTATCCTAGTTTGGGTACAGGACAAGTGATTGTGTTGTGTGGAAGTTATCATTACTGTTAAACTGGCTAACTTACATTGTTAAAATAATAAAATAGTGTAGTTAAAATTACTTGCACAGCAACATTATGGAAACTTAAATTGTACGAGAAAGGCTAGACGTCTACATTATAGGTGAAAGAGCTGTTTTTTGTTATTTTAGAGCTAATCACATTAACGAAATGCCGCCGAATCCGTTGGCTCGATCACATAGAAAGGATGGGAGAGGATCGGGCGGTAAAGAGGGCATACCTGGGGCTGCCAAGCGGCCAAATACTGGTTCGTTGCCCCAAATATCGCTGGAATGATGAAGTGGCCAAGTTGTGACCAAGACGTGAGCTCCAGGCGGGGCAGTAGCAGGCGACCGCGCAAGACAGACGACAAAATGACTGTACATAATAAAAAGAAGTATGTAAAGGGGTTCGATATTTCGCCGATGCCTGCACTTGCCCATTAGCTCAGTTGGGAGAGCCCTGGCACGGTTAGCCAGAGGTCGCGGGTGCAAGTCCCGGCATGGGTGGAATTTTTAGCCTCTACATAGGTTTTTAAAAAGTGGCGACTTCTTGTGTCGGAGTCCAGGACCCACTTCGGGTCGCTGAGCCAGCGGAGTAAGTAAGTAAGAGTTAGTCGCATAGTAAGGCGCGGAGCCCACTGATATGGCGTCTAGCACGCGCATGGCGCGGACATGGCACAGGCATGGCATAGGAATGACTATTAAAAGGCGTGGAGCGAAAGAACTGACTGCGAACTGACCTGGAACTGACTGCAATGGGGCGCAGGCGCCGAAATGGCGTTCAATAGCACGTCCGACGAAAGACCGTTGATTGTGTTCAAATAATGACCTTATGACCGTGTGTTTGGTACGATATTTGAATGAAACAGAATGATGTCCGCGCCATACCCGAGCCAAACGCCAGATCAGTGGGTTCCGCGCCTAAAAGGCGTAGAGCGAAGGAACTGACTGCGAACTGATCTGGAACTGACTGGAATCGGGCGCGGGTGCCGAAATGGCGTGCTGTAACACGTCCGACAGAAGGCCTTTGAGTGTGTTCAAATAATGATCTTATGACCGTGTGTTTGGTACGGTATTTGATTGAACCTGAATGACGTCCGCGCCATGCCTGCGCCAGACCCCACATTAGTGGGTTCCTCGCCTAAGAGTTTTTGACTTGGTGTATGAAATAACCCTCTTACCCTTTACCGGACCTTTCTGCATCAATTTATTGTATGGAATCACGCGTTACTTTGCGGAAATCCATAATTGCATTAAAATGTGAAAATTATTGCCAAATTCCGCCAAAATCCCACAAGCACCATGCGGTTAATTAATGCACCGCCCTCCCTCCTACTGTTTCAAGCAGAAGCAAGACACAAACACACCACCACCGACACCAATACTTGTGTGAAAAAATGCGTTGCGACGCGTTTCGCCTCTAACACGAGGCATCCTCAGGCTCCGGTAGTCGATTTATTTTGTTATTCATCTTTAATATAGAGCAACCACTTTAAGCACTATAATCACATATTTAACCCGGCGTGAGTGAGGTGAGGAATTGTTACACCAGCTATGAGGTGGGTATGAGATACCCGGAACTATGATGTTAATTTTTTAATAATATGATTGTACAATTATGTTTAAGCTTAAGTTTATGCTTAAGACATATTAATAATAGTAATCATTCAACAAGATGAGCATATAAAATACCAGCATTAAGTACAAAAAACGTTTTTTTTTTTTCAAATAACAAAGTGCCTAATTTCCTTCCAAAAAATACAAGTTTAGTAAAATACCTAATGTTTTATGTTTTTGAGTTCTTTTCATGTAAAATCAAACGAAATTGCAAATTATACGATAAATCAACATAATAACAGTGTCTCCTTATTATTATAACTAAAAAGGATCCGAAAAGTCTTGTGAGATCATGTAACATAGCACCGAAGTTGCACCTGCGAATCGTGTATCGATCGTCACCAGCGGCGCAACACTATACTCGACAGTGTACCTAGCCTTTCACACCCTTACCTCCAGCTACTGAAACGTCAGGACTCGCATGACAACAATAACATTAAATAATCTGCGATTGAAAATTTCCCGGGTATGACAAACCCGACCTCACTCACGCCGGGTTAAGATTCCGATCCCAAAGGTAGATTAATAATGTACCTATTTATATTCTTTTTTGAAATAAACATTTGAACTCTCTTTTGTTAATTCACCCGTACTCGTCCACCCCACACAGGCCTACCCAAGGCACGCCACTTTCTTCTGTCCTAGGTCATCATCATCCAGCTACTGCCAACAATCTGCCTTAGATCGTCGGTCCAGCGAGCTGGTGGGCGTCCTACGCCGTGTTTGCTAGTTCGTGGTCTCCAGTCTCCACAGGGTCTTCAGCATATTTGACCAATTCCATTTCAGCTTGAATCGCTCGTAGCCCCGGCTGCCTGAGTGATCTTAAACGATCACGAAGGTTAAGCAACACTGGGCGCGTTCAGTGCATGGATGGGTCGCCGTCTATGCCTAACGCTAGTGGCATTTTTCCGAGCGGTTCCGCGCTTCGCAAGGCACGTTAAGCTGTTGGTGCCGGCTGCCGTCGAAAGATGGCAGTCGTTAAGCCAAGTCAGAGGCCTTAGGGCGGCTTGACCACTTCTGACAGTAGACGAGCCACTAGTCTACAAGCCTCCACCAATCCGGACTTGGCCCCCGTGGTGGAGTATGGCCTATACCTTCCTCAGGGAAGAGACCCGTGCCCCTCGGTGGGGACATAATGGGTTGATGATGATGATGATTTCAGCTTGTCTTACATGTCAGCCGCCTTAGTTCGTGGCGGCTTGCCTCATTTCCGATGTGATCCATCAAAGAGTTCTTCTGCATGTAAAGGTGTAAAGTTACAAAATTATTTTCTCTTTTCGTGACACTTTTAAGTAACATTCTATAAGCTTATGGTGAAAAGCGTGCTTTACGACGCTTTATGCAAATAAGTCCAAACCGTGTCACCGCGTAAAGTTTTCCTAACCTTTATTGAACTTACCTTAAAGTTCAAATTGATGAGTGAGGAGATAAGGTGGCAAGGAGTGCTAGTGAAAGTGGGTGCATCTCTTGACCTAACTTGTGACCTTCATCTTCACCTGTCGTTCTGTTAACGGCGACCAGTTTTCGTGTATGTCTCGGCTTTTGTATATTTTTCTGCTTTTATTACTTGATAGATGGAATGTTCTTTGTTGTACACATAAATTTCATTAAAAGAAATCAAGTGAATCGTGGTCGGCCAAGTCGGAGATGGCCAGACGATCTCTCAATCTTCTTGCCCGGATGGGAGATGACAGCTCAAGACAGGAAGGAGTGAACGATCATGGGGGAGGCCTTTGCCCAGCAGCGGGACACTGCAGGACATAGGCCTCCTTCGTGGTTTTCATAACCATGAGGGGTTTTGCCATAATCTCCACGCTTGGCAGGCGGGTTGGCGATCGCGGTGTGTGGTTGGAATCTCAGGAAGACGCTGCTGCCCATCTCCTGGTAATTGATTTCCTTAGTCGCATTCTACGACGTCCACGGAAGAAAACGGAGTGATGCTATCCTTAATCCGGCGCCACACGGAGCAAGTGGGACGCAAACAAGGTTAACTAAAAAAAATGTCAGTCAAAGCATTTTTTTCCCAAATCACTTGAAAGAGCGGATCTTGGTCGGGTCTCCCGAAAAATGTCAAGTAAGTATTTCCGTATTTAAGTTAACAATTTGATGTGCTTACGAAAGCTTAAATAGGTAGTTGAAAAATCGAAACGTAGTCCTACAATTAGCGACCTTATTACCAAAAGCAATTTCAACCAAGCAACCGTAGACAAACCAGAAATAAATAATTACGTCAATAAACTCACGTCTGTACCCCGGAGAGGTAGGCGAAGATAAGGGTTTGCCACTTACTTTTATTATTTCGGTCGATTTTTCGTTTTTCTTTGTGAAACAATATTCTGAAAAATATTGAAATCACTGAGAATTAAGCTAATTATGTCTACCTACCTAAACAAACACCGTCTTATCTCTAAAAAGTCGATTCTACTAAAACACCCTTAAGACGAACTTAAAGCCGGTTTATAAGAGGAAGCCCTTTTTTTTTTTGACCCAGGAGGAACCCTATTACGGGTACCACCGTCTCGGGGGAGCACGGTGGTTATGTCGGACTCCCCGCCCTGAAAAGGGCGGTATACCGACTAAAACTCCTGGGGTGTTCCTCCGCACTCGCAAGGGACGGGGCCACGGGAACGCTTGCGCACACTACCGCGACCCCGTCAGCGGGCGCCCTTGCGGGCACTCCTTCGGGGGGAAACGTTGCCTCCCCCCTCACTCCGCTGAAGGCACTCCGGAACACATGGAGCGCCTTCCAGCACGGGACCTCTCAATCGAGCGGCGGGTCCCCCGACCCACCGCCCGAAGGCCCCCGTTACGGTGGCAGACGGTTGGCGTACGCCCGCCGTCTGCGACCGGGTCTCCGACGGCGAAGAGGGAGCGAAAGAGGATCGTCCTCTCGCGCCCTCTCCGCCGCCTCCTTCTCCTCCATGACGGCCTCGCTGAAGGCGAGGACCGCCGCCCAGGCCTCTTCGCTGCCGACCATCGCACTGACGATGGCCGGCAGCGAGAGGTCCGCTCCAATAGCCGCGGCCAATTCGGCACGCGGCTCCGCCCACGCAGGGCACACGGCGCGTGTGTGCTGCGCCGTGTCCTCCGTCGCGTCGCAGTGGTGGCACGCCGTCGACGGCTCCCGACCCGCTATCCGGCACAGGTACACACCGAAGCAGCCGTGCCCGGTGAGGACCTGCGCCAGGCGGTAGGTCAGTGCACCGTGCTTACGTTCGGCCCAGTCCCGAAGGACGGGCCGAAAGGCGGCCACCACCTCGAGGCCGGCGGTAGGTTGCGCCAGCCTCTCCCACCACTCCCGGAAGAGATCATCGCGGGCTCCCTCTCTCCACCGCACGATCTCCTCCGGAAGCGGCATCACACCACTGGCGCGAACCTCCGCGCTGCGCCAGTAGACCGCCGCGAGTACCTCGGCTTCGAGGTCCCACGGCGGGCAACCGGCCAGCACCGTCGCCGCCTCATACGAGATGGTGCGGTACGCTCGAGCAACCCTGGTCGCCATGACCCGCTGCGGACGTCGCAGCAGGGTCCGGTTTGCGGCGCCCAGGGCGTCCACCCATATCGGCGCTCCGTAGAGCGCCTTATAAGAGGAAGCCCTGCCATAACCGTCTTTAACTATGTCTTAAGAGTGTTTTACTGGAATCAAATTTTTATAAATAAGACCATCAAAGAGCAAAGCGAATCATTAAAAGCTACTAACATTATTACATACCAAAAGTCGCGTGTGTATCTCGGAGGGGTAGGCAGAGAGCAAGATTCATAGTAATTATAGTAACTTCCATAGAACACAATCACTTATCGTGGTTCCAAACTAGAATACCCTATGGTAACCAGGCAAGGGCATCGCAAACATGGAAACACACCCAGATTCAGCCATTTGTACAAATGTACGGCAGCCCCAAGTTGAAATCGAACCCACAACCTCCAGCATGGTAATCAGATGTGATACCGCTAGACCAACACGGCAATTTGCCACGATCTTGACAAACGTTTTTCACTTCATCAACATGCATTAATCACTGAATGCACACACGCCGTTTTTGCACTATAACTGAACTACACCATACTACTGTATTGACTTCCAGATTAAAGGTAATAAATAATGTAGTGCTTACGATATGGTTCGAATATAGATTTACATTTAATTTGTTAAACATTCGACGGCCGTATGTAAGTGTATATTAGTACGTGATTAAATTTTCAGACACTTAGTGAAAATAATAAGTCAAAGGCCGCTTGGCAACAAATACCCACGACACCACTGCAGAGAATTTTGTCCAACATTTTACAAGCCGAATAAAATGTATCATTAAGAAGACGGACAAGTAAAAAAGAGCACCGAAACCCCTTAACTCACCGGCCAAACTGTTAATTAACAAAATTCTCTTTGTACGGAACCCATAAAATTTTACGAGCATCGAGATCTCTACGCCGTGGAACAGTCCTGTGGCGGACAAAAAAACTGGAGCAACTCCTTGGTATGGAAAAAGACCTATTAAATTTTATAGGTTTTCCGTCAAAAATGCTCGCCAGCCGACCGGTTTCGGGGCCCCGTTTTTCTCTTTATTATGTGGACAAGGGCCGCTGCACTGGTTTCCCATTGAGGTTTGCCATAAAGGTGCTGATAGACTTGAGTGTTTGAGCATTCTAGCGAATGTTGATCACAGTTATAAGCACAGGTAAAAACTCACAAAATAAACGGCAGTGTTTTATCTTGGAAAAAAAAAACTGAATCGACAAACTTATAAGATAACAAGTATTAGAGTCAAATTAGTATCATTTGCAAATTCCTCAGCAAGTATATTAGGCAGTTATAAATAAATTATTATAAGACGCGTCAGATGGGTGATGATGATGATGAACTAAGAGGTGCAATACACGTTGTAATTAAGATCTAAATGGAAATAGACAAGCAAGCAAAACAGCAACCGTTTTGGAAAGGGATACGTATTTAAATATACACATATTACTTTTACAGTAGCGAGCATCCTAGCGAGCATTCTAGACAGCATTCTACCGAAGTAAAGTTGTTTTTTTATTGACTTGCGTTTGTATCGCAGTGTTTTAAATTTTATAAACTATTCGCCAAACTGCGTGGCAGTTTGTGGGCGAATTAATCGCACTCTTTTAATTTTCTTTCAATTTAGTAGGTACTAGATAACAAAAAAATTAATATTAAAGTTTTAAAGTACAGTCGACAGCGGATTCACCCCTAAAAAGCCTATATACCTCTCACTGTAGGGCACAGGCCTTCTCTCAGGGAGAGAGTATGCCCACCGCGGATTGGCGATTTCAAGCGCTGAGGTATGTGAATAGCTCAACACTCAGGTTTCCTCGCGATGTTTTCCTTCACAGTTAGCGAGTGGTATTGCTACTATAACTTCACAAATGTACATGCATACTCTGTATGCGGTCATATTACTCGTACAAGTGACTATACAACACAATGCAAAGGCCAATTCGCTGTCCACTGCACCTCATTTAAAACTGTCATCTTAAACACATTAGCAGCCACACACCGCTTTGATGGTCATTAGATAAACGTTTTGTTTTTATAATTAATACTTTTTTTTTATTTTTGTAAATTTTCCTCGAGCTTCTTGCCGAGCCGAACAAACTTTGTCATTGTTCCGCCATCTGACACCTAATAATAGGGGTTAAAGTATGAAATTGCCGTTTTATTGCAATAGGTTTTATTGAATATCGACTTTCAATTGTTTTTGTTATTCAATTTAGACAAGAAAGATGGATACTGCGAAAATTCGAGTGATTATGAGGCACCCATTTTTCGTATTTTTTTGTTTTATTGATTTGACGCAAGTGAGTCAATATTGTGGGTAAGGTAACGTTAAACCATGCCGCTAATTCCTGGGTAGTTTGACTAGGGTCAGTTCCACTATCTCTCTTAATTCATCGTTATTCACCTGTGTGGGCGGTCTTCCTCGTGGCTCGTTCTTTAAGTCGAAATTTCCATCACGAAAGCGTTTAAACCAAAATCGCACGGTGCCTCTCCAAACGCAGCATTGATATTGCGGGCTGTTTCTGCCGCGTTAGTTCCGCGTCGGAACTCGTATTCAAAAATCACTCGAATTTTTGCAGTATTCATCTTTCTTGTCTAAATTGAATAACAAAAACAATTGAAAGTCGATATTCAAATGTTTCACATTTTTTAAAAAAAGAACATCATAGAAACCATTTGAAAAAAGTTTCATTCGAAAACCATGAACATTCTATGTCAATTCAAAGAACCTATTGCAATAAAACGGCAATTTCATACTTAAACCCCTAATACATAAAAAGTATGATGAGCATTTACTAGAGCGTTCGTTAGAATGATCGTGAAAATGTCCATAGCGTTGTTTGGGTCTACCCGTGGCTCTGTTCATTGTAAAATTTGACAAATTTAGAAACGGGAAATGCTGGATGTTCTGTTACAGGTAAATTCTCAGGTCTATTGCGAAATAAAATTGGGAAAAAATGGCGTTTCAAAAAAAAAATTCACTACCCAAAATTACTCCACTTAAGAACAAAGAAAATATTATCAGAACGAAAAATAACAAAAAACTATGGTTTGAGCTTTTTATGGTCGGCGCTGGCCAATGCAATTATTCTTTCACTCGTTGACACACATCGGAAGATAGACCTTAAACATGTAATACAATAGAAAACATTCTTTCACGCTACGGTAGTTCCTACTACAGTGAATTTGGATTTACAGTTAGGAACAAAATATGTTATATCATTACTGTTAAATCATTGTAAATTCATCACGTTTATCACAATAAAAAAACATTCATTCAATAGGTGCCAATGATTTCAATATCACGCTGTAGAAACAATGATAGAGGTTAATTGAAAGAAAATCCCAACCTCTTAAACTTATTTTTAACCGACTTCAAAAAAGGAGGAGGTTATCAATATCGACGCGTATATTTTTTTTTTTTGGCTGTGTTCCTCCATAACTCCGTCAAATCATAACCGATTTCGACAATTCTTTTTTTGTTCGAACAGGTATAACGTCCCATTAGTCCCATTTTAATTTGGTGAAGATCTGATGAAGACTTTCAGAGATGGAGAACGGAACTCTTCAATGGACAGCAGTAAATAAGCCCTAATGGAGCCCATCTTTTAGTAATATCCGTATGTTTCATAAAATAGCGTAAAAGTAGTCCCAAGTTAACTTGGTGATGTTCTGGTGAGGACTTTCGGAGATGGAAATTTAGAACATCAAATTTTAAAGTAACGAATGAAGTAGGGTAAATTATGGTTAAAAGGGACTTATTTATTTTTCTTCCGCTCCCCCACTAAAAATTTAAAAATAAAAATTTTTAAATAAAAAAAAACTACAGCACTAAAAAGTTAGAAATAATTTAAATAATTAGAAGTATTTATACATGTAGGTATTGTAGAAGTATAATTTGGAGCCGGTCTGGAGCACCGACTACAAATTATACTTCTACAATACCCACATCTATAAATACTTCTAATTATTTAAATTATTTCTAACTTTTTAGTGCTGTAGTTTTGGAAAATTATGTCGGGACCCTGAAAAAGAAAATTATCCCCCACACAAAAAGTTCACAAGTGCAAAATTATATCATCACGCCGAAAATCCGGCGCGTCCATTAGTCCGTCACGTTGACAAGTCATCAACCTCTCCGCCAAGACAGCGAGCGAAACGGCCATGGCTAAGTAACTATGGACAATATTGTGTGGGTTCCGTAGTTGCTTCTTTGACGTCGAAACTTTTGGGAAAAATACCATGAGGGATATAACGACTGATCAGTAGTCATCTACCTATCAATTTCCACATATTCAAAAAATATATATGTTCTGAAAAATACGCTTCATGTGCTGTGGGGCCGGATTAAGAATAGCGTCACTCCATATCCTTCCGTGCATGTCGTAGAAGGCGACTAAGGAAATAAATTACCAGGAGACGGGCAGCAGCGTCTTCCCGAAATTCCAACCGCATACTGCGATCGCCAACCCGCCTGCCAAGCGTGGCGATTATGGAAAAATCCCTCATGGTTATGAAAACCAGGAAGGAGGCCTATGTCCTGCAGTGGGCGTCAAATGGCTGATGATGATGATATGTTCAAAATTCGTCTGGAAATATGTTTTTTATATACATGCGCGTTAAGCGTTAATTATTAACCACTGTTCTATTTTATTACAATTTTTTGTTACAGAGGGCATACATACCTTAGGTACATGATGGACACAGCAGATGTCCATAAAGTTTGAAAGGGGTTTGTAGCCAAATAGCAAATGCATTGAACTTTTATTTTCATCTTACAGATAATCTTACAAGTTCACAACTCAACCACTAACCCGGGGAACCCTGAAAATAAACAATTTCCCCCAAAACGCAGCCACGCACCGGTTTGCGCGCGCGCTTCAATTAGTACTTTCGAACGCATACCGATAGCGGAGCGGGCCATCTTCCCGTGCCTTTTATGGTCATAGGTAGACGCACAGGATGCAACAATGTTGGGATGGACTGTCAGAATAGATTTAGAGAAATAATAGGTTATAAGCTCGTGAAGATGAGATGGAATTTGGGGAAAAGCCTAAACCCAGCAGTGGGATTATATTTAAAACTATATCCGGGTTATATTTATATTGAACAACAATCATACTGAGCCGGGTCAGTAGGCAGGTCAGCATCCCGACAGTCGGAAAATTGTGGTCAGGTCGGTAGGCTTGTCGATGCCAATGGCGAGAGATCTGTACCCAGAAATGGGCAGAGGTGGGCTGATGACGATGATGATCGTACTCGCTCTTCAATCCTAGCTTTTATCCTACGTGGAGGTAAAGATAGCTAACAATCTCACGTGGCACAATAATTTCGTCGACCTATGCTCATGTTCCATCCTAGACCCATGTTTAGAGGATTACATAATATCAGTGAACCTGCTACGTTTTACAGAAATGTGGGCTGAGAGACCCAGAAGTCTCTAAAGATATATGAATAAAAAAAAGCATAGCATATCAAAACATTTAGTAATTTATTTATTTTTACTATTCATAAAGCGTCACCCTGAAATTTTTAAGTTAATTAGTAATTATTACACAAAGTTCTGACGGTCGGTCTTCAGTCTTTGTCTTACTAAGGAAAGTAATAAGACAAAGGGAAAATTTAAACGCTCTTTCCTTCGTTTGATTGACGCTTAAGTAAAGGTCTCAAGATATACCTCTCAACTTCATCCTCGCGTGCGCCGGGCAACTGGGCGCAGACAATAAATCAATAGCGGTGGGAGCGGTTCCTTTGCCCGCGTTCATTGATGCTGTAACGTGAAAGAAAGCGGTGTCGCGCTTTTTGCGCGCCCGAGAGCGCGAAAGTGCGAGCGCATGTGCGCGCTTTTGGCTGCCGCTTGCCGAATTGTTGCTACGAATAAATTATATCATAATAAAGAGTTTGTAATTATAGGTTAGGCGGACTAAAGCACATAAGTTTGAAACCCAAATATTTGAGGAAGTGAAAAAAAACTGACCTGAAAATAAAATGACCCAGACGGACATTCTTCGACCAAATAGGGGATGTGTAAGCAAAGGCAAAGGGCAAGATAAAAAGTAACCGAAACAGGCGTGCGTGCATGCAACGACTAATGAATGTTGAGGAAGCGAAAGTGATCTATCAGGATCGTAGCAAGTGGCGGTGCCTAGTCTCTGCCTACCCCTCTGGGACACTGGCGTGAGTTTATATCAATATGTGTATAAAATTACTCAAATATATTTTTAGAGTTACGTACCCGAAGGGTAAGGGCCCCTATTACCAAGACCGCTGGCTGTCCGTTCGTCCGTCTGTCTGTCACCAGGCTGTATCTCATGAACCGTGATAGTTAGACAGGACATAGGCCTCCCTCATGGTTTTCCAAGCTTCCCGGTGTTGTTCCGCCCGCATCCAGCGACTCCCCACCACCGTAACCAGGTCATCAGACCATCTGATGGGGGGGCCTTCCCACGCTGCGTCGTCCGGTCCGCGGATGCTCGATATTTATAACGGCAACAGGCTTGAAATATTCAAAAGTTGTATAGATAATGGTACGGAACCCTTCGTGCGCGCGTCCGACTCACACTTGGGCGGTTTTTATTATCTTTCTTACATTAACAGAGAGCTCTTATGAAACAATGAATTGAATACGTGTTTTTTTTTTCCAAAAACTTGGAAAATTTCAATTTTTATTACTTTTGTTTCGTAGAAAGTACCTGAAACTGGCGTGCGTGTTTGCAACGACTGATGAATGGCAATGAAGCGAAATGGATTGCAAAGGCAGGTGGCCAAATCGCAAAATCCTGGTCTCTGCTTACCCCTTCGGGACGCCTTTATTAAGTTTATGTAATACAATGTAATAAAGGGGATAATTCTTACACAGCGTATTACGGTAATAGCGGAAAAAGTGCGAAACGTTTCTTCAGTATTTACAAAATTATTACTATGTGCATAAAAAAAAACTAAAGTAGAAGTAAAAAGGAACGAAATAAAATATGTATCCATCTTGGATTATTTCACGTTAACAATATTACCGCGGTGGGCACGCGTGGTGATTAAGCCCATAATCTCTCTCCCGAGGGAGGCCTGTGCTCTGCAGTCGGACGCATAGAGGCTACGTAAAAAAAAAAGAAGAGTTTACGGGATCTCCAAACTCTGAGGTAAAAATGCAGGTAACAGTACGCACGGTTTTCTGAATCACTAAATAAGTGTTATCTTTATATGCCCATGCAACTTTAAGCTCGTAAACTTTTTCAGCGATAAAAGTTTTAGTATGACATAATTTGAGACACTTGCCAGTTAAGAGGTAGACGTCTCTTGATATAAATTACTTCAATATTTATTTAATTGGTGTATTTACTAAACAATTTACATTTCATAAGCTGGCTATCGTCGTTCGTATTGCAAAATGTCAAATGTCAAAAAACTACGATATTTTTGTTTTTTCGTCGAAATTGTATAAAAAATTGATTTTTTCACACCCGCGAGACATCGCAATCCTCGGTCTAATTAGCAGTGTATACTATTACGACTTAATTTTCTTATAGTTTACTAATTTTCTACTATTTCGATGAAAAAACAAAAATCGTAGTTTTTTGACATGTGACATTTTGCAATATGAACGACGCTATATACGTCCCACTGTAGGGCACAAGGTTTCTCTCAGAGATAGAATATGGGCTTAATCACCACGCGTGCCCACCGCGGAGTAGTGATTTCAAGCGCCGAGGTATGTGAATAGCTCAGACACAGGTTTCCTCACGACGTTTTCCTTCACAGTTAGCGAGTAGTATTGCTAATATACATTCACAAATGTTAGGTACATGCCCACACTGGGGATCGAACCTAGGTATCTCGCTTCCGAGTCCAATGTTCTTCCCACTAGGCTACCACCGCTCATAGAAATTTACATTTAAATAATTTAAATTAATTCTACTTTTATTGCTTCCTAATAATAATATATTAGCAGTGGTATCGTAGTGGTAGGCCAGCCTCACATTCGGGAGGTCATAGGTTTGAATCCCGGGATATACAAATGATTTAGTTTTCTAAGTTATGTACATTTATATTTGTAGTAGCGCTTTAATAGCACCCTAACCGTGAAGGAAAACAGTGTGAGGAAACCTGAGTGTCTGATATGTCCACGTACCTCAGCGCTAATTGCTAATCGGTGGTGGGCACGCATGGTAATCGAGTCCGTGCTCGCTCTCTGAGAGAAGGCCTCTGCCCAGGAGTAGGACGTACGTATAGTCATATATAGGCTACATAAAACAATATATACGAAAGTCAAACACAGTTAAATTGTTCGTTTTTGGTGATTATTGAGAAGAGGGCAACTTCCTTTTAACAGAACATAAAGTCGGAAACGATCTCACATGATACGAAAGAAGTTTACGCGCGAATTAAACGCGCGCGATTATACTGATAACAGTGTGTTAAGACGTTGTTAAAATGTCATCGTAAATTATCTTTACAAGCTGAGAACGGAGTTTGAAAAGGTTTTTGTTCAACAATGTTTGTATGAAATTGTTGCAATCCGATTGTTATATCCCCAACAAATAAGTACAGTGATCTTTCGCCTCCCGTTGATGTCTTTTCCATTGGAATAGGTCCAACGATCGCGTTGCGTTTTATGAGATATTGCAAATTAAACTAAAATTAAATTGTCGTAGCTAAGTCAATGTGCTACTTTAAAAAGACTGCATAAATGATTTTTACGCCCGTTCATTCTAAATTAATTGAGAGTACAAAAAAATTTGGAAAATTTAAACTTAACAGTTCCAAGCAGCCTATATACGTCGCAGTGTATGGCACAGGCATCCTCTCAGAGCATGGGCTTAATAACCACGCGTGCCCACCGCGCCGCGGCGATTTCAAGCGCTGAGGTATGTGAATAACTCAAACACTCAGATTTCCTCACGATGTTTCCCTTCACAGTTAGCGAGTGGTATTGCTACTATAACTTCACCAATGTACATAACTTAGAAAACAAAGTCATAGATAGGTACATGCCAGTACTGGGAACCGAACCTGGGTCTTCCGAGTCATAAAGCACAACAGATATAAGCCCAGTCATCTCTAGGCCCCATTGACCTAGAGCCTAGGCCTGACGTCCTTTTATCTATATACCTATCCATTAAATGACCAAAGCCCATTGCTGGGCATAAACTAAGATACGTATATTATAATTTGCTTTATTGATCGATTGCTTTATATCTGTCATTTCCTACAGAATAGCATTGTATCATACCTTTTGGGACAGCACTAGCTCCTGAGATACGGGTCCCCGCCTAGTTCAGGAGTCAGCCACAATGATATTGTAAGCAAATTTAATTTATTTGTGTTCAAATAAAGATAGGATAAGATAAGACATGAATATTCTTTATTGCACACAACAAGCGAGACATAAAATATGAAAGTTACAATGAAAAAGTACAATGGGCGGTCTTATTGCTAACAGCAATTTCTTCCAGACAACCTTGTGACGGAAAAGTTTTCGAAGGAGAAAGAGAAACGGGTAGTTGGTGCAAATACGAATAGTACATACTTAAACTTAATAATAAACTAACATAAATCTTACTTAAATAATTGTTATAAACTACTACATAAATAAGTTACCATACCTATGTGTAAGAGTAGGATATAATGAATATAATATACCTACAAAGAAAGAAAAAAGTAATCATGTACTGATTATAAACATAATTTAGAGAGAAAGATACAGTTCTTTTACCAATTACCAATAAACAATTATCTTATCTTATATTATCTTAAGGTGCTTATATTATCTTAAGGTGCATCCCTGTTTCGCCAGGCTCCACGTAAGAACGTCAGCTCTCACGCAATTCGCCAATAATTCCCACCGCGGTCACATAAAGCGCAACAATGGAGAACTTGCACAAAGAAATGGCTTAAAAGAATAATAGAATACGCTTTTTATGTATTGATTTAACGGTTTCACTTACTTAATCAATATACAAAATGTGCAGTGCTTACGAAAGTTTAAGGAGAAGACACGTTAAATGATAAATAAACGTGGTGTTTTTTTTTCTCTGCGATATATTATAATACTCTTTATAATATGACCAGTTGAAAAATCAATATAGTCACGTGGTACTAAAATGCGTCGTACAAATTGACCTTAGGCTATGACGTCACTCCCTAACGTAACGCTTATAGTGTATGAAGCGTGTATGATATGTATGATAAAATAATGTTTTTATGCATGCACACCCTTATTAGAAAATATCCGGAATTCAATAACAAAACGAAATCTAATAAGATAAGATAAGATAAGAATATTGTGAGGTAGAGCACACGACATAAAAATTTTAAAAATACACAGTACAATATTGGCGGCCTTATTGCTAAAATCAAGTTTTATGTTATTAAAGTAACTTTATTTTTCGCATGTTTTGTGACCCCGAAAAAAAATATTTTTCTCGTTTTATTTTTAAATTTTTCCTAGGTTTTATATGATTTGTATGGTATGAAAGCAAAGTCACTCCAATCTAAGTTAGACGCAAGTCCCCCATTACAAGCGCAGTCATCTCTATTCCTCATTGTTGCCCCACGTCCTTATAGGAGGAGTCCAATTAATTCCGTACGTGTCCGGGCGGTGATCGCAGCGCGCACGCGATCGGCCGCGCGTGCGGCGGAGACGGGCGCGACTGTCGCGGGATCCTGCGACTATGCGACAGCTTAGTCGCGAAATCTTAAAAAAAATCTGTGAAATGGAAAGTCAGTTAAAATTAAGCTTAGGTTATTGTAAACTTAATTTAAATTACGTTTTAAAAGCTTAAAATAATTGTCTTCAAAATGATTGACATTATTATACATACGAGTGTAATACATTGAACCGTGTTACCCAAAATCATTCCAATCCACAAAAAGTAACTTTTAAGAAAATATATTTTTATGTCTAACATTGTTTTTTTAATGTTTCAGTCCAGACGTTTTATATTTGTAATCACTATAATACTAAAACCGGCCAAGTGTGTGTTGGACCACGCACAGTGGAGGGTTCCTTAGAAAGAGGGAGTTTTATCCGCTTTACAGAACTAACAACTTCATCAACGTAGTAATGTAAATAAATATTAAACGGGTTTAACCGTGTCGGGAATCTAAGGTAAAATTGAATTACCTTAGATTCCCGACGTCATATTACCTAATAAATAATTGCCGCTAGACCCATTTAATATATTACTATGTATAAGCATCGCGAGTCATTAAAAAATACTACTGCATTAACGTGTGGTGCCGGATTAAGAATAGCGTCACTCCATTTCCTTCCGTGGATGTCGTAGAAGGCGACTAAGGAATTAAATTACCAGGAGACGGGCAGCAGTGTCTTCCTTAGATTTCAACCGCATACTGCGATCTCCAACCCGCCTGCCAAACGTGGCGATTATGGCAAAACCCTTTATGGTTAGGGAAAACCATGAGAGAGGCCTGTGTCCTGCAGTGGGCGTAAAAATGGCTGATGATGATGATGATGATCACTGCATCAACAAAATTTTTAATGGATTTTGTACGAAGTTTTCCTTTTATAAGTCGGTCGCCTATTACCTACTCGTTAACTTATAGAGCCTACTTAGCCGTGTTTTCACGTTTCTACAATCAACCAGGAGACTCGGACGAAAATTTGCGCTTTAAAGCTTACGTATTATGCGTTATTTCATTATAGAGTTGTACATAGGTATCGGTTTAGTTCAAAAGTCGCAAAATGCAAGTCGCCGCACACTGAACCATTCCCAGCTAGAACTGTAGCCCCAGTTAGGCTATCATCTTAATCTAAGCCTAGAACGGGGCACTTAACCGCACCCCATTAATTACGTGATGTTCAATGAGCAGGCTGGAAGTTGCACCTTTGTCCTGAAATTCTTAGTGGAAGGCTTTTTATGAAATCTACGTACATCCCCCTGCAAGGCACAGGCCTTCTCTCAGAGAGAGAGCATGGGCTTAATTAGCAGGCGTGCCCATCGCGGACTGACAATTACGAACGCTGAGGTATGTGAATACCAGGTTTCCGGTTTCCTCACGTTTCAGGTTTCCTTGCTATGTTTCCTTCAAGTGCAAGCTTTGCTATGTATTGAAGACGTTATTGCCATTTTTTAAGTAAGTCCTAATTTGTTAATGGCTGTTCTGTTTGACCCTAAAAAATATGAATTGTTTTGAGGTGTAGAAGGCTAAAAAACTGCAACTTTAATTATATTCTTTTTGTTGCACTAACCCGTGCTGAGGACAATTTTTAATAAATTTTAAAATTGCCCTCAGTACGGGATAGTGCAATAAAAAGAATATAATTAAAATTGCCATGACGTCACATTATATAATGTGACGTCATGGCAAAGGTAATCTTGGAACAGAAAGGCTCACAGAGTTTTCATTAGTACATGAAAAGTTTAATTTAAATTTGCAGAAACGTATTTAGAGGCTAAAAATTCCACCCATGCCGGCACTCGAACACGCGACCTCTGGCTAACCGTGCCAGCGCTCTCCCAATTGAGCTAATGGGCAAGTGCAGGCATCAGCAAAATTTCGAGCCTCTTTACAAACTTTTCTGTATTACGTACAGGCAGCGACATCTGGCCGAAGCAATTTACATCACTTGCAGCCCCGAGTAACCCACTTTGCAGTTACATTTTTACATCGGAATGATATCGCTGTACCCCTTTGAAGTGGGTTAAAAACAGTGGGTTAAGACTGTTTTTATTTTTGAATTTTATTATCAGAATCTTGTAGTAGAAAATTACCCCAATTTATTAAAAAAAATACCGAGGGGCTTAGCAGCGGCCATCTACGTCCGTTTATTTTAAGAAAAATTTCACAAGCCCACTAGAGGTGGTTTCAAAGAATTGTTGTTCGGTTGTCGAGTAAATAAATCACAATCCAGAGCGAGCACCGCAAACATTATTTTAAGACTTTCTCTCAGTTTCAAAAGGCCCAGTATTTTGTTTTATTTCGCCTGTGTCATGTTCTCGGTCAGGCGAGGACCTTTATGACTCCTCCATCAAATAGTGTTTTCTGAGAGCAAATGCACGAATCACTGTAAAAAAAAACACCCAAATCGCTTTAAAATTATAAGATTTTCCGCGATTTCTCCAGCATCCCATCACCAGATCGTGACTTGTTGACCATGGAACCAGCTGTGAAGTTTACCCTTTCAAACAAAAAAAAATATCAATATAAATCGACGAAAAGGGTCGACTAAAGGCAAAATATTAGGAATAAACAAAAATCATTGAAGTCGTGCAGTGTTAAAAGTATCTTGAGGAGCGGAATCACAATTTAGGTTATGTAAACATCAGAAGACGAGTGTTGTACAATCAAGAGCAGGTTGACCTTTAAATTTTTGGTGCTGTCGACTGTACTGTACTGTATGTACGCTGGCAAAATAATACTTTTGAAAAATATGGATTACAAAATAGCATAAGAGTGGTTTTTCAATACGATGTTTTATGTAATAACTAGTACTTTTTGTCACACTACCAGACTAATGTTAGCCCAGAGTTTTTGTGAACAAAATCACTTAGTTACTAAGTTGTTACTTGCATACAAATTTTTAATTTATATTTCTGCAATTATTTAAAGGACGATTGTGACTTGTGTTCAACACATTCATGACTAATATTTTAAGTTGAAAACTCTGTTAATTAAGCTAAAACGTGTTTTGAAAAGAATAAATGTGGAGTTTCTTTGTTAGCTTCTTCTCCACATAATCCATTAATTGTGAAACTAACAACTTTGACGTTCATTAAGTAAACATTCTGTTTTTACAATGAATAAAAATATTTGAATTAAATTGAATTGAATTGCAAATTTTGTGGATGCCCCTAAGTGGGGTGCATATCAGAACTTCAGAAATAGACTTTGTTACTGGTGTATATGTAGCCAGTTGGTGTATTAGCGAAGGGCCAGATAAAGTGTACCCGAAACCAGCGTGCGTGCATGCAGCTTCTGATGAATGTTTAAGATAAGTAAACTCCAAATCGATTTTAAAAATTGTCCTCAGCACGGGTTAGTGCAACAAAAAGAATATAAAGATTGTAATTTATAATTTTCAAATCGATTACATTCGAAATACTCAATTCGAAGTAGCCATTTTGAAGTTGATATCATAATAATGTGCATGTCCTTACTGGGAACCCATCCGAATAAATCAAGGAGCATGATTGGAGATGACAAAAGATTCGACCTAAGCCACAATTCTGCAAATGTTGCAGTAAGATAAGATAAGATAAGAATGTTCTTTATTGTATGTACCGGTTTTTTTTTCAGAAACGGCAATGACAAAAGAAAAGATACAATAAATTGCAGTAAATCTTATTAAGGTTGAAGTCTAACATTAAATTAAAAGCAAACATAAAAGGGAGTCTGGTACGAAAATTCAAAGCTTCTACAGCACAGGCTTTTTTTTCTAGTCCTAGTCTAAAAGTAACTCGTAATTTTTTCCCGTATTATTAATTTATAAATGTTTGCATGCAGATCGCAAAAGACTTTAAGCACTTTATTTGCAATACTGGCACGTCATAACCAACATTTATCAGAATTAGGATCACAAAAGCTTTAAAAGCACGCCTCGTTCGATTGGTTGTAGCAATTAATTTTAATCAGAGCATGTTCCTGTCGGCGCTTATTTTAAATTTAAAAAGGATTTTCCACTCAAAATATTGAAGATGAATGGTTATGACTAATTTGGGTCAGGGGAAAGTGGATCTTATAACGTACGCCGGAGGTTGGAAGTTAATTGAATTTTCGGGCTGCAATTTTTTGGTGCATCTTTCCAATTTTAGCGGTGACACCTTATGTTAGGGTTAATAAACTTAAGGCTCGGTTCTCATTTGTATCGGTCTTGCTGCGCTGCACGAACGAATAGTTGGGGAAAAGCAGGCCTTATTGAAATTACGGAAATACAAATCCCATTAATAGAATTTTAACGACCGACGTCACTAACACATCAGTGATAGTCATTGTGGTATAATATTTACAATCCAAAACTCAGTACAGCTCAAAGAAAACCCTATCTAGTGACAATTTGGACTTACGTTCGCGATTTTTATTGAAAAAAAAAAACATAAATATAACGACCGACGGCCCTAGATAGGACATTGAAAAGTAATATATATATTTTTGCAGATTTAAAACACTAACCATTACAAAGTATTAAATGTATTAAAGCACCTAATTTAGGGGTCACGTCGGAGAAACCAGCCTTAAAAAATGTGTTCTTAGTAAAATTTACCTTCGTATGACCAAAAAGTGCATAAAAAATTTAATTGGTTAGATATACTGAATGTTTTTTAGTGTTTAATTTAAATTCCTATACCAAAATTTCAAATTAATCTGCCTAATCTAAAATAAAAACCGGCCAAGTGCGAGATGAACTCACTCACCGAGGCTTCTGAACTTGTAGGTATGAAAATATTTAAAATATTTCATACCTATTTTCCTGTTCAATACAAATAACTTTTACGATGGAGACACTACGTTTCTTTTAATGCGTATTCGTCCCACAGTAGGGCACAGGCATTCTCTCAGAGAGAGAGTGTTTGCTTAATTACCAGGCACGCCCACCGCAGATTGGCAATTTCAGCTGAGGTATGTGAAAAGTCTTTTCGTCTAATATACCTCAATCGCTCAAGACAAAATTATACAACCAGTGTGTGTTACCAGTGATGACTTATGGCACTGAAACGTGGTCTCTCACTATGGGCCTCATAAGAAGGCCCAAGGTCACGCAACGAGCTACGGAAAGGGCTATGCTTGGAATTTCTCTACGAGATCGAATCAGAAATGATGAGATCCGTAGACGAACGAAAGTCGTCGACATAGCCCAGCGGATTAGTAAGTTGAAGTGGCAGTGGGCGGGGCACATAGCACGCAGAACTGATGGCCGATGGGGCTGAAAAGTTCTCGAATGGAGACCACATATCGGCAAGCGTAGCGTAGGAAGACCAGCCACAAGATGGACAGATGACCTCATCCAAGTGGCAGGAAGGCGCTGGATGCAGGCCGCCTCCAACCGGTCTTTTTGGAAATCCATGGAGGAGGCCTATGTCCAGCAGTGGACTTCTTGTGGCTGAATGATGATGATGATGTGAATACATTAGGTATAAATAAATTGTTCCACTGCAGGGCGCAGACTTTCTCTCCGAGAGAGAGACAGAGTAAACAAGGGCTTAATCACCACGCGTGCTTACTGCAAATTGGCCACTTTATTCGATGCTTTTTAAGAGGACATTGAAATTTTCAGACATGATGTATTTCTTTTGCCGCTATGACAAAATGTTCTAAAAACAGAATAAAATAAATATTTAAGGGGGGCTCCCATATAACGAACGTGATTTTTGCCGTTTTTTCTCGATCTTTGTGTCTAATGTTTTATAGATAATGGTACGGAACCCTTCGTGCGCGACTCCAACTTGCAATTGGCCGGTTTCTTAAATAATAAAATTAGTGGTCTACGTTCAATCAAAAGACTAAATCACGTGTTTAATTTACTTACTAACTACTGAACTTTACTCAAAAATTGCTATTTTAAGTGCCGTCTACTAAGCGCTATAGTCATACGCTTCGAGCAACAGACAAATCACCAATGAAGCTTCTCGGTTCGCACTTCTCGTCGGGTACTAATTTAATAGATAATTAAGCTAAGCCAGGCCGGGGACACTTGGCAGTGTACAGTACATGAACTTTCGCACGGGTCCGGCTCCGCGGTTACTTAAATGCACCGTTAGATTGTGGCCACGTGAAGAGCGTAAAGTTAATAATATATAATAATATAAGAATGCATATAACAAGAAAAAACATGTGGCGGTTGCGCTGCAGTACAATGCCGCGGACTCTCAAAAGGCCTTAAAATTAAACTACGAAAATTTTCGTAGTTTAACACACACAGCAAAAATAAATAAACTGACATATAATATTTTTGAATTGAAACTTTATTATTATTACCTTTATGGATTACTTATTGATACAGGTTTTCTCACGATGTTTTCCTTCACAGTCAGCAAGTGGTGACTGGTGATGGTAACGGTTTTTACAAACCTTAGCGCTTGAAATCCCAAATCCGTGATGTATAAGCTTGTGTTTATTGGAACTATTTTAATTATTAATACTGAAAAAACGGTTTTAAGTGGTAATTAAAGGCATACTCTATCACACTCTCTCTCTCTGAGAGAAGGCCTGTACCCTGCAGTGAACCATCAACTTATGACATGTTATATGTTCTCGACAAATCTGAATTCTGACTTTCTTTTCGTGGCCCCACTTGATAGTTCATTACACCGAAATAGAGCTAATTAAGAGCAGCTTATAGAGTGGTCTGTCTATAAAAAGGAGCGATGAGTGAACCGATTGAAATTGCAATATGTTTCGTGAGAGCGTTCATCAGCAGAATTGAGTTAATTTTTTAAAGATTTCTATTGGCGTGGTGGCCGGGTCACCTATCTCCCTCTAAAATGGTTGAGACTGGTGATGGCTGACCGCTGCGTTATGTTCGTGAACGAGTGCTGTTCGTGTGTCTGGCCGCAGAAATAATGTTTTTCCTACTTTTGTAAGAAGTGTTATTTTGGCTTTTAAAGTTATTGGTGGCTATCACGGAATCATATCATATAGGCTTTGATGTATAAGTTTAAGATGATTTGAGAAAAGATGGTCAGAGTGGAGATTTTTTCCTGCTGCCTTTTTCTCCACTACAAATACGGCCCAAAGGCAGCGACTAACATAGTAACATAGTACATTGACATTCAGCAAATAGAATGTAAATTTTGTACGTTGAATTAATATATTATTGATTTCTGATTTCTATTACTACGAGTATATAAGAAATTACATGCAGAAAGTTTAATTAATGCAGTAGAAATGAGGTCCTTGAGAAGTTTGTGCGGTGTTAATTTGAATGACAGGATACGCAACAGTGTGACGCATATAGGCTTCCTAGCTTAGGTATGTGTTTTGTCAGAAGCTAATGTGTGCCATAAATTAGAACAGAACGATTACTTACCTATTGTCATTTTATAGTACTTTTTTGGTAGCAAATAAATAATTTTTGTAATGGTTTAAACTGTTTACGTTTGTATGTCTAAAATTTCGTCTAAAATATGCTTATGAAACCTTTACCGTACTAGTTATGGTAATAAAACTAATAATCATCATTCTTTATATAATTCTGATAGCAATGACAAATTATCGCAATTAAGAAAACGAGTATCAAGATTCAATTAATTTCCTTAAAAGTGTTAACGCCATGTTTCGTAGCGGATGAATAGATAAAGCGAAACGGTGGTAAATTAGTATAGTTATTTTGCAAATAATTGTCGGTAATTAATTGCGATGCTCAAAAATGGTTACTTATAATACTTCGTGCAACACTTTTGACTCGTTGCAAAACGCCGCCGAATTGTTTAAACGTGAAGAGAGAACAATTTGCCTAAAATTTACATTAAAAGTAAGGACCTCAATAAAGTTCCGGAGTTAAAGGTCAAAAATAGTTTATAACTTACGGTATACAAATGACTGTTGTATGTACTGAAGTGCTTATTCTCTGGGATATAAGATATTTAGTTCAGTTTGTGGAATAATATTGTTCTGTGGGCTAATTAAAAAGTTTTTTTTAGGATACGTTCTGCGTCTAAATTAGCGATGCATTTTTTTTTCTCGCCTACACCATAGGTATCGTTGGATTGGTTGCTTAAAAATATTTTGGGTGTAGAAAGACCATTTTGTAATTTAGGGTTCCGTTTGCGAAATATTAACCTTTAAAGCGCAAATTTTTGTCCAAGTAGGGCGTTCTCCCTGTCTCCTAGCTAAACGGTTGATTGTACGTGAAAATGGTGAAAACATTCAGGGTAGTAGCATATATAATGAAATTAAGAGGAAAACTATCACGGCAAAGTAGGCCTTACAAGTTAACAAGTAATAGGCGACCAACTTATAAAAGGAAAACACCATACAAGGTGCATTAAAAATACATTAATGAAGTTGTTAGTTCTGTAAAGCAGATAAAACCCCCTCTTTTTACGGAATCCTATCCTGCGCGTGGCCCGACACGCACTTGGCCAGTTTTTTATTAATCAAACGCAAATCTTAAAAATTAAGAAGAACTTCAGATGCCTTGGTTGCTCAATCTTACCCCAAAAGAGGAGCAGACATTGTGTTTTACACTTCGACTACTTTGGTTAAGCACTTATAATTACTCGTAATGTAAGTAATATTAAAAAAAAAGACTATGATGGTTCGTATTCGGGTCTGAATCTCATTAATCAATGATCAAGGCTGTTGATAATTGGTAATGCCACCGTCGCAGCCTTGCCCGATAAAATGCAGCGACGTGCGCGCACGATCCCGCTCATCTCCGGCGACGGCGATGATCCGTGGTGTCAAAATATCAAGGCTGCATGCTGTATTGTTTGCTTAGAACTTCCGGCGTGAATGGGTTGGCTTGTGGTACAAGTGAGGCGAAGGAGCTGTTGTGACAGTTTTGCTGTCAGATAGGAAATACCTACTGTCGTAACAAAAAAAATATTTTACAACACAGTTTTGTATGTACTGCGACCAAATAAGGGATGTATTAGAAAATTGTGTAAAAAGCCTACCTACCTACCTACCAAGAAAGTACCTTATAATGACTCGCGTGCATGCAATGACTAATGAATGTTGATGAAGCGAAAGAGACCAATCAGGATCGTGGCAAGCGGCAGGCCCTAGACTCTGCCTACCTCTCCGAGGATTATCCCCCCAATTGTTAATGAGGATTATAAATGAGGATAAATGAGGATTATCCCCCAATTTTTATAATTATGAACCATCAACTAGTGCAGATGACACTATTTATCGTTTGCACGATCATTGTTGCAAATAATACAAACTACTATATCATTAAAATTATCTCTTGAGATATAATAATCTCGTGGCAAATGGCAGATCCTAGTCTCTGCCCACCTCTCCGGGGTACAGGCGTGAGGTTATAGTATGTTTTATCTATTGAGACAGACAGCCAAAATAAAGATTTTTGTTTTATTCATGGTTGGTTGATATCCAATATTGTACTGTACGAGTATGCCAAAAAATAGACCTTTGAGGTGATAAATTGGATAGGAATATGAATTAATAAACTCCTAGGTAAAAACCTTGTGTGATTGAATTATTATTTCTGGATTACTTTTCTACAATAATTCTATTATTTATTTATTGATATTTTTATTGCACTTAAAAAAAAATCGTACAATGCAGCGGACTTAATGCCATAAGCATTTTCTACCAGTAAATTATTATTATTATTCCGTGTAGCGCCGAATAGCGTCACTCCATTACCTTCCGTGGATGTCGTAGAAGGCGACTAAGGAAATCAATTACCAAGAGACGGGCAACAGCGTCTTCCTGAGATTCCAACCGCATACTGCGATCGCCAACCCGCCTGCCAAGCCTGGCGATTATGGCAAAACCCCTCATGGTTATGAAAACCACGATGGAGGCCTAGGTCTTGCAGTGGGCGTGAAATAGCTGATAATGATGACGAATTATGTTTGTTACTCATTCTTTATTGCACAAAGAGAGTGTACAGAAGGTGGCATTTTCTACCAGTCAACCTGCTCAAATACGCAGGTTTCTCACAAGATATTTTCCTTAACACATGAGTGGTATTGCTACTACAAATTCACAAATGTACGTAACTTAGAAAACAAAGTCACTGGTACATGCCCGTGATTCGAACCCACGATCTCCTAAATGTGAGGTAAGTAAGCTATCGACCGCGCTGCTACAGCTTAACGATTCATTATATAATGTATACTAGCGGTACTGGCAAACGTTATTTTGCCATATTAATTGGCCTACGACCTATTCTCAGACCTACCAAATATACGCAAAAAATTCAGAGAAATCCGTGAAGTCGTTTCGGAGGACAAACACTGTGAGATTTTTATATATAAGATTAAATTTTTTTGGGCCACACAATAGATTCGTCGAAGTTTATGCTATGATAAACGATACCCACCGTAATGAATGACCGAATATTTGTTTTAGCTTATAGAAATGCGTTTTTGAAGACGAGACTTGTAAATGAATACCGCTTTTCCTATTTAACAAAATATAATTTTACAGCTAAGAAAAGTGATCGGGACAAACGTGCAAGTATCAGGTTTTCGGTTAAATAGTGGGTTATAGAGATACAGTTTCACTTAAAATGTGTTAACTATTTCCATGTGACATTTTTCATAATTACTCTTAGATATTTTTATTTCAAATCTTGATCTCGAACAACAGCCCCTCTACTGTCATCGCAAATTTAGCCAACTTGCTTCACAATTGAGTGCATTTATTCAATAATTTAGCCAAAACATGGTTTCAGTATCTTTTGTGCTCTGAAGTTCCAATAAGTTTAATGTTATTTCTTACAAGTAAAACGTTTACTTAGTCGTTATTTTTTACTCAATATTTCATTTTCTGTCCAGCCACAAGATGGACAGATGACCTCATCCAAGTGGCAGGAAGGCGCTGGATGCAGGCCGCTTCCAACCGGTCTTTTTGGAAATCCATGGAGGAGGCCTATGTCCAGCAGTGGACTTCTTGTGGCTGAATGCTGATGATGATTTCATTTAATTGTGACGCAATTAGAATGCAATAACTTCAAGAGTAGACGGGCCGATTTTTATTTATTTATCGTGTTAAGGATGTCCCAGGCGGACATTCTTCAACATACTTCGCAAAGGGCAAGATAAAAAGTAACCAAAACCGGCGTGCCTACATGCAACGACTAATGAATGTTGAGGAAGCGAAAGTGACCTGTCAGGTTCGTGGCAAGTGGCAGTCCCTGGTCTCTGCTTACCCCTCTGGGATACAGGCGTGAGTTTATTTATGTATTTATGTAAATAAAGTGGCACTTTTTTGTTTGTTTTACTTTCAGGTATGTTTTCTTTATATTAGTAATTGATAAAATGTGATAATTAGAGTTTTAATTTTGCAATAATTTTCATCTTATAATTTTCTTGAGATTTTTTGAATACGTATTAAACTTTACCGGTGGTAGCGGAGTGGTAGAACGCCGGCCTCACATTTGGGAGGTCCGGGGTTCAAATCCCGGCACCAAAGATTTTAGTGTCCAATTTACGTACATTTGTGAAAACATCCTGAGAAAACCCAACTGTCTGAGGTGTTCACGTACCTCAGCGCTTGAAATCGCAGTGGTATTATTAAGCCTTTACTTTACCGTACCGTATTTATGTAGCCTATATACGTCCCACTACAAAGTACAAGCATTCTCTCAGAGATATACTATGGGCTTAATTACCACGCCAAGTGCGAGTCGGAATCGCGCATGAAGGGTTCCGTACCATTATCTATACAAAATTAGACAGAGAATGAGACAAGATAGATTAGGCACATTGAAAACAGCGCCATCTATAAAAACCAGCAACAAGCGTTTAACATTGACATTTAACGACAGGACATCGGTGCTGTATGTTTGTTGTATGGGCGCCCCCCTTAAATATTTTATTCAATTTTAGTATTTGTTTTCATAGCGGCAACATAAATACATCATTTGTGAACATTTCAACTGTCCAGCTATCACAGTTCATGAGATACAGCCTGGTGACAGACAGATAGACAGACAGACCGACGGGCAGTGGAGTACCTCTTTGGGTACGGAGCCCTAAAAGGTAACGTGACATTCTATATTTATTTTATGTTTGATAGTTATTACTTACGATACGTTAAGTTCACTGTAAGAGAAAGTGAAACGCTTGCAATACGTTTTGTCTTCGTTTACAAAAATGTAAATATGAATACGCTCCGTCGGCTCCATAACTTCACTTTCAGATATAATTTCAACTATTTATTATCATTCCAAAGGAGTTCCGGCTGCGAACTTCTTCAGTATTAATTCGAATCATTACTTACGTATGCTTGATAGTAACCCAATGGTAGTACGTGAATTCTTAAGTGAATACGCCTTGCATCTGAATTAAAATATCATTTATTAACAGGTACCTAAGAATCAAAGATCAGGGGCCTGTTTCATAGAACTATAATTCATGGTATACTATGACAATTCGATGTGCATAGCATAGTCGATTAACAAGTAGGAGGACTCTGCTAAGCAATCTGCATAGAGTTGTCGTAGTAACCTATTTAAAACATTTTCACGTTTCGGAAGTGATCTAAAGTGCGAAGCAGGTGAAATAGGACAATTCCATACAATGGAGACTTTGGGTAGCAGCACCCAGCGCCGCGTTCCATGTAGGTTTTTCCAGTGTTTTTTTTTGTATGTACTTTGATCAATTATTATTGACAGCTGTTAACAGTAGATTAACAGCGTGTTAGTGTACGAAAAACTGGGGGTCAGACTCACTTGCACCACTTTCTTAAATGTGGCTGCATTAGACTAAAATTTTTCGTACAAAAGTAAATTTAAATGTCGACTTAAGAGACATTTAAGAAGTGGTGCAAGTCGGCTTTAGTATTTTTACTTTTTAATCTGTGGGTTGATCGGCTATCCAACATACATACATATATACGTAAACTCGCGCATGTATCCTAGAGCGGTAGGCAGAGACCAAGGACTGCCACTTGCCACGATCCTGACAGATCACTTTAGCTTCCTCAACACGCAATTCGGCTACGTAATTTACATCAAATTAGCATATTAAAACATTAATTTTACCTATTTGTATGAAATGGGGCCCTTATAATTATTTTTGCCTTACAAGTTGAACTCATTTTATATGTACTAAAAATTTAATTTTTTTCCAGTCCACAATAATGGTTTTTACACTGGAAAGAAAAGAAAATACAAAATATTTACAAAGGTACATAGTAAAATATCAATTAGCTTGAAATTAACATTTAAATTCATTAATTTTGTAATTTTAGTAACAAAATCGCTTTGCTAGACGAGAAGGAAACAATTGTGGAAATAATGAAGACTTTTTAGTCTTGACATTTTTTTTAATTTCATGCTGCAGCGGCGACTTACCAATGGTTTAATATCTAGTAATAAAGTCACAAACTTAGGATTTATAGGGCTCAAAGAGGATTCAAAATCTCCAGTTCACCATTGCGGTTAAATGATTCTTCAGAAATATTTTTTTAAAACACCGGGAAGCCGAAGGCTTATTTAAAAAAATATTCTCTCCCAGTTACAAATTACCGACTGAGGCACATAAGTTAGCGTCGTATTGCGCAGGGCTGTCACGGGACGGACGGCATAAAGATCGCGTCGTGCGTTGAATGTTGCATCTATAACGGATTGGCACAACCCTTTTTACCTTGTCTCGTTTAATTTGTCTGCTATTTGCCGCCGCCGCCGCCCGGCCTCTGTTATACGCCGCGGGGGTTTGCATAGCCGGCGACCCCCCATGCTGAACTAAAAGGATAACAGGGTATTACATAAGAAATAACATGTAAATAGGCGAGCTCAACTTTGTAGGAGAGTTCTTCCCGCAAACCTTAAAGAATAGGAAAAGCAGTGAAAGAACGGGTATATGTATGTGTACAAAATACATGAGGCCTAAATAACACGAATAATGACTTTGTGCTAGATTTAATCTAATCCTCATTTCTTTATGAATAACGTTTATTATGGACCAGGTAAGTGTTTATTGAGTTTCACTTAAACAACAATCTGATAATGAAACTCCATAATTATTGCTTAGAAATACAATATTTGTGTTGCAACTTTGGTATTGAACAATTAATATTTTTTATGTTGTTACTATAGTAAAAGTTGGTTGTGTTGACTTGTTGAAACATATATTTTTAATAGGTTTTGCCGTAATTAGTTACACCACGTTTTTTATTTATATAGTTAGCTATTTTAAGAAAGATCTTTTTACCTGAACTTTTTGGTGTACAAATAACAATATCCTATCTATCTTTTTTATTCTTACCTCAAAGTTGATAAAACTTGAAAGTTTCTCAGTATTATCATTAGTGATCTTAGCATGACAAGACTTGGCATGGTGCTATTAAAACTGAAAAATACATTAAATTATTTATGTTTAATTTGAAAATTCCAGAATACTAATACTAGAGTGGTATTACGGTGGTCATAATAGCTACATGTTCTCTGTGAATAAATTATAGAAGAATAAATTATTTCCCACCAACTGTAGGTTTTTATATGCACCTAATTCCGATCATTGATATCACATTGTCAAATGTCACTCCAGCAAAAATAACTGCGGTATGGATGCATCATTATATGTACTACAAAATAAATGAGTAGTCAAAAGTACTTGCATTCAAATAGTCACAATAGGTTTTAAGTTTAATTAGTGATTTTTTTTTTCTTCTAAGAGATCCTAAACAGAAGTCGAGTAGGAACAAGCATTGTATTTTCCCCAGTGTAATAACTAGAACCAACGCTGTCACTTCCTTGTGGATGGAGGCCTACCGACGATGTACTTATACAAGTTTTTGCCGCGTCGCGGGCGCATGCGATCGGTGCGCCGGCGTCGGCGGCGATATCATTAATTAGGGAAATGTCCTGACGTACGTCTGTCTGTGAACTTCTAGTCTAGACTACAGGCTTGTCGATCGAAGGAAAAAAAAACATAAAAAGAGAGATTTTATAATTGAATAGTACATTCAAGGCTGCGTTTCCCTCTGGCGTCCCACTCGCTGGCACATTTCAACATATTTAATGAGGTGCACTCATTACAAAATAAAATTACAGACATACTAGACATGTTTTCATTGTCATATGCTTCGATTTTCATATAAGAACTTGGGGAAAAGTGGCCAATTTTCTTTATCAAAAACTTATCAAAGCTAACATTATACAAAAACAAAACATAATGTGTTACAATCTCGTTTTTTATATATATGATCACATTCTCGCACATTCTAACACACGTATTTTTAAACTACCCTTGCCTACCCCTGAACACGGTGGCTGCAACAATGTCGAAACGTCGGAAATCAATGGTAATTAAATTTTACCTAATAAATAATCGCGGTTACACCCGTATAATATATTAATATGTATGAGCATAGCGAGTCATTAAAAAAAATACTAAGGAGTAAACTACATGCATAAACTCATGCCTGCAACCCAGAGGGGTAGGCAGAGACCAGGGACTGCCACCTGCCACGATCCCGAGAGATCACTTTCAGATGCGCACACGCTAGTTTGGGGTACTCTTTCTTATCTTTGTGATTTAGAGCCTAAATTCGAGCAGTCTTGAAATGAGACATTGTAATTTAAACATGTTGCAATAAAAAGTATCAACGATTGCAAAGGTTCATTGATTCTAGAAAGATTGCGTTGGTTGTAGTGTTGAGAGCTTTTCAGCAAAAAAATGGACTTCTTTTTGTTTTTTACGTCAAAAAATCATAACTCGTGAAGATCAAAATCAACCGGCCTCAGGTAAACACGTAACATCTTAGATCCAAACAAGTGTCAAGCTGTATTAATTCAAAAAGAAAATGTCGCTAATTTATTTTATGCATATTCTCACAATAAACATTATTTGCGAATCTCGATGTAACACACTTACAAAGCTCCATCCCAAACCGGCTCGCACTTTGAAAATTAAAATCAAACCACGTATATTTGGAATTCCAATGCAAGAACGCGCTCTTAATATGCAAATAAGGCAAAGTGAAATGGAACTGAATATTGAAACGCATCTCTCATACCCGTGTGAACTGCTACCACCAATGAAATTCCAATAATTTACTCCTCTACTAATTACCAACCGCCCATACCAGAGCAAACAGGAACTTATGACCGCTGACAGTAGTCGTTGCTGCAATGGATCACACGCTGGGCCCTTGGATGCCATTCTACGACTTTAAAAGCAACTGGACCAGAAGAATATCCGCCTGGCGAGACCAGGAGAACGAGTCTGCTAATTGCATAGTTGTTCAATAGAACGGTATTAGCGCGGCAATAGCTGTTTTAATGACACTGTTTGTGATCTTGTCTAATAACCAATCGCATTTCAATAGTATAACCGTGCAACTTAAAACTTAGTATAACCGCGCAAAGTTTAGATTTCATTCGCACGGTTTATGGCATTAAAGTGACATCGCAATGTGATTGCTGTTTTCTGTCTATCGGAAAAAAAATTACTTAGAGACAACAGCTCCACTAAATGCATGGTTGCACGACCCTTCTAGTCTTCTAACATGACATGTATTGAACTATAGTAGGACAATACAATTGATAACAATTTTTTGTAATTTAACTTAAGTTAAGCACTGTAGGATAAAATAAGCTATAACTGTATAATGAACCCAATTTTTGTGGAGTAAATAAATATTTTACTTTACTTCACATTGGGACACCACCGATTGGTCCAATAACAACAACGGCTAAAATCCAATTGGGAAGTCACTTCCGTGCTATTATCACTCTATTCCACAACAATGCGTATAGTAGACTTTAGACTTCGTAAGCTACTCAGAGCTACTTACAACCAACAAGTCCACTAAATTTTTAACCAAACATCTCGTGTCAACTGTGTCGGAATAGTTAATTTCGTCTTCGGTTTTGTGTGCTCCGCGTAAACACTGGGTGACTGTTTTTTGCCGGTACATAAATGGACCACACACGTCGCAGCTTGATTATGGACACTTGATGGATGTTAAGGTCTGCTTAGACCGGGGTCGTGTGGTGCCTGAATCTATTTACACTCCTCTACAGCATAATTGAAAGCGTTCTACTACGGAAACAAAATAAGCAGATAAGCAACACAATATGCACAATAACAGAAAGAAAACTAATAACAAATTACGTTTGTTTTATGGGAGCCCCCGTAAATATTTATTTTATTTTAATTTCATTGTTTAATTTTTAAAACTGAATATTCTGTGAATATTTCAAGCGTCTACCTGTTGCCATTAATAATATCGATCAAAAAACGGCAAAAAAAATACATAATATGTTCTATCGGAGCCCCCTTTAAATATTTATTTGATTCTGTTTTTAGTATTTGTTATTATAGCGGCAACGGAAATACATCATTTGTGAAAATTTCAACTGCCTAGCTATCACAGTTCATGAGATACAGCCTGGTGACAGACAGACAGACAGACGTCCTAGTAATAGGGTCCCGTTTGCACATTTCAGGTACGTAACCCTAAAAATAAACTTTTTCTAACGTCTGATATTATATCCTTATCTGACGAACCCTGAGTCTATGTAAGCCCAAGTCATGGATCTATTTGCTTCTATCAAAGATCCAAACTTTCACACTAATAATATTAGTCACAAGATGATTCCCTCACTGCGTGGTCTGGAGAGAGCTTTACAGTGCGCGTTGATGAAATCTCTAAGTTTTTGCTGTAATATTGTGAAAGAGTTGTCATTAGAGTTATGTTACTTGCCTACTCGTGCACTTCCATAAATCAGCCGCCTGCTGCGTTATGTGTTATAAATTATTTCTTTGCTTGGGAAATATCTGTCGATATTAAATTATCTGTTTTAGGTTAGCACGTTATAGAAAGACAGATTATGTATTCACAATTATTTTATGGATTCTCACTTTAAATCACATTGTAATGTATGGTCGAACGGGTCCGACCAGCCCCTCTACTCTACACTCGACGCTATTGTGTTCAAATTACGTCACAGTTAAATGCAATAAGTCAGAAATTACATCTTAGTAAAAGTGTTTGTTGCATGAAATAGCATTAAACTTATTGAAACATCAGAGTGCATCTGAAAGTGAAAGCATATTTTGGCTAAATCAATAAATAAATGAACTCAATTGTTAAGCAAGCAGGCTAAGTTAGCGTCCAGAGTAGAGGGGCAGGTTCCACTCCAGATGTCTACTCTCTAGCTTTGCCGATAAGGGCCAAATCCGTCCAACATTTTACAAGTAAGTAAATCCACATTATCATTTATTATTGATAAAGTTGGAAGAAAGCTCTTACAAAAAAGAAACAATTTGGAAACTGTTTCAATCTACACAAAACTCTTAAAGTCTTATTTATTTTACATGATTTCTTAAACAAAAACTCCTCAAATGCAGTTTAAATGGTCTTTACGTTTACGCAAAACTATTTTAACTGCATTTGAGGTGTGTCTAAAGAATCGCGTTTTTACAAAAAAGACTGATATGATCCAGTACACCCTGCCCCCTTTATGTAAGTGTAAGTTCGGTTCGAATTCCGTACCAGAACCATTTCGCAAAGAAACAGCGCCAAAAAATTGCCAAAATTTATGCCCCCACGTACGCCATGTTTTATTTCGGCTGCGCTCGCGCACCGCGCCCCGCGTTCCAAATACGTGCGCTTTAAAATAAGAACATCACCGGAAATAACGTGCAAGCACCGGGATAATTTATAGCGAGGTTATGTGAGCGTGTGTGAGGTTACATTGCGTTCGATGGGAAAGATTGCTCCATAGTTTAATGCAGTTCGTGGTGCATCCCTTGAATATCTATGTTGGGCAATAATAATAATATTTAGTCAAAATGTGCTTCTTTAATTCAGTTTAGGACCATTAAAGGTTTTTATTTATTTTTATCAATTATTTAAAAATCTCGTGTCACACTGTATGCCACCGAACTCCTCCGAAACCTCACCGATGTTTATGAAATATTTTGTGTGTATTTTGTAGGTCTGAGAATAGGTCGTAGGCTAATTAATAAAGCAAAACAGCGTTTGCCAATACTATATGTACTACAATATAATCACACCAAGTTTGACGCTTGTATGTGTTACCGTTTATGTGATAGAGGTAAAACAAAAAGTAAAAATGCGTTTCGTACATTTCTTGTATTTATGGGGGGTCCCCATTTTACATTTGACATTTTTTTTACAAATTTTAAGCTATCCTTAGAAATAAAATATATTCTGCTTACCAGTTACTTATTGCGGTTCAACATTCAAGACGAACGCACAGACGGACGCGCAGACAGACGGACGGATTGACAAACAGACAGACAGACAAAACGTTACTTGCTATTTTATAAATGTGATCAGTTGCATGCGATATGATTCCACTTTCAAAAGAAAATTAAACAATTTTACCTAGATGGTGTTAGAAGCAAACATAATATAATTTTGGAACGTAGCCAATACTGTGCTGCCATCTGCAGGCTCGTAGTTTGACTCTCTCTCTCTCGCCTCTGCTGCGCCACGTTGCGTGAATCTTATTTGTAAAAAAATCACTTATTAATCTTATTTGAATCTTATTTCAGTGTTTTCTAACTCTTTAGTGCCAGCCCTTACAATCAAAAGTTATACAGTCCACTTTCAATCACCGTTTGTGTCTACGCACAGATGGAAGACATTTTTTGTTAAGACTGTCCATAGATTACCTTTTTCGTAGAACTGAACAATATAGAATTTCATAGCAAAACGATCGATCGATCGTGAGACGATCTTCATCTTACAGAAGAGAGCCATCCGATTTATTTACAAGTTAGGTAGTAGGGATTCGCTAAGAGATTTCTTCAAAGAAACCAACATCTTAACAGTTGCATGTCAATACATTTATGAAAATATTATGTACGTTAGAAAAAATATCAAAGACTTCGAAAATGTTGGTGGCCACCATAATGTTAATACTAGAAATAAACATAAATTGTCATTTCCACTATTTAGACTTGCAAAAGTTAACACATCCTTTATGGGGCACTGTATAAGGTTCTACAACAAAATTCCTCAAGATATATTAGAGTTACCTCCAACGCGATTTAAAAAATGTGTTAAGCACATTCTGTGCAAAAAGGCTTACTATAACATCAAGGATTATTTAGAAGACAAAGATGTTTGGCATTAAACAGTAGATTAATATTATTTAAAGGACGATTGTGACTAGTGTTCAACACATTCATGACTAATATTTTAAGTTGAAAACTCTGTTAATTAAGTTAAAACGTGTTTTGAAAAGAATAAATGTGGAGTTTCTTTGTTAGCTTCTTCTCCACATAATCCATTAATTGTGAAACTAACAACTTTGACGTTCATTAAGTAAACATTCTGTTTTTACAATGAATAAAAATATTTGAATTGAATTGAATTGAAAAACGCCAGGTAAAGTTTCTCTAGAACAGTTAGTAACCGAGAAACTTTTTTTACTGCAATATGTTTCTACTAAGAGGTGAGACCTAATGCAATGTAAGGAGACACGTTTGGGACCCTGAATACGTGGGGAATATCCTCTGTGAAAATATATTTGGGTGTGACCATTGTTGTGGACGCCGAGACGGGTTAGGATGAATTAGGTTCGCAGTTAGCTGTAGGCTGAACGAGGCCTTTTTATATTGTGTAAATGTAGCGAACCCCTAAAATGTGTTAGTCTAAGTTAGGTTTGCAGATAGTTGTATGCTGAACGAGGGCCTTTAAATATTATGTAACATTTGTAAATATGGTGCAAGACCAGTGGAAAATTCCACAAACATCTGTGATTGGTCGAACGGCTGGCCCGAATAGTATATAAGCCGGAACATTTACTGCATTAGCATGAGCTTTCAGTTAGCTACTACACCACCCTGAACCTGGAAGAAATAAACAGCTATCAAGAACAACTGGAAGTTTGCATCACCACCTATACAGTCCACACCCCACTTAGTCTGGTCCTTCGAGCGCCGGATCCGAACGAGAGAACCACCCTTCTGCACCTGAACGCGGACCTGGAGCAGCCCCCAAGCGGCCCTCGAACCTGGGCCTGGAGCTGCACCTACATAGTGGTCTTCCGAGCGCCGGATCCGAACGAGAGAACCACCCTTCTGCACCTGAACGCGGACCTGGAGCAGCCCCCAAGCGGCCCTCGAACCTGGGCCTGGAGCTGCACCTACATAGTGGTCTTCCGAGCGCCGGATCTGAACGAGAACCTTCGGCACTGGACCCGCTTCTGGAGCAGGCATCAAACGGCCCTCGAACCTGGGCTTGGCGCTGCACCTGAAGCGGAGCGGTCCCTGAACCCGCACCTGGAGCAGGCATCAAACGGCCCTCGAACCTGGGCTTGGCGCTGCACCTGAAGCGGAGCGGACCTGAACCTGCACCTGGAGCAGTCATCAACCGGCCCTCGAACCTGGGCTTGGACTGCACCTGGAGCAGATTGGACCTGGAGCAGCTCGCGATCGGCCATCGAACCAGGGCCTGGAGCTGCACCTGGAAAAAAAAAAAAAACTGTAAGTGAACCTAAATCTAAATCTGAACCTGCACCTGGAGCAGTCATCAACCGGCCCTCGAACCTGGGCTTGGACTGCACCTGGAGCAGATTAGACCTGGAGCAGCCCCCGATCGGCCCTCGAACCTGGGCCTGGAGCTGCACCTGGAAGAACTGAACGTGGACCTGATCGGCCCCTGATCGGCCCTCGAACCTGGGCTTGGAGCCGCATCTGACCACTGAACCAGGACCTGGACCACCTGGACTTGGACCTGGACGACCTGGACTTGGACCTGGACGACCTGGACTTGGACCTGGAAGACCTGGACTTGGACCTGGAAGACCTGGACTTGGACCTGGAAGACCTGGACTTGGACCTGGAAGACCTGGACTTGGACCTGGAAGACCTGGACTTGGACCTGGAAGACCTGGACTTTGACCTGGAAAACTTGGACTTCGACCTGGAAAACTTAGAGCTAAATCTGTGACCTGTAACCTTTGTATATCATTGTAATACTGTCTTTTGTAATTTTGAATTAAACGATACTACCCTTTTGTCTTTTAATATACGTAATTTAGAACAAAGAAGAACGAAGATCGAGTCCGTGAAGTCCGGGCTCAAAGAAAAAGGAAGAACCCGCTTCGAACTAGGTACCGTCGCAACTCCCACGACCATTCTTACAAAATGGTTGTCACTCGGAGCATGGGAGACCCTGCGGAGGACATCGAACGGGAACAAATGGAGGCTGAACAAGCGCGTCAAGAAGCACTCCGCGTCGAGATAGAGCGCGGGAGAAGGCTGCAAGCTGAACCGCCGGCATCGCCGTCTCTGACAATGCCCCCGACTGAAGACCGCGCAACCACTACCGGCGTGACTGACACCTCAACGAACGTTGGTGCTACGTCACTACTCGCCAGGGAACGTGAACGAACGTGCGCTATGTCACCGGCAGCGTCAGTGAGATCTACGGCAAGCGTTGTCACACGAAAGCGCCGCGCCGAGCTAGAGGCCGCCGAACAACTCGCGGCCTTAAAAGAGCAGCAGCTCCAACAGCTCCAACAACAGCAACAACAGCTCCAACAGCTCCAACAACAGCAACAACAGCAACAACAGCAACAGCTCCAAATCCAAACGGACTTAATACAGAAGAGGCTCGCAGTCGAGATGTCAGTCATCGAGGATGAAACAGACCAACCCCCTGTACATCCTGCACCTTCACCGGCAGAACAACGCCAGAAGGTAGATGAATGGCTGCGAACAAACCCTCTGAACGCTCCACGAACTGAGAGCGGCGCTCAACCACACGAGCGCCAAGAATCACGAACTCTGCGTTTCGAAGAAACACCGAGACGCAGCAGATCTCCCACACCCACCAGAACAAGGGGTGGGATGGAGCGACTGGCAACGGCGCTTGAGAAGATGGCCAGACCACGAGTTCGCCATACGGAACTACCAACGTTCTCGGGGTCACCGAACGAATGGCTACCCTTCCAAGCGGCTATGCGAGACTCCACGAAACTCTACGACATCCCGTCGATTGAGAATCTACTTCGACTAAGAACTGCCTTGAAGGGAGGTGCACGGGATGCAGTAGCGACGCTTCTCTACACAGCGTCTGATCCCGAGACCATCATGAAAACACTAGAGCAGTGCTACGGACGACCGGAAGTCATAGTCGAACAAGCCCTCGCAGACATCAAGAAACTGCCTCGATTTGGGACATTGGCCAGCGAAATGAACACCTTCGCGGTCAAAGTTCAGAATATAACCTGCGTCTTGAAGAACATAGACAGACGCGGTTATCTCTACAACCCGATGCTGGCGCGAGAGGTGCTTGACAAAGTCAGTCCGCACACCAGGTCTCGATGGTGCGACTACGCCGCTGATGTCGACGTTACCTCAGACCCCGAGATCGTCGTTCTGTCTCGCTTCCTCATGCGCGAGGCAGACCGGGCGCTGCGGTACGCATACACGCCGACTCCTAGCGCCGCACCACCTGCCAAGAAAGAGCAACGACCCGTCGTGGCCCCGAAGAAGTCAAGCGCCATCTACACCGTCGTGGAAACAAGCGAGGAGATCGACCGATGCCCGAAATGCGAACAAGTTCACACGCTACCTCTGTGTTCGAGCTTCAAGAAACTCACCATCGGCCAACGCTGGGACTTCGTACGAGAGAAATGTATATGCTTCAGATGCATCAAAAGCAAGCATCAGCGAAGGTCCTGCAAAGCTAAGCCCTGCGGTGTGAACAACTGTTCTCGCCCACATCATCCGATGCTGCATCAAGATCCACCTGCAGCACCGATGCCGTCTGAAGCAGTACTGTCGGTAGCAACCACTAACGCTACCGACTCACGATCTGTGCTGCTGAAGATGTGCCCAGTTGTCATCGTCGGACCACGGGGGGAGATGAGCACATACGCACTGCTGGACGAAGGCGCTACCATAACGCTCATCGACGAGGACTTGGCGCATAACATTGGAGCAGATGGGCCGCCACGCCCACTGAACCTACAAGGCGTCAACATGTCCCAGCAAGAAGGAGAGAGCAAGATGGTTACCGTGCAACTGAGAGGTAAGCACAACAGCGCGCTACACGAGCTACGAGCGCGCACGATCAAGAACTTAAGGCTTCACCAACAATCCATTCCGGAGACACTGCTGAAGCATGAGCATCTTCAAGATCTGCTACAAAGCGAGGTGTGCTACGAACGAGCACGTCCAGGCATCTTGGTGGGGACAGACCACTGGGAGCACATTGTCTCACGCGAGTTACGTGTCGGCAGGCCAAATGAACCGGCTGCCTCAAAGACAGAACTCGGTTGGGTGATTCATGGGACCTTGCCAAGCAGCGTGATCTACAAGAACGAGAACGTACTGCACGTCTACGCGCCCGAACGGCGCACCGAACCTGATCTAGACGAGCAGAACGAGCAAAACGATCGCAGCCTTCATGAACTACTCGAGGCACACTTTCGTATAGATGCTCTCGGCGTTGCCCTCAAACCAAGGGTGAACAGCGCTGATCAACGAGCAACCTTGATTGTCGAACAGACAATAAGGAAGATCGACAGTGGCTATGAAGTCGGATTGCCATGGCGAAACGACGACACGAACATGCCACCGAACTACAACCAAGCCTTCCGTCGACTGCGGAAGATCGAACAAAAGATGGACGCCGACCCTGACTTCGCTCAAGAGTACACCAAGCAGATGAAGAACCTGCTGGAGAAAGGTTATGCGGCACCATGCGACGGCTCCGAGCAAACAAGTGCCGTCCGCTGGTTCCTGCCTCACTTCGCCGTGCAAAATCCCAACAAACCGGGAAAAACACGGCTGGTGTTCGATGCGGCAGCCAAAAGTCACGGTGTGAGCCTTAACGATCATCTGCTAGAGGGACCGGACCTGCTTCAGTCACTGCAGGGGATCCTGTTCCGGTTCCGAGAAAAACGGATTGCTATCACCGCCGACGTACAGGAGATGTTCTTGCGCATTAAGATCCGGGCTGAAGATCAACCCGCGCAGCAATTCCTATGGAGAGGAGATAACAGAACCGACCCACCTCGCCTCTACAAGATGAAGAGCCTGATCTTCGGTGCAGCGAGCTCCCCGTTCATAGCTCACTACGTGCGCAACCACAACGCACACCAGCATGCGCAAACTCATCCGCGCGCGCTGGAGGCCATCACGCAGAACCATTACATGGATGATCTGGTGGCGAGCTATGACGGCGAAGAGGAAGCGAGATGCAGCATCGAGGAGATCCGAGCAGTGCACGCCGCTGCTGGATTCACACTGCGAGGATGGAGCGCAAACTGTGGGGAAGTGCTGCTCGACGTTCCAGCCGATCTACATGCGACAACTCCTGTACAACTGGGGGGAGAAGAGCTGACCAACAAGATACTGGGGCTCTTCTGGAACAACGAACGAGAGGTCCTGCCTACAACCAGAGACGACTGGCTGCCTGAACCTGGTCGTTTCTCTAAGGTGCGAACTACCGCCCGTGTGCCGGCATTTACTAACATATGCCGGCGCAGAGCCGACTCGGATAGAGCACCGGCACATCGAAAGTGGCGAACAGGCACTTATCCGGGCCCAGACGGCGGAGTACGAGTGATGGACGTCCGAACAAAGACAGGAGTCTTCAAACGTCCTGCGAGCCGACTCGTCGTCCAAGAGAAGGAGGCTACGCGTGCTGCGCCGGGGGGAGGAATGTTGTGGACGCCGAGACGGGTTAGGATGAATTAGGTTCGCAGTTAGCTGTAGGCTGAACGAGGCCTTTTTATATTGTGTAAATGTAGCGAACCCCTAAAATGTGTTAGTCTAAGTTAGGTTTGCAGATAGTTGTATGCTGAACGAGGGCCTTTAAATATTATGTAACATTTGTAAATATGGTGCAAGACCAGTGGAAAATTCCACAAACATCTGTGATTGGTCGAACGGCTGGCCCGAATAGTATATAAGCCGGAACATTTACTGCATTAGCATGAGCTTTCAGTTAGCTACTACACCACCCTGAACCTGGAAGAAATAAACAGCTATCAAGAACAACTGGAAGTTTGCATCACCACCTATACAGTCCACACCCCACTTAACCATAGTGCCTTCTAGGCTACCGAGCCGTTCGGACATTTAAAATGCAAATCTGAAGTTTCTCGATTTCTGTATTACTAGGAAATGGAAAATGAATACCAATTATTAAGATTACTCATAATAAAGTACTTAGTAAGATATATTTTTGGTTACATGCCTAGTACATATTTTTACCACCTAAGTTTAGAATAAGTGGCATGTTTCTGTAATATATCCGTATTAAATAAATAAATAAATGTGTGCACACTCTATTTAATTATATTCTTTTTCTTGCACTAACCCGAGCTGAGGACATTTTTTACTCTATTTAAGTTTTAAAGAATATATTAACCCCCTAAGTCATGACCTTGATTGTTTATTGCATTGGCAGATTGCTGACGGTTGCTGGATGAGGATGGACGAGGACAGAGGGAAGTGGCGTACCTGAGAGAGGCCTATATCCAGCAGTCGACGAGTATGGACTGATTGATTGATTATAAATTTTACCGTGATATTATCAAGCACGCGGAGGTGGCGGAGCGGTAGAACGCCGGCCTCACATTCGGAAGGTCGTAGGTTCGAACCCCGGGATATACCAATGACTTTATTTTCTAAGTTAAGTACATTTGTGAAGTTATAGTAGCAATATCACTCGCTAATGGCGAAGGAAAACGTCGTGAGGAAAGTGAGTGTCTGAGGTGTTCACATACATCAGCGCTTGAAATTGCCAATCCGCGGTGGGCACGCGAGGTAATTAAGCCTATATTGTTTCTTCGAAGGAAGGCTAGTGTGCTGCGGTGGGACGTACATAGGCTGCATAAAAAAAAATCAAGCGGTCACCTAACTTACCGAATTTTCCGCTTCTCGTTTCTCTTATCACCGTGCTCTCTCTCAATCCACGTGGCCACGTCTTCACTGAACTCGGGAGCGTTACAAATCATCTTTAGACATGTTCGCGAGTCGAGCCGCGCTCGAGGTTACCCGCCTTTTGATGCATGTGTTGGTTTTCTGGGCCGGTGTGTTTTTCTTAGTCGCAGTTAGAGTTTGGGGATTGCAAGTAAAGAATGGGGAAGTATAAAACAACATGATAGTGTGTAGGTACATGTCTTGCTTATAGGTACTTGGCAAAGATAAACCGTGAACAGAGATTCATGAAAACATAATGTGTGTTAGACAAAATATCAGCGGTTTCGATAATATTGGTAGCCATCATAATATTGATACTAGGAATAAACATAAATAGTCATTTCCACGTTTTAGACTTCCAAAAGTTAATACGGTTCTAGAATAAAATTCCTCAAGATATATTAGAGTTGCCACCGATGCGGTTTCAAAAATGTGTTGAGCATACTCTGTGCAAAAAAGCCTATTATAACATTAAGGGTTATTTGGGAGACAAAGATGTCTGGTTAAATACCATTATTATTATAACAATTTTTTATTGCACCAGGTAAATATTGTACAATAGGCGGGCTTAATAAATAATGTTAAGGGGACGATTGTCTCTAGTGTAGTGTTACTTTAAGTTGAAAAGTCTGTTAACTAAGCAAACCCGTTTTGAAAAGAATAGATATGGAGTTTCTTTGTTAGCTTCTTCTACGCATAATCAATTCTGAAACTCACAACTTTGACGTTCATTAAGTAAACATTTTGTTTTTATAGTGAATAAAAATTTGACTTTGTCTTTGAGATTGTTTTATTCTGCATTCTAAGAGAATACAGCAAGTATAGCTTGTAAACACGTGTCAATAGATCAGAGAATTCAGCATTTAAAATATGGCTAATCCACATTGGGTTCGTGTGGTGAATATGCCCACGGTGTCTCCTTTGCAGTTAGGTAGGTACAGCGATATCATTCCGATGTAAAACCTAAGTGCAAAGTGGGTGCTCGGGGCTGCAAGTGATGTAAATCACTTCAGGTAGATGTCGCTGCCTGTACGTAATACAGAGAAGTTTGTAAAGAGGTTGGAAATTTCGCCGACGCCTGCACTTGCCCATTAGCTCACTTGGGAGGGCGCTGGCACGGTTAGCCAGAGGTCGCGGGTTCAAGTCCCGCTATGGTTGAAATTGTCGCTCTCTAAATAGGTTTTTAAAAAGTATTTGTTAAAATATAAACATTCAACAGATAACGAAAAAAGGAAATATGAGCAAAGAAGTAAATGAAGAAGAAGAAGAAAAAAAAAACATTTATTATAAAAGCAGTACACCCGTCACAATAACAAAAACGAAATCCAACAAATGAAAATATTACTACATAAATTTTATAAAAAAGTAAGGAAAACGAATGAAAGGTCTTTTCAGTACATTAATTGTCAAATTATGACATTTCAGAGCCACAAAACGCGTGACACGCGCCATCGTAGTACCCATGCATGACGCCTGCCAGCTTGCCAGACCGACGATCTGAGGCAGATTACTCGCAGCGTGCTGGATGAAGATGGCCAGGAATAAATAATTGGCCTGCGTTTGTGAAGGCATATGTCCAGCAGTAACCAAGTACGGGCCGACGCATCATCATCATCATCATTCAGCCATAAGAAGTCCACTGCCGGACATAGGCCTCCTCCATGGATTTCCAAAAAGACCGGTTGGAAGCGGCTTGCATCCAGCGTCTTCCTGCCACTTGGATGAGGTCATCTGTCCATCTTGTGGCTGGTCGTCCTACGCTGCGCTTGCCGATATGTGGTCTCCATTCGAGAACTTTTCGGCCCGATTAATTGAAGCGGGCTGATTAATTGAAGTAAATGAGTTGTAAGATAACGGTACAGTATTAAAAAAAATCTACTGTTATGTATTACTAATACTCGCCGTCACTATGGATATAATATTGCATGCATACGTGACATACATAAGCAGCCTATATACGTCCTACTGTAGGGCATACGCCTTCTCTCAGGGAGATAGTGTGGGCTTAATCACCACGCGTGCCCTCTGCGAATTGGCGATTTCACGCGCTGACGTATGTGAACACCTCAGACACTCAGGAGTGGTACTGCTACTATAATTTCACAAATGGACATAGCTTAGAAAACAAAGTTATAGGTACATGCCCGCACTGGAAATCGAACCTGGGTCTCTCGCTACCGAGTCCAACGTTCTACCCAATAGGCTACCACCGCTGTGTTGTAAAATTGCGTTTTCACTTAATTCGAGTAACGCCCATTGCCATTTGGCCTCTGAATTTTTACAAGGGAACATATTATAGGCATCAATACGCACAACACCCAACCTTCCATTGCATTCGTAGTCGGGCTAAAAGAACAGTACTCTATATTTATATCCATCGTAGTCTTAGGTGCATCACTTCTAATGAAATCGGTATGAGAATCATCCTCGCCTCTGCTGCTGACCGTCCAGGTTTTAAAGCTGACGGTACCTCGGGCGGCTATTGTTGCCCGCTCATTGCACTTGTAAACGAGCTGTTAGGTTCCTGTGTCTCGTACAGATAGCAGAGGAATATAGCCTGCTTTGTTAAGTGTATTGCACATTCTTTCTTTCTCGCAATTTTTATCTGTAGGGAGTGAGATAGTGTACATATTGAGCCTATGTATAACCTCAGATTGTTCTGATGATTCATGAATTTGTCTCTAGTAATCTACAGTCAAATAGTACTTGTATTGTATAGTTATTTCTAAGGCTGGCTTGCGCGAACGATGTCTGACAGCTCTATCTGTTTATCCAGGGGTAAGCTCTAGCCAGTGAGTAAGTCCAAAAACGTCTTGCACCGTTTGCAGAGCTATCCATAGATAAATTGTATGACTGACGACCCTACGACGGTCTATGACACCTGACAAATTTGTATAACGAATGAGTGTTGCCAGTGATGACTTATGGATGTGAGACCTGGTCGCTGACTATGGGCCTCATAAGAAGGCTCAAGGCCCAAGGTCCAAGGAGCAATGGAGAGAGCTATGTTAGGAGTTTCACTGCGTGATCGAATCAGGAATGAGGAGATCCACAGAAGAACCCGAGTTACTGATATAGCTCCAAGAATTGCTCTGTTGAAGTGGCAGTGGGCGGGGCACATAGCTCGGAGAACTGATGGCCGTTGGGGTGAAAAAATTCTGACCTGTTGACCGCGGACTGGACGACGCAGCGTAGGCAGGCCCCCATCAGATTGTCTGCCAACCTGGTTATGGTGGCGGGAGTCGCTGGATGCGGGCGGCACAAGACCGGGAAGCTCGGAAAACCATGAGGGAGGCCTATGTCCTGCAACGGGCGTCAAATGGCTGTTTATGGCTGATAATGAGGTATTTATGTACTTACTTTCTTATCCAGTGTCTTGGCACAAGTCGGCCTAAGTAATTATAGCATACGGTTATGTCTTGAATATTATTAATATTATTATTACTTCTTTTGCACATAAGTAAAAATATACAATAGCAATGTGGCGGACTTAATGCTATAAGCATTTTCTACAATTATGGTTACGGAGAATATTTTTTTCTTCACGCATTATACGTGGATACCGCAAAAATCTTTTTCTTCTGACCTTACATTCTTTGTACACAATAGAGTTGCATACCAATAAACTGACGGATATTACCAGATAAGAAATTGGTCTATTCGCGCGGCTTTACGTCACAACGTGTGGTCTGGAATAATCTTTAGTGTGGAGGCTCTTGCGTTCACACACTAATATTAAGGCTGTCTTTGCACCTCGCATAACTTTGTAATTTCAATCATTTTTTAGGGTTGTAAAATAATGAGTAAGCATTTGACAAATGATTAAGTAAAATCAGGAACCTATGTTTAGTTCACAACAGTGAGAATTTGCCACAAAAAATTCTACTTGTCACGTAATTTATTTCTATGGAAAACTAACTGTCTTATTTATGTAATGTTGATTCCACTAGAACACTCAGAAGTCAGAGTTAAGGCCGATTTAAAACAGGAATTCCTCTCATCCGTCTTAAGAGTGTTTTAGTGGAATGGACTTTTATAAATAAGACCGTACTTACTTACTTATTTATATCCTGTGATCCTTCATCAGGGACATATGGCCTTTATAAAAGATCTCCACTTGCTGACCGTAATTTAAGACCGTAATTTAATAAAAATTAAAACACTTGGTACTTTTCGACACCTTTGCTATGTAAAATCGGAAAAATATTTTCCCTTTTATATTCAAATTATAGTATATACCGACTGCCTCGTTGGTCTAGCCGATAAGGCGCTTAGCTACCACAACAGAGGTCGTGGGTTCGATTCCCTCTGGGGGCCACTCTGTACATTTGTACAAATGTACGGCATTTGTACAAATGGCCTCAGTCTGGGTGTATTTTCATGTTTGTGACGTCCCTGCCCGGTAACCATAGCACAGGGTATCCTACCTTGGGACCAGGTCAAGTGATTGTATTGTGTGGAAGTGATATCATATATTAGGGGTTAAAGTATGAAATTGCCGTTTTATTGCAATAGGTTCTTTGAATTGACATAGAATCTTCATGGTTTGAGGTTTTCGAATTAAACTTTTTTCAAATGGTTTCTATGATGTTCTTTTTTTAAAAAATGTGAAACATTTGAATATCGACTTTCAATTGTTTTTGTTATTCAATTTAGACAAGAAAGATGGATACTGCGAAAATTCGAGTGAATATGAAGCACCCATTTTTCGTATTTTTTTATTTTATTGATTTGACGCAAGTGAGTCAATATTGTGGGTAAGGTAACGTTAAACCATGCCGCTAATTCCTGGGTAGTTTGACTAGGGTCGGCTTCCACTATCTCTCTTAATTCGTCGTTATTCACCTGTATGGGCGGTCTTCCTCGTGGCTCGTTCTTTAAGTCGAAATTTCCATCACGAAAGCGTTTAAACCAAAATCGCACGTGCGTTCATTAGTAGACCCCTCTCCAAACGCAGCATTGATATTGCGGGCTGTTTCTGCCGCGTTAGTTCCGCGTCGGAACTCGTATTCAAAAATCACTCGAATTTTCGCAGTATCCATCTTTCTTGTCTAAATTGAATAACAAAAACAATTGAAAGTCGATATTCAAATGTTTCACATTTTTTAAAAAAAGAACACCATAGAAACCATTTGAAAAATTTTCATTCGAAAACCTCAAACCATAATGATTCTATGTCAATTCAAAGAACCTATTGCAATAAAACGGCAATTTCATACTTTAACCCCTATTATTATATCACGATAAGTATTTTTTAGATCAGACGACAAAACACTACAACACTCAAATTCTTTGCTCTTTCTTCGTGTTCACTTCTCAAACGGCTCTATTTGGGGATAAAAATAAAACAATAAAGTGCAGTGTAGGTATCATTTTGTAAAGTGACATATTGTCAATACAGATAAAAGTTCATAAGCTCCTTCGCCGTATTTGTGCCAATGAATGGTATTGCTTAAATGTCCAATTTGAGGCGAAATTTCGTGTATTAATAACCATCCGTATTCGACGCAGCGACAAACCGTTTAAATACACGTATAATCGTCCGCTTAAAACCGCTGTTTATACCTCCATTTGACAGATATGGGTTTGCCCCTAAAAGATACTTTTGCAGAACACGAAATTAAATTGCATTGATTGCGAATGAAATGAAAAAAAAAAAAAACATGAGCGTTTTTCTCCGGATAAATTATTTTGTTAAAATTAACCAAGACTGCGCTTAAGAGACGTGTTACAACTGTTTCGAGAGTTAATTAAGTTGTAAAAGAGAAAAATGCAATATCCATTTGTCGTGAAGATGATGGAACTACAGTTTTGTTGTAGTCATATATTTACGAACAGAAATTTTCCGAAGTAATTGCTTAAGGAAGTAAGTGAACTAGTGGTTTATCGTGGACCTACTAGATCACCTTTTCAGTGTTCTTCATGATCATCATCATCAGCCATTTGACGCCCACTGCAGGACATGGGGGCCTATGTCCTGCAGTGGTTTTTATAACCATGAAGGGTTTTGCAATAATTGCCACGCTTGGCAGGCGGGTTGGCGATCGCAGTTGGAATCTCAGGAAGACGCTGCTGCCCGTCTACTGGTAATTGATTTTCTTTGTCGCCTTCCACGACATCCACGGAAGGAAATGGAGTGACGCTATTGTTAATCCGGCGCTACACGGACACGCTTCCGTGTTTTTAATTTCAATGAATTAATAAGGCCTTACTCACCTACTACTGGATATACGCCTCCACTTCTTTCTGTCCTCAGCCATTCTCATTCAGATGCTGCCCTAAATCGGCCTCTGACCGTTGGTCTAGCAAGCTGGCAAATTCTCTCAAAGCGTATCTTTACGTCAATGGCACGCGACATAATAATTCAGACTAGCCAATTTGTCCACAAATTTCACCATATTTTTGAATAAACTAGCATATGACTGTATCGTTGGTCCGGCAGTATCATGTCTGATTACCATGCCGGAGGTCACGGGCACAGTGGCCGCCGTATTAGCCTATTCTCGGACCTACCAAATGTACACAAAAATTTTCATAAAAATCGGTGAAGCCGTTTCGGAGGAGTTCGATAACAAACACTGTGACACGAGATTTTTAAATATAAGACTAGCTGTTGCCCGCGACTTCGTTCGCGTGGAAAGGTTGATGTATATTTTTCCGGGATAAAAAATTGTCTATGTATTAATCCAGACTATAATTTATCTCCGGATCTGTTCAGCCGTTTTTGCGTGAAAGAGTAACAAACATCCATACATACATACAAACTTTCGCGTTTATAATATTAGTAAGGATTTTAATTTTATGAAATCAAAAATTTTTCGAAATAGGGAAAGGAAATAAGAAATATTCCAGCGACGTAGGCAAACGTGGAATTTAATTCCAATTACCTTTAGGTATTTGAAGAAGTTGCTAATTCTGTCTATCAACTTCAAACAATGTTGGCACATCATGAAACCATATTAATTTTTAACAAAAATTGCGTGCTCTCATAATGGTTTGCCATCTTAAAAGGTAAAGTAATTTTATTTAATCTACTTATATCATCATCACTATCAGTCAACAGTCCATGAATACATAGCATAACATAACATAACATAACATAACATAACATAACATAACATAACATAACATAACATAACATAACATAACATAACATAACATAACATAACATAACATAACATAACATAACATAACATAACATAACATAACATAACATAACATAACATAACATAACATAACATAACATAACATAACATAACATAACATAACATAACATAACATAACATAACATAACATAACATAACATAACATAACATAACATAACATAAGCAGCCTATATAGGTGAAGGCTATATAGTAGGACTTGCACTGTAGGGCACAGGCCCGCTCTCAGGGAGAGAGTATGGGCTTAATCGCCACGCGTGCCCACCGCGGATTTCAAGCGCTGAGGTATGTGAATATTTCAGACACTCAGGTTTTCTCACGATGTTTTCCTTCACCGTTAGCGAGTGGTCTTGCTACTAGTAACTTCACAAATGTGCATAACTTAGAAAACAAAGTCATGCATACAAAGTCAAATACATGCCCGCACTGGGAATCGAACCTGGATCTCTCGCTTCCGAGTCCATTTTCTACCCACTAGGCTACCATCGTTCAATCCATGACTAACGTTTTCCCTATAAAGGCTCCTGTTTCACGTCGTAGCCTGAAATAGGACATACCTAGTGCTGATCATAGAAAAAAGGACGTTGCGCTGGTTTAGAGATTTTATAGATTGTAAAAAAAAACCTATAACTTACATCCGAAAAAGAAAAAGTTGTTTATATTGACAGGTAGAACCTCCCATTTTCGTTTGAATAAGGGGATTTTGTTACACCTTCTTGAGGATATGGGACAAAACAGTGAAGAAATAAAATACGCTAAAAATGTGAAGAAACACGCGGGCGGGGAGTCGCTGGATGCTTGTGGCACAAGGTCGGGAAGCTAGGAAGACCATGAGGGAGGCCATGTCCTGTAGTGGGCGTCAAATGGCTGATGATGATGATGACGCTGAAAAAATAGGCGATGTATTGGCGAAGAGAAAAATAAAAATTACCTATTGCCAACGAGGTGTTAACGAAGTGAAGGAAAACCTCCTCAGGCCTCCTCCGTCAGGACTATGGCAAATAACAAATGTTCTTGCAACATTAACGTATCCCCAAAAACATAATCCCTATGCTCAGTTCCACAACTAATTACCAAGCAATACTTCTATTCTTACAGAAGTTGTTCGAGGCGAATAGCGTCTAGTCCATAAGCAGGCTGGGCATATCAAACGTCAAAACGTCGAGTCGGACGCATAATATTCGGCGCGCGATCCAGCGCGTGCTGTATACGGAGCGCGCTGCGTCGCACATGGAGCGGTCTGATTTATTGCCGACGAGTGCTCTGGATGCGTGGAATTGATACGATATCTGACTTATCGGGCGTGCTTTACGCGCTCGGCTCGCGTTGCAACCGGGCTGGCGTTTCGTCCCTTTTCTTTTTATAGCTAACTTCCACACAACACAATCACTTGTGCTGACCCCAAACTAGGTAACATGCAGTTGGTACAAGACACCTTTACAGCTAAGATGGGCTACATCAGTCACATGAGGGGTAAATGACCGATGCTGCCCCCAGCCCAAACAGTTACCGTGACCAAACCCGGTCGGAAATAATTATCATCATCGCCCTGTGCTATCGCACCAGCGTTGCAGTGACCTGTAACGTCACAAAACATGGCAATACACCCAGATTAAGGTCATTTCTATAAATCAAATCAGTTCCAGAAGGAATCCCAAACCACAACCCCACCACCATCTAGTAGATAATAGGGGTTAAAGTATGAAATTGCCGTTTTATTGCAATAGGTTCTTTGAATTGACATAGAATCTTCATGGTTTGAGGTTTTCGAATGAAACTTTATTCAAATGGTTTCTATGATGTTCTTTTTTTAAAAAATGTGAAACATTTGAATATCGACTTTCAATTGTTTTTGTTATTCAATTTAGACAAGAAAGATGGATACTGCGAAAATTCGAGTGATTTTTGAATACGAGTTCCGACGCGGAACTAACGCGGCAGAAACAGCCCGCAATATCAATGCTGCGTTTGGAGAGGGGTCTACTAATGAACGCACCGTGCGATTTTGGTTTAAACGCTTTCGTGATGGAAATTTCGACTTAAAGAACGAGCCACGAGGAAGACCGCCCACACAGGTGAATAACGATGAATTAAGAGAGATAGTGGAAGCCGACCCTAGTCAAACTACCCAGGAATTAGCGGCATTGTTTAACGTTACCTTACCCATAATATTGACTCACTTGCGTCAAATCAATAAAATAAAAAAAATACGAAAAATGGGTGCCTCATAATCACTCGAATTTGCGCAGTATCCATCTTTCTTGTCTAAATTGAATAACAAAAACAATTGAAAGTCGATATTCAAATGTTTCACATTTTTTAAAAAAAGAACATCATAGAAACCATTTGAAAAAAGTTTCATTCGAAAACCTCAAACCATGAAGATTCTATGTCAATTCAAAGAACCTATTGCAATAAAACGGCAATTTCATACTTTAACCCCTAATACTTCAAATGCCGGTAAATATCTACAAAACTGTGTTAGCCCAGCGATAGAACGCCGGCCTCACATTCCGGAGGTCGTGAGTTCAAATCCCGGCATGTACCCAATGACTTTTGTCTAAGTTGCATGCATTTGTGACGTTGCAGTAGCAATACCACTAGCTTACTGTAAGGGAAAACGTCGTGAGGAAACCCCAGTATCTGAGCTATTTACATAGCTCAGCGCTACTACGTACAATCGCCCAACTATGAGGCTAAGTGCAGAAATATTAGGTCTTTTTTTGGTACAACTTTTTTTGATAACTCTTGGTACTATTTGGTGGACTGAAGGTAACGCTTTGGGGGAGGGTCGTTTCGGCCACGCAAATGATTGATAAGTCGGTTTTCCGAGTTACTTTCGTGTCAGTCGGGAATTCCTTCCCCTTTGCGTAGTTTTTGCTCAAAATATTTGCCGACATAGAGATACCTAAATCATCATCAGCCCTTTGACGCCCACTGCAGGACTAAGGCCTCCTTCGTGGTTTTCATAACCATGAGGGGCTTTGCCATAATCGCCACGCTTAGCAGGCGGGTTGGCGATCGCAGTATGCGGTCGGAATCTCAGGAAGACGCTGCTGCCCGTCTCCTGGTAATTGATTTCCTTAGTCGCCTTCTACGACACCCACGGAAGGAAATGGAGTGACGCTATTCTTAATCCGGACCACAGAGACACCTTGTTATAATGATAATAATAATATCATAAGGTAGGTACTAATAATAATATACCGGCAAATAACTTGAGCAAACATGTAAATATCTGGCAAATATCTTGATGAATATCTATCCAACATCATCACTCTGTGCAAAGGCACAAAGATTTGTATTTTTAATGCATCTTTATAATATTTAAGCACCCTATATACGTCCCACTGTGAAGCACAGGCCTTCTCTCAGAGAGAGAGTATGGCCTTAATCACCACGTGTGCCCACCGTGGATTGGCGATTTCAAGCGCTGAGGTATGTGAATAGCTCAGACACCCAGGTTTCCTCGTTATGTTTTCCCTCACCGTTAGCGAGTATAACTTCACAAATGTACATAACTTAGAAAGAAAAGTCATAGGTACATGCCCGGACTGGGAATCGAACCTGGGTCTCCCGCTCCCGAGTCCAATGTTCTACTCACGAGGCTACCACCGCTAAATGCATCAGTTAAGAGTAAAGGTAATTTTGAATAAAACTTCGTCGTTTCTTTTTATATTTGTACCCACAAAGGCACGAACATCCGAGAAGCAAGTGGCATCCCTCGGCTGTCTCTAGTAGACCTACGTTTGGTGATCTCAGTTTTTCTGCTCGACTAATATGTTAGCCCGTTACGGTCGCGGCGATATGCACGGTTTGCATTTATATCGGCTAGGTCTCGTCCCATCTCAACAGGAATTGCTTCATCTACATTTAGGTAATGTTTCAATTTAATTTCTGCTACGTTTTGGGTTTCACTAAGGAATTTTCAATCAAATTTTCGTCCTCCCAATTAATCGTTATCCTTACTAATATTATAAACGCGAAAGTTTGTATGTATGGATGGATGTTTGTTACTCTTTCACGCAAAAACGGCTGAACGGATCCGGATGAAATTTTGCACAGAGATAGATTATAGTCTGGATTAGCACATAGGTTATTTTTTATCCCGGAAAAATACAAATAAAAATTGCCACGTGAACGAAGTCGCGGGCAACAGCTAGTTATTCAACAATATTGGCGTAATTTTTGAATTCGAAATTGAGTAAACATTTCCCCAGCATTATCTCAATTTTGTTAAGCAATCAAATTACTCTATCAGCCTACATCGTTCCTGGTAGGATATTATTAGGCCTCAAGACACGCTACTCTTTTTACAGTCCCGTACCCAAAGGGTAAGATTCCCTATTACTAAGACTCCGCTGTCCGTCCGTCCGTCCGTCCGTCCGTCCGTCCGTCTGTTACCAGGCTGAATCTCATGAACCGTGATAGTTAGATAGTTGAAATTTTCACATGTGATGTATTTCTGTTCCAAACGCATACTGCGATCGCCAACCTGCCTGCCAAGCGTGGTGATTATGGCAAAACCCTTCATGGTTCGGAAAACCATTAGAAAGACCTATGTCCTGCAGTGAGCATTAAATGGCTGATAATGATGTATTTCTGTTGCCGCTATAACAAAAAATATTAAAAACAGAATAAAATAAATATTTAAGGTGGGCTACAATACAACAAACCTGATATTTTTGCCGTTTTTTGCTCGATATTAATAACGGCAACAGGTAGACGCTTGAAATATTCAAATGTTGTATAGATAATGGTACGGAATCCTTCGTGCCCGAGTCCGACTCGCACTTGGCCGGTTTTTATATTCGGAATCCTCGTCCAACTGCATCAATCAAATCGCGTCAGATCATCAGCCCGACACGCCAGTGGACGTCCTATTTCGCGTTTTCTGATGCGCAGTCTCCGCTCGATGCCTTTAAGATGGCAATGAAAAGATTAATCTATCAATGGTCATCGGCTGCAAAAATAATGTGGAGATAGGGCGGACCGGACTTAAAGGCATGCCCTACGTAGTAATTGAAACATGAATGTGATATGTTGGGTGTTCGTTAGGTGTGGTTGGTATTTTCGATCGCTCCACATTGCTGGCGCGTTGCGTGATTTGTAACTAACTGTGCTCTTTAGGTGGCGCGTTCATTTGTAGGCTAATGTGAATTGTATACCGCGATAGGATCTAATGTCTTTCGGGAATGTGTTAAGTGAAAACGTTCACACCTGCCAAACGGCAGCTGGATTTGATTTTCTGTGCATTTTGCCTTTTTGGAATAACATAACATAAACTCACGCCTGTATCCCAGAGGGGTAGGCAGAGACCAGGGAGTGCCACTTGCTACGATCCTGACAGATCACTTTCGCTTCCTCAACATTCATCACACGAGCGGGCGGAAAGCGGACTTTGGACACCCGCTTTTTGGAATATCTTCGGAAATTCCAGTTGGCTTTTTCTGTTCAGTCTGTTTCTCTAGTAGACTGGATAGGGTTATTTAAGGCGATTGGCTAATTAAACAGCACGAAACAGTGCTAACGTTTTGTAATGTTCATCACTATCAGCCATTCGACGCCCACTTCAGGACATAGGCCTTTTTCGTGGTTTTCATAACCATGAGGGGTTTTGTCATAATCGCCACGCTCGGCAGGCAGGTTGGCGATCGCAGTACGCGGTTAAAATCTCAGAAAGACACTGCTGCCCGTCTCCTGGTAATTGATTTCCTTAGTCGCCTTCTACGACATCCACGGAAGGAAGTGGAGTGACCCGTGAGTGGAGTTACATACAAATTTATTTTAGAACTTCTGTAGATATAAAATAGATTGAAATCAATTTCGTCTTTGATTCTTTGAGTCTTTGAATGAAAGAGCAGCAAGTTAATTGGCGTTAGGCCTGTTCGAGCACTGAATATAGGTTATCTACGCGACTAAAATTGACGTGAGAAGTTTTTTAAATGAGTTATTTTTAAAACCTATTTAGAGGCATAAAATTTCACCCATGCCGGGACTTGAATTATAAAATACAGACGCCAAGTAAAAAAAAATCAAGGAGGGAATGGCAGCAATTACAAAGCCAATAAAACATAATGAACGTTAGATAAAAAGCGAAACCCGAGGAGTCTTCAAAATATACAGCGGAAACTCAGGAGCAACTCTGGTTTATTGTGGCGTTTGAAGTCAATATCAAGCGAATGTGGGTGGAGGGGCCGGCAGGGATTGCCCAGGTGGACATACTTCGACCAAATAGGGGATGTATTATTAAAGGGCACGGTACAAAGTACCGAAACCGGCGTGCGTGCATACAACGACTTATGAACGAAATGAAAAACTTTATTGTAAAACAAAAAAAAAATGGTAACTGGCACCCAAATTAGGATTCCCTGTGCTATGGGTAGCCAGGCTACTTCCAAAATACACAATAGTATATGTTTTTCAATAGTAACTAATAGCTAAACGTGCTTATACCGTAACCTAAGTTTTTTTTTTTTTTGGTTACGCGGGGGAATGCATTTACGCACTTCGCCGCCCTGCTGTCGGGGGACAACAGGGCGCCTTTGTGGGGGACTCCCAGCCCGAGGGCTGGACTACCCACTAAACCCCCGCGGTGTTCCTCCTCTACTCTACCGGGCCACAGGATAGGCCAGAGGTTAAGTCACTGTGGACCGTAACCTAAGTTACCTTAACTAGCAACTACAGGAAACAACACAAATAGCAATATCAGCTTATTAACGTTGGAAGACAAGTCCCACTAATTTTACAATATGAAAGCGAAACAGGTCTGTCAGGATCGTGGCAGACCCTGGTCTCTGACTACCCCTCTGGGATACAGGCGTGAGTTTATGTTATGTGTATTGCTGTTCGTGTGTCTGACCACAGCATTAATGTTTTCCTCCGTTTGTAACAAAAGTAACAACAGTTTTGGCACTTAAAGTTGATGGCACCCTTGGAGTCTCATTGTTTCGGTGGCAACCGATGCAATATGCTTATGGTGGTATGATCTGACAAAAAATGGTCAGAGTGTAGTTTTTTCACTGACTCTTACTCCGTTACAAATTAGACCCAAGCCTACATTTTCTGAAATCCTGCTTCTGGGCGTTTAAACGTTATTTATGTATCACTGTTATTTATGTTTTAATTTTGTTAATGTTTTCTATTATGCAATAAAGCGTAACAAACTGTCAGCTTCCAGCTATGTCTCAGTTTTTGTAACTTTTGTATTGTTTCAGTGATCATTATAAGCAGCCTATAGACGTCCCACTGTAGGGCACGGGCCTTATCTCAGAGAGAGAGAGAGTACGGGCTTAATCACCACGCGTGCCCACCGCGGATTGGCGATTTCAAGCGCTGAGGTATGTGAATAGCTCAGATCGCCAGGTTTCCTCACGATGTTTTCCTTCACCGTTAGCGAGTGGTATTGCTACTATAACTTCACAAATGTACATGACTTAGAAAACAAAGTCACAGGTACATGCCCGCATTGGGAATCGAACCTGGGTCTCCCGCTTCCGAGTCTAATGTTCTACCCACTGGGCTACCACCGCTTCTTTCTTTTTTTTTTTGGTTAGTTTCAGGGATTATCTGGGTTAAATTGTATGTTGATATGTAATGAGATGATACATACAGCGTCCAGAGGCACCTTCACTCACATTAGATGGGTTAAGGGTTACGTACATGCAAAGGCAAAAGTTTTTTTGTTCAATGACAATATACAATACCCAGATATCCCTAAAACTCTACAAAAAAGAAAATAACAAAAACTGAGAAATAGTTGGAAATTGACAGTTTGTTTGTTTGTTCGTTACACTTTATTGCACAATAGAAAACGTTAACAAAAATAAAACTTAAATGCTTGGACGCTACAGTGCCTGGAACATTTACATGGAGTAGGCTTGCCCAGCGCCTATACCATCCTGACAGTTTTAGTCGGCCTAGCCCACAGGAAAGACAAGTCAATAAGTGCGGAGCCAACCGAGCCGCGGCTTTCCTCACGATGGTTTCCTTCATGTGGCTACTACAAATTCGCAGATGTACGCAACTTTAAAAATAAACAAAGTCATAGGTACCTACATGACCACACTAGGAATCGAACCTGGGTCTCTCGCCTCCGTATCCATTGTTCTACCCACTGGGCTACCACCGCCTACATTCAACAAACAGAATGTAAATTCTTTGACATAAATATCCGATTTCTGATATGTGCCGCCAAAATATACATCAAAAACCCCCAATCTAACCGTTCTGCAGAATGTTGACTGAACGTTAATACTGAGAAGCGTAATGCATATTTTATTCACGTAAGATAACATCGGTGGTTGCAAATAAAGCAATATAAAGATTTACAAGCTTAATTTGAGCTTTACGGAGTTTTAAGCACTAATAAAGTTCATAAGAACGATAAGACAATATTGCAATCGTATAATGCAAAAAAAGGACAGTTTATATCCCGATTATGTCGCTTTAACTATGCCGGTCAGCTAACCGGCGGTACTTTTATTGTTAAATTGGAGATCACCAGATACGATTCAAGTTTGTTATTGTCAGTAACTGCTGCTCAAAGAGTGTCTTTTATGAACAACTTTTGTTTTTACGAGAAGCGTAAAGTTAACAAGATTATGCTTTATGCGTGAATTTATTCAGTGTGTGTATGGTTGTTTTAAAATTGTTATTATGACGTTTTATGATGCCGACTTGATAATAAAATGTTGAGTTGCACGCCAGTTTTGTGTTCTGCTCGGAACCTAAACTTAAACAAAGGACATTGAAATACGATCCAGGTAAACATGAATCGTAGGGTCAATGAAAATCTGTTTCGCTCATTTTGCACGCAGCATGGTTGCTTATGGGCCTCATGAGAAGGCTCAAGGTCGCCCAACAAGTAATGGAGAGAGCTATGGTAGGAGTTTTACTGCGTGATCGAATCAGGAATGAAGAGATCCGCAGAAGAACCCGAGCTACTGATATAGCTCGAAGAATTGCTTTGTTGAAGTTGCAGTGGGTGGGGCACATAGCTCGGAGAACTGATGGCCGTTGGGCTGGAAAAGTTCTGACCTGGCGACCGCGGACCGGACAACGCAGCGTGGGCAGGTCCCTCACCAGATGGTCCGACGACCTGGTTACGGTGGCGGGGAGTCGCTGGATGCGGGCGGCACAACACCGGGAAGCTTGGAAAAACATGAGGGAGGCCTATGTCCTGCAGTGGGCGTCAAATGGCTGATGATGCTGGTTGAGTGGCATGTGGCGATCGTCCTAACATCAGAGCGGTGGTAGCGCAGCGGAAGAATGTCGGGCTCACATTCGTTAGGTCGTGGGTTCGAATCCCGGCATGTACCAATGACATTGTTTCCTAAGTTGGGTACATTTTTGAAGTTGTAGTAGCAATACCACTCGCTAACAGTGAAGGAAAACATCGCGAGGAAACCTTAGCATCTGAGGCATTTACATACCCGAATGAGAAGCCAACGTTTTACCGATTTTTGTACACCCTAGCCAGTACTCTCTCTCCCTGAGAGAAGGCCTGTGCCTTGCAGTGGGACGAACCTAGGCTACATAAAAAAAATCAAAATTGTATAATAATTTCTACATACAATAAAGAAAATTACTTATTACTTACGGTTGAAGCTACTCGCGTCCATAGGTTTCTGCTGCCTCGTTGGCCTATAAGTAGCACGCTTGACTGCGAAAACTGGGGTTTGATATTATATATTAGCAAACAATAACTTTTTTAGGGTTCCGTACCCAAAAGATAAAAACGGGAACCTATTACTAAGACTTCACTGTCTGTCTGTCCGTCCGTCCGTCCGTCTGTCTGTCAGCAGGCTGTACCTCAAGAACCGTGATAGTTAGAGAGTTGAAATTTTCACAGATTATGTATTTCTGTAGCCGCTATAACAACAAATACTAAAAACAATATAAAATAATTATTTAAGGGGGGCTCCCATACAACAAACGTGATGTTGAATAGATAATGGTACGGAACCCTTCGTGCGCGAGTCGGACTCGCACTTGGCCGGTTTTTTGTATCTCTTCAACTTCCTGTGTGTTTCCTTGCTATTCATCGACTGACACCTCAAACAATTTGTAACGTTTCCCTTTCGATTGAAAACTGTTCCAGCAGTTTCCATGTCTGTGATGTCCTTGCCTGGTTGGTTACCATAGAACAAGGTATCCTAGTCTGGGACCATGTCAAGTGATTGTCCCAAAGTAGGATATAATAATAATAACTTCCACACAATACAATCACTCGACCTGGTCCCAAACTAGGATACCCTGTGCTATGGTAACCAACCAGGCAAGGACGTCACAAACATGGAAATACACCCAGACTTCGGCCATGTGCACTGTAACGATAGCTCTTTATAGTAACTGCTGGAACAGTTTTCAATCGAAAGGGAAACGTTACAAATTGAAAACATGAAAATACACCCAAACTGAGGCCATTTGTACAAATGTAAGGTAGCTCCCAGTGGGAATCGAGCCCCCGCCTCTGTTTGGGTAGCTAAGTGCCTTAACGGCTAGACCAACGAGGCAGTCAGGAGTCAGAGTCTGCCCTGGTAACCAGGGAAGACTCAGGGCCGGTTTCTGAATTAAGAATTTCACTAAGTAAATACTTAAGTAACGTTCTGTCACGCTCTTTTCTGAGAAATTTGAAGAGACAGCACTACAGTTAATCATTTACTTTGGAAACTGGCCAGACTTAGGCCATGTATATAAATATACGGCGGCACCCAGCGGGAATCGAACCCCCGGTTGTATAACGCTGTAGGTACTTTCGTAACAAGGTTCTCATCGCTTATCATAATTCCGTCCACAATCATTATAAGTAAATACTTCAGACTATTATTGTTAGTAAGCCTTCGCTACCGAATGCAAAGGAGTCACGCAAGCACATGGACAACTACAGCTCAGTCCATGTGATATACTACTAATATTATTTCTTTATTTATTTATTTAAACGAAAACAAATGGTCTCACAAAAATCATGTACAGTAGTCTTAAAAATGAACAGACCTATGGTTTTCCGAACTTACAACTTTTTATATGAATCCTTAAAAATTATAACGTATGCCTGCAATGTTCACCCAATTAACCGACTTAAGAAACAATAAAAATTACTGGGAAAAAGTTACAAGAAACAAATGAGTCTGTAGCTTAACTTCAGCCTAATAACTGAAGAATATTATTTTTAAATGAGTTTAGTGTAGGTACTACAAAAAATATCAATCTCACTCAGCTTATCATTATAAAGTTTACAAGTTCGTCTAATAAAACTATTCTGTCCACTACGTGTGCTATCACAAGATAGTGAAAAAAGGTCTCTCTTGCGTGAACCCCTACGGGGAACTTTAAAACTTATTTTATTCCAAAGAGATGAGGAGTCAATAATATTATTTAGAATTGAAAAAAAAAAAACGAGATTTATAAGGATTCTTTGCCGTTGGGGTGACGTAACTTTGTGGTGCTCATCTGCAGCAGCGTACTTTAGAAAGTAAGTATTGGTACGATAATCTAGACTTTTTAAAAACTTATTTTGTATTGCTTCGATCATATCTATTATCCTACTAATTATAGCTGTCCCGGCGAACTTCGTGCCGCCACAGAATCCGTTTATACGATTCTTGCAGAACGCGATCTTTTTTTAAATCACAACGCCATCTATTTTTAAAACACAACGTTCGCTCGCACAACGCCATCTACTTTAAAATTAAAATTAATGTTATCCCCCGTGAACGCATTACCGGGATATCAAAAAGTGTGCTATGTCTCAATTCAGGTCTTTCTCTATCTGTACGCCAAGTTTCATATTAATCCGTTAAGCCGTTATTGCGTGATTGAGTAACAAACATTCAAACATCTTCACAAACTTTCAAATTTTTTATATTAGTAGGATGTGAAAGTTTCGATGTTTATTACTCTATCACGCAATATCGGCTGAACGGATTTAGATAAAATATGGTATGGAGATAGTTGGAGTCCCGAGAAAGGACATAGGATACTTTTCATCCCGGAAATGACACATTCCATGCGGACGAAGTCGCAAGCAAAAGCTAGTTTATTAAAAAATACGTCTTATTTGTAACATGCGGGAGAGGATGAAAGAAGAAAGATTGGCCAATGAGATAGTATATCAAGCGAATATAGCCGGAAGGTCCGGTTAGGGACATTTTTGTGCAGTCGTCATTGTGAGGTTGCCTTGAAGAAATTTCTATTAGCAATGAGGCCGCCAATTGTACCTTTTCTTTTGTAACTGTTGTTTCTGTAATATCTTTACCGGTATACAATAAGGAATATTCTTATCTGATCATATGCATAAACAGAATCTAGACTTTAATGCCTTATTGGTCTAGCGGTTAACAAGCTTACTACCAATACGGAGGTTGTGGGTTCGATTCCCACCGGGGGCCGCCGTACTAGATTTTTACAGATGACCTCAGTCTGGGTGTAAATAAATGTTTAAAAACAAGTTTGTGACGTCCTGTGCCATAGTACAGGGTTACCTAGGTTAGGATAAAGACAAGAGATTGTGTCGTGTGGAAGTATTTTTTTATAACTTGGAACTTATTTTAGGCGCAAAGCTTACCAAAAAATATCGTCTCGGAGTGCAAAAGCTGTTGTCACGCAAGCTGCGCAGAGTCACGGCCGGATCGTCACGGCAGCGCGCGAGTCATAAATCGTGTGATGCGCACACGATGTCGCCACAGTTCGCACCTCGGACACTGCATGTGCATACTACGAGGCGTTAGGCCGAGAGCCGAGACTGAAAACGGAAAAATGTTGTAACAAATGAAAAACAGGGTGTCGTGCAGTATTTTACCGTTACAATAAATTCAACAGTTTGCCATGTAACAACATTTTTTTCCTAAATTGCAATCGAAGTTTAATACATGTAGATTTTTCTGGAAAAACGTCGAGATTCTGGTCCAAATTATCTGTTAGTTAGACCTCCTATGCTGGAGGTCGTGAGTTCGATTCTCACTGGGGGCCCCGTACATTTATACACATAGCTCAGTCTGAAGAAGAAGAAGAAGAAGAAAGACATTGCATTCCCATGTTTGTGAATTTTTGTGATGTATGTCTATGTCTATGTCTATGTCTATGTCTATGTCTATGTCTATGTCTATGTCTATGCCTATGTCTATGTCTATGTCTATGTCTATGTCTATGTCTATGTATATGTCTATGTCTATGTCTATGTCTATGTCTGTGTCTATGTCTATGTCTATGTCTATGTCTATGTCTATGTCTATGTCTATAACTATGTCTATGACTATGACTATGACTATGACTATGACTATGACTATGACTATGTCTATGTCTATGTATATGTATATGTCTATGTCTATGTCGATGTCTATGTCTATGTCTATGTCTATGACTAAATCTATGTCTATGTCTATGTCTATGTCGATGTCTATGTCTATGTCTATGTCTATGTCCGTTTATGTCTATGTCTATGTCAATGTCTGACTCATGTTTTCTTTCTTTCTTCTTTCATTATAGCTGGTTTTCCATTTTCCCACATAAGGCCCTATTTGCCGGGTATCCCAATATGCACAGGCAGAGGACAGTCGTGCAAATATTAAAATATTCAAACAGTAGTCACGAGCGGCCGCGCGCCGCCGGCTAGATTTATACGTTTAATTGATACCGCCGCAGATTGAGATGTGGGACGTTGAGAAATTGAGATATAGGAATGTAGAGGCTACCACTAAATATTACAATACATAACATAAACACACGCCTGTCTCCCGGATTTCAAAACCGGCCAAGTGCGTGTCGGACTGGCGCACCGAGGGTTCCGTACAAATTTGTAGGTAGCTACTTACATATTATAAATAGTTCAGAACCCGAGTCTCGCAGTTTTTCCGAGCTTTTCCCGAACTTCAAAAATTATTTTCTTATGATAATTAGATAATAATTACAAATGTATAGTTTTCACATTTTACTCTGTATTTTTAGTATAAGATAATTTTACTTGCCAAATTTCATAGTTCCAGGTCAACGGAAAGTACCCTATACATTTTGATTCCCTTGAGTGTCGAAATATACGTTTTCTTGCGGCAAAAACGGCCGTACCCTTTTTTACCTTAAGTTTGACTTTTTCCAAACTTTAAGGGTCTGTAAACATGAGTACATGGTCGTAATTTCAACTCGATACTTCCACGCGTTCCCGAGGTAGATGGTCTTAACAGACGAGCGGACGGACGGACGCAGGGACGGACAACAAAGTGATCCTATAAGGGTTCTGTTTTTTCCTTTCGAAACATTTCGTAGGTAACTACGTCCTCCAAGACTTCTTTGGATACGATGCCATCGCTTGTAAAGAATAGGAAACTCAATTAATTTGAGAACGGGCTGATTAATTAGAGACCAATAAATATTACATTCATCATCATCATCAGCCACTTGACGCCCACTGTAGGACATAGGCTTCCCTCGTGGTTTTCATAACCACGAGGGTTTTGCCATAATCGCCACGCTTGGCAGGTGGGTTAGCGATCGCAGTATGCAGTTGGAATATCAGGAAGACGCTGCTGCCCATCTCCTGGTAATTTATTTCCTTAGTCCACTTCTACGACATCAACGGGGGGAAATGGAGTGACGCTATTCTTAATCCGGCGCCACACGGATATTACATTACATTACATAAACTCAAACTTGTATCTCGACGGGGTAGGAAGAGTCCAGGTTTGGCCATTTGCTGCGATCCTAACAAAACTCATTCGTTTCAACAACTTTCATTAGTCGTTAAATATACGGACGGCGGTTCCGCTGGCTTCTTTTGACATTGGTAATGTCTTTTCGTTCGCTCCAGTGTTAGTTTCGATTTCACGAAAAAGTGTGATCCCCTAAGACACAAAAGATGCGTATTTAAGAGAGCTGTAAGGTGCAAAAACAATTATTCGAAAAGGTTAAAAAACGAAAAAAGTTAAACAGCGAAAAAAAATTTCAATTCTTTCCGAATTTTTGATTTTGGCACTCGATATTTTGGAAACGACGAACGATATCAAAAATTTGAGAAAAACTGCTCTGGAAAATTTTGTCAGCTATAATTTGAGGCTACAACAAAGACGATCGAGTTAAGGGTTTGCCCTGTAGCCTAACCTTTTGGAAAAAAGTCAAAAAGTCAGAACGACTCGATTCATTCACGAAATCTGTGATTTTTAAATACATAGCATAACATAAGCAGCCTTATAGATGGAGGTGATGTAGTTGGGAAAATGGAAGAAAAAATGTAAGTTAACACTACAAAAAATGTTTTTTCATAATATGTCTTAATGTACCCCGAAAGTACTATGCATAGGACTTATAAACTTGAATATTTTCTTAATTGACACCGAATGTCTTATGCACAGGACAGCTGGAAAAGTAGCTTTTCCAGGTCCAGTATTTTTTTCATTATTTTTCTAGTAATGTTAGTACTTTTTTAAGGAAACGTACCAAGTTTCGTCAAATTCTGGTATATTTTATATCTCCAGGGGTTAGGAGGTTAAATGTCCCACTGTAGGGCACAGGCCTTCTCTCAGGGAGCGAGTATGGGCTTAATCACCACGCGTGCCGATCACGGATTGGTGATTTCAAGCGCTGAGGTATGTGAAGAGCACACTCGGGTTTCCTCACGATGTTTTCCTTCACGGTTAGCGAGTGGTATTGCTACTATAACTTCACAAATGTAAATAACTTAGAAAACCAAGTTATAGGTACATGCCCGCACTGGGGATCGAACCTGGGTCTCTCGCTTCCGTCCGATATTCTACCCACTAGGCAACCACCGCTTTTTTAAAATGTTGCTGCATTATTAGCGTTCTAATATTTGCACTGTGCTAAGTACTACACAAACTTACTAGCTGAAGTAAAGTAAAGTTAAATATATTTATTTAAAATTACACAGTTATGAAAGAGAACTTTAAGATGCATGGATATAAAACAAATTTACTTAAAATCTAGAATTCAACGACAGCCCCCAAACTCGGCTGAACCTGTATCTTGGGCTCTCTTTACTCTTGGGGAAATGTAGTTGTACTACATAAACTAACGCCTGAGTGCCGCAGGAATATGTAGAGACCAGAGTCTGTTAATTGTCACTATCTATTAATATTAATTGTTCAGCACTTAAATTCTCCAACGCGTTGGGCTTGTATAGTGATTTACTTTATCTCTCTCTCTCTCTTTAAGAGACGGTCTGCAGTTGGACGTACTGCTTAATGTTTATTTCAATACTTTTGGTAATGCGTAACAAATTATCCAACGTAAACATTCAAACGGACATCACGGTAATGACATAATTTCCATCTTTCGAGAATTGTTTTCCCCCTTTCGGTGTGCAATAATTAACTTACAAGCGGCCATATTTAATAAAGAAATTAAAAAAAGGTAACGGGAGCCGCAAGATCGCGGAAGAGATACCGAAATGGGAACGATTAAGTCGCATCCACAGAGTCGAGCGCGGCGGGATGTCAATTCTACTAATTTACTTCACAAGAAGCGAGAAAAAACCGGCTGTTGATACGACTGCAAAGCAAATTAAACGTGGGTTTGGTCACAGTGTTTGGCCCAGCGTTTGAAAAAATCCATAGGTAACGAGTAAAATAATATACCTACACGGTGAAATCTGGGTTTCAAACCACCCAGATGTACTTTACAGGCTGTACTTTACAGCCGCGGTTACGTAATTAGTAATTAAAAATACGATCTATTTAGACTATTGCTCTTAAGTACAGAAGTAAAATAAAAAATAAATTGAGTTGTTCTCAACTCTTGCATCAAGTTGAGAAATGTTGTTTGAAAAAATTCGCGATTGACAAAAGTAACTATCAAAAACAATAGCAACGACGTTTGTTCATAGACTATATTGTAATGAAATAAAAATATTAAATTATTTATATTCTTACTTTTTAAGTAGTGTAAAGTGACTTTAGAAACCCATGAATTACTAGAATCGATGTCCCAGTGGGAATTTTGCGAACGCAGTGCACAAAAACATCAGAGGTCCGAATATGCAAATGCGCGGGACAAAATTGCACAATTGAAATTACGTCTAGAATATTTATGGCTCAATTTTCCTCGGAGACAATGCGTTGGACGCGTTTCGGAACTTTTCGGAAGTCTTCGGGAATCCGAAGAACGGAGATGGGTTCGGAGAGAGCGTGTTTAATTACGCAGTCGATGTGCACTTGTTTTTATTTCTGCCTCTTTGTAAAAGAACCGGTGCTTCTGAAAGTATAGTCGCAAGAGAAATCCGTTGTTGGTCTTGGCAAACGTTTTGGTGAGCGCCACGCTAATATGGTGCTCGTTGACTTTTATAGGCGATAGTACGGTGTGTGTACAGTGCATTTGTTATTTACGAGGGCCAGTTTTTGTCGGTACCGATGCCATGTTTGTAGAGAATTGTTACCGGTTATTTGTAATTCAGTTTTGGGAGCTCCAAGTGCTCTGCGTGGTTACTTCAAGGTACTCATTCTTCATTCCAGATTGGCTTGTGGCCAGAATATCCCCTGTATCTCAGACAGATACTAAGGATGGCCTTTGCATCTAAGTAGTGAGATGATTTATACAGCGTCCAGGGGCACCTACACTCAAACTAGATGGGTGAAAGGACCACTCGGACGCTGCAGTACCTGGGACATTGATTGTTAGATGAAGTAGGCTTGCCCAGCACCTTTACCATCCTGACAGCTTAGGTGGTCTAGTCCACAGTAAAGACAAGTCAAACAAGCCGCGGGTTTCCTCACGATGTTTTCCTTCACAATTAGCGTGTGGTATTGCTACTACAAATTCGCAGACGTACGTAACTTTGAAAATAAACTAAGTCATGGTTACATGTCCGCATTGGGAATCGACCCTAGGTCTCTCGCTTCCGAGTCCATTGTTCTACCCACTGGGATACCGCCGGTCTACTAAGGATATTCTATCCACAAACAATTCGTGTACCATGTAGAAGTGTACCAATCAGAGACTTTCTAGAAGTCAACATAACATAGACTCACGCCTGTATCCCAGAGGGGTAGGCAGAGACCAGGGACTGCCACTTGCTACGATCCTGACAGATCACTTTCGCTTCCTTCTAGAAATCATGGATAGGACAAGGCATTAATTAGGCCATATACTACACTAAGACAAGGGATGATTATGCACAAGCCCTCATGTCCACCCCCTTGGGAAATCAATATAAATGGTAGCCAAGGATCACCTGGAAAGCACCCATAGTCCAGGACCCCAAGCCAATCGGCGCTACCTGTACTGAATTGGAAGCTGCCGTGAACTAAGGTCAGAAGTGGAACTATGTGGTTAGGCGTTTTTCCTACCTAGGATTTAAAGGTAGATAGATAGAAAACACTTTATGGTACATACATAAGCAGCCTATAAAGATCCCACTGAAGGGCACAGGCCTTCTCTTAGTGAGAGAGTATGGGCTTAATCACTACGCGTGCTCACCGCGGATTGGCGATTTCAAGCGCTGAGGTATGTGAATAGGTCAGACACCCAGGTTTTCCTTCACCGTTAGCGAGTGGTATTGCTACTATAACTTCACAAATGTACATAACGTAGAAAACAAAGTCATAGGTACATGCCCGCACCAGGAATCGAACAGGGGCCTCTCGCTTCCGGGTACAATGTTCTACCCACTAGGCTACCACCGCTTAAATTGGTTTTTTATGGTGCATAAAAAGAAAGAAATTACACAGATATTTCTTAACCTAAGAGTAGGTACATACGGCGGCCTTATCACTAAAAGTGATCTCTTCCAGACAACCTTTCAAACTTTGCAGGTCGAAGAAGGAGACTTCGAGGTATGAACCAAAATAAAATAACTCCTTTCCCTGAGATGTTTTTTCATTGAAGTAAATTTTGCAATTAGAAATAAAATGGCTACGCTTTAATTATTAGGAATTTATTAAGAAATAATTTGGCTCCAAGTTGGAAAAAAAAGGTCGATGCATTTCTTTACCCCAAAATAAGGATTTATTCTGCAGTAATTATTCACATACAAAAGCGACCTGACATTTCCAAACAAAATGAATCAACTACATTTCAATTTAATGCAAATTTTCGTGTAAATATATCAAAAATGAACACCGCGAACGTCAATGTCATTTCGACGGCGACCGCGATGTATCATTGTCATGAAATATCATTAACATTAAGACGTCTTCACGACCCACGTATAGTAATTGTCCGCTAATTTATTATCGCTAAAAGGATCGGGAGTATTAAGATATAGATTACTGTTGAGATCAGGGCCTCGATTCTGTTAGTGCATTGTAGTATAATGACAGGTACACTGTCGGGTCACGTGACGTGTTTTTTCGTACCATTGACGCCTAGAAGGTTTGATGGGTGTCCCCGCGTAGACTTAAAGCAGCCATGAAATGAAAACCGCCATGGTCATGCAGTTGTCATGTTACTACAATGCATTAACAGAATCTAGGCCCAGGACGTGATAAGTTGATATTTCATTAAGAGATATCAGTCATTTAGTGTGTATTGAAGAATCATAGAAAATTGAAAACCATAGAGATTTTACTAAAATATTTCTTTATGCGAACAATGTAAAGCGTTGTTTTAAAACGCGATTTCTCTAAAATGCGCTTTCCTTGTACACGAGGCTTTGCTAAGCCATATGCTTTTAAGATTAGCATTTTAAGAGTGTTTTTTAGGAATCACGTCTTCATGTCGGAGGTCATGGGTTCGATTTCCACTGAGTGCCGTCATACAGTCTGAGTATATTTCCGTGTTTGTGATGTCCTTGCCTGGTTACCATAACACAGGGTATCCTAGTTTGGGACCAGGATAAGTGATTGTGCTGTGTGGAAGTTATTACTGTGGAAGTTATTACTATAATAAATAACATTATTAGGCATTTAGTTATGGTCGCTATAGTTTGATAGTTGTGGTACCTAGTGGGTTCAATCCCCGGCGCATGTACCAATGACTTTTTTTTTTTTAATTAACGTATATTTGTCCATTAATTTGTGGTCGCAACACCACTCGCAAACGTGAAGGTGAAAAGGTATGTATTGTGAGGAACCCTGAGTTAAGGAAAAAAAAGTTATCTGAGAGTTCGATTGAACTGTCACGAAATATGTCAGCCTAGGTTACTTGTAACCTAGGTTACCAGGTAATTAATTAATTAAATTTGACATATAATTAATTTAATATTGCCAGTAAATTACGTCTATGTCTAACAATAACTGTGAATAAAATATCCCGGGCATATAGTAAAATTATAAAGCCTTCTAGATATATACAGATATATTTATGACGTTGTTGTAGCAATACCACTCTCTAACTGTGAAGAAAAACATCGTGAGGAAACCTGAGTGCCATAGGGTGTTTACATACCTCAGCGCTTGAAATTGCCAATCCGCGGTGGGCACGCGAGGTAATAAACTCGGACTCTGCCTGAGAGAAGGCCTATGCCCTGCAGCGGGGCGTATAATAGGCTACATAAAAAAAGTTATAGTTTGATAGTGTGAGCATGCAAGTATCAGACAAAACTGCACTAAAATCTTGTACACACAACCTGGAAGTACTGGAGCTTTCGATACCGAAGATGAAGAACCTTTACATTTAAGACTTGTGACTCCTCAATAGAGTCGAATTCAGATTGTCATTTTAAAGATCGACGATGTGCAGTCCGAACGAACAGCGCCTTAAAAACGCGAACTGATTAAAATTCAGAATTTAAAAAGCGCTTAAACGTTGCGGACAAAATCGCCGCTGACAAAATATCCCTGTCTTCATTGCCAAAACAGGGTGACCGAGAAAAAAACTAAAGAAGATCGTGAAAACACGACGGCAGCCAGTGCCTTTCTACCTAGAGATATTTTCACTGGATATTCGCACTTTTTGTTTCATACAAACACGTATGTTGTAGCTTGGGGTTTCAAATTAATAGTAGCTTGACAAAAACGAAGGATATGAATTTATTTATTTTACTTGCAATATGGTTTTATTGAAACCTTTATTGTACATCATCATCAGCCATTTCACGCCCACTGCAGAACATAGGCCTCCCTCACGGTTTTCCTAGCTTCCCGGACTTGTGCCGCCAGCATCCAGCGACTCCACGCCACCGTAACCAGGTCGTCGGGCCATCTGGTGGGGTCCTAACCACGCTGTACACAATAACTAATTTACTTTAAAAAATCATATCATAAGATTACTGACGGCGGACTTAAACTGTCTCCAATAGATCTTTATACGTAAAAGATATTTTCACGTGCAAAAACATGCTGTAGTCTCTAAAATGCGGGCAAAGCCAGGCACGGACCTTAGTCAGTACTTAAGCGCTGCGCACACATAACCGTGGCATCTTCAATTCGCCGGCAATCGAAGACACCTCGGCATTTAATCGAGCAAACCCGATTCGCCATACAGGATGATTTATTGCTGTGACACGTCTTTTTTGCCTCCCCGCGCGCTCGCGGAAACAATTTCGAATCATTTATACTGGCCGCCTGTATGGTGCGGCCATATTCGTCGGCGTAAAGGCCTGAGTGCACGGGGCATATGTGCTGGGATGATGGGTAAAGAAGAGTAGAGAATACTTTGAGAATATTTTTACAAACTTTTGAGGCGCACTTTGCGCTCTTTCTGGATAGTGAACGAAACTAAGCCGTCACGCTCGGGTCAATGACGCTGAATTAAATATGCGCTATGTCACCCGAGCTCCGTAGATGAGCAAAGAAAAGTAGAGAATACTCTGAGGAGATTTTTACCTACTTTTTGAGGCGCAATTTGCGCTCTTTCTGGATAGTGAACGAAACTAAACCATCACGATTGGGTCAGGAACGCTGAATTGGACGAACTCGGTTCTATTCGGTCGGTGACGTTCAACTTTAGAAAATAAGTTTTCACTTCTATCATCAAGTTTTAAGAATACACGCTTTGTAAGTATATTTTTTGTGGTAAGAAATCTATAACAATCGTTAGTTGTTGCATGCACGCACGCCAGTTCTCGTCCTTTCTAATACATCCCCTATGTGGTCGAATGGTGAAGGAGATCTGTCAGGATAGTGGCAAGTGGAAGACCCTAGCATCTGTCTACCCCTCCATGATACAGGCGTGAATTTATGTTATGTTTTGTGGTTTGAAATCTAAAAGTTCATCATCATCATCATCAGCCATTTGACGCCCACTGCAGGACATAGGCCTCCCTCATGGTTTTCCTGACCATGAAGGGTTTTGCCATAATCGCCACGCTAAAAGTTCAATTCAATACAAATCAAATTCAATTATTTTCGTGCAATAAAATAGGTACGTTCATGTGATATGTAAAGAATATTCTGATCAGCGAGGAAAACTTTGAAATCGCAAAAAGAAATATCAACCAAGGCTTACATTATTAAAGCTCCTTTAATATGGAAAAGCTGATATTTTTTTTGTTACATCGAAATATTTTTAATAAATGGTGGAACGTGTTCACCGAGCCCGTGAATGAAGGAAACATTCAGGCTAACCTTTTTTTATAAGTATAAATACTTACCCTCAAATTTAATAGATATACTAACGCAGAAAATCTTGAGCAAAGAAAAACGAAGAGGTAAAAGAGATGTCAGGGATATTGCAGGAGCAGTGTACACAGGCCCTTAAACGCTCTTTGTATTTGAGTGTAAAGTGTAACCTGTAATTTAGGTAAAATCTTCTCTTTAGATGGCTGCGTGGGTGAAACATGTATATGGTAATTAAACGAACATGGGATCTTTGTAAATGGCTCTTCTGGGCTTTCGCAAAATAATAACTTTTCAATCAAGAAAGGATAGTATTAAAACACTATCAATATAGCATTAAAAGCGCCGCCTTACCAACCACCACTTAATGAATCAATTAGACAAACGATTACAGCTAAATACAAGAAAGTGACCAAAACCGCGTCCGTCCCAAAGAAAAAAAGGCTCATTTCCGTCCCAAATACAGCAGCCGTTCGGGCAAAATATTCGCGGCCGCGCGCGCAGTGTTCCGTCGAAACGCGTATTAATTTTCATGAGTCGCGCCGCAAAGGGCGTGCTCTAGTTTTTTTGCCCGCCAGTGGACGCCGCAGCGCACTGTTCCCCGAGTTCGATGCTCGTAAACTTTTATAGCGCCTGTCAGTCAAGGGAGGCGGCTGCCACGGAAGTAGAGGGAACCGTCGTCCGGGGCGGCTGGATGAAGATGGCCGGGAACAGAGATAATTGATGCGTCGGCCGGTCGGATGGTTGGTTGGTTGATCGATTGGCAGGGCTAATATGGCGAGCATGGACTGGGCCCTTATCTGTTTCTAGCAAGCAAAAATTTTAAGACTGTAACCAGACTACGGAATTAAGTAGTTTTTGCAAAATTGATATACAGAACTGCTTATAGGTGGCGCTTCATAAACTCAAGCTTCAAATTTGTTTTTTGACACATGTTAAGGAGACACTAAAGTATCTACGATATTATTTTAGTATTGTTTTATTTACATAAATATTTCAAACTCACAGTAAAATATAACCAAAGCGTTGCAATATTTTAAGTGATCTCTATAATATTAAATTAAATGGAATACTTTCCGTTTAAAATATTCTCTACTCTAGTCAACTCTAGTCTAGCGCGGAAGTAGGTGAGTTCAAAATCGCTCACTACATGGCACTCAAAAAATCGTAAGTTTCTTTGCAGATTGCACTAAGTTATGACAGCTATGTCCGTCCAAACTGCACTTCGTTTACTTGACATTACTCTACAAAAATATCCTTGCCTTCCACACAGATAAAATCTACCTTAACGCCTCGGTATACGGGTTAAAAATATTGCATAAATTGTTAGGAGAAGCTGGTTGGTATTTCCGATATGCTTTATTGACGCGTGGGAAGTCAGAACGGGGTTGCGAGCCGAAAAGAACGCGTTACGTGTGCAGAGATGTAATTACAATATTATGGCGGATTAATGGTCTGTTGCGAAGTGTGGTTTATATTTCTCTTTGTTGCTTAAAGAGCCAGTAGCAGTTTAATTGAATGGGGCCTCATGTGTTGTAGTTGCCTATTAGGTACGTTCATTATTTTTACACACACTCGGACTCGCGCACGAAGGCTTCCGTAGCATCTACAACACCTATCTATCTATACAACATTTTAATATTTCAAGCGTCTACCTATTGCCGTTATTAATATGAAGCAAAAAACGACAAAATAATCACGTTTCCTGTATGGGAGCCTCCCAAAATTTTTTTTTTCTGTTTTTAGTATTTATCTAGTAGTAGTATTTGTCGTTATAGTGGCAACGGAAATACATCAGAATCATCAATCTTCGAAATATCTGTGCAATTTCTCTTTTTATGTAAAAGGTTCTCTATCTATTTATCATCTCTGAAAATTTCAACTGTCTAACTATCACGGTTCATGATATAAAACCTGGTGACAGACGGACGGACGGACAGTGGAGTCTTAGTAATAGGGTGCCTTACCCTTTGGGTACGGAACCCTAATAAACGACCAATTAGAGGATTTATTAGCAAAGGGCAAGATAAAAAGTACCCGAAACCGGAGTGCGTATATGCAAGGACTGATTCATGTCGGGTTTGTTAGGTAGATAGATAAATAGATGAAGGACACTTTATTGCACAACCAGAAGAAATAATTACAAATGGTCTCTTATACCGAAGTAGTGGTATACAATTGGAGGGTCTTATCGCTTAGAGCAATCTCTTCCAGACAACCTTTGGATGGAGTGGATTGCAGAAAGAATATAGTGTGTAGATGAATTAATGAATGAATGAATTAATTAATGAATGATTTATTGCCACAAACAAACATGCTTACATACAATAATTAAAAAATGGATGGATGGACATAAATGAGAGAATCTGAAATATAATAGTATGTGAGTAACAATGGTGAAATGTACCGATGGTGAAAGATTAAAAGGATATAAATACTTATATAATTTAATTATAAGTACTTAATAATCTTATAATCTTTCACACCCTCAGCACAATGCTGAGTCAGATGCCCTTTGTGGCAACTTTGACACACCACAGGATGCACTCAGACACTCTGACTTTGTCTTGTTTTATGTTGTATTTATGTGACTTGTTTTTCCTTTGTACTTGTTAATGTTACTTGTTATGCCTTTTTTTCTTGTGATTTATTTATTTATATATTTATTTTTATTTACATAAATATTGCAACATGACAGTAATTAGGTACACCAAAGCGTTACAATATTTTAACTGAGCACTACCTATCATGTTATGTTAATGAGCATAACATGTTATGTTAATTTGTCCCAATAAAAGTCCTTCTTCTTCTTTTTCACATATTACATGTAAGGGAGTTTATGCACGGGCGGTACATTGCGAACGTCAGGGCCAACTGCAGCCGTCGACACTCGTCGACGGCACTCGCCGACATGTCGGCGTTGAAAAACCGCATCGACGCGTCGGTGGCAGTTGCCGAAATACATAAGCAGCCTATATACTTGCCACTGTAGGCCAGGAATTCAACATTTTAAGAATTCAACATTGTGAGCCGAAAGGCACAGGCCTTCTCTCAGGGAGAGAGTATGGGCTTAATTACCACGCGTGCCCACCACGGATTGGCGATTTCAAGCGCTGAGGTATGTGAATAGCTCAGACACTCAGGTTTCCTCACGATGTTTTCCTTCACAGTTAGCGAATAGTATTGCTACTATAAATTCACAAATGTACATAACTTAAAAAAAAATGTCATAGGTCCTTGCCCGCACTGGGAATCGAACCTGGGTCTCTCGCTTCCGAGTCCAATGTTCTATCCACTAGGCTACCACCGCTTTAAATTTTTTTATTGAATAATTTACATCAAATCAGAATATTTTAATAAAAGTAACACAAAACTGCGACTTTTTTAGACGTTAAACTCGGTGACCATGCCAAAATTTAGATCAATTTGGACAAAAAGTCGACAAAAACCTGAGTAGGTTTCCTCACGATGTTTTCCTTCACCGTTAGCGAGTAGTATTCCTACTACAACTTCACAAATGTACATAACTTAGAAAACAAAGTCATAGGTCCTTGCCCGCACGGGAATCGAACCTGGGTCTCTCGCTTCCGAGTCCAATATTCTACCCACTAGGCTACCACCGCTCCCGGGCATGTCAGCGTCGAATATCCGCGTCAACGCCTGCTATTGACAGCAGTTGGTACTGTCGTTCGCAACGTGCCGCCCGTTCATTAGCGCCTTAAATGAAATTTTCTTTACGAGTACAATCATATTAGAATGTGCGAGCAAGATGGATCATATACAGTCTATATAATATACGTCCCACTATATGGGACAGGTCTTCTCTCAGAGAGAGAGTATGGGCTTAATCGCCACGCGTGCCCATCGCGGATTGGCGATATCAAGCGCCGAGGTACGTGAATAGCTCAGAAACTCAGGTTTCCTTTGGGTTTGTAACGAGGTAATCGCCTCGTTGCTTTTTTTATCATTTTCGGCCATCTACTATTCCAAATTTAACTATTTTATGACATGTGCCGCAGTGTTCGGACGTATTTAGGCAGATATTCCTCAGCCTCCGAACTAAGTGGACGTAAACGAGATCCTATCTTTATTATCAAATTTTATTATAACATGTCTGTCACCTTATCCTGCGTATCCTGTATCCTTATCTACGAAATTAATAATATTCTAAAGGAACATTAATAAAATTAATGTGCCTTTTTTTTCCATTATATTATAATTACACCGTGCCCCTGAATATCCTTTTTCATTATCACGGATCGCACCCGACATAACCTCCTGCGACACTGGCGCCCAACGTAATCTAAGAAGAAAGAAGAAAACGCTTTCTTTCGAGCACCGAACCCACGATCAAGCACAACCCACGCTCCTGTTCACCACCCGGTTCCCAAGAATTTTTATTAATAATATTTTTATTTTATTCTTTATTAATTTTGTCTAGTTTACCTTAAACCTTTTCCAAATTCGAAAAGATTTTATCATCGCCGTCACCACTTTAGATCTTCTTTCGACCTAGAATCTTTAACTTTTAATACTTATTTACTTTATACCTTATACCATATCTTCATCCATACCCACCCAATCTCTAATCAAAACTAATATTTCTTCATCTTTATGCCAACGTCTGTAGTAGTCTACCGCGCTAACAGTACTCCTACAAGACACTTAACAATATAATACACAAAACATAATACATACAGAAACACTAAACGAGATTCCCAAAGGAATTATCACAATTTTGACACAACCTTTGGTGTTCTTACAACTCATACGAGTCACCAAAGTGAGTGTCATCATACACTTACGGGCAGTGCTGTTGGGGAATACCCTCAGTGTATCCTACACAACCTACACTAGAAAAGAGGCCTTCCTAGGACCTTCGAGGTCGACTACCTAGAAGTCTCCGGACTAGTTACGGTTGAACTCAAAACACCGGTAGCTAACACTAAAAACTTACCATTATTTGATCTTTTATTAACTTTTCTTTTTACAATGAATGAACCAACACTTACGATTTCAGAAATAATTTTTAATAACTTTATTTACACTGGTTATATTTTACCACAATTAAATTAAACCATTTCAGTAGTTCACGATGAATCCCACACTTCTAAATAAGCCTGAATTGGCATATGAACTAAAACTCCGGTCAGTTTCTTTTCCAAGTTCTGCAACAGCTGATGACTTGCGCCAACTATTGCATCCTCTTGTGGACACTCCTTGCACAGTCGAATCCAGCCCGTATTCGCCTGAACAAGACATTGAGGAGGTGGAGAAATGCCTCACAATGGTTTCAGCACGTATCCTTCTTGCTTCTTCTAACAGCATACATAATGACAAAATCCGAGCATATTTAATTCACATTTCAAAAAGAATAAGCCGTCTTTCCATTTCTACTGAGGCAAATACAGATCTTTTAAACAATTTTAAAAATATTTGTGAGAATTTGACACAATGTCAACAAAAATTCAACGACATACAAATGTCAACAAATAGTTCTAATTATGAATCGGCGACCTCTTTGATACAGCCCCGCACTGATTTCGATCTACTTGCTCAGAAGTTAGCAAATTTAACAGACAACCGTCCCACAGACCTGAAAAGGTTTAACTTCAAAGGTGATAGCTGTCCTCACGATTTTATTAATAAGATCGAAGAGTTCGCAGTGGCGCGTAACATCGACCACAAAAGATTACATAATTATCTATATGATTGTTTATCGGGCCCTGCTCTAGACTGGTACAGAGCCAAGAAATCCACAATTACAAATTGGCAATCATTTAAACAAAAATTTGTTGAAGATTTTGAAATTTACGATCATGATTTCAAACTTACACAAACTATTCACTCGCGTAAGCAAAAACCAAACGAGCGAATAATCATATACTTCTCGGCAATGGAAGCACTTTTTTCCAAATTACATGAACCATTGTCTGAAAAATCGAAAATAGATATCCTACGTAGAAATTTGAGTCCTATATATAGCTCTAGACTGTTACCTACCGACATTGTAACCCTAGATCAATTATTTAAATCTTGCAAATGGTATGAGAGTTGCAATATTATACAAACACCCATACAAACTTCTGATACTTTACAAAGTCCTCATATACCACCTTTTCCATTCACACCTCAAAGCACAGTCCATACTGTTACACCTCAGTCTAAACCTACATTACGTTTCTCTTGCCCACGTTGTAGAACAAATAATCACGAGTTAAATAATTGTATTAGTAAAGATATAGTTTGCTTTCGTTGCGGCAAACTAAACGTCACTTATCCAAAGTGTACAAACTGTCATAAACATTCAAAAAAACTAATAAAGGAGAAAAGTAAGATACCAAAAACAACCACTGCAGAATGGAACCTTTGGCTCAATACACTTAAATTATTTATGACTTCGTATAATACATCTACAACACTATTTACTAAGAATAATAATGACGAAAGGCCTTATATAAATGTTAAGTCAAACAACATAACTCTATGCGGTCTTTTAGATAGTGGAAGTGCTATCACAATTTTAGGGAATAATTCCCATGAAATTCTCTTAGCCTATGGCTACAAACTCGATAAGAAACACAAGATTACAGGCACAGTAGCTAATGGACAATCAATACACTCCATTGGTACTATTCAACTACCTCTTATTTTTAAAGAAAAAATAGCAATTATTACTGCTCATGTCATACCCTCAGTAAACCAACCTTTAATCCTGGGCATTGACTTCTGGAAGATGTTCAACCTAGCCCCAGACATTCTTCAAACGTTAACTTCTTTTTCTAACAAACGTATCGATACATTAGTTGTTGATACAACTTCTCAGCATGTTGCTCACTACGACACTCTTACAGACACACAGCGTCTGATTGCTGATACTATTATCCGACAGTTTCAAAATATTTCAACAGAATCCCAACCATTAGGTAAAACGCACCTCATAGAACACCACATAGACACAGGAGATCATCTTCCTATACGACAGCGTTGCTATAGACTTTCACCTGAAAAACAGAAAGCCCTATGCAAAGAAGTAGATGAAATGCTTAAATTGAATGTCATCGAACCTTGCGAAAGCCCGTGGTTAAATCCTGTCATAATCACGCCTAAGAAGGACGGCACATGGCGCTTTTGTGTAGATAGCCGTAAATTAAATTCCATTACCCGTAAAGATGCTTATAAGCTTCCTTTTATTTCTGATATCTTAGACAACCTTAAAGACGCTAAATTTTTATCTTCTATTGACATAGCCAAAGCTTTTTGGGAAATACCATTACGTCCTTCAGACCGACCCAAGACTGCTTTCTATGTACCAGGTCGCGGAATGTATATGTTCCTTGTAATGCCTTTTGGTCTAACAAATGCCCCAGCCACACAACAACGCTTTATGGATACACTATTACCATCAGAAAATCTAGATAATTCAGTTTTCACCTACTTAGATGACATAGTAATTATTAGCAAGACGTTTGAAGAACACATTGATTTACTAAATAAAGTCCAGCAAAGACTTGCTCAAGCTAACATAACTATAAATTTTTCAAAATGCTCATTCTTTAGAAAGGAACTTAAATATTTAGGTTATATTATCAACGAGCATGGCCTTCAAACCGACCCAGATAAAGTTAAAGCTATTCTCGATATTCCCGCTCCCACTACTCGACGAGAAGTAAAAAAGTTTTTAGGGACAGCTAGCTGGTATAGACGTTTTATCCCAGATTTCAGCACTAAAGTTGCACCTCTCACTAAACTTACATCAACTTCAAAGAAAGCCCCACCCTTTAAATGGACTACCGATGCAGATAAAGCTTTCAAAAACATAAAAGAAGCTCTCATCTCCACTCCCATTCTCGCTTGCCCAGACTTCACCAAACCATTTGCAGTTCATTGCGATTCTTCCAGTTTTGCCATTGGTGCTATGCTTACCCAAGAATTCAACGGTATTGAAAAACCCATAGCCTATATGAGTAAAGCCCTTACAGGTCCTCAAAAGAATTACTCTATAACTGAAAGAGAGTTGCTAAGCGTTATTCTGTCCTTAGAACATTGGCGTTGCTATTTAGACAACGGTCAAAAGTTCACCATTTATACCGATCATTCAGCATTACAATGGTTTCTCCATCTAGACAATCCAAGTGGACGACTAGCCCGATGGAGTATCCGTTTATCAGCATATAACTTTGAAATTAAACATAAACGCGGTAAAGACCACTTAGTTCCTGACGCGTTGTCTCGTTCTATCCCAATAAGCATTATTAACTACGATAGCTCACATACTCACGACGACTGGTATAATAATATTTACGCTAAGTGTAGGACTAATCCTAACACCACCCCAGACTACATTATACAAAATAATAAATTATACAGATACGGCCAAACAAATTCTTTACTTCAATCTGAATACAATTGGAAAGAAGTTATTCCACTCGAATACAGAGTTCCAATTATTACTGAGAATCACTCCACTCCAACATGTGCTCACTTTGGAATTTTCAAAACACACCAAAGACTGAAAATGAAATATTTTTGGCCAGGCATGTACAAAGATGTTTCTAATTTCATTTCTAAATGCGAAACTTGCTTATCCTATAAACATCAAAATCAAACTAAATTTGGTCTCATGGGTAAACCTAAACAATGCTCTCGTCCTTTTCAGTGTATTTCGATTGACATCATCGGTCCCTTACCGACAACCCAGAAACATAACAAATACATATTTGTTGTAACTTGCTGTTTCTCAAAATATTGTCTCCTATTTGCAATAAAACGAGCTACTTCCTCCGTTGTTGCACATATACTAGAAAACCTAGTTTTTCTTATCTATGGTATACCGCAAACTGTAATTCTTGATAATGGTCCCCAATTTACTAGTCAAGAAATAACAGACTTGTTCCAGTCCTATAAGGTCCCTAAAATTCATTATACTCCCCGGTATTGTCCGCAAGTAAATACAGTCGAACGATACAATAAAACAATAATGACAGCTGTATCATCATTCGTAGAGAATGACCACAGAACTTGGGATAGAAACTTACATAAAATCCAATTTGCTATTAATACTTCAGTTAATGAAATAACTAAGTATACTCCTGCATTCCTTGCCTTCGGTCGTGAATTAGTCACATGTGGGTCGATCTATAAACATTCACATCTCACAGATGACATTATTTTCGCACCACGAGACGAATTTGCAGACAACCTTGGACTTCTTCACCCTGTTTTTTCAGAAGTTCAAGCTCGACTTTGGAGAGCGCATCAAATTAACTCTTCATCCTATAACAAACACCATCAACATTTCGAATTCAACGAAAATGATGTCGTTTGGAAACATAATTATTCAATCAGTAACGCAAATAAATATTATTCGGCCAAACTAGCACCCAAATTTGTAAAATGCATAATTACCAAAAAGATTTCACCCCTCGTTTACGTTCTCGCTGACATGTCCGGAAAACCACTCGGACGTTGGCACATAAGAGACCTAAAACCTATTCCCAAAATTCAAAATTAGAACAACTACTTGTTCAATATCCCATTCAATACAAATTATTTGGCCTCATATTTTTCATAACTTACTTTTCTCCGAACTTACTTCTACCTATTGTACATTTTGTATATAAAAGAAATATTAGTTTTCTCATCTCCACCTCATTACCCTTTTAGGCCAGTCATTATATATCGTTTTATGATTATTTATCACCTATTAATCCTTTTTGCTAGGTACTTACGTTCCAGTAAGTTACCAGTTCTTAACAAGGAACTTTTTTCGTCAAGAATTATTCTTGAACGTCTTATCTTGATAAAGAATACTCTTATCTTCTCTTATATTATGTGGTAAACATACCACAAGTTGTATTACTTAATACATCATTATATACTAGACATTCTTAATGTCACTACCTTGTATATATTGTATAAATTTTAATTTATTTCATCATTTAATAAAATATCAGCGGATGGTAACTGGAAAAAGCCATAATACCACTTGAGAGCGATTTTTCGAGTATTATGATGATTATTTACATAGTACTCCAATACGAGGCATATTTTGGTTATATATAGAGATAACCAAAATAGTTCGAAAGATTGAAGTATGAGTGTTAGATGAATGTTAGTTGTATGTAAGTTTGAATCGTCTCTCATGTAATATACTCATTATAAATAGCATAATTCATTTCTAAATGATTATCACTCATGTCATCCATTACTTTACACCCTCATTCACCTCATTTCCTATACATAAAAAAAAAAAACCATCAGGACTAAAGGTCCCTCATGATTTTTTTTTCCGGGGCAGACGGGGTACTGTAACGAGGTAATCGCCTCGTTGCTTTTTTTATCATTTTCGGCCATCTACTATTCCAAATTTAACTATTTTATGACATGTGCCGCAGTGTTCGGACGTATTTAGGCAGATATTCCTCAGCCTCCGAACTAAGTGGACGTAAACGAGATCATATCTTTATTATCAAATTTTATTATAACATGTCTGTCACCTTATCCTGCGTATCCTGTATCCTTATCTACGAAATTAATAATATTCTAAAGGAACATTAATAAAATTAATGTGCCTTTTTTTTCCATTATATTATAATTACACCGTGCCCCTGAATATCCTTTTTCATTATCACGGATCGCACCCGACATAACCTCCTGCGACAGGTTTTTCCTTCATTTTTAGGGCTCCGTAGGCCGACAAGGAACCCTTGTAGTTTCGCCATGTCTGTCTGTCTGTCCGTCCGCGGCCTAGCGCAAAGACCGGTGTTACAGGAACGCTGTGATTTGGTATGTGTACACATCTTTATCACGCTGACAAAGTTAAAGAAAAATAAGTTGGATTTTTTTTTATCGTACTTGAAAAGTGGGGATGCCTTTTTTCTCGTCTACCCCATCAAGCGGGGCATCGTTGGATTGGTCGATGAAAAATATTCGAAGACCATTTTTTGATTTAGGGTTCCGTTTGCGAAATATTAAGCTTTAAAGCGCAAGTTTTTGTCAGAGTAGGGCGCCCGCCCTCTCCTAGCTAAACGATTGATTTTAGAAACGTGAAAAAAATCAGAGTAGTAGCACATATAATGAAATTAAAAGGAAAAGTATCACGGCTAAGTAGGCTTTACTAGTTAACGAGTAATAGGCAACCAACTTATAAAAGTAAAATTTCATACAAAATACATTGAAAATGACATCGATGAAGTTGTTACTTGACTTGTTGACTCGCTTACGAGTCCAGTGTTCTACCCACTAGGATACCACCGCTCCTGGAGCAAGATGGATGCCTGAATATAAGCAGTCTCAACAGCTCCTTTGCTTTTCCTGTTGGGTAAAAAGTAGTATTTGCAAGTATGACACCAACCTGGATAAAAAATAAAGATGTCACCATACGTATAGGTATTGATATCACGCGAACGCAAGCCGCTACCCGGAATGAAGTCAAAACGAGTTCGGTCACATGGCGAAAAGTTCAGTTGAATCGAGAAAAAACTATTGAAGATATTTATAAAGGCAAAGCTTTAATTACATAGCTACACTAGCAGGTGAGAATAAAGGCTCCAGTGCCTACAGATCACTGAAGTTACGTTCTGAAGAATCTCTAGAACTCCCAATTTTCTCTCTGCGTGTTAAGATAATAATTCTAAATGCTTCAATTTTTCAATTTTGGATGATCTAATGGAGAATTTGCACTAAATTTTTTTTTAATAGAATAGGACGCGTTAAAACAAATAAACGAGTTTTTTTTTTTCTCTGTGATTAATACTTTTTATAATAATAACGAGTCGAAAAGTTAATATAGTCACGTGGTACTAAAACGCGCCACACAAATCGACCTTAGACTTAGACGTCACTCCCTAACGTAACGCTTATAATGTATGAAGCGTTTATCAATATTTGAGTTATGTTGTAAAAATTTTTTGCTATGCATGTATACCCTTAAAAGAAAACGTTCAGAATTCAATGACAAAACGAAATCTAATAAGTTTTATTTTATTGGAGTAACTTTATTTTTCGCATATTTGGTGACCCCGGAAAACAACAAAAAAAAAAATTGTTTTATTTTTAATTTTTGTCTAGGTTTCTGTGCTGTTTCTATGGTATAAAAGCAAAGTCACTCCAATCTAAGTTAGATGCAAGTTCCCATTCTCCACATTTTGTTGTTTGAGGTTGGATTTAAAGTTGACAGTGTCTAAAATGTAAGTACTTTATAGCAGTTTTCTTTTACCCTATATACGTCCCACTGCAGAGCACAGGCCTTCTCTTAGAGAGAGAGAGTGGGCTTAATACTACGCGCGCCCACCGCGGATCGGCAATTTCAAGCGCTGAGGTATGTGAACACCTCAGCCACTCAGGTTTCCTCACACGGTATTCCTTCCCCGTTAGCGCGTGGTACTGCTACTATAACTATAACACAAAATGTACGTAACTTTTATAAACAAAGTTGGTACAGCCGGGATTCGAACCCACGGCCTCCCGAATGAGAAGCCGGCGTTCTACCTCTTCGCTACTACCGCTTAACTACATTCTATAGCAGTAATGACTACAATTTCAAGCAAAGCTGCATTGAAAAGTCAAACATATATAAATAGATAGAGAACACTTTTGCACAACCAGAAAAAAAGAATTAAAGTCAAAGTCAAAAATTTTTATTCACTATAAAAACAAAATGTTTACTTAATGAACGTCAACGCTGTTAGTTTCACAATTAATAAATAGATTATGCGGAGAAGAAGCTAACAAAGAAACTCCACATTTATTCTTTTCATGGCTATGACTTCTTAAATCTAAGTAATGTCATACAATCACAGATAGAGATTGGAGTTCCAAAGAAACCAGAAATGTATTGAAAGTTACATTACACTTTTATTACGTTACTGTAATGATTAACCAATAGAGTAACATTAAAATCAATTTGATAAAGAACGAGGTTCGTTACATTCTTGGCAAGTGGCCAATACTATTTAGGTACATGCACATTTTTAACTCCTTTTAGATTTTAGAATTTTTTTTCAAAAAACCGGCCACGTGCGAGTCGGACTCGCGCACGAAGGGTTCCGTACTATTATCTATGCAACATTAGACACAAAGATAAAAAAACGGCAAAAGAATCATGTTTGTTGTATGGGAGCCCCACTTAAATAATTATTTTATTTTGTTTTTAGTATCTACTGTTATAGCGGCAATAGAAATAAAATAATTTGTGAAAATTTCAACTCTCTAGCTATCACGGTTCTTGAGATACAGCCTGGTGACAGACAGACGGACGGACGGACGGACGGACGGACGGACGAACGGATAGACAGCGAAGTCTTAGTAATAGGGTCCCGTTTTTACCCTTCGGGTACGGAACCCTAAAAATGGTCACCCTAATAATATTTTATTTTATTTTATTTTTATTGAGTCTACAAAACAGAATACAGTCGATTGTTATACAAAATAAACTTAGAAATAAACTATTTTTGTTCTGGACTGTAGTCCAAGGTATGTAAACATAGAAGTTTGCCAAAATGGAAGTGGGATATGCAGTACTTAATCTAAAACATTAAGCCTAAATTGAACATAAAGTAGATAATTTAGAACTGAAGCAGCTTTAATTATTTAATTAATGGGTAAAGCGTTGGACGAAGACGGGTTAGATATTATAAAACTAATAATTTTGATGATATCTTAGATACATACATGAACCCAAGCTCGCATCTTAGAGAGGTGAAAAAAGACCACGATCTGCCGTCCACCGCTACGCTATTCCATTATGCTATTATTTGACAGTTGTCTGCAATTGCCACTTCCATTGTAAGCGACCTGTATCTCAATCACAAGAAACTGCACGGAAACATCTATGGCCATTGCGATTGCCATTGACGTTACACAGTTGGCCTGTTACCCCGCCAGCCGCCAATAAAAACTCGGCACAGCCAACCACGCAATGTCGCCAGAAAGTGCGCAATTAATTAAACAATTAATCAGCTAATTGCCTGACGGTTTGCCCGTTTTTTAACGCTTATTCGCCTGCAATATTCGCGGTTTATTCCGGTCAATTTGTTCTTGGACGCACGAAATCTGGATCTGAACGAAACACTTGAACTGGTTTCGGATTTCTTCGGTTTTTGCTCGGTGAAAAATTGGCGTAGTTACATGGAGTTTGAATACCGTCGACACTTACGAAAAGGGGCAGGTTGATGGGACGAGATGCTTTTAGCATAAAAAGGCGCCGTGTAAGTCCTCAGTGAGAAGTGGGACCGGAGGAAAGTTCGAAAGTTTCTTATAGCTAAATACAGCTCGTGTGTACGTAATACAGGGTTATTTTTTAAGGGGACCCATTTGAAAGCGCTGTAGAAAAAATGGGAATCACTTTAAAAATTAGCGGTGCTATATAAAAACACGATTGCTTAAAACAGTCAATAAAGGCTCATTCAAATAGTCTGTAGTAAAAATTTTTCAAGGAAAACACGTAACTGCAGCTTAAATAAACTGCCTCTGAGGAGTTCTTTACAGGAATAGTGTTCATAAATAAGGCCGTTAGCCTTTAACAAGAAAAGGGCAAGATAAAAAGTACCCGAAACCGGCGTGCGTCCATGCAACGACTAATGAATGTTGAGGAAGCGAAAATGATCTGTCCGGATTAGCAAGTGGCAGTCCCTGGTCTCTGCCTATCCCTCTGGGACACAGGCGTGAGTTTATGTAATGTATGTATGTATTTATTATGTATTTCCTATACCGAGCGGCATTTTAGTCACCTGACAAACTTTGAGGAATCTTTCTACTCGTCAATACAAACAACTATATTCTTTTTGTTGCACTAACCCGTGCTGAGGACAAATTTTAAAAACCCTTGGCTTAGTTGGAAGGGCGCTGTTACGGTAAGCCAGAGGTCGCGGGTTCAAGTCCCGGCATGGGTGAAATTTTCAGCCTCTAAATAGGTTTTTAATACAAACAACTTTTACCATGGGGCCAAACAAATTAGAGCAAAAAATAAATCAGCCGTTTCATACATTTTATGCAGTACTGCTTCTATCTAGGGTATAAAACAGCTCGTTTAATTTTTTGCTCTGATTTGTTTGGCCCCATAGTAAAAGTTGTATATAATTTATGAGTAAAAAGCCCATTTAAAGTTTGGCAGTTGACTAAAATGCCACCCGGTATAACATTGACACTACTTCCGCTATCATTCTTTAGGTAACAGCCCGCCGTAAATGCCTTCTAAACACTTCGAAGAGACTGCAATCTAGATTGTACCCATCTACCCATCCCATTTAGCGAAATTTATCGCGGCCGTACTTAATACTATATTTTAGAGTTTTACTGGCTGCAATTACGTCGTGTGATACCATAAACATCAAGAATTTACTCGCCGATGGTAGCTTACTCCGGTATTGTTGTAAATTACTCGTACACCTAGTCGCGACCTTTAGTCCCGTAATAGTTGTTAAGTATCTAGGTTGTTGGGTTCAGGAGCCTAATTATGCGCACAGAATTCTGTTGGAATCCTGACAATAGCAATTAGAAGAAGAAGAAGAAAGACTTTTATTGGGACAAAATAACATATCACAAGAAAACAGGCATAACAAGTAACATAAACAAGTACAAAGGAAAAACAAGTCACATAAATACAACATAATACAAGACAAAGTCAGAGTGCATCCTGTGGTGTGTCAAAGTTGCCACAAAGGGCATCTGACTCAGCATTGTTCTGAGGGTGTGAGCTCTCGTATTAGTATGAAATTTGATTAGATGATTGTAATCTTTCAGGAGCTGGTGTCCTGTCAGTGCAGACAGAGTAGTTTTTATGAGTAGTGATTATTAAATATTTCTCTACTACAAATTATATTTCGGCATACAAAACTGCGAAGGTGATTTGTATAAAATTTTACAAGAGACACTAAAACCTTTAGAAATCATATCGTCGTACACATATACTAAAAAATCGAAATAATAGTTTTAGACGAACTAAAACCATCCGTATGGCGCCGGATACGGATGCTATTCTTATAGCGTCACTCCATTTCCTTCCGTGGATGTCGTAGAAGGCGACTAAGGAAATCAAATACCAGGAGATGGGCAGCAGCGTCTTCCTGAGAATACTGCGATCGCCAAACCGCCTGCCAAGCGTGGCGATTATGGCAAAACCCTTCATGGTCATGAAAACCACGAAGGAGGCCTATGTCCTGCAGTGGGCGTCGAGTGGCTGATGATGATGATGAAACCATAACATAACATAACATAAACTCACGCCTGTATCCCAGAGGGGTAGGCAGAGACCAGGGAGTGCCACTTGCTACGATCCTGACAGATCACTTTCGCTTCCTCAACATTCATTAGTCGTTGCATGCACGCACGCCGGTTTCGGGTACTTTTTATCTTGCCCTTTGTTAATACATCCTCTATTTGGTCGAAGTATGTCCGTCTGGGTCGTCCCTTACCATTTTAGTCTAAAACCCATTATTTCAAAATTTTTATGATTTGTAAAGTTTTTAGTGTCTCCTGTAAAATTTGATAAAACTCACGTTCGCGGTTTTGGATGCCGAACGACGAACGCCGAATGTGATCCTTTTTTTTCTAAGTTACGTTCATTTGTGAAGAGGTTTCATAGAATCGTGGCAAGTAGCAAACACCGGCCTCTGCCCACCCCTCCGGGATAAAGGCTTGAGTTTATGTAATGTACATTTGTGAATTTGTAGTGGCAATCGCACTCGCTGGCTGGGAAGGAAAACATCGTGAGGAAACCCGAGTGTCCGAGGGGTTCACAAACATAAGCGCTTGAAACCGCCAATCTGCGCTAGACGTGCGACGTGCGTGGTGATTAAGTCCAGACTCTCTCTCCCTCTGAGAGGAGGCCTGTGCCTTTCCGAAGAATAAATATTATCAGAGTTTTTAACCTAAAAATCAATCTTGCTGAATGAACATTTCTGCAATATTGAATTTGCACGTAACTGTATGATCCACCCGCATCGTCATACTTTTGGGGTCCCGTGAGAGGAAAAATGAACTTTTACGGAAAATATTTTGCCTTATTATAAAATGAAAAAAACTTCATTTAGAAAAGGGTAAAAAGGGTGGTTACTGGCTCCCAAACTAGGATTCCCTGTGCTATAGGTAGCCGTTTTCTCCTACTAAGAGGTTATGCGGGTCTGTGAACTGCAATATTGAATTGCTACTGTAACTTCACAAAATGTACATAACTTAGAAAACTAGGTAGTCATAGGTACTCGTACATGCCAGTACATAATTTCGTAATCATATCTCATATTTTGAATAAATAAACGTATAAAAGCAATTTTTTCATCTTATTAAAAGCTCCCTCACAGCGTGCGCTCCGCTCATACTGCACATATTTCCTTAGCAACTCATATAATGGTTTGAGAATTGTGTCTGTGAGAAACTAGTCTGACTCGCCCTTAGCCGGTTTTTTTTTAAAAGGTAGTTACATATAATACATTTGTTTTAATAGCCTCCTCAATCCTGACCTTGAAAATAACAATTGAAGACCATTGTTATTTTCAAGGTCAGGACTGAGGAGGATAGTTCTATTTAAATATAAACATAAACATTTACATACAGGCACATACATTTCTGTCTACTATCAAGGACATATAATCAGTTTTCCCCGAATAAATATTGTAATTGTAATTTTACGATGGTTATTTGGTGAAAGATAAATCACCAAGTACCCATCACAAAATTACAGTTACACCCATTTTAAAAATTCAAATAAAAACATTATTTACTACACATACAAAATGTTTAACTTAACGAACGTCAAATTTGTTAATTTCATAATCATAAGATCTCATTATCCTTGTACACCTTGTAACGGACCTGCCTGTGTAGCATACTCTTAACATATAATTAAGACTGAAAGGTGGGGAATATTTAAGAAATAACGAGTTAGTTAAATAAATTGAACTTATATCCAAAGAATAACAAGCGGTCGGAGCCGGCACCGAAAATCTTTTTCTACCCGCTCGTAGATGCGGGTATTTGCACAGAAGTTACTTTTTTACCGGACAGAGCGGCGCCAATAAAAGATCACGCCACCCGACTAAAACCAATAAGGATGATACTTATTTATGAACCCGTACTATTGTTTCACGTGTCAGGTCGACTGGTGAAATCTGAGTGAAATCGTATAAAAAGGCCGAGGGCCAAACGCGCGGGGCGATTCCAGACTAGAGAATTGAACAGTAAATACATCCGTTACGCTCGTAGGGAAATTCGCCATTTTCAGCGAATTTATTAGCATTAGGAAGTTTCGTTTGCATTTAAATTCGAAAATAGGAGAATGGCTTTGGATTTGTTACCTAACATCATCTGTGGGCATCGCGTCCCAGACTATCAGCTCTGGTGTGAAGTTTCAGGTTTAGAGTTACTCTCGAAGCTAGGGAGTTGATTTGAAAGTAAAAGTGTTAAGGTTAGAAACGGTTTTCGGTTCCTGAATCTTTCGTACATTTAGCTAGAAGTTTTCCGCGTAAAATAGGGTTTTCAGCCTTAGTAATTAGGGTAGCTTCCGCGAAATAAAATGTGAACTAATCCTTTTTCTCCACAGTACTACGTTTATGGGAAATAAATTTGTACAAAAGTGAACTCTCGGTGGCAAAGGTATGCTAAGGATAATCCGTGTGTCCAGCCTTTGTCAAATAACCAAGGCTCGGTGAGGCCACACGAGGTTATTCGTATCATGCTTGCGTCATAGCTTTCAGAGTTTTGTTCGAATTTAATTCTACTTATTACTTTAACTTAATTCCACTAGCTAGTGGTAATTGAGTTTTAGTATACAAACGTGTGAATTTAGAGCGAATTCACTTGGGAGCCTTAAGAAGTTTAAATTAATGGACTAAGGAACCCAAAATCTAGCTCTGCTTACTATGCTACGGCTGAATCTGAGTCTGCTTGGGTCGAAAGGTTTAAAGAATCCCTTCACCGGAGGCGTTCCCAATTTAATTTAGTAAAAAAATTATTATTATAATATTAATTTTGAATTGAGATAATTACAGATTAATTATCTTGGTTGGAGATTGGGTTAAAACGCTTCTTGTGAATGCGGTGTTAGATCTTCTTCCGTTAGCATTTGTGGTGTAGCAATTTTCCCCCTGCTTACCCTGAGTGACAGACGATTCTAGCCCTCTGGCACTTTGCACCCATAACATATTTATGTATTATATTTCGTATATTCTTACCTTGCGGGTGGTTACCGAACCCATAAAACCACCCGCGCATACACATCCTAGGCTACACACTCTGGCCGGCCAGAAAGTCTGAAAGCTAACTGTGTCAAGTTACCGAGTGATTTGAAACAGTCTGGGTTTCCGGAGTTAGGGAGGATAGAAGTAGGAAATAGCTGTGACTAGGGAGACACCATAGGCACTCACACATATACACGATTAAATGTAAATGGGGTTTGCTTTGCTGAAACAATTGATGGGTGGTTAAATTAGCTTACGGGGTTGGGAAGAATTAGGCAGGCTCCCCCTTTTCTTTCAGGGTATCCAGTTGTATGATGAGCGTAAGTATTTCCCCGATTCCCCACCTTAGCAATGCGGTCATTAAGTAGGACAATAAATAGCGATTTATTTCCGTACCAAAAATAAGTAATCAAATAGCTTTATTTTCCAATATTGACAGCAATATTATTTTGTAACGTCCTGTGCAAAGGTCTAACATTAAATTCCGTTAAAATAAATAAGCTCTGACAAAATTCTATAAACTAATTAAATAAAAGCTAAAGTAGAAAACCAAATTTTAATTAATCAGAAGTGCCAAATGTGTTAGATGTTTATTGCTCCATTCTTATTATGAACAGTGAAATTTGTTGTATATAAATGAAATATATTCAGTAAGCTAGCTTTTATTCTCAAAATACTAAAAGTGTCTCTTAACTGTCTATTACCTTACTATTCTAGCCTTTTACTCCAACTATTAAAAGTGACTCCTAATTATCTAGTACTTTACTATTTTCGTTTACGGAACTTTTCAAACATAAATCAATGAAACGTTTAGCTACTTGCTCTAATTTCTTCCGCTGCTTAGGTTGCTACGGCATCTTATTAATGAAAACGTAGTGGTTCGAGTCCTGTTGGACGTTAGAAACTATGATACCATGTTGGCGTTGACTTGTAAACGAAGATCTAATAAGTAAGGCTGTAAGTTCGTGCCTTGTTTACGTACATTAAAATTATCTACTGAACTTTGATTTCTCACCTATCGAACCTTTGATTTGGAAGGTCTGAAAATGACATCAATTATTATTAAAATAAAACCTAGTTGTAATAAAACCTAATCTTCATCGACATTATCTTTTAAAACCTTGATTAACAACCTACGTATTACTGATTATCTTTTTACGCACCTACCTTCAATATTTTGTGCCGCATCTCGCTTACGTGAATCTATCCTATAGCGTTGAGGTTGAGTGCCGTTTTATATTGAGAGTTTAACAATCTATCGAGCAATGGAAAAGAGTATGCTATAGGGCGAAGGATCCGATAAATAAAATAGTCTTTATTGACATTATGACAAAAACCGTTATGGAATGTTGTGGTTGTTAGATTTTAAGGCGTAAACCTTTTAATTTGAATAATATTTAAACTTGCTTATCTCTTTACTTCAATAATATTTTGTGCTCTGCCTTGTTTGATCTAATGGTATTTGCGATACTTGTTGCTTGGAGCTCTGATAGACTTCGTCTGTTCAGTCCATTGTTGTGACGTCTTGAATAGACTTTTTCCAACATACACGTCTGGGTTACATACTTTTAGTAGAGTTATCTCCTAGGTATTTGATACTGTCCCGTTGAGTTTTGTGTATAATGGCTGGACCATACGAAAGTTATCTACCTACTCAGAGTTTCAAGGAATAATTTCCTTTCATTGGATCAAACAATCTACGATTGCTTATTTTTAAACATTTGTGCTATTGCTGCTATTAATGCTTGCAATCTTTAGTGAGGCTGACCACTTCTACACAATGAGCGTTATTCGCTAGTTGCTAAAACTTCGTTTGACCAGTCATCCATTATATCCAGGCTTTCCGGATTGAATTTTCTCCGATGTACCATGCCTTTGATATCACAACCCTATACTATTCTACGACCTGATGACTGGTCATACGTTGAAAGCACCTTTTATAAATCTTCCTACGGTCAGTTTTCACTGAATTGTCTGCATTTGGCAAACGCAATTGAAATGTTATGTATATCCATGAATCTAGTTATAGATAAAACTATGTACAGTGGGACAATGATGAGCATACGGTGTGAAAGACCCAGCCTTTGGTTGGAGAACTGAGTTTCTTTTAGTCCGGATCCCGTCTCTGAGTCAAGTACTTTTAACTAGATTTGTGTTAGTTAACTTTCACTTTATATATTATATTATAAATACCTTAAATTTAAACTTCATTCTGCACTAACTGCGCTTCATGCTTATAATTTTTATTTGCCTTTGCTTCAATCAAATTACTAGCGGACATTAGAGACGAAAATCTGTTGAACATTATAATAATATTATTAACAATAATATTGTTATAATGACCTACTTCTTTTATCTGTTCTTACACAGTGTTCCATACCGGTTTAACCTGTTTCATATTTTACTTTAAATAGCAAACTTATTCAACACTTAAACATTAAAAATTCTAATTTTCATTCTTGTTAGGGCTTTACTTAACCTTTTCAATATAGAGCGGAATAAACTCAACCTCTCTACTTAACCTTGATATCAAACCGAGTTAACTCGACCTTTAATTTAAATTTAAAGAAAATTAACTAGATCTTTATTTGTTAATTATATACTTTTGCGCTCGAACATTTGCTTTCAATCTCAGATACCTTAAAAGGGCTAGGGTTACGTATACGATCACAACGCAGGGTTCTACCGATTAAAACTAGACGATCACAGTTGGCCATTAGAGTGTTTTGCATCATAGTAACTTTTATTTTCTCGTCGGAGTTTTAATTAATATTTTAAATTAAGGGGGTGGGGTGTTACAATGGTGTTGCCGTGACCATGATATTTTAATACGAGATTGAGTAGTTTATTTATGTTTTATGATGCAGAATATTCTTATTTAGTTTAATTATTGTTGGCTTTATGCCACAATTTGTTGTTCGTGAAATGGAAAAGGTAGAAACATTGGGATTGGCAGCGAATGTACGAGTTCAAATTGTAAAACAAAATTAGATTGATTTAAACTAAAACTTTTATAAATATGTAGTACGTAGGAAAACGTAGTAAAAAGAGCGAAAACAAGTAATACATAAAACAATTCAAAATATATTTATTCGGTCCTTACTTGGTATGTACAATAATTGTAAATTCCACTTGAGACAAGTTTTCAAATCAGTCTAAATTTAAATCAAATATCAAATATCAAATATCATTTAATCCAAAGAGAAATGTACAAACACACTTAATGTACCTAAGTACGGTGAAGCTATATAATATAAAGATTTGGTACGGTACATTTAAGTAGGGAGACGAGCTGACACCCTTGCTAGATTAATATTAATCTGTGTTAAGGAGTGTCAGGCCCAAAACCCGTTATAAATTAAGGGGTGACTATTAGGTTGCAACTTCAAATAGGTAGGCTGTGAGTTCCAACATAGTTTACATTTCTGAAACTTTAAATTATATCGAAAAAGAGAGAAAAAAAGTACTACTAATTCTTATAAAAGAAGCCCTAAGTGTGTGTGTGTGTGTTCGTGTGTGTGTTTGTGTATGTGTATGTGTGTGTGTGTGTGTGTGTGTGTGTGTGTGTGTGTGTGTGTGTGTGTGTGTGTGTGTGTGTGTGTGTGTGTGTGTGTGAGTATGGATGCGTTTGTGAGGGTATATATTTTATGTATTGGTTTGTATTTTTATTCGGGCGAGACAAAACTATCCTGACTTCACCAACTCCTCTGTTTCGTCATAAGATAGGTTAAGAAGGTGAGATTCAGTTTTGTGTGAGCACTCTTGAAGTGAAAGAAGGTGTATGGGAAGACTGGCACTAATTTTGTTGTAGAGGAAAGGGCCAAGGAATGGAAAGAACCTTTTGGTAAATGTGAATTTGGGAGCTAGTGTAGGGCATATTCGATCCTTTCTTCTTTTAGTGATATTGGAGTGTGGGATTAGCTTGTGTTGCATTAATAGGGTATTTAAGATGAAGAGTTGTCTCACGTTTAAGACTCCACATTCTTTATATAGTTGATGCGAAGGAAATAAGATGGGTCGGAAGGTGGCGATCTTCAAAATAGCACGTTGGGTTATTTCGAGTGGTTTCATAGTAGTTTTCGGTGCTCCACCCCAAGAGACTATGCAATATGAAATTATAGACTGACACATTGAGAGGTACAACATGCGAATAATGGAGGAATGAGCGACGTGTCTCATTCTTTTAAATATATAAATTAGTTTACGTACTCTCCCACATAAAAGGCTTATGTGAGCTTTGAAGTTGAGATGTTTGTCAAGAGTGACTCCAAGGTATTTTATCGTATCTGTACTAGATATTGGCGGACAACTACAGTTATGTTTATTGAAACAAGAATGTGCTTGAATATGTAGAGGATTGCTGGGTTGCGAGTTAGACTTAAGAGAATAGGTAATAAACTTAGTTTTTGTGATGTTAAGGGTGAGAGCATGCGTACGAAGCCAGTCAAATACTAGATTAAAACCATGCTGAGCCTCATGCTGGAGATGTGTCCACGTATCTGAGATAACAGTGATGGCGGTATCATCGGCATAGGTTATAATATTGCCGTTAGGTAAAGATAAGTTGCAGAGATCGTTAATAAAGATAAGGAACAAAGTGGGCCCTAAAATACTGCCTTGGGGGACGCCGTAGTTAATTGGTAATTCATCACTCAGATGATTATTGATTTTGACCATCTGAGTGCGGTTAGAAAGGTAGGAGTTAAACATTTCCAATTGGGAACCTCTTACACCTATTGATTCAAGTTTGGATAAAAGGGCGGGAGACGGGACTGTATCGAATGCCTTCGCTAGGTCGAGGAATATTGTCAACACTTTTTTTCGCTTGTTAATACCATTCACGACATTGTTTATAAGATTTTGAACAGCGTTTGCAGTAGAGAGGTTCTTCCTAAAGCCGTATTGATTTTTTGAGAGAACGTTATGTTTTTAATTTAGTTTAGTTAAGTTTAGTTTTTAGTTTCGCGTTAAACAAAATATCTAATAGGATGAGATTAGTTTTAAAAGTTATCAATCATTTTATCTAAATAAATTAACAGGTAAATATTAAGTAAATTTTAACAAAAGTATTATGTGTGGGGGGTTGCCCTTGTCATGACTTTGTCAATCTCGTTCTATTTCTATTGCCTAAGCTTTGAACTAAGGTTATATCGGATTTAGGTAGCTAATTTAAATCAAATAGTTCAATATTGTATGTACCTAAAGGTTTTATACTCGGGGGGTTGCCGAGCGACTCAAACTTTACCTAAAAGGATACCTATCATTCTGAGTACCTATGTTACCTACTTTATTTACAAGATTTTTCAAAAAGCGTTAAATATACTTCGTTAAGTTTTAATAGTATCGCTTTTGAAGTATTGTCTGACAAACGGGAATAGAACCATTAAATTCAATTCATAATTTTATTACATTAAGTAATCGCGTAACATAATGATAAAATAAACGTAGGTCGAATTAATAAATTCCTCATTTTTTGGAGTCAATTTAAAATTAAATAAAAATTAGTTTGGATATGAACCGTATGAAGATAACATTTTAACTAGTATCGGAAAGTTATGTAGGTACGACTAAACCTGCACTTCCTTCGCGTAGCAATCAGGTCAATACATCAGACATATTGACGATTGTAGGGTTGAAAAGGGTCATGGTACATTACTAGATGGCGCTTTTATACGGCTTTTATATCGTCTATATTTTATAATATGAGCTGGAAAAAAAAAAGATAGTTATGTAGTACTATTAAAATTAGTATGAGTTAAATCAGTATTTAAAATTTACATAATCTAAAAAAAAATTATTTAATATGCAATTTAATTTTGAATCAACATTGGGATTAATAATATGACCTATGTAGTTTACAGAAACTAATTTAACTAAGCGATTTAAAACACAATACGCTCCAAACTAAGTTGAGAGGATTTAATATTGACGAGATGAAAACGGGGAAATAAGGTTGTATCGTATACTACTGGTGGTCACCCATTCATAGACTGCTAGTGGACGTTGTTGCTTGACCACAGTACTCAGTAGGATGCAGTTGGTCGAGAGGTAGCACTACGCACGGATCATAGGAATTGAATGAAAATTGAGTTAACATTTAATTAACTTGTTATTATTAGTAATCGAGAATATTTCATTTCAACGGGAAGTAAAGTTCTTCTTTATGGGGGGGTTGTTAAAAATATTTCCACGATTTTAAATCTACTTAAGGAATATTTTCGGTTTAATACTTTAATAAAACTTGTTCTGCATATTAATTAACATTTGTTATTGAGAGAGATCATTATTATTTTAATTTGTTGATAATTATAATTAATTTTCAAAATATTTTCATGCTGGGGATTGATATCAATTTTTACATTCGGTATAATATTCCATTTCGCGGAAACTAGCTTTTCATTTGGGGGGTTGCAATAAAACTTAATATAAAAATTAAAAAGTTTTCTCGATGGGGGGTTGCTATTACAGTATTATTAAGAATCTAGCATTGCGTAATTAGGTAGTCTTCGTATAGCGGTTGCGTAAATAAATTCATTCATTATAATGATTCATTTAGTTCGGATTTCTTCAATTTACTAAAGTTTCGTTGATTTAAAAGGATTTCCTATATTTTATTCACGACAATTCGTAAATTTCGTAATAAATATAATAGACTAATTTATTAAATAATAAACTAAAAAAAAAAAAAACAAATTTTTGTTTTATTTTAATTCTTAGCGTACTTATAGTAAAAAAAACAAAATAAAAAAAATTAATAAATAAACACTTCGTTTTATTTAACCATCCGCGTACAGTAAACGATAAAAGTAGATAATTGAACATTCTCATTAAGCCAAAATTTTGATTTTAATTTATGTAACTTTTATTTTTAATAAAATACGGAAGCATATCAATCTAATCGGGATTTAAAGTTGATTATTTAATTTTCGTCGTTGACTGTACTTCTTAAACCAGGTAATTAAAACGGTTTTGAAAGGTAATAAGGTATTGGTTTTGTGAGGTAACCGCATGTTAAACTATAAGTTAATTAAGGGTATTTTACTTTAATTTTAAATTCTATCACAATCCATTCCAAAACGGTTATTGAGATAAGTACTTCCGACTACTTCCTATAAATAATATTCAGTATTGCCTATAAAATAAATTAAACTCGCTAGGTTACAACAAAATAAAATAAATCCACGGTTATCGCTGTTCGCTAAATCTTTAGATCTTCGTTGTAAAATTGAACAAATAGTAATAAAACTAAGTATGCAGAAGGGTATGATTGATTTGAGTCGATGAGAGATGATTGAAGTATGGCGTGCAAAAGAAGAGTGTGAAAGTGGGGAATGATTGGGAGGCCTAAGGTTTGGCGAAGTGTTAAACGTAGATAGCCTGTCGTAGTACGGTCCCATGCCGACATACACGCACCTCAAAAGGGTTCAAATACCGTTTTTCTTTGCTAGATGCAAAGCATCATTTAGTTTAAATAGTATCATTTGGTATTTGGAACCTTCACTCTACACGGGAATTAAACACTGCACATTCTCCAAATATAATGATATTTGAAATGGAAATATTAGAAATAATGACTGTTTGGTTATTAGATCGGTGGACTTGGAAAGCTTGCTGATTGTTAGTATCGGAATTTCGTAGACGGAAATTACGTTTTAGGGTGCGTCCTCTCTCACACGAAAGCCGTGCCTGACGTTGGGGCAGCCAAAGGACGTAATTTATACCGGATTGACTTTCGGTAACTCTGCCTCGCAACCAGGGTCGTTGATTACGGAGTTTTGACTGACAGGCCATTCATGGATGCTGAGATAATTAATTCAGGCTGCGTTATCTAAACTTTCTAACTGAAAAATATCTTAAGTATTTGGTTTAAATACACACACATCATGACAGACATGTGGGACAATATTGCAACAGGTATATTAGAAGAAGATAGGGGCCATTGTGAGAGCTATCACAGATACCATGTCCTTGTTTGTATAAAATTTGTATTCGTCGGTTCTTCTACAAATTTTGGGGGTTGATTGTAACGGACCTGCCTGTGTAGCATACTCTTAACATATAATTAAGACTGAAAGGTGGGGAATATTTAAGAAATAACGAGTTAGTTAAATAAATTGAACTTATATCCAAAGAATAACAAGCGGTCGGAGCCGGCACCGAAAATCTTTTTCTACCCGCTCGTAGATGCGGGTATTTGCACAGAAGTTACTTTTTTACCGGACAGAGCGGCGCCAATAAAAGATCACGCCACCCGACTAAAACCAATAAGGATGATACTTATTTATGAACCCGTACTATTGTTTCACGTGTCAGGTCGACTGGTGAAATCTGAGTGAAATCGTATAAAAAGGCCGAGGGCCAAACGCGCGGGGCGATTCCAGACTAGAGAATTGAACAGTAAATACATCCGTTACGCTCGTAGGGAAATTCGCCATTTTCAGCGAATTTATTAGCATTAGGAAGTTTCGTTTGCATTTAAATTCGAAAATAGGAGAATGGCTTTGGATTTGTTACCTAACATCATCTGTGGGCATCGCGTCCCAGACTATCAGCTCTGGTGTGAAGTTTCAGGTTTAGAGTTACTCTCGAAGCTAGGGAGTTGATTTGAAAGTAAAAGTGTTAAGGTTAGAAACGGTTTTCGGTTCCTGAATCTTTCGTACATTTAGCTAGAAGTTTTCCGCGTAAAATAGGGTTTTCAGCCTTAGTAATTAGGGTAGCTTCCGCGAAATAAAATGTGAACTAATCCTTTTTCTCCACAGTACTACGTTTATGGGAAATAAATTTGTACAAAAGTGAACTCTCGGTGGCAAAGGTATGCTAAGGATAATCCGTGTGTCCAGCCTTTGTCAAATAACCAAGGCTCGGTGAGGCCACACGAGGTTATTCGTATCATGCTTGCGTCATAGCTTTCAGAGTTTTGTTCGAATTTAATTCTACTTATTACTTTAACTTAATTCCACTAGCTAGTGGTAATTGAGTTTTAGTATACAAACGTGTGAATTTAGAGCGAATTCACTTGGGAGCCTTAAGAAGTTTAAATTAATGGACTAAGGAACCCAAAATCTAGCTCTGCTTACTATGCTACGGCTGAATCTGAGTCTGCTTGGGTCGAAAGGTTTAAAGAATCCCTTCACCGGAGGCGTTCCCAATTTAATTTAGTAAAAAAATTATTATTATAATATTAATTTTGAATTGAGATAATTACAGATTAATTATCTTGGTTGGAGATTGGGTTAAAACGCTTCTTGTGAATGCGGTGTTAGATCTTCTTCCGTTAGCATTTGTGGTGTAGCAATTTTCCCCCTGCTTACCCTGAGTGACAGACGATTCTAGCCCTCTGGCACTTTGCACCCATAACATATTTATGTATTATATTTCGTATATTCTTACCTTGCGGGTGGTTACCGAACCCATAAAACCACCCGCGCATACACATCCTAGGCTACACACTCTGGCCGGCCAGAAAGTCTGAAAGCTAACTGTGTCAAGTTACCGAGTGATTTGAAACAGTCTGGGTTTCCGGAGTTAGGGAGGATAGAAGTAGGAAATAGCTGTGACTAGGGAGACACCATAGGCACTCACACATATACACGATTAAATGTAAATGGGGTTTGCTTTGCTGAAACAATTGATGGGTGGTTAAATTAGCTTACGGGGTTGGGAAGAATTAGGCAGGCTCCCCCTTTTCTTTCAGGGTATCCAGTTGTATGATGAGCGTAAGTATTTCCCCGATTCCCCACCTTAGCAATGCGGTCATTAAGTAGGACAATAAATAGCGATTTATTTCCGTACCAAAAATAAGTAATCAAATAGCTTTATTTTCCAATATTGACAGCAATATTATTTTGTAACGTCCTGTGCAAAGGTCTAACATTAAATTCCGTTAAAATAAATAAGCTCTGACAAAATTCTATAAACTAATTAAATAAAAGCTAAAGTAGAAAACCAAATTTTAATTAATCAGAAGTGCCAAATGTGTTAGATGTTTATTGCTCCATTCTTATTATGAACAGTGAAATTTGTTGTATATAAATGAAATATATTCAGTAAGCTAGCTTTTATTCTCAAAATACTAAAAGTGTCTCTTAACTGTCTATTACCTTACTATTCTAGCCTTTTACTCCAACTATTAAAAGTGACTCCTAATTATCTAGTACTTTACTATTTTCGTTTACGGAACTTTTCAAACATAAATCAATGAAACGTTTAGCTACTTGCTCTAATTTCTTCCGCTGCTTAGGTTGCTACGGCATCTTATTAATGAAAACGTAGTGGTTCGAGTCCTGTTGGACGTTAGAAACTATGATACCATGTTGGCGTTGACTTGTAAACGAAGATCTAATAAGTAAGGCTGTAAGTTCGTGCCTTGTTTACGTACATTAAAATTATCTACTGAACTTTGATTTCTCACCTATCGAACCTTTGATTTGGAAGGTCTGAAAATGACATCAATTATTATTAAAATAAAACCTAGTTGTAATAAAACCTAATCTTCATCGACATTATCTTTTAAAACCTTGATTAACAACCTACGTATTACTGATTATCTTTTTACGCACCTACCTTCAATATTTTGTGCCGCATCTCGCTTACGTGAATCTATCCTATAGCGTTGAGGTTGAGTGCCGTTTTATATTGAGAGTTTAACAATCTATCGAGCAATGGAAAAGAGTATGCTATAGGGCGAAGGATCCGATAAATAAAATAGTCTTTATTGACATTATGACAAAAACCGTTATGGAATGTTGTGGTTGTTAGATTTTAAGGCGTAAACCTTTTAATTTGAATAATATTTAAACTTGCTTATCTCTTTACTTCAATAATATTTTGTGCTCTGCCTTGTTTGATCTAATGGTATTTGCGATACTTGTTGCTTGGAGCTCTGATAGACTTCGTCTGTTCAGTCCATTGTTGTGACGTCTTGAATAGACTTTTTCCAACATACACGTCTGGGTTACATACTTTTAGTAGAGTTATCTCCTAGGTATTTGATACTGTCCCGTTGAGTTTTGTGTATAATGGCTGGACCATACGAAAGTTATCTACCTACTCAGAGTTTCAAGGAATAATTTCCTTTCATTGGATCAAACAATCTACGATTGCTTATTTTTAAACATTTGTGCTATTGCTGCTATTAATGCTTGCAATCTTTAGTGAGGCTGACCACTTCTACACAATGAGCGTTATTCGCTAGTTGCTAAAACTTCGTTTGACCAGTCATCCATTATATCCAGGCTTTCCGGATTGAATTTTCTCCGATGTACCATGCCTTTGATATCACAACCCTATACTATTCTACGACCTGATGACTGGTCATACGTTGAAAGCACCTTTTATAAATCTTCCTACGGTCAGTTTTCACTGAATTGTCTGCATTTGGCAAACGCAATTGAAATGTTATGTATATCCATGAATCTAGTTATAGATAAAACTATGTACAGTGGGACAATGATGAGCATACGGTGTGAAAGACCCAGCCTTTGGTTGGAGAACTGAGTTTCTTTTAGTCCGGATCCCGTCTCTGAGTCAAGTACTTTTAACTAGATTTGTGTTAGTTAACTTTCACTTTATATATTATATTATAAATACCTTAAATTTAAACTTCATTCTGCACTAACTGCGCTTCATGCTTATAATTTTTATTTGCCTTTGCTTCAATCAAATTACTAGCGGACATTAGAGACGAAAATCTGTTGAACATTATAATAATATTATTAACAATAATATTGTTATAATGACCTACTTCTTTTATCTGTTCTTACACAGTGTTCCATACCGGTTTAACCTGTTTCATATTTTACTTTAAATAGCAAACTTATTCAACACTTAAACATTAAAAATTCTAATTTTCATTCTTGTTAGGGCTTTACTTAACCTTTTCAATATAGAGCGGAATAAACTCAACCTCTCTACTTAACCTTGATATCAAACCGAGTTAACTCGACCTTTAATTTAAATTTAAAGAAAATTAACTAGATCTTTATTTGTTAATTATATACTTTTGCGCTCGAACATTTGCTTTCAATCTCAGATACCTTAAAAGGGCTAGGGTTACGTATACGATCACAACGCAGGGTTCTACCGATTAAAACTAGACGATCACAGTTGGCCATTAGAGTGTTTTGCATCATAGTAACTTTTATTTTCTCGTCGGAGTTTTAATTAATATTTTAAATTAAGGGGGTGGGGTGTTACAACCTTATATTCTCTCGGGAATCTACCGTTGAAATAACAAGTCTCTGCGGAACCCAACGCACAAGCCTCGCGCTTCCGCTCCCGACCCGTCATAATTCCCAGTGAACTGAGCGAAATTGATGACCCCGACTCATCAGATAAGCGACGGGCTAACGAGCGGGAGCCGATCGGAACGTGCGATTGCGCGCGGATGTGCCTTGACAAGGATGACGAGTAGGACTCGCGCGGGTGGGGCTTTTGAAAGTTGGTACTTCCGGTTGCAACGGTGCATTCGCGTGCTTATGCGCTGCGTAAACATAGACATACATTACTGTATTACCCGGCTGCCTTCGACTCTATATGCCTCACATGTTCTCTTCACGATTGTTTTGTTTTTATTATTTTTGTATTTTGTCTGTGTACCTTCGTGTTTACTTTGTGTTGCCGTGACGATTTAAATAAGTGTCTTGGTCCCAAACTAGGCTATGCTAAACTGTGCTATGGTAACCAGGCAAGGACATTACAAACATGGAAATACACCCAGACCGAGCCCATTTCTACAAGGGTACAGCGGCGGGGGCCAGTGGGAATCGAACCTGGCAATGGAGCGACCTCTGGCATGGTAATGTGACGCGATACCGCTAGACCAACGAGGCAGTCATTTATAAAATATAAAATTAAATTTTACGCACAAAATGAAATGGTTGTTAAGTGTTTCAGATATTCAATATTTATCCGTGCAGTTAGCACGGATTGACAACTTTTTGTAATATTTTTTTGTAATATTTCAATAATAAAATGTTTAAATACAAATACAATAGAGGCTTTTCAATCCTAAACAAAATATGAGGGCAAGTAAATAGAGCTAACACTGTGCGTAATTCCAGAAGATAGGCTACTATGGTTGTGGCGTGCGCCTGTATAAATATTGCTGTGTAGATGTGCCCACGTTGTCGGGTGACTCCAGTTAAACGCCTTTATGTAAGGAACTTCATTATTGATATAAACCGGGCGGCATTTTAATCACCTGAAAAACTTTGAGTGGTCTTTCCACTCGTCAATACAAACAACTTTTACTATGGGGCCAAACAAATCAGAGCAAAAAATGGTAATCTCTTACAGAGATAAGATCGCCTTTGTACATGCTATTTCTTTTGTAATGTCCTGATTTACAGCTATTTTACATATTTCTTCTATCTCATGTATGGAACAGCTCATTTATTTTTTGCTCTGATTTGTTTAGCCCCATAGTAAAAGTTGTTTATATTTTTATGAGTAAAAACCTCCTTTAAAGTTTGGCTGTTGACTAAAATGCCACCCGGTATTAATCGTTATTGCACACGAAACATTGAACAGGACATTACAAAAGAAATAGCATGTACAAAGGCGATCTTATCTCTGTAAGAGATTACCATTAATAATTATCTTGGAGTTTTGGAGGGATATTACTTTTGGAGATTTTTGTAATTGATGGCTTTAAGGCGCAGAACTTGAAAGGTAACAATTTTATCGTTAAGAATCACGATGTTTTATAAAGTTTAACATATAGGTACATTTATAAAACATTCAAGCCACAAAATATAAAAAGAAACATTGTACAAAAAACAGAGCAAACAAATAACAAGCTAAAGAAAGGTGTAAAAATCCTGATATCTAATTTAATAATAGATAAGATTTAGCTTTTGAAATACCATATGCGCATAATCAGCCTATATGCGTCCCACGGTAGAGCACAGGCCTTCTCTCAAGGAGAGAGTATGGGCTTAATCACCACGCGTGCCCACCGTGGATTGGCGATTTCAAGCGCTGAGGTATGTGAATACCTCAGACACTCAGGTTTCCTCACGATGTTTTCCTTCACCGTGTGGTATTGCTACTATAACTTCACAGTGTACATAACTTAGAAAACCAAGTCATAGGTACATGCCTGCACTTGGGATCGAACCTGGGTCCATATGTGCGGCGGGCAATAATGCTTCTCCGACTAAAATAAGATCTAGGCCCTCGCACAGGTGCTTTTTCAGCTTGCGCTCCTATTTATAACTAATCTATGTTAACTAAATTATATTAAAAAAATTAATGGAATTTGGGATTTTTGTCCGAAAGGGTACCTTTGGAAGGGGCCGAAGTAATATCGATTCCCGCGAAAACTAAGTCGGCACGACGCGCGTGATCGGTACGCGAAATATACAGGGGTTGATAACAATTTTATTACTATAAGTATGAATTGCAGATTGTCTATGATGTTTCATTAGAATTATAAAAATCAAATTAAAAAGACGACATAAATTCGTTTGCAATATGAATCTTCAACAAACCACCAATTTCTTTTTCACCCGTTTTTTTTAGGGTTCCGTACCCAAAGGGTAAAAACGGGACCCTATTACTAAGACTTCGCTGTCTGTCTGTCCGTCCGTCTGTCTGTCACCAGGCTGTATCTCAAGAACCGTGATAGCTAGAGAGTTGAAATTTTCACAGACTATGTATTTATATTGCCGCTATAACAACAAATGCTAAAAACAAAATATTTTTTGCAGCTTTTTTATATTTGTGTCTAATGTTGTATAGATAATGGTACGAAACCCTTCATGCGCGAGTCCGACTCGCACTTGGCCGGTTTTTAAACTTTAAAATAGTACACGGATCGTCAGAAAGTTTAAATTTATTTGGAAGCATTTTTTTACATGTCATTGTTAGTTTAAAAGTTTTGAAGCCTGTCTAGAACGTTCTTCTTTCTCTATTTAGACAGTTGACAGGCATAAATATTTTAACACCATCTGCGTGTAAAGAACATTTGCAATTTGTTGGGTAAGGAAATATCGTTCATAAAAATTGTAAAAACTGTTGGACACCCCTGGCCCGTAGCACGGGAGCGGCCGGCGGGCACAGGGCAAAGCGAGTGTTATCACGAGCGCGCCTCCATGCTACAAAATCTTTTCTCCGCGCGCTTGTTCTATTTGCAGGCTTGAAGCGTCGGTAACTTTTAGTTTGGTCTTTCTTATAGATGTTGAGATAAAACGTAAGCCTGATTTAGTTGGAAGAAATGTGCTTTATTTTTCGATAGTTCTACTTGCAATTTCGTTCGCGTGGGATTCAAATATTTTAATTCTGTTTCATCCAATTAAAATCTTTTGTTTTAATTCAGAACAAGGTTTATATTCTTCTTCTTCTTCTTCAGATGCCTCTCCGACTAGCGAAGGTTGGCAGTCAGCTCAGCATATTACTTTCTGTCTCTCGCTAAGTGAAAAAATTCTGCTGCACTTACAATTCCAGTCCATTCTCGCAGGTTCCTTAACCAGCAATTTTCCCCATAATTTTTAGTTGCAGGAGATTGTATTTGTCGTGTCCGAATACATGTCCCAGATGTGCAACTTTTCTTTTTCGGATGGTATCCCAAAGCTTCCGTTTTCTCTTGACACGTCTAAGGATAACAATATCGTAACAAAAAAAAATGTGTACGATGGCCCAACCCTACGACTGGTCGAAAGAGAATGTGCACTGATTGAATAATAACACAGGAAAAGCTCCACGCAACCAGACGTAAATCCATACGTAAAATAGTGCAGCAAATTCAAATCAAATCACTCTCTGAACCAATCTCAGGGCTGCAACATCGATCACACAAATCATACATCCCAACGAGAACCCATAACACGTTACGGAGAGCTCCAATTTTACACCACATAATCAACTCTCTAGTGATCTCTAGTTCAATAATACTCGTACAGCACCAAAGGTTACCAATATGTCTATCATCGGCTGTTTCAAAGCAGCTTTGCTTCATTAGTCAACGTGTATAATGAAGATGTAACGGCGATGACGTTGCGAGTAATTAGATGCCTATATATTCAGACCACGTTGCAGCGATGACGGTTGGCCAAAGATTAGTTTCTGCCAATTTGAAACATAAATTGGCAGAAACAAATCTTAAATCGAAATATCACGTAGTGAGATAACCTGAGTTCCTGATACATTCACAGCGCAAGAAATCGCTAATCTGCAGTGGACAAGGCCTATGTCCTGCAGTAGAACCTATATCACCTCGTTATACATACATTTTCCGTGTGGCGAAGGTTTAAAATAGCGTCACTCCAATTCCTTCCGTGGATGTCGTAGAAGGCGACTAAGGAAATACATTACCAGGAGACGGGCAGCAGCGTCTTCCTGAGATTCCAACCGCATACTGCGATCGCCAACCCGCCTGTCAAGCGTGGCGATTATGGCAAAACCCTTCATGGTTATGAAAACCACGGAGGCGGCCTGTGTCCTGCAGTGGGCGTCAAATGGCTGATGATGATGATGATGATGATGATAATACATACATCCACACATGCATAAACTCACGCCTGTATCCCAAAGGGATAGGCAAAGATCAGGGACTGCCACTTGCCACGATCCTGACAGATCACTTTCGCTTCCTCAACATTCATTAGTCGTTGCACGCACGCACCAGTTTATATTCGTTTAAATTAGCGTTTAATAAATTACACCACACTAACTGTGAATCAAATTCGTTTATTTAATTTGGCGATAAACGCTAATAAAATTCAGTGTATTTGATAGATTTCAGCCTTGGTTTCCTAAGCTATAACTTCCATGCTTTATAACTAATCCTTGAATATCCCGAACAATATTAATAGTCGTTGTGTTAGCCCAACCACTTCGCCACGGAACTGGTTCTAAGCTCAATATTGCTTGGTAACGAGACCGCGTGCATTAGAGAAGAGATATTAATTATGTGTAACAATAACACAGGAAACTATATGTCTGATAGTTAATATGGGCAAACACTTTTACTGTATTAAGTGCCTCCATTTGTTAGACGCTTAACTAGTTCTGCGGTTTTTAAAATGTTGCTTATATTTTATTATAGGACTCCAGTTGACCGGGGAAACATTTTTTTGACATTTTAATTAGCCTATGACCTATTCTCAGACCTACCAAATATACACGAACAATTTCATTAAAATCGGTGAAGCCGTTTCGCATGAGTTCGATAACAAACACTGTGACATGCGATTTTCATATATTACATGTACGAGATTAGTTGTGAAATAAGCGATTCATGAGACATGTTGTTTAGATTTTATCATTAACTACTAGTTTAAAAAAAGTCATATCTTTTATTTTGAGATATTTTTAAATGTATTATCGCGCTTTTCAGTTTGGTAGTGTCCTACATATAAAAATGACAATTCTATGTTTACTGAAGACTGCAACATTGGTAGAGCGCATCTGATGGATCACATCAGAAATAAGACAATTCACCAAATAACTAAGGTGATTTACATAGTTCAATTTGCATAGGTTCTCGAGACCATGAAATGGCAAACGCAGCGTAGCATGGTGGATTGACAAATTGCTTAACTTTTGAGGTCTTGGATTTGAATTCCAGCATGTGCCAAGGCTTTTATCTCGTTTAGTCTTCCTAAAAGTAGAATAAGAACAAACATTATATGACGACAATTTGCAATCAATTCCCTGACCGTTGGATATGGATTAACTGACCGTTACTTAATATATTATTTGTTCTCTATTGTGTACTATGAATTACATTTAAGACCATGAATGTGTATTGAGTGTCTATTTATCTATTTGTTTTGAAGTGAGTGAAATATTGTCTCCTGTATGTAGGTACTTAGGCATTTTCTACTATCATATTTCTACCAGTGAAAACTTGTCATTGGCTCTCTGTGTTTATTTCATTTGTAATGTATCTTTTTCATAGCTGTAAGTTTTCCTATTCTAATAAAATGAAATAAAATAAATATTAAAGTGAAAGTATTGTAAAAAATTCGAAAACTCAGAACACATTTGAGCAAATGGAACTCTAGAAACACAAAGTTGTCAAAAATTAGTCATTAATAGTTGTTGAAACAGGAAAGAAAAATATAACATTTTATTAGAGAAATAAAAGAGTTTTGATCCATTTAACTGTGAATAATCTGTCAAGTAGCTACTTTCTCTAAAATACGAGTATGTTTTATGATCATATTCTTTTCGTTGCACTAACCCGTGCTGAGGACAATTTTAAAAACTTATTTAGAGGCTAAAAATTCCCTCCATGCCGGGACTTGAACCCGCGAAATTCCGCCGATGCTTGCACTTGCTCATTAGCTCAGTTGGGAGAGCGCTGGCACGGTTAGCCAGAGGTCGCGGGTTCAAGTCCCGGCATGGGTGGAATTTTTAGCCTCTAAATAGGTTTTTAAAATGTTTTATGATATTAATACAAATATAAACCATTTTTTTAATCTTTAGCTGTTCTGATTTATGTTAAATAATTTACATTGAGTACTAAGTACATAACGTTCCTGTTTTAATGGGCATTATGTTTTAGCCTGCAAAATAAATGTATATTTTAAATGTTAAAGCGGTGGTAGCCCAGTGGGTAGAACAATAGATTCGGAAGCGCCAGACCCAGGTTCGATTCCCAGTGCGGGATGTACCTATGACTTTGTTTATTTTCAAAGTTACGTACCTATATATGCAAAATTATAGTAGCAACTATAATTTCGCAGATATACGTAACGGTTAGGTAAACATCGTGAGGAAACCCGTGGCTTGGTTGGCTCCGCACGTATTGACTTGTCTTTCCTATGGGCTAGGCTGTCAGGATGGTAAAGTTGCTGTGCAAGCCTACTCCATCCTAAAAAACGTGTCCCAGGCACTAGCGTCCGAGTGGTCCCTTCACCCATCTAAAGTGAGTGAAGGTGCCACTGGACGCTGTATAAATCATCTCATTACGTAGATGCAAGGCCAAAGTTACATTATATGTAATTTTTGTGTACAATAATCTATTACAATATACCTACAATAATCATTTATTACTATATTTATTTTAAAGTGAAAAGTGCAAATAAAAAAGGACAATAATATATCTACAAACGAAGTGAAGCAAAATTATGAGAGCGAAAGCGAATGGATAACTATAAGACGTAAACAGTCTAAGGAAAGATTTATTGGAAGAAAAGGAACGGCGAATACTACTTCTGAATCAAAGTTTAAAGCTGCTGATATTAGACTGCCGCTTTTCATCAACAATGTCGATAGGGAGACCTTGCCGGTGGATATTATTGAACACATAAAAGAGAAAACGCAGGTGGTGGTGATGTTAGAAAAAATCGATATGAAGCGACAAAAAGACTACAATGCCTACAAGATTTTAGTACCACGACACAAAATGCACCTATTTATGGATAGTTCTATCTGGCCGGAGGGAATATCTTTTCGGCGTTTTATCAACTTTAGCCCGAGAACACGAACCACAAAACCTGCAGAAATTGCAGACCCCTTAATAAGAAACCAAAATTATAAAAACAATCGCGATGGGAGGGAGGAGTAATTTCATCAGTTATAACTGTAAGTCAGTTGCCCGCTCGACGGATTACATAAGAACGCTGTGCAGTAAGGCCGACATTATTGCTCTACAAGAGACGTGGCTTTTTCCGCATGACATAGCCGTTCTGGGAGTTATTAATCCGGATTTTGGGTACACTGGCAAGTCTGCCATGGATACGTCGGCTGGTATTATCCGTGGTAGGCCCTATGGTGGTGTTGCTCTGCTATGGCGGAAATGTGCGTTTGAATCAGTGACTGTGATTGAGTGCAATAGCAAACGACTTGCAGGCATTAAAGTGACGTTGAGCGACCGGTCCTTCGTGGTATTTTCAGTATATATGCCTACTGATAACATTGAAAATCTAGTGGAGTTTACAGAGTGCCTAGGAGAAATGTACGCGATAGTGCAAACCTCTGAAGTAAGTTCAGTGTACATGTTAGGGGACTATAACGCCCACCCGGGTGAACTTTTTTGTAAAGAGCTTTCAGAATTTTGTAGTGAGAACCAGTGGACTTGTGTGGACATGGAGAGATTGAACAATGCTTTTACATTTATCAGCGACGCGCACGGGTGTACCCGATGGTTGGACCACTGCCTTGTGACGGAAGATGCGAAGAGATCGGTGGTTGATGTGCATGTGTTACACGATGTCGCGTGGTCTGACCATTTAGCGCTACAAATATGTTGTGATCTAAGCGTACTTGTCCCACAATGTGTTTCTCAAGAGACAGTATGTGATAAGGTGCTGTGGGGAGTAAGGGATAACACACAAATTGATTTGTTTCGCTATTTATGCAATGAAGAACTTAGAGAGGTGGACTTTCCCTCGGAACTCTCTTTGTGTTGCGATAGGCAGTGTAGTGATATTGATCATAGGCATGTTATCGATCAAATGTACAGTAAGATTGTTACCATACTGAGTGTAGCGGCAATTGGAAGCTGCGAGAGAAAGTCCTCTAGTAGAAAGAGGCACATTGTGGGATGGAACAAGCATGTTCAGACTTTTCATAAGGAGGCAAGGCTCCATTTTCAAATATGGATGTCGCACGGTAAGCCCGCAGTAGGGCCTCTGTATAATGCTATGAACGAGTCGAGACGCATCTTCAGGGCTAGGCTTAGATGGTGCCAGCAGAATGCTGAAAAAATTAAATTAGATATCATAGCGGAGAATCATGCAACAAATAATTTCAAAAATTTTTGGAAACAAACATCTAGGCTTAGTCCTAGACCCTGTTCTCCTCTAAATGTCGAGGGCAAAACTTGTAAGTCTGAAATAGCCAACTTGTTTAAGGAGAATTTCAGAATTGACCCACCCTTGTTGCCTACGCCTACGCCTACATCACAGTTACCAGCGTCGACTGACCACCCGAGTGGTGCCGCCCCGCTGGGTTTCACTGCTAAGGAGGTGGCATGTGTAATAGGTAAAATGAATAAGGGGAAATCACCTGGATTTGACAGTATTAGCGTGGAACATCTTAAACATGCTGGTGGGCACTTGCCAAGGGTGTTGGCAGTGTTCTATACTTTTTGTGTAAGGCACTGTTACATACCTAAGGATTGCTTACGTACTGTTGTGGTACCAGTTATCAAGAACAAGACAGGTGACCAGTCTGATAAGTCCAATTACAGACCAATCTCACTGGCGACTACTGTGGCCAGGGTGTTGGACTGTCTGCTTGATCAACATCTTTCTAAACAGTGCAAGCTAAACGATGCACAGTTCGGTTTTAGAGCTGGCCTGTCCACAGAGACGGCGATTCTGTGTCTTAAGCAGACGGTCCGATACTATACCGATAGGAAGACGCCAGTCTATGCATGTTTCTTGGACTTATCTAAGGCTTTTGATTTGGTGTCGTATGGGTTGCTGTGGAAGAAGCTGAGGACGGAAACTGACCTCCCGGAGGAGCTCGTACGAGTTCTTGATTATTGGTACAACAACCAAGTCAATGTGGTGAGATGGTCTGGGGTGGACTCTGATGAATATAGGCTGAGTTGCGGTGTGAGGCAGGGAGGTGTAACCTCTCCTCGCCTTTTTAATATATATGTGAACAAGCTGATTGAGGGGCTCAGCGGCACTGTAGCTGGCTGCTCTATTGATGGGAAAATGATTAATAACATCAGCTACGCAGATGATATGGTGCTGCTGAGCCCTTCAATCAGTGGCCTTAGAAGGCTCTTGAAACTGTGTGAGGAGTATGCAGAGTCACATGGGCTGAGGTACAACTCTAAAAAGAGTGAAATGCTGGTTTTCCAACCACGTAAATATAAGGTGGCCATAGTGCCTCCTGTATCACTAAATGGGACCATACTGAAAAGGGTTCAGCATTTCAAATACCTCGGCCATTGGGTCTCCGAGGACCTATCTGATGACCTCGACATTGAGAGGGAGCGGAGGGCGCTGGCTGTTCGGGGGAACATGCTGGTTCGCAGGTTCGCGCGTTGTACTAGAGAAGTAAAGATAACGCTTTTTAAGGCATACTGTCAATCTTTTTACACGTGCAGCCTGTGGGCCGGCTGTGCTCAGAGGGCGCTCAGCGCTCTCCGCATACAGTATAACAATGTGTTTAGGATGCTGTTGGGGCTGCCTCGGTACTGCAGTGCCTCGGGCATGTTCGCGGAGGCCCGCACGGACGGCTTTCATGCCATAATGCGCAAGCGTGCGGCTTCCCTGCAAGGCCGCGTTCGAGGCAGCGCCAGCAGCCTCCTGCAGGTATTGGCGGACAGGCCGGACTGTCCAATGTGGAGACATTTGGATAACTTACATCTTCTAAAAAAAAAAATGTAAATATTTTTTTAAACCTACTAACATAGTTTGTACTTCTAGTTTAGTTTTAGTATTTAAGGCTACTAAAAACACTATGGATCTCTGTTTTATCCGAAATAAATGTTTATTATTATTATTATTATTATATCTAGTTCCTTGTAGTAGGACGTTCAAAAACTACATAGAATTACGTGTGTACTTCTGTGTGCCCTTATTATGTGTACAAAATAAATCTTCAGCGATAAGTCCCGGCGCGCCCGCTAGGTGGCGCTTGGACGGCGATAGCCATAAGTTGCGCCGGCGCAGCGCGAATCTGATCGTGCGAGGTTAGATTGGACTCCGAAGGGCGATTGTGTGTTGTTTGGTCTAGCATTGGATTAAGATGGTGCTTACAAAAGAACTTGAGCATCGGCTCTACTTTTTATGGCTTTCGTGCTGGAAAATTTGACGGAATACCTTTTCCTTTATGACAAAACATTGTTTGCCTAGCTGTCTACATAGTTTACGAATCAGAAGTAACTGGTGATGAAAGATAACATAATCGGTGATACTGGTATGGTTAGATAATATCAGTTAATTTAACAAATACTAGATTACATTATCTTTCCTAACTAATATAATATAATATAATATAATATAATATAATATAATATAATATAATATAATATAATATAATATAATATAATATAATATAATATAATATAATATAATATAATATAATATAATATAATATAATATAATATAATATAATATAATATGTATTATTGCGTTCCTAATTTTAAATAAAATTCGACAAAGAACAAATTGTAAAATATGGCCACGTAGGAGTCAGACTCCCGCTAAGGGTCCCAAAATAAATGTCAGGAAACATTTTTGTGACGCAATATTATATTTCTACCAATACAAAAACCTTGGTGTGCGAGTCTGACTTGCACTTGGCCGGTTTTTTCAGGCTTCCTTTCTCACCGTTTGTGTCACCAACGTCTAACCGTTAAACAAAAACAAACCAAAACACTGCATCCGTGACAAAAAATCTTTTCACTGCCTATCCGAAAGCAACAAGTCGTTTCCTCCGGGAGATTATCAACTAAAGGAAGCGCTCGGTGCGAGGACAAAATGGGAGAATGCAGAAGGTTTACTCTAGCTTTTATGGTAGCAAAGAAGTTAATTAATTAATAAAACGATGGTTCAACCAAAAGCCAGGGTCCAATCACTGGGTTGTGAGGATTTGGCTAATAAGTCGTTATTTTAGTAAGTTTATCTGCTTGGAACTGTAGGTGTAAGGGCCGATAAGGGACGACCCAGGCGGACATACTTTGACGAAATAGGGGATGTACTAGCAAAAGGCAAATTAAAAAGTACCTGAAACCGGCGACCGTGCATCCAACGACTATTGACGGTTGATGAAGCGAAAGTGATCTGTCAGGATCGTGGCAAGGGGCAGTCCCTGAGCTCTGTCTACCCCTCTGGGATACAGGCGTAAGTTTATGTAAATAGTATGTGTATGTATGTATGTTTAACTGATGATTCGAAGTAGAAATAAAATTATCAGCTGTTCCACGTCAAATTACAAGCTTATAACATCTCTTTTTTTTAAGTTGTCGCCGCAGAAAAAGTTATCCGTATTGACGAGTAAAACCCCTTTTTTTTGGATAAATACAGTGATTTTGTTATACCTAGTATTTGACCGTTTTTTGGGTTCCGTATCCAAAGGGTAAGGGACCCTATTGCTAAGACTCCGCTGTCCGTCCGTCTGTCACCAGGCTGTAACTCATGAACCGTGATAGTTAGACAGTTGAGATTTTCACATATGATGTATTTCTGTTCCGCTATAACAACAAATACTAAAAACAGAATAAAATTAATATTTAAGGGGGGCTCCAATTCAACAATTGTGTACCTATTTATTATTTATGATAATAACTTCCACTCAACACAATCACTTCTCCAAGTAGGATACCATATGCCATGGTCACAACGCAAGATTATCACAACCTTTGTTTTGGTAGTCAAGTGTGTTAACCGCTAGTCCAACTAGACATTCAATCCTGTGCGTATTTTCCAATCCTCCGCGGACTTTTTGAACATCACTAGTTTGTGACGAGTTTTATCGGCACACAGTGTATTCGCTTGGCATTCCTCGAGTTCCTTACACACGGAGACGCGGAGGTGCTTAGATGTTTCGTAGATCGTATCAAGTGAGGAGATTAGACAGGGATGGGCTTAAGGTATCTTTGGAGCCTTATTGGGAATGTCTTTAGCAGGGTGGGTGAAGATTTTGTCTGATATCGAAGAATAATCGTTCTGCGTTTTGAAATAATAGCTAAAATTAGGAGACAGAAGTGGTCGACAAAACGAAACAATCTGAGCTATTGCTCTATTGCTATTTCTCTATAGCAATTTTTGGATCTTTTACTTTTCTTGTGCTGTCACACCTCCAATCAATTGATATAACGGTTTGATAAAACCAGGCAAGTACGAGTCGGACTCGCGCATGAAGGGGTTTGTGCCATTATCTACACAGCATTTGAATATTTCAAGATTAATATCAAGCAAAAAACGGTAAAAAAATATCACGTTTGCTGTATGGGAGCCCCCCTTAAGTATTTATTTTATTCTGTTTTTAGTATTTTTTATTATAGCGGCAACAGAAATACATCATCTGTGAAAATTTCAACTATCCAGCTGTCACGGTTCATGAGACACAGCCTGGTGATAGGCAGATGGATAGTGGAGTCTTAGTAATATCCTTACCCTTTGGGTACGGAACCCTAAAAAGTGACATGAAATCGAAAATAGTGCGAAGCCAAAATAGCAAATCAAATGCAATGGCAAGAAAATCTCAAAAATTTCGCACATCTATGAAGAAACATTTAAATACTTAAATCTCAGTATCATTATCATCAATAAGCTCTTACGTTCAGCAAATAATCATAGCAATACGATAATTAAATGCTCCAAACCTCATGATGGACGGCAAACGTTTGGCCAGCTCATTACTGCGCCCTCATTTTAGTCGGGTGTCTATTGTAGCTTGAACTTTTCACAAAGACTCTCCTTTTTGGGATGCATTCATACGTGTTGTTCTGTGCTTCATGCAATGTAACAGCTATAGAGGTGTCTCAATAAATCAGCGCCATCTATGGTGATAATGACTGCATTTTCGGCTGTCTCCGGCAAAAGGTGCAATCTCAATTAGGTCGATATTTTTTTGTTAAATTGTGTAAGTAAACTGGGCCCTTGTTTTCGAGTACAGTGGTACACATAATGTACTTACTGGTGTTCTCTTAGAAGGCGAAGTGAGTATTCGAGTAGTCCATAAATATGAGCAGTGTTATACATAAAAACACGATTCTTCAAAAGACTCCTAAAATGCAGTAATATTGTTACACAATAGAGTTGAGTTTTCCTACATCCAAGGCTAGTAACTGCAACTTAGGAGTGTTTTAGAGAAATTTTGTTTTTTACGAGTAACACTCACCAATACCAGAACCCTATTAATTATCTAGTTGACTGTTTTAGCCCTTATGACATTGCTCCAGCACAATAGTGCGGGGATAAAGTAGTGGCTTAAAACCAGCCCCAGACAGCGCTGGTTTTCGGCAGTATAATATAATTACAACCTAGTTAAGTCTACCGGCGACGTGCGGGCGCAACGTTACAAACTAAAATAAACCTTAAATACTTTCAATGTTAGAGACTGCAAGACTAGCGAAAAAAAAGCGACGTGTGGCCGACGGGCGGCCGACGAGCATGATACAGGATGGGCTTTTTTGCACTTGTATTTTAGTATCTAACTTTAAATATTTAAGGATTATTTTAGATTGAATTATTCTTACCCGCAAGCCCATTGTAAAATGGAAAAACCTGAAAAGGCCCTCATTTTACTAATAATATGCGGAAGAAGTCCGCTAGATAGTGCGCTGGTGCACGCTTTTGCTGGTGTTACATTCATGCTCGTGCCCGGGCTTTGTCAATATTCTCGGGCACGGTACATCGTACCCGTAAAGTAATTACTGAAAGTTTACTCGAGTAATTGATGTCATCATCTCGATTGTACGCAGCTGGCTTAAAATACTCAGGAAATTTGTAAACTTACTGTGAACTCCCAGAGTTCTCAACCACTTTTGTTATGGACAGTACCCATACGGAACGCAATAATGTAAAACATTCATTCGTACACTAACGAGATACATTTCTTTCTCTTATTCGGCTCATACGCAGCTGACGATCAATATACGGATTCAATTTCTATGTGATACTTTGGTGTCGAACTCTTTCATGCGCTTGTCATATTGGAAGTAGGTTTATAAAGCCATAGACAAACCTCGCATAGAAGGAAAAAATCCAGACCGAAGCGCATCTAGAGTATTCACAAAACTCAGCGCTTAAGATCGCCAATCCACGGTGGGCACGTGTGGTGATTAAGCCCTTTTTTTGCCTATATACGTCCCACTCCAGGGCCCAGGCCTTCTCTCAGAGAAAGAGATCGCCAATCCACGGTGGGTACGTGTGGTGATTAAGCCTTTTTTCTCATATTCATCCCACTGCAGGGCCCAGGCCTTCTCTCAGTGAGAGAGAGTATGGGCTTAATCACCACGCGTGCCCACCGCGAATTGGCAAATTCAAGCGCCAAGGTATGTGAACACCTCTGACGTATGCAGCTATTAGAGAAAAAAATCTACTTGCACAACCCAAATTAACGTATCAACATATTTATGGAAATTAACCTTTTTAACACAGAACTTAACTTAACAGAACTATGTATTTAACCATATTGTACAATTGTTTGTTTTCTTTCAATAAATAAAAATAAAATAAAATAAAATAAACTTTTCTTTCGGCAAGTTTAAAATTTCACGATTGATTGACCGATGACAACTGACAAAATAAAACGCTCTCGTCAGTAAATTACTATGTTCCATTCATAACTGTGTCCGATTTTTAGAAATAATTAGTTCAACTGATTATTAAACGCCATACAGACAAAAAGGTGCCAAAATTCAGGGTAAAGTCGGTAGAGTCAGTAACTGTATGGTCAGTGTACCGGTCAGTAAACATACGGTGTACCAAAATTCTCTTTTTAACCGACTTTAAAAAAGGTCGAAGTCCTCACTTCGTCGATATATTCGTTTTTTGTGTATGTTTAGCGACAAATCCTTACTACGTTTCATTCACGGAATCATTGACTTTTTTTTTGTAGAAAAGAGATACTAACCTCAGGTTAGAAAGGATACAGCAAATGCCATCAGAAAGGCTTCAGACTCTTAAATTTGCAAAGGCCTCTTCACAACATTACGTACACAACCATACCACGATAAAGGATACCGTCGGCGCCACCTAGTGTGCGACATACATACATACGACATTTAATCATCAGTCATTTATTTATTTATTTAGTTTTAGGAAAGCCATTGACATTATATAATTTAATACTATTTAAAAATATGAGTACAGAAAGTCATTAATAGGCTTCCACTGATAGCAACAAAATATTAAAACTAGTAGTTAAGAAGAACTAACAATTAAGTCACCGCAAAAACGGGTGTCTGTATAGAAAAATTTTAGATTTAAGCATTTCAAAAGGAAGAAGAGAGCCTACTCACTCACTCCTAAAATAGTTCGCAGTTAGCCGTCGCCTAACCGTTGCAATACTGTCGTCATTAATATCAATGTCCGTGTCCGGGTCTCTGATTAATTTATTAAAAGCAGAACAAGCTCTCAATAAGTAGGCGTTTCTTCTGTAATTTGACGCCCACTGCAGGACATAGGCCCTTCTCATGGTTTTCTAAGCTTCCCAGTGTTGTGCCGCCTGCATCTAGCGACTCCCCGCCAACGTAACCAGGGTGGTGAGGGGCCTGCCCACGCTGCGTCTCATCCGGTCCGCGGTCGCCAGGTCAGAACTTTTCCACCCCAACGGCCATCAGTTCTCCGAGCTATGTGCGCCGCCCACTGCCACTTGAACTGAGCAATTCTTCGAGCTATATCAGTAACTCGGGTTCTTCTGCGGATCTCCTCACTCCTGATTCGATCATGCAGTGAAACTCCTAACATAGTTCTCACATTTACTGTAGTAGTATATACTATGGACGTTTGTGTGGACCACTGCCATCATCGCGTTGGTGTGTTTCATTCTTTTGTAGTGTCATAAATCCATCGCGACAATATCCAAATCGCGAAAAGATCGATATCTTTTATCGGCTGTTCCATACCTTTTCTGTCGTACTTCAGTAGAAATACCTGATATTTTTATTGCGTTTTCGAAGCTAGTCTCCACAGTATAAGTTTTTTTGTATAGACAAGCAGAAGTTATTTTCGGAAATATAAGGAGACTAATACCTTTTACTTGATAAGATACCTATTTTAAATATATTGAACGTCCTTTCGTGAACTTGGCTTAAAGCTTGCGTGCAAACATAATTGCAATGTCTCAGGTAGTCTGTATGTTTTGCCTTAATTCTTCCCGTGTCAGAATTGGAACGGAATCTCGCTTAATAATACCAATTAATTCTTCTTAAAAGTTTGCAGCGTCTTAACACGCCGTGCGTGCAAAAAAGATGCACCCGGCATACAGAAGGCTTGTAATATCAAACGCGAAGACAACATGAATCAGGCAGGATCTATATCTACACTGACAAGAGAGGTTCGTAAAAGTTATGACTATCAGTTTCGTATAGCATTTTGGTGTTTTTCAGCTCACGAGCTTGCTGGACCGATGATCCGGAGCAGATTACAGCAGCGGCTGGAGAAAGATGACCTTGGGCCAAAAGAAGTGGCGTGCCTTGAGGGAAACTTATTGATTGATTTATTGACCTTTGTGCATAAGCAGCCTATATACGTCCCACTATAGGGCACAGGCCTTCTCTCAGGGAGAGAGTATGGGCTTAATCACCACGCGTACCCACCGCGGATGGGCGATTTCAAGCGTTGAGATATGTGAAGAGCTCAGACACTCAGCGAGTAGTATTGCTACTATAACTTCACAAATGTACATAACTTGGAAAACAAAGTCATAGGTACATGCACTTACTGGGAATCGAACCTGGGTCTCTTGCTTCTGAGTCCAATGTTCTACCCACTAGGCTACCACAGCATTTTCTGATTGATCTATGTAATTTCATAAAATTTAGGTTCTGTAAGAGCAACGGTAGTGATCGCTCTGTTGCGTTTATTCTGTCCTTTCAAATCGTATAAGGGCATGGATAATTTTTGCAAAACAATTTATTATGATGTTTGTTTTCTCTGCCAAAAGAAATGGGGTTATGTTTTTAAAAAGGGTGTACGTTGTTAAGGAGATTAATGGCCGCGCTGTGTTCTTTCTAGGGCGCGAAAGAAAGTCGTTTTGAACGAAATAAAGGCAATTTTTAATATCGCACTCCCGCTAAAACACTGTCACAACTCAAACAACTGTCATTTTGGATTATAGACTATAATTATTTGAGAGAAAAAAACGCTCGTGTTTCTTGGGTTATGGCAGTATCTTAATGAGGGTGCTGATGTATCGGAAACAAAAATGAAGAAGGACATCGCATCTTCTGAATCTCTTTCCACGCAAACGTCATACATCTAACATGATTTAATTCTCCGACGTTGAGAATTTTTTGTGCGTTGATTGGTTTTGCTCATTAATTAGAACTCGGCTGCTGCAAAGAATCGAGAAAAACTCAACTGGTCCCATCCAGAATTATCTCACCATTTGCTTATGTTAATTATCATTACAGTCAATATTTAGAGAACGGTAGCCGACGAGAAGCAATTTATACGGAACTACTGGTTCTGGTCCTTTAACTAGTAAAAATTCTTTTGACCACATACGGTCTGGTTGCCTATGATTTCATACTAATTCAGTTGGAATGAGAGATCAAAATAATATAAGTACTCCACCTCTAAGACCATAATTTAATTTAAATGAATTCGTCAAAGTAGAGCTACCGAGAAGTCGTCAAGTCAGTACGATGCTCAAATGTTTTGTTTAAACGAATGCCTCTCTACAAATACGATTTAAATATGCATTAGGCACATCGGCAATGTGTGAGAAGTAATTTGGTGCTAGCATATTTATGACCGAAATTGATGTTCCGTGCACGTTTTTTCCTTACCTTGTGTTGGAAAGGATCTGGAAGGCAGGTCTCTAAAATGCATAATTGCTCACGAGACTTATAAATAGTACAGTAATGGTGATTTCATTGACACTATTGATAGTCTAGTACCCAATCGCATTCCAATGGTATAACCTGCGCAGCTTAACTCGATGCCTCGCGCGATTCGATCTCCTTCGCGAGGGATGCCTATTTAATTTGCGCAGGTTGTCACCATAGCAGTAACATTCTACTGCTATTGCTTTATAAACTACCCAATAGAGGCAAATAACATATGTTGTCGTGGTACTACGAGTGATACTACGTCTAGCCTGGCTGGACAATAATAGTGCAAACAGAATCCTGCTAATATTATAAATTTAAAAGTTTGTGAAGGTGTTTGGATGTTTGTATGTTTGTATGTTTGTATGTTTGGATGTTTGTTACTCAATCAAGAAATAACGCCTGAACGGATTTACATGAAACTTGGCATACAGCGTCACTCCGTTTTCTTGTGTGCAATAAAGAATATTCTTATCTTGTCATCTTATCTTATGTCGTAGAAGGCGACTAAGGAAATCAATTACCAGGAGACGGGCAGCAGCGTCTTCCTGAGATTCCAACCGCATACTGCGATCGCCAACCCACCTGCCAAGCGTGGCGATTATGGCATAACCCCTCATGGTTATAAAAACCATGAAGGAGGCCTATGTCCTGCAGAGGGCGTCAAATGGCTGATGATGATCATCATGATGGCATACAAATAGCCAGAGACCTGAATTGAGACACAGCGTACTCAATATCCTGGTTGTGCGTTCCCGTGGTATAGCATTTATTTTAAGTTTATGTGCGAGCGAACTTTGTGTTTTAAAAATAGATGGCGTTGCGCAAGAATCCTATAAACGGATTCTGTGCCAGTACAAAGTTCGCCAGGACAGCTAGTACAAAATAAAAATGTCTCAGTCAGAGGCACTCGTATTTATTCGTTTCTGCAAAATATATTAGGATTCATTTATATAAAAAAACGTATAAAAATAAAAAAAACAATAATTAAACATGTAAAAATATCTTACAAAACTGATAACAAACAATATCATTCAATCAAATCACTTATATGAACCGTCTAGTTTAGTTTCGTTTGTAAAAATGGAATTTCAGTACTTTTTAACCATAGTACAGACTTTTATAATTCTGAGTATTAAAATTAGGATTGTGTTTTGCTAGAGATTAGTGGAATGTTAAAAAATCTACAAAAAAATGTCGTAATAAGTAACAATTATATAAAAGTAATACACACTTAGGAAATACACTCAAAGTAAAGTCAAGCACGAACAATGCACTAACCTTGTACTGGATACTTAAAATTACGCATTATGAAATATGACTCAAACGTTTCTGTAGCTTACAATCTACGGCAATAAATACTTATAAAAATATACATTTACAAAAATTTGTACATTACAATTTTGAGCTTCATTTCAACTGGCCGTCATCCCATTTTCTTTGAATAAAAATTTACTAAAAAATAATAATTGGTAAATCAATTAAACATTAGCACTGGCATAAGATTTCATCAAAACACTGGCATGACTAATACTAAATGATAAAAAAAGCAGACGATATCTACACTTAACTTAAATGGTAGCAATAATTCAGGTAAACTTAAAGAAGAAAAAAAGGAATGTACAGATCTTATGAAATACTGTATGGCAGAGTTATTTTTTTAAGGGCCAACTTTTCAATGGTCAGATAAATCTTGACTGGAGAATAAATTACATGCTATCACTGTCTAAATAGTACGACAAGACAGTGACAACATTAGTTTTGTTGTCCAGTTAAGTTTTATTTGATTAATGAAATATCCGGTCTAAATAAAATATTAATTCACTATCTTAAGTGCTAATTAGTAGATCAATCGGAATAACAGAAAACATGGCTTTATTGAATCACGGTTACTTTTTGTAAAGTCTCTGTTTTATTACTAAAGTTATAATGCCCGGCAGATAACTTGAACAAAAATCCGCGTAGTCGGGGTGAGTTTCCGACGTGTAGAGCATTTTTTTTAGTTTTTTTAATTTTTTTATGTAGCCTAAACACGTCCTACTGCAGGGCACAGACCTTCTCTCAGAGAGATATTACGGGCTTAATATCTCTCTGAGACTCCGATACCACGCGTGCCCACCGCAGATTGGCAATTTCAAGGTTTATTCAAGTACACAAGTTTCGTCACGATGTTTTCCTTCGCCGTTAGCACGGGGTAATGCTACTACAATTTCACAAAAGTAACTTATAAAAAGTATTATTTTTTTATTATTAGTTAATTTTAATTAACTACCGTCCGAAAAATTATAAGTTAAAACCCGCCAATAAGGCCAAAAATGGCCATGCAATGTCAAAGTAATTTGTTCAACTTATTTGTCGCACATTATACGAGTGTTATAAAAAAAAGAATAAATTCTTAACCTCTCAAAGTCTCTCTTAAGACCGGAAGTCCAGTGCACTGGGAAAAGCATCTTTATCTATTTATTCATAAGGGAGAAAGTGGTAGTCACTTGGTCCTTCCAGTCGCGGTCTTCAGGGATTTTGGCATAAGTGGTAATTTTTTTTTGCGCTTTCCAATAAACTCGATACTCCCAGTACTATTGTAAGAAACTATTTATAGATGACATTGCTAAAGCCGCCGCAAGGCAATGGAAGAGATTGGAAACGGATCAAGAAGATTAACGTGAACGGTAAGAAGCCTTTGCTCAGTAGTGGGCTCTATTCATGGGTTGGAGTCAGAAACCGCAAGGTCTCGAGCAAGTACGTTAAACTTTCCAATAGTTACAGATATGATGAACACACAGTCTCCTTTAAGAAAGTCTATACCGCATTATTGCTATCCAGTCATAGGAACCTCTTCCGATCGTTTTGAGACCAGGGACAAGTCTAACGGATTCTTCATCATGTCCTTAGCGTCATCGTTTAAGTCGATACTCAATTCTGGTTCTGAGTCACTTTGTTCCTCTTCTCTCGTGGGACTTCTGAATAGAACTGCCGTAGATTTGACGGACAAATCTATTGGCTGTTCTTGTTCTACAGCAACACCGCCAACAGCTGGTGAAGGCATCAGGGTATCACCCCCATTTCTGTTTTGCCAAGTCGTAGTAATACCTGACGGAACTGATCTTAAATTAGCCATAGTAGGTAAGAAAGTGCCTGATCTCGGAGAAAAACTGGGCACCGCAGGAGTTGGTCCAAAAGGTGAAGTAGGTAGGATTACAGACGCAGGTTTTCTTTTCCGCGAATCTTTTGAGGAATTCCTAATGGCGTTTAATCGGACGTCTTTTTCACTCAGAGGCGATGATGCAGGACGGAATATGCCAAGACCACTAGTGGCACTAGTGCTTCTGGAACTGTTGTCGTCTTCCGGGTCCGCTGAAGATGCCCCTGAATCCGAAGGGGAAATGCTTTGTCTCGTGACGTCTTCCGTGAACGGATTCTTTTCCGAGCTCTTGTAATACTCAGCCAGAGCAGCCGCTGGTAATAAATTGGACGGGATGAAGGAAGGGTTCATTGAAGAGTTGAAGGTCGGTGGCGATTTACTCGTCTGCAGCTGCTGTATATGCTGCTGTTGTTGCTCCTGGAGTAAGCAGTGGATCTTAAACCAGTTCGATCGTCTACCGTACCTCGAGCCAGACTTCGACATGCCTACAACGAGGCATTTTCGTAACCGGCACGCTTTGCAGGCAGTTCGGTTTTTCTTGTTAATGACGCACTCGCTATTGTTCTTGCACTCGGATATGGAGGAGAGGTTGTTGTAAGTTCGGCCGAAGAAACTCTGGAACAAATGAAAAGATGGGTTATTATGGAGTAAAATAAAAAGTTCATTTGATATATTTTGTGCACTTGCACAGGCACCAAACGGACGAATGAACGTAATAAACGAAAGGCATCATGTAAGACACACTTTGACAAACGTTTTCGACGTAAATAAATAAAAAGTGGGGCCGAAAAGTTCTCGAATGGAGACCACATATCGGCAAGCGCACCGTAGGACGACCAGCCACAAGATGGATAGACGACCTCATCCAAGTGGCAGGAAGGCGCTGGATGTAGGCCGCTTCCAACCGGTCTTTTTGGAAATCCATGGAGGAGGCCTATGTCCAGCAGTGGACTTCTTGTGGCTGAATGATGATGATGATGAAATAAAAAGTTTCAATAACATCAGAATAATATAATAACATCCTCCGTGTGGCGCCGGATTAAGAATAGCGTCACTCCATATCCTTCCGTGGATGTCGCAGAAGGCGACTTAGGGCAATTACCAGGAGACGGGCAGCAGCGTCTTCCTGAGATTCCAACCGCATACTGCGATCGCCAACCCGCCTGTCAAGCTTGGCGATTATGGCAAAACCCCTCATGGTTATGAAAACCACGAAGGAGGCCTATATCCTGCAGTGGGGGTCGAATGGCTGATGATGATGATGAACATCAGAATCAGATATTTATTTCATCCAAAGATAAATAATTAACAGTCTTTTAGTTGAAAATCAAAGTAAAATTTAAACTGTGGTCTCGATACGAATTGTCTGAGCTATTCATAGCGCTCGAAATCGCCAATCTGCGGTGGGCACGCGTGGCGTTAAGGCCATGCTCTCTTTCTGAGAGAAGGCCTGTGCCCTACAGTGGGATGTATATAGGCTGCTTATAAGACACTACGATGTGAACATTAAAATCGAGCGGGATCAGTTTATGAATACATATTTGTTATAGAATTCAATTCACCTTTACTAGAATTGACTAGTCTATTCCGGCAATAACTGGCGTATTGACATTGTAGTCTACTAACAATTCAAACGCGACTTCTTAGTTGACTAGACTACAAAATAGTGAATAATGACAGCAATTTCCGTGCTAATATGGTTCTAACGAACATCTATTTCATTTTCTTTCTTTGGTGTACAAAATAGATCACAACCATTACACGATATATAAGTAATAATATGATATAAATACTAAGCTGTGGTCTAAAGCATGCGCACACAACATCGCCACATGTGATTTTGTGTATCTTCATGAATTATTAAATATTAGGGATAAGCATTTTTTACTTATGCATTGATTTTTTAATAAAGAATAAAATTTTAGGGATAAGCATTATTGGTTTATGCATTTGTTAGGCTCTAGGCGCTGTAAGGCCTGATATCGATATTGGTATTGGCTTTAAAAATAGGCCCAAACCTATTTCGCGATAAACCTCTATTGAGGAAATCCATTTGCACATCCATGGAGATGTACAATATTATTTTTTTCACGCAGTTAAATAAGAGTCCTATGCGTGAAGTGATTAATTACCAATCTTGAAAGTAATTCAGAATCAACACTAAACTAAAAATAATAGATTCATGTGCGCAGGGTCGTTTTTTTAAATATAGGGTACGCCTGAGAACAGTGCGAGAGGTTACGCCTTACGAAAACTATTTCTCCACACCCTGTAGAAATTACTTAGGATTAAAAGCGTGATGGTACTTTGTAACCGTAGCAGGGCCGGCTGTAAAGAACATTAACGGCAATCGAAATGGAAATTGGAATACGCCTGAACGACATTCAGGGAGCACAATTATCGTATGCTAAAATGTGTGTTTACAATATCGTGCAGAAATAATAATTTCGTATAAAATACGAACTTTTTTTTCGGTCTTTCGGTCAATAATTGCAAATATGGAATACGAAATTTATTGGCGATACTGTTCGGGATTCGTTTCCTTGAACAATCGATTTGGGGACCTACTCAGAACACGGAACGAAACATGATAAATATCAAGAGTTTATCTTGATCTTTCGGCCTATCTGAGGTATTTTAATCCAAATCTCAAATGGTAGTAAGGTACTAAGCGAGAGTAGACCCCTCGTCTTACCGAAATCGGTATTCCGATCAGCAGTGTTTCGAATTAAAAGTAACATTTTTCATTTCAGTCATCATAAAGTACGTTGGGCGTATTAAAATCTGGGTCATAATGAAGAAGGTCGTATCTCACACGTAATATTACAGAATTATGGTCAGTTTTGATGTAAGAAATGGGGATTTTCTTGAATATTAAATAAATTGTGGTGCCGTCCCGCTGTGAGGTGTCCCGGTCGCTTCTTGCCCAATTAAATGCGTACGGTGGAATAAAATATGCCTTTGCGCTACAGTTTCCGTTGGGCCGACACAATTATATTTGCAGTAAATAAGGATGAAACTTATCTTGTGAACGAATACGATCATATTTTTCAGATCATTCTTAATACATTTTTAGGGGTTTAGGGTTCCGTACTCGAGGGGTACAAAGAGGCTCGAAATTTCATCGATGCTTGCACTTGCCCATTAGCTCAGTTGGGAGAGCGCTGGCACGGTGAGCCAGAGGTCGCGGGTTCAAGTCCCAGCGTGGGAGGAATTTTTAGCCTCTAAATAGGTTTTTAGGACCTTAACACTTTATCTATGACGTCTGACTATCTAATGCACAAAGGGCATCATATCTTGAATCGTAATAGGTAGCCAGTTGAATTTTTCACATTTTGTGTTATCATTACGGCGGGTTGCCCAAGAAATTAGGAGTTCAAGACACGTAAAGCCGACAGCACATCAGCATTTATATATCTGCACTCTAATTAGTTATGTCAAGGATGATGTAAAGGTTGACCTTCTGTAGATCAAGAACAGTGACTTTTACGTTTTTTTTTGTTCTAAACTTTGTTACTTAAATATTATTTTTATGATCATACGGAACTCTCCGTGCACCTGTATATCTCGCACTTGGCTTGTAATTTTTATATAACGAAGAGAAAGAGGTCTTTTGGAATGTTAGTATGAAAGTGGTATTTACGGTAGTTAAAAGTGCTTTGTAAAGGCTATTTAAATATCAAGGATAAAATATGGTCAAAGCAAGATCTAGATCTTCTGTCCTATTGTAGCAAGTAGAATTTGCGTGCAATTTAAAATTATTTTGCATCAGATAAACGATGCGACAGTAAAAATAAACCAATCTGCGGACATCAGAGCAATCTCAGCTGCGTGAGGCCAATTGCAAAGAAAATGTGAGATGATTCTGCGGACGCATGAGAATACGAGGCGGCTACTTGAGATCAGCAGAAATGTCTATGAGAATCTAGACCGACCGTAGACAGGATTCTTATTACAAAAAATTGACTGCTAATGCAGTTGCATTGTAATTAAAAGTAATAATTTTTTTTTCATTGCTTTCTGATACATTGTAGTTATTTTTCTGGTAGAACTTTCAGAAATATCTCCTAGAACGGAAGTAGAAGTAGTCCATCACCCCAAAACAGAGATTTTGGGCGAGTCACTTCCTCTCTAGTGAAATTGCGGTTTTATATGTCTAGGCTGATACCGGCAAGGAAACTGCAAATGCAAATCCTTCACCGAGGTATGGTTTTGCATAATAAGAATCCAAACTTATCTTTTGAAGCAACGACAGACGTTTTGATGGTGCAGTCATTTAAGAAACAAAACAAACTTTTTTATTTTTTAATAATAGTTAATTTTATGAGGTACATAAATCTTTAATACTTACCCTCTACTCAACTGAGTTGAATGCAAGTGCTGTGAACCGTTTATGTACCATAATCACCCGTAATGTAACTATATTACGGGCGATACGGTAAAAAAAAAAATCTGCTTGCGACTATGTGTAGTCTGTTTAATAAATGTTTTTTATGTGCTTATGGAGATGTAGACGACCGGGCAAACGTGAGCCGAGTTGAGTTAAAGAGCGCAGCCCAATACAGAACGAGACGGCAGAGTATTGTACCCTCTGCCCCACTCAGAAGACATAGGACATTAAGTCAGATAAGTCATAGCTTAATAGTAAGTAGGGTCTCTGACTCACTAAGATTAGAAAATTGAGATAAAACTCAAGCTTCCTTATGGGTGCGGATCGGTGTTACAGATACACCGAACAATGATCATTTTACCCCCAACTCAAGCAAATCTAAACGCTATTCTTTAGACGATAAACGCATCCTGGAAAGATAAAAATGGGTAAGCTAGACAAGTTGTAAGTTCGCCTTAATTGAGCCGCTTCGGTTGTTATTGCGTAGATTCTTTGCAAGTTATTTGTCGCAATTATATCTTGAAAAATAAATCTCAGTTTCTTTGTAATTAGACTTTTATTCACAAGTGCATGTACCGATGTGGCTGCAAAACCATAAAAATATGAATAAGTTTTTTATCTAAACTAATCTACACTTACACATTAATATTATAAAGAGGAATAGTTTGTAAGTTTACATGTTTGTAAGTTTGTATGTAGAGGGTAATCTCCGGAAGAACTTGACCGATTTCAAAAATTCTTTCGCCAGTTATTAGAATACACCTTTCCGGGGGACTTAAGTTAAAGACTAATTCGTTTATTATGCAATCGTAGTCGCAGGCACGGCTAGTATTAAATACCCCATAAAAACCGCTCTACTTTTTCTATGACCATGACCAATAAACTTAGTTTAACCTACTACCGTTACCCTAGACTAATATAAGATTATCACGTAGCTGCGATTGTTTCATATCTAGGTCCCACACTAACATTTTATTTATTATAGCACAGACGCTTGGTAGCCTAGTGGGTAGAACGTTGGACTCGGAAGCGAGAGACCTAGGGTCGATTCCCAGTGCGGGCATGTACCTATGACTTTGTTTTCTAAGTTATGTAGATTTGTGAAGTCATAGTAGCAATTGCACTCGCTAACTGCGAAGGAAAACATCATGAGGAAATCTGAGTGCCTGAGTTATTCGCATACCTCAGCGCTTGATATCGCCAATCCGCGGTGCCCATACTCTCTCCCTGAGAGAAGGCCTGTGCCCTAGAGTGGGACGTATATAGGCTTACTGTGCTTACTGTACTGTGAGTACAGAAACTGACTTAATGAACGTTACTTATTAAAAATAGGTGTCCATTATGCGCAAGATTGGAGGGGTTCTTGGGGTAGAATTAATAAAAACGTATATTACTTCAAAGAAACCGTGATTTTATTTCAATGATAAGCCGAAAAACAGAATGAAAGATAATTTGTAAATAAGTAAAGTTGTCAATATTTCCGTCTCGTCAAAAGGTAAATTAGTAATGAAAAGCCAAAAAAAATCTAGAGTGGGTGACGTAATTTAAAATTTTGACTTAAAAATGATAGTAGAATGAAATAAGTATGAAAAAAACTGGTGTAAAGACCGTCACAAGGCCTAGATTGTAATGGAGAATAAACTACATACTTAGTCCTTTTCAAATTGGTTCTTAATTACCATTGTTTAAATTGCTATTTATTGATATTCCTCAGTAACGTTTATTGACCATTAAAAAGGTCATAAGTCATTCCAAAAAAAAACGTGCAGCCTAATACGTCACCACTGACACGAAAACATTCACCAGTACATAACAAGCCGAAGATACAATCTTTTCGCACATTCTTGCTACTGCATGCTGTAAGTAGCATCTTGACTCGTACTAAAACGTTCACAGAAAAACGACTCATGTTCCCTGAAATGTAAGAGCTTTTTTGTTATTAATAAAGGTAGTGATCGTTAATTAAATTTTATCGTCGCAGACAAATATCAAGGAGTGCTACTTCATTACACATAGCGTTGGATAATTCGAAGTCATTACTGAGCCATCGAGTATTCTTCGTGCTGTCTCGTTATTTACTCTATGATATACATTAAGGGGCTCAATAGAGTAAAACTAACGCTACCAAGGAAATAAATCATCTTTTTCAGGGTTCCGTACCCAAAGGGGTAAGGGGCCCCATTACTATGACCCCGCTGTCTGTCTGTCTGTCTGTCTTGCTGTCTGTCACCAGGCTGCTTCTCATGAACCATGATAGCTAGACAGCTGAAATTTTTACAGAAATACTGTTGCCGCTATAACAGAAAATACCAAAAAGAGAATAAAATAAATATTTAATACTCCCATACAACAATTGTTGTCCAAAGACAGCGCTACAAACGTAAACTTCAAAGATGTCATGTCGTTAAATGTCAATGTTAAGCGCTTCCTGTTGGTTTCTATAGATGGCACTGTTCTCAATGTATCTAATCTATCTTGTCTCGATCTTTGTCTAATGTTGTATAGATAATGATACGAAACCCTTCGTGCGCTAGTCCTACTCACACTTGGCCGGTTTTTTTACAAACCACTTTTTGAAAAAAGTGTCTGTATAATAGTATTATTAAAGAAATAGAAATCGAAATACAGCCCACTGCAGGGATTCTTTCAGAGAGAGTATGGGCTTAATAACCACGCGTGCCTACCGCGGATTTCCAATTTCTAGTAAATAGCTAATGTATGTAAACACCTCTGACACACAGGTTTCCTCACGATGTTTTTCTGCAAGGTTAGATAGTGTTATCTCTACTACAACTTCAAAAATGTACGTAACGGAAAAAAAAAGGCAGTGGTACATGCCGGGATTCGAACCCACGATCTCCCGAATACTAATATAAATACAAATAAGATAAGATAAGAATATTCTATATTGTACCAGGAAAAACACAAACATGAAATATTTACAAAAATGCAGTACAACTGGCGGCCTTATTGCTTATAGCAATTTCATCCAGGCAACCGACGGTAGAGAGTTGCTGAAGGAAAAGTGAGACGGGTAGTAGGTGCAAAATATAAATATAAATTTTCACACCTGCCATTCAGAAAAGATCCCTTGATTCCCTCAAATGAGGGATCAAAGTTGTACTTTTCTTCCCTGATATTCTAGTTTTTTTTTTATTGCCCTCAGCATGATCCGTGTGCAGATTTTCACAAAATGTAATTCCAATTCGATTTTTATTTTGTTGCAATCGATCATAAACTTCTTTCGATATCTTAATTGTGTTTGATTTAAATTTTCCTTATAGCAGGTGTGAAAAGCAGTATGTGTCACTCGGTAGCAAAATTATTTCCGTCTTGGACGTAAACACTTGAATCCTGAGTGAAGCGAAAGATTCCACAATAGAATCCCGAGCGTAGCGAGCGAATACCGCCCTCGCCGTAAATATATCATTTTGCTCCCTTGAGACACAATCTACTATTACATACTTATACTTAAGTATTATTTAAATATTGTACTATAATATAATTACTTTCCAATAATATAACTAAGCTACTTTTTCTTACCTTCCTATTTATGGAGCCGAAACATGGGTTAACAGAATAAATAAAAAATGACAAATCCAGCATCAGCTCAAGATTTTTAGAAAGATAAGATCATTAAGTATTTGTACATAGGTATCTGTTCTATTTCACTTAAAAAGGGAGATGAAAATTAAACTAAAGCGTAAATCAGACCCATAACTGTATGCAAATGTCTTGTTGTTTATGAGTGAATGTCACAATCGGTCCGTAACATCGACCGTGGGATAGGAAACAACGCCCACGTATCAAGAATTCCAATTCCGCTGACATTTGTCATTGTACTATCATGACTAGTGAAAATCACTTTGGAAGCAGCGACGTTTTAAAGGTATTAATTTCATTTAAAGTCTTTTTTGTGTAGCCTTTCTACGACCCACTGCAGGGCACAGGGTCTTCTCTCAGAGGGAGGGCCTAACTATCACGCGTGCCCACCGCGGCAATGTGAAGCACTCAGGTATGTGAACACCTGTTACTCAGGTTTCCTCACGATGTTGTCCTTCGCAGAAAGCGAGTGGTATTGCCACTATTACTTCACAAATGTACCTACGTAATGTATGTAGTCTTACAGTGTTATTAACAAAAACACGTTTCCTTTAAAACACTCCTAAAATGCAGATGGAATAGTCTATTGCAAAGGGAAAGACCAAATTAAACTGCATTTAAATAGTGTTTTGGAGGAATGGAGGAATCGTGTTTTTGTAATTAACACTGTCAGATTCTTTACATTACATTATACTTTACTAGCTTTTGCCCGCGACTTCGTCCGCATGGAATGAGTAATTTCCGGGATGAAAAGTATCCTTTATCCTTCCTCGGTGCTCCAACTATCTCCATACCAGATTTAATCTATCCAGTTATTGCGTGATTGAGTAACAAACATCCAAACATCTTCACAAACTTTCACATTTATAATATTAATAAAGTCGGATTACACACGAACCAATTATAACAGGACATTACATAACAAATAATAACACCTACAAAGGCGAGCTTATCTCTGTTAGAGATTTCTTCCGGCAAACCTTGGAGAGTGGGAGAGTCATGGCGAGACCCGAACGTCTTAGTAAGTGGAGTAAAATCAAACCAGTCATGAGTCATAAATGAGTCATGAACAAAAGCGGTAAAAATAAAACGCAAGTGCGGAGTAAAATATAGGTCGCGGCAATAACTCTCGGCTTGTATGATGAACGCCCCGTGCTACCACGATCGCACGCAGCGCCCGCAGGTGTCGTAGTTTATGTGTTAGGCTGCGATTTCACGCAAACGCTGAGCGGTTTTATTTAAGCTTCTTCGTTAGCGATGAGCATAAGCATAAGCAGCCTATATACGTACCATTTTATCGAACAGGCCTTCTCTCAGGGAGAGAGTATGGGGTTAATCACCACGCGTGCCCACCGCGGATGGGCGATTTCAAGCGCTGAGGTATAGGAATAGCTCAGACACTCAGGTTTCCTCACGATGTTTTCCTTCACGGTTAGCGAGTGGTGTTGCTACTATAACTTCACAAATGTACATAACTTAGAAAAGAAAGTCATAGGTATATGCCCGCACTGGGAATCGAACCTGGGTCTTCCGCTCCCAAGTTCAATATTCTACCCACTAGGCTACCACCCCTTTAGCGATAAAGGGACATTCAATTAGAGTGGGTCAATATCAGCGTTTTTCTTGAGTTCTTTGGCTGGAAATTAGTTAGCTGTAGCAGATTTACATGAAATTTCTAATGATCGGCGAATATGAATATGTGATATAATGTTACATCGATATTACTGAATAAAATGAACATGCATTAGGATCGAGTTGCTGTCGATTACGTATTTTCTGTATGTGGCAAGTATAATTTTTGTTAAAAAATAAATAAATTTTCAAATTAATTATTGAATTAATTTTTAAATTAAGCGCAATGTAACTTTCGTAGATAGAAAATATTCCTGTAACTAACTGACCGATTTGAAATTGTGATGTGAAATTTCATAATGTTACCTAAGGGTGATAAAACTTACACAACTTTGATACAAAATAATTATTCTCATCAACTCCATATAAAAGTCTCATATTATCATATCTATCTATTTGAAAAAAAAAAGGTTTTCGCCGCCTCTGCTCCAACTGTCACTAAGATATCGAATAATTGCTCCAGGTGATTAAGGACAGGATGATAGGGTATCAATCGTTTGACTGGCGAATGTCTCAAAGTATACAGTCTGTTAGATTTTAGAATATACCTCGGCTACTATCGGATAGAATCAAATATACCTCGGCTACTATCGGGTAGAATCGGATATATTCGTGTTATCCGATATTTCTATATATCGGAACTAATACGACACTTAATTTAAATAACTTTTCAAAACAGTGAATAAAAATTTTAAACAGACCAGGAAGTAGTATTACACGTTTGTGCTATCGGCGAAAACCGAAGCCTACTCTAGATCCCGAGGTATATTCTAAAAGCTAACAGACTGTAGATAAAGTTAAGTGAAGCAAACATAAAAAAGTTTTTATTAACAAAAAGGTTACGAGCAGAAAAACAGCTAATCGCCTATATCTCAGACCTACCCCCAAGCCGGGGCGTCACAAATGGCATGAGAACCAGCAACGAGTGACCGTGGCACTTGCCACTCATCGAGCGTTACCTGCTGGATTACCGTAATAGACCTAGACACTAGTGACGGGCATTGTTTATCAGCTGGGCTATTTGTTTGGTTGTTCGGATAATATAATAGTCACGCCAAAGCATGAAGGACTTGCGATACAACCGAGGTGGTAACTCAATAGTTCTCTCGATGTCATTATAGATGACGTATAGAGTTGTGATTTTTTTATTATTTTAAAACTGTTTTTCCAAAAACAGATAGTAGGCACAGTAAATCTCTATAATTTATTTAATTCAACTTCGGGTCTACATGTAAATAATAGCTTTTATATGGGTCATCTCACTCGAAAATGGTTAAGACTGGTGATCGCTGACCCCTCCTGCGTTAAGCGCAAGGACGGGTGCTGTTGGTTTCTCCTATTTTGTAAGAAAAGTAACTAATTATATGGTATTTAAAGTTATTGATGGCAATCACGGTATGTTTACCATATAGGTAGCAAATGATACATTATGAGAAGATAAGATAAGAATATTCTTTATTGTACACCGGAAAAAAATATTTAGGAATATTTAAGATCGTTGCAAATCGGCCCGATTTGCAGCGATCCAACATTGTATAAATTTACATTTACATTCAGCAAACAAAATGTAAATTCTTTACGTTGAAATAAAATTTTGATTTCCGATAGAAATCAATAAAATACGAGAAACAATAATGTTTATCAAGGGGTGTATGCTCATCCTAAGTCATTCATTCATCTCGTGAATTGAATAATTATCAATTATAATTTTCTTGACAGTGACAGATATTAAAGAAAAAAATGTTTACGCCCAGATCAAGTTGAATAAAACGAAAGCTATAAATGATGTCATAAACACCGCAAGGAAAAATAACACATTCTTGCATTAAATCACTTCGGCGAATAAAATATAGGTAGTCTATATTTCGAATCCGATGATGGCATGGACTTTGAATAAGTATGTGTTTCCTAATAATAATAATATTATAGAGATCCGTCTTCCAGAGTACAACATGATATCATCTAAATCCATTCATGACTAAGATAAAGAGCACGTAAAGTGTATCATATGGGTGTATGTTACTTATTTCAACATGCTAATCTGGTCGAATTATCCCTCAACGTAATTGTGTAGAACCAGGGACCACTACTTCTCAGCGTTAAGTGTTTGATGGTAGGTAAACACGTATAGGTGAGTCAACGTTTTCTCAAGATGTGGAGCATATTCGTCGAATCCGTCTTTTGAGGCCGACGTTTTCCTCAATTTACGTCGTTTGTGGTTTTAAACTGATGACAGTTTTATATACAGGGTGTAACGAAATCCCAATATTAATTAACTCTAGATACCTAACCTTCTCACATACCCCATAATAACTAACCATTCGTCAATTCGACGACCGCTTTTTTGAAGCGTTAAGTTTTAAATGAAACTTTTTTGTTTTCGGTATTTTTATTGCACTGAGGTTTCAGGCACAATTTTTTTTTAATAAAATCATGCGTTGTTAATTTATCACTTACTTTTATTTATTTTTCTTACTGTTTAAAATGGAACGCGTTTCCACAGATCAAAACCGACAGAAATTTGAAAAAGTAGTTTTTCTTTTTAGGCAAAACTTAAACTGTAGACATTAGAGATATCATCATCATCATTCAGCCAAAAGAAGTCCACTGCTGGACATAGGCCTCCTCCATGGATTTCAAAAAAGACCGGTTGGAAGCGGCCCGTATCCAGCGTCTTCCTGCGACTTGGATGAGGTCATCTGTCCATCTTGTGGCTGGTCGTCCTACGCTACGCTTGCCGATATGTGGTCTCCATTCAAGAACTTTTCGGCCCCATCGGCCATCAGTTCCACGTGCTATGTGCCCCGCCCACTGCCACTTCAACTTACTAATCCGCTTACCAATATGTGAATAACTTTTTATACGGAGATAACTTTGAGATTGGGAAAACATACCAACTCTGCCATATCATCATCATCATCAGCCCCTTGACGCCCACTGCAGGATATAGGCATCCCTCATGGTTTTCATAACCATGAGGGGTTTTGCCATAATCGCCACGCTTGGCAGGCGGGTTGGCGATCGCAGTATGCGGTTGGAATGTCAGGAAGACGCTGCTGCCCGTCTCCTGGTAATTTATTTCCTTATATGTGCCATATAGATGCAATGGCTTGTAAATTTAGGATCCCAATACACAATTTATGTAAAATAAAAGTGTTCTTTCTCTATCTTTATTTATATCCGAATCTATGGATTTTATTGGACCTTCAATTACGAAAAAAACAAAGACAGCATTTCTAAGACCTCCTGGCTAATAAGCAACGCCAAAAATACAGCAAAAAAACCTTATTTGTTATTTTATTAACTTTATTAAAGTGTTATCATATGACTAGTCTGACTAACTTGGGCCGAATATGATTTAAGACTCACTTCAATCAAATAAATTTGAGTTAATGATCAAAACTGTAGAAAAGTCAGTTAAAACTAAGGCGGTGTGAATAATTTGCATAAATCAGCATCTCGTCTCATTTTGTGGAGGTGTGTGACGTGGGTGTCGGAACTGAGCAATTAAGTACGAATTAATATGCAGAGACACGCAAGAAGTCATTCGTTGAAGATTTCGCTACTATTTATTTTAAATCTACAAAGACACTCGATTGTTTCAGTAAAATTTCGAGCCAACCGTTATTTATTCATTAATACATTAATTGCACATAGATAAGCAAAATATAATACATATAAGTTATATTGTTATATTCGCAATATTCCTCCAATTAAAATCTACGTATGGTACAATTCTCAGAAAAAAAAAACCGTTAACAACCGTAGTCTGCAAAAAACACCCAATGGTACGCATAGGCATCTATCGTCCAAAACTAATTTAAAAAAATCAACATGTCAAGAACAGAAAATAAAATAAACACATGAAACAAACAAAAAAGCAACAAAACAAACAGAAATATCCCCGACCGGAAGGTTCACATAACAGTGGCAGTATTACCCCGCTTCGCAACCTAGGAGATCCTCTGCATCAAATATGCCGTATGACAGTTTTGGTCACGGTGCCATATCACATATTGTATTTATTTTATTTATCAGATCAGGAGTGCCAGTGGTATGAATTAATAAATCTGTATGCAAGACAGAGTTTAGAAGTGTTTCAGTAAACAATCGCAATGATGATTGTATACATACAGACATAAATTCATACCTGTACCTCGAGGAATACTTAGATTCTGCGCAACGTAGCATATTCGTATTTTTCTTTTATGTAGCCTGTATACGTCCCACTGGAGGGCACAGGCCTTCTCTCCGATAGAAAATAAGGGCTGGATTACCACGCGTCCCCGCGGATTGGCAATTTCAAGCGCTGCGGTATTACAATGTCAAGACACATCACAGAAACAAAATAAACAGATAACTAACATAATATGAACAACAACACTAACTGTACTCTTGAGTTAAGAAATATCTGTGCAATTTCCTTTTTTATGTAAAATAAAGTGTTCTCTATCTATCTTTATATCTAAGTAACTAAACTAAACTTCCACACAAAACTTCCACACAAAACTTCCACACAATATAATCACTTGTCCTGGTCCCAAACTAGGATACCCTGTGCTATGGTAACCAGGCAAATATACAAACACCCAGACTTAGGCCATTTGTATAATAAAATTGTACGGCGGCCCCCAGTGGGAGTCGAACCCACGACCTCCTGCAAAGTAATCAGACGTGATAACGCTAGACCAACGAGGCATTCAGTATACAGACAACAGACTATTGTGTATTTACACAACAGTATTGTATATTTACACAACAGTATTGTGTAAATACACAACAGACAAAAGAAATAAATAAAAAAGGATCAAAAACGTGTGGCCTGTAGTGTGTCTAAGTTGGCACAAAAGGCAGCTGCCTCAGCATTGTGCTGAGGGAGTGAGCCCTCAGCGCTGACTATCAGCCACCTGTATATGAACACCTCAGACACTCAGGTTTCCTCACGATATTTTCCTTCGTTTTAGCGAGTGTTTTTGCTACTACAACTTCACAAACGTACATAATTCGTATTTTTATCTTCCTCTAATGTATTTAAATGAATATTTCAGTAATTAATGTTTTCAATTAAACATGTTAATTTATTCTCCTTTGCCCTGCAAATAGGTTTCCACAAACTTAATTTCAGAACGAAACGCAAATCTTACGAGTTTTATATTCTACTAAGACAATTACAATTCATCAAAACTTTTTGTCAATTAGGGAAGTAAGAAAACAAGTTTCTCGGAAAGCCTCAAGGGCATTACGTGACTTGTGACAGGTGGTTCTATGTAAACTTGTAAATATTAAGGCGCTAATTGAGCATTCTTAACCTATTTTTAGCAAAAGAGGTTTCTATGTAGTAGTGGAAAAAATAAGATATTTTTCATATAAAATCTCGTGTCACAGTGTTTGTTATCTTTTTTTACGTTTATTTATTCAAAATAAAAAACCTTCTTATTAGTATACAATTCTCCAAAGCAGTTTGTTGGCGAAGCGCTCTATTTCTATAAATCGAACTCCTCCGAAACGGCTTCACCGATTTATATGATATTTTTTGTGCAAAATAACGTTTGCCGAGTCGGCCAGTAATTTATATTGTTCTGCAGAATATTTCTGCAAATATCTTCGTCTCTTTAAAGCATCATGATAAGCCAAACAACTCGTCATAAAATACTTAAGAACATTGTTGATTTATATTTGCAATGAATCTACTTGCTAAATTGATACGTAAAGAATTGGATTGAATGAATCGCTAACCCGCCTGCCAAGCGTGGCGATTATGGCAAAACCCCTCATGGTTATGAAAAACCGTGAGGGAGGCCTATGTCCTGCAGTGGGCGTCAAATGGCTGATGATGATGATGATGATGACTTTTTTTTTATTTCCTTAGTCAGCCCGTTTTTCTCGGACGTTGGTTTGTACTTCGGAGGGGTAGGCCACCAGGGTTGCTACGAAGGAATATTTCTATGGTATCATAGCTGCCAAATGACTTCAAGCAATTGCAATGTGATTTTTAATTAAGGCTAATTCAATAATTTCTTAGCTAGATAAGGTGGATGCGAGCGGTGCAGCCATTTTTGAGATTGTCATCTCTTATATAATTTTTATGCGTTCTTTTTGGCTAGAGAGGTGTAGTTTGAGCTGAAATACAGATTTAGTATTATTTTTGACATCCGAAGACTTGAAAATCTGATGATGACTAGCATGAGAACACGATGATGATGACTCAATTTTGATACTGCAAGACTTTGTCCCACGCCTGTATCCCAGAGGGGTAAGCAGAGACCAGGGACTGCCACTTGCCACGATCCTGGCCGATCTCTTTCGCTTCATCAACATTAATTAGTCGATGCAGGCACGCACGCCGGTTTCGGGTAATTTTTATCTTGCCCTTTGCTAATGCATCCCCTATTTCGTCAAAGTACGGGACGTCCCTTATTGGCCATTCCACCCACATTCGCTTGATATATTTGTTTCGTCAATCTTTCTTCTTTCGTCCTCTCCACATGTCCAAATCAACGTAGCAAACCAAACCAAGATTCCTTGGTACCTTGAGCGATTTTTTGACGTTTAAGGAGACTCCTGCGCAAACAAAGTCACGGACATAGCGAGTATTTTAAAATTCTTGATATTTACAAAATATTTCTATTCGCAATGCCGTCGATGTCAACAATCCGAACTTGGAAAATGTCAATGTAATTTATTAGGCTAACCCTTTAACGGTAACCCAAATGCGACTTCTTTTAATTAAAAATGATGACAAGTATTAATACGGCTTAAATTATTCTAATTCAGCTTCTATCGGAGCTATTGCCACCTAAGGGCAGATATTTATAATAAATTCAAATTAGAAACGCATAGCTATAACTCATTATATAATTTGGAATTTTCAAAGCGCACGATGTGGCACCAACAAAAACGTAGCTCTGAGTTTGATTGGCTTGTTGGTCTTACGGTAACATGATGGATTACAAAGACAGAGGTATTGTACGATTATTACAAATTACCTCAGTCTGGGTGTTTTTCCATGTTTGTGACGTACTTGTCTGCTTACTATAGCACAAGGTATGCTACTTTGGGACTAAATCTTATGTTGTGTGGAAGGTGTTATTATTGAGTTCAGAAAGCCAGCTCAGTGCTGGATGAAAGTTTAATATGATATTGAAGCAATTCAATCCTTAGCAATCTATACCAATCGTTTTTTAGGGTTCCGTACCCAAAGGGTAAGGGATCCTATTACTAAGACTCCGCTATCCATCCGTCCGTCCGTCTGTCCGTCCGTCTGTCTGTCACCAGGCTGTATCTCATGAACCTTGCGTGATAATTATCATCATTAGGCAGTTGAAACTTTCACAGATGATGTATTTCTGTTGCCGCTATAACAAGAAATACTAAAAACAGAATAAAATAATTATTTAAGGGGGGCTCCCATACAAGAAACGTGATAGTTTGCTTTTTTTTGCTCGATATTAATAACGGCAACTGGTAGACGCTTGAAATATTCAAATATTGTATAGATAATGATAGGGACTCGCACTTGGCCGATTTTATCATTCGTTATGTTTTTTGCATATTTGTTAAGATTCAAACACGCGATTAACGCGCGCGAGCGCGGAGCTTCCAAAAGGAAGCAAAGCATATGCTCCGTTTGCACCGCTTCTCGCATATGTCACAAAAAGAACTTAGATGCGCCTGCAAAAGTCGTCGTGGGAAATGGCTTACAATCATTTCCGTTTTTAAGACATAATTAATTAAAGAAAATGCTGCTATTGCATATAAAAGCCCTTTTCTTTTTATTATTTGGCAGGAAAAAACTTTGGCCTTTGCATCTACTACGTAATGAGATGATTTATGCAGCATCCAGGGGCACCTTCACTCACACTAGATGGGTGAAGGGACCACTCGGACGCTACAGTGCCTGGGACATTGTTTGCAAATGGAGTAGGCTTGCCCAGCACCTATACCATCCTGACAGCTTAGTGGGCCTAGCCCACAGGAAAGACAAGTCAATACGTGCAGAGCCAACCAAACCGCGGGTGAACGAAAATTATCTACAAATTAGACAGATAACTCTTAGAAGTAAGTAAATTAAAGAGATAAGGTACTTAATATCTAGTTCTTAGAAGAATACAATCGTAATTAGATATTAATTTTAAAAACCTAAAAATTCCACCTATACCGGTACTTGAACCCACGACCTCTGGCTAACCGTACCAGCACTCTCCCAACTGAGCTAATCGGCAAGTGCAGGCATTGGCGAAATTTCGAGCCCCTTTACAAACTTCTCTGTATTACTTACATTATTAGCTCAGTTGGGAGAGCGCTGGCACGCTCAGCCTCGGCATAGGTGGAACTTTTAGCCTCTAAATAGGTTTCTAAAATTGTCCTCAGCACACGTTAGTGCAACAAAAAGAATATAATAGATATTAATTCGTTGCATACTTAAACAACTTTGAGTTTGTCTCAGACACAGAATAAGATGAAGTGTTTTTTGCTGTCTGTAGTCGATAAAATACCAGTTAGGTACATCAAGAACATTCTTCTATTTTTATTTTTATTAAGGTCGCGGAGAGTGCAGTGACCATATTGACCATATTGATTTTAGCGTTCGAACTTTTTTATAGTGCCTCGATAAAATTTATTGACCTCTAAATGTAACTATCTTATCTAGTGATACATAAAATGCTATAATAGCTCAGTGGAATGACTATGGACTCGATAGAGAAGAGTAACGGATTGGTTCTTGGGCCGGCACGGTTTTGGAAACGTAAAATTATAATTGTAGGTACAATTATTGGGTCGGTGGTCTATGGTAGTGATTGAAGCGTTGCTTGTTTTGTCTTTGGAAATTGTATTTTTGTTGTAGGCGAGTTTTGGTTTTACTTATCTGTTTTATGAAAGAAATGATGTCGGTGGATATTAAGGCGAATGATTCTAGTTGCTTCTAGAATTGTGGCAAGTGCCAAAGCCTGGTCTCTGCACACGCTTCCGGGACACAGGCGTGAGCTTATGTAATGTAATGTGATTATTAAATTCGTCTTCCTGATGAGAATTCCTATCAACGTCAGACGAACTTAAGTTTTGACAGTTCTTCCATATAGCTTAGGGCGCTTATACACGTTTGACACTTGTGCCGTGTGCTGACGGCAGCCGTCGACGCGTACCAACGGCAGCCGTCGACGCATACCAATGGCAGCCATCAACGCGCCGACGGCATGTGGCAGTCGCCGACATGTCAGCGTCGAATATCCGTGTCAGCGCGTCGACGGCTGCCGTCGGCACGCGTCGACGGCTGCCGTCGGCGCGTCGACGCGTGCCCTCGACTAGTGTCGACGGCTGCAGTAGGCACGCGTGCCGCCCGCGCATAAGCTCCCCATAAGTGACAACCAACTGTCAGTATGGTTTATCTACAACGATCGATCGATTGTAGGAGATGACATTTTTACATGCGAATTCTTAGATAAATATTTTTATTTTCGAACTAGAGTTTTCGTAAGCATTAATAACTTAATCCCGAATTTGCTTAGTTGACTTTTTGTTGCAAGTGTCCGACCAAGTTTCGCACTGATTCGTAGAGCTTGAGCAGACATCGGCAGCTATTAGTTTAAATGCAGTTATTCTTATATGCACTCTTAGGTACCGTTTACAAAGATCTTTACGCTGGCTTGCACCGACGCAGTCTGACAGTACTATCTGTTTATCCAGGGATAAGCTCTATTCAGTTGAAAAGTACAAAAAGATCTCGCACCATGACGTTTGCAGAGCTATCCATGTATAAATTGTTTACTGGCAATACTGTCCATCAGCAATCTATTTGCTTATCCCCTTATTTAACTATTTACTTAATTAACCAGAGACTTTGCACAAGTTGTCCTTAATGATCGAAGCTGTTCACATGGAGTTCGGTGTTATAAGAATCATAAAGCTAGCCTCTTAGCGTTAATCAGTAACGAGTGCACTAAGTTGGCCGAGGTTTATCTCAATGCCTCGAGTCCACGCAGGGTGCAGGGTTAAGAGCCAGGACAGACAGATAAGGTAACTAGGAACATAATAATGGGGAGATAGCGTTGGTTTTGTGTGGCTTTGAAAAACACTATGAAGTCAATGCGTTAAAGAAAAGCTTTCAAAGTAGATTCATGCGACAGCAGTTTGTTTTTATTTCTGAAGTATGTCGCTTATCTCATTGTAGCATCGTACGTCAGATTATTGTTGTATATTTTTTATCAACACGGAAAGTTATGTACATTTGTGAAGTTATAGTGGCAATACCACTCGCTAACTGTGAAGTAAAACATCGTGAGGAAACCTGAGTGTCTGAGCTATTCCAAATACCTCAGGCTTTGAAATCGCCAATCTGCGGTGGGTACACGTGGTGATTAAGCCCGTACTCTCTCTCTCTGAGAGTGTATGGGCTACAGTGGGACGTACATAAGCTGCTTATGTATGAACTAGGAAAGTAATTTTAATTTTTAGTCGTATTATAAAAAAAATACACTGCGCCAATCAGTAACATTAGATGCGAAAACAATGAGCGTTTTTCCTTATGTCAAATTTAGTTTTAAAAGATTCCCTAGGTGGCGCTGCCGTACCGTAGTAATAAACGTCAAAACAAAAAAGGAAACTATGGTTTTGTGGAATTTGTGATGGTCATGGTAGTATATTACAGTATATTATACTATTACGTAAAATCTTGCGAGACAGAAGCATTCAACCTTAGTTCACAACTTTCAAAACTTTACGAACCAACAGTATCCCCATAGACTAAGAATGTTAACGCTTAAATGACTACAAACCTACCTATGGGAAATGCTGAGGAATTGGCAAAATTTACTATATAGAAGAGTGGTCCTAGGTTCTGGTATTTTGTGTGTTAGGAGTTTGTCAATTCTGTTTTTTCCTCATTTAAATAAACCTTTATTTACACCCATATAAGCAGCCTATATACGAGTACGTCCCACTATAGGGCACAGGCCTTCTCTCAAAGAGAGAGTATGGGCTTAATCACCGCTCAGGCACTCAGGTTTCCTCACGACGTTTTTCTTCACCGTTAGCGTGTAGTATTGCCGCTGTAACTTCACAAATGTACATAACTTAGAAAACAAAGTCATAGGTACATGCCCGCACTGGGAATCGAACCTGGGTCTCTCGCCTCCGAGTCCAATGTTGTACCCACTAGGCTACACCAAGGAAGTCCAAAATCCTAAGTGCATCCGCTTGGTTCATATAACTGTGAAGCTTATCTCAGCAAACGATTCTCTTCGAACCCTAACAGTTCTCCACTAACTTCGAACTTGGTTATTACCTTTGACCGCACATCCCAGCTAACTTGATACCGACCAACGCGACAGTAATAGCCGATATCATTGTACGATAAACCGAGGATTATCTCTACTCTCTCTCATTTGGAGCTTTAATTAGATAAGTCTCCTATGAGATTAGTTTTCAACACGTAAAGCGGGTCAAGCTTGGGTACAAAGCCCGGTGGATAGCTTGTACAAAAGTCTACGCAGTCAGGATCATTTTTAGACCGATCATTTTTTTTTTCATTATTTCTGTCTGTGAAGTTGTAGTAGCAATAACACTCGCTAACTGTGAAGGAAAATATCGTGAGAAAACCTTATTGTCTGAGGTGTTCATTTACCTCAGCACTAGAAATTGCCAATCCAAGGCACGCGTGGTAATTAAGCCCATACTTTCTATCTGAGAGGAGGTCTAGTGAGCTGGTGGTCTAGAAACAAGTGGCGTATCTTGGGGGGAGGGCCATGTCTAGCAGTGGACAAATACGGGCTGTTTGATTCATAAGCAGCCTGTTTACGTCCCACTCTCAGAGAGAGAGTTGGGCTTAATCACCGTGCGTGCCCACCGCGGATTGGCGATTTCAAGCGCTAAGGTATGTGAATTGCTCAGACAGTCAGGTTTCCTCACGATGTTTTCCTTCACGGTTAGCAAGTGTTATTGCTACAATATACATAACTTAGAAAACAAAGTCATAGGTACATCGCCGCACTGGGAATCGAACCTGGGTCTCCCGCTTCCAAGTCCAATGTTCTACCCACTAGACTGCCACCGCTGGTTTGTTAAGCGGTTTCATTAATTGTTTTTTTAAATCTAAAGTTCGAGGAATCTTAAGTCATATCCTGCGACTCAAAACATATCTACGTAAAGTCAAAGTCATTTAGTCAAGTTATTTGTTGGACATAAACTGTAAAACTGTTTAACATTCTACCAGAATGTATAATAAAAGCACAGTCACTGTATAATTTCAAATTACAACGAAAAAAGCATAATATGGTCAATTGATTGAATGTTGAGGAAGCGAAAGTGATCTGTCGGGATCGTGTCAAGTGGCAGTCCCTGGTCTCTACCTACCCCTCTGAGATACAGGCGTGAGTTTATGTATGTGTCGATTGATATCAATTTAGTGTAGGTAAATTTACCTTTGCTTATTACCAAATTATTGCTCGCAGAAGCGTAGTGTTCTTACTAATAACTTTTATTTACATTTATTTTTATGTGTTTCTGTATAAAAGAACTAATGTTGTTCTTCTGAGAAATAAAATCCTTACACTTATTCTTATATTCTGTGTGTACTGCTACTATTATTTCAGAAATATACGTAAACTGAGAAAACAACGTCATTGATACATGCCGGGATTTGAACCTACGACATCCCGAATGAGAAGCCGGTGTTCTGCCGAGTGGTAGAGTGTTAGTCCACTACCACCGCCCTTTAATGAGTAGAGTGCACGCAGGTAAAGGTTCGTATGCTGTCGGCGGTACACCAGCTAAACTGACTCGAAGTAACAATTCACATAACAATTTGTTGGTAGAACAAGTGTAAACTGAATCGAGGTGCCTAGTCCATAATTGGTTTGCATTACGATATTTGGCATATTCTTGGCTAAACTACAGTACATCTTAACATACGGAGCATAAGAGTGAGTATTCAACACAGCTGGATATCTTTGGTAATACTTCTTTGAATATGTAAAGCTGAAGTTTACTTTGACGTTTGATAGTGACTTAATTCAACCGGGAGAAATCTGAAATGGCTTCTCACGCGAGTTAGATTTTATCGTTATTTATATTTCAATCGATAAGCATCACGAATATTCTACTAGGCAAGCAATTTTGGCCAAAACTTAGCATGAACTGATGGGGGGTTCCGTATGAAATGTCCATGTCCAAGTATATTTTTTGTTCTTCGACGATAAAGTTTTTCTCAGAAATAAAACAAAACAGATGAACATAAATACTGTAACATTGTTTTCAACATTGTTTGTTTGTTTGTAACATTGTTTTCAACATTTTATTATCAAAGATAATAAAATCAAGGATGTTTTAGACATATTATGTTTGTTCTTTTATACCTAGTTTATGAGAAAGGAAAATGGTGAGAAAGTTTAGGAACTTACGCCATGACTCTCAATTAAATATCTACTTAGTATAAACATTTTAAAGCTATCTTAAATTACATTTTTTGTGCGATTTCTGTTGTAACACACTCTTTTTAACCGACTTCAAAAAAGGAGGAGGCTATCAATTCGACGCGTATATTTTTTGTGATATATTTTTTTTATTGACGAACGAAAGAGATATACTTATTGAATACGCTACTAAGTAATAAAATAATTGTCATACTTACATGTTTTTTTATGTAGCCTACATACGTCCCACTGTAGGGCACAGGCCTTCTCTCAGAGGCAGAGAGAATACGGGCTTAATCACCACGCGTGCCCACCGAGGGTTGGCAATTTCAAGCGCTGACAATATTTACAAATAAATATTAACTATATATTAACATTAATTAAAAATGTGTGAATGTGCGAGCGAGATTCCCTCTTAAGATCAAGGTCAAAAACGCTCTTAATTAAAAGAAAAACCGGCCAAGTGCGAGCCGGTCTCGCGTACCGAGGGTTCCGTACTAGAACTCAGCCGTTTTTTTATTTGTCGTTAGAATATATACTTTCCACAATCACGCAAAGTTGGATGCCTGTATGTATTGCCATTTTTACGATAAACAAAATAAAGACTATTTTTTTTACTTGATTACAAATGCACAGTTTTCAGATTTTTCTCTATACTTGTAGTACAGTCTGTTCATCCTTACTTGTCCAATTTAGTAAACAATATTCTAACCTCAAAATTGACATTTGATGCCGAAACTAGATATTTTCTTGCAAGTTCGTGCACTTTGTTTATAAACATAGCAGCGTGTTATCCAAAATGGTGTCCCAGGTTACTTCATTTATGGGAATATGGCAGTTTTCGACTACTACTTTGCGGGTAGAATCTTGTTTACTAAATTGGACAAGTATAAATGAATAGACTATATAAGACGCTATTACTGGCCATTTTTCATATTTCAAAGTCATGTTGAGGAACCGAAAGTGATCTGTCAGGATTGTGGCCTCTGGTCGTCCCTGGTTTCTGCCTACCCCTCTGGGATACAGGCGTGAGTTTATGTATGTATGTATTACACCAGCATTTCTTTTCTGAATGTAACGCACGATGCCACACATATTGTTCGACATTACACGCTACCGCTGTGGCACCTCTTCGCCACAAAACAATGGAATCCATTTTAAGACACGTCACGGCAAATAAATGATCTGAACCGAATCCCCAGTCCAGGAGCTGACAAGTTACAATAAAAACGAACACAGCAATTTATCATTTCTGTATCTCACAGAGGAAGATTGTGATCTAAACGATTGTCTAATGACTGCCTACTGCCGTCGATGAGGCACGGCGGCTTCCGAAATAATTAGAGACGCCTGAGGGTACGATGTTTCAGTCGAGGCCGGACTTAGAAAAAGGAAAGTTTGGGTGAGTTTCGAAGCTGTTGCTAGGAAAGTGTATTTTAAGCTTTCGTGATCTAGTAATAATTAAAATGGATGGAAGCCTTTCACTCGTTATTTACTAAATTAGTTTTTTTTGTTTTTTACTATAGATCTATTAAGCGTTTACTGAAACGAGGCCAACGAAAATCACAGAAATAATCCTCCTAAAGAACAGCAAGTTGTACAAGTTACATAGATCTTTTAGCATTTTTCCGCAAAGAGTCTGACGGCAGCTTTCAGAGCAAAACTGCTAAACTGTCTGCCTGCAGAGTCTGACGGCAGCTTTCAGAGCAAGGCTGCTAAACTGTCTGCCTGCAGAGTCTGACGGCAGCTTTCAGAGCAAGGCTGCTAAACTGTCTACCTGCAGAGTCTGACGGCAGCTTTCAGAGCAAGGCTGCTAAACTGTCTGACTGCAGAGTCTGACGGCAGCTTTCAGAGCAAGGCCACTAAACTGTCTGCCTGCAGAGTCTGACGGCAGCTTTCAGAGCAAGGCCGCAAAACTATCTGCCTGCAGAGTCTGACGGCACCTTTCAGAGCAAGGCTGCTAAACTGTCTGCCTGCAGAGTCTGACGGCAGCTTTCAGAGCAAGGCTGCTAAACTTTCTGACTGCAGAGTCTGACGGCACCTTTCAGAGCAAGGCTGCTAAACTGTCTGCCTGCAGAGTCTGACGGCACTTTTCAGAGCAAGGCTGCTAAACTGTCTACCTGCAGAGTCTGACGGCAGCTTTCAGAGCAAGGCTGCTGAACTGTCTACCGCTACAGTGTCATCACTACTGATGCATCTTAAAGATAAGCCGTTGAGACAGCCATAACAATGCATTAATACCCATCACCTCTTAGGGTTATGTGAAAGTTGAAACTAAATAATAATATAAAACATTGAACTTGCCCGAGCCACATTTTAGTATCTTTTGTGTATTATATTCTAGGATATATATATCACTTTATTTTCAACAAGTAATTAACAGTAAAATTGTAAATATTTATACTTGTTAAATTTGTAGGTATGTATAGTATTTTTTATTCATCAATATAGATAGTTAAATGTATCTGATTTGCTTAATTATTATTTGTTTGGGTTGGATTATTTTCTTTAGTTTGGCGTATGAGACTAACTTCACATTATATCATATATACTGATATTGCGAAATATGGATTTACGGGTACCATTAAGCCTTCAATAGGATTTCATATATTTTGACAGAAGTTGAAAGGCATGATGGCTAACCAACACTATTTAACTGCATATGATGATTGAAATACTGGCTGATTTATTGATTATAAAGTGTAAAATATTAAATTACATAATAAACAAATATTTTCTTTTAAATTCTATATAACCAGCATAACAACCCTAACAAAAGACAAAATATACGTAAGCATTCATGAAGAGTTTGGTCCACAATGTCAAAGTAAATATAAAAAGTAAAATAAATATAAAGGAAACAAAAAAAAAACACACACACACCGTACAGTTCAGCCAATTAAATAAACCGCCCCGGGACATATCCGACCCAAAGATACCCATGACACTGGCAGCGTTACCGCGCTGCACAGCGAGGGATATCCTTTGCATCAAAAATGCCCCTGAGCGGTAGTCGAAGCCACGGTTCCTGAGACGACGCCCTATCTTCTTAACAAAAACTTTCCCCTGGGTACCCCAAACTCCAGAAGTTCCTAAGGCGAGTGGCTCAAACAGATAGCATTCAATTTCATGTAAGTTCCTTTACAGTTTTAGTAGTGATCTGTGCCCGTTTCCATTATTTCTAAGTATGTAATCTATTATGTAGCTTGAAAGTCCACAGTTATTAAATATTTTCTCACGTTTTGCCAAATATTAATCCAGTTTACGATGTTCATCACGCTCGGAATCGTTAAAATCCACATAAAATTGCTAAAGCAACTCGAGAGGTGTTAAGGTGAGCAATTTTATTAAAATAACACCACGAACTAATAATTAAATTTTGAGAAAATCTAATAACACTCGGCGCGTAATAGGAATAAAATGATAACTATCGAAAAAATTCTACCCAGAGATTTAATTCCTTTGGATCAATCAACTTTGTAATGATATCCAATTTTCAATAAGACACGCTCGCATTTCAATGGGTCAAACTGACATGAAAAATATTAAACTAGACAATTTATATTATTGAAGACAGGTGCGGCTTCTACTTTGACACAATAGAGTAGCGTGACATTTAGCGTGTCGTAAGGATTGAGAATGATAAAAATCAAACCTTTGATCTTTTGAATAGGCCTCCTGTCTTAACATAACATGGGTGGCGTATAATACGTATATAGAGCACATGCTTTCTCTCAGGGAACGAGTATATATAAGCTTAATCACCACGCGTGCCCACTACGGATTGGCGATAGCAAGCGCAGAGATACGTGAATAGCTCAGACACTCGGGTTTCCTTACTATGTTTTCCTTCACAGTTAGCCAGTGGTATTGCTAATATAACTTCACAAATGCATAAAACTTAGAAAACAAAGTCATAGGTACATGCCCGCACTGGGAATCGAACCTGGGTTTCTCGCTTCCGAGTCCAGTGTTCTACCCACTAGGATACCACCGCCCCTGTTTTACAAAAGTAAATACATTTTCTGAGTAGGCCCCAAAGTAGCAACTATACTTAATACAATTAAAGAACACTATTAAAGAACGCCAGAAGATTGATTTTAAAAATATTATCTGTGATAGGATGGATGAGTGATACTTTTTGACAGGTTCAATTTACTATCGCCTGAGGTGTAGGAAAGGTGTTAATAAGTAGCATCTATTGTTCTATTGACAGCGGTGGTAGCCTAGTGTGTGGAACATTGGACTCGGAAGCGAGAGACCCAGGTTCGATTCTCAGTGCGGGCATGTACCTTTCTATAACTTTGTTTTCTAAGTTATATACATTTGTGACGTTATAGTAGCAATATCACTCGCTCACGGTGAAGGAAAACATCTTGAGAAGACCTGAGTGTCTGAGCTATTCACATAACTAAGCGCTTGAAATCGACAATCCGCGGTGGACACGCGTGGTGATTAAGCCCGTACTCTCTCTCTGAGAGAAGGCCTGTGCCTTTCAGTGGGACGTATATGAGCTGGTTATGTTATCTATTGTTCCCTTTGAAGCTGAATACCAGTAAAAGTAAGCAACAACGATGTTGGGAATTTGCATATTTTATCGAGCGTTCGATTTGATTGGTAGCCTTTCCGATGCGATTGTTTGAAGATTTCCCTTTATAGCATCATAATTTGCATTGGTTTCATCTCATGCCCTATCGACTGAGCTGTCCGGAAGACAGCTTAATAGCATGACACGTTTTCTTCGTTTGGTGTGAAGGTGCTATTTGAAAACCAGCGCTGCTTCAAATAGAAACAGCAAACGCTGAAATAGTATCATTTCCACACGCACACTCCTTTATTTTTTAATTAGTGTACGTAAGCATGTTTGTTTGTGGCAATAAATCATTCATTCATTCATTTATTCCTTCATTCAATAGCATAGAATTGTGGATAGAATAGTTCCTTTAAAGGCGGTTCTGGGTTCGAATCCCAGCGTATACTTGCGAATGGTCAAGGAAAATATTTGTGTCTGATTTATCATAAACAGCCTTATGCGTCCCACTGTAGGGCACAGGCCTTCTCTCAGAGAGAGAGGGTATGGGCTTAATCACCACACGTGCCCACCGCGGAGCGGATTGGCGATTTCAAGCGCTGAGGTATGTGAATAGCTCAGACACCCAGGTTTCCTCACGATGTTTTCCTTCACCGTTAGCGAGTGGTATTGCTACTATAACTTCACAAATATACATAACTTTGAAAACAAAGTCATGGGTACATGCCCGCACTGGGGATCGAACCTGGGTCTCTCGATTCCGAGTCCAATGTTCTACCCACTAGGCTACCACCGCTTCTCGTCTGATTTATGAGAGCACGAAATCCAATCCGTGGTAAATTCGCCTACGCTTTTTCTTTTCATCTCTCTCTCTGAGAGACGGCCTGTGTTCTCAGATGCACTTTTATTTCATATTAGCTCTTGCCCGCGACTTCATCCGCATGGAATGAGTAATTTCCGGGACTCAAACTATCTCCATACCAAATTTCATCTAAATCAGTTCAGCCGTTATTGAGTAAAAAAACATCCAAACATCTTCACAAACTTTCACATTTATAAGATTATATGAAGTAGGATTAAGGGTAGCATAATTATAATTTTACCTCTTTCAGAATATTTGTGCTAGGATATAAACCAGAATATTGGTGTTAGGATATAACAATGTTTTTTACAAAGCTATTTCCGAAATGCAGGTATTGCAAAAAATATATACCTATATGTTGTTTACCATTTTACGCACATTTTACAGAAGGTTAATATTATTGCACACATTAAAGAACCAATTTTGTAATCGCAGCACATTCTAATCGTTGGTTTATCCTGTGGTTTCCGCACTTAGCCTCATATTTGGGCCGTTGTATGTAGCAGCCTAGGATGTTGGGTAAAACGTTCTTGGTAGCAGCATATTATAATATGATTAGTCCCGTGGTCTACCGCGACCACGGGACTTGCAATAGTACCGAAACGTCGTAATATATTAAACGGGTCTAACCGCGATTATTTCTCAGGCAAAATGTAATTTAAAATTAAAACCTTTGATTCCCGACGGAATCAAAAGTAATTAACCTGATAATTAACGTAACGCACCTGATAAATAATCGCACTTAGACCCGTTTAATATATTACTATGTATGAGCGTCGCGAGTCACCAAAAAACACTACCGAAACGTCGGAAAATTTTAAAATGAAAAAATAAACGAGTAAATATCCGTGCAAGTTCAGTTTTTATTATAAGTAGTGAAATTGAAACAAGTTGCGAACCTCAAATTTCGAAGAAAGTTTGGTTTTAGCCTTCTTGGAAATTGTAATTAAAACGCTATTGATCTATTCAGACAATTCTCCCGTACGTAATACAGAGAAGTTTGTAAAGAGGCTCAAAACTTCACCGATGCCCGCACTTACCCATTAGCTCAGTTGGGAGAACGCTGGCACGGCTAGCCAGAGGCCGCGGGTTTAAGTCCCGGCATGGATGGAATTTTTTGCCTCTAAATAGGTTTTTAAAATTGTCCTCCGGACGGGTTAGTGCGACAAAAACAAAACAATTTTTAGAAATCCTTCCAAAAACAAAAATAAAATTGCCATTTAGAACGATAAGCCATGGTTATTTATTATTTGAATTAAATAGAAAACGACCTAGGCAGAGCAAACAACTTTGTTATCTATATTTTAGGAAAATGTTTTAACAGAATAGGAGAGCACACGTTATAAGATAAATAATCGTAGTACTTTTTTCTCTGCTTTTTATAATATAACCAGTTAAAAAGTCAATATAATCACGTGGTACCAAAACGCACCATAAAAATAGACCTTAGACTTCTAAAGTCACTTCCTAACGTAACGCTTATGAATGTATGAAGCGGTTATCGATATTTGAGTTATCTCGCAAAATAATATGTTTATGCATGTACAACCTTATAAGAAAACGTTCAAAATTTAATTATAAAATAAAATCTAATAAGTTTTCTGTTGCTAACGTACATTTATTTTTCGCATATTTTATGACCCCGAAAACCCCGAAAAAAATATTTTTATTGTATTATTTTTGATTTCTTCCCAGGTTTTATATGATTTCTATACTATGAAAGCAAAGTCACTCCAATCTAAGTTAGACGCAAGTTCCCCATTGTGACGTCATTGTTTAGTCGACAGCACAACCTTAACACGCGTGAACTTTGATCAGTTCACGTTACGGGCGACTTTGCCTCCAAAAAGGCTTACCTATTGTTGACTGTATAATCATGGAAGTGTTAAAACGTAATTGTAAGGTCGTTTACCATCCACAACTATATTTAACCAAATTGTACGCTTAATAGTTAATACAGTATTGCACTGTGCCCGTCACAAGTCAGCCAGTTTCTCATGTCGATCACGCCGGTACATTCGACGGCTCCATTGATGAACTATTAGAAGCAAATTGCCGGGTAAAGCTTTAATGACCTCGTATACAGTAATTACGTTACGCTTCTATGTAGACCGCACGTTCGATTGTTTATTGAGTGAACTGCTCTGGGTTTTTGGACGTGTTGATTTTGGGGTTCCGTACCCGAAGGGTGCCAAACGGGTCCCTATTACTAAGACTTCACTGTCCGTCTGTCTGTCTGTCTGTCTGTCTGTCACCAGGCTGTATCTCATGAACCGTGATAGCTAGGCATTTGAAATTTTCACAAATGATGTATCTTTGTTGCCACTATAACGACAAATACTAAAAACAGAATAAAATAAATATTTACGGGGGGCTCCCATACAACAAACAAAGAATTTCCCTTGCAGTGCAGCGAGGTAACGCTGCCAGCGTTGTGGGAACCTTTGGGTCGGATGTGTCCCGGGGCGGCTTATTCTCGTAATGATTTTGTATTTTCTGTTGTTTTCATTTCACATTTTTGTATTTGACGAAGCTTTTTGTGAATAAATTTGATTTTATTAGGTTGATTTTTTGATAATATTTATTTTTCCTTTGGTTTTTATTGTTGTAGAATGTTTAAGTTATAATTAATTGACATTATGAAATTTAACATGTTCTTGTTGGTATAATAAATAAATTAAGCAACAAACGTATTTTTTGCCGTTTTTTCCTCGATATCAATAACGGCAACAGGTAGACGCTTGAAACATTCACAGAATATTTAGTTCTATATTCGCTTAAGAATGTGGAGTTTCTTTGTTAGCTTCTTCTCCACATAATCCATTAATTGTGAAACTAACAACTTTGACGTTCATTAAATAAACATTCTGTTTTTACAATGAATAAAAATATTTGAATTGAATTGAATTGAATTGAAATAGATAATTAAATTTAAGTAAAATACATATTCCCATACAGCAAACGTGATTTTTTGCCATTTCTCGATTTTTGTATCTAATGTTGTAAAGATAATGGTACGGAACCCTTTGTGCGCGAGTCCGACGTGGCTGGTTTTTTAATGCGCTTGAGAGATTGAAATGTTAGGCTAAAGTACGACTTTCGAAGATCGAATAAGTTGATTAAATTGAGATCCGTGGAAAACCAATTTTTACAAGACGTCAGTTTACTACGAGTTATGTTGGTGTGGTACGATATTGATAGTTCTTTTTGCAGGTAGTCAATTCGCCTATCTAGTGTAGAATTTTTTATCACTGGCCACTATATAAATAATGTATCGTAGATGAAAAGGCCTAAGGTAAGATTTTCTTTTGGTAGTTCAATACGTACTCTCTCTGTAGAACAAATCTTTAACTATAGGTAGTACACATTATCAATTGTAAGAAATACATCTCATTTATTTGTTTGTCAAATAATTTGTCGAATTGAAATTTGCATACGTTTTTCGTCAGTTAGGCAAAATACTTTCGAAAGTTAAAATAACGGTGTTTTTTAGTAAGATGTTTGTTTGTTACGCTGAATTGCGCAAAAATAAAAAAATAAATAAAAAAATCACATGTAAGTGTAGATGTACAAAGGTGGACTTATTTAAAAAAAATCTTCCAGCCAGCCTAATAGAGGTTCTGAATGATAAAAAAGAGAGCGAGAGAAGGCAAATAAAGCTCAATAAGGACAGAATTTTTTTTTTCTAAAAATCACCTACCTACTTATTTTATAATTTATTTTAATTGTACTTTTACTTGCTAAGTTTAATACAAGAAATTTATTTATGATACCTGAACCCATAAATATATGCTTACTAATATACACACTCGTTGTACACATAATACTTACATAGTAAATAATATATATATATATTATTTACTATGTTAATATGTCGAGATTAATATTATTAGTACAGTTTCTGCAGTGCCCCCAAAACATCTAAGGATCATTTATGTCTAGAAGTACGTGTATATATATATATATATATATATATATATATATATATATATATATATATATATATATATATACGCCGGAAAAATTCGTCAAGTGACAAAAACTTCCGGTCGATTATTCAAAGGGCTTTCACATACTACACACATTCACTAGTCCGAATTGTTCTTTAAAACCCGAACCAGTTCACAAAAAACTGACTTTTTACTAGTAGTTTAAACACCGTAGTAATAATTATTGAGTCGTGACATCGGAGTAAAAAGTGAAAGATTGATTCTCATAAATGTGCCTCTGGTTAGCCATTACGATGTTTCAAAGCTATTAGTGATAAGAGGAAAATATAGCTTATATAAGTCAATATCGCTCGTATGATAGGGTATAGGTTCATTATTCCACGATTTCAGTCGTGGAATATTTTATTTTATCCGAATATTACTAACCCTATTAATGGAAAATTCTATGAACATATAATTTTTTTTTTGACAATTAGTTTTTTAGATTTTTTTAACTTCAAATGAGGTCAATTTTCAAAACAGTAACAAGACTATTTTTTTCTACTTCAAGAGTGTTTATCAATAAATAGAGACAACATTTTAATTCAGATAAACACAAATATTGCCTCAAAAGTAGCATTTTTTTTTATTAATCACTCAAAAAAAATTCACCATCTAAGTAGACTTGGTCGATTGTTTTGAATGTTGTGTAGTTGCAGAAAAAAATCAATTAATAGCACTCGAAACGGTATGCCAGTTTATTGCCTCCACACGGCGAAACGTGTGGGACACTGTAATCATGGGCTTTACTATGCGCACCAAATCCTGAGTGATTCCAATCATCTAACTGTGAAATTCCATACTAATTTGACGGTAAGACGATTGTAATCGTTCAGGATTTGGTGCGCGTAAAATGGAAAGAAACACGTCGCAAGATAAGTCGACCTGTCACAAAGCATCGCGATCTTTTATAAATGGCGACTTGCCTTTTGGATAGATAGAGAAACCATTTATTTACATTAACACGCGCACAAAACAAAAATATATTAATGAAAATAACAATACAGACACAGACAACAAGAACTTACAATTTTGCCGTACACGGTACGCCAAGTGACAAAAATACCAAGTATAATTCCTAATGCCAAATGTAATTCCCGACACATAACTTAACCAAAATAATCTACGAAATCGCGATAAGTTTGCGATGGAATTAAGAGCAAAACATTTTGTAATTATTCGTTATTTCAAAATACAGATCATTTTGAAGAAAAAATGGACAAAAAACTGTCTTTTTAAATTTGGTTCTTAATTAACAGATTTTACATATTATTCTAAAACCTCAAAAGCTCCTGTATCTTTCCTATCTTTTAATTAAGGACCGACCATTGGACAGCCAGATAACGAAGAATCAGTAGGTACTAGTACCGTTGTCACGCTTCAATTCCTTATAAAACCATAATGACTGTTTTCTCAATGAACTTCAAAGTTGTTAGTTTCATAACAACTAAATTATGTAGAGAAGAAGCTAAAAAAACTGCACATCTATTATTTTCAAAAAAGTTCTTTAAAATTATTTTCAAAAAAGTTTTTTAAAAATTATTTTCATAAAAGATTTTTAAAAATTATTTTCAAAAAAGTTTTTTAAAAATTATTTTCACAAAAGTTTTTTAAAAAAAAAATTTAAAAAAACTTTTTTAAAAATAATTTTTAAAGAACTTTTTTGAAAATAATAGATGTGTAGTTTTTTTAGCTTCTTCTCTACATAATTTAGTTGTTATGAAACTAACAACTTACATAAAATATACCCAGTAACATTAGTCTACTGATTAACGCCAGACATTTTGTCTTCTAAATAATCCTTGATGTTACAGCTTCGGGTAGGGAAACTCAAAATCAAGTAATATAACTCGAACCGGGGCGCCAGTTTATTACTTACTCGCGACGAAACGCGTGGGGCACTGTAATCATGTCGCGAAATTGCTCAGCAAATCGGCCGACCTATCGCAAGGCGGTGTGACCAGCACCGCCCGAGTGCTGCGGTCTAACTTTATGCTCGCTGAAATCTGGGTAGTTTGAAAGCCGCGGTTATGTAATTGGTAATTAAAAATGCCATCTATTTAGACAAATACTTTCAAGTACCTATACACGTAAAACGTTTTGCTTTGTTTGTAGGTACCTACTATGTTATGTACTAAGGGCCAATTTTTCAATAGTGAGATAAGACTTAACTGGAGAATAAACTGCATGCTATCACTGTCTCAATCATACGAAAAGACAGTGACAACATTAGTTTTATCCTCCAGGTAAGTTTTGTCGGACCATGGAAAAATTCGGTCTAAGCAAAGCAAGATTTTATGTGGCGGTTAAATAAAGATTTTTATTTTTGTTTTTTCAAAAGAAAAAAATTGCCATCACTACATATCTAAATCATAGAACAAGACAGTGACAACATCAGTTTTATTCTCCAAGTAAGTTTTATCGGTCCAGGGAAAATCCGCCCTAAGCAAAGTAAGATTTTAGGTGGCGGTTTAACCGCCAAAGATTTTTCATAATTCCTTTTTTTAAAAAACGAAAAAATGTAATTCGAAAACTTTGCGAACAATTCGTACCGCTTCTCCATTCAGACCCGCAGCGCGCACGCACCGCTCTGGCGGGCTACTAATGGTTCTCACTAATTTGAGTTTGTGTCGAGATATTTTTGGAAGGTGCTTTTTAGAAGAAAAAAAAAAAAACTAGGCTATTCGATAACTATTGCTTAGGCTTGCTCAATTTGCTTTTATTCTCAAAGCACCAAAATGGTGTATGAAGGATGTTTAGTGAATAACCCTAGAATCTCATCTCAGATGATGGTTGGTGGACGAAGCCACCTGCCCGCCATTAACCGCGGAGAACGTGCGTATCCTATAAAACCTTAATATTTTTAATTTGACGACAATTTTTAAATGAGAATAAGTTTCATTAAAATTTTTCGTTTTTGCCGCCTTTATTGGAGTTACATTTCGGCCATATCTTACAATTTTAAATAGAACAATTTCTGTTACAAAAATATATATCTACCTAGATATCGTTGCCTATCACCAAAACATAGTGATCACTGAGTTGACAAGAGACATAACAACCATCGGCGAACGCACTTAAAATACAGCACTTTTCAGAAATTTATTTTACTTAAAAAAAATCAAATCAAAAAGTTTAAAAAAACTCTGAATCTACAAGAATCCAAAGTAGCCGATGCTTGTAGCACCCAACTCCGGCACATCTTCGCTACACACAGATGATCTAGCACACTAGCGCAGACAATGAGCGTCGAGACGCGGTGACCTCACGCACACAGACGCGCGCTCACCTGTGCGGCACACCCGTGCGCACTGTCACATGGTAAAGCTGTGCGCACATTGAAAGATCAATGGAAGAAGAGTTAGGTTTTTATGACATAGGAAAAATATTTTTTCATATACTTTTCTTTGCAAATGTACTTACAATTTAGTACTAACTTTGATAAACAATACTCAATTTTAGTTTTCTTTTTGTTGATGTGTCCAATATTTTCTTTGCATTTTATTCTGTACCAGACTCATCCACTGCCTTCCGGAAGATTTAGAATTATGTTGTGTCTCCTACTCATGGAATCGTGAGCCTCGCAGCGACATCGACCAACTCTTCACTAATCGATCCCAGTCTAGCTGAATGTCGTGTCAATATCGGTGAATGATACGATACAAATGAAATGAAAATAATTTTAGCCTTTAGCCTTTAGCTATTAATTTATTTATTTTATGTACAACTGTCATGTGGATGTTCAAATCTTATGTTAAAGTCATGCGGGGCCGACAGGTAGTCGGCGACACTTTGACCCAGTGAGCATGCGTCTGTTAATCTTTCTAACAAAAATAAATAAATAATTTAATTCCAAAATAGGACATCATGTGCTACGGGTTACCAGGCGCTTTCGATTTTAGGTAAGAAAATAATGAACATATATATATTTTTAGCGGCTAAAATACGAAATTAAAACGTCTACAAAACTATATAATACATAACTACTACTAAAACTATTGTTCAAAATGTCCAGAAACGCTCGCCTAAGCACAACGGTCGCAGCCTCACAGCGTAAACTCTGACATTCCACGCACACAAGCGCAGCGGATAGAGCTACGACGTCACCTGTCGACCGACCTGCCGTCCTGCCCCTACGTTATTAATACTACACTAGCGTTTCCCAACTGATTAACTGAATCTGGATACCGAACAAAAAAATAAATGAGAGTAGCGAAAATGTAAATTTTCAAAATTATGTTAACACGACAACCAGATTTCAGAAGTGTTATGTGAAGACAACTGAACATTTTCTATTTCTATTTTAAGCAGTGAATAAATAAAAGTATTACTCATTATACAATTTTTTATCATATAGTGAACAACTAAATTATAGTAATAATAAGGTTTAATATATTGAAAAGATTGTCAAAAAAGACACCACGTCTTTTTTCTAAAAAAATCTACCGCATTTAACAAATCAAAGATTTTGTTTTAGTTTTTTACGATATTATTCATTTATTTTCACCTAGTAAAGTGTGACTAAATATTTTTTTTCCTTAACATCTTTTAAAACTCACAGTTTATTACGCAGTAACAATACCGTTACAGTGATTAATTGTGTGACATCGCTGGTTCCATTTACAATCTATAGGAACCAGGCAGTGATGATCATTTGGGAACCAAACCCACACTTTATTGGTCAACACTAACACACATACATTCCAATCTCTCGCCAATGTGTGCCTATTCAATGGACCGTAAACTATCTAGTCAATACCTTCCCTATTGTGTGCTCATTAAGGTCGATTTTCCCGCATGGTAGGAAGTGAGATCGCATAGACCACATCGCAAAGGTCGTGGGAAGGCGAATCCAGTCGGTGATTCGGTAAGTTATATTAAAGAGGCTAACGGGATGTAGTTTTTGATCACAGTATTAATACGGGCCTTTGCATCTGTTATAAGCGATGGTGGCGCAGTGGATATATAAGTTGCTTCACATTCGTGAGGTTCTGCGTTCGAATCCTAGCATGCATAAATTCGTTTTTTAAGTTTCGTGAATTTGTAGCAGCAATAGCGTTTTTGGCTTCACATTTGAAGAAAAATATCTTGAAGAAACCTTACACATCGATTTCTCGTAAACTATCATTCTGTTAATCTATTGTTAACAGCTGCCAGTTTTTTAGGGTTCCGTACCTCAAAAGGAAAAAATGGAACCCTTATAGTATCACTTTGTTGCTCGTTCGTCCGTCCGTCCATCTGTTTTTCAAGACGAGTTGAAATTAAAACTGTTTACTCAAGTCTATATAGTAAATATAAAACTTCTAAATTAACGTAAAACAAGTTATGGCCGTTTATGCCGCCAAAAACATATATTTCGACACTCTCAAGGGAATCAAAATTTATAGGTTACTTTTCGTTAACCTACAACTACGAAATTTGGCAAGTAATATCGTCGTAATCTACAAATACAGAGAAAAATCTGAAAACTGTACATTTGTAAATCAATAGTTAATTTTTTTAATTTAAATTTTACTAAACTAGCTCAAATATTTTATTTAAATTAGTAAATAGGTTAAGGTTAATTTATTTTTGGTTTTGTAAATATTGTAGAATGTCGTGTTTTCCATTAATAATTAGGATCATTTGTAATTAAATCATAAGAAAAATCAGGAAAAGCTCGAAAAAACTGCGAGACTCGATTCCTGAACTATTTACAATATTTAAGTACCTACAAATTTATACGGAACCCACGGTGAACGAGTCCGACTCGCACTTGTCTGGTTTTTATGCAAAGTGCATGCAAACTGACAGTTGTTAACAGTAGATTTACAGAGTGCCCCCGTTGCTGTAATAATAATTATTATTATTATCGTACCTTTTCCCCTTTCGTTTATAATATTCGTATAATGATACATTAAAGATTGAATGGAAATGATTTCTCCTGAAATAAGCTCACCATGTACACTTTTTTTGTTATGTAAATATGTTTTTTCTCTGTGTATTTTATGTGTGCAATAAATTAAAAAGTAAAGTGAATCAACGGACTGTTAGAGTTCGAGAAACAAGGGGTTAGACGCTCAAGTGTGTACCTCTACTTATTTATCAGCGCTTGAAATTGGGCAAACTCTCCTTACCAACTGTAAGCATTTATACTCTGCCTACTGCGATCTTTGGATGAATTATGATTTGATTTTCAAGTGGTAAGAACCAGAGTTGCAAACTCTGATTTCTGCCTACCGCTCCGAGATACAGGAGTGACTTTATGTTGTATTAGTGGTAAGAGAGTTTAAATAATGTTAACGGGCACGATTGTATCTAGTGTAGTGTAACTTTAAGTTGAAAACTCTGTTAATTAAGCAAACCTGTCTTGAAGAGGATAAATGTGGAGTTTATTTGTTAGCTTCTTCGCCGCATAGTCTTTTAATTGTGGAACTAACAGCTTTGACGTTCATTAGGTAAAGATTTTAATTTTTATATTGAATAAAGTTTTTGAATTTGAGCCAAATTTTTCGTAGTATCTAAGTAATTTTAAATAGTAACTCTCAATAACAAGCCCAGCGTCGTCAAACGACGTAATCCGCTTTAATAGCACTTTTGACACGTCCCGCCGGCCTGTACGGCACTTAGCTCTCATTAGTTGTGTAAGCACACACAACGGACCGCTTTGCAAACACAGCCTCTAATACTGCCTTCTTGTGTACTGAGTACAGTCTACGGCGGTTCGACCTTTGCATTGTCGTTGTGAAGTCACCCGTAGTGTAACTGAGGAGAGTGTTCTGTTATGTTAATCAACTGTATACTCAACGGGTTAGCTAGATAAGCTTTGTTGTGAAATTGTAAACTTGATATTAAATGAAGTGCCATCAAAGATGTAATTCTATGTAATGCGATGTCTGGTAACAAAATGTATAATTATAATAAGTTGAGTAAAATATATCATAAACAGCCTAGTTACGTCCCACTGTTGGGCACAAGCCTTCTCTCAGAGAGAGAGTACGCGCTTAATCACTACGCGTGCCCACCGCGGATTGGCGATTTCAAGCGCTGAAGTATGCGAATAGCTCAGTCACTCAGGTTTTCTCACGATATTTTCCTTCACAATTAGAGAGTGGTATTGCTACTATAACTTCACAAATGTACATAACTTAGAAAACAAAGTCCTAGTTACATGCCCGCACTGGGAATCGAACCTGAGTCTCTCGCTTCCGAGTCCAATGTTCTTTCCACTAGGCTATCACTCCTCCGTAAAAGATATGTTTACATCAAATCTACCTTATGTTGAAGATATCTTCCAATTTCTCAGAATTCCCTTTTACACAAAACGAGTCTAAAAATTAATGAAAACAGCTGCCACAGAAGTCGGCAATAAAAGCAAATGAATTTCAAATGTGATGAACTAAATAAAATCACTACCCATTAAGATATTTCTGGTTACCTTCTAGTACAAGAAATGATTTGAATACGGAGATCACTTTTTGTAAAGTTCAGTAAACCCGGCGCGATACAATCTCACTTTTTCGCCGTTTTAATTACTAAACTTTGGCACTCATTAATAAATTATAAGCTAAAATGAATAATCAAAGAGAAATGGGAGCATTATAAGATGTTGAGCATCACATGTCACTGAGTAGGTATAGAATTAAGGTAAGTGTAGATTGGTCTGTTTGTATTTTTTCATAGTCTCTATGGAGAAAAAATAAAAACGCTCTCTTGAAAACGGGCATGGTCAAATTCGAAGTTTGGCTATTTTGATTACATCGTAGACTAAACTATCTTTTCAAAATGGACGTAGGTATTTTTGTAAAATAATTTCTCGTGAAGAAGTTAGAATAGAGAGTTTCTATTGTTATTTCTTCGTTTCAATTCTATCTAAATACTGAGTAAATAAATTAGATTTTTAGCTGTTGTTGTTAACTTTTAGCGATATTTTTGTTTTAAAGTAAAGTTTACCTTTTTTTAGTAAATAAAAAAATACAGAAATAAAATTTGTAATTAAAATAACTACCACAAGTCGGTGTCTTGGCAGTGAGCCTAGAATGCTAGTGGAGGCCTGCCTCGTTCTTTTGAATGCAACTTTAAATTTTGATAATACGTTTAAGCCGCTGGATTCTGAACCGAAAATTTCACTAAGTAAATACTTAAGTATCCTTCTATCTCTTTCTTCTTTGTGAAATCTGAAGAGACAGAACAAATAAATCAAATCAAATCATTTATTTTGACAAAAAGAAAATGGCATACTGTTACAAAGAGTATTCCTATAGGTAGTAGCTAAAAAATAATATTATCATCTACCACAGGTGTCAGAGTCAAACAATAGAAGCATTGTAATTGTAATATAATTATATCAACTATGTACCCCATAATTGAAATACTTAGGTTATTACATACAATTGTAACTTGGTGTGTTAATGGCAATAAATAAATTCATTCATTATACATTCATTCATTCATTGAAAAGACAAAATTTTCTAATCACTTCAACGTCTAAGTCACTTTAGGGGTTAAAGTATGAAATTGCCGTTTTATTGCAATAGGTTCTTTGAATTGACATAGAATCTTCATGGTTTGAGGTTTTCGAATGAAACTTTTTTCAAATGGTTTCTATGATGTTATTTTTTTAAAAAATGTGAAACATTTGAATATCGACTTTCAATTGTTTTTGTTATTCAATTGACAAGAAAGATGGATACTGCGAAAATTCGAGTGATTATGAGGCACCCATTTTTCGTATTTTTTTATTTTATTGATTTGACGCAAGTGAGTCAATATTGTGGGTAAGGTAACGTTAAACCATGCCGCTAATTCCTGGCTAGTTTGACTAGGGTCGGCTTCCACTATCTCTCTTAATTCATCGTTATTCACCTGTGTGGGCGGTCTTCCTCGTGGCTCGTTCTTTAAGTCGAAATTTCCATCACGAAAGCGTTTAAACCAAAATCGCATGGTGCGTTCATTAGTAGACCCCTCTCCAAACGCAGCATTGATATTGCGGGCTGTTTCTGCCGCTTTAGTTCCGCGTCGGAACTCGTATTCAAAAATCACTCGAATTTTCGCAGTATCCATCTTTCTTGTCTAAATTGAATAACAAAAACAATTGAAAGTCGATATTCAAATGTTTCACTTTTTTTAAAAAAAGAACATCATAGAAACCATTTGAAAAAAGTTTCATTCGAAAACCTCAAACAATGAAGATTCTGTGTCAATTCAAAGAACCTATTGCAATAAAACGGCAATTTCATACTTTAACCCCTATTATTTAATGGGGGTTTTACTTGGCATCAAATGTCTTACATTATGAAACATTATAATACATTTCCTTAATCATGGGGTACTTTGAGATACAATATTTCACTTTCGAAGTTAAGGAGGTCTGGCAGGATCGTGGCAAGTGGTAAACCTTTGTTTCTGCCTACCACTCCGGCATAAAGGCGTGAGTTTAAGTAATGTAATTTTATAAGCAAGCTTTTTACAAGCAGAATAAGTTTTCCCAGTTTTACTCATTTTTATATCATTTCAGATGAATCCATGCGTGTACTACGAGCTAATTCATAAAGCGGCATCAACAGAAGTGACATAGGTGCATAAATTAGAAGTAAAAAACTGTAACATTTAATTCCCGATTAAAACTTGATTCCATCAAACTCATTAATAACGCTCATTAGTGTTAACAAGCAATTTTATAATCTAACTAACTGTGATAAGGATTAAATTACAAAGGAAATAAAGCTACCGAAATTTTAATGATCACAGTTGTTTTACCCAAAATCAGATGGTGAACTGCCTTTTCATAACGTTTGTTTGACAACTGGTAAACCAGGTTAGTATTTGTTGGGCCATGGTGCTATAATTTGGGTACCTTTCAATTTTCGCCCGGTCTTATGGTCCTGTAATCAGGATATAAAATTTACATAATTTATAAAGAGATAGAAGTTTTTTGGATACGCTTTTTGGATCAATTTAAAAAGTTTATTTTGTGATTTATTACACAAAAACTAGATACCAATCATCCGGACTGACTAAAATCAATCAAAATCAAAATATTATTCTTTTTTAAAATAGCAAAATAGAAAATGTGACATTTCATTGTAGTTTAAAAGTTAAACTACACTTTTACACTAAGGTGTACATTTCGAAATCAACATCATTTTGGAGAAATAATGGACGGTGAATGCGGGCGGCGCAAGACCGGGAAGCTTGGATAACCATGAGGGAGGCCTATGTCCAGCAGTGGGCCCCGAATGGCTGATGATGATGATGATGATGATGATGATGAATGGATAAAAAAACTATAAACTTAGTCGTTTCAACTATCGTGGTCCTTGATTAACAGACTTTAAATTATTATTTTAGACTAGAACCCACGCATTGAACTGGCTTCAATTCAAGACATCTAGTCATCTAAATAAATAAACTGTATAATCCTTAGTAAAGCGTCGATAGTCGCCACTTTATTTAAAACACAAACATACGGAGCAGGATTGCATCATACCATATGAAAAACATTACTAGAATCATTATCATATTGATGCGAGGTTTGCCTAACGAGTCGACTTTATAAATTCTTTCTAAAGTGGGTAGCTGTGAAAACTGATGTAAAATACAAAAGCTCAGCCATAGGCCCTAAATCTGTATCATCACTGACAGATATCAATTTACACTCAAATTTGAACAGTTCAAAGTGGGGAAATATGAAAATTTTAATCTATTTTGAATACAGAACCGAAGGAACATTGTCATATGCTAACTAGATACCGAGTTATACCACTTTAAGTCCGATCACAGCCTCACCGATTTATGCTAATATTTTACAAATTTTCTTTAAGCATTCAACAAATCGTAAAGTGGTCCTAACCACCCAGTATATAAGGTACACAATGAGTTCTAAGATGAGGTGGTTGGTCTGAGAATGAGTTCAAATCAATTTCCATTACAATTCATATCATAAACTTGTAACGACGGATTAAAAGCATATTTTATTCTGCTCTCAATATCGTATTTTTGACTCAATTTTATACAGCATCAAAAGGGATTAGCCTATTTAAGTTTAAAATTTAACTTAAATGAATTAGGTATTTTAAGCAAGATGTAAAGTCTTCGGTTCTTTTAAATAACTTCCATACAACACAATCACTCATCGCAAACTAGGATACCTAATGCTATAGTAATCAGGCAACGACCTCACAAAGATGGAAATACACCCAGAATAAGGAAATTTTTAATAAGTACGCCTGGAGTAGGAATCGAACCCGCAAAGTTTGTTTTGGGAGACAAGCGTGTTAACTCCTAAGCCTTCGAGGCAGTCAAAATGTTATGTCTATTGTCTATTTATGTTAGGAAGTATAAATCTTAACTAAATTGGCAAATTCGCTCGCTCTGAATCGCTCGTAGCCCGGGCTGCCTGAGCGATCTTAAACGATCACGAAGGTTAAGCAACACAGGGCGCGTTCAGTGCATGGATGGGTCGCCGTCTATGCCTAACGCTAGTGGCATTTTTCCGAGCGGTTCCGTGCTTCGCAAGGCACGTTAAGCTGTTGGTGCCGGCTGCCGTCGATAGATGGCAGTCGTTAAGCCAAGTCAGAGGCCTTAGGGCGGCTTGACAACTTCTGACAGTAGACGAGCCACTAGTCTACAAGCCTCCACCAATCCGGACTTGGCCCCCGTGGTGGAGTATGGCCTATACCTTCCTCAGGGAAGAGACCCGTGCCCCTCGGTGGGGACATAATGGGTTGATGATGAAATTGGCAAAGATGACAATAAAAAGGAAAGTCTGTCTGTCCATCCACTTAAGATCACATGATGGGACAAAATATAAGTTTTATCACAAACAACTGAACTCGCATAGATGGGATTTGTTCAGCTTGTAACCCTGACATTACGTACTTATCATTGCGTCTGGGCATTATCAAAGATTAACTCATTTTGTGTAACCATAAACCAGCACTGCTGGCCATTAATTAAAGATATTGATACCTACAGTTTATGATGGTCGCATTTGTGACTTCTTTTACGTGAATTACAAGTAAACACTACCCTGTACCCCCTTCATAAGCTCTATTCTACCCAATGAAATTGATCTGTTACTCCAGTTCTCTAAGACGGATAAACCATAAACCAACATTGCTGGCCTTTGATTAAATCTACTGATACCTACAGTTTATAATGTTTGCATTTGTGACTTCTTTTACGTGAATGTCAAGTAAAAACTACCCTGTACCCCCTTCATTAACTCTATTCTACCTAATGCCATGGATCTGTAACTTCAGTTCTCCAAGACAGAAGAACTTAAACTACCAAATACACTTTTGTATTGAAAATATGAGATTAGATGATTCGATTCATGTTCGAAATTAATTCGATGTATCGTGCTCTCAGAAAAGGTTTATCTCATCTGATTCAGGGAAGGTTTTTGATTCGCAGTGGGATACAAAAAAGGCTACTGACGAAAAAGTTCGAACACTTGTTAACGAATGGAAGTAATTTGATGCAAGTTAGCTCACATCATCATCATCATCATTAATCGTTACATACCAACTGCATACCATGCGAGAGGTCCCGGGTTCGAATCCCGGCTAGGGACAAAAAAAAAACCCCAGGTCTTGGATGTTTACATGTTTGTGATGTCGTTGTTTCTGGTTCCAGCGACACAGGGTATCCTAGTGTGGGGCCAGAAGCAATGTATGTGACTGTATGTAAATGTTTATGTTTTAATGTCGTTCCAGGTCAGCTTTAATACTCTAGACTAGACTGAGCTATTATCTACGCTTACAGTTTTGTATCTTTTTCTTGCCTAACTTTCAACGATCCGCAAAAATTAAAGCTGGTGCCTGCCATGTTGAAAGGATTTGATACCTTTTTAGGCAGATCCCAAGTAAATGAATTTATGTTCATTTTATTTCACTCAGCTTTCGCCTGTGTATACAAACATTTTTTTTATATACTATCAAAGTCAAGACATTGATTATAACAGAGCGGTTGAATTTCGTGAATTGACGAGACGAATCAGTTATCTAGGACGAGCAAACCACTTGATAGACATTATTGCTTTCCGTAATTTAAAAAAATACGTTTGAGGACAAAACTTACAGTGGTTGGTCGAACACTTCAGCCTAGGAGAGAACGGACCCCTCAAAAGGCATTGTTTATCCTACCTGCCATTAGCGGATTGATCCTTGTTTGCTCGCTGCGCGAAAGCTGCGCGCGCGCCGCTTACAAATTGCACAGCCTGTTGAGCGACATAGAGGAGGTACTGGGCTCAGGTGTTTAAATACCTATGTGTATTGTATATTTTATACATGCCATTTGTTTTACGTTTGTCATTTATTAAGATTATTAAGCTTTTATCTATTGGTGAGGAATGAATGAATGATGAAAGGAACCGGTATTTTTGGAAATACATGGAGGAGGCTTATGTCCAGCAGCGGACGTCTTGTGGCTGAATAATGATGATGAGGAATATTTAGGAGTTAACAAATAATATTAAGCTAACTTATTTACTCTATTTAAGTAATTGTTGTTAAAAACCTATTTAGAGGCTAAAAATTCCACCCATGCCGGGACTTGAACCCGTGACCTCTGGCTAACCGTGCCAGCGCTCTCCCAACTAAGCTAATGGGCAAATGCAGGCATCGGCGAAAATTCGAACCTCTTTTAAGCCTCTAAATAGGTTAATAAAATTGTCCTTAAATTGTTAATTCTGTTTTTCCTCCTTTATAAAGTAAAATAAAATGTATATACAAATATTAAAATGTTGTTAATACAGCAATATTTAAAATGCAATAAATGTTGTTGAAGCGAAAGAGGTTCATCTCTGCCCACCCCTCCGGGATGGAGGCGTAGTTTATGTAATGTATGTATAGGTAGTGATTATTAAAGCTTTGTTTAAGGTAGACTTTAAACATAACACTAGTTAGCTTAACCCTGGTTTTTGGTAAACTAATTATCTGTTTACCTACTTTTAATATCTGTCAGCTGGTTAAACGAGAAACTGAGAGTAAGAAAATCTAAGTGCCAGGTACTTTTTGTTAGTAACGGGGTAGGTTACTTATATATATAAATATATTTGACATTCTAAAATTAAGATAACAATATTCTTAAATTTATATTAAGAATATTGTTATCTTAAATTCATATAAATTGTTTGGTAATCTTATAAATTGCCTTTTAATTTATGGTCTAATTTACTACTAAATTGTACAAATATTTTGTGAATCAATCTGCAACACGTGTATTTTTATTCATGAAACCATGAATTTTGGTCTGAAATAAATAATTTTATTTCATTTCACATATTTTTTGTCGAGATTAATGTGTCGGTATCTTAGTACTGTAATTCCTTTACAGCCTGCGCATGCGCACGCGACTGTCCGCACCGTCCAACATGCGTCAAGGTTGCTAGTTTAAAGACTCATCTCCAAGTAATGTATATACTAAGCAAACCTTAGAGAAAACTCTTCTAAGAGTGTTGGCTTATGAAATTAGACGAAACTTTGGAGTCCAGAAGTGCTTACTTTATTCGTCATTGTAAACTGTTTTGTGTGGGATAAGTAAGGCTTGTTACTTTGCTTAAATAAGATTTCATGAATACTCGATACATCCAATACTTATATTTTTACATTATTAAGTTACATAAACTCACGCCTGTATCCCGAAGGGGTAGGCCAGGGTCTTCCACTTGCCACGATTTTACAAATCGCCTTAACTTCATTAACATCGAGTTTTAATTTCAGTTTTCTAATTTTATTTAAAAACAAAACATTTTTATAAGGCTGCAGTATCGTTCGAACGCTTGTCTCACATCTTAGAGGTCCTTGGTTCTATTCTGGCATGGACCAATGACTTTGTTTTCTAAGTTATGTAGGCTTGTCAGTTTTTAGTAGGGATACCATTCTAATATACTCTATTTTATTAGCAAGTGGTTTAAATAAACTTTTTGTTTTTTTTATCTAAAACAGCGCGAGGACACTTATGTCTCAAAGGGTTTGCAGCTCAGCGCTTGAAATCACCAATTCTCGGTGGGAAAGCCTGGTGATTGAACCTATACTCTTTTTATCTAAAACAAGGTCTATGGCCTGGAGTGCGACTTATGAGTGGTTATGTATGTGTGCTTATGTTAGTTCTATTTGTAACAAAACATGTCATATAAAACAAAATAAAACTGTGCCAAACTCATGCCTCACGCTACGCGTTGATGTCTTTTGTACAATGAAGTAAAAGACATCAACGGGAAACCTCGAAAAAGAAAGTTCCAGCATTTGATTTAACAAAACCAACGTAATTTAATAATTTAAAGTGCATGCTTACAAAAGACATATATTTTCAATCCAATGCCTTTCAAGTTCGCCGCTCCTGGTCACCCACCTCAACTACACCGCACATTGTATTATAATCTAGACGCGTCGGGAATCGCCAACTAGCCACATTCGAACGTATGGCCCTAGGATAGAATTAATATCGACTGACAATAGATCCTGATGAATTTATGGAGTCTTTGAGGGATTTATTTGTGAAATTGACACCATCTTGGCGGAGAGATGGATTGCCGGATGGCACAGAAAGGTTTGTATGAAATATTCGTTTGTCATTTGAATGAGTAGGTACGTTTTTTATTGCTTAGACATTTCATGAATGAGAAAAAACTGAGATTACAACCGCATACTGCGATCGCCAACCAGTGGCTACTATGGTAAAACCCCTCATGGTTATGAAAACCTTGAGGGAGGCCTGTGTCCTGCAGTGGGCGTCAAGTGATAATGATAATGATAATGATGATGATGATGATGAGCCGTCAAAATTACATATACACATACATAAACTCACGCCTGTATCCTAGAGGGGTAGGCAGAGACCAGGCACTGCCACTTGCTACGATCCTGACAGATCACTTTAGTCGTTGCATGCACGCACGCCGGTTTCGGGTACTTTTATCTTGCCCTTTGCTAATACACCCCCTATTTTGTCGAAGTATGTCCGTCTGGGTCATCCCTTACCGACCCTTCCACCCACATTCACTCGATATATTTGTTTCGTCAGTCTTTCTTCCTTCATCCTTTCCACATGTCCATACCAACGCAACATGCCTGTCTCAATTCTAGTCACTACATCCTCTTTCAGTCCACAACGTTCTCTAATCCCACAATTGCGTATCCTATCATTCAATGTAACACCAAACATACTTCTCAAGGACCTCATTTCTCACGTTACGTTAAACTTGACGTGATCAATTTGCAGTCCTATATCTTTGATTTACAAGTAACATAAATATTGCGTACCAAAACCTCGGTACACGAGTCCTACTTGCACTTAACCAGTTTTTTTTATAAAAAAAATACATATTGGTAAGACATTCGAGCATGTGGACACAAAAATAAATAATACGCTTTCAGAGACATCGCCCAAAAGGAATTTGGAGTAACTTAAAACATTTCATTGACAATCAACAAGTCCAAATCGTTACAGAAACGGGCCGAAGCATAAAATGCGTAAACAAATCGTCGATTGGATCAATAAATGTTAACACTAAAGGCACCTCATTGACGATTCTACTGACGCCGATGCAAGAATACAAATACAATTTCAAGCGATTCTTCTTTCCTCCATGGTTCTGACTTTAAAACCTGGCTTAAAGTACAAACCGTAGAGAAGAGTACAATTTAAAAATCCTTTTTTATGCAGCCTAAATACCCCACTGCAGGATACAGACCTTCTCTCAGGGACAGAGTATGAGCTTAATTACTACTCGTACCCATCGTGGATTGGCAATTCGATTGGTGAAGTGGCAAAAAGGAATTGCCAATACGCGATTGGCACGCGTAGTACGCATGTTCACATGAACACCTCCGATACTCAGGTTTCTTCACGATGTTTTCAAAATGTAAGCAAAAAACTGGACAAGTAGGTACGAGTTCGACTCGCCCATCGAGGTGTCCATACAAATTTGTGGGTACTTACATATTATAAATAGTTCAGGAATCGAGTCTCGATTTCCGAGCTTCTCCAGAACTTCAAAGACAATTTTTTCAATGACTTAATTAGAAATGTACACTTTTCAGATTTTCCCTGTATTTGTTGTATAAAATTATTGCCAAAATTAATTGCCAATATTTCATAGGTTCCTCTTCCGCCGATTCGTCTTCCTGAGATTTCAACAGCATACTGCGAATAGTATATGCAACAGCATAGGCGCCAACCCGCCTGCCAAGCGTCGCAATTATGGCAAAACCCTTCATGGTTATGAAGACCACGAAAGAGGCCTGTGTCCTGCAGTGGGCGTCGAGTGGCTGATGATGATTTCATAGATCTAGGTCAATGGAAAGTATTCCGTAAATGTTGATTCCTTTGAGTGTCGAAATATACGCTTTTTTGCGACCTAAACGTCCGTATCTTTTTTTATGTTACCTTAGAAGTTTGATTTTTCACAACTATGGCATTACGAACATTCTCGAAGAGCTATCGTGAAGGTTAACAAAATGACAAAATTGTTCGTGAAACGAATAAGATAACAAACGGTTACTTGGTATTCCCCGAGTCTCTACTTTATGCAATTGGATGAACTAGATAAGGTTTATAGACTGACTATCAAGTGTGTGATTTGGTTTGATGATTTTTTAATATGAAAATTAACTATTTATATTTTTGATAAATAAAACGACGCACTGTCCGTCTTTGAGACAAAGGGGTAAATAAAAAGATATGTTAAGTTTTTATTTCATAAATTAAACCCTATTAAAATTGGTATTTTCTACCAAACCCTTAAAAAAAAACATACAAAATAATGAATTAATAAGAAAAGTATTTCGTTTTCCTTTGTAGCTTCGAGAATCGCAATCGGTTACATTTTTACGTTTTTTAAGACTTTTATATACTACTATTGGTTCATTATCTTCTTCAGAAGTTGTAAATTGGACATTTGATGATGATTTTTGCCCCTCAAAGGCGTTCGGGTAAAAGGCATCGGCTATTTACAGCACTGAAATGGCCCACTTCGGACCCCGTTAAGAAATTGAACGGAAAAGACGCGATATTGCAGGAAAAGTACAATATGAACTGTATTAAAGTGAAACATGCAACAAATAAAGACGCTATGTTATTATGTCACGTGATAACTCGATAAGGTTAACGATGAAATAAGCTCTTGCCACATGACGTTTTTACCTTAAAATACGTACTTACAGCAACGTATTTTAGTGAAGTAAGTATTATTTATTGAGGGAAATACATTTTGGTGGTTATTTTACATTACCACGAAGGTCAAACAATATTTTATTAAAAAAACTGGCCAGATGAAAAGTAGGAACAGCCGATAAATAAAAAAAAATCACTACAATATCATAGCAGGGAAATTTTTAAGCCTTCAATAAGAGGGTAATAGAAACATTGATATACTCCAATTTAACCTGACGTAAGTATTTCATGAACGAAAAGTATGTAAATCACATCTACTGATAGACATTGGAACTACACGAGTCTTTAAAGGGCGCCCAGCTGTGGAAGAAATAATGGTGGTTATTCTCTAGTAGAGAAGCTTTACTAACTCCGAATTGACTAACTAATATTCCTAACAAATACTAAATTATGTAAGTAGCCTTAAGTAGCTAACAAAAAAATTTAAAAGTATTCTAAAACAAAACGTTGTCTAAAGTGGGTCATAGTCATTCATAGTGCACAAAACAAATGAGGACCAATGGTAATTACATCAGTTTTATTTCATACCAATTTTACCTTCGACAAGGCAAAGCTACCGACTTCTGACCTCGTCAATAAAAACGCCGTTTTTGACTTTTTGAAAAGCATTTCGCAGTACACCCAGAAAAGCATGAGCTAGACAGTGCTCTTACCCGCCACTTCACGTTCCCCATTTTCCGATGCGCAAACATTTCAATACAACCAAAGCGCACACCGCGTCAATAACCCACTTACAACACTTCAAGAATAGCCGTCGCGACGCATCCCCACACTCCGATGGCGATAGAACGTATCGAGTCACCGTGTGATTAGAGTAATGACAATTTATGCGCGATTCTAGTGTGGGATATGTAAACGAGGGCGCCGCTGCCCGAGGCGACGGACCACCCGCGTGAACTGGCCATTTGTTTCCGATTTTATATTTATTGGGGTTTGGTTGGACGCAGGCGATTGGGATTAGCTTTGTGGGGAGGTCATAGTTTGTGCGTTACGGGAATTCTTGAAGCTTCTCGCGAGACGACAGTCCATTGTTCAGACGCGGATGTTTAGTTAAGAGCTTGAATCGCCGCGATTGTCGTTTAATTGTAAGCTGCATATCGTCGTTCATATTGCAAAATGTCGCATATAAAAAAAATACAATTTTCGTTTTTTCATCGAAATAGTATAAAAAATAGTAAATTAGAGGAAAATTAAGTCGTAATAGTATACACAGCTAATCAGACCGAGGATTAAAATGTCTTGCAAGTGTGACAGAATCAATTTCTATACAGTTTCGATGAAAAAACAAAAATCGTATTTTTTTGACACGTGTCATTTTGCAACATGAATGACGATATGTAGAGTAAGATCTCTAAGAGATCACGCTGCCTGAGTTCTCAAGCTTAATCACCACTGAGCATTTATACATTCTCTGTCACTACCTTTATTTTAAAGAAGGATACTTGCTACATACAAGGCTACTTATTCGTCAGCTACTTTATTTTTATGCCCTTACAAAGTCATCAATTGACCGGATTTTAGGTTCAGGCCACCAACAAACTGAAACAATGATTGATGATCAACCTCCTTCTTCGTTCATCGTCAGCGTGCAAGATTAAATCTAGACAGCTCCGATATTAGTAACTAGGTACGGCATCCCGAGCGGAGCCGCGTCGATTATCCGAACAAACGCGGCGATCACAACATTGTGTCGTGTGTGACACGCCGTGAAATCGCTGCGCACGCGCGTGGACGTGATATCGTTAGAGCGAACGGCAAGCGGCTCGTTTTTTTTTCTGTTACCTTGCCGTAGATAAAACGAATCGGGTTAGGAAGTTTAGTTGGTTTTTGGCCACTGAGAGGTGGAATGCTGCCAGCGTCTTGGAATATCTTCACACATCTAGATCTCATTGTGAACCGATATTAAGCATTTTTTTTTATTTGTCTCCATTTCAGTGTATTTAGGTTAACTGTTACTAACTTTACTTGAAAAATTAATAACACAATTTATAGCACTATATACGAGTATGTTGCATGTACAAAATTACATTTAAATTCTATCAAAGTTATAGAATTAAATTATTACATTTAAAATCATTCAGAATTCTAAATCAATTTCATCATTTCATATTATTTATTTTGGTGTAAGACGAACCTCTCATAACATATAATCACTATATCGTTTTTGAGACCACAACGTTTTCTAATCAAACTATTGCGTATCCTTCCATTTAAAGTAACACCAGACATGCTTGTCAAGGACCTCATTTCTACTGCATAAATCCTACTTTCTTACTTCTTTTGCCATAACCAACTAACAAAATGCTATAGTAATGCTGTACAGTCAACACCTCCACTAACTGTAAAAGCAGTAAGCCTATAACCTTCCACACAGGCCCATCTGCCTTCACGGCTATAAATCAAACTTATATGTACACTATTTGAAAGAGGTTATGAGCATACATTAATGTGCAGAAAGTGTGCTCCTTTGGAAGCGCTGAAAATGAGTAATAAGTAATTTATAAGCTAATACCTAGATACAGAGACATTACATTTTAATGTAAAACATAAAAATCTCGTATTACAGTGTTTCTTATCGAACTCCTCCGAAACTGTTTCACCAATTTTTGTGTATTTGGTAGGTCTGAGAATAGGTCACTCCATTTCCTCCCGTGGATGTCGTAGAAGGTGACTACGGAAATCAATTACCAGGAGACGGGTAGCAGCGTCTTCCTGAGATACCAACCGCATAGTGCGATCGCCAACCTACCTGTCAAGCGTGGTGATTATGGCAAAACCCCTCGTGCAGGACGCATTGGGCGTCAAATGGCTGATGATGACGAGAATATGTCGTAGGCTAATCAATATGGCAAAACAGCTACCGTTTTACCTTGAATCAGCTACTAGATACGATTTTAAAACACTGTCGTAAGACCCTGACTCCTAAACTAGGGCAACCTGTATCTTAGGAGATAGTTCCTTTTTTTACTGTTACCACTTAATTATGTTGTTTTACTTTATTTTACACAAGTACCAGTTTTGTTGCTGTGCATAGGTGAAGTCACCTATGAAATGTTGCTACTGAATTAGAGTAAATAGGTTTGAATCTAGAATGACTGTGGGTAGATGAGGATGGCTGAGGACGGAAAGAAGTGGCGTGCCTTGGGAAAGGTCTAGGAGCAGCAGTAAACTAGTAAAAGCTGATCGATTGGAATGAATTGGTAGCTGTACCAAATTATGTAGAGGTCTGGACTGACTGTGAAGGGTTTGGAGCACGGAAACGCTAGATTTCACATATTAAATAATTTATTGCATATTAGAACGTCATTACAGCTCAACGGTGACACAAAGAAGAGAAAAGAGTACAATGTTGCCACAGCTACAAAACATTCAAATAAATATACTTTGTTGGTGTCTTTGGCTCTTATCGATATAATATAGTATACGCATACTCAGCTATTTAGATTTTCTTGAATACGGTCGTTCCGAGCCTGGAAATGTGCAGACCACTAGCATCTTAGAATATGGACGCAAAAATAAGTCTCCGTCACCACACAATTCAAGATAGCAACTTTTACAAGGGTACTCAATATTTGGACGTATTTTCTAGGAAAACCAGAAAGTTTTTTAAAAAATGTGATTGATTTTGAGAGAGCCTAAGAGTAAGCTAAAGTTCTGTCTAGTTTTACTTTAACGACCAAAGTGTAGCGGCAGGTAAGTGCAAATAGTTCTCACACGTTGTTATTTCCCATGATGCTTATTCTACCATAGATCTCCAGAAGAGTTTATTAAAAGCCTACTTTATGCACCAAAGACCTTATATGTACTTAAATTTGCGAAAGTATTTTTTAATAACTGTCTAGTTACCTACCTCAATATTCTAAAGCTTTTGATTCTACTTTCATAAAACGTGCACTCGTTTTCTGATAATAAAAAATAAAATATCGACTCAAGTGCTGTTGGAGAACGCGCGTCGGCCATAATTTGAGTGTAACTTATTTATTTGAATTCTGGATCAATGCACGCGTTTGGGATGCAAATGTGGCGTAGGCGACTTTATGTAGTTCAACTTTTATATTACTTGAATATCGATGTGATTTTGACTTAGTTGTCATTTCCGGGTACGTTCCCATTTTCAACTGGAGCATGTCTTTGTGTGGGTTGTTCATGACACCATGTATTTATTTGTTTATTTTAACCACCATTTATTCACGGAATAGGTAATTTTAATTATATTCTTATTTTTTTGCACTAACCCGTGCTGAGGGCAATTTTAAAAACCTATTTAGAGGCTAAAAATTCCACCCGTGCACTTGCCCATTAGCTCAGTTGGGAGAACGCTGGCACGGTCAGCCTGAGGTCGCAGGTTCAAGTCCCGGCATGGGTGGAATTTTTAGCCTCTAAATAGGTTTTTTGGTAATTTTGACTATTTTAAACGTTATGGTTTCGTTTTTAAAACAATTTGAAGAAGCAACCTGTATAGGACAATTTTGAAATAATTACTGATTTATAAATTGAGACTATTTTCACTAGACAGCATTAGTTTCGTTATTGATTTGAAATCTGAAGATTCAAAACGATACTTAAGAAATAACCGAGTAAAATTTTTAAATTGGTAACCGGTGGTACATCAACATTTAGAATATTTATATAAACTCTGTTAATTAAGACCTTAAAAAGAGTACGTTTGGAGGTTTTTGTCCATTTTTCCTCCAAAATGATGTAGATTTTGAAATTGACACCTAGTCGTAATGTTCATTAAGTCGCAGTTTCTGTGCTACTTTGAATAAAAAAAAATTATTTGATTTGATTTGATTTGATTTGATATTTCATCAGAGGCATTTCAGAATTTTCAAAGAGTTGTAATTTTTTTTCTTGTGTTTATTATTAAAAGATCAGGAGTTTGACTCTTCTCGTTTATTTAATTTATTTATGTAATATCGCAATTGGAGCTTACAGTTTCCCAAAGCGCCACTATTGCTGACATATTTTCCACGTCAGAATGTCATTACAGTGATTCGACATATTTATGCTGTTAAATTTGGGAATGTAAGGCGCGGAGCCTACTGATCTAGCGTCTGCCTCGGGCATGGCGCGGACGTCATTACGTTCCATTCAAACGCCGTGCGTACCAAACACACGGTCATAAGGTCATTATTTGAACACACTCAACGGCCTTTCGTCGGTCGTGCTATCTATAGCATGCCATTTCGGCGCCCGCAGTCAGTTCTTTCGCTCCACGCCTTTTAATAGTCACGCCCGTGCCGTGCCATGTCAGATCAGTGGGCACCGCGCCTAAGGAAGGGTTTATTCGTAGCATTCTACTCGCCAGTACTCCATATCGCTCATTTGGAGAAACAAAGACTAATTTGAAAGTTTCATAAAAAACTGACTTAAGTTGAGTTGCTGAGTTATATGTCATTATTATCGTGTCAACGGTTTACGTCACGAGAAACAGACAAAATTTAATTTTCGGCAATAGGACGCTAGATGGCGTCAATGTCGAGCGTCCTAGGTATTATCGAAAATTCAATTCTGTCTTTGTTTCTCCTGACGTAAACCGTTAACACGATAATATTGACATAATATTTAACTCAGTTTAAAAAAAAAATTAATTAATAAATTAATTAATTAAAAAAGAATTAGTCTTTGTTTCTCCTAATGAGCGATATGTCTAGCTATTCTGTTGAGCTGCACTGACAGTAGTCTACTCCAGAGCCAAAATGTTTCCACCGTATCTATGTAATACCAATAAGAAAGAAAAGAATGAGAATAAGAATTCCAGAATTATAAAGTCGAATTTGATTTGATCTAACTTAAAAATGTGACTTGATATTGCTTCTTTCTCTCGAATAAATATGTCTGTTAAAACAATTCAATCACCCGTAAAATACCAAGATGTTTGAGGTAATAAAGACATTTACTCACTCACACTGCCATTACCAATCTTTCACAACGATCAGTTGAGCATTATTGATATATTTGGCTGTGTTTCCGTGGGGTTGATACCGCCGTGTGGGTCACCAGACATGACATAAATAGTTGAGAGTTCCTTTACGGTGGTCGTTGATCAGTTAAACGATTTTTAAATGAAATATCAATGATTTCAATCCTGTCAAACTTGATACCTCCGTATCGATTTAATGTAATTTAAAGGATTATATTTCGCCGGCAATCTATTGAAATATTACGTTGCTTTTGCGGTTTTTGTGTGATTGACATTAAAATTATTCACGTTTTAAGTGGATAGATATTCATAGTTTTCTATTTTATATGTTTTATATTGGATTGGAAAAGTCTATAAAATATTAATGTGCTTAAATACTGAAAGGTCATTTTCCCACGAAATATTTAATTTATTTATTCATTTAAATCTGTTAAGTAGAGTAAACCACACACATTAAGAGCTATTATAGATACCTTTATTCAGTGTGCAGGCATAAATTTTATCAACAGGTGCTCAAACTGCCGAATTGGAAACCGTAAAGTTAATAATTTACTGAATTTGTTAGTGTGAAATTTGACACGAAATAAAGGTATTGAAATACTTATTCAGTCAGCTGGTAGACCAACGGCCTGATAGTCATATGATGCGGTCAGGTCGGCAGGGGGCCCGTGGATATGAATGGCGAGAGACCGCGAAAGATGGCAAAGATGGCGTGATGGATAAAGGCCTAGACCCAGCAGTGGGCAGGGGTGGGCTGATGATGATGATCATACCTATTACAAAGCTGGGTGTACCTAAATAAAGAAAACGTTAACTTCTGTCTGTGATGCTGAGGAAGATTTATTTCATTTATTAATGATGTGTGTCCGGAATGAATCTAAAAGAACGACGGTAGTGTCGTGGCTACAACTGAATTTGATGGACGTGGGAATGCTGCAGAGTATTCTATCCAAACCTTATAGCGGAAACGCCAGTATTATTTATAAATTGCCAATCCGCGGTGGGCACGCGTGGCGATCAAGCCCATACTCTCTGAGAGAAGGCCTGTGCCCTACAGTGGGACGTATATGGGCTGCTTATGTATCTTTAAATTTGTTAAGGATAGCTTAGTATTAAGAATAGCTAACAAATTAGATATAAAAAAACAAACTTCAAAATGGCAATGAAGATATCAATGTTTCAGATCGTTCATGTAAGTAAAATGTAAGAAATAATTCCCTAAAACAGCGGTGGTAGCCTAGTGGGTAGAACATTGGACTCGAAAGCAGGAGACCCAGGTTCGATTCCCAGTGCGGGCATGTACCTATGACTTTGTTTTCTAAGTTATGTACATTTGTGAAGTTATAGTAGCAATACCACTCGCTGACGGTGAAGGAAACCATCGTGAGGAAACCTGAGTGTCTGAGCTATTCATATACCTCAGCGCTTGAAATCGCCAATCCGCGGTGGGCACGCGTGGTGATTAAGCCCATACTCTCTCCGTGAGAGAAGGCCTGTGCCCTACAGTGGGACGTATATAGGCTGCTTATAATTCCCTAAACTTACAATTAAACTAATCATGACGAATTATACTATTCTAAATTAAACGTCATAACCTTTTGAAACTCAATTAAATATTGAACGATCCGCTCTCAAACAAGCTTATAGGTACCCGTTAATTGCTCCGATTGCAACGATATAGTGGAAACTAAAACCTTGCAACACTTTTAATTGACGCGCTACAAATTGAAATAATTGAAATTGAAAATAAATAATTTGAACCGCAGCTAACAGTTAAAAAACATTGTACACGTGTATTGAATTATGATGAAATATTTATTTTGAACTTATTTAAATAACAAAAACAAGTTCATAGAGTGTTAGTAAATTTATAACCTTAACCCAGAGTTAGTGAAACTTAAATTTATTGTTGGGATAGACATGTTGGTGTTCATTTATTAGCGATCAAAATGGTACATATAATGATGTTTAACATGCTTAAGTCCCACATTATGGGCCCTGGTCAGGACATTGCTAAGGTACATCATCATCACCAGCCATTTGACGCCCACTGCAGGACATAGGCTTCTCTCATGGTTTTCCAAGCTTCCCGGTCTTATGCCGCCCGCCTCCAGCGACGCCCCGCCACCGTAACCAGGTCGTCAGACCATCTGGTGGGGGGCCTGCCCACGCTGCGTCGTCCAGTCTGCGGTCATCATCATCATCATCATCATCAGCCTACGCTTGTCCACTGCTGGACATAAGCCTCTCCTATTGCACGCCACTGAGCACGGTCCTCGGCTACTCTCATCCAGCTGTTGCCAGCCGCATTGCGGAGATCGTCGCTCCACCGAGTTTGAGGACGTCCTACTCTACGCGATCGTCAGGTCAGAACTTTTTCGCCCAAACGGCCGTCAGTTCTGTGAGCTACTGAAAGAAGCTACGAGCTAAGGTTCACTTACTAATGGAAAAGATTTTTTTTTTGTCTTAACAAACATTAATTATAAATTTCACATTACAACAAAACGACACTTATGTTACTTGCTGTTCTTTGGAGTTTCTCTAGGAACTATGAAACATTTGTAATATCTATAGTTTACATACAATACTATTTATGTCTATTTTTATTTACTATAATTTATCATTAAAAAAGACTTCGATGTTACTTGTACCAATATATAAAAGGACTCACTGATTGATATATCAACTCACAACTTAAACCAAAGAACGGATTGCGCTAAAATTTGACACGCAGATAGTTATTATGACGTAGGCATCCGCTAAACAGGAATTTCCAAAATTCACCCTCTAAGGGGATTTGCAATACGGTTTTACTGTGAAACTGTTTAATCTTATCCTCAATATTTTTACCTCAACAGATCGCAAGATAACTTGCATTGGTATGTCAACTAATATCTAAATGAGAACAAATAGAATTTGGAACTGTCGTTTATTGGTCGCTTATCGCTTGTCGTCGGTTGCCTGGAAGAAATTGTTATAAGCAATAAGGCCACCAATTGTATTGATTTTTTGTAAATATTTCATGTTTGTTTAGTTTTTAATACTTATTTAAGTCAAATTTATTGTATCTTATTACTACACCAAAAAAATAAATAAATCACAGAACAGAACAATTTTTAAATTCTTGGTTTAATCAGGTTCCCGCGAGACAGATTGTACCTAGTGCGGGAGCCAATGTTAATCTCCGATTTATGTACATTTTAAGTTTCAAAGATAAGCGTGCGTCCTCTTCACAGCTGTACTACACCTTAATTGCAAATAAACGTTTTTACTTTTTTTACTCTTTTACTTGTGTTTTTCCTGGTACAATAAAGAATATTCTTATCTTATGTTATGTTATCTTATCTTATTGGAAGTGGTTTACTTACTGATACTAAAGAATCTGTTGTCGGGTTTTGCGGTACTTTGTTTAATAGCACCTTATAGGCCTCTTGTCTGCAATGTCACCGCGGGTCGGCGATTTCATGCTCTGAGTTTCGCTAACGTCTCAAATATTTAGGATTCCTCAAAATATTTTCGTTCTCGGCTAGCGTGCTAGTACAAATTTACAAATGTACGTTACTTAGATTTAAATCATTAATGCCTGTTGCGTTGGTTTGGACATGTGAAGAGGATGACAAATATATCAAGCGAATGTGGGTGGTCGGGCTGGTAAGGGACGTCCCAGATGGACATACTTCGACCAAATAGGGGATGTATTAGCAAAGGGCAAGATAAAAAGTACCCGAAACCAGCGTGCATGTGAATGTTGAGGAAGCAAACGTTATCTGTCAGAATCGTGGTATACATACATAAACTCACGCCTGTATCCCAGAGGGGTAGGCAGAGACCAGGGATTGTCACTTGTTACGATCCTGACAGTTGGCATGCACGCATGTTGGTAAGTTTAACTTACCATAAATAAAAAAGGGTCTATGTTTTGCAATAAATCTGCCTTAAGTCTGGAAGTGTTAAACAATGACCACCGTCGACGCTCACATTGAAATTTCGATATAATTCGCCACGGACCGTGCAATCTTCTACACGATTTGATTCAATGCAATTGGCCCCTCACCAAGCCCGTTATTTTTGTTTAATGCGTAGCAGAAGTTAAATTAATGGAGTTTTATAAGAATTAAATGCAGATAGTAAATAGTTTAGGGAAACGGCCTAAAGAATGCCCATTTATTTAGTCAGTTTCCTTACAGGGGACTAACCAAACAAATTACAATTCAGTTTTTGTTCAGACTTTTCCGAAAAATAGCAAGTTAGTGACGCAAAAATTTAAAGCCGCCGATTGTACCTCTTTTTTTTAACTGTTGTCTCTGTAATAGTTTTTTGGTGCAATAAAAAAAAAATTATCTTATTAAATCTTCAGTATAATTTATTAAATGGAAACTCCTGCATCATTCTAGAATGAACAAAAACGAGGTTTTATATATAATTGACTGGTCCGAACACTTCACATGAACGGAATTCATACTAGCAAAATAAAAAATGAGCTTTCTATTAAACTAGGCTTCTCCCGGCAAAATGCCAACAATGAGACTAATCAGCATACCGAGCTTACCGTCGCCGCGCCGTTAGACTTCTCGAATGCAGACTCGATTCAACGCCGGATTGAATGAATCGAATGTTCGATATAGTGACGTGCTGTCACTGGCTGGATGAAGTGACAATAGAAAAGAAAGTACTTTTTTCTTTTTAAGAAGAAATGCGCTAACGATCTTTGATTTTGGAACGTGAGGATGATTTAAAATTTTGGGCACATTTTAGTCTATTGTAAGCGAAGAAAGTTAACATGTTATTTAATATGTTATTTTTATTATAAATATTTATTGCTTGGCTACAATCAAGCCCCACCGTTGATTATTCAATTATGTAGACTAAAACAAAATCTATTTCTTTGTTTTTTCCATTTTCACGTGAAAGACACGTCTAAAATACTAATAAAATACATCGTTTAATGAAATACATAGTTAACTTAGTATTTATAATAATCTTGACTACTCACAATTTCTAGGGTTGCGTACCTCAAAAGAAAAAACGGAACCCTTGTAGGTTCACTTTGTTGTCCGTCCGTCCATCTGTCTGTCAAGACCCTTTATCTAAGGGCATTGAGTTAAAATTAAAAAGTCTATAGTCCCTTTAAGCTGTGAAAAAATAAAACTTCTAAGTAAAAAAAAAAGATACGGCCTTTTATGCCGCAAAAATATGTAAATTTCTACACTCAAGGGAATCAAAATTTATAGGGCACTTTCTGTTGACCTAGAACTATAAAAATTGCATTTTATACTACAAATATAAGGACGAAACCTGGAAACTGTACACCTGTAATTAAATCTTTAAAAAAATTATCTTTGAAGTTCGTTGGAAAAAACTGCGAGACTCGATTCCTAAACTATTTATAATAAATGTAAGTACCCAGGAATTTGTACGGAACCCGTGGTGCGCGAGTCAAACTTGCAGTTAGCCGGTTTTATTTGCAACACAGTCATAATCACTTAGTGAACTACTCTAATGTCATAAAATGACCACTAAGATCAGTTGAAGGTGGTTTGCTTTACGTGTTAGTGATGGCACAAACTCATCCCAACTATGCGGATATTTATTTAAAGTTATCTACCAGACATTATACGTGCTTAGGTTAGGTTAGGTTACAACATAACGTTTGTAATAAATTTGTACAGTAATAATAACATGTGCTATGGTAACCAGGCAAAGACATCACAAACATGGAAATACACCCAGACTGAGGCCATTTGTACAAATGTACAGCGGCCCCAATGGGAATTGAACCCACGACCTCCGGCGCGGTAATCAGACGTGATACCGCTTAACCGACGAGGTAGTCAGCAATGTTCTGAAAGTCTTCTGTTCCACATACAAATTTTCTCTTGATTTCTTTGGCAATAGAATTCAAGCACGAAGTTGGCTAAAAAGCAAATCAATAACAATTTGACCACATTTACATTATGTTCAGTAGCCATTGCCTGATGAGATATTGGTATAATTTAACATTAACATATTAATTTCGGAATCCGTTTTATGTGTCGCTTCGTTAGCTGTATCTTTCCTAATCGATTTAATTTATTTTCTTTAATCAAAGAATGTAATTTATTTACTTTGTTAGTTCCCAATCTAGGCGATTTTTTTGCAATACATGCGCAAAAGAAACTTAGTAACTGACGTAAAAACTTTTGGAATAACGGTCATGGTTAGGTAAGGTGGGACAATAGTGTCAGGCTTTCATGTAAACACTGACATGAAAGCGAACTGAATACAGTTACGTTACGAGAGATTACGCAAAGAGATAGAAAGTTGGTTAGTTTTAAAGTGTAAGAAATCATTGTTTCCAAAATATCGTTTAGAAGATAATTGTAAAGCTTAAGTTTCAGAATTTCTTATGAAAAAATATATAGTTCCACACAGCACCATCACTTGTTCTCTTCCCAGACTAGACCCTTTTGTAACCAGGCAAGAACGTCACCAGCATGAGAACAGTCTGACTAAGGCCGTTATAAATCAAACATTTTTTTTTTATTTGTTTCAAAAAATAACAAATCTTAATGTAGAACTGCGTAGCAGTTTGTTGCCGGAGCGCTCTATCTCTATATATTATTTACTTATAGCTGTGTTTTGGCAAATAAGCGTGTTAACCACGTTAGTCTAGTGGCAGTCAATTTAAGCACCGTAAATACGTCTCATTATAGGCGTAGGTTTTCTCTCAAAGAGAGAAAGAGAGCTTAAATGGGCTTAGTTGGATTTAGGAATAAGTTTGATAGGACTAATTGTCTAAGTTCGAGATTTTTCCTTTTTTTTTCTATTGCGAAACGATTTAGATCCAGCTTGATCTCGACCCTTTGAGGATGAAATGTCGTAAAAGCCATTTCTGTTGAAAATGGACTTTGACTGCAGTCTTACTCAGTTTTTTAAGCTCTTTCGATTTGTATGTTTCGCTTCCTTAAATTCGCGAAAAATTTAATTTTACTCTCTGTTTTCGCTTTCCTTTAAAATTATTAAAATGGCTTTTCCTACATGTCTTCCCCAAAAGGTCAATTTATGTTTATTTTGTAACGTCAATTAGGTCTAAATCGCAGTTTCTATGCCACATACAATTTTTACATTGACTTAATTATGCGTGTAATGAAAACTGTATTTGCACGGATATTTACTCGTTTATTTTTTCAATTTACAATTTTCCGACGTTTCGGTACTTTTGCAGGTCCCGTGGTCTCAGTAGATTACGGTAGATAGTCTACCGAGACCACGGGACTTGCAAACGTACCGAAATGTCGGAAAATTGTAAAATGGAAAAGTTTACGAATAAATATCCGTGCAAATTCAGTTTTTAATATATGTCTCCTAGTGCTCGTGTTAACCTTAGAAAATACTACTCTATGCGTGTTGTGATGTAATGGCCACCGTGGATCATCATCATCATCATCATCATCATCAGCCATTAGACGCCCACTGCAGGACACAGGCCTCCCTCATGGGTTTCCTAACCATGAAGGGTTTTGCCATAATCGCCACGCTTGGTAGGCGGGTTGGCGTTCGCAGTACCACTGTGGATACTTAAGTCAAAATATTTTCATTCAAAGCTCTGTCAAAAGTAGCATTATCCATTTCAAAATCTTGATCTTATTGTAGAAAAATGGACAAAACACTCAAAACTTAATTAAAAAATCAAAATTTCTACTGTCAAATTTACACACAAACTGCGACTTAATCAATTTTACGAGTAAAAAAAAGGGATCCATTTCGAAATCTAGGTCATTTTGGAGAAAAAATTGACACGAAAAGGTGGACTTAGTTCTTTCATTTATTCAGGGATGGGAAAATATTCCAGGAATACTCAAGGTCCAAGAACTGAGTTTTTTGAATATTTCACGATGAAAATTTAAAATAACCTTAGTTATTAATGACTCTATCCTTCCTTTTTTCCCCCGACGAATGCCAAAATGTCCTACCACCCGAAACGCTTAACCTTAATGCCCTGTGATAGCTGGTTGGAGCTTAATCGACGTTTAACAAGTTTGTGGGCGCGGACTTGCGGATAAATGAGCATGGATTTATACCTACGTTCATGATTGTGACCAAATTTTTCGGGCAGAATTTCGAATGAACTTGTTTGGGACCGAACCGCTGACATGGACGTAAAATAAAATTACATTGACTGATCGTTCCTGAGAAGGATATCCCTCACAAATTTTGTCTATGCCTTTTTGTGTGCTTTGAAAGAATACAGTGTTACTGTTCAAAATAGATCTTTCTGTGTTCCATGTTGCATTTTAATCCGCATATTGCCGTTTTTCTACTTAGTGCTTGTAACAAACAGACGTGATATCACTCAATGATGGGGGATTTTCCGAATTCTGATAAGAGGCTGGCACCCACCCACCGTGGATTGGCAATCCGGAAAAATCCGGACAAGTGCGAGTCGGACTCGCCTACCGAGGGTTCCGTACAAATTTGTAGGTACTTGCATATTATAAATAGTTCAGGAATCGAGTCTCGCAGTTTTTGCCGAGCTTTTCCCGAACTTCAAAGACTATTTTTTATGATTTAATTACCTAGGTACCTATAGTATACTTGCCAAATTTCATCATCATCATCATCAGCCATTTGACGCCCACTGCAGGACACAGGCCTCCTTCGCAGTTTTCATAACCATGAGCCAAATTTCATAGTTCTCGGTCAACAGAAAGTATCCTATAAATTTTGATTCCCTTGAGTACGTTAACTTCGTCATCATCATTCAGCCACAAGAAGTCCACTGCGGGACATAGGTCTCCTCTATGGATTTACAACCTGGAAGCGGCTTGCATCCAGCGTCTTCCTGCCACTTGGATGAGGTCATCTGTACATCTTGTGGCTGGTCGTCCTATGCTGCGCTTGCCGATATGTGGTCTCCATTCGAGAACTTTTCGGCCCCATTGACCATCAGTTCTGCGTGCTATGTGCCCCGCCCACTGCCACTTAAACTTAATAATCCGTTGGGCTATTTCGACGACTTTCGTTCATCTACGGATTTTACGTTTACGTTTACATAGAAGTTTAATTTTTTCATAGCTTCAAGCGTCTGTAAGTTTAAGTATTTGGTTTTAATATCAACTTGATACCTCCACGCGTTCTTGAGACAAAAGATCTTGACAGACAGACGGATGGACGGACGGACGGACAACAAAGTGATCCTATAACTGTTCCGTTTTTTTCTGTTGAGGTGCAGAACCCTAAAAACTGACCAAGTGTGAGTCAGACTCTTGCTAAGGGTTCCGAACTGAACCAATAAAAACAAATTTCACGGGTTCGACTCGAGCTTGGCAATTTGTGAACGAAAAAAAAAGAAATCTCTGTACAAATATGTAACGGGTTCATAACTTATTTATTACCCGGCACCCAAACCGGGCGGTTCTCGCAAAAATCCCGATGCATTATTCATGACCCATCCGTGCATTAAACTCCATTACGCTGTGCACTGAATATCCATCGAGATGAAATTAATATTACATGGAGCATACTTTTGGAACATGTGTAGCGGACGAAGGAAGAAAAGTGACGAACAAGGTATATCGAGCGAATGTGGGTGGAAGAGGCAATAAGGGACGCTCCAGGCGGACATTTGCCGACCAAATAGGGGTTACCCAAAACCGGCTGCACGCACGTGCAGCGAGCGACTAATGCGGATGAAGCGAAATAGATTTGTCAGGATCGTGGCAAATAGCAAATCCTTGTCTACGCCGTTGTTTATGTATAAGAATAATGTAGGTATAATATAAGTAAATAATATATAGAGATAGAGCGCACCGCCAACAAACTGCTACGCAGTTTGGCGAAATTGTGTATTATATGAAGTTTTTTTTGTATTATATTAACATTTATGAAAATATTATGTACCTACGAGTACGTTAGAAAAAATATCAAAGACTTCGAAAATGTTAGTGGCCACCATAACGTTAATACTAGAAATAAACATAATTTGTCATTTCCACGATTTAGACTTGCAAAAGTTAACACATCCTTTATGGGGCACTGTATAAGGTTCTACAACAAAATTCCTCAAGATATATTAGAGTTACCTCCAACGCGGTTTAAAAAATGTGTAAAGCACATTCTGTGCAAAAAGGCTCACTATAACATCAAGGATTATTTAGAAGATAAAGATGTTTGGCATTAAACAGTAGATTAATATTAATTCCTGTAATGTAACTAGTGTTCAACACATTCATGACTAATATTTTAAGTTGAAAACTCTGTTAATTAAATTAAAACGTGTTTTGAAAAGAATAAATGTGGAGTTTCTTTGTTAGCTTCTTCTCCACATAATCCATTAATAATTGCGAAACTAACAACTTTGACGTTCATCAAGTAAACATTCTGTTTTTATAATGAATAAAAATATATGAATTGAATTGAATTTTATTTTTTTGCAAAGGGTAAATTCGTAATGAAAATGCAAAAGAAATGCAGAAATCGGTGACGTCATTTTAAATTTTGAGTTTAAAATAATAGGACACGATAAAGGAAATAACAAAAATGCCGTAAAAACGTTAACACCGTTCCAGCTTGAGCCTACAAACTAAAACATTTGCAATAGTGGAAAAAAAAACCGGGGCTGTGTCGGATTACACGGCCGTTGGTTTAACGTGAAACTTGTAAGCGTTAATTTCCACCCCAAACGCGTTACAAGGCACTGGCGCCATCTAGCGGGATGAGTCACAACGATCAAAGCAACACGTAGTTACAGAGTGACAACCCTCGACATGACATGTATTCGTCGCATGCGGTTTTTAGTGACTACCAAAGAACCGAAAGACGTTTCACGTCAAAATTGTTACCTATGTTGGATTTCTCATTTTCAACAGTTTCAAAACGAAATACTTAACGAAGTATCAACGTGAAATTGCATTTACGCGCGTAATCGGTACGTCATTAAGGCACATTTTGTCAGCGCACTATAATTTACGAACTTTTTAGTAATTGGTAGGACGTGGTGTGCTCCTTAATGTTCACATAAACACGTAGAATTAATAAAACTCTATTGTGTTTGTGCAGTACTTGTATTCAATGTGGATGGAAGGGCCTGTGGGGGACGTCCGAGTCGGACATACTTCGAATAAATAGGAATGTATTGGCAAAGGGTCAGGTAAAAAGCAACGGAAACCGGCCTGCGTGCATGGAAAGAGTAATGTAATGACTAATGAATGTTGATGAAGTGAAAGTGATCTTTCAGGATCGTGGCAAGTGGCAGTACCTAGTCTCTGCCTACCCCGCTGGGACACAGGCGTGAGTTTATGTGATTTTATGTATGTTATGTTGTTTTCAATCGAAGCTCCTGGATTTGATTTCCGTCAGGTACGTAAACTCCATTCCACGAAACAAGCTCCTAAAGAAAATTGTCCATGGGCGCCCATTGGTTAATGTGCGTGATCTTCAATAGCCAGTGCATTAGCAAATAGACGAAGCGGACCGTCTTCGCTTATTGTTTCGCTTATCTCTAGCCGCACGCATTGAACAGCGAGATGTAAGTATTTGTTTCCCTAGGAGTTCGACTCGCGGAACGGAGTCATCATCATCATCATCAACCCATTATGTCCCCACCGAGGGGCACGGGTCTCTTCCCTGAGGAAGGTATAGGCCATACTCCACCACGGGGGCCAAGTCCGGATTGGTGGAGGCTTCTAGACTAGTGGCTCGTCTACTGTCAGAAGTTGTCAAGCCGCACTAAGGCCTCTGACTTGGCTTAACGACTGCCATCTATCGACGGCAACCGGCACCAACAGCTTAACGTGCCTTGCGAAGCACGGAACCGCTCGGAAAAATGCCACTAGCGTTAGGCATAGACGGCGACCCATCCATGCACTGAACGCGCCCAGTGTTGCTTAACCTTCGTGATCGTTTAGGATCACTCAGGCAGCCGGGGCTACGAGCGAACGGAGTATATGACATTTATTTTATTTTAGTTTCTAGGAAGACTAACAGCTATTACAAGGTTATAAAACATAGAAAAATTAGGACACACTAAGCCAATTAGAAGTCTTCACAATTAGAAGTAAATTAGATAAAGCGCAAACAGTTCACAGGTGATAACCACCATTTAGATACAAATATAATTACATGAAGAAAGGGAAACAAGAAAGCAGCAATTGATCAAATGAGATTGATTCCGTCCACGCTCCGCCCAGTTCAACAAGCTATGTGTCAAAAAACAACTGACTAAGCACGCGCCTCGCCTCAACCTGTTTAGTGTTAAACAAATCCAGGTCATAGTCATCTGACATTATATTGAAATTCCTACTTGCACGAACGAGATAGGTGTTCTTCCTATAATTAGTAGATGCGTACGGGATATTTAATAGTAGATTATGTACTAAGGGAATAAAATCATGTATTATGTCATGGGCGGCATATTGAACCCTGAGCGGAGCGAAGGACTCCGAGTTAACTCGCGAGCGCAGCGAGGGAGTTAAATTTTAACTCCTGAGCGAAGCGAGGGAGTTATGTAGAGTCCTGAGTGAAGCGAGGGGTTCATACCGCCCGAGACTAAGACATGTTTTATTCCAGAGGTGAATACTCTACTTTTCACACCATCTGTGAGACAATAAAAAGACAGGGCTGCATAAGTTGAAAATATGTATTAAAACCTGAAATTAAATATAAAGTCCACACTCTTTTACGGCTTAGCAACTTAAATTGAATATAACTTTTAAATTCGTATTTGCAATTCGCGCCTTTTTTTCTTTTTTTTGTTGGTGTTTCGCGCGGTCACAGGACACAGTATTTCAGAAAAAAAAGAAAAAAAAGAGGTGAGTTTCGAACAACAATTCGAATTTCGAATTGCAATGCGGGGCTTCTCCATAGTTTTCATGCGAATTTTGACATTCTAAATTCAAATCACTTTATTCCCTAGGGAAATTCTTCATTATTATTGCCCTCGAGAGACAAGGCCATGCTTTACGATGATATTTGACGGTACGTAATAAGGCATTGTCGAGCAGGAGGTGTGAAAAATTGTTTTCTGTCGTAAGTGTTTAGATGGTACACGAATACATAATTGGGCCAAGAGATCGGGACATGGATTTTCTAAGATACGTAAATGTACGTATTAAAAATGCTCCTCGTTAACTAACTGTAAAGTTACATATCGCACGGAATCCCCGCGGTTTAACTCAGCACGCATGCCGCCGGTCTCTGAATTGAGAATTTCGCTAAGTAAATAGTTAGTGGTAGTGCTGTCTCTTCGAATTTCTCAGAAAAGAACGTGACAGAAAAGTATTTACTCAGTGAAATTCTCAATTCAGAAACCGGCCCTTAGCTGATAGGTTAGACAGACACTTCTTCGCTGCATATGAATTAAAAAACAAAACTAAATGCTTGATGAGCGGTTTTAGTCATCTTAAATACTTTAGATTTGATTTGAACCAATACATCCTATCCTACTAATATTATAAATGTGAAAGTTTATGAAGATGTTTGGATGTTTGTTACTAAATCACGCGACAACGGCTGAACAGATTTAGATAAAATTTGGTATGGAGATACTTATCATCCCGGTAATTACTCATGGCATGCGGACGAAGCCGCGGGCAAAAGCTAGTTCAGAATAAGAATCAATGCATTCGAAACACAGTCATTACTTTAACGAACCAACAACGACAACAGAATGAATCTCGTAATGTGATATTAGTTAAGTCTTGTTAATTTTTATTTAAAAAGCGACCCAAATAGGCGCACGGAATAAAATAATAATTTCACCCACGCATTTTTATCTTCAACACCGCTGTTTGTTTAACTAGGGATAAATTTAAATAAAAACTTAATTATGTTATAATTTATACTCCGAGGCGGGAACACTAATCAGCGGCCGTAGACGTGGAACAATAAATCCTACCAGATAGAATAGAATAAATCTAGACCAGCACAACATTATATATTTGTTAGTAATTAATACGTTCGATTTACGCGAACATATTTTTTTCGTAACGATATTATCTTTTATGTGCGAGCGAATGAACCGGCAAGAAATTTGGTTTCAAAATGATTTAAATCGAATCAGTATAAATTAATCAACAGACACGCACGAAACGGGCAGGGCAGTGATATTTAAAAATATAGACATCTAACTAGCGCTAAAAAATGACCCCACGTTCAATTTTAGGAATGCGGGCGGGCAAAATATCTATGCACCTGCCACCGTCAGGCCGCCATCTTGCGAGGTAACTAGACATTTCAACGGGTTATACAACATGAAGTCATGAAGTCAATAGTTTGACGTTTTTGTATTAAACCAATCACAAGTGACGCTGTCATTTACTATCGCCCAATCAACGTTCACGTCGTCGCGCATGGCGCACAGTATGAACCAATCACAGAGTGATTTACTCTACAGCACTTCTTGCGCCATTTCATTGGTACACAGTAATCAAGAGGACAGAAGGGGCAGGGCAGATTTCTATTCGGTTCAAATGTCAGGTGCAGATTTTCAATTCCGTTTTGAAAGGTTGGCTTTTACAAAATTTATACCTGTGTGCCTGGGAGTTAGATTAAATTGGTAGGTACGTATCATTTTGCGACTCCAAATCAATCCGTGTTATTTATAAAAACGCGATCCCTCTAAAATACAACCGCTGTCTATTTATTTTATGGAATCAGGCGTTACTTTGCGGAAATCCAAAATGCCAAAATTTGGCGGAATTTAGCAGAGTAATTTTCACATTTTAATGCACTCTATGTAGTCTATGGTTAAGGCTTTTCTTTTACCTCGTACTATTGAAACTGCATCTGAGGAGTGTTTTAAGCAATCGCATTTTTTTCATTAAGACCAAACATAGTATGATAAAAAGTACCCGAAACCGGCGTGCGTGCATGCAACGACTAATGAATGTTGAGGAACCGAAAGTGATCTGTCAGGATCATAGCAAGTGGCAGTCCCTGGTCTCTACCTACCCCTCTGGGATACAGGCGTGAGTTTAAGTTATGTAGTATGCACTACATAAGTATTACTATTCAGATTTGCACCGACTAACCGTCTCATGTTTCCTCCAGCAGCTTTCCATCGTAGGGTTGTCTGGAAAAAATTGCTTTTAGCAATAAGGTAGCAAATTGTACTGTGTATTTTTGCAAATTTTTATGTCATGTACTCTAGTGTACAGTAAAGTATTATCTTATAGATAGATAAAGAACACTTTATTGTACATAAAAAAGAAAATAACACAGATATTTCTTACTTAAGAGTACAGACGGCGGCCTTATCACTAAAAGTGATCTCTTCCAGACAAGCTTTGGATGGACTGGATCTTACATTACCTAAACTCACGCCTGCGTCCCGAAGAGGTAGGCAAACAATTGCCACAATCCTGACCAATCTCAGACAGACCATCTGTTTGTACGAAAAATCACATCGATTCGTTGCCGCATGAAAGATAGACAAACCGACAAGCACACTTTTATTCTTCAATATTTTTTTAGCAAAACTTTATCTTTTTATCTTGAGACCCACACTCATAAAGCATCGCATGTAACAAGTTGATTAACATTATAAAAATTAAAGATAGATATATAAAACATTTATTTGAATCCGCGTACACACAAATATATAACAATGTAAAAACAAGAAATAATCGCACAAGAGAAACAGAGCAGAATTTTACAGCATTGAGACAAACAGAGACAACAACAAAATGTAAGCACAGGCAAAACAACATAGAATACGTAGAAAAGATTTGTGGGTGTGGCAAATGCATAGGGGCTCTGACTCAGCATATGCTGGAGGGGCAACGTTTCACTGTTTAAGTTTAAATCTGTTTTACTAGCCATAAATTTTCTTTAACTCTTTGTGGCTGATAAGAGTTTATTTTTAAGCTTAAAGAAGTCAATGCAGCACACTTTTTAATGCGTGGATGGGAAAGAATGCGGCACTGAAACTGTGTTGTTATGTATGCATACGAGCATAAATTTTCTTTGAATTGATGCTTTGGTATGCACCTAAGAATGTATATCACGTGAACCTGTCTATTAATGAGATTGACCAGCAACTGTTGCCCAAGATCTTGGATAGTGTACCATGGTTACCTAAACGTGTATTTTATGAGTTAGTTTTTACGTGCAGTATTATGTTTGAATCGGTTGGAAAAATCGTTGCTGGACAACAAAAATATTATTTTATTTTCTAATAAGTATTTTCTTCCAGCTAAACTTGGGTTATGTGGATAGTGAAGGGGCAGTGCCAGGAAAGATATATTGAAGACTAGATGACCCCTTGAAATTCGTGTCACATTATTTTTTTTTTTTCAATCTTACCATTTAAACCTTCGCCGGACTTCAACAAATATAGGGAAAAAAATGCTAAATCGGTCCAGCCGCTTTCAAGTGTTAGCCAGACTAACGGCATTCGTTAGTCTGGCTCGACTCTAACTCAACTCTTGTATTTAATAGAAAGAAAATGTTTACCTTATGAACGTCAAAGCTGTTACTTTCAGCATCAATGATTGTTTGGAGAAGAAGCTAACAAACTTTAATTATTAAATAAATAGGTTTTTTAAATTGTCCTCAGCAAGGGTGAGTGCAACAAAAAGAATGTAATTAAGCTTTTAACTTTTTTCGTAACATCAAACCGTATGAAAAAAAAACGTGGATATGTGTAAGCTTACGAAAGTGTCAGTTTCATTAATTGGGTGAATGAAATTACAATGGCTGCTTATTTTGCTTTTTTGAGTTAGTCTCCGAAACATGAACTATCTCAATAATACGTTCTTGCATTAAAGAAGGGCAAACCTACCTAATTAAGTAAAAAAATAAATGTTTACGATTAATCAACCAACCGACCGACTACCCATCTCACTTTTCCTCTAGCAACGCTCCTTCGTTGGTTGTCCGGAAAAAAATGCTATAAGCGATAAGGCCGCCAATTGTAATGTATCTTATCTTATCTTATTATTATTGAGTAGTAGAAAGTGTTATTTACTGCATAATAATAATAATATTGAGATCTAGTATAGATAAGACAATCTATATAGACCGCTTCCGCCGGGGAAAATGGCAGGGTTTGCACGACATGGCTGATGCGGTGTTTATGTTTAAATAATTTTTAAATTTGTTATACCGTTTTAATCGGTCAAATCGCAAGTTTAAATTAAACTTTCACTTACAATTCAAAACTTACAATTCAACAACAAAAATAATACAACAAGTATTACAGAGAATGCGCGAAAGAATTTTCATTTTACTTGGAGGATTTTTTAGGGTTTCATACCCGAAGGGTGCCAAACGGGACCCTATTAGGTACTAAGACTTCACTGTTGTCTGTCTGTCTGTCTGTCACCAGGCTGTATCTCATGAACTGTGATAGCTAAGCAGTTGAAATTATCACAGATGATGTATTTCTGTCGCCGCTATAATAATAAATACTAAAAACAGAATAAAATTAATATTTAAGGCGGGCTTCCATACAACAAACGTATTTTTTGCCGTTTTTTGCTCGATAATAATAACAGCAACAGGAAGGCGCTTGAAATATTCACGAAATATTTAGTTCCATATTCACTTCAAAAATAAATAGTTAAATTAAAATAAAATAAATATCTAAGGGGGGCTCCCATGCAACAAACGCGATTTTTTGCAGTTTTTTCTCGATCTTCGTGTGAAATGTTGTATGGATAATGGTTTGGAACCCTTCGTTCCGCGCTTGGCCGGTTCTCACACTTGGCCGGTTTTTTTACATATTTTCGCCAAAAAGAACAAGATATTATAATTATTAAATCGACTTCGATATTTAATTTATAACGTTCATTACGTTGCAGATTCTGAGCTACATTGTTAGAAAAATAATTTGACATTGAACAACCCCGATTAAATATTTATTTTGAAAAAAGATCGCTGAGAGTGGCTGAGATAACATCAGCAAACAGTTGTGAGCGCTCGCGACAACCCATTCGGAATGTGCTCAGCGTCGTCAGTCATAAGACCGCTTTTTGATTGACAGCTTGTTCTAATATATAGAACTGCTTTTTGCCAGATTGTGAGTATAGAATAAGAACTTCATCAGAAGGTCTGCTCGTAATGAACAATTTTTTTTCTCACTATTTTTGTTCTTGCATGAGTACAGATGATTTATTTACCAACACACTAATTGCAGTTAAACCAATTCTAATCTCAGCGTGTTCCTGAGATTCCAACCGCATACTGCGATCGCCAACCCGCCTGCCAAGCGTGGCGATTATGGCAAAACCCCTCATGGTTACAAAAACCACGAAGGAGGCCTATGTCCTGCAGTGGGCGTCAAATGGCTGATGATGATAATGATGATGAATCTCAAAAAAACATCCAAGAAAGGGCAATACTATCCACTAATTGTGAAGAAAAATACCGTAAGAAAACCTGAGTAGCTGAGGCGTTTGCATACAATCTGCGTTTGGCAAATGTAGTGATTAAGCCCGTGCCCGACGGTAACACGCATATAGGCCGTTTATATATAAAAGCAGATGAAAGTACACTGCGGTTACCTTTTTTATATATAATTTTTTATGAGCATGGAAAAAACTTGGTTTATAGCTTTTGAGACTTGTGTTTGTAAATCTTAAGTAAAATATGTCCAATGTTAATTAAGTAAGAGTTTAAGTTACATTTTTTTTATAAACTTAAGTTAGCAGCGCCCTAGCAGTGTTCTTGTTTGTGCCTAAAATACCTATTTAAGACCTAATGTACCACAACAAAGCTAATAAATGACTATACTATACTATCTTTGTAGAGGTTTTCAGAAGACTCTCCAATTAATTTGTACCGATATTTCTTCACAGACCCTCTGTGTCTTATTTTAATATGATGAGTTTATTCTGTTTATTGATTACGACGCGTTGATGGACGAAAATTGCATTAATTAATTGTACTTAAGTTGATCAGACTCAAAGGTGCTGATTTATGACGCGTCTGTTTTTTGCGTTGGAATTGATTTTGTTTGCGAGCAGAATTAGTAAGCGTAAAATGGTAGTCGGTTTGCTTGGTTGACAAGTGACAGTTGTTACCTAGATTTACATATCTTATTGCTACTGCGAAAGTGTGTGTGGTTAGATAAAACGTACACCAGGAATGACAACTAAAGCTTCAAAAATAAAAGATTGCAGTTGGCAATTTCAAGAGCTGAGGTAACTATGTGAACACTTCAGATAAATACTCGATATCCTCATGATGTGTTCCTTCACCATGAGGATGTTTCAATGATCGCTTAGGATTTTTCGATTTTTATTCCATGTTTTGTTTACTTGTTTTTGGGGTTCCGTACCCAGTGAGCGATCCTATTACTAAGACTCCGCTGTCCGTCTGTCCATCCGTCCGTCCGCCTGTCACCAGGCTGTATCTCATGGACCGTGATAGATAGACGGTTGAAATTTTCACAGATGTATTTTTTTTTGCCGCTATATAACAACAAATACAAAACAAATATTTAAAGGGGGCTCCCATACAATAAAAGTGATTTTTTGCCGTTTTTTGCTCGTTCTTTATAACGGCAACAGGTAGACGCTTGACATATTCAAATGTTGTATAGATAATGGCACGGAACCTTTTGTGCGCGAGTCCGATTCGCACTTCGCCGGATTTTTTAGTCTTAACTTACCAAACATAAAAGGCTTGGCAGAAGCTCTACACCTTTCTGTCTTTCAAATCACATCAAACAATACCTTAACCCCATAAAGGCCCTACATAGCCCCATTCAATCTTCAGCTACAAGGCCCTAACAGTTACTGCTCTGCGCCATCCCTATTCAATTGTAATAAAGTCCTTTTTCGGTTAACGATGACTTGTCGCTAGTTTAGAGCTTTAGCGTCGCCGGCGGGTCTCGTGTCGCGATTCATACGTCACTCGGCACTAGATTAGGATTGATTTCTTAGTACATTCTACGGAGGTGTACTCTTCCTCCAATGTCACTAATACTAGTTTTTATATCCCGACTGCAAAAGCAAAAGATTAACGGCTTCATTTATAACTAGCAGTGCCCGCGACTAAGTTCGCGTGGTAAACGGACTAGCCTAGAGCCTATGTTGAGCCTGAATGTCCATTCTAAATACTGGTGAAATAATATTTGAAAGCGGATACGTCCCTCTCCATACAAACCTACGAACATATTTATTTATACCATTCCCACTCTAAACAGCTTATTTTATTCACTGAAAACAGTAAATAAAAAGCCTGATATTCACTATTTTGGTGTTTGAATTTAGAACGCACAAATATATTCGACCTCCATCTCAATGCTTATACCCTCCTTGCGCAAAAAATACTAGACAAAAACTCCTTGCGCAAAGAGTACTCGACGTACAAACTCTTTTTCTCGTAGCCATTGTATCTAAAGTATAGTACGCAACTCTTGAATAAAGTAAGGATTTACATTCAGGGCCATGAATCACTCGCGTCGCTCAGGATTCTAACACATGAATCACTCGCTACGCTCGTGATTCGATCATCATGAATCACTCCCTACGGTCGTGATTCAGTCGTTAGAATCCTTCGCTTGCTCGTGATTCATCTATGGCCCTCGCTTTTATTAATAATTACTAATTGCATAATATACTATTATTCTACTCGTAATCTTATGAATACGCGATAATTTATTATATTATGTTAATCACTCATTTAATCACAATTACCTCAGCATTTTATTTTAGTTTCGTTCGTGCAACATCTCTCCAAGCACTGTGCGCCTCCGTACTGACGGGCACTAGCGGAAGATCAGCGCTGGAGTGTACTGCTCTCCAGCATATGCTGAGTTAGAGCCCTTTTGCACTCGCCACGCCCATCCTAATATGTGCATTGATGTTATAATATCGTATTTGAATTGTCACAGTGAGCCGCGGGATGTGGTTCTATGAAGCAGGTCCTTGTCGTCCTGTATGCGTTCAATCAACAATTGGGTCAACCGATTCGTTTTGTGGTATTCATCTGTAACGTAAATAAGTAAGTGCACGCATATACGGATATGACACGCTGCCGATTGCATTAAAAAGTGTCTGCTTCTTATTGCTTACAGGCTTCATGTTATTGTTATCTGTATGTACCTACATGTGCAAGTGCAAATAAATCATTTATCTATCTATCTATTTATTTATTTTGTATTGGAGAAGACTAACAGGATAATATAACAAAATAACAAACTTACAAACTTTTCCTCTTTATAATATTACAACGTTGTAACTAGTTTCAGAAGTAGAACATCAACTGTGTGTGTACCGTGATTGATTTGAATGTGTCGCTGTTCTTATTGGGAATGGTATGTGGTATGGGCCGTTTTGTTTTACTGCATATGTCTGCATCTGCTTTGAGCAAACTACAAGCGCATTTAGGGTGAGCGTCGGTTGAAGTTGCAAGCCTAAGGATTGCTGCTCAGGCATTTATGGGCTTGTATGTTTCCTTGTATTTCTTGATTGTTAGAATTTATAGTTACACATCCAGATAGTATTTTACAATTGATTGGGAAACCAAATGTAATGACAAAAGTCGTTAGTATTTCAATCTTTTTAGTTCAAGATATGATCGTAAAATAAATGAGCTGAAAAAACGGACATAAAAGTTGATCGTAAAGCTCAAATTGGTAATAAACTTATAATTGTTATACATTTTCTCCCAACCGACCAATCGTAAGGCTAGGTTTGGCGAAAATTACTGACAACCAAAACTACTTTAGTCATTATAACTTTGTGAAAGAGGGCCCCTGACTATCGCTGACTGTATGAAAGATATACAAATGGAAAGTTTATAACACAAGATTCCTCAAAAACACTCCTAAGAAGCATCAGTTTTGGCAAAAAGGAAAGACTACTGTAATTGCGTTTCAAGTGTTCTTTTAGAGGAATCGTGTTTTTAAAGCAACATTGCTAATAAATAAGAACCGTTATTTACCTTGCATCCCTCGCACGTGAAGGCTCCGAAATGGAAGCCTGCGGCTGGCTCGCCGCACACCTTACATTGTTGGTTCATCTGGAACAAACCATAGGTTTCATTTTAGCTGAGTTTTGGTTTAGTTTAGATCTACCACTCCTTAAACGATGTAAAGTATCGTCTTGTTTATCCACATTATAAAATAAAACTCGAAAAATATCAATAAAACAAAATGTTTTCATTCATGTCCGGTTTACTAATGTATTGCCAAAAATCGTTTCCCAAAGTATTACTTCCCAAACTATTTTCCGCAAATTATCACTTGGCAAAAAAACATTTCTCAAAACAACTTAAAGCAAATAAACAGTTAGCAAAAGTTATTATGGCAAGTTATTGTTTACCAAATAAATACTTGGTCAAAATTCATTTTACCAAGCATTATTCAGTCAAAAGTACCTATATAATTTGACCAAATGAATAAAATGCGAAATGTAAACTAGAACAAAAATTTTTTTGTTTGACTCAAAACTAAGTTTTTTAGTGAAATATTTTTTTTCGCTTTTATATAAAAAAAAAGAACTAACATCCGAAGTTTCAGGATGGAGCGTCGCTGCGCTCCGCTCCATCCTGGAACTTCGAACCTATTTTTTAATCAAACAATTATTTGCTATATAACACTTGCCAAAATAAAACGTTAGCATAATAAACGTTTGTCTTAATAAAACTTGACGCAGTAAAATTATGCGAAATGATAATTTGACCCATTTGGTCAATAAAATGCGAAATGAAAACTTGCTAAAGTTTCATTTGGGAAATGAAACTGATGCCATAAGTTTATTGGGAAGTAAAGTTTGGCGAAAAATACTTTGGCTAAACGGCGGTATCCCTTCATGTCCATTTCAAAATCTAGATCAATTTGGAGAAAATATAGACAAAAAAACTCCATGCATAACTGGCTTTAATGCCAGACATCTTTTTCATCCACATGTACTCTTGGTACATCCACATGTATAGTTACGTGTAAATGCACGTCAACCTTTACATGTCTCGAGTGCACACTCACTTACGTTAGGGATACTTTGCTACGAAAACGTATAAAGGTCGAAGTGATATCGACGGTATTATAAAGCGCTTGAAATCGCCAATCCGCGGTGGGCACGCGTAGTGATTTGATTAAGCCCATACTCTCTCTCTGAGAGAAGGCCTGTGCCCTACAGTGTGACGTATATAGGCTTCTTATGATAAAGTGATACCGATAAGAATCCCTGAGTATTTTTTAATTTGCCGATTTCTGTGTTCCTGTTGTAACCTGTTTACCTCATACCTCAGCGCTTGATACCACCCATCCACTGTGAGCATGCATAGAGATTATTCCTATGCTCTCTTGGTGAGAGATAGCATATGCCCTATTATTTAATTTTTATTTTAAGGAGCCTATCTACGTTCCACTGTAGGGCACAGGCCTTCTCTCGGGGAGATAGTATGGGCTTAATCACCATGCGTGCCCACCGCGGATTGGCGATTTCAAGCACTGAGGTATGTGAACAGCTCATACAGTTGGGTTGTCTCACGATGTTTTCCTTCACGGTTAGCGAGTGGTACTGCTACTTTAACTTCACAAGTGTACACAACTTAGAAAACAAAGTCATAGGTACATTCCTGCACTGGGAATCAAACCTGGGTCTCTCACTTCCGAGTCCAATGTTCTGCCCACTAGGCTACCACCACTCTTATTATCATGCTTATTTCTGACTAACGAGTAGTAATCGTAAATGCTCTGGGCCATCTTTTCTTGTATGACTGTCACTCTGCGATACGGTCGATAGGCCAATTTAAAAAATAATTTCTGCTTTTTATCCAACAAATAATTTATATTTATACCTTAAAGAAACAGAAAATGGCGTTTGATATTGTTGACCGTTGATGGCGATAATACATCAAGATAAACCAAAAAAATATTTCGCGAATGACTCAAAGGTGACGTCTTGGTGAAAATGAAATCATTTGGGCAAAAAATGCCATCGTATTTACTTACCCGCACCCACACACATACACCCATACGTACACGTCACCTTTAAATTCTTGTTGCAAAGTCAACCGTATTGCAAGGACATAGAGTGCATGTACGTAACGGAGGATGTGCCATCAACTGTACCAGGATGACGATCTAAAATCGTGGTATAGCATTAACAATTTCGAAGTGTAACAATAATAACATGACAAAAATGAACGCAACCAAATCCACCTAAATGTTTGGCCGCTTGAGAAAAAATCACAAAATCACTTCCTCCGTGTGGTAACAGACAGCTTGGATACTTGAGTTCATTCTAACTTAAGTGGTACTCAAATCTGAGTAAGATTGTACGGGTTGCTTCCAAAGTTCTAAAGCAAACATTGTGGTCACGATTGTCAAAATACAGCCTCAAATTGAAGTGTTCCGCTCAAGAGGGCCTTGAAGGTCGTTATTGTAAATTTATGTCACGTGAGGTTATTCTCAATTTAGTTTAAATTTTGCATCTTTTGGTTGCAGAATATGCAATCTGATGATAGAGGACTTAGCTTGACAGTTGATAGAATTGGTTTTCTGATATATTACTGATATACCTTTATTGCACATGAGTAAAAAATACAATGGCAATGTGACAATGTGAATGATGAAAGATAGATAAGATAACACGTGATTAAGTTGTAAAATAATTTAATTACTTGGATACTTCCTGTAAAATTTTTGATGCATCAGAAATTGTATGAATACGAGATAACAGTAACTTTATCCATCAACTAAAATACCAGGCACATTCTTCAGCTTTCGAATCGCACGTCAGTAAAAATCACAAAAACCGACCAAAGATTCGCGTGCTAACAATGTGTATTTTAACCAACTCAATATTATACTTTTACTTTAAAACGTTAAAACCAAGGAATGAAAATGAATATTTCCTTTAAAAATTACCTACATGTGCTCATAATACGAGTATATGTTTTATAATAATACGTTTGCGTCGAAAGAGTTAACGAGGCATCTTGCGTGCGTGACTACACACTGTTAGCATATCCACTGATTTTTTTAAAACTCTTTTACTTTTTGGGGGCTCAAAAGAATCGCGATGACGGATTGAGTGCACCGCTCTGCCCTTATTCGCGCGTTCCTAAGCAATTCAATATTTTGTTCCAAAAATATTCACTGACATTTTACTGAGTTACAAGATTAGATTAGGTTATAAGTATTTTTTTTGTAGTTTTCATAATGTTTATATTATTTAAGCATTGGTTTCCGCCTCGTAAAATAATTAGGTAAAGCAAATATGGCAAAAGATAATCGAAGATATGTTTCACTCCCCTGCCATAGAACTTCTTCTTCTTCCTCGGTCCCTCAATTATTCCACAGACTCCGATCATGGGTAGTGCTGACCGCACGATGGACTGACCATCGCGTAGGTGCTCTACCACGAGCACGTCTGCCCTCCATTTGGCCCAAGATGATTTGCTTCTCCAAACAATGCCTTGGTGATCGCATAATGTATCCAAAGAACCTGAGTGTGCGTTTTCTGCATATAGTGGATAACCGCGTGGTGATGTTGAGCTCTCTTGGTACAAATTCATTAGTTCTCATGGCAGTCCAAAGAATGCGGAGTAACCACATGTCAAACGTATAAAAGAACTAAATATTTTTAGAAAATAAATTCTCGCAATTGCAATATATTCATAACTCTGTAAATCCATATAAAGACTCATTCGGGCAAAATAAAGTTAGAATAAGAGTTAATGTACGATTAGTTTATAAGACTGTATAAGAAACATATGTCGCGAGGAGGATCTACAGTTTCTTCTTCTTCCCTGTCGAAAAGCATGAAAGAAGTAGAAACTGTACCAGAACCAGAACCGCACGATCTGATAGCGCTAGGTTATTCCTACAGGAAATCATGTAAGCTGCTCTGAGCAGTTTAGTTAGAGTTTCTTATACCTACATCGGTATAAGGGTGTCTGGACGAAAATTCTAATAGGAATTAGACCACCAGTTGTACTCTGTATCTTTGCAATTTTTTATGCCATGTACTTTGATGTACAATAAAGAATATACTTTAAATCTTATGTCATCCTATCAGCAGCATGCCCTTAGAAGCTTTTTCGCATAGGTATTTTTTTCCTAACATTTTCAGATTAACAGCAATATTTTCGGTACATATTAAGAAGGTGCTTTGAGAATAGCCCGTAGTCTTGGCCCCTCCGTGCAGCGTCGAGACAGGTTGTTGGCTGGTTAATGAATTTCCTCGTCTCCTTTTCTTTTTTGACAAGGGGACGTCTTCAGTATCAATAACTGTGACAGCGGTTAAATGTGCAACTGACAAGCGATTTCTCGATTAGCGTTTTAATTTTAGAATGCGCTTTTTAGTTTTGTCTCTCAAGTTTTATGATCGTATTCTTCGTCCTTGGCTGATACCTACTATAATAATAATAATAATACAGTATACTTTATCGCTCGTAGCCCCGGCTGCCGAATCGCTCGTAGCCCCGGCTGTCTGAGTGATCTTAAACGATCACGAAGGTTAAGCAACACAGGGCGCGTTCAGTGCATGGATGGGTCGCCGTCTATGCCTAACGCTAGTGGCATTTTTCCGAGCGGTTCCGTACTTCGCAAGGCACGTTAAGCTGTTGGTGCCGGCTGCCGTCGATAGATGGCAGTTGTTAAGCCAAGTCAGAGGCCTTAGGGCGGCTTGACAACTTCTGACAGTAGACGAGCCACTAGTCTACAAGCCTCCAACAATCCGGACTTGGCCCCCGTGGTTGAGTATGGCCTATACCTTCCTCAGGGAAGAGACCCGTGCTCCTCGGTGGGGACATAATGGGTTGACGATGATGATACTTTATTGTACACGAAACATTAAGCCGGACATTACATAAGAAATGGCACGTACAAAGGCGAGCCCTCGTATTATTTAACTCTTTTTTTATTTGGAATAAACTACGCTAATTCCAGCGCTCTCGCTAAACAGCCACTGTTAATAAAACGACATATAAGTAGAATAGAGTTGCTATGGACTTTGTACAATTAACAGCACATTATATATTATATATATGCACTCTTCTCGGTTTCACTTTAGTCGACTTTGCAACAGAAATATAAAAATTTATCTGCTGTTACCTAATTGAACCTACAAATAATTCGCTAAATAAAATTGATATATAGAAGCTATGATAAAACGTTGATCACAGTATTTATACCTTTAAGTAAGAAAACAATTAGCAAAACAAAAGGAGACATACTAATGAACGTAAATATTAAAGCTCGAGATGATGGGCATTATGAAATCATGCTCTGATATTGTGATTTAAACACAAGCTGCTGCTGAAAATATGTTTACAACGCCTAATTATGAATAAACGCAAACAGCTGAAACAATTTTTTCTATCATACGCTTATCGACTTCTGGACATAGGCTTCTCCTATTGCACGCCACTGAGCACGGTCCTCGGCTACTCGCATCCAGCTCTTGATAAACACCAATAATATCGTTTCCATAAACACTGATAATTAAGTCGCTATTCTCATTATGTAAAGATTGAAATTCTCAATATTTTTTTCGTAAAATTTTAGAACTAGACGCAGTCAATTTAAAAAATATAAATCAAATTATTACGCTTAAGATTAAGAAAATGTACATTATTGCTTATTTGTAGGTTTCGCGTGCATTCAATCGCACGTTGTATATTCGGGTACATTTTTTCTCGCCGTAAGTCGCGTCGCGAAAAAGTCTAAGCGAACCAATAGACGCGTGGGAGTTAGATAAAATTCAAAGTTCGAAGATTAGCTTATTAATTTTGCAATAACCATTTGATAGCGCACAAAATTATTCCGGTAATGACTTAATCTGGCCACTTCTGAACCGTCAACGCTTATTTATCGTGTAAATAAAGTGTCTGAAGCCGTTTAGATATCTAAAATGACGTCTGCTAGTGAATTTTAAGGAAGATAAACATAAAATTCCGCGGTGGTAGCCTAGTGGGTAGAACATTGGACTCGGAAGCGGGAGACCCAGGTTCGATTCCCAGTGCCGGCATGTATCTATGACTTTGTTTTCTAAGTTATGTACATTTGTGAAGTTATAGTAGCAATACCACTCGCTAACGGTGAAGAAAAAGATCGTGAGGAAACCTGAGTTTCTGAGCTATTTACATACCTCAGCGCTTAAAATCGTCAATCCGCGGTGGGCGCGCGTGGTGATTAAGCCCATACTCTCTCTCTCTCTCTGAGAGAAGGCCTGTGCTCTACAGTGGGACGTATATAGGCTGATTATGAAACATAAAGATGCTATTAACTATAATAGTTAGTGGTTGGAACGAAGACTGACAGAAAACATAAAAAGTTTGGAATCAAGCAATATTGAATTGAATTGAATTGACCTAGTATTACAGTAAAGTTGTACGGGTTTTATCCCTTTTTGTTGTATCGAAGGATCAATCGATCTTTATAGATAAGCAATGATTAGCTTCCTATCAAGGAAGCTAAATAATTTTCTACCTATAAAGGACTGCTGAGAAGCTACATTTTGAGGGATACTTCATTGTTGAAACCTTAGAACTTTCCTTTGTCTTTGTTTTTAGTATGCACTCACACTTGCTTTCGACTCCTTGCTTTTAACTTTCGACAGTGTGAACGCAACCTTATTTTCGTTTTTATCGCGCTCTTTTATTATCAAACTAACAAACATAAAAAAAATCTTAGGTACTTAGGTTATACTTCTGCTTACTTTCAAGAATTATACGCGAATTGCCGCGGCGCGTTACCTTACAATTATAATAACTACTAACAAACATAATTATCGGTTCTCAAGTAAGTGAATCATTGTATTCTTATTGAGAAATAAATTTCTTAAATCACAAATCACAAAAAGGCAGTAGAGACTTTTGCCCAGGAGTGGGGCAGGGCTCCCGTTTTCCACCTGTCTGCAGTAGGCTTGACATTAGGGCATGGTTTGACTGATTGATTGTCCTTAAGACCCCGTATAAAGCTAACTGTGCAACTAATTAAAAGCTAATTACTAATTAATAACTAATTAAAGCAACTAATTCACTTTGATTCCTTGACCGATCATTTTAATAAAATAAATGTAGATACAAGACAATATTGGCGAGAAACCTATCTTAGAAAAAAACACATTAACGTTAGTGTAACTCGATGAAAAAAATTGTTACATCAGCCTTAACGAGTTATCGAGTTTTTCAATAACTAAATTTTTGTTACAAGAATCATACCATCTACAAATATCTACAAAACAATGCGTAACGTAAGTGTATTCTATAATTTTCCATGTTTCATCCAGAATAATAATTTTCTTAGTTGGCCAACAAATTAAATCACCAAAATTCATTTTATTTTCTTTATTAAGGATGTTCAGTTGACATCAACGTAGATCTATCGAACAGGACTGCACCTCGCGCCATTTCGGCAAGAATTCTTCATAAGCGTTACTCAGCAAAAATATTGCCCTTAATTTGTTGAAGGATCGATATCCCACGTCAAATTCTCATTTTGAAAAATCGTTCGCGATTGTATCTTTGAAAATATCTGGGCAATCGGCTCTGGACGACCAAATAAGTAAACGAATAAATAAATGATACATCAAAGTCCCAAGATCTGGTTGCGCTCCTTTTGCGAGTAATCTTATCTGATTATTATGTCGCTTTAATTAAGTAATTTCGGTCAATAAAGTAATGAGCTGATGAGATTTGAGAAATTTGGAAAAAAAGAACACAAATTGAACCTTGCAGCGTAGGCATTTAAACGGGCCTTGTGTTCCGTAAGAGCACCTAGTCGTACTAACAAAGATATTATTGCAGCACATTTTTGAACCAGTTTGTGACTAAACGGTAACTTTGAAAACTGACTGAAAGAAACAATACGCAAATTGGTTACGAGTATTGGAACGGGCATGCATTAGATGTGGTCTTTTGTCATTGCTGTTTCTGTAACATTTTTACCGGTATACAATAGTAGATTGTGTCTCAAGGGAGCAAAATGATATATTTACGGCGAGGGCGGTATATTGAATCCTGAGTGAAGCGAAAGATTCTACAATAGAATCCCGAGCGTAGCGAGGGATTCTAAAGTAGAATCTTGAGCGTAGCGAGGGATTCAAGTGTTTACGCCCAAGACGGAAATAATTTTGCTACCGAGTGACACACTGCTTTTCACACCTGCTATAAGGAAAATTGAAATGGATTGGTATTAAATTATTTATGTGCCGTGGAAGACAATTATGATCGATTGCAACAAAATAAAAATCGAATTGGAATTACATTTTGTGAAAATCTGCACACGGATCATGCTGAGGGCAATAAAAAAAAACTAGAATATCAGGGAAGAAAAGTACAACTTTGATCCCTCATTTGAGGGAATCAAGGGATCTTTTCTGAATAGCAGGTGAGAAATAAAGAATATTCTTATCTTATCTTATCTTACCGTTGGAGCTCTGACCGAAAAAATTTGAAATAGCAACTAGAAAGAGACATTCAGAAATATGTAAAATATTTGAATACGTTTGAATTGGACTTATTCACGTGATATAAATAAAGTGGCAAGAATTATGTTTTTTACTAATTTTTCTATTGTAATTTACTGCCTGGTCTAGCGATCTCACGTACCATGCCAGAGGTAGCGGTATAGATTCCCATAGTACGGGGTATCCTAGTTGGGAACCAGGACAAGTGATTGTGTTGTGTGGAAGTTATTATTATCCTTATTATTATGTCCATATACATCCACAAAACGTCTCAAAAGTATGCGTATGTATGTAGCCTATATACGTCCCACTGCAGGGCACAGGCCTTCTCTCACAGAGAGAGTATGGGCTTATAATTACCACGCGTGCCCACCGTAGATTGGCAATTTCAAGCGCTGAGGTATGTGAACACCTCAGACGCTCAGGTTTCCTCCTGAGGTTTTCCTTCACAGTTTGTATTGCTAGTATTGCTACTATAACTTCAAAAATGTTTAAAAATGTATATCGAGTGGAAAAGGAACCTGCTTCGAATACAAAACTGGGATAAAAAATAAGTGATTCTAGCGAGGCGATGTGGTGTTCGTTCTGGCATAGATTTTTATCAAGTATTAAAAATGAGTAAAGATAAAACAGCCATCATCAACTGTCTGATAAGGTCTCAAATATACAAAAGTGGAAAACCCCAGAACTGTACTGTTAGAAACTAGGTATATCCACCAAACCGATTTGCAGTCGCAAACTTGTAAGCGAAACGGCAATTGGCAACTGAGGCAAAGCGCATCATTGCAAGAAAGGAGTATCGTCGACGGCACATCAACCTTCACGCACGTGCACTCTGCACAGTTATATTACGGGCGTTTTTGCGACAAAAATGCAAAGGTAGACGTCGAGTGTACGGCCGCTTAAGGAGTAGTCTAAACTTGGAGCTGGCGCGGTGATGGCCCGCCTAGTTTGCATGTCCGCGGCGCAGATTTACAATTGGTTTAAGGTTTATGTGCTGACTTTGGACCGTTTTTGACGATGGTGTTGGGCCCATTTAGGGCTATTTACGATTAAGGAGCCAATGAAGTGGGAAACCTACATACCGTTTTTACAATAGGTTTTTTTTAACATCGGTTAAAAAAACCTATTGTGAGATGCTAAGTTACCGTAAAAAGTATACTAAGTTATAGTCTCCTGCTACTTTTAGGTGTACGTCAAAAGCTTCATTGAAAAGAAAAGAACGATTAAATTAATTTTCTTCGAAGAAGTAGTCTTAGTGGTTCATACTAGGTAGATCATCGTGAACCGATGATCTGCTGTCTTGTTGAACGATCATCGGCTCACGTTTCGTTTTATCTGTCGTATCTTTTGACTCATGTTAGTTCGCGAATGACAAAAATGAGTTTTAATTGAATGACTAAGAATTGAAGTCGTGTAAAAGTATGTACTCTTGTATAATTCAACTGAAATGATGAATAGGTGTTTAATAAAAGTGAATGTGATGGATTAAGAATAGCGTCACTCGATTTCCTTCCGTGGATGTCGTAGAAGCCGACTAAGGAAATACATCACCAGAAGTCGGGCAGCAGTATACTGCAATCGCCAACCCGCCTGTCAAGCGTGGCGATTATGGTAAAACCCCTCATGGTTAGGAAAACCATGAGGGAAGCCTATGTCCTGCAGTGGGTGTCAAATGGCTGATGATGATGATGATGATGATGATGATGAAAGTGATGTGAGACTTAGCTTCTTGTCAAATTTCAGGAATTTAGGTCAACGAGAACTGCCCTATACTAAAACCTTAGTAGACAGTTCGCTAGTACAAAAAATGGTCATAGAATATGATTGCATTAGCTTAGAAGCTTCAATACCCTCAAGCCTTCAGCTTAACCATAAGCCTTAATATTTTGAATAAATTTCAAATTGATCACTTTATCCGTTCATGATAAGATAATAATTCTTATAACAGTCACATTACTGTTTTTTTTTTTGAAGTATCACAAAAATTAAAGGTCCAATAATCAAACGTTAGTCTGGCCCGAATACTCTAGAGCGCTGTTCAAAAATGGCGAAGGAGAAACTGTCTCACGCCCGTGACATGTGGACGGACTGTGTATGGTATCGGTCACAGTCCGGCCGTGGGGGACGCGGCGATCGGTTTTGGCTTTGTTGTTCTCCCGTTTGATTTGGATTAATAGTTGGCGGGCAGTGACATTTGAACCCCAAATTGGGCTTGACTAAAATGTATTAAACTTTCGTTACTTGCTGACTCGTGTGCCGTCAAGCGGGTCAATCATATTACACATTTGTGTTGCGAAATCACCCGTGGATCACGAGAGCAGCCGACAGAGCCGCGTTTCATGAAATTAAATGCATACATAAACTCACGCCTGTATCCCAGAGGGGTAGGCAGAGACTAGGGACTGCCATTTGCCACGATCCTGACAGATCACTTTCGCTTCCTCAATATTCATTATTCGTTGCATGCACGCACGCCGGTTTCGGGTTCGGGATGTAGTGACTGGCCTTGAGATAGGTATGTTGCGTTGGTTTGAAAATGTGGAGAGGACGAAGGAAAAAAGATTGACGAAACCAATATATCGAACGAATGCGGGTGGAAGGGTCGGTAAGGGACGTCCCAAGCGGATATACTTTAACCATAGGGGATGTACTAGCAAAGGACAAGATGAAACTATAATGCATAGTTTATTCTGACAATTCGATGTAAGTTGCGTAGCCGCGTCTTCATGCTTGTTAATCTGTGGGTCAATCGACTTTGCAAGGTACATTGAATTTTCATAGCAAAACACGACTTGTAGCTTTGTGAAATACGGCTCCGGTAAACCTTTATGTATAGTTTTCAGATTTTTCCCTATATTTTTAATTTGTAATATAAGACAATATTACTTGCCAGAGTTCATAGTTCTAGGTCAACGGATAGTACCTTATAAACTGTCGAAAGTGTCGAAATATACGTGTTTTTGTGGCATAAACGGAGGTATCTTTTTTTTACGTTTACTAAGAAGTTTGATTTCATTTACAGCTTCAGTGGACTGTAGATTTGAGTATATGGTTTCAATTTCAACTCGATAGCTTTACGCGTTCCCTTGTCAGATAGACGGACGACGGACGGACGACGGACGGACGGACAACAAGGTGATCCTATAAGGGTTCCGTTTTTTTCTTTTGAGATACGGAACCCCAAAAACCACAAAAATATTCAACAACTGAGGTTATTATTTTTAGAACTTGAGGAAATCTGTGTATATAATGCATTTAAATTCCTCAGCGCTTGTTAATCAACAATTTGTTGTGGGCACGCGTGATTAACACTCTCCTGTGCCCTGCAATGGAACTTATGAAGACTGCTAAAGTTATTCTTTTCATTTCTAATGTACCTTATCTCTGTAAATAATTGGTGCGCAATAAAGAGTTATCGCCAACCCGCCTGCCAAGCGTGGCGATTATGGCAAAACCCCTCATGGTTATGAAAACCACGAAGGAGGCCTATGTCCTGCAGTGGGCGTCAAATGGCTTATGGTGACGATGATGAAAGAGTTATCTATCTATTTATTAATACATTTTTTAAATAAATTAATCCTGGCATGTACCAATGACTTTGTATTCTAAGTTACGTACATTTGTGACGTTGTAGTAGCAATACCATTCGCTAACTGTTAAGGAAAACATCGTGAGCAAACCTGAGTGTCTGAGGTCCTCAGCGCTTGAAATTGCCACTCGGCGGTGGGCATGTATGGTAATTAAGCCCGAACTCTCTCTGAGAGAAGGCCTATGCCCTGTGACACGTATATAGGCTCCATAAAAAAAGTACAGAGGCTGTTACGTAGTAAAAATATGCCAAAACTCAAACCAAAAGTCAATTCCCATATCCATAATCCGGCTCCCGCCACCTGTTCGCAGCCGACCCAGATCCAATAATGCAATCTGCCAATAATAAATTACTCGAACGAAAAAGGCGTGGCGCTGTCGATTGCCGCGTAGATACCGGCACGAGAGTTTCACGGCGCATATTTGGCGAACAATGTATATGGAAATTATTGTTGGAGATACGCTGATAGGGTCGTAATGGGGTTATGTTTCTGCTGCTCTTTTTTACGGCTGCGAAATGAGATGCGTGTTTATTTTATTGCTTTATCAATTGGCGTGGGGAGTTTTGTGTTGGCATTGTCTTTAGAGTAAGCATAGCCGTGTTTAAGGAACTCTACATAGCTTATACATGGTTAGGAAAACCACGAAGGAGGCCTATGTCCTGCAGTGGGTATTAAATTGCTGATGATGATGAGGTACATGGAGTTGTTATAGTAACCTATGAATTGTAGTTCCATGAAATGGGGTCCTACACTCGACCTGACCCGTACCTTTTCTCGTCACAACATAATAAAAAAATAACTTCAACACTCCGCTTCCTTTCGTGGATGTCGTAGAAGGCGACTAAGGAAATCAATTAGCAGGAGATGGGCAGCAGCGTCTTCTTGAGATTCCAACCGCATGCTGCGATCGCCAACCCGCCTGCCGAGCGTGGCGATTATGGCAAAACCCCTCATGGTTATGAAAACCACGGAGGAGGCCTATGTCCTGCAGTGGGCGTCAAATGGCTGATGATGAACTTCAACACAACCCAATCACGTGTTCTGGTCCCAAACTAAGATACCCTGTGCCATGGTAACCAGGCAAGGACGTCACAAATATGGAGGTAAAGACTGAGAAACACCTGAACTGAAGTCATTTGTAGAAATTAAGTACAGCGGCGTCCAGTGGGATTCGACACCATGACCTCTGGTTTCAAAGTCAAACGTATTACCCTGGATCTTGGGAGAGACCCTGTATCTCCCTAGATCCAGGGTCTAGGAATCAGGAATCAGGGTTTAGGAATCAGGGTCTAAACTAGCTTTGTAAAAGAAACTGTAACATTTTAAGTGCCCACAGAACTGTAATTAACATGGTCAATAAATTCATTATTATTATTATTTAATTGTCATTCACTATGAACTGTAATACGGGAATATGATCAGCACTGAGGGATGACTTCCTCAGCACAACGCTGAGTCAGCTGCCTTTTATGGCAACTTAGATACACCACAGGATACATCTATGGTCCTGTTTTGTTTATTCGTTTTGTCTGTTGTGTATTTTTTTTTTTCTGTTGTTGTGCATATTATGTTACTTATCTGCTTCTTGCTTCTTATGTTTCTGTAATGTGTCTTGCTGGTATAATGTCTGTTTTCTTCTTCTTCTTCTTCTTCTTCATCTAGTGTGAGTGAAGGTGCCACTGGTGCTAATTGCTCAAAATATGGCTATCTATGAAAACTTTTTGTTAGCTTTCTGTATCTATGTGTGCAACTTATTGCGTTAGTGATAAGCTGTTAGTTTTCCAAATAAAATAAAATAAATAAAAAAATCATCTCATTACGTAGATGCAAAGGCCAAAGGTCGCAGCTGCAGGTATTTTTTTCGATACAAAAGAGTTTCGATAAAACGGAGTTGGTCTTATAACACGAGATTTAAAAACCTATTTAGAGGCTAAAAATTTCACCCATGCCGGGACTTGAACCCGCGACCTCTGGCTAACCGTGCCAGCCCTCTCCCAACTGAGCTAATGGGCAAGTGCAAGCATCGGCGAAATTTCGAACCTCTTTACAAACTTCTCTGTATTACGTTACAGGCAGCGACATCTAGCGGAAGCAATTTACATCACTTCCAGCCCCGAGCACGGGTTAATGCAATAAAAATCATATAATTATAACACGAGTGTTCAGTCCCACATGTGTATAGACCTTAACACTAGAAGACTATAAAACTGCCCATATCCGCCGCCACTATACAAAAAACAAACGATCCAATGCACATACAGCCTCTATCGGCCACGGTACAAAGATTTACCAATAAACCATTAACCGAATCATCATTAGCCGATAGTTTTTACGCCCGGCCGAGCGTTTCCTGCTAAGCATAAAATAGCAATTAGTACTGAACTCTTAATAAGGCATTAAGCCATTTTAGGGATGCTCCCGTATCGATAATCGTGTCGATTCTAAAGAAATGTTGACGTTAGCTAATGCTGATTGATTTATTGCATTCATCACATTATAAGTCGTGGTTTTTATTGGGCCTAGTTGACATGGTTCAAAGGAGCTTCTATTGATAGAGAATACTGTGAGAAGAAGGACAAAAGTCTTATGAATTCAATTCCTTAAGACGCTTCTTAATTGTATTTTAAATTAATGAATTCATTTATTTATTGCTATGATGATGATGACGAATAATATAAGAAATTAAGAAAATTATAATTACGATTTTCTTGTTGATATTTTTAAAGGTGTCAATTTAAATAATTGATTCCATAACAAGAATTCCCTATTATGAAGATGTTTCGCGAAGGTCCACTTTTCGTAGCAGCTTTTTTTTTTTAATCCGTCCAATTTCGCTCAAAAAGAATAAGGTTGTCCAATTAAAGCAATTTGTGCTTCGTTAAGATTTTCTGACGATATTTTTAATGCTTCAAGTAAGTCTTCACATTCTTTTACATTTATAGGTACATACAACTAGTAGCGGTGACATGAAGCGGTGGTAGCCTAGTGGGTAGAACATTGGACTCGGAAACGGGAGACCCAGGTTCGATCCCAGTGCGGGCATGTACCTATGACTTTTTGTTTTCTAACTTATGTACATTTGTAAAGTGACCTACAACCTACAGTTTTAAAGTTATTAATATTTTTTCCTGATATGATTTTCATAGATATACTGACTGATCTATGATTACCATGCCGGAGGTCATGGGTCATGGCTCCGGCCCAGTGGGGGCCGTCTAGGTGTATTTCCACGTTTGCGATATCCTTGCTTGGTTACCAAAGCACAGAGAATTATAGTAGCAATACCACTCGCTAACTGTGAAGGAAAACATCGTGAGGAAACCTGCGTGTCTGAGCTATTCACATACCTCAGCGCTTGAAATCGCCAATCCGCGGTGGCACGCTTGGTGATTAAGCCCATATTCTCTCTATGAGAGAAGGCCTGTGCCCTATAGTGGGACGCATATAGGCTGCTTATGATGATACAACTAGAAAAAAGAATGTGTGTGATGTCATTTATAAGACTGAGAAAATATATGCTGATATCAGAAGCCCTTTGTGGCAACTTTGACATACCTTTGACCTATGTAGACTTTGCCTTGTCTTATGTTGTATTTATGTGACTTGTTTCTCCTTTGTACTTGTATAATGTTACTTGTTATGCCTTTTTTTCTTGTGATGTGTTAATTTGTCCCAATAAATGTCTTTCTTTCTTTCTTTAAAAAAGTAAGTGTTTAAAAAAGTAGCCATTTGACGGAATAGGTACGTACTTTACACTTTTTAGGGTTCCGTGCCCGAAGAGTCCCAAACGGGACCTTATTACTCTGCCTCCGCTGTCTGTCTATCTGTCCGTCTGTCTGTCTGATAGTCAGATAGACAGTCCCGTCCGACCTTTAAAGGGCTCTATCTGTAGAACCGTAATAGGTAGGCTCTGGAATTTTTCGCAGAATATGTGTTTTATGACGGATTGCCTAAAAATAATAAAATTTTACAAATAATAAAAAATAAGGCCGGTCTCCGTACCACAAACGTGTTTTTTCCCCGTTTTTATTTATGCTCCAGCGCAAAAACGGTAATACATACAGGCATCAAACTCAGTGTAATTGTCAGACTTATTATATATTCTAATAAAAAATAATTTAAAAAAGCCAAGCGCGAGTACCGCCGTTCCGTGTAGCATCGGATTAAGAATAGCGTCACTCGATTTCCTTCCGTGGATGTTGTAGGAGGCGACTAAGGAAATACATTATCAGGAGACGGGCAGCAGCGTCTTCCTGAGATTCCAACCGCATACTGCGATCGCCAACCTGCCTGCCAAGCGTGGCGATTATGGCAAAACCCTTCATGGTCAGGAAAACCATGAGGGAGGCCTATATCCTGCAGTGGGCATCAAATGGCTGATGATGATGATGATGATGATGAAGCGCGAGTACGGAGTCCTTGGTGCGCGAGTACTGACACTTGGCCGGTTTTTTTATTATATTTGGCGTTATAAATAGTTATTACAGGTAAAGAGTCGGGATTCTTACCAAATGGACATGCATAAAGTCACACCTGTATGCTAGAGAGGTAGTCAGAGATCAGGGTTTGCCACTTGCTATGATCCTGATAAACCTCTTTCGCCTCATCAACATTAATTAGTCGCTGCATGCGCCCGCGCCGGTTTTGAGTACTTTTGGTCTTGCCTTTGGCTAAAACATGGCTATTTAAACTAATTCTTGCCGCTATTATTTTATTTGATTAATATTTTTGTTTGCTTAGATAGATACATTATTTATTAATATAAGAAAACAAATAGTTACGTGTACTAAGCATCGCGATCTTGGAAAGAATCAGTTTGTTCTGAGCTTTAGCTTAAAGAATGGCGTAATTTTAAAACAAACTTACTTACCTGAATCGCTCGTAGCCCCGGCTGCCTGAGTGATCTTAAACGATCACGAAGGTTAAGCAACACAGGGCGCGTTCAGTGCATGGATGGGTCGCCATCTATGCCTAACGCTAGTGGCATTTTTCCGAGCGGTTCCGTGCTTCGCAAGGCACGTTAAGCTGTTGGTGCCGGCTGCCGTCGATAGATGGCAGTCGTTAAGCCAAGTCAGAGGCCTTAGGGCGGCTTGACAACTTCTGACAGTAGACGAGCCACTAGTCTACAAGCCTCCACCAATCCGGACTTGGCCCCCGTGGTGGAGTATGGCCTATACCTTCCTCAGGGAAGAGACCCGTGCCCCTCGGTGGGGACATAATGGGTTGATGATGACTTACCTAATATTTCTGGGTAGGTACAGTACTGACAGACTAAAGGGTGCATTAAAAAGGTAAACTCCACTCCTGCAAAGGTGAAAACTTTTTCTTATTTGTCGCGGACAAAAGTTAGTATAATGCCAGACCAATGACTTGAATGACTTTGACTTGGCATGAAAATCGGATTTCATTGGGACGCCGAATATGACACACAATTTACAATAATCTTCGGGCTTAAGTCAAGTCAAATTAACAAAATAATTTAATGAGTTCTCTTACATCCATCACAAGCTCAACTCGACTGCGCGAACTTTTATTTCAGTTATCCGGCGGGCATTATACTCATATGTCGGCATGACCCAAGAGGAATTAACACTTTTGCGAGCGATTGTACGCGAAACAAGTGACATTCCGAACATGAGTAAAGTGGCGAGCCCGCGCCGCTCGGCTTGCAATAAATCTCTCGTTAGGTCACGCCGAAAAGTGACCCCAATCCGCGTATAAATTACAATGTAATAAAAATAAAACGGCACGACAATTACAAACAAAAACGGTTTATTGGTGCAAGAATACACTCACGGTACACGGTGCGGGGCCGGGCGGTTCCCGAGCCGCGCTAGTTGGGAAAACATTCGAAAACAATTCTAAGCTGGAACTGTCTATATTTTGATTTCCGAAAATATCTTGCCAGTTACATAGGCATAATACAAAAGTTGAGACTGTATGGTGCAGATGTTGACTTGAATTAAAATGTACAAAGTTAAATACCAAAATAAAGAAAACAACTCGGTCGAAGCACTATTTAAAAAAAGGCTTTTAGTAATCAGTCCTTGGAACTTACTCACATGACAAAAAGTTTTCTACCCTACTATACGATCTCCATTTCCAGGAGGATATATTTCTTATATATAAAATGATAATTGTTAAGGTTACTAGCTCACCGTTTTCCCGTTTGCGAGAATATAGTTTTACTTTTGCTAACGTTTTTTTATTGTGCAATCATCATCAGCCATTTGACGCCCACTGCAGGGCATAGGCCTCCTTCGTGGTTTTCATAACCATGAGAGGTTTTGCCATTATTGCCACGCTTGGCAGGCGGGTTGGCGATCGCATTATGCGGTTGGAATCTCAGGAAGACGCTGCTGCCCGTCTCCTGGTAATTGATTTCCTTAGTCACCTTATACGACATCCACGGAAGGAAATAAAGTGACGCTATTCTTAATCCGGCGCCACACGGAATTGTGCAATAAAGTTTAACAAACAAACAATCAAACAAACAAACGAACGTACGAACGAACGAACGAACGAACGGACGGACGGATGGACGGACGGACGGACGGACGGACGGACGGACGGACGGACGGACGGACGGACGGACGGATGGATGACCGGACAGACAGACAGACAGACAGAGACACAGACACAAACAAACAAATACACAAAGACTCGCCATCACGCTTACATCCGCAAGGTCAGAGCAGGATAGGGAGATTATATGTATGAGAGAAATTGCTTTTAGTGACACGGCCGCCATGTATAGGCACACCAAATATAATCAAATTCCTACTTTTCGGTGCCCCATAAAAAATACTTTGAAACCAGACCTTCTAACACGGTGTGCGCATACCTGGCAATTTTCTGCGCTCACCAAAGATAACTCCATAGGTACGAAAAAAGCAACACTGGGCTCTCCGAACAACCTACAAATACCTATATATCTATATCTAATGTTTCTATATCTGTCGCAACCTGGAATATAATCCACAATCAATTCACACTGATTGGGAAATCCTTTCACCGTCAATGGCGAACTTTTCTTGTCATCGATACGCTAAAAAGAACAATGGGTTGGACCGCTTGGGTGCCACCCGCCGTGTAGGCAGTCAAAACTGCTGACAGCTAAAAATTACCATGCCTTCACAGTGAGACCTATCAAGAGATAATTACAGCTCGCTTCAGAGACGCGATGGCTCCTTAAAACGTTTGCACGGAATCAATGAGGCTTCTTATTAAAACTTTATGTTTGTTTAATTTGTGATAATTTTTGTGTCAGAGCGTCAACAGGATTTCGATGTGTAAGCTTACAAGAGACTTGAGAGACTTTTTGATGTTTTATTGGAGTTACAAACAAGATTACTTTCATATAAGAAATATCCTCTGTTTAAATTTAACGAGCTCCGGGCAGGCAACTGGCTAAATCGGTGGAAGCACGGTCGGTAGAATGCTGCAAGAGGTCGTGGGTTCCAACCCAGGCACGGATCAATGACTTAGTTTTAGAAGGTTACGTACATATGTGAATTGGTCCTAGTAATTACTTGCTAATTGTGAAGGAAAAAATCGTGAGGAAACCTGAGTACATAAGGCGTTTATATACCTCGGCGGTTGAAATTTCCAAACCGGGGTGGGCACGCGTAGTGATTAAGCCCGTATTCTCTCTGTCTCTCTCTGAGAGAAGGCTTGTACCCTCTACTACATTGGCCTTTGCATCTACGTAATAAAATGGCCAGATGGGTGAAGGGACCGCTCGGACCCTGCAGTGCCTGGGATATTGTTTTTTAGATGGCGGGGAGTCGCTGGATGCGGGCGGCACAAAACCGGGAAGCTTGAAAAACCATGATGGCAGGACATATCCTGCAGTAGGCGTCAAATGGCTGCTGATGATGATATCTAAGGCTTCATTACAGCGATACAACCGGCAGAAGACCACACAGGTCAGGGACAATAGTGGCGACTTCTTGTATTTTACGACTTCCTTTGTCATGAGTTTTATGGCGCATCTGTCAAAACGAGCAACATACCATTGTTCTCAGCTATGTTTCATAATAAAATCTCAATATTCATCTGAAAAGGGGAATATCCTTTTATATGTACCCTTTATTCTTCCAGAGCAGGGCAGAGGCCTACTCTCACATAGAGAGTACGGGCTTAATCACCACGCGTGCCCACCGTGGATTGGCAATTTCAAGCGCCGAGGTATGTGAATACCCCAGGCACTCAGGTTTCCTCACAATCTTTTCCTTCGTGATTAGCGAGTGGTATTGCTACTTTAACTTCACAAATTAACGTAACTTAGAAATGAACAAGGTCAATGGTACCTACATGCCGAGCTTTGAACCCACGAACTCACGAATGAGAAGCCGGCGTTCTACTCCTCCGCTGCCATCGCTCTTTTCTATAGCAATAAGCTCGCCTATGTACCCGTTCTTATTGCTTTCAAATCAAATCAAATCATTTTATTTTTGACAAGAGGAGCATGACATACTGTTACAAAGAGTGTTCCATAAGTAGTAGCTAAATAACAGAATTCTCCAAGCACCATAACGACTGAGACACCTGACCATTAATGCGGGTCTTAGTTGCCATCAGACGTCTTACATTACAAACCACTATAATAGACTTACAAATATTTGCAACAGTAACTTGGTAACAGTTAAAGATTACCACTACCGCTTTGTTTTTATGTGTAACATATTTCTTACTTGTGTACAATAAAGTAGAAAGAATATGTGCTCTTTAAGAAAACAAATATCAGCCATTCTAAACTAAGTTATCACAGCATTAAACTATATCAATCAACTAATACTGTTTTCCGTGTGGCGCCGGATTAAGAATAGCATCACTCCATATCCTTCCGTAGATGTCGTAGAAGGCGACTAAGGAAATTAATTACCAGGAGACGGGCAGCAGCGTCTTCCTGAGATTCCAACCGCACACTGCGATCGCCAACCCGCCTGCCAAGCGTGGCGATTATGACAAAACCCTTCATGGTTTAAAACCATGATGGAAGCCTATGTCCTGCAGTGGGCGTTAAATGGCTGATGATGATGATGATGATGATGGTGAATATTTTTTTAGCAATTTCAAAGTTTCTTTTCAACCCATTTTTCTATGGGGACCCTTTAACCATATTTTGAGATAGGGATTTCGTGAGACTCTGTTGAAGACCTGTACCATGACAAGAGTATTAAGGGGCTCCAGGGAGTAACACTAGCGCCACCGAGGAAAAGAATCATAACTTTTTTACAGAACGAATCTTCAAAAAGTGTTTGTACAATCTCTCAATTATCGTGAACCTAAGGCAAAACACCTAGGACTAGATAGAATTATCGCCCAAAACGGCCATTTTTGACATAAAAACTATGTAGTCCCAGGTTCCTGATCCTAGGTTCTTTGTCGTGGTCCTAAAAATCACTGTTTATATGATTGAGAGATTGTACAGACACTTTTAGCAAACACGGTCTGTAAAGGAAAATAGGTTGTTTTTTTCGTTGCTGACGCTAGTTAGGCAACTGGATCCTCTTAACATATCCGAATCAAATTTTACTCTCCACAGAATTATCCAAAAAGTTACTTAAACTGTAACGTTAAGTTGGTATACAATACAAAAGCTACAATAGGTGGCAAACAAATGAGACTCTATTTTCAAAATACTAAGACCGTTAAATGCTAAGATCATTGACCCCTGAACAACTGTTTGTTTCTGCCGAATTTCATGCACCAGTTTAGAAAATTATTGTTATGCTCTTGTGTTATTGTTGCGGTCACTTTACGTATGGAAATTCTTGAAAATCTCAATTCTGGTGATATGAATTGGGCTACGGCTATTGTTCGGTTGCTATACAGTTTGACCAACATAGAACGACACCTGGTGCCGGTTTAAAATGCACCTAAATGGGGTTCCAATAAGAAGTAACACGTGTAAAGGGAAGGGTAGAGTTAAATTAGTTGGTCTGGTTTTGTTCAGTGTTGTGAGTTGTGACGGATGGCGGGCTGTTGAAGGCGTTCTTTTTTACATACGAATTGCTTAGTAATTTTCCTTCATGTTTCAAATTCGGCTAAAAAAGAAAGAATTTTCGTCTTCTTATTCGAATTAACAAACTCGTAGTAAATTATGTTACTAGAAAATAAGTAGGTACCTAATCAGTTTTTTTTCTTTTTTAAGCGTTCGTTTTGGTACTTTAGTTTAAACTAATGTGTTACAGAAATAAACCCCTGCATTTAAGTAAAAAGTAGAGAAATAAATAAACAAAAATATCTGACCAAATTTTATCGCAAATTTGTCTAATAATTTCCGAACTCCCATAGGATTTTATTGAGAATTCTAATAGGTGAATACTCAATTATACTAAGAACTAAAGTTGTATTATGTTTATTTTAAGGACATCTGAAGAGACAGATTCGAATGAACCACTTACCAACCGAAATTGACAATTCCGAAATCAAGGCGGCGGTAGGTATGCTATTCTACGATATTTCATAAGCAGCCTATATACGTCGCACTGTAGGGCACGGGCCTTCTCTCAGAGGGAGAGTATGGGCTTAATCACAACGCGTGCCCACCGCTGATTGGTGAATTCAAGCGCTGAGGTATGTGAATAGCTCAGACACCCAGGTTTCCTCACGATGTTTTCCTTTACTGTTAGCGAGTGGTATTGCTACTATAGCTTTACAAATATACATAACTTAAAAAACAAAGTCATAGGTACTATGCCCGCACTGGGAACCGAACCTGGGTCTCACGCTTCCGAGTCCAATGTTCTACCCACTAGGCTACCACCGCGTTCTACTATATAGTATATTACAAACGATCTCAAACCCAAATTGCCCGATTTAAAAAACCCTTGTAGCTTGTCGGACTTAAATTCAAGCTCGAAAAAAAAATATAACCTGAAGACAAAGCATTGTTAAAAAATCAATAATTCAAAACTCATTTCACGATAAAAAAAAAAACGGGAGCCTTCGGGGTAAAAAGGCCAAAAAATGGCCCACATTTTTTTAAACCGAAAATTCATTAATCACAACTTTTGACGCACGCCCGCGGGATTGCTACAGAAAAGCCGAACTTTTACGATGTTTACAGATTCGTCACGAATCGACTCCGAAATGGGGAGTTAATAATTCGAAAGTTAGGTTTTACGGCACCTGACTGATATAATTTAATTATAATGGGATGACAAAATATCCTGCAGATAAGAGGATCAAGCAAAACTTATTCTTGTTTTAAGGTCTCTGAGACCTGAAGGAATTTGTGGCTTTAAAATCAGAATATAATTCGAGTTTAATTCGTGGCTTCTGAAGCAACCAATAAAAAAATTACGTCACCAATAATACTCTTTTAATAAGCAATCATACTCTTGACTAATCCAATAGAACAGAATTAATTGAATTTTAAACAGTTGCACAACTACAGCAGAATGCTGGTTGTTAAATTTCTGACAATTAATTTCGATAATGTCATAATTCACCAATAGCCTATAGAAGTTTAGAGGTTAATTGTCAAAATGCACATACGAATGAAATCATGATTCACAAATTACGTAACATTCACACTAATGAATTAAAATTAAACATTCGTAATTTCTGCTGACATTTGTAGAGAAGTAGGGCAGATTTAAAGGAATCCTCAGAATTATGAAAACATTGTTTTGCCGACGATGCCGGCAATGATGCCGGTTAAAAAGAATTCACGTCCTTTTAAATAAAAATGCTTGTTTTTAAGTAATGATAACTCAAAATTGTTACTATATTTTTTTTGTTGCACTAACCCGTGCTGAGGACAATTTTAAAAACCTAACTGCAAAGTGGGTTACTCGGGGCTGCAAGTGATGTAAATTGCTTTGAGCAGATTGTAAAGAGGCTCGAAATTTCACTGATGCCTGCACTTGCCCATTAGCTCAGTTGGAAGAGCGCTGGCACGGTCAGCCAGAGGTCGCGGGTTCAAGTCCCGGCATGGGTGGAATGTTTAGCCTCTAAATAGGTTTTCAAAATTATTACTTTAAAATTCCCAAAGTTTTAGACTGCTTTCGCACGTTTTTTTACTACAGAGCTAGTTTTATATTTTTCGAAGTTTTATTATATTTGACAATATTCAAACGTTATGTTAACCTGTTAAATTATGACCTTGAAAATAACAATTAAAAACCTTAGTTATGGTTGCCCGATCGGGTCCTTTAGAATTCTACATACCATCTTTCATAATTCCAATATTGGTCATCTATTTAAGAGTAATGGGTCATGTATGAATCATTTTGGTTTGCTCACACGTCAAATGTAAAACGACGGCGGAACAGCAATAAGCAGTGTTTGTAGAAGCGCGTGCTATATTTTAAATGCTTACATGCAGTTAATAAACGCTGAATCAGTAGAATTCTGATTTATTTATATGAAACCTCCGTAGATTTCCGGCGCGACGGGAAATAAGGGGGGGGGGGGGGGGCATCCCGAGTTTTACTAAAACTCCGATACCTCTTCTAATTTATGTTTGATTCTAGTTTATAAAGAGTAAGCTAAAGGTAAAACTACGATAAATCAGTTACTCGTATGAATTGAAGTAGTAAATTTGTTTTCCTTTTTGTTATAATTTTTTTTCTGATAACAAAAATTTATTGTATATGATAAAAATTGGTAAAAATGGTAAAAAAAGTTATTATAGTCATTGATTCCTCATTAAATAAATGTCAATCATTTAAATTTCTTTTCTTACAATCTGTGAACCTTTGTTTGACAACGTTTAACGTGTGACGTGCGTAGTATGCAATTCTGCGCGTCGGGCTGGCCGATCGGCGCGCCTAGAATTCTACGGTACTCGAACGTAGGAGGGCCGATCGGCTCATCTAGAATTCTACAGGTTAAAGGCACATTGCTAAGTTTAGTGGCTTAACAGCTGAAATGACCTATAATCTTATGTGTGTGTAAAATTATGAGTATTATTGTTTCTTTGTATTTTTCATCTTAACCTTGCTTTCTTTGTACTGTTGTAGACTTGTAAACTTATAAGATTGTGTAAAGAAAATTTTGATATAATTTTAACATGGTTGCCAATTCTCAAATATATTGTTTTCAATTATTGACTAATCATTCATTATAATTCCAAACCATACCATTAAATAAACTCAACATGGAAAGAAGTTTTTTCAAACCTCTGTTCATAAATCATGCGACATTGTACCTAATTAAGTCATTTGGGTGTACCACTCAACTTGAACACGAAAGAAATGGCCTTGTTGTTTCAAACGCCGCGTCTTGCCCGCCCGTTTGTGCGGCCAAAAGACCGAGGCTGACAGCGCGAGGCTGTGTGAAAAGCCAACAGCTTTATAACATCGGAACGGCCTGAGTTTGTCAATTTGCGCAATGCAAACATGGGCTTTTACCCTACTTTGGGGCAGGTTGGAATTTCTTTGTTATGACTTGTGACGATATATTTATTTACTAGGTGGATGACGTAGTTTGGTCAGTAATTCAGTGAAATCACTTTGAATCATGTAGTTTTATGTTGTACTACCTGTATCTAAAATTACTTGGCACAATATTACTAAGCAGAATTCTTATAAAAATATTTTACGCGATAACTGTTTTCAAAATGTTATCAAAATTTGTTGAACCTTTTAGGTGTAAATAAAACACATTTGTAATGGATTGTGGGGTAGGTTAGACTGGAACGGTATCAAAGGTCCTGCAGGTTGTGAAATTTCTAAAACCTACAAAATTCACGAAATTATTGAAAATTGACCCAAATTTTTTTATTCTTTTACAGCGTGTCATTGAAGTATAATTATAAAAATAAAGCAAAACCTAAAAACCGTTTCTTCAGTATTGACAAAGTAGACCACTTTATAAAAAATGTTATTGTAATTGCACAGAAAAAGTTATTTTGCCTTTCAGTCCGTGTTTGAGAACCAAGACTTATTTAATTTTTTTTTTACAAAGATCCACCACAATTTCTAATAAGAATGTGATTCTGGCTCCAACACGATGACTCAACTGAACCTCACCGGCGTAATCAAGTTCAAAACCACCAATTCATTGCACTCTGTCGATTTTAAAGTGCAAAATACACTAAACAAACTATGAACTTGTGTAAAACTCCAACTTTAAGCTAAAGTTGACTGCTAACCGATTTTCATTTTGGCTTTTGTTAATCATAAACATTTTATGTCAACGTAGAGTTGACATATTGATCTAAACAACTGAGTGATAACAGCAGCAGATAAACCTTTTTGTGGTATTTACCCGCTGGCAGATTTGGTTATTTAAGTTTATTTTGTGCCAATAAAAAAAAAATCTTAATATACTGTCAACTATATCATCCACCGATATGCCTTTACTCTGAGAAAGATAGAGAGGTTATGTACGTAATCTCCTCGCATGCCCACCGCTGATTAGTGAATACAGATTCCACATTTTTCTAAATATATATTAGGGCTGAAATAATTTGATTAAATTCGCGCCTTAGTCGCTATATCAATATCTCAGTCTTCAGTAAATAATGTTTCTACATAGAATAATGTCCATTTTGTGTTATATACATGGATTTAAGCATTATCTATCAAAAAATGCCGCAAAAGTGCAAAATTTAGTCTTTTTAAAAAAAAAATCAAAAATAACAATGAAAAAATCGCAAAAAGAAAGACAAAATGATAAGTGAGAAACTCTGACCAACATGTTTCACGAATTGCCCATTTCAGAAAAAAACCGTGTGTAGATAAAATAAGTAAAATTATATTCCGACAGGTCCAAAAAAAATTCGTCTCCCGAGACATTAATCGACCACCAACATACACGGAGCCACCCCGGTATCTCGTTACATCGACACCTCTCGAATCGCGAGATTATTACGGACAATTACTTGGTCCCGGATCGATTCTGAAAAATCGATTTAAATATATCTAAATGACAGTGCTAAATTGCGGGGCCGGGCGCCCCAGTTTGGGCCACGAGGAGATATTTTTTCAATGGAAAAGGGTTATGGTTCTCCTTTTGGCGTGTTACGGTTCATGGGTGAGACTTTGGTTATAATGCCTGATAAATAAATTGAACACGTGACTTTGACATCGCCTGGGTTGAGTTATGGAACTACTATTTGTACCACAATTCTATATAGATTTCGTAGCAGTCTTCCTACTTGTTAATCTGTGGGTAAAAAGACTAAGTTTGGAGATTTTTTTGTCTATCTTCTTCTCCAAAATGATCTAGAATTTGATTTGGACACCTAGTGTAACTTGCTACGTTCATGAAGTAACAGTTACATGTTATTTGAAAAAAAAAATACTATGATATTTGGATTAATCGGCTTTGCGATGGACATCGAAATGTCATAGTAAACCTGGAATTGTAGTACTATCGACTGGACGAGGATGGCCGAGGACAGAACGAAGAAAACCAACGGATAATTCTACTAAGGTATTCGATCTTCGCTACCACTACTTTTATATCGTAACTTTGTCTCACTGGCTATTCTTCGGATGTCAGTTTAGTTACATTAACAAATAATAAAAAAAAATCTCTTGCGTTTCCATCGCAGTGTCATCCCCACTGGGTGGATTTTTGTTCAAGTTTTCGTTATTGTTCAAGGTATGCTTATAAAATTTTATGTCATTTTAGCTGCCATTTCCTTTCAACAAAAAGAAACTGTATACCACGTGCTTTTCATGTGTTAGTTACAAAATCTGAAAACAGCATCTTCAGAACCGATGAAATTCAACCACTTCCAACAAGCAAAATATGTAATTTTTTTTTCATTCAATCTTGAAACCCAATGTCGTCAAATTGGGTAATAATAAAAAATAAATACTTGGTATCTTAGATTTTTGCTTTTAAGAAGTGGTTAAATTAGTCGATTCTAAATAAACAGATCTCAAGTTGCATTCTATTCCAGGTAATTTTGCGGAAACTAAAATCATACTACGTTTGTATGAAAAAATGCCCAATCCTATGTTATATTACCCTAGAACACGACTCGTTAACGGTCAAGGAAAAATATCGTGAAGAACTCTATGTACTCGAGGTTTGACACTTCAGCGCTTCAAATCCCCAATCTGCCTTGGGAACACGTGGTAATTAAGCCCATACCCTACCTCTCTCTGTCTCTGAGAGGAGGCTTGTGCCCTGAGACATCCATTAGACTGCCTCGTTGGTCTAGCGGTATCACGACTGATTACCATGCCGGAGGTCCCCAGATTCACACTGGGGCCCGATGTATTTCTATGTTTGTGATATCCTTGCCTGGTTACCATAGCACACGGTATCCTAGTTTGGGAACAGGACGAGTGATATTTTTTATTCATAAAGCCTGCTTTAGTAGCAGTGGCAGCGGTAAAACGCCGGCTTCTCAATCGGGAGGTCCTGGGTTCGAAACCCGGCATGTACCAATGACTTTGTTTTCTAAGTTACATGCATTTGGGAAGTTATAGTAGCAATACCAGTCGCCGACCGTGAAGGAAAATATCGTGAGGAAACATATCTCAGCGCTTGAAAATGCCGATCTGCGGTGGGTACGCGTAGTGCACACTTCTCTCTCTGAGAGAAGGCCCGTGCCCTGCAGTGGAACGTATGTAGGCTTCATTATTACAAAGACTGCTTTTGTCCACGATTTCAAACCCACCGCCTACCCAACCTCGAATTAACAACGGCAGATCCTCCAGCTGATATCAGTATGCAACTCCAGTTCACATGACACAGCGATTATTCTTAAAACACCGATACGGCCACAATTACTGGTCATTTATTACAGAGGCCACTGGCACCGACAACAGTTTAAATGTGTATTAAAGAGGATGCGTTTTTGTGCCTGTTTGATCGATGTTGGTGTAATGGGGCCGGCTGGTGATCTACATATTGAGAGGGTTCTGGTGATGATACTTGAAGTTAAGATTTAATTATATCAATCACGCGTCAGTTATTTTGTCGTAGGAATTACATCTAGCAAGTATATCACGGTTTGCAAGAGAAAGGCATTAGACGCTGTTTGCCTTTTATTCACATAATATACATGGTGTAATAGAATCCACGTATACATCCGAAAAAAGGGTCTAATTGTCAATACGAACCACTTTTACTATGGAGAAAGAACAGCTAGTATTTTTTGTTATTTCCACGTATTCTTCATACAAAAAGTCATTCGTATTGACGAAAAAAAACCCCTATTTTTGGATGTAAATGGGATTTTTTTGTTACACTCGATTTTTTTGTGATCGTGAGACGAATAGCGGTCCAATCCCTTTTTGCGGACCGTGTTAACGATGAGTGTTGAAAAAAAGTCCTACGGAAAGAACAAAATTCCTATTGCAAAATTTGTAGCATTGATGAGTAAAAGAATCCCCTGTACTTATTTTGTGCATACATGGTATGCCCTGTATTTATACTTCTTTACTCCTCAGCAGGGAGCGGTGGTAGCCTAGTGGGTATAACATTGGACTCGAAAGCGAGAGACCCAAGTTCGATTCCCAGTGCGGGCATACCTGTCTTTGTTTTCTAAGTTATGTACATTTGTAAAGTTATAGTACCAATACCACTCGCTAACAGAAACCTGAATGTCTGAGCTATTCACATACCTCAGCGCTTGAAATCACCAATCCGCGGTGCGCACGAATGGTGATTAAGCCGATACTCTCTCCTTGAGAGAAGGCCTGTGCCCTACAGTTGGACATGTATAGGCTGCTTATGACTCCATAGGATCAGCGACCCAAGTTTTCTCTAGGCTTCACTTTACCCCAGATGTTTAGAATATATAGATGCTGTCCAAAAATGTAAGACTGGAGATTAGAATACTACGGTATACAAAGATTCCAGTTCCGTCGATAGCTGATTGAGATGTAAATTTTGCACTTTGAATACCGCAAAAGCGTGGAGATTAAATTTGAATTCGAACTGATAGTATGATGTCAACTATACCTCTAAATTGCTTACAATGACGTTAGGAGATGATTATTATAATTTACAACCTTTCAAGTGATGTTTGTTTTATTCTTCGCATAAAATCAACGGCGCTCCAGTTTTAATCAAGTCTCGTACACTAAAATTAGGAGATTATTTCACAAGTGTCAGGCCTATAGGCCCGCGGCGAAATAATTAACAAGGTTAGACGGTTTTTATGGTCGCAAATTTATTTCATTAATTTCAATAAATAAAAGAGTCGGTTGTAAAAATTATCATTCGATTTTGGTCAACGCTAGGTGGTCTCATTAGGCCTGATCACACACAAAATGCCACACAATAGGCAATTATTGTACCGCTAGTTCTTCAAGCATAGTTGCAAAAGCGTGAACAAAAGTGGATATTTTGCGAAAAGGACATTTTGCGGAAAGGACATTTTTCGAAACAGACATTATGAGAAGTGGACATGCTGCGGAAGGGACATTCTGTGAAAGGGACATTTCGAGAATGGGGGATAATCTGTGAAAGCTATATTTTACGAAAGAAACATGATGAGAAGTGGACATTTTGCAAAATGGACACTTTGCGAAAGGGACATTTTGCGAAAGAGATATTTTGCAAAGTGGCTATTTTGCGTAAGAAACATTCTGAAAAGTGACCATTTTACGTAATTGACGTTCTGCAAAAGGGATATTTTGCGAAACAGACATTATGAGAAGTAGACCTTTTGGGAAATGGACATTTTGCGAAAGGGACATTTTGTGAAAGTGATATTCTGAAGAGCGGCCATTTTGCGAACGATGGACAATTTGCGAATTCGCTTTTGTAATTTTGAAACGAAAACTATTTTACTGGTGGATAAGAGGCGTTCGTCATCGAGATGTTTGTTTGAGGAGCTGGTTTTCGCTTAAACTTAAAATAACTTCCATAACCTACACACCTACAGTTACAACAACTCTGGTCAGCTGTTTTCTGCTCAGTGTGACAGATTCGGTTCTCTGCCTTTTTGCAGAAACATTTTTGGCCGATTTTCATTTGGCAACTAACGTTTCGAAGAATATTATTTTGCGGAATAATCATTTGCCAACTTTTCTTATTATTTTTTTTTATTTCCCAACCTCGCAGTTTCCAACTGTTTGTTTGGTTTGCTTTTTATAATGACATTTTTTCAAAATGCCAACTTTTAAGTAGCGTATGTTTTACTTAGCGTAATATTCATTCAGTTGTTTATTGTATACCAAATGTTGCATTAAGTTTCGTTAAGTAACTTATGTGGGTTTGAGCTATTAATAACCTAAAGGTTAGGAAAACCTAGTAAAATGGATAGAATTTTCCTAGCACTCGCCGGCCGCTGCCGCGGCACGCTCGCTTCGCTCGCTTGGCTCGTGCGTGTGTTGGTCACAGTTCTAACCTAACCTAACCTATAGGTTTGCAAAACCATCTATTTACGAAAAGGGAACTGTTTCACAGACGAAACGTTATTCATCTAATAGTTGTTTGGCCTAGTAAAAGATTTGAAAAATAATAAATACCCAAAACGTTTTGTTTCATTATAATAATCAGCTTAACAACAATCCTACCAAATGAAACGTTGCCATACAAAAATTTGTAAATCGTTTGTTGTCAAAGTGAAAAATAGGTGAAATGTTGGTTGGCAAGTGATAATCAGCGTAACAATTTTCTGCGAAAAGGCAGGATCCCGACAGATTCTTTAAGACAAAATTCGGTTTCGCTAGCTATATTGTGTATTATGTATAAGAGCTCATCTAAGAAGATAGCTTTCTTTGTTACAAACGACGCGGGGAACAAACATACCTACCTACATTTCACTCTCGTGAATACATTTAACCTTTAACGTACGCTCCTTTACTTCTGGCATTTCTTCTTCGCTCATTCTGATATTTTCAATTATTTTAAAAGAATGAGTAAAATTTTTATATCTATATATTTATATATATATATATTTTACCGCAAGGACTGTATCGGAGTGATGGGAAGCGTCCAGATGGTCTCGCTTTGGTTTCGTGGGAGAGGAGTCGGTGCCTGCTCTGGGATGCCACTTGCGTCAGCACATTTGCGCTATCAAATGTGGGCTATACGGCTGTAACTCCTGCAGAGGCAGCTGCTAGAGTCAAATGTGTAAAATACAGCCAGTTAATGGGCAGCTATTTCTTCGTGCCTCTGGCTTTAGAAACTACTGTGGTCTGGGGTTTTCAGGGGAAAACCTTTATTAAAGAGTCGTCTGAGGAACCGTGGCTTGGACTACCGCTCTGGCGCATATTTGATGCAAAGGATCTCCTTTGCTGTCCAGGGCGGTTATGCCGCCAGCGTTATGGGAACCTTTGGCTCGGATATGTCTCGGGGCGGTTTGATTGAGTGATTTTATATTGATTGTATAGTGCGTGTGTGTGTGTGTGTGATTTATTTTAACGTTTTTGAGATGTATAATTCATAGTTTTAATTTTTTACAAAGCATTTGTGGTGGTAATATTTATAGTATGACTTTTTTTTCTAATTAAAAAAGTATTTTTTTGTATTATATATATTCACAGTTGTAGTCTGAGGGGCACTAGCAAAATCAGGAGATGATTTGATCAACTTCGCTTTATTTCTGTGTTTTACATCTCCTGAAGACTTAGGCAACACTAAAAAGCATCAGAACTGAACCCGGTGAAGCAACAAAATTAAATATCACCTTTTACGTAAAAACCACCATCTTCCACCATCATTAATATGTATTTGAGCAACATCTGTCTATAAAATGACAAGTTGACAATAAAACCAAACACAAGTTACCACTTAAAATTCTAGCATTTACGTGCCAAAATCGCCCATAAGCGTAAAGAGATAGGAATCTCGTTGCAAGCATAAGTAACGTGGGTTTTTCAATACAGCTATGTGTGTGGTAACTTTGAGTTCTAGACCAGGAGTTGGCAGTTGATTAATGATGTGCAATTTGACACAGCCACTGGTCGGCTCATGGGAATGCTGCTGATTATTTTCAAGGGACAATGTGACGACTTTTGATTTCCGTTCTTTTCTGCCTTTAGTGAAGTAGAGTGAAAAAGTAAAAATGCGTCGATTGCGACCAATTATACAGCAAATTTGATAAAAATTGCGAATTATAGAATTTACAGTTGACACCAAAAGGTATGTGCTCAGCATATGCCGCCAGAGACAGAGGTTTTGTATTTACTCTACAAGTATTGTTTATTGCTCCTGAAGATTTTTTTAGTGATTATTATATGAATGAAACAATAATTGACAACATTTCATATTTTACAATGCCGAAAACTAAAAATACTGCTTCTTAATTTTGCTATCCTGATTACGAAAAAAAATATTTGCAATTTGTATTATTGCTTAATTTTAGAGAAAATAAATAAAAAACAAAAATTGAGTGCTGACGTCACGCATACGGTGGAATGAGGATTAAAAAAAAAGTTGGTAGGACAGATGTCATTTTCAAAATAGTTGACTGACAAGAGAAATGTCATTAAACGTCAATCAACAATGGTTTTTAAAAAGTCCGCAAAGGTGTTAGTATTACTATGCCGTATGTGTGAAGTCTTTTGGCGTTTACGTCCTTTTAGAATAAGACGAAATTCAAACAGAAAATTATGAATGAAAATCATCGAATTTCTGAAAATAAAAAATATGGCTCGTTTTATTTTGTATCTGTTTTCCTTTAAGATAATAAAATACGTATGCTAAAAAATTGAAATTTAGTCAATTAAGAGAGATTTTAAGACAAGTATAACTATAAAATCTCTTGAACATTTCAATTACCAAAAGGGTTTAATCGAGTTCTAGTTAGATCTGAGATTTGCGCACTTAGTATCATATTTGGGCCATTGTACGTAGCAAGCACTGAGGTATGTAAGTAAATACCTCAGATACTTGGGTTTCCTCACGATGTTTTCCTTCACAATTTACGTGTTTAAATGTTTTCTTACTTTTTTAAATCAACTTTATTATTGTATTGTTACGAAATGTTTAATCTATTGCTAAATCGATTCTAATGAATTGACCTGTGCTTGGTATAGGTCCAAAAACGGCCTTGGCTTTCTTCGCAGCAATTTCGGCTATGGACTCGATGGAACTGCCGAAGTTAAGATTGCACCGACTACCCGTCTCTCTTTCCTTCAGAATTTTTCCTTCATACAGAGTTGTCTGGAAGAAATTGCTATTAGCAATAAGGTCACCCAATGTACTGTATCTTTGTAAATATTTTATGTTGTGTTTTTCCTGGTACAATAAAGAATATTCTTATCTTATCTTATCTAAGATTGGAGGTAACGTTCATTTCCAAGAGCTCTAAACGGTCAGAGATCTCTATAGATGTATCCTGAAGAGTCGGAATCAGGGTGAAGGGAGTCACTCCGTTTAGCGGTAAAGCGACACGCCTGGTTTTAGTGGCATTGAACTTGACTAGGTTATCGCTACCCCAAGTGGTTACAGCCAAGTAATTAAGTAACCCAAGTAATTCAGTGACTCAAGTATATGCGCTCCACCATGGCCTCTCCCAGAGCATGGGTGCGCTCTCCATCGGCCTGTGCATTGGACAGATACCTCTCCTTGACAGTGCTATCATCAGCGTATCCGATTGTGTTTGGCTGCAGGAGGTGGTTGATACGCAGCAGAGATAAGGTCGCGAAGAGTATCGATAATTACTCTGCAAAAGCCTCTCTTTTTGACGTCTTATACAACCAACACATAAAAACCTCACCTTGTAAAATAATCAATTAATGAACCGTTCTTTTATCCGCATATTTTATACGTGTAAAGCTTTAATTAATTCTTACGTTGCAAAGATTTTACTATCACTATTGATAGTGTTCTTTTTTTTCAAAATAAAGAAGAATCCACCCATTAATTACTTTAAACGGGCGTTCTATATTCAAAAATATTCAGATGTATCGTTCGGAAACTGTTTACTTTCATCATTATTAGGGTGCAATGAATCAATTCGGTATCTAAAAGTTTTAATGAGAAAAGAGGCAATTATATTTGTTGGGCTCGACTCATAAATTGTGTGGCGTGATCTAAAACGCACCTCTAATTTCTGAACGATACCGTCTTTTGATTTTTATTTTCTTGTTTCCCGACGAACGAGTCAGCTGGGCCAAAGATTAAAGCTGTAGAAAGTAATAGTCTAATTATTTTATTAGCGTTCGATAATACCTACACGATTTTGGGTAAATGCTCACCGATTATGCTTGGTGTCGTCGTTAAAAACTGGTGTTGAAATAAGAATGAGACTTGATTTCCAATCGTTGAGTAGGTAAAAAACGGGTACCAGCAGTATCTGCTTTCAGTTATAATTTCTGGCTTTATATTTTACAAAAAGTGCGGGTAATTTGTATTTTTTTTAAGCTTCATCCTACTTTCCCAACGCATGCTCTGTGGCTTATCAGAGGAGTTGGAGATTTAAACACACTCTAAGGCCGTGCAAGACGACATGCGTTATACCATTTTGTTATCTTTGAGAGAAGTGTACATTGTAATTAAAGTTACACAACACTAACGGCCTGACAAAGGTACGGTCAGTGAAAGACGAGGCTGTAATCTATGGCTAAAGTGTGACGTTACTCTGACTCTACTTAAAGTATCCCGTATAAAATTAGGTCAACTATAAAAAAAATTGTTAACTGTTGATACCAAAATAACAAGTTTCATAGAAAAAATTGTGTTTATTTTCAGATAAGCAGTGCCCGCGACGACTGTAGCTTATGTCCACGCAAAGGTCCATTTCAAATACTGGTGAAAGAATTTTTAAAATCGGACAAGTAATTTCGGAGATTATCCCGCACATACACATTAACAAACATATGAACTTACAAACTTTTCCTCTTTGTAATATTAGCGTAGAAGTACTCGTATAGGATGTGACGGTTGGTCAATTTTCTGCAAGTATAATAACTGGTGGTCTCTTATTAATAAAATAAAATGTGACAAAGCCATTGTAAACTACAAGTACCTAGTGTACAAACAGAACATGAACTACAAAGAGCAGACGTCACATCACTAAACAGATGCTCGAGTTAAAAAGCGTTAAGTGCGCAGCCAATGACAACAAAACCTTCCTACAAAAAAAAGGCATGAATATTTGATCCCAAACCAGAATCATTAGTCAACTTTTTTACTGTTACACTTTTTCTCCCTTATTCGCATCAGTGCAACAATTGTACCCGCTTCCTTTAGCTTACGACTCCAAATAATGGAACTGGTGTTATGTCATTTATCACTCCTTGCATATGCGGATCAGCCATTCTCGTTGTTGCGTTATAGAAAACTACATTTTGATTGTACTGAACTTTGTTGCTGTCTATTTCACTAACGATATTAGCTTAAACTTGTCTATCAAATTTGACTTCTCCAGCTACGATGACAGGGGTGGCTTTCGGTTGAAGATTAAAGGATCATTTATAATGATGTTTGGTATTGCTATTTGCTCAAAGATTTTCACCTCGCGCTATGTGGGAATATTCAATTTGTAGCCGGCAACTGTTTTTGTTCAATCGACGCGTAAATCCTCAGGGTGACTGATGATGCATGTGAAAAATGATTACAGGAGCGTATATGATTAAGGTTTAGTAACAAATCCTCCTTTGAACCAAGCTTTTTTGATAAAGTTTATTTCTACGCTGTGTCCGCGGCGACTGTGATTGAATAGGATTCAGATAAAAATTAAAACTGTAAAGAAAGCCCAAGAACTGTATATGTTCACAAATATTAAAAATTAAAATATATTCTTTATGAACTTAAAAGAAAGAAAGAAAGTGAAACATTTATTGCAGCAACAAACAACACACGGTAATTAAAACTTAAAACAAAACAAAACATGGACAGCAAAAAATTGTAATAAAAATAATAGGAACACTTTTCAGAAATTGTCGCGGTGTGTCTCTGCTGCTGCAAATGGCAACTGACTCAGCACTTCAACGTTATTAATTACAAAATTAATAGATTATACGTAGAAAATGGTAACAGAGTTTTCAAGTCAAAAATCACGTTGACTCAAAGCTTCCTTGCTGCAAAAAAGACAAACCAATAAACACACTTTCGCATCTACAATATTAGTAGGAATTCACAGAATGTAACAAAATCCCTCAATACATCTAAAATGGATGGAGAATTTTCCCTGTCATAAGGAATGATTTCTACGATGGGAAAAAAAAATTAACTGCGAGATAAATGTACATAAAAAGCCCCCTGAAGGACGTACGGAAAATTATTTCACTGCGTTGGCAAAACTTATTTTCCATAGGTATAGGGGATTTTGTTACATTCTGTTTTTAACGAGTGTTTTTTTTTTTTATTTTTAGGGTTCCGTACCTCAAAAAAAAAATATGGAACCCTTATAGGATCTCTTTGTTGTCCGTCCGTCCGTCCGTTCGTCCGTCCATTGTCTGTCAAGATCATTTACCTCGAGAATGCGAGAATATATCGAGTTTAAATAAAAACCGTATACACAAATCTACAGTTTCTTGAAGCTGTGAAAAAATCAAACTGCTAAGTTAACGTAAAAAAGGTTACGGCCGTTTATGCCGCAAAAAACGTATATTTCGACAGAATTTATAGGGTACTCTCCTTTAGCCTAGAACTACGAAATTTAGCAAGTAATATCGTCGTATACTACAAATATGGGGAAAAATGTGAAACGATACTTTTGTTAAATAAATTATAAACAAAATTGTCTCTGAAGTTCAGGAAATACTTGGAAAAACTGTGGGACCACAAATTTGTACGGAACCCTACCGGAAAATCTGTACGGACTCGCATTTGTCCGGTTTTTTTTATTCATTTAGTTTGTCGACAGTTTACAAACCTAAAGTGTCAATTAAGTCTTATTGAACTGGATGTATAACATGCATAGCAAAAGTAATTAAGCACCTACAGCTAGTTCTTAATATGAGTCACTGCAGTTTAATTACAATATGCGGTTACTTAAGTGCCTGATGTGAAATAATGATAAATATTACTAAAGATGCCTGACAGGTATGTACTAACATTTATTTGTATAAAGTAATACCGGTATTGCAAGGAACAATTGGGTATTTGACAAAATATCAAATGAGTCACTTTTAAAACGTAATTTTGTATGAACATAATGGCTTATGACGTCACATTTCAGAGCACTCCTTTTATGTTTAATCTATTTCATAATTATAATAACAAGTAATTGACTAAAAGAGATACATTTTCCGAGATATTTTGTAATTTTTGTTATAATCGAGCATATGAATTATGAAATAATTTATTGTTCATCGTGTCAAATACCGTATTTATAAGTTCCTCATTCAGAACTAACACAAACGTTTATGGTAACTAATTCGATAGCTGCAAGCGATCATTGCATTTCTTCAACTGTTTCTTCTATCAAATCAATTGGCTCTGCTAATATTTTACTGGCGACTGTCAGGTTCTCCCTATCTCTTCCATCCATGACAAATAACTCAATCGCAACTCCATCTTGGGTTACAGAAACGACGGTTTCGTTTGAATCGATGGCTAATTTATGTTTATTTATGACTATTGCTCTAGGTTTCATAATGTGATCCGTACCATTCTCCTAGGAAGGGGGACGTATTCAGTTTATTTACATTGCGGTTCGTAATTGAAATGACGAATGGTTTATTTTAACTTTTTATTTGCTTTACGAGTTTCGCTGAATCCTTAGTAAGACGTGTATGCATCAACTTTGTTATGCGGAGGAGCCCTAAAGGAGATTAACATGTTTGGCTCGTATGTGTGTATAAGTATGCCCTATTCTGTGTTCCCTCATAACTCTTTAACTAATGGCAAGATTTTGACAAATAATATCTCTATCGATTGGTCGTGTTTGTGCGAGTGTTTTAGGCTTGAAATCAATATAAATCCAACAAAAAATAAAATAAATGACTAAAAAATGTAAGTATGTAAGTAATCGTGTTTTATAATTGTAATTATCTTCAATATGTATGTACGTATTTTTGTTGTTATTTATTTATTTATGTACTATCATTTATGTAGGTTTATAATAATTTCTATTACCCCCCCCCCCCACTAAGTCTAAGTTATTTCCCTAGGTTTACGTAAGTTTATTATTGTATTTAATCTTCTTCTTGCACTACCCGTCGCCAGTCTCTTCAAAACCAAAGGTTTGCTGGAAGAGAATGCTTCTTGCATTAAGCACGCCCTTGTACACTTACGATGTAATTAGTGCAATAAAGAATTAAAATAAATAAATAAAAATAAAAAAAAACAAAAATTTAAAAAGGGAAATAAAAATTTTGCAAAAACCCGACTGATAAGCATTAACTACTGAGCAGACAGGACTAACGTTGAGAAACATTGTTGAATTTGGGTCACACCTGCTTAGTAGTTAGGTAATGCTTAGCAGTCGGGTAGTTGGTAATTTTGATTCCTTTTTTTTTAACCTATACAATTCTAGAGGAACCGATCGGACCGAGTTTGCTTAATACATTTGATGACGATGGTTGATGAATTGTTGACATGTTTATTAGGTATTACGTATGTAGCTGCGGTTCAGTCTAATGCAGCTGAAAATGAATATCGTGTACGAGTATATGTTGAAATTGATATTTAATTTTTAAAAACCTATTTAGAGGCTAAGAATTCCACCCATGCCGGGAGTTGAACCCGCAACCTCTGGTTAACCGTTTTTAAAAATTGTACTCAGCACGGGTTAGTCCAAAAACGAAAGAATATAATTGATATTCAATGTTCACCATGTTATAGTATTTTCTAAGGTTAACACAAGCACTAGACGTAATAGAAACTGAATTTGAATGGATATTCTTACTTTTTAATTTAACAATAATAATAAGCTATGGTCTCGGTAGACTAAGGTGACAGGCATCTTTTTGAAAGCATTAACTGTTAGTTTATTACCCTCGGTAAAAATTATTACGTTACGTTCCAAAAATATTTTGGCAAATTTTTAAATTGAAATTGACACTACAATAATTTTACATAAACTCAAAAATACTGATTATTAGTTATTGAAATTAAAATTCAACGGGTAAACGAGTAAATGTTCGTTCTAATTCAGTTTTTATTATGTTTCACCATGTTGATAACCGAAGTCAAACAAGATGTCAAAAAACATCAATCTGCGAAAAGCATCCTAGACGATAAGGTGTTGTCAAACACATGGTCTTATTTATAAAAAGTCGAGTTCACTAAAACACTCTTAAGACGGAGTTAAAGCCGGTTTATGGGAGGATTTCCTGTGATAAAGTTTTTTATACTCACTTTTTATAAATAATACCGACAAACTTTATTCGACTTATTTCAGGAACTGTGCATTATAAAATAACCTGGTATAGGTTATGGAACTTTTCAGCAGACTCCCATGCGAGCAATGCAGCAATCCTTACTAATATCATAAACTCGAAAGTTTGTATGTATGGATGGATGTTTGTTACTCTTTCAAGCAAAAACAGTTGAACGGATCCGGATGAAATTTTTCACAGAGATAGATTATAGTCTGTATTAGCACATAGGCTATTTTTTATCCCGGAAAAATACACATCAAAATTACCACGCGAACGAAGTCGCGAGCAACAGCTAGTTTAAAATAAATGTATTCTAGTCAAACTGGACTGGAACAAGACTAGTCAAACTCAAACTTTACTCTCAAAACAATGCACTCGAAGTCAAACCAACGAATGAAATTACAATACCACTTCCCGAGCTGCAGCACTTCCCATTCAGCCACTCGACATTTTTGACACAACGCATACAGAAGGCGAAAAACTAAATAGGGAGCACTTACCGACGTACTTTAGAAATTAATCACGCGTCACATTGTCGCAGTGTCCGTTTGTTTGTTGGTAAACTCCGGCGCAACAATGCCATTGTGCTGCCGACTATTGTTACAGTAAAAAATGATATACATTTATTTGTGCCGCAACCGTCTCTTTCGGCGGCGGATCGGATGGAGAGGAGCTTGTGAAGTTTTTTGATTGGATTGATGAAGACTCTTAGTTTTTTCAGTTTATTTGCTTGCGGGACTAGCCCGATACAAAAACAAGGCTAACATAATAAAATCTGAAATTGCACGGATATTTACTCGTTTATTTTTTTGACAGATAGATAGATAATAATTTTATTCGTACCTTTTGGCACACACACACACATACACACACACACATCTTGAACATTATAAAAGCAATTCCTTAAATTATATTCTTCCTTCTACTATCTGCCATCTGCTGACCTCACTTGAAGTCTTAATATTAGCTATGTAATGATTATATTCCTTTTGTTGCACTAACCCGTGCTGAGGACAGTTTTAAAAAACCTATTTTGAGGCCCAAAAGTCCACCCATGCCGGGACCCGAACCCGCGACCCCCGGCCAACTGTGCCAGTGCTTTTTTTCATTGTACAATTTACAATTATGTCTAGTGCTCGCGCTAACCTTAGAAAATACTTAAGCTATCAAGCGTTTTTTTCATGATACCAAAACTAAAACAGTTGACCAATTTATCGAAATTTTCACAAAAAGGCTTGCGGAGAAGGCTAACCCCCAGTTTGTACCTCCAGCTGTCAATTGACCAAAGTGCATACAACAAAAAACCACTGACATCTGTTAACAGTAGATCAGTATACGGTTGGAATCTCAGAAAGGCGCTGCTGCCCGTCTCCTGGTAGTTTATTTCCTTAGACGCCTTCTACGACATCCACGGAAGGAAATGGAGTGACGCTATTCTTAATCGGGCGCTACACGGACTGACGCGTGTAACACAATAGTACGCAAAACCACGGCCTCTTTGCTGCAGAGGGTGCGGGGCAATACAACAATCTTATAACGTCTATCGCGAATGGGTTAGGTCCATACACGAAACTTATTTTTTTATCAATATAACTAAATCAAAACTAGTTTTAACATATTGCTAAAATGCGACAGCTAATTTTTCTATTACTTTATGTTATTCTAAATTAATTCTTTTTTGTCTCTTATTATTTTATGAAGTGGATCTGTGTTATTTGAATAAAGAAGCTAAATTGTTATTTTAGTTAACGATTTGCGATTTATTATATTATTAAAAAAAACTTTACTATGTTAAGTTAATATTTCGGCGGGAGGTCCGTAGCAAGTCCGTACGTACCCGAGCAAGGGGCCGTGAGAGATGACTTTGGAGGAAAAGGCCTATGCCCAGCATTGGGCAGCAGTGGGCTGATAATGATGTTCAGTTAACGTAAATCTACAGGCGATGTAAGCCATGTGCGAAATGTTCCTGTACCGGGCTGACATAATAATCATATTCAAAATAATTTTTTTTTTTATTCAAAGTAGCACAGAAACTGCGACTCAATGAACGTTAAAAGTTAAATTAAGTGTCCATTTCAAAATCTAGATCGTTTTGGAGAAAAAATGGACAAATAAACTCCAGTCTTTTCAGAGTCCATGATTAACAGAGTTTATATAAATATTCTAAAACCTGCAACTCATGCATTGAACCATTCCAGACGTCATTGTCATCTAAATAGTCTTTAATGTTATGGCAGCCCTTTTGGCACAAAGTGTGCTTTACAAATTTTTTAAACCGCGTTTCTGGTAATCCTAAGCCAAAAAATTACAATTATTATTTAAAACTCGATGTATTTGAATCCCATTTGTAACTTTAATCCATTATTACATATTTAAAATCATTAATGTGTAGGTTGGAACAAAAAATGCTCTCAATAAACGCCTCAACAGTGGTTATTGGCGATGTTATTTTAGAACAAAATCACTTAAACTCATTAGAACGGCCATCATGACACGTTCTCTATTATAAAGCCATTACCTGATGGTCACAGATGGGTTCTTCTAGTCTAGCGCGTTTGCTTATCCTTTGCTTAATTTTTTCAATAATTGTTTTCTATAAAAAAAATTCATAACTTTGACTGATCACTAACTTTCGGTTTTCGATCTTCAGCCATTGTTTTTTTGTGAAATCTACAAAGAAATAACGAGACATATAAAAATATGTTTGGTTAGCAAAGTTCTCAGAAAATAACCAAATACGTCTCAAATGTAATTCCTGGTGTACATACAATAAAGAATATTCTATCTATCTACATTTGTACATTTCATTGCAAGAAATTCCATAGATAATTAAAATTTTATTAAGGAAGAGATATCAGAAATGTCTAGTTTAAACAGTCAAACAGAGAAGATGTCAGTAAGCATGACTTTTTACGCAGCTAAAGTTGGTGACAACTGTTACATATTTAAGTTAATAAAATTTAAAACGACCACATCAAAACTATCGGCCGACGAGGGAGTGAACCTTTTCTATCACGACTGACCGGCGACGATGTGGGGACACAGATCATCTGTTATTCAGTTTTTGTACTGTGGGAAAACGCACATCTGGAGCAGGCGGGCGATAATTTTTAACTCATCATCACGGTTTTTCAACTGGTTTCTCACCTAATCCGGATTTCGGCATCCATTTGTGTGTGGCGGTGCTTTATTAAACTTTGACTGCCGGAAGTCGTAGATGCTGCCGCTAGTCGACTTTCATTATGGTTGGAATAAGTCGGAGTGTTAAATAAAACCTATCTAAGTGCTGTGTAACGATTTTATTTACCAGGTTACGTTTTTATCTTGACGGAAACTTCAGCTTACTTAAGTGTTTTTCTTTTGCGTGGTTTCGGTATAATATTGTACTGTAATAAAATACATACACATATAAACTCACGCCTGTATCCCAGAGAGGTAGGCAGAGACCAGGGACTGCCACTTGCCAAGATCCTGACAGATCACTTTCGCTTCCTCAACACTCATTAGACGTTGCATGCACGCACGCCGATTTCCGATTTTTTTTTATTATTTATAAAATTATTATATTACATTATTGTAAGCCGTGTTATTTCCAAAATTATCAATCTGAGAAACATTTTTTTTGGAACTAAAACTTTCGCAAGCACTTCACATTATTAACTTAACTCATAATCATAATAATAAGCAGAAAGCATTTATTTGTTGATCATAGGTACGTTTACATTTGGTGTTCAGAATTACTAACATAAACTTTCGTCGGAAGAAAAAGTAAGTAATTTCGGAATTAAGTTAAGGGTACTGCCGTCCACTTGCCGTTATGGACCGTCCAGTCGATTTTGAGTTTTTTATGACATTTTAATAAAAAAAAAATCTCTATCGATCCCTTCAACCCAATTTTTTCGAGCATTTATACTTCCAGAGATAAAAAACTGAAAAATGTCGTTCATAAGCAGCCTATATACGTCCCACTGTAGGGCACAGGCCTTCTCTCAGAGAGAGAGTATAGGCTTAATCACCATGCGTGCCCACCGCGGATTGGCGATTTCAAGCGCTGAGGTATGTAAATAGCTCAGACACCCAGGTTTCCTTACGATGTTTTCCTTCACCGTTAGCGAGTGGTATTGCTACTATAACTTTACAAATGTACATAACTTAGAAAACAAAGTCTTAGGTACATGCCCGCACTGGGATCGAACCTGGGTCTCCCGTTTCCGAGTCCAATGTTCTACCCTAGTGGGTAGCTACCACCGAAAAATGCCGTTACGTTACTTTAATTATTAAATAATTATTGTTTTTAATAACGCCAAAAATGTTAAGATGAATTTATTGTTACTAATTAAAGGTAAAAGTATTTTAAAGTACTCAAAAAGATCTATCTTTTGATACCTCAAGTGTAGTCAAACTATATAATAGTTATCAAGTAGCATACATTTTTATTATTTCTCTGGTTTTTGCGCGTAACTAGAAAGTTTCTTTTTGGAGAGAACGATGTTTTTGCTTGTGGACGGCAGTATAGGAAACAACTCGTTAAACAATAGTTATTGTTAAACAAATATTGCAACTGGCATATAGGCTGCATATGCAAGTGGGATTCGCATTTTCTCTTTTGATGTTTTCAGTCAAAGTCTTTTAAGTGCTAAAAGTGTACAAACGATGCCAGCACACTATAAAGATATGAGAAGTCGTAACTAGGCTTGAAGGTTTCCTATCTCAACATCATCGTTAAGCGTAAAGGCGCTCAGAGTTCTAGTTTAGATTGGAGGATTGTTCCTATTTCATTTATCACTAATGGTGCGCTAGTTGAGCCTACTTTATTATCCATGTTATCTGATATTAAATGAAGAGGTTTCACAACGTTTCACGCACGAAAATGTTGCAATATGGGATCGAGCAAAGGTCTAGTATGAGTATCTCTTGTGTCCGTGTGGCGCCGGATTAAGAATAGCGTCACTCCATTTCCTTCCGTGGATTTCGTAGAAGGCAACTAAGGATCAATTACCTGAAGACGGGCACCAGCGTCTTCCTGAGATTCCAACCACACACTGCGATCGCCAACCCGCCTGCCAAGCGTGGCAATTATGGCAAAACCATTCATGTTTAAAAACCATGAGGGAGACCTATGCCCTGCAGTGGGTCTCGAATGGCTGATGATGATGATGACGATGATGAGTATCTCTTTACGACGCGTATTTATGTAAGTAAAGATGTAGGATGTAACATTTGTAAAAATTATTGTTCGATCTGAATGCTCTCCTAAGTATTTACAACAACACTTGTCCTTTCTTATATGTAACCTACATACGTTCCACTACAGGGCACCTGGCACCAGGGCCTTCTGGCCCTTCTTCAGAGAGAGAGTATGGGCGCGTGTCCACCGCGGATTGGCAATTTCAAGCATTAAGGTATGTGAACACCTCAGACATTCAGGTTACCACTCGCCAGTGGTCCAATAGAAACCTTTTGTCTTATAAGTTTTTTGTGTAAACTTAAATCTTATTTGAGACAACGGTTTTTCATACTGATCATGTCAGATAGCGCCGAAAAAACCGTAAAATTACATAATATATATTTTTTTGTAAATGACAAACTATAACTGAAGTGTTTTAGAAATCCCACATTTCGAAGGTAACTGTATACGTACTACTGCAGGGCTCATACTTTATTACGCGAGCCCAAAGCAGTTAGCTATTTAAGAGTGGCAAATTAGCTATCTAAGACACTGTATAATTAAGTAAATAAATACGTATTCATGGATAAACGAATAAATAGCTAATTGAAAGTGTTATCAGTCATACATGTTATCCATGGATAGCACTGCAAATGTCACAGTGCAAGATAATTTTCGACTTATTCAGCGGATAGAGCGTATCCCTAGGTAAACGGGGAGACAGTTCTGTGTGTTTTGTCGGTCGTGGTTTCGATTCCCACTAGGGGCCGCCGTACTTTTGTACGAATGGCCTGAGTGGCCAGTCTGCGTGTATTTCCATGTTTGTCATGTTCTTGACTGGTTACTATAGCACAGGGTATCCTAGTTTGGAACCAGAATAAGTGATTACTAGCACAAATTTGCAAATGTCGATATATGGTTCCAGATATTCACGCATGTAGAACAATGTTCTGGGGGCACGGCATGGCCCCCGCCAAGTCGAGCAAAGAAATTGCACGACCGTAGCGTACCATCCTTTTCTTGAAGCAGTTCAGACCATTTTCAAGCCCCTATAACTTCGTTGTGCATAAAACTAGAAACATGAATTTTCAGCGCCAAGCAGGCATTGCATAAACACGATATATTTTCAATATGAAAAATGTTTCATGTTTTAAATGAATGCACTTTCGCACCTTCACACGTGGGTTCTACGGCTGCCGTACCTGGGTCAGCTGCTGAAGCTGCAGCTAGACTCAAGTGTGCAAAATATAGCCAGCTGATGAGCAGCTATCTGTTTGTGCCACTCGCCGTAGAAACCACTGGAGTTTGGGGTGCCCAGGGGAAAGTTTTTGTCAAGGAGATAGGGCATCGTCTCAGGAACCGTGGCTTTGACTACCGCTCAGGGGCATTTTTGATGCAAAGGATATCCCTCGCTGTGCAGCGCGGTAACGCTGCAAGTGTTATGGGTACCTTTGGGTCGGACATGTCTCGGGGCGGTTTATTTAATTGACTGTACTTGTGTGAGTGTGTGTGTTTTTTTTAATTGACATTATATTGTATTTTAAAGTGACATTTTATTGGTTTGGAAATACCTTTTTTAACATTTAATTGAATTATTTTTATTTGACATAATAGAATTGTATGTGACATTGTATAATAAAATGTTTCTCCTTTACAAAATGAAATTTATAAATTTAAAAAATGAATAGATTGACTTGGCAATTGTACTAAACAATCTAATTTAATATAATAGGTATTACTTGTGAGAAACATTGTGTTTTCATGCGATGGCCAAGTCAATATAGTTATTTAAAATATAAAAGATTTTAAATATGGATATGGTCACTAGAAGATGTTGTTAGGTTAGCTAATTACGTAATAACTCAAAACAGAAGGACCCTTATGTAGGAACTGAATACATTAACCGACTTGGTATCACATGGATCTCACAACTTTTTACGGTAGAAGAACTAAGTTGCGAGACTTGGTGTTGTTTACAAGTTATGTTTTAATTGCCATAACTATTACTCTACCATTACTCATGCTATAGTTTACCTAAAGCAAAACTTTATAGTGTACACCAAAAACGTATTTATTTTGCCGTGCTCCCAAAAGTTATTATGAAACACAATAATGTCACACTGACACTGACATAATGCGATCAAAAAGTAAAATTATTCATACGGAAGCTGGCAGTACACGCTGTATGTAGTTCATTATAATGTGACCCTTTGAAACCTGTTTTAAACAATGGATACCACTTTAATGTACTATCGGTTGGAGGGTTAAGTGCTCAACCGAATAAGTCATACGCTGCATGTTTTTTTACGCAAGAATTAGGTCTATTATTTGAATATTACGCTACTTAACCGAACAATGATGTAGACAAGGGGTTAAGATACAGTCGATTTCAAAACTGGTTCAGTTCCAGTGAAATTATGGCAATAAATTATTTGTCCAGGCCAGTTGTGAAACAATAAGAGCGTTTTTTGTAGATGTAATCTTTTAATACTGTCGCTTTTTTTAGCCGTAAAGGATGACTTTCGAAGTGGCTCTTGGCATGTGAATGATAGTGAGGATGTTCAAAAGTGGTGACTCAATTGCATTACGAGTAAAATGTACACTAGTATTAATGATTTTGAATGAGGATATTTTTATTCCACAAGAATGAGTTCAGTTTAATAAAAATTTAAGCAATCATTCGTAGATAGCAATAAATACAGCGGATCGGTAAACGTAGTGTGGGACGTCCTCAGACTCGGTGGAGCGATGATCTTCGCAGGGCGGCTGGCAAGAGTTGGATGAGAGTAGCCGAGGACCGTGCTCAGTGGCGTGCTATAGGAGAGGCCTATGTCGAGCAGTGGACAAGCATAGGCTGATGATGATGATGATGATGAATAAATACAGTTCAGGTCCGAAAGGTCGTGGGTTCTAATCCCGGCACATACCATTGACTTGGTATTCCAAGTTACGTATATTCGTGAATTTGTAGTAGCAATACCAGTCACGACCGGTGAAGCAAAACTTCGTGAGGAAACTCCAGTGTCTGAGGTCTTCACATAACTTCGACAATCCGCGAGCACGCGTATTGATTAAGCCCATACTTTCTCCCTCAAAGAAGGCCTGTGCCCTGCATTGAGACATATATAGGCAACTTATGATACGATACAAGAAATTACAATTAAAGCTTAAAAATGAGATAACTATGTGATTATCTCAATCTCTCAAGTTTACTTACGATATTTTCCACATTTGGCGAGAGAATAGTCATCAAAAATAATCGAATAGGAAAAAACAATAATGTCCATTAAGTTATTTGCTGGCCCTACATAATAAATACCGATGCATGTGTCGAATCAATATTGATCGTATTTCTTAAAGTTGTTTGTTGTTTTGCAGAGAAAACGTACCTGAAACAAAGTAAAAAGGTCTTTATACTGCTATGACATTAGAAATTATTGAGAAAGTAAACATGAAAATGAAAGAAAATGTATTTATTACCAGCGCCAAAGCCCTGCTTTGGCATCATGCTGAGACTGGCCCATTTTTGGCAACTTTGTGTGTCTAAGTTTCATGTAGGTACTTAGGTACAGGTATTTCGCCAAATGTGTCCTATGGTGTACTAACTTAATGATGCACCTATTGTTTGTAATTCTTTGTAAGGCTTATGTGCCTACTGTATGTAATTCTTTGTAATGTTGTCAAATAAAGTTTATTCTTATTCTTCTTATTCTTATTCAGGATTACAGAAACCGTACGTTTATAACCATAAGATATCTAGTAATTAACAGTAGAAATATTAACGGGCATTAAGAGGTCGACTGTGTCTAGCGTTCAACACATTCAAGTTAAAATTTCTGTCAGTTAAGTTAAATTTAGTTTGAAAAGAATACGAAGCTGAGTTTCTTCGGAAAAATATTCTTATTCACATAATATTTTAATACTGAAACTAACGAACAACAACGTTCATCAAGTGAACAATTTTTTTATAACGCATTCTAATTGAGATTAATGTATAAATATTGTTCAAAAAGTTCCCATCAGTATTTTCGGAACTTTTTCGGTTGCAACTTTCGCGACACGAAACTTGTTTGGGATGTTTCCTCAATCAGGTTTCCGTTTAGTTTACTAAACAAGACTAGATGTTCAGGGGTACTTACCTGTTATCGCTGTCCATGTATTTGGCAGACAACAAAGCCTTAGCCGCCGCCCAGATGAAGATCGCAATAGCATCCTATTTTATAGCGACACTATAAGAAGTCCATAAAATACAGTCGTAATAGAGGTGTGAATAGATGATCTGGCGTAAAAGCCGCGTACAATAGACTACACTGGACAGATGGTCCACTACCTAGAAAACACGTGAGACAATACTGAAAAGAACAAACAAAAAATGGAATGCATTAACGTCAGGTGCTAACTAATCACTAGATATATATATAGATAGAGAACACTTTATTACACAACCAGGAGAAATAATCATAAATAGTTTCGTATATTTAAGTATTGGTATACAATTGGCGGTCATATCGCTTGGAGCGATCTTTTCCAGACTAGTTTCATTAATATTATTTAACATACATTGAATTTAAAATAAATTAGGCTAGTATAAAAGAAATGAAAATTAAATAAAAAAATATTATGAGCCCAATTTTTTACAAAATCGCGAGTGTGAATCGGCCTTAAGCGATTGTAGGTATGGTGATCGACCCTCTGTCTAGTTTAGTATTTTGTGCTTTTATTTCAAAGATGAAATAGGTGTTTAGAATGTCCCAGTTAGACTGGATTACTTAATGTACTTGTGATGTGACTTACGAAATTCAGAGGAAGACAGAACGACCGTTTGATCGAAAGTGTTTGGTTCAAAACCAGACTGCGCAAAGCCTTAGCCTAAGCTTAGGCCTTTGCATGTACGTCTTGAGTTGATTTATATATTATTCAGTGGCACCTTCACTCACTCTAGATGAGTGAATGGACCACTCGGCCGCTGCCGTACCTGGGACATTGTTTTTTAGACGGAGAAGGCTTGCCCAGCACCTATACTATCCTGACAGCTTAGCCGGCCTAGCCCACAGGAAAGGCAAAGCCTTAACAAATTTGTTTAAAAACGAATTATTATAAGAAGCTTATATATTTATAAACGCATATACGTTGCTTCACATCCTTGAGATCCCAGGTTTGAATCTCAGTACCAATGACTTTATTTTTTAAGTAGTAACGTAAATTTGTGAACTTGTAGTAGTACCACTTGCTAATCGTGAGGGAAAACATTGTGAGAGAACCTGGGTGCCTGATATTTTCATACATCAACGCTTGAAATATCTTATCCGCGGTGGGCTCGTATGGTGGTTAAGCCCATACTCTTTTTCTGTGAGAGAAGGCCCGTGTTCTGCTGTGGGACGTATATTGGTTGCATTATTATTGTTGCATATAGCTATTTTGTGTAGGTGAAATAAACGTGATAGAAATTGATTGTAACGGGTTCTGGGATGTAGAAATGAGCTGTAAATATTTGAAGCAAATATACAATCAAACACAAAAAAAAATTGTCATAACAGTGTACATAGTAAGTGCCTGGTCCCCAAACTAGAATACTCTGTATTATGGGTTGTATTGTATATTTGCTTCTAATATTTTCAGCTCATTTATGTATGACGCCCACTGCAGGACATAGGCCTCCCTCGTGGTTTTCGTAACCATGAGGGGTTTTTCCATAATCACCACGCTTGGCAGGCGGGTTGGCAATCGCAGTATGCGGCTGGAATCTCAGGAAGACGCTGCTGCCCGTCTCCTGGTAATTGATTTCCTTAGTCGCCTTCTACGACATCCACGGAAGGAGTGAGTGACAATGGAGTGACGTTATTCTTAATCCGGCGCCACACGAAATAGCTCCAGCTGTAAATACTGGTAGCAAATATAGGCGATCCAACTTCGCTGCGTCAGTTTATAGCAGAGTAAATTTCGCATTGGCTGTACTTCAATAAACACATGCGTGTTAATAATGTCGGGCTCATAAAATGATGACATAGACTTGTCTTCACAGAAGTGTCTAGTTTTGATGCAGTAACTGGAAAACAAGTTGACAATATGTACCAAGTGCGGTTTGATCGATTCGATAATTTTGCGGACAAATGTGGCGCAACTTTAGTGGCTTGAAAACCTAGCAACTAAATGGCGGTAGCCTAGTGGGTAGAACATTGGACGAGGAAGCGAGAGACCCAGCTTCGATTCCCAGTACGGGCCTGTACCTATCACTTTGTTTTCTAAGTTATGTACATTTGTGAAGTTATAGTGAAGCAATACCACTCGCTTACGTGAAGGAAAACATCGTGAGGAAACCTGAGTGTCTGAGCTATTCACATACCTCAGCGCTTGAAATCGCCAATCCGCGGCAGGCACGCATGGTGATTAAGCCCATACTCCCTCCCTGAGAGAAGGCCTGTGCCCTACAGTGGGACGTATCATCATCAGCCATTTGACGCCCACTGCAGGACATAGGCCTCCTCCATGGTTTTCATAACCATGAAGGGTTTTGCCATAATCGCCACGCTTGGCAGGCGGGTTGGCGATCGCAGTATGCGGTTGGACTCTCAGGAAGACGCTGCTGGCTCTCAGGAAGACGCTGCCGCCGGACGTATATAAGATGCTTATGTAAATGGCGGCAGCAACCTGTAGGTAGAACACCAGACTCACATCCGGGAGGTTTTATGTTCGAATCCGTGCGCGTGCACCAATGACTTTCTTTTCTAACTTACATAAGTACATAAGCGAATGTAATAAAGCAATAGGACTAGACAACTTTTTGAATTACTTGTGACTTTGTGGCACCATAAGGAACTGTGAGTGTCTGAAGAAGGTACATATTCACATAATCTTAGCACTTGAATTCGCCAATCGCTTAACACTTAGTCTTAAATAAAATTTCTTCATTTATTTATTTTAGCCGTGGTGGGCACGCATGGTGATTAAGCCCAAACTCTCTCTCTCTCTCTCTCTGAGAGAGGGCTCGTGCTCTGCAGTAGGCTGCTCATCTTATTACAATAACACAATATTTGTCAATTTGCAGGTGGGCACGCGAGGTGATTAAGCCCATACTCCCTCTCTCTCTAAGAGTAGGCCCGTGCTATGCATTAGGATGCTCCTCTTCTTAAAATAACACAAAACTTGAAAACTGTTTTATCAGTCGCGGTCAATTTGTATGAAAAATAAATCGAGAATTTTAAATTTATTATACTTACGAAACTGTTTTTAATAACACATTGTATTTGAAGCCATAATTTGGTCTATAACTTTACTGCAGTTGCAGTTAGTCCAGTCTATGAAAAGGTTGTCTGAAAGAGATCACTCTTACTGATAAGGCAGCCGTCTGTACTTTTAGGTCAAGAAATATGTGTGTGGTTTCCTTTATAGGGTTATCCCTTATAGTTTCGCCACGTCCGGCTGTCTGTCTGCCTGTCTGTCCGTCTGTCCGTCCAAAGCGCAAAGACCGGTGGTACTAGAAAGCTGTAATTTGGTGTGTGTATACATATTTATCACGGCGACAAAGTTGGATTTTTTTTTCCTCCCATAACATGTAAAGTGGGGATGATTTTTTTTATGCACTGTAAAGTGTTCTCTATCTATATTATATATCTACAGTTCTTTATAAAAATAGGGTGAAATCAATTTATCACACTTCTCTCATACCAACAATAGTCAATAAGATGCGGCCATATCGAATCGCACTATGGTTACAGCACAAAGGTTAACTTCACGTTTAACGTCAAATTGACAGACAGTTCAGCTGTCATGTGACATCATAACGTTTGGACATGCCGTTCTATTTTCAAAATCACGTGTTGACAAAAAAAAAAACATTGGATATAGGTACTAGCTGACCCGGCAAAGGTTATGTGGAAATATTAATTAGCCTACGACCAAAAAAAAAAACTCATACAAGTCGCTGAAGCCATTTCGGTAGAGATCGATAACAAACACTGTGACACGAGATTTTTATGTATTAGATTATTTTGTAGTGTACTAAAAATACTGGTGACAGATTGTGGTGGTTTAATGTTGTGCACATTTTGATATCTGCCAGTGCAATATTCAAGAAATATAATACAGCACGTCATCGTTCATACTGCAAAATGTCACATGTCAAAAAAAAAAAACATTTTTGTTTTTTCATCGAAATTGTATACAAAATTGATTCTGTCACACATGCAAGACATCGTAATCCTCGGTCTGATTGGCTGTGTATACTATTACGACTTAATTTTCTTCTAATTTACTAATTCACATACTATTTCGATGAAAAAACAAAAATCGTATTTTTTTGACATGTGACATTTTGCAACATGAACGACGGACGACGTTATAGAGGGATTCTACCTAATTATTGTTTTTTGAATAATGATTACCATAGCATCTTGTGACTTTGAGCTTAAATGTTCGTATTTCGGACTTCAAACCTTCCGGATAAACAAGTGTCAAAAGTAAAAGCGTACAGTAACAATAATTTAAGAATGCTTTTGAACTAAAACTTAACTTAGTTCTGGAATCTCCTACTGGAATTTTTGTTGGAAGAGTCCCACCAGGTCTCGCTCTGATCCCGAAATTAAGTTAATAAAAATAATGTCTACCTTATAGGTACAAATCCTCAATTAATGTGAACAGATATCAACACTTAAAACATAGAAGGCACAATACATACAAATATTTTATTACATATTACATTATGTAGGTGTAAACCACTAAAAAGACCCGAGCATTCGTCGTAAAAGCTACATTTTACCTTTCACGACAACCTCAAAACTAATAGCAGATCCATAAAGTTATAAAAAAAAAACGTAGACCATAAACAGCCATAAAATTAACATGAAATGACAATTTACAAGTCTTGACTCGAACGCTGGCCACTATTGACAGCCAAAGCCGTGACTAAAGAGAAAAAGTACCTAAAAGAATTTAAAATAAGAACATCTAAAGATGAGTCACTGTTTGAATTTAAATGGCAAACTCATACGTCCGTATAACCATAACTCACAAAATTGGATTCAAATGTCGTGGTAATCTGATTGTCTGACCGATTCGGTCGCAAAATTATGCTCATCTTTCTCAAAAAAGGTATTGAAGTATAAGTAGGTAGATATGCTCTTAAAAGTTACGGTCGTCAACATACGAGTAAGCTGTCTCGTGCATACAATTTTTTACGAAGAACTACCTATACAACATGAATGAAGGTGCAAAGACAGGCCAAGTGCAAATCGAAATTTCGCACGAAATCTTCCGTACCATTATCTATACAACATTAGACACAAAGATCGCTAAAAAAAACGGCAAAAAATCACGTTTGTTGTATGGGAGTGCCCCTTAGATATTTATTTAATATTAATTTAATTATTTATTTTTGAAGCGAATATAAAAACAAATAATCTGTGAATATTCCAAGCATGTAACTGTTGCCGTTACTAATATCGAGCAAAAAACGTTTGTTGTATGGGAGCCCCCCTTAAATATTAATTGTGTTCTACAATGCATCAGATATACGTCATCTGTGAAAATTTCAACTGCCTAGCTATCACTGTTCATGAGATACAGCCTGGTGACAGATAGCCAGACAGACATACGGACAGTGAAGTCTTACTAATAGGGTCCCGTTTGCTGCGGAACCCTTAAAGCTAGTGAGTGTTCTAAAGTGATTTGTTGAGAAAACTTCATTATATTGAGCTATTGATTACATTCGAGATCTGTATTTCTTAACACTTTGTCAGTATCTAATACCTGACATAATTCAGATCACATGCTAGTTCAGTAGACTCTCCAGAAATTTCTTAGAATATTTAAATGAATAGAAAAGCTAGAGCAAGAACGTTGGAAACTAATGCTCATTCCAAGAATCGCCCGTTATGCACGCTGTACCAAACATGCGCCAAACATGGCGAGCTGATTGACTGCCTCGTTGGTCTAGCGGTAGCACGTCTGATTACCATGCCGGAGGTCATGGGTTCGATTCCCACTGGGGGCCGCCGTACATTTGTACAAATGGCCTCAGTCTGGGTGTATTTCCATGTTTGTAATGTCCTTGCCCGGTTATCATAGCACAGGGTATCCTAGTTTGGGACCAGGATAAGTGATTGTGTTGTTTTAAGTTATTTTTAGGGTTTCGTACCTCTAAAGTAAAAAACGGAACCCCTATCGGATCACTTGGTTGTCCATCCGTCCGTCCGTCGTCCATCTGTCTGTCAAGGCCTTTTATCTCGGGAACGCGTAAAGGTATTGAGTTTAAATTATAATCATATACTCGGGTCTAAAGTCCCTTGAAGCTGTGAAAAAAAAACTGCTTTTAAGAGCGTATATTTCGACCCTCAAGGGAATTAAAATTTATTAGGTACTTTCTGTTGGCCTACAACTATAAAATTTGGCAAATAATACGAATACAGGAAAACATCTGAAAACTATACATATGTCATTAAGACTTTTAAAAACTATATTCAAAGTTCGGGAAAATCTAGGGAAAAACTGCGAGACTCGATTCCTGAACTCTTTATAATACGTAAGTATCAAGTACAAATTTGTACAGAACCCTCAGTACAGGAGCCCAACTCGCACTTGGCCGGTTACTTATTTTTATTTTGGCAAAAGTTCATTGACTTAAGCCAGATTTTTCCTCGACTTCTTACTTAGCTTCCAAGTCATTATTTGATATCGTCTACGAACAGATTCCGATCGACAAACGATAAGCCTTCTACATGCCTAATGTTATGAAACTTGATACCCCATATAAAGTTACACGGGGGAATGGCCACAGAAAAAGCTAAAGTTCGAAGCAAAAATCTATTAACGATACAATTTATTGTTTCAATGACATTATTTAATGCTGACATTTGCACTAGGAGCAAATTATAACGTTTAGACTTCGTAATTTTTGAGTATATTTAGATTTAAAAGTGAACACAGTTAGTTCTTTGCATAATTAGTCTCATATGCATTCACTGGCAGAATTTATCTTAGTTTAAAGAGGTCATGCGAAACCATGTAAATATAAATAAAAATATTTTAAACAGGTTTTTAATTCTTTTAGAGCTATTTTTGTATACCTATAACAATACTCGTTTATTTACAATCATAAATTAATAGTATTCACTGTTTATAATTAAAAATAACTAAAGAAACTGGACTTAATTAATATATAAATGATAAAAATATACAAATAACATAAATTCTATATTTACAAATAAAACACCTGCCCAGGGTCACTGTCCCGCGGTAATGAGCCCAGGACGCTGGCAACGTTACCTCTTTGGATGGCCAGGCTTATCCTCTGTCCGAGGTACGCGCCAGCCCTCTGGTCTCCCGATGCGTCGATTAGGTGCACCGCTAAGTCTTTGAACAGCAGGCGCACCTCTGGGCCCCAAGTGCCTATGGTTTCGACCCCAAACGGCGCAAATATGTAATTGTTTCCTATTGAACCGTATTTGCGCCATTTTGAGGCTTTCGGCCGCGCCAGCCGCTGAACCAGCGGCTGGCCCACTCTGGGAAACATGAGAGGGTGCCAGCGTGTCAACGCATGTAGCGTCCCATACTAGCGGCCTCCCATGTTTCCAGGGGATCAATGTCATACACTAAAAAAACATTGTTAGTGTACAAAAGACAGGTAGATAACTTCTTATAACTTCCACACAATCACTTGTCCCGGTCTCAAACTAGGATACCCTGTTCTGTGGTAATCAGTCAAGGACATCACACACATAGAAATACACCCAGACTGGGGCCATTTGTTCAAAAGTACGGCGGGCCCCGGTGGGAATCGAACCGAATCGAATATCGATAGAAGTCGGACACCCAATTAAAAAGACGACGTAAAAGTGACTTTCATGACGTTCGACACAAAGATATATCGCGGCCAACGACGCAGTTGATGCGTCAGTCTTCTTAACGGCCTTCTAAAACGTTCACTTTGTTTTTAGGGAGTCAAACGGTACCCTATAACTAAGACTTCACTGTCCGTCCGTCTGTCCGTCTGTCTGTCTGTCTGTCTGTCTGTCTGGCTGTCTGTCACCAGGCTGTATCTAGAAAGAAGGAAAGAAAGAAAGAAAGACATTTATTATACCAACCATCTCATTATTATCTCATGAACCGTCATAGCTACACAGTTGAAATTCTTACAGATGATGCATTTATGTTGCCGCTATAACAACCAATACTAAAAAATGAGTAAAATAAATATTTAAGGGGGGCTCCCATACAACAAACGTATTTTTTTGCCGTTTTTTGCTTCATGTTAATAACAGCAACAGGTAGACGCTTGATATATTCACAGAATGTTTAGTTGTATATTCGCTTCAAAAATGAATAATTAAATTAAAATAAAATAAATATTTAAGGGGCACTACCATACAACGAACGTGATTTTTGCCGTTTTTTCTCGATCTTTGTTTCTAATGTTGTACTATTAGATAATGGTACAGAACCCTTCTTGCGCGGCCAGTTTTTACTTATATAAGTATAGAGTTACCCTTTTCTATTCAGTAATATGAACAAATTTTGTTACGGAATCCCACTTACGATTCGCGACAAAATATCAACTGTTCCATATTTTTTTTATATTATACATCCCCCTATAAATGTCGCACTGTAGGGCACAGGCTTTTCACAAAAAAAGAGTATAGACTTAGTGTCCACGCGTGCCCACCGTAGATTGGCAAAAATGTACGTAGCTTAGAAAACAAAGTCATTGGTACATGCCGGGATTCGAAGCCACGTCCGCCCGAATGCGAGATCGGCGTTCGACCGCTCCGCTTCCACAGCTATTCATTCCGTAATTACGACACAAAAATATGCACCAGTTATCTAGAATTGGATTACCTACTAAATTTGAATTCCAAAGGCTTATTTTTTTTAAATGACTAATAAGCAAAGCGAGCAAAACAAATAACTCACTAAGAGTAGCCTTGGAACCAATATTCCATTTTGCATTTTACTGTTAGTAGTTACCTCATCTTAACACATTAGAAAGTGTCCAGTGACCGGTCGAGGTCGTGTGGATCTTCATTAAAAGCATACAACGAGACTAGTGACCTATGGTTTCGATAGTAACGATAAGGATTTAGAAGCATGCCAGAAAAAACATCACCATTTAATAGTATCACAAGTCTACTGAGTTCTTTTTTTAATGACGAGTGTGTATTGACATTTACTTGGTTTAATTTGTTTTGGTCTTGTTACGGCTGAAGTTGTTATTTAGATTTGGTTGGCGGATTTTAATCTTAAGTTTGAAGTTTGAAACATGGAATTTGTTTATTACGCTGTCCCTACTTACACATTATTATTGCCTTTACTCCATTTTCCTCTGTGTCTATACTAATATTATAGAGAGGAATAGTTTGTAATTTTCTGACCTATTCTCAGACCTACCAAATATACAAAAAAAAAAACCATTAAAATCTGTGAAGCCGTTTCGGAGGATTTCGGTAACAAACCCTGTGACACGAGAAGTAACATGGAATTTAATGGTTATTAATCTGCCGGCCAATAGGAAACCAAAAGACCTCAGCTTGTACTTTCCCGCAGAACATGCACTTGCTGACATTCTGAACTACCTTGAGTAGAGAAAATCTCTCAGTGAGAGATGCGCTGTGCCCTTCAGAGGGGCATTTTGCTGCGGAAATTTCTTTTATAAACTTTCTTGCCATGCACAGTTTCCTCATCCTCATTTAATTATCTACACCTGACTGCGCAAGTTTTATTTCGCAATAAAACCTGCTTTTAACTTCTAATCAGTTTACCTCCCAGCTTAACCTTTGGAGTAAAAAACGAGGTATTTTCTTTGTTATAATTGTTGTAATTGTTTTTAAGTACATTTATAATTTTACTATATTGCATTATTATTACATTAAACGTGAATTCAATTTAGATTACAGTATAAATATATAGAACTAAGTACTTTATACATTAATAATATAAACTAATACTAATAAATATAATTTCTGATTAAGTAACTATAATGTTTTATTTCTCTGACCTACTTGTATGTACCTCAATAGCGAAGGAGCAAACTCTGGTCTCTGCCTACCCCACGGGATACAGGCATAAGTTTATGTACTTGAATATAATTTAGATACATTTCAACGAAACAAGAGGATTATCAGCGGTGTAGGTAACTCTACTAGAACAAAGCCGAATTATTTATTTCACTGGCTTTATACTACAAGTTGTCTTTTTGGTCTGTATAAGAGTTCCCGAGTGCTTTTTTTACTTTTTTATGCTGCTTTATTATAATTTTTATTTAATATTTTAGGTACAAACGTAGACCAAAATATTGCTATATTTTTTCTGTATTCTAGAATTAATATCTAAGTGTTGTTGCTTTTGTTTGTAGTCTATATAGTTCTCACTGTAGGACACAGGCCTTCTGTCAGGGAAAAAGTATGTGCTAAAACATCACGCGTCCCCACCGCGGATTGGCAATTGCAAGCACTAAGGTATGTAAATACCTCAGACACTCAGGTTTCCTCACGATGTTTTAATTCACAGTTAGCGAGTGGTATTGCTACTCCAAATTCATAAACGTACGTAACTAGGAAAACAAAATAATTAATACATTTAAATAGTACGTATTCAAACCCACGACCTAACGAATCTGAAAACAGCGTCTTTCCAGTGTTTTCAGTGTCACTGCCAATATTATTGAGGAAACGCAATTTTCCTCAATAAGTCCAATACAAGTCAATAATTAAAATAAAATACATTGCGATTCGAAAGATTTTTGCGACTTTATCACCTCAAGTTACAAGGTAAAACAAGTGTCAAGTTCTCAGGAGGTGAATGTGTTTCTTAGTACAAAGGACATAACCTATTAGTGGAGCATAGTTCACCCTCAACTAAACTAGACTCCATGTCATTAGCGGGAACTTAACGAGATGAGGTAACTATTAGCGAGGTCCAAGAGTCCAATTAAGGTCTCTTCATTAGTTTGCTGTTAGCATTATTTTCCTCTTTGTACTTTTAGATTTTGTATGGAATCAGAAGTTACTTTGCGGAAATCCATAAAAGCATTAAAATTTTAAAATTACTTTGCAAAATTCCGCCAAAATCCCACAAGCACCATGCGGTTAGTTAAAGCACCGCCCTCCCTCCCACTTTTTCAAGCAGAAGCATGACACAAACACACCACCACCTCTAACATGAGGCATCCTCAGGCTCCGGTGGTCGACTGACGAGTGATTGTCACCCCAACAGCACTCCATATTAATAGACAAGGCCGCCCCGCCCCCCGGTGAAATTTTGCACAAAACAATAATGACCGATAGGCGGTTGATGGTTTAACGGTCACCGGTTTGACGGTCAGATGATGTCATCGTTACAACGCTACAGCGCTGGAAAGAATGGCGCGCCCCTCTGTTTTTCAAGCCAGTGACCTCCGCCCGCTACCCCTCAACCCTCGCGTTTGCGTTTGCTTAGAATTTCTGTGCGTTTGTTTTTGCTTAGAATTTCTGCGACAATATGCAGGCTGACTGGCTTGATCTAAACAACACGAGCCAAGCCAGCGGTGGCTTGTCTGTAGGACTGGTGCCAGCGTACTGGCATTGTATAAACCGTGCTTTACACTGTATTAAACAAAAATAGGCCTTTTCTCAGAGAGAGAGTATGGGCTTAATCACCACGCGTGCCCACCGCGGATTGGCGATTTCAAGCGCTGAGGCATGTGTATAGCTCAGACATCCAGGTCTTCTCACGATATTTTCCTTCGCCGTTAGCAAGTGGTATTGCTACTGTAACTTCACAAATGTACATAACTTAGAAAACAAACTCATAGGTACATGCCCGCACTGGGAATCGAACCTGGGTCTCCCGCTTCCGAGTCCAATGTTCTACTCACTAGGCTACCACCGCGTCTCTCTTTTCTGTCTCTGAGAGAAGGCCTGTGCCCTACAGTGGGACGTATATAGGCTGCTTATGAAACAAAAATATGTGTTGACCTATAACAAAGGGGATTTTCATCAAAATAAATTTCTTTCAGCCAGCCTAACAAAAAATGTATTATAATATACCGTATTTGCTCATTTCAGGCAACACGATGGACATAAAAGCCTGTCGCAAGCTGACCGTTTCCCTTCTCTCTATTTTAGTTTACGACTAAAGACTAAGAAGAAAGTTTACTGTTGTTTTCACTACACTGATGGGTGCCCAGCCCAAGTTCTTCCTGGCGACCTATGTATACTTCGTACCAAATACATTTTTCCAAGATATAAATAAGCCGTCGACAACATAAGCAGCCTGTAATGTCCCACAGTGGAGCACAAACTCAAAGAGGGCTTCATCACAACGCGTGCCGACTACGAAATGGTAATTTAAAGCATTCAGATGGATAGATAGAATATACTTTATTGTATACCAGGAATGAGCGGTGGTAGCCTAGTGGGTAGAACATTGGACTCCCAGTGTGAGCATGTATCTATGACTTTGTTTTCTAAGTTATATACATTTGTGAAGTTATAGTAGCAATACCAATCACTAACGGTGAAGGAAAACATCGTGAGGAAACCTGAGTGTTTGAGCTATTCACATACCTCAGCGTTTGAAATCGCCAATCCGCGGTACGCGCGCAGAACACACCTACCCTGTCTCTGAGAGAAGGTTTGTGCCCTTCTGTGTGACGTATATGGGCTGCTTATGATGTGATACCAGAAATTTTAATTGAAGCTTAAAAATAAGATAATTATGCAATTATCTCAATCTTTCAAGCTTTCTCACTATATTTTTCTCCACATTTGGCGAGAGAAAAGCCAATAAAATCCATTAAGTCATTTGCTGACCCTACATAATAAATATAAAAAAATTGTCTTTGTGCAATAAAGAATTAATAATAATAATAAATACCAATGCATTTGTTGAATCAACATTGATCTTATTTCTTAAAGTTGTTTGTTTTTTGCAGAGAAAGAGTACCTGGCACAAAGTATACAGGTCTTTGAAGTCTACTATAATAACCTCTGTGCAAAAGTCAATAACGGATGTTTTTTCTGGTGACCCATGTGTGAAGACAAGTATTCACAAAGAGAAGGTCTACAATAGAGTTTTAAATGTATAGCATTGTGTGGTAGGAAGTAAAATGCCATTTCGCTAGAAACATGTAGAACTGTTATTGCTTGTTTACAAGGCTGTTAAATTTCCATTCAATGGCTTGTCATGTTTTTGTTGGACGTTTAGCCTTTTAATGTAAAACAGAAATAACTTTTGATTTTATAAGGGTTCAAAAAACCAATATTGTAAACATATAAATTTGCATTGAAAATATTGAAAAAAATTTTGTGGTTGTAAGGGTTGTGAAAAAAGTGTTCTTAATTAAAAAAAAATACGATTAATAATTTCGATAATTGAAATCTCTATTGAATTATTCATGTATTTATTGAACTACGAGTAATGTACGTAATTTTAGTGCCCTTCGGTAACATACTAATTTAATAAGAACTGAATTTGGTTTGCTAAGACGATCAATCGAACGAACACTTTTTTGTAATCTTCGAACCAATTTTTCGTTATCTTTAAGACCACTCTCAACCAAAAACTGAGTGACTAGTGGCCACTTGAGTATATTTACTTTGTTCCTCTTAAAACAATTCTCTTTTGCTACATAGTCCAGTAATAGTTTCGTTCGCACCGTCGCAAAATGTCCACTTCTAGAAATGGATACTTCTCAGAATGTTTCTTACCGAAAATTACCCTTTCGAAGAAAGTCCATTTGCAAAATGACCACTATTCAGGATGTCTCCTGTGCAAAATGATCATTTCGCAGAATGTCCATTTCGAAAAATGTTCACTTCGCAAAATGTCCACTTCGCAAAATGTATCTTTCGCTTAATCTCCGTTTCGCAAAATACACTCTTATTTATTGTTTTTTAAGAGTTAAAATGAAACAACAAAAAGATCATTATTATACTTCACTGAAATAATATTTATTTTTGTAAATAAACTGAGCTAGTCATTTTTCTACGTCATGTTAATCCAAGAAGCGGATGAAATCATAAAATATTTGGACTAGTACCAACTGAACCGTTTATCCTCAACTTAACCGTTTCGACCCTGTCATTCAAATAATGAGCTCAAAATTTATTTCATTCAAGTGCACTCATAAAAACATCGTTAAAGTGTTCGGCGGGATCAAGTTAACTCGTCTGTCACTAGAACGCCGAGCATCTTTACGTGTCAGACTGAAAACGGACAATACACAAATGGTGTTTTCTTAAAATGTGACACTCATTTGACACCTTCATTTTTAAACGCCGCAAGTGGAAGTGTTGCTTGAGACGAACTTGTACAGCTTTGAATTTGTACTGCAAAGGAAAATATTGTGAGGAAAACTGGCTATCTGAGGTAGCTTAGGATCATAATCATCATCATCAGCCTATGCTTGTTCACGGCTGGACATAGGCCTCTCCAATTGCACGCCACTGAGCACGGTCCTCGGCTACTCTCATCTAGCTCTTGCCAGCCCGCCCCCTGCGAAGATCATCGCTCCACCGAGTCTGAGGACGTCCTACACTAGGTTTACCGATCCGCGGTCTCCACTCAAGAACTCATCTACCCCATCGGTTATCAGTTCTTCGGGTGTTATGGCCGGCCCACTGCCATTTCAGCATTCTAATTCGGTGGGCTATGTCGGTGTCTTAGTAGTACTTTCAAGCAAATATTTAATTTATTAACTGACTGCGGAAGATCTCGTAGGTATTCAAAACTGCTGATAAACTGAGCTAGTAGTGTTGACAGACATTTTATACAATTTAGTAGGTAGTAAAATAGATTTTTCTGTCACTTGGTTTATTTTTATTTTTCACTATATTTACGAACTCAGCATTTTTGCCTCTCTCAGTTGACATGCTACTCGTTACGACAGTAAAAGACTTGTTACTTGTTTCGAATCCTACATTCTTCATATTAATATTTTTCAAATAGAATGTAAATTAATGCTGGCGGTGGCTCAATGAGGATGACCGAGGACAAGAGGAAGTGGCGTGCCTTAAGGGCGGCCTAATGTCCAGTAGTGGAGGAGTACGGCTGATTAATTAATTAAATCTAATTAATTATTATACAAGCCTTTGTCACCCGGACTGTAATAACAAGTTCTTAGTCAACTTGTTATTCATGAAATCGGATGTGTAGTTTAGGCGTCTAATCCTTCCTTTTGTCTCTGATTTAGGCTCCGGTTCTGTCTGGACATTTACGAATTGATGGAAAAAACTGCACTATTTCCAATAATCTTCAATGTTTTAGAAAGCGATGTAAATTGACTGACAAACATACATAGTTAAACTATAATTAATAATATACGTACATACATAAACTCACGCCTGTATCCCAGAGGGGTAGGCAGAGATCAGGTACTGCCACTTGCTACGATCTTCACAGATCACTTTCGCCGGACAAATATGGATGAGCTTGAATTGAACGCGCTCGTTTTTGATCAGATTTCCATAGCGCTCAAATCGACTACTATAAAAATTTTTTTTAAGCCGTATGTCCCTGATGAGTGATATTAAGAACTAATGAGACTGAAATAAAATTAAGTTTCTTATTAAACTTACAATAAATAATTTATTAATAGTCCTGATCTAAAAATCTGTTTGATATTACTACATCCCTTTGCCTCCACTTTGATTTGTTTGTAGAGTACACCGTTTGCGTGTACCGTGACTGCTCCGCTGAATGTTGGGCATTTTGACACGTGTCATGTCAGCGAGCGGGAGCTTCTGACAGCCACGGGGAAATCCCAGTTACAGCCGTGTTACGAATTAAACGAGCCCAATGAAGTGATTTGATTACGTAAGATAACTGACTCATTAAGAAAATAAAACATAATGTTCTTATTGTACCTTATTGACGTTGACTTTATTAATTTAGATCTTTTTTCTAGTGTTAAATTGGATATTGAAAAATTATTAATTCCAACAATATTTTTAATTATATTAAATTATTTTATTTATCATAATAAAATTACATGTCAATATCTTATGATTAATTAGCAATTTAACTACAAAAAATCATTAACGTCGTATGGTGCTGACTCAAGAAGACTTCGCTTTAGTTTTACAATAGCATAAAGCCCTAGTTCCCGCATTAGGTTCAATTCGTCTTTGTTGTTTTCAATTCTAGTCTACCTCTTCCCTGCCTACCCCTCCGGCATAGAAGCATAAGTTTATGTAAATGTATGTTTAGCGGTAGGTCATAAACATAGCCAACTGAACATTAACAATGGTAAAATAATGTAGGCCTTTTAACCTTTTAACTGAGATTTCACTCGGTATTTATTCCTGTTGGTATTTTCAACAATTCTGAAAGTAACCATAATAAATAAATACATACCTTCTACACAATACATTTATTTGACCTGGTCCTAACCTAGGATACCATGTAACCAGGCAAGGACGTTACAAACATGAAAGTACACCCAGACAGAGGCCATTTTTACAAATGTACGGCGGCCCCCAGTGGAAATCGAACCCCCGACCTCTGTTTTAGTTAATAATAATATTAACACCTACATGACACAATCACCTATCGTGGCCCTAAACTAAGATACCCTGTGTTTCCATACTTACTCCCGGTTACTCGAACACCAATTGAGCTTTCATTCTACAGTTTAACGCTTTAACCATCTGGCAACTGATAGTACATTAGCAGATTGTTAGTATACGAGAAACAGAAGGTTATGAGGACGGACTTAAATATTAATATTTTTATGAAAATATAAAGAAGGTCACCCAATAAATTAACGAAATCAAGTTATTTATTTTAATATTTGTTTGAAGAGAATAAACCTAAATGAAATCATCATCGCACCTAGAATAATGGCCGTGTATTGAGATTAAAATTCCAAGTGTTTCGATAAAGACCTTTGATTAATGATCACGGAAATAAGACATATTCAAGATAACATTTTATTGCTTTAAAATGGATCTTTTATCTGATTAAAATTGTTAACTTAATACTTATCGCCTGTTAAGAGATAGATTGGTAAAAAATAATTAACACACATTTAAACCAGATTTGTTTTCGAGGAAACTCATTGCCGTGGACTTAAAAAGGTCCAAGGTATTTCTTAATGTACTGGTCGTTCGCTCTACTAAATGCAATAATAGCACACAGATGGATAAATGACGTTCCAATCGCATTTCAGTAAGGGCCGGTATAGGGGTCTACTAATTTGTCATATGGCAGGCAATTAAACAATTCCAAAAATTCTTTCAATCGAATTTAAATCGGACCTTCAGGACATAGACTAACCGCGACAGCGCGATCAAAGATGCATTCTTTTCTAGACAATGCCATATAATTGTTATTACCTACTTATGAAAGTACTTTGGCCTTTGCAACTAGATTGATGGTTTTGTGGCGAGCACATGTCAACTCTGCGCGCGCACTATAAACTCCAACATTCCTGCATCGCGCAAGCAAAATGTTTCACATGACATAACGTCCGACGAACATTAGTGGGACCGGCCGTCCCCAAGCATACGATCTGCCTGGCGGGGAATTTCCCTTTATAGTGGAAGAGCATGATCACCCGCTTTTCCCTACAGTTTATACAGCGTCCAGTGGAACCTTCACTCACATTAGATGGGTGAAGAGACCAATTGGACGCTGCAGTACCTGGGACATTGTTTTTTAGGTGAAGTAGGCTTGCTCAGCACCTATACCATCCTGACAACTTAGTCGGGGAGATCCAGGTCGGATTGATAATATTTATAATAAATTAGTTACTTTGTATGACATAAAGTTCATTATGTAGGGTAACATTATTTCTGTAAATAAATTGTAAATAGATGTCATTGTGTGCATGCCTACCTACCCATATAAAAATGTATCCATTTGCATACTGCTGTTAAGTGGTAGAATACACTGACTTATTGCAATTAAGACCTGTGCAAAAACCTGAGTGTGTGTATTCGCAAATAAATATTTTGAAGTTTGAAGTTTGATTCCCAATGCGGGCATGTACCTATGACTTTGTTTATTTTCAAAGCTACGTAGGTACATTTGTAAATTTGCGGTAGCAATACCACACGCTAACTGTGAAACATGAAAACGTCGTGAAGAAATCCGTGGCTTGGTTGGCTCCGCACGTATTGACTTATTACTTGAACTATGGAGAAAAAACCCTGCATACCATGCGAGAGGTCCCGGGTTCGAATCCCGGCTGGAGACAAAAAAAACCCCCAGGTTTTGTATGTTTACATGTTTGTGATGTCGTTGTTTCTGGTTCCCACGACACAGGGTAGCCTAGTGTGGGGCCAGAAGCAATGTATGTGCCTGTATGTAAATGTTTATGTTTATGTTATGTAATGTTTATTCTTAAAAAAAAGGATTATTTTAGATTATATCAAGTACTGACAATTTGCTACTCTCTACTGTTAACAGTTATTAGTTGGCTAAATATACAAAAAAAAAAAACATGAGTGCTTGTAAAAGTATTTTAACAGATTGTAGAACTCGGGGATTAGAACTGAGAGATTAAAAAGTCCCATACGTCTTCACCAGACACCTCAAAATCTGATTAAAAAACCTGCCAAGTGCAAGTTGGCTATTGCAATTATCTATACAACATTTGAATATTTCAATCATCTACCTGTTACAGTTATTAATATCAAGCATAAAACGTCAAAAAAAATACGCTTGTTATATGAAAGCCCCCTTAAATATTTATTATATTATGTTCTCAGTACTTACTATTATAGCGGCAATAAAAATACATCATCTGTGAAAATTTCAACTGTCAAACTATCATGAGATACAACCCGGTGACGGATGGACGGACGGACTGCGAACTTACCCTTTGGGTAAGAAACCCTAAGAAGATGGAAAACTGTTTCAAAACATAAAGCGCAGCATGTGAACAGTGTGCTCTATTCGGCGCACAAGAGGCGATCATGTTTGACGTGACGTGACACGGCGGGCGATGCTGCGCGTGAGTCGATGAGCCGGACGCTGACAGCTCTGCTCTATAAAGAACAGCTGTTGAACTGGGATACCCAAATTGCATGGAGGAAAAAAAATGTAACATGATGCTCGAAAGATTCGTCTTTCCCGTTGATTGTTACGCTATAGGAGATTGTCTCCTATAAAAGACATCAACGGGAGGTCCGAGCTTTATTTGCTTCAAAACAAATGAGTGCTTGTATTTTACTTATAATTTGTTATCCCACTAATTTACCATCATAAAACTATGTAATGCGTGTTTTGGCTATTGATTATTGTTTTTACTTAAACAGAATAAAATAAATACATAAATAGCTGCTGGAAACTTGAACGGATTACAAATAAACGGATTACGAATTATACAGGGTGGTGAGCTATGGGATTTACCTAGATCCTTGTATTAGGTACTGGACAGTACGCGTCCTGGATTATTGAATAGGACACTTTTTATTCCAACCTCATAAGTCCGTGGGAACAAATGACTATTGCTGTTGTTATCAGAGCAATACCGTCAGTTTTCGACTGACCGGTCCCGGATCATGGTTGCTTGACTGATGTGCGCTCATCGCTTACGATGACTGCTCTTTTTTTAGTCTTAATTAATTGGATATCGCTTTTTTAACTTTTAAGAGGTCAAACTAATAATACAAGATTGTTTAAAAACATAGTAATTGTAGATTGTGCGCAACATTGGGCTCTATTTATGGGCTGATTAGAAGATGACGAATAAAGCGTACATAAGTATATGATGATTGGAAGAGATGACTTAAAAAATGGGTCCAGATTCGAAAATAATTTTCAAATATTTCGGTGTTAAAAACCTATTTAGAGGCTAAAAATTCCACCCATGCCGGGACTTGAACCTCCTCTGGCTTACCGTGCCAGCGCTCTCCCAACTGAGCTAATGGGCAAGTGCAAGCATCGATGAAATTTCGAGCCTCTTTACAAACTTCTCTGTATTGCGACAAAAAAAGAATAAAATAGTTCAATGGTTAGAGGTTCCAAATATTTTCAACCTATGTGAAGTTTTCAACCTAGGAATGCATAACACGGGTTAGTGCAACAAAAAAACAATAAAATAGTTCAGTGGTTAGAGGTTCCAAATATTTTCAACCTATGTGAAATTTCAACCTAGGAATACATAACACGGGTTAGTGCAACAAAAAAAGAATAAAATAGTTCAGTGGATAGAGGTTCCAAATATTTTCAAACTATGTGAAGTTTTCAACCTAGGAATACATAACACGGGTTAGTGCAACAAAAAAAGAATAAAATAGTTCAGTGGTTAGAGTTTCCAAATATTTTCAACCTATGTGAAGTTTTCAACCTAGGAATACATAACACGGGTTAGTGCAACAAAAAAAGAATAAAATAGTTCAGTGGTTAGAGGTTCCAAATATTTTCAACCTATGTGAAGTTTTCAACCTAGTAATACATATGAGAAGTTTTCATTACCGGGTGGTAAGCTGTCTCTACCTAATTTCCTATATAGCAAGACTCTTGTACACCTACTTAATACAAACTGCATTCAGAGATTTTTGAAGAATTTTACTCTTTTGCAAACCTACTTCGGTTCAGGTTCCTTTACTGCCCCACCTCAAAGATTACTATACAATCATGAAAAAACGTACTTACTACACTGGCCTGCAAAACTAAGTATCACACTTTTAAAATTGCAATAACTTTTTATGTACACAAGATATAATTTAGAAATAAAAAGGACTGGAAAAAAAGTTTTATTTTGCAGTATAGTTTAAAAGAAAAGTGATAAAATTAGTTGATAAACGTTTTTTTATTTTAAATCTTTAACTTCTATAGTTTAGAAAAAAATATAAAATGAAAAGTGTGATACTTACTTTTGCAGGTCAGTATAGATTATATACAAAAAAATCTCTGTTTTACCTTTATTTATTTTTAACTTTCATTGATTATTGTTTATTTTCGTTAATAAAACTTACCATATTTTACTGTTCGTTTAAAACAAATTGAACTAACATAAAACAAGTATTGCCTTAACCAGGTTACTTTAATGTATCCTGTATCATGCTAATGTTACTGCTTACTTTTGTTTATGTAATACTGTTTTAATTTTTCAACAATTCTTATAGTCCTAATTTGGAATTTAATTATCTTCGTAAGTGTGTTTTGCCAATTAAATTAATTATTTACTAGTTATTGTACCAAATGGGACATAAAAAGGCAGTCCAGTGTCTGGACGTAAGGATCTAGACCGGGCTAGAATGCCCCAGTAGAACGTAAGCGGGTTATATAAATGTTGCTATGTGCGAAATGGAGTCGAGCGAGTTTTGTGGACGAGACTCGATGACATCTGTGTTAGGAGCAATTCACATCTGGCCCTATATTTTGTCGCAAGTTCAGTTGACGGCACATTAACCTTCACATTTTTTATGTAACGTCCCACTGCAGGGCACAGGCATTCTTTCAGTGAGAGAGTATGGGCTTAATTATCACGTGTGCCCACCGCGGATTGGCAACTTCAAGGGCTGATGTTTGTGAACACCTCAGATAGTAAGGTTTCCTCACAATGTTTTCTTACAAAGTTAGCGAGTGATTGTTTCTACAACTTCAATAATAACTTTACAACTGTGCATGCACTTTAATCAGTTAAGTTAGAGTTGACTTTGCAACAAAAACGTAAAGGTTAACCTACCGTTTACCGTATAACATCAACTGTATTAACACTTCAATTTCATTTCATTGCCGCGTTTAGTCTGCGCGTATACGTATCATTCCTTCTTCGCGTCAATAGTATGAAAAATAAATCTCATGAATATATATCTACCATTGAACTATAATGCGCTAACAGACTAGAGGTCTGTTTGTAGTATAAACTGATACCAAGCCCGGAGGGGTAGGGAGAGACATGGATTTGCCACTATCTCTTTCCTAACAAATCTATTTCGCGTTTCTCTTCGCCTCTGATGTATTAAGTTTAAGAAGATTTAGGAAAAGATGTTCCAAGTGGAAATTTTTTTTCGGCTGCCTCTTTCTCGACTACAAATGCAGCCCGAAGGCAGCGGCTAACGTAGTAACATAGTACAGTGACATTCAGCAAACAGAATGTATACGTTGAAATTAATTATTATTGATTTCTGAACAGTCATTAGTCACTGCTTGCACGCTGAAAATTTATTTCTGCTCTGGTAACTACCTAAGTAATAGTCAATAACTAAAAGGTAATAGGCAACTGCCTAACTCACAGATCAAGTAGACTAATCGTGTTCATTTGTTACAATTCATCATCATCATCATCAGCTCTTTAACGCCCACTGCAGGACATAGGCCTCCCTCATGGTTTTCATAACCATGAGGGGTTTTGCCATAATCACCACGCTTGGCAGGCGGGTTGGCGATCGTAGTATGCGGTTGGAATCTCAGGTAGCCACTGCGGCCCGTCTCCCGGTAATTGATTTTCTTAGTCGCCTTCTACGACATCCACGGAAGGAAATGCAGTGACGCTATTCTTAATCCGGCGCCACACGGAGTCAGCTACAATAAAAACGTTTTAAATCAGTAATTGTCTGTAGGTGTGCTAAGCTACGTCCAAAACCGATCAAAAAGTCAGGCGTGATTGCGCGACAAACAAAATGTCATATGATATTAGCAGCATTTTCGGTCATTATTATTTTGTTTTGTGGCTATTATAAATTCTATTTTTGTCTATGACGTTCTCAACAACAATTGAAAAAGAAGATGAATAATTTTATAAGATAAAAAGATCTCCTAAGGTTTTACAATTAAAAGTGAATAAATTATAAGAGAAGGAACAAGAAGAACGTCTTTATTTTCTATTCGTGATTTAGTTGCCTGAGTTTGAAAGCATTGAAAAGCCGATTACTTCCGTTGTAGACAATTTCTACAGTCATTCAGGAGTCTGGCGGTTTAGAGGTACATTAATTTATGATGTACTTTGATTCCAGTCATGTGAAGGTCGGGCTTTTTGAGTGACCCAACGAAAAAATATTTGTGTTTTCCATTCTTCAGTATTATATATCAATTCACAGCAGATTAATTTTGAAATTTTCGTTGCAAAGTCGATTGGACAACATCTATGTGAAAAACAATGCATTATCAACGTAACCCACATGCAACACATTGTCAAGCTCTCTCACTACGGAATTACTTTCGACATTTTTCGTTCATAGTTAGCAGACATGCCATTTTACTTTTTCATTCTGTAGCTGTACTTTCGTTTTATGCACATTGATTTTGAACAGGCGTCCATCGACAATGTTACTCAGATTCAATTTAGTTGAATGGCGATAAAGGGTCGTTATTGAATAAAATGCAGATCACTTATCAATTTTAATAGATCAAGTGTGTTGAGACCCTTATTGCGTAGTGTTTATTAAGAAGACTCTTCTTAGTTACATTTCTAGTTTGAAACTTTAGTGAGCTAAGTTTTCACAGTGTATTACATGGGTAAAGTGGTCACCAAGTTAACATACAATGATTCTGAAGTTGCATTGTATCCGGAGACCTGGAATTTCATACGTCTTAGTATTAGTGAAACGGTAACCAGATGAGAACACTTTGGTAAGTGCGTGCATTTTAGTCCAAGCAACTTCGTTTTATGTTTAAAAGCTAGTTTCATTTAATAAAGTTAAAGAGCAATATAAAATAAGTAAAAAGGCAGTCTTTTCAACGGCAAGTTAACTTGAAATAGATTTAGTTTTTTTAGAGGATGCACGTAACTGTGTGCCGTCTGTACGAATATATGAAATGTGGAAGCGCAAGCATAGTTATTGATGTCTTTGGTTGCACTTTATCTCGTTTTAAAACTCAGGTGTTCAGGTATCTCATCAGGAACAATCTAGTTTTATTTCTATGCTTAATTTTTAAGCTTGTTTTTGTGTTTTTTTACCATCCTGCACGGTTTGGTTCTAGAATTTATTTAGATTAAACTTTGTAAATTTGAACACTTAACTTTTTATTTTGTTTTCATTTACAAACCATTACTTTTTTTTACAAATATTACCAAACTGCTGTGTAGCTTGTTGGCGTTACACTCTTTTAACTTAATAATAATAATTTATTTGCCTCGAACAACTACATTAATATTTGGTTAATACATTTCAAAACTTATATTTATGTTAGTAGCATATATAACTAGGACAATGAACATACATATATATTTATTTATTGACATACATCAAGTCCTGTTACGTGCTTAAGGTTTTCATTAATTCTTTTACAGTTTTTACCATTATATTCTTTTTTTTTTGTTGCACTAACCCGTGCTGAGGACAATTTTTAAAAACATATCTAGTGGCTAAAAATTTCACCCATGTCGGGACTTGAACCCGTGACCTCTCGCTAACCATGCCAGCGGATTCAAGTCCCGGTACGGGTGGAATTTTTAGCCTCTAAGTAGGTTTATAAAAGCTTTTACTATTTTCACTACCGAGTCCGACCCGACATCATTGCATGCTGTCGACACATGTTTTGGCGAGTCAACTAGGTATATCAATATTAAGTGTATTATTTTAGTAACTGCATTGTTGCTTTGCTGTTTTGTGTCGCTAATAAATAAAATAAGCTAGGCAGATAGACAGATAAAGAAAACGACAAGGTCTTGATAATAAACCAACACGTAATGTTTTTAAGGTTAGGTAGGAATTAAAAATCTTTTTATGAAATACTGGATACACCCAAGACTTTGCTTCCGTAAAGGTGGAATAAAAAGGTGCCATCCACGGCATTGACTGTAATATGTGACAAATTACATGTAAATCCGTGCATTTGTTTATGCGAAATCACATGATAAACATACAAACTTTTATATTTATAAATTTATTGGGAATCTTCCTAGCAATCAAAATAACCTCCAATTTTGGATAAAATGTGATAAGATAAGAATATTCCTTATTGTACACTAGAGTACATGACATAAATATTTGAAAAATACGCAGTACAGTAGATATGTACTGTGTATGCCTGTATGTACTATGGATACATATGAGGATTTTCTTACACCCTATATAATTAGAATCATACAAGTTAGAATCTACCTTTAAATTACAGTAACTATGATTCGCTATGATGCAATTTCCAAATTTAAGTAAACTGCTTTACTTTGCTAAAGTTACCACCTACGTATAGCATTAAGTGTATGGAAGAGTTGAGATTTTTATAGTAAATCCTATTGTTACTGCTTGATAATATTACTGCGAAAAAAATACGTAGAGATCTCTGAGAACTGTCTGACTTAAGTATTTGTACGTAAATACTGTATCTCACATTTTCTACGTAATTTGTACTGTAAGGCAAATTATGAAATCGCGAAAGAATTTCATCTGTTTTATACTTTTAGTAGAGCAGCAAGATCAGTAATTGGAAAGATTAGATTAGTTGTTTTAATATTAAAAATTTGTTTTTATTGGTAGGTAGAATAATCTCCTTGATTAATACAGGACCTTTTTTAACCATTTTGTACCTACCTATGACTTAGTTATGTACATTTGTGAAACTTCTCAATAGTAGCAATACCACTCGCTAACCATGAAGGAAAACATCGTGAGGAAACCTGAGTGTCTGAGCTATTCACATACCACAGCGCTTGAAATCGCCAATCCGCGGTGGGCACGCGTGGTGATTAAGCCCATACTCTCTCCCTGAGAGAAGGCCTGTGCCCTACAGTGGGGCGTATATAGGCTGCTTATGTTTTTAAACATTTTGTATAGTCTCTAGTAGATACAATGCTCAGTAACGAAACAGAATAAAACTGGTATTAGTTAAGGCCGATGTCAACAGATTGTGATTAATTTCCTCAAAAAAGCGTACGGGCCTGAATAAAAATGAGGTGATTACTGTATCGGTTAGAGATATACGAGCAGCTAAAACGTCTTGTGATGGGGGCTTCCTAAATGATAGATTCAATTGTCACTAATAAGGATTAATTAGTTATTTTACTCACTAAATATTGATGATATTGTGTGTTAACGTATGCGATACACAAATTAAACAAACATGCATAAGCAGCCTTTATACGTCCCACTGTAGGGTACAGGCCTTCTCTCAGGGAGAGAGGATGGGCTTAATCACCACGCGTGCCCACCGCGTATTGGCGATTTCAAGCGCTGAGCTATATGAATAGCTCAGACACTCAGGTTTCCTCACGATGTTTTCCTTCACCGTTAGCGAGTGGTATTGCTACTATAACTTCACAAATGTACATAACTTAGAAAACAAAGTCATAGGTACATGCCCGCACCGGGGATCAAACCTGGGTCTCCCACTTCCGAGTCCGAGGTTCTATCCACTAGGCTACCACCGTTTCAAATTAAAGAAATTGGTGCGAAAAATAGTGTCTAAATATGGTATTTTTAGTGAGGTATAACTAAAATTCTGGCAATAACTACCAAATTCATGGCAATTTGCACTATTCGTGCTAAAGCATTCAATGTACAAAAAAACATTTGTAGAGCACTCTGTACAGCAAATCATTTAGTTGATTACTCAGCACAACATTGGTTAAAACTATCATCTTAATTTTTTTATTTCGAGTCTGTCTAATCAGCCAATAAACAGAGCTTACTATTAAGTATAGACCCCTTCTCATTCACGCCAACCCATCCCGTCCTTTATTAGTCTCGTCCAATGTATCCCAGCCGCTTTTACAATGTCGTCGGCCCACCGGGCCGGTGGTCTGCCTACCGACCGTTTTTTTAATACCTAAAAACATTCAAATAATACAGTGACCAAGTAAAGCTGAATCAATACGGATTGTACCATGCGTGAGATATGTCGCTTTCTCAGACTTTGCGCGTGTTTTAAATAATGAGATAGTTTCGAAATGAGATAATGTTCTGTTTAAAAATTTAGGTTTGTCACGTTTGACTGTGCCCGTGAAATTACTAAAACAAGATTGATAATGTCCGTTTTTATCTTACTTTATCGCTTTTAGATTTTAAATGAGCCAGAAACCAGTCGGTGATTGAGAAAAAATCTAAAAACTGATAGTATTTTTTTCTTCCCTTCTATTTTGTTTATTGTATTAATTAAGTTAATTTTGTATAGATCTGGACCATCATAATCATTAGAACATTTTTGAGATGCTTCTTTATTTAATTAATTAAACAACCGAGAGACATTGTAAAATTGATTTTGTAGAGACGCTAATGAGCTAGGCGAAATTAGTTGAATGTTTTAGCCGATTTTTTTTTATCAAAAACCGGATTTAATAATCAGCAAATAATAACTGCATAGTAAAAACTAAAGTGGGTCAGACGCCCGCGGCCACAAGCTTTGGAATTACACAAACGCAACAAAAAACAGCACTCAACACTTGAATGCCTCACGGGTCTAGGAGACCACATTGTCACAATGTCGTAACTTAGAAAACCCTTCAATAGAAAGTGTTGAAACGCACTGTTTTGCCTCGTTTTACTGCTGGGTTCGTCAAGTTGCGGTTGAAGCTCGACACAATAGTTTTCGCTACAGGTAAAGACGGTTTTTATAGAGCTTTGCGGACGGGTGGACGATAAGGCTACGTCCATAATTCAGTGGGTTCTCATTTAACTTCAATATTAATGAGGTAGTTATGGAAAATTCTATTCCTCATATAAATGAATTTAATTGCTCAAATGCAATTATGTGTAATAATAACACGACCCCCCCGAATAAGAAGCCGGCGTTCTACCACTCCGCTACCACAGCTCTACCTTACTAGACTCACCTTAAGTTGAAAAAAAACAAAAAAAAAATTATTACTGAATGAAAACATCGGACTACAATCACAATATTCACGTCGAACGTGAACGAAGCCTTATTCGGTTCGAAGTAAAGACTTCACACATTTCGACGAGTCCGTAAAACGTTTCTCGCGTCGTGTGATATATAAATGATGAATAGGTATGAAATCTATCATGTAACTTTGGTTTGTTTATGAGCGAACTAATAGCCAGGCTAGAAGCGTAGCCGCGTACTCAAAGCGGGTTTGGAAGCGAGAGACCCAGGTGCGATTCCCAGTGCAGGCATGTACCTGTAACTTTGCCAAACATTATAAATCACCACGGGGACACGTGGTGATTTCTAATGTTTTCAATCGTTATGACTATAAGTACTCGTATTTGTAACAAAGACTTATTTCACGACTTTTCTGTTCGCAACCGTTCCGGTCAACCAGGTATTTGTAATAATTACTTGCAGATGTACTGTAATTACATGGTGAGCAAATTTATTTTAATTGATTATAGTATTGCTCAAAACCTATTTAGAGGCTAAAAATTCCACCCACGCCATAGAGGCTCGAAATTTCACTGATGCCTTCACTTGCCCATTAGCTCAGTTGGGAGAGCGTAGGCACGGTTAGCCAGAAGTCGCGGGTTCAAGTCCCGGCATGGGTGGGATTTTTAGCCTCCAAATAGGTTTTTAAAATTGTCCTCAGCACGGGTTAGTGCAACAAAAAGAATATAATATAGTATTGCTTTGAATCGACATCATTATCATCATCAGCTTCCAATTTTTCCAAGCTTCTCGGTCTTGTGTCGCCCGCATCCACTGTAACCAGGTCGACAACTGTGCAGTAAAAGATCGTGAGCAAACCTGAGTGTCTTAGGTATTCACGTAACTTGGCGCTTGAAATCGCCACTCCGTACCGCTCTAAGGGAAGTCTAGGCTTACCCTGCAGTGTTATGTTTTTATATTTTTTGTAGTAAATAAACATATTGAAAGACAAAATAAAATAATTTACAAATCGTATGGCACAGGCCTGCTCTCAGTGGAAGATAGTAGGCTTAATGACTGCGCGTGCCCATCCCGAATTTACGATTTCAAGTCCTGAGGTAGGGTGACATGATCACTATGTGACCAAACCCTCAGGTTTCAGTGAGACACCCAGGTTTATTCACGATGTTTTCCATCACTCATTACTAAATAAAGTCAACCCAGAGACACTTTCATTCAAATTCAGTTTCCACATTCTCGCACTAGTCAAGTATATTTGTCAAATAAGCGACGCAACCCAGTGGTGCTGGAGGATTTCTGAGGTATTCTCAGTGGCTTGTTTGGCGAATGCGTCCAACCGTGCCTACGCCATGTTTGCCCAATCCAATCTTCAATGTGCAAACGTACTTTCAATACCAATCGACTGGTGCAACTAACATACTATGCTGTACATGCACATTGAATAGTGCTCAATGCTAGTGTGGTTAAGACCACGGGTGTGCCAGAACCCTAGAGGGTTAGGTAGTGACTAGGGTCACAATCCTCAAAAACTTAATTCGTTTCATCAATGATGAAGTGGGTTATTCTAATTTTCGATACGAATAACTTTTTATGTAACGAGACCAACTGCAAAATAAAAAAAAGCTCCTGTTCCACACTACATTTTGATATGTGGTTGATATGTTTTTCTATGTTTTGGAGTTGCTGTCATAATACGAGTATATTCTGACATTTAATAACAATAATTTATATTGTAATTTCTTATGTAATGTCCTGTTAAATGTCTTGAGTGCAATAAAGTATAAAAAAATAACAACTTACACACAACACAATCATCATCATCAGCCCTTTGACGCCCACTGCAGGACATAGGCCTCCCTCATGGTTCTCATAACCATGAGGGGTTTTGCCATAATTGCCACGCTTGGCAGGCGGGTAAACTAAATAAATACAACACAATAAATTGGACTTATCCCAAACTAGGATACCATGAGTTATGGTAACCAGGCAAGCTGAGGTTATTCTTAAAAATCAAGTATAGCAGCCTCCATCGCCTACTGAACCCACAACCTCCGTTTTGGCAGTCAAGTGCATTACTGCTGGACCAACGTGGCAGTCAATTTCTCGCAGGTTTGCTCACGGTCGTAAGCTAAACAAATATCCGAAGGGCCGAAGGTCAAAATACAAGTTTATTTATAACGCATTGTGATTGAAAGAGCATAGGGCATCATCAATCGATGGCCGGAACTGTCAGCTCCATCGTTGTTTTTGTGGGTGATGGCATAGGAGGGGCAATATTTGACTTTTCACGGTCATATTTATAAAAAACACGATTCCTTAAAATGCCGATTGAAATAGTCTGTGGTCGAGATTATACAAGGAAAGGTCGTAATCACTGATTAAATAAACTGCCTCTTAGGAGTGCTTTATAGGAATCATGTTTCTATAAATATGCCCGTTAATTTTTCTACCAATGTCTTCGTTTTCTATATTGCGTACATTTGTAAAGTTGTGGTAGCAATATCACTTGCTGTGAAGGAAAATATCGTGAGGAATCCGATAACATAATTCATAAGTGTCAAAAATTCTTAAATTATTCAAATACCATTGGGTGTCAATTTTTAGGGTTCCGTACCCAGGGGGAATAAATAAGAACCTCAAAAACCAATCATATCCCACCAGAATGTTATTGGTAAAGTTTTGAGTATGATTAGCTATTTGTCTCTGAGTCGTGTATACTTTTAGCTTTCAGGTCAGCTGATGGCTTTTAACACTCCGACTACGAATAAAAATATTTAGATAAAATAATATAAACACAAATCATAACTCGGTGACTGAATGAGGTCAAGGGAATAGTACATTACTTCAGAGGGAAGAAAGTGACAGTTCCATACCGAGATTATGGCATTAGCGCCACGAGCTTGCGAGGGGCGCAAACCATTTGAGGTATGGAACTGTACTTTATCCTGAGGTATGTATAGTGCTTTTTATTACACCTACGAGGGAAATTATCACAAAGATAAATACTAAATCAATCGAAGTTTTTGCGAAAATGCGCGGGCTTTTCCTTTTTTTATTCGCCCGTTTCTGGAGTAGGCTAAGATCATGAGGTCATTCAGCCACTTCTTCCGTGATTCCGCGCGTTTTATATACAAAAATTATTTCGTTTTTAATTTTCTGTATGCACCAAGGAGGTTGGTAACTGGTAAAAAAAACTGTATGTGGCCAGTAACAATTTACTTGAAATTTAATTAGTAGACAGTTAAAGTCTCTTTGCAGTATGACTGCTGAGAAATTAAAAAAAAAAAAACCGGGTATGTAATGGAATTTCATACATACTTCCTACCCTTGGGTCGGAAGGATTTTCATACAAACTTCCATACCTTGGGATGAAAGGATTTGAAGGGCGGGATAAAGGCGTTTCTTCCCTCTAATTGGTATAATTAGTATGTATTTTCAGAGCAGGTGTGATAAAAAATAATATAAACACAAATCATAACTCGGTGACTGAATGAGGTCAAGGGAAAATAAATTATAGGTTATTAAATACTCTTAATAAAAGTTTGATAGTTAAAAAAACTAACTTCCATGACATGTAAGCAAATGTAGTATATTTAAAAGTCGTGGCAAGTGGCAGAGCATAGTATCACTCTGCCTACATCTCCAAGACACAGGCGTGAGTTTCGCATCGAGAAAATTCACAACACGTTACAAATTACAAAATAACAACACAGATGACCGCACGCAGTGACCCATGTAAATGGGATTCAAAGTTAATTGGATGTCAGCGATTTTAGAACTATTAAAATTAAAAGGACTTCCAATCAAGGTCCGCCTGCACGTGAATTAAATACTCGTAATAACAGTGAAGCAATCTCGATATAAAATGAGTTGGCACCTCACGTTGTGGGCAATAAACCTAATCAATCATAATATGTGACGGTGATATACCAGACATAACGTTAGATTACACAAATACTCTAGCAATAAAAAAGTATATTTTTCACAGGTCATGGCTCTGGTCAAGACATGTTTTACACTTTTGCTCTTCGAGACTTGTTTCGAAATGCAACTTTGCCGATTTGTATCTAGAGTGTGTGTTAAGACAATAGCGCAAATTGATCTTTTGATCTTTCTTGTCCGGTACCAATTGGTCTTCATCTATCAAAATGGATGACAGTGATTTGAAAGAAATTAAGTGTTCAGAAATGTGCACTCCATTTGATTCGAGATGGTCTACCGCATGTAGCACCGTGGCCGAGGTCCGTTACTTCAAAGCCAAAGGTGAGAAGGTGACATAGATTCATAATTTGACAATGTACGGTATTGTAATTATGTGGGCTGACTTTTTCAAGTGAGTATGAGTATGCAGATGAAGAGTGATTTGAATGTTTGAGTCCATAGGGTTAGTTTCAAAATGCGCCATTCCTGGAAGACGTCCATTGAAGTCTGTTGTCTGCAGCTGAGTTGTATGATAGACAGACATTCTTCTATTCGTCCATATGTTATATAGATAAATGCAAAGTCTTCTATGAAGGACACCGATTTACCGGATGTAGCGTCATTGGTATTGTATTATGAGCGCAATTTCATAAAATTATCTAAACCCTAATCATTCGCAATCTAAGGAAAAAACCAGGGGAACTATGTGTGCACAGACTGTTACGGGGTTGGTAAATGATAAGAACTTCAAAACCGTGGTTTTATTTCGAAAGAAAAACAGAATAAAAGACAATTTAGAAACAAAAAGTTGCCAGCGATAATGTCTCGTCAAAAGCTTAAATAGCAATGAAAACCCAAAAGAAATGATGATGATCATAGAACGATGAGTGGGTGATGCAATTTTAAATTTTGATTTAAAAATGATTGACAGAATGAAAGAAATATCAAAAAACCTTCGCTCAGTATGAGAGAGTTTAAGCTTAATCATGTATGCTATCCGTGGTTTGGTGATTGTTCTACAATAAAATTCCTCAACACGTATTAGAGTTATCACTGACGCGGTTTATAAAATGTGCTAAGCATACTCTATGCAAACATTAAGGATTATTTAGAAGACAAAGATATCTGGTATATAAATAATGTTAACGGAGAAGATTGTATCCAGTGTAGTGTAACTTTAAGTTGAAAACTCTGTTAATTAAGCAAACCCGGTTTGAAAAGGATAAATATGGAGTTTCTTTGTTAGCTTGTTCTCCGCATAATCATGTTTGTGTTTTTCCTGGTACAATAAAGAATTTTCTTATCTTATCTTATCTTATCTAATTGTGAAACTGACAGCTTTGACGTTCATCAAGTAAACATTTAGTTTTTATTGTAAATAAAATGTTTGACTTTGACTTTGACTTTAAGAGCTGAGGTACCTGTGTCACGTGTACGGTTTATGCCCTTAGGTTTCCTCGACATGTAGCCTTTACCGTTATTGAGTGATATGACTAATGCTTCTACTTATTATAAAAATGTACGTAACTAAAAAAATAAGGCGTTTTTTATTTCCGGGTGTCTAAGAATAAATGAATCAGAATTAAACTCCACCAGCTACATTTTGTTGGAGTCATTTGGGTACGGCCAGCTACGTGCAAAGCCTGGTCTCTACCTACCCCTCCGGGAAACAAGCGTAAGTTTATGCAATGTAATGTTATTTGGGCACACACGCTTACCAGAATCGTCAAATTTTCATATGACTTTTGTCATTTTGTCACCGCACCATTTTAACCATTAAACTTTAGACATTTTGACACTTACACATTCGAACCCTTTCGACATTCCGTCACGTGAACAGCCATGTCCCGAAAGGATTATTTTACATTGAGCGATTTGAAAACCGGGCTCATTCTGTGTTAAAAATTATAATATACTTAACAAACTAATTTTTCACATTAATAATGAAGTCCTTGATATGAGTTAAAAGCGGTGGTAGCCTAGTGGGTAGAAGATTGGACTCGGAAGCGAGAGACCCAGGTTCGATCCCCAGTGCAGGCATGTACCTATGACTTTGTTTTCTAAGTTATGTACATTAGTGAAGTTATAGTACCAATACCACTCGCTAACTGTGAAGGAAAACATCGTGAGGAAACCTGAGTGTCTGAGCTATTCACATGCCTCAGCGCTTGAAATCACCAATCCGCGGTGGGCACACGTGGTGATTAAGCCCATACTCTCTCTGAGAGAAGGCCTGTGCCCTATAATATGAGTGGGAACACTATTTACAGTCATAAAAACATTCCACATCATTACAAATCAATTTCGAATTCACTGATGATTCTTTATTCTAACCTAAGTTGTATTTTAACATCAATCACACAGACGAATCGATGATGAAACGGCCATAAAGTGATAAAACATACCTCTGATATAGACAGTTAGTAACTGTTAGATAGTCCTGCGTAGGTAAAATACATCAGCTGATTCATAATTTTGTTGGATAATTATGTTGGTCAGGCATTTATGAAATATTAAGATAAGATAAGAATAATCTTTATTGCACACAAGAAGCGAAGTTACCGACTGCTTCTGTAACTTTCCATTTGTTTAATACAAAGACAAGTGCATTAAATAAGATTCATTAACTTCAGGATATATACATTCAGTGTTTATTCACCTTTTAGCAAAGAAAAAAACACTTACCCTGCGTGTCCTCTAGTAAGCTTGGTGGTCTTCGAAATTGTACGTTAACCTTTTGTCAAAAGCAACTAATATTGTTTGTAGTTTTTCACTTAACTTCTGCCATCTGTTCTACATAACAAAAATAAAAGCAATCCGTTCACTTTAAAAGCACATTTTGATCTACACAAAAAACACAACAAAAATAAGTACTGGTCAAAAAGACTAGCGACCAAAAAAAGAAAATTCCGACGATAAAAAAAAATGTTCCGATTTAAAAATGGTCGAATTTTCCCGCGCCGCTTTTACACGCGTCTCTGCGCAGGCGCAAGGAGCGTTTTGTAAAAACCGAGCCACGCTCGGATATGGCCCGTGTGTGACTGTAGGGAACTCATCTTGCACTTCTCGATCGAGAAGACGACCCTTCTCGCGTCTCGCTCGCACCCGCCTCCCCACCATGCCGCCTTCTCTTTCCTGTTTATTATCAAAGGTTAAGTCGGGTGCCCATCAGTTAGTCGGCACGCGGACTGTATGCCGCGAGGTCGCATTGGACACATTTACCGCTACTTTCTATGACCGACCAGTGCCGGGGCAACGCCTGGTCTCCGCCTGCGTACTTCTTGCACTAAAGCTCAGGTCACCTTATACTAGCTACTATTTAGATTCATAACATAAACCATATTGATCATCTGGTGGACGTCAGTTTCGTACTGTTATGTACGGACTCAAAGGTTACAATTTACTGGTTACAGTGTGTAGAACCATGTTACTTATTTGGGGACCTCTACCATAAATTGACGAGTACTATTCGCTAGGTTACAAAACCATGTGGTGTTTTATATGAATTCTGGTTACGTATGGATTTTGTCGCTGCGTATGGGAAGAGTTTGGTCGCTTTGAGTAATTTATACGCGCCGCGGTCGGTGGTGGACCGATTTATGGTCGGTAGGTTTGAAGGGTGTCGATTGTCGGGTGTTTTACGATCGATGGGGTCTTTATTGGTCGTAATGGGATAGTGGACTGTAGTTTGTTTTCGGAATTTCGGTGGTGTGTTTTTTTAAATGCATAAGCTGGGTTCTCCGAGCGCTCGGATTTGTATGGGAGTTATTGGGCTTTGCGAGCGAAAAGTTGGAGGGAAAGTAGGCGTTTTTGAAATGATTTTTTTTTTTAATTTATTGTATGGAATCACGCTGGCATAGATCCGGAACAAAAATACAATTTTGAATGAGTCAGCCGAATTAAAGAAAACACCCGCCAAACGATCCTTAAAACGTAGTTGAAAGTATTAGAATGAGAACTATTAGTATTAGAAAAAGTAATTATTAAAAAGTATTAGAACTACGAATAAAAAAACCACTGATTAATTATCACTAATTAATTATCATTAAGAACCTCAAACAGCATAAATATGCCTACTAAAAATGCGGTTAAAAAAATGTCAACAAAAACTTTTTTAACGACTCAATTAAAAAAAAAAACAATGATTTATAAAACTAGATCACCGCCGGCGATGCGTGCAGATTCGGCCGGCCAATCACGGCGATCAGCGGAGTGACACCGCTAGATCATTCGTTTAGATCGGCGAGTTGCGCGTGCGACACTAATCCGCCCCATTGGCCCTCGCTGGCCCCGCCCGGTACCGTTATAGGGGGGCATTCTCTGCCCCCAAAAGTGGGGGGCGCGCGGTGGGGGCAAGGGGGGCCCCAAGTGACTTTTGTTATTTATTGCTATCTGGTAATTGAGGCTGTTATGCTGATGTGCTGTGCTGATTATTATATTTGTTTGTTTTGTTTAATTACGTGTTGCTGTTGGTTACGGAAAAATGAGATAATTTGTCGTCCGTATGTGGTGTTCTCTATTTCACATCAAAATTTCATCAAATTAACCCATTTAAATTAAAAACACTTAGTGCTTACGAAAGCTATAGTAAAATATTATCCATTCAATATTCCTAAGGATATAATTTTTTAGTAAATAATGACAAAAATTTAATTTCTGTAAACAAAATTATTCCAGTGCAAATTATTTGAATAAAAATACAAAAGTAATGAAAATATAAACGAATCTAAGTATTATTCAGGTAGGTAGCTATTTCATCATCATCATCATCAGCCACTTGACGCCCACTGCAGGACATAGGCCTCCCTCATGGTTTTCATAGCTATTTAGTTTAATTAATTCACAAAAGTACCAATGGACCACACAGATGTTAGGCGCTTGTCCTATAATATTTTAATAACACTAACTCATACGGCACCATTTTGCAATAAAGCTCATGAGATGAGGCTAAGGGACGAATTTATAAACCTCACCTTAGTCCATTTATTTGCGTTCCGGTGCATGTTACCGTAAGGTAAATAAAGAGACAATGTTTTGCGCATTGAGAACAATTATTTGGGCAATATGTAATAAACTCACCCTGTATCTACTGAGGGGTAGACCAGGGTTAGCCACTTGCCACCAACCAGATGAACCTTTTTCGCTTCATCAACAACGTTAATTAGTCATTGCGTACACGCACGCCGGTTTCTGTTACTTTTCATCCTACCCTTCGCATAATCATCCCCTATTTGCTCGACGTATCTCCGCCTGGGTCGTCCCTTACCCATATTTGATCGATATATCTCGAGATGTTATTAAAAATAGGGCTTTAGAGGTCGAACAACCGATCACTGCTAGACGGGCCTCCTCCAAGACGCGCCACTTCTTACTGTCCTCGACCATCCTCATCCAGCAAACTGCCTCAAATTGCCCAGGCATCCTACGCTGCGTTCGCCAGTTCATGGTCTCTACTCGAGTTCTTCGGCACGTGTGACCAACGCAGTGCCACTTCAACTTGCTAATCTTACAGGCTATGTCAATCAGTCGAATTTGGCGAATAGTCTCATTTCTGATCTGATCTATCAAGGAGACTCCGAGCATAGCCCGTTCCATAGTTCTGGGGTCGGCACATAAGTCAAAATGGTCGTTAAATTTATTGTTCTATAACACATAAGTAATTAAAATAGCAGTTTTCTTAACTTTTATAAAAAAAACTGTCTAGCCTGGTGACAGACAGACAGACAAACAGACGGACATACATACAGACGGATAGACAGAAAGACAGACAGACAGACAGACGGACAGTGAAGTCTTAGTAATAGGGTCCCGTTTGGCACCCTTCAGGTACCCTAAAAATATGTATATTCAATTCATTGTTTCATGACAGCTCTTTCTTAAAGTAATAATCATCAGCCATTCGACGCCCACTGCAAGACATAGGCCTCCTTCATGGTTATCATAACCATGAGGGGTTTTGCCATAATCGCCACGCTTGGCAGGCGGGTTGGCGATCGCAGTAGATATGCGGTTAGAATCTCAGGAAGACGCTGCAGGAGACGTCCTGGTAATTGATTTCCTTAGTCGCCTTCTACGACATCCACGGAAGGAAATGGAGTGGCGCCATACGGCTAAAAGTAATAAAGGTAATAAAATTTTTTTCGCTGCCTCAAAAAATTTAGTTTTGGACTTATGTGCTTTAGTCCGCCAACCGTACAGTTTATGAGATGAGGAGCGTATAACTAGGTCCCTAGGATGAGGAGCGTATAACTAGGATCCTTGGTTTTAGGTTGTGCAAGCGGGTTCAGAGGTCGCCCGCTGAGGACACAGAGCTGCGGTTTACGAGTGAGAGGCATTGACTGGACGGAACAGACGCACCCGGGTATTTCAATGTTTTACTGTGACAATTCGATGTACATTGCGAAGTCGATCAATCCACAAATTGACAAGTAGTAAGAGGCGCAATGTACATCGAATTGTCATAATAAACTAAGAATTGCAGTTTTATGAAACAGGCCCCTGTGGAGGCTTTACTACTGTCCCTGGGGAACTTGCGTTGAACTTATGTTGGGGTGACATTGTTTTTATCTTATTGTAGAAAAAAAAACCGTCCAAATTTTTTTTCCACGTTTTACATTTTTAACGAGCGGTGGAAGCGGAGCTGTAGAACGCCTGATATTTATTCGAGAGGATGTGGGTCCGAAACCCGGCATGTACCAAAGACTTTGTTTCCTAAGCTACGTACTTTTGTGAAGTTTAGTAGCAATACCACTCGCTAACGGTGAAGGAAAATATCGTGAGGAAACCTGAGTGTATGAGGTGTTCACATACCTCAGCGCTTGAAGTGGCCAATGCATTGTGATATTGATTTCGTTGTAGATTTCTGTACCATTAAATTTAAGGGAACTATCTTCTGTTTTAATTAAATTCTATCTTCATTCTCTTTTAGTGTATGATAAAATATATTTTATTTTGTAGCATAGATTTTGTTTTTTTGCACTAATAGCGAAAATAATAATAATAATAATGAATAATTATTTTTATAATTATACTTAACGCTAAATTGATTTGATTTGACTATGTTTTTTCTGTTGGAGAGCTCAACTCTGCCGTTGACCCTCGTTGCGTCTCTTATGCGACTCCGTCCGACTGTCTATCACAAACTATGCAATAGAATATTGCCCAACAAATAAATACATTATTAAATAGGAAACATACAAGACCGCATGCAAAAATTATGCCACGGTATATCCATAAGTAAACTTTACAAGCAGTTCGGTTAAAAAAGTCTTTACTTATAAGTGAACGTGCAGCGCTTGCTATTTCTTCCTAGTTTTTTTCTAGCACCTGGTGCTAAATCTAGATTTCATCAGATCAAAAGCAATTCCGCTCGTAGCTTGTCATAAATAACACCAACAGCAGGCCTATTCCGTGCCTCCCAGATAATTATGATTAACAAAATGTACCCAAACGAGACAGTTAGTGCAGATACATACTTAAACTCACGGCTGTGTTCCAGTGCTATGGTGACCAGGGAAGGACATTACGGACATGAGAATACACCCTGACTAAGGCCATTTGCACAAATGTATGGCGGGCCTCAGTGGGAATCGAACCCACGACCTCTTCCTTGATAGCTAGGCGCCTTAACTGCTAGACCAACGAGGCAGTCTAATTAAAGCACAGGTTATCGTGCAATCATACAAATTTTTTTTCTTGTATCATGGAGAGATTTATTTATTTACTTTATAAATTTCAAAAGCATTGATTGGTATCTAAATTGAAAAATTACAAAAATATGAAAGCCTAAGTAATTTTCTTTGTTGCACTTTTTACATTGTTTCTAAATTATTATTTAAAAGTCAACGAACCCTTTTTGAAACTTTCGCCATAGAAAACAAATACCTCTCATCGTGATACTAAAACTAGAATTACAATTGAAGCGTCTTATTCATAAAAAAACGATTCTACTATAACAGCCTTCAGTGATACTTATCGGACTTAAGACAGATTTTAAATAAATTATGATTTATAGCGTCACATCTCCACATTAGTTAAGCTTTAAGCCCTCCGCAACCAAAGTCTCGTTAAATGCCCGCTAAACCTACTCACAGACTAAATAGAGATTAAACTTACTTTACGCAGAGTCTAATCTGTGGTGTGCACCACATAATACCTTGGCTACATTAACGGAAAATGGCATTAATTATCGCGTTGTTGGGGTTTGAACGTTAGTGTGGCCAGCTTAACGCCGTAATTTTATAAGCGCCGTTGTCAATGACGTTAAACGTTTGGCGATTTGGGTGGTGATCTCTATCGACACATGAAAGGGATTATCGTGTTTCTTGCTGCGTTACTTGAAGACACTCTGAGAGAGGCATTATTTAATTTTTTATAAGTAAGACCGTAATACTTTGTTATTAATAGCATTATTCACTCAAGGAATACCGCTGGTCCTAATAGCGATATTGTAAATGTATCGCATAAAACCCTGATATAGCGCAATTAAAAAATCATTTCATACCGGTCTAATACATAACGTAATGCAACCTTCTCCTAGAGAGAGAGAGAGAGAGAGAGTATCACAACGCATGCCCAACGCGTATTGGCAATTTCAAACGTATTTGAACACAGGAAATCTGGGTGCCTGAGTCGTTCAATTACCCCAGATTTGAATACTTCACGCACTCAGGTCACAGTTGACATCTAAAAAGTATGAACACACAGTACAAACGCTTGTTTTGTGTCTCTACGGACCGCTTTTTACAGAATACATCTCCCATTCACGTACAAATGCTAATGCCATCGACTAATCTGGCAAACATGAGCAAAAAAACACGTCGACACGTCAGTAATTTGTTACCAATGCCCTGAAAGGCCCAGCCAAGTTGCCTATAACACCTTAAACGTACGCGCCACGTGGTTTAATGTCCAATTGGAAATGAAAAATGGCCTTTATGTCTATAGTGGTTAAGGTGTTAAAGGCTCAGTTCCTTGCAAGGCAAAAGAGTGCAATAGAGCCTTAAATGTAAGAAGTGACAGATTGCGCTCGAAAGGAGGTAAAGATAACCGACATACGTGCGTGCTTGGCTGATCGGACGAAACGAAAAAAATGTTCGCGGCGCAAAAAAATGCGGGGTTTTAAAATACGCCGTAATATTAAACCGCTTTGTGAATATACTTGGAATGAAGTTACATCGAGATTAAATTAAAAATAAGAACCCCATATCTGAACAAAAAAAAAATTCAAATTAAGCTCGGTATCTACAAAATCTAATTTCAAATTAAACGCCGAATTTATTTATACAGTATTTTATTTTTTTATTTTATTTTAAAAGTATTTTATATAAAAACATGATTCCTCTAAAGCACTTATAAGCCTTGAGAAAAACTGCAACTGCATAAAAAACTTGTATCTGCATAAAAAAATTTTAGAATCGTTCTAGGGAATTGTATTTTTATGTTTCTTATTGCTCATATTTTGGAATAATTAAGTAAGCAGGCGTGGTAAATCGAAGCGCCTAACTTTTACGTTTTATACTAATTTCCCAAATATATAGTCGTATGTTATCTGTGGTTGACAAAGTAGATTACTTAAATAATGATAATAATAATAATGCAGTCTATACGTCCCACTGCACGGCACAGGCCTTCTCTCAGAGAGAGAGAGAGAGTATGGGCTTAATCACCATGCGTGCCCACCGCGGATTGGCAATTTCAAGCGCTGAGTATGTACGTAAATAGCTCAGACTCAGGTTTCCTCGCGATTTTTTCCTTCGTTAGCGAGTGGTATTGCTAATATAACTTCACCACTTTACGTAACTTACAAAACAAAGTCATTGGTTCGTGCCGGTACATTGGTACTCCAACGACCTTCCGAATGAGAAGTCGGCGCCTTACCGCTCCGCTAACACCGGTTTTAAATTAAATCATTCAAATTAATAACTATTTATTATTAACAATATACAAGGCACTTAATCTGTAGAATTCTAAAGGACCAAATCGGGAAAAAAATGCAGTTCAAGGTCAACGTCAAGGTTCTTTTCAAGGTCATATGATAACAGATTAAGATACAAACTGCATCTAGGTCGCTGCTACTGCGGAGAGTTTCCAAGACGTTGATAGCATTTCCCCACTGTAAAGCTAAGCAAAGTTTGGTACAGATTATGTGTGTAATATTTCATGTGCTATTTTGTACCACATTACATTACAATCGTTAACTAGTTATACACACAATAAAAAACACACATAAAAAGACAATACACATTAAAATACAAACAAAGAAATAATAATAATCGGTACAAAATACACCCGCAGGTTTCGTCAGTCAAAATGGTTTGACCATTTAAAAATAACTTACTAAAATAAGAATATTTAAGACACTTACATTAAATATTATTCTAACAATAATTTCGCAAGATTGAAATCCGTTTTGAATTCCAATGAGTTCTCGAAAAATATATATTTTTGCCAAGTCCTCAAATTATAAAATGATGTAACGAAAATTAGTGTACTATTTTGAATAGTGAAAATGATGTTACAAAAATTATCATACTTGTCTTTTGACAGTAAAATTATGCTTAAAGCGAACCGGGAAGGAAACTGATGAACTTAGCGCAGGCTTGTCGCTCAGCGCAGTCGCAGTACACAAAGTTCACAGAAAAGCTCGCAGGTGGCGCCACTTGGCTCGAATGAAGATAAAGTTTCATTGTTTTGTGTGGAAGTTATTATTGTTATTGTTGACCGATTGTTTTTAATTGACCATTTTACTTATTAACAATTGTGTATCGCCCTGTTTTCTAGAGACAGACTGATATTTAAGTGTCTAGGTCCTAGACACTTGAATATCAGTCTATCAACCTAATGTCTCTTCACCCTAGACTCTAGGATGAACCGTCATTAGGTTACTTTTTGGTCACTTATTGTGGTCAGTTCGTTTTTATAATTTTACAAAGAGAGTAAATTTTTGTACTTTAACAAAATTGGTAAACATTTTGGTTGTTAAACATTAATCTTTAGTTTATTTACTTAAAGGGAAAGTTACTTACAGTGATCGGTGCCCTTTTTATAATATTATATAGAATATAGTAAATAAATTTAAGAAAATCAGTAATAGTTTAAATGTTAAACTTTCAACTTTCAAAACTTCTTAAAAGTATAGTGTTTTAACGTGTAACAAGTCAAATTGCACTGATCGTTCAAAATTGCATTGAATGTTCGACAGTGCGAAAAACATAGCAAATTAAAAATTTTAGGTGGTTCAACAATCGTTACGTTGTTATTACTTTGAAACAAACATTTAAAAAGCTATGGTAGCCTAGTGGGTAGAACGTTGGACTCTGAAGCGAGAGACCCAGGTTCGATTCCCAGTGCGGGCATGTACCTATGACATTGTTTTCTACGTACATAACATTTGGGAAATTATAATAGCAATACCGAGTTGTATTAGTGCTAACTGTGAAGGAAAACATCGTGAGGAAACCTGAGTGTCTGAGCTATTCACATACCTCAGCATTTGAAATCGCCAATCTGCGGTGGGCACGCGTGGTGATTAAGCCCATACTCTTTCCCTGAGAGAAGGCCTGTGCCCTACAGTGGGACGTATATAGGCTGCTTATGAAACATTTAATATTGACAACATACAATGACATTTCGAACTTGTCGCCAAATGTGAATAACTGTAATAACTTCCACACAACACAGTCCCAAACTAGGATACCCTGTTTTATGGAATGAAATTATATTTTGAACTAATTGTATTTTTTTCTTGTTTTATTAAGAACAACTAATAATAATAAATAAATAAAAATAAAAAATAGTACCCACAAACATGGAAGTAAGCCCAAACTGAGGCCATTTGTATAAATGTACAGCGGCCGCTACAGTGAATAGAACCCAGCACCTCCAGCATGGTAATCAGTCGTGATACCGCTAGGCCAACGCGGCAGTCCACGAGAATCATGCAAGTTTGTAACGGTGCGAACCGTCTTACACCATTTCTGTTATTTTCTTCATTCTGTCCTATCACGTTAAACTAAAAATTTAAAATTACTTCACTCGTTTTTAGATTTCTTTTCGATTTTCATTGCTACATCACCTATTCACTACAGATTATCTCTGACAATTATCTACTTGTGAATTATTTATTTATTTATTTTCCCACTTTTACTCTGTTTTGTTCGAAGTTTTCTGTTTGCCACCACTTATCTACAGTTTTCCGAAATTAAACCACAGTTATTGAAGTTCTACATTATAATATTCTTATCATTTACATCAAGAACCCTTCAGCTATACCAACCCCGCTCCAATTACACCGAACACCGCTAGAAGTTCAAAATTTGTGACACTAAATTCTTTGACTCCTCTACATATTTTGTAGGAAATATGGCTTGCCTATCATTTAACAATTACTGCGAACTCTATTATTGAGAGTGTATGTTACTCTAACATTAATCGATGGTCATCTCCAGCGCACTCAAGTAGGTAAGCCAAACTGTAACAAATGCAGACAACTGCCACCCACACAAAAGCAAATCGTTCCCTGTCCAGACCATCAATTCGCAGCCATTTAACATAAATGCCAAATAATGGACAATCTTTGACACGATCTCTCAAAATATTGAAGTACTCACTCGATACGCACAGTCAAAATGTGCAGCTACTGCCCCTAACATTATCGCTGCATTTAACTTTGAATGACATGGACACGGGGGTCGGACGGACCCAAAAACGTGTCAATATTGTGAACAATGTTTTCGTTACCATTGTGGCCGGTAAAGATAAATTGTTATTGCCGTCCTCGAAGTGATTATTGTTACAATTCGTTAGATTCATTAGTTTGAAAGCTTTGCATGGATATACCCGCAAATCGAGTTTGTTGTTTGAACTTGCCTGTTTGAAGGTTTTGGTTGGGGACAAAGGATACACTGGGTTAAATAGGCGCACTTAATCTAGATATGTTATATTCCTATGCCACGGTTTCAATTGCAATGGATTGTAATTTTTACTTAAATAAAACAGGCCTCTGCAAATAATTTGACGGCAGAAATTATTCATGTACAAAGATTCTTACTTTGTAGATATAATTATTCAAATATTGGTCTATTGGTTTTACTTGTTTATTAATCTTGACTGCCTCGTTGGTCTAGCGGTTAACACGTTTGACTACCGAAACAGCAGTCGTGGGTTTGATTCCGCCTGGAGGCCGCCGTACTTGATTTGTACAAAATAATGGCCTCGGTCTGGGTGTTTTTCCATATTTGTGATGTCCTTTTCTAGTTCCATAGGACAACCTAGTTCCACAAAAAACAATCCAATATGGAAGTAATAATATGTTTTTACCATATCTTTCGAAGTTTATACTGAAATTTAAACTAAACCCCAGTCTTAAATCGGGTGACAGATTCCTGATAAACAGATTTTGTTCATTTTGTTATTTTAAGTATCTTTTTTTCTTATCACAATTTGTGAAATAAGTATGGTTTTCAATTTTTATTTTTTTCTTAGCGTGTCGATGGCAAACAAGTTTTATTAAAGGCTTTATTAAACAGTTGCGGCCCAGAACTTCGTAACGCTGACTACGTTATCAAATGCAATCATTAGGTCCTCCTGAGTAATTTTTATTTTTCAATATCAGGACTGAGGAGATTAAGAGCTTCCAAACGAGGCTGATCCACACTCCGTATCCCATAACAAGAGTTCAAAACAGTCCCATAAAACCGCATCGGGAGCATCATTTACCCGTCACCGCCTACCGAATATTACACAAACTATGCATCCATTGTGTCCCGCGAACTCACGGTATTGTTACAGAAGCATCTGTTGCTACCGATGACAAATGTCCCGCGAGGTCAGGCCGACCCGCCTTGTTCAGTTTAGTGTTAGAAACAGCTGGCTGGAGTGTCGATCGTGGACGATAAGGTTCTGAGGGCTTTAGATTTAGTTGGCGATATCAATTGTTCGGGCTTGATTGTTGATTGATGAATCGTTTTTGATAACTTATGTATACTTTTATGTAGTAAATTAGTATATATTTGTATAAGCAGGTAGTTTATTTTCTCTCTGAGAGAAGGCATGTGCCCTGCATTGGGACGTATAAGCTACAAAAAAAAGCAGGCAGAGATTTTATTTCTGTTAGTTTGCTAATGTAGTACACGTTCTGCAGCCAAAGTGGCATATGACAAAACTTTAAAGTATCAATAGCCCGTATTTAGGGAATTAATTTGTAGTCTATAATTAATTACATAGATATGTTTATATGTTATATACACCTCAATGAGCAGCCTATGCAATTTTTTTACAAAAAAAAACAACGCTTAAAACTGAAAACCATTTCTTCAGTAGCGATAAATTAAGCTAATTCCAATAAGCAAACGTTTAAAATCCTCAATTTTATTATTTTATTTCTATTTTCAATTCAATTCATTTATTTCACAAAAATACAATCTTATTTTATTATCAATGAGCCCTGCACTAGGACACCCTGTATCGCAGGGGCTCGGCTTCGCTGCACAGTGTTACGTTCATTAGTTGATACTCAGTTGCTATTCAAATTAAATGACAAAAGAATTATCTACTCTTATCTAAGCATGCAAATTAAAAAATATTGAAGACAAAACATCATCATCATCATCAGCCTACGCTTGTCCACTGCTGGACATAAGCCTCTCTTATTGCACGCCACTGAGCACGGTCCTCGGCTACTCTCATCCAGCTCTTGCCCTGCGAAGATCATCGCTCCACCGAGTCTGAGGACGTCCTACACAAAACATATAATCATACTAAAATACATTTTAAATCAAACTGAAAATTTGTTATAGTTATTAAATTATTGAAATAAATTGAAATTAAGTAATTTTAAATTAATTTTATTTCAAATATAACTATTTATAGATTTCTAATATTATTAAGTGTGCGTGTGTGTGTATGTGGAAGTGTGTGTATGTTTGTAAGTAGTGGAGTACATGTATACGAATGGGGGTGCATCTATAAGTGCGAATTTAGTAATAAATAAAAAGAGCAAGGGTAGGTACTGGCATTACTTATGTATTAATAGCAGAGAATCCGTATCATCATATTTTTTTTAGGAAAAAAGTTCTTTATTAATAAAATGGTTAATCTTTATTTTACGTAGGTTAAGATGTTCAACCTTTACAAGTTATGGAAGAGCGGGTTTATACTTAAACTTTACACAGGGCACAGGTACTTTATACTTAAAAGGGAATCCCAGCGAAAGTGTATGTTAGAAATAGAATTGGTTGGATGAATAATTTTTATTTTTTTTTGTTACATACACAAACAGTTTACTGTGGTCCCCACGCTAGGTCTAGCCTGGGTTGTGGTACCCTTTCAGGGTTAGAAGCCACTTGTTGACGACATGCTTAGCTTCTTGGTGAGAGCTTTCTTTCATGTTGCAGTGGGCGAGTACTCGATTGAAGACATGCGGGAAAGAGCAGTTTCGGAAGCTTCGGAATATTTGAGGCATGTGATTACATTCGTGTGGCGCCGAATTAAGAATAACGCCACTCCATTTCCTTCCGTGGATGTCGTAGAAGGCGACTAAGGAAATACATTACCAGAAGACGGGCAGCAGCGTCTTCCTGAAATTCCAACCGCATACTGCGATCGCCAACCCGCCTGCCAAGCGTGGCGATTATGGCAAAACCCTTTATGGTTAGGAAAACTACGAGGGAGGCCTATGTACTGCAGTGGGCGTTAAATGGCTGATGATGAGGTTACATCAGATACTTAGGTTTCGTTACCGTGAAAATACTTTACATTGTACATTGTTGAACACATAAAAGACATACAGAAAACACAAAAAGTACAAAATAAAAAGTGTGCATGGCGAGCTTATTTCAGTAGACATCTCTTCCTGCCAACGAAACTAGCTCATTAAATAGGGCGTGCCCGGGGAGAAACTCATTGTTTTATCTTAATAATATATCCACATGGAACATCACTTCTCCTAGTCCCAAACTAGATATAATGAATTGCATAATTTTATATTTGTGTAATTTTATTAAAATGTAAAAGGATCGCCAAACCGATATTATTAAGTACGCAACATTAAAGCTGACAACAAAAACTCGGCGTGCTATGTTTTGCCCATACACTAACGAACTTGCATTGTTAAGCAAAAAGCGCTGTTATATGGATCTACGTAAAATCGAACTCGAGGGGATGGCGCAAGTTGCAGTATGCTAAACAATCTTTAATAGATTTTCTTGCTTCTCTGCCCTTTATATGGAGAAATAATTACGTTAACAGACTGAGGCCATTTGTACAAATAAAGTATGACGGCCTCGAGTGGGACTCGAACCCACGGCCTTGGACAGATAGTATGGGTTTTGCTAGTCGAGCGTGTTAACCACTAGATCAACGACAGAGTGTGAAAGGAGTCTAGTTGCATAGTCAAAAAAATATACAACTTGACACATACATTTTAAGTGTATTTTTTGGATTTACATTATTGGCTCGCTGTTTTGCATCACTAGTCAGTGAAATAAAAAAAAACATAAATAAAAATAACAATAACAATATAAAATAAAAATATAAAAATATTACTTTTATTTTACGGTAGATCTGGATCGTTTATGCTGCTAACGATTTTAAGATCGGCTATAATAAATAAAAATATGTGTGTTGGAATTTAATATTGATTTATTCGTGTTTACTTTCATCATCATCATCATCATCAGCCTATGATTGTCCACTGCTGGACATAGGCCTCTCCTAATGCACGCCACTGAGCACGGTCCTCGGCTACTCTCATCCAGCTCTTGCCAGCAGTGTTTACTTTACTTCTGTCTAATATAATCAAACTACTGGAGATCTGGCATATTATAAGTTATTGGCCATAAGCTTGTTTTGACTTCTGTTACGGTGACTTTTGTTGTACCTATCAGAGACGTTAATTACCACTATTTCCAGTGTTTACGCTATGGTCTACTGTACTACGCTGCCCAATTGCACAAACTGTGTAATTCAAATAAATCAATAATAATAATACTTCCTCTTTATTTGGTACCACCTCCTACCGGAGGTCTTCTACCCGTGCGACTACTTCGTCCTGAAGAGTTCTATATTCCTGGCGTTTACCCACTCTGCAATATTTTGGAGCTTTGATATTTTTCTCCTGCGAGATGTTCTTCGACCCTGCAAAATGCCTTGCAGAATTAGTTGCAGCAAATTAAACTATACTTTTACTGCGACAATAGGATAATAAGGATAGAGAGAGAGAGAGAGAGTTTGGGCTTAATCAGCACGAGTTCCTACCACGGATTGACAATTTTATTTTTTCTGTAGGCCTGTGCCTTACACTGGGACGTATATAAGCAAAATTTTAATTAATATAACAACATTCTTTATAGTAAACCGACAAAAAAGAAACACAACTAATAAACATAAACAAACATAAACATAAACATTTACATACAGGCACATATATTGCTTCTGGCCCCATACTAGGATACCCTGTGTCGTGGGAACCAGAAACAACGTCATCACAAACATGTAAACATCCAAGACCGGGGTCCTGACCTATTAGGGGTTAAAGTATGAAATTGCCGTTTTATTGCAATAGGTTCTTTGAATTGACATAGAATCTTCATGGTTTGAGGTTTTCGAATGAAACTTTTTTCAAATGGTTTCTATGATGTTCTTTTTTTAAAAAATGTAAAACATTTGAATATCGAATATTGAATATCAACAAGGCAACACAAGTTTCAACACGCGTTTCTTTCTGCAGATCAGTCAAATCATGAGGCACCCATTTTTCGTATTTTTTTATTTTATTGATTTGACGCAAGTGAGTCAATATTGTGGGTAAGGTAACGTTAAACCATGCCGCTAATTCCTGGGTAGTTTGACTAGGGTCGGCTTCCACTATCTCTCTTAATTCATCGTTATTCACCTGTGTGGGCGGTATTCCTCGTGGCTCGTTCTTTAAGTCGAAATTTCCATCACGAAAGCGTTTAAACCAAAATCGCACGGTGCGTTCATTAGTAGACCCCTCTCCAAACGCAGCATTGGTATTGCGGGCTGTTTCTGCCGCGTTAGTTCCGCGTCGGAACTCGTATTCAAAAATCACTCGAATTTTCGCAGTATCCATCTTTCTTGTCTAAATTGAATAACAAAAACAATTGAAAGTCGATATTCAAATGTTTCACATTTTTTAAAAAAAGAACATCATAGAAACCATTTGAAAAAAGTTTCATTCGAAAACCTCAAACCATGAAGATTCTATGTCAATTCAAAGAACCTATTGCAATAAAACGGCAATTTCATACTTTAACCCCTATTATTTTATTCAGAACACAAAACAGGTTACAGACATATTTACCAAATTTTACATACATTACAGATCAGAACTGGCCTATGACCCTAAATTTATGTACCTAGCACGCATTTAGACTACCTACTTGTAATTTTAACCTTAACTTTATTACCCTTAAACACTTTATTGGTACACAAAACGCTGCCGCTCATCGCGCCGCTAGTCCTTCGCGCCGCCGGCACAGATTCAAAACAAAATCGAACGCGCATCCAACAATAGGCCGTCCTCAATACAAAATTGACAATAGGCGGCGCGGCGACGTCGGATTTATTGCACACTGTTTTGTGGCAAAATACTCGCGAATGCACTGTGACTAAACTGTTGAAAAACGGTCCGCTCGGCGTGTGAGCCCGTACGGAGTGCTGGGTCGGTAGTAATCGTTGTTTATTGGCCGGAGTGTAGGTTAGGTTAGCGTGGTTGTTACGAGCTCTTGCGCTCAGACTTACTACTTTTGTGCAAGGGGTTATAATAGGGTTCTAACCCCCGGGTTTTTGTACTCTAACAATGTGTTAATCTACTGTTAATAGCTGACATTTGTTTTTTTTTGTATGCACATTGATCAACTGACAGGCTGTTAATAGTGGATTAACATATTGTTAGTGTACGAGAAACAGGGGGTAAACATAATATTTTAGGGATTTTAACATTGACACTTTCATCAGCGCTGATTTATTTTCGAGGTTCTTCTCATCAACATAAGTCTGATACGCCGGGGTTCAAACCTACGACCTTCTGAATACGAGGCAAGCTTTGTACCAACCACGCTACCATCTCTCCTGGCAAACGGAAGCTAAAACCCCCAATCCGTATGCGCATTACGTCACCAAGTGTAGCATTTTAATAAGCAGGCCGTGTCGAGCCTATTGTCTCGAGTGTCGCGCCCACGACGGCTCCAGATAAATTATTAATGCCGCATTTATAAGCCGTCCATTGAGCAGATAGAGCGGTAGATAAGACAATAGGAGGCTGGTAAATAGACCGCTCATTTGACAGTTGGGAAGAGCGATCGCTTGCAATGATCCATCGTGCCGTTGGCGCTGTAGTAGGCGCTTTTAGTCTACGAACAAAAAACACTTAGAAGTATTTCATCCTACAAAATTCACTTTGTAAAATTTAATGCCTACAAAAACAGCCCCAGCACTCTCGATTAGTCAATACCAATTAAACGAGCGCAAGATGTGCTGTAAATTAAATCACTCTGTGATTGGTTCATTATGTGCGCCATGCGTGACGACGTGAACGTTGATTGGGCGATAGTAAATGACAGCCTAACGCTAGTGGCATTTTTCCGAGCGGTTTCGTGCTTCGCAAGGCACGTTAAGCTGTTGGTGCCGGCTGCCGTCGATAGATGGCAGTCGTTAAGCCAAGTCAGAGGCCTTAGGGCGGCTTGACAACTTCTGACAGTAGACGAGCCACTAGTCTACAAGCCTCCACCGATCCGGACTTGGCCCCCGTGGTGGAGTATGGCCTATACCTTCCTCAGGGAAGAGACCCGTGCCCCTCGGTGGGGACATAATGGGTTGATGATGATGAAATGACAGCATAACTTATGATATCTAACCATTGACTTCATGATGTATAAGCCGTCGAAATATCTATGTATATCTCGCAAGATAGCGGCTTGACTGTGGTAGGTGCATAGATACTTTGAAGGGTAATACTGAACTCGCTCCGATTGGCGACACAACTGACAAGCCCCGCCTGCCTTCCCACAATTGAACGTGGGGTCATATTTTAGCACTAGTTAGACATCTATGTTTCTTACTATCACTGCTCTTAGTATAATGTGGGTAACTGTGCCCGACGCCCGAGGCACATACATAAAATTATCCCTGTGTTCCGGAGGGGTTGGTTGGGTTCAGGGTCTGCTACTTGCCGCGATCCAGGCAAATGTCTTTTGCTCCATAAACGTTAATTGGGTATTTGACAAAATATCAAATGAGTTACTTTTAAAACGGAATTTTGTATGAAAATACTGGCTTATGACGTCACATTTCAGAGCACTCTTTTTATGTTTAATCTATTTAAAAATTGTAAAAACTAGTAGGTAATTGACTAAAATAGATACATTTCCGAGATATTTTGTAATTTTTGTTTTAATCGAGCATATGAAATAATTTATTGTTGATCGTGTCAAATACCATATTAGTCAATGTAAGCTTCTTTAATTGATTTTTAAGGTTCCCTGCCCAAGGTTAGGGGACCCTATTGCTAAGACTCAGCTGTCTGTCCGTCCATCTGTCACCAGGCTGTATCTCATGAACCGTGATAGTTAGACAGTTAAAATTTTCACCCATGATGTATTTCTATTGCCGCTATAACAAGAAATATTGGAAACCGTATGAAATAAATATTTAAGGGGGGCTCTTACAACAAACGTGATTTTTTGACGCTTGAAATATTCAAATGTTGTATAGATAGTGGTACGGAACCCTTCGTGTGCGAGTCCAACTTACACTTGGCCGGTTTTTAGAAAAAGCCTCAGTCTAGGTAGAAATCCATATTTGTGATGTCCTTGCCTGGTTACCGAAGCACAGAGTAGGTATACCAGTTTGAGGCCAGAACAAATGATTGTGTTGTGTTGAAGTTAATATTACTACTAAAACAGGCATTACATTAAAAAATTATTTACTGGTGTGTACAATAAAGTGTTTTAATCTAATCTAACTGTCAATCAGTTGGATAGTCTATGTCTTGACAGATTCAGTAAGCACAATTCGCTACATATGCATGTAGAGTAGTTAGACTTAGTCACCACACGACACAATAACAATGGTTCCCTAGCTTCGCCGAATAATCACATAGGATGCCACAGAAGTTCTAGATTACCATTATTACTCGTAAGCAGCCCTGTGCCCTGCAGTGGGACTGATATCGTAAGCAGTCTATATACGGCCCACTGTAGGGCACAGGCCTTCTCTCAGAGAGAGAGCATAGGCTTAATCACCACGCGTGCCCACCGCGGATTGGCGATTTCAAGGGCTGAGGTATGTGAATAGCTCAAATACTCAAGTTTTCTCACGACGTTTTCCTTCGCCGTTAGCGAGTGGTATTGCTACTATAATTTCACAAATGTGCATAACTTTAGAGAACAAAGTCATGCCCGCACTGGGAATCGAACCTGGGTCTCACGCTTCCGAGTCCAATGTTCTACCCATGAGGCTACCACCGCCCATAGGCTGCTGTATGTGAACACCTCAGGCACTTGGGTTTGCTCATGATGTTTTCCTTCGTCAGCGAATGGTTTTGCTATTATTAATATACAAATGTTCATGTCTAAGAGAACAAAGTCATAGGTACGTGCCCGCACTGGGAATCGAACCTGGGTCTCTCGCTTCAGAGTCCAATGTTCTACTCGCTAAGCTACCACTGTCACATACCACACTAATTATTGCTATCGCAAACGTCAGCATTCCTATAGGATCTGGTGCGCGCCATTAGTCCTCAGACCAGTTTTATCGTACTCGTTACAAAGTCGTACTGATAATTGATTAAAATATGCTTGCAAAATTTATTGGAATGACGCAAAACTTAAAATAATTAGAGTGTGGCAAACGAAAGCGTCACCTGGCGTTTTCTTTAAAGTATTCACGTGGCACCACTAAATGACTGTCAGTGCTGTCGGACGACTGTTACCGTTGTTACTCTATAATTTTGATTCTTGTTGGCTGATTATTTATGTTTATTGCGTAGATAAATTGGTTCTGCGAGTTTAAATTTTGCGAACACTATAAGAAGACTACCTAGTTGCCGATAAATGGTTTGAATGTAAATAAAGGGCAACATCATAGTGACTATTGTTCAATGAAGTTAAATATGATGAATTTAAATTTTATTTAATTGTCTAGAATGTAAATACCTAACACAATTTAGACAAATTTAATTTTTGTGATGTTATCTTTGTATTTTTTTTTAAGATGTGTTGGTATGCACGGCTGTGCATGCCTATAGTGGCGAACCTTGGCTGCACCGTAATGTAATATTGTATTCTGTAATATTATCTAGGATGGCCATTGGTGTGCCGTTTTAAGTCAAGTTTCAAGATTATGCGATAATACAAATATTGAAAAAAATGTGTAAGTTTACAGTTTTGTTTCTTGGAATGTTTCGTTCGCAATATAGCAATAATATTATTTCAAGGACACGTTGTATATTGTTTGACTTGCTGTCGGTTGTGGACCACCTTTACATTTTCGTTGCAAAGTCGCCCGTAACGTAACTGAGTAGAGTGCGCGCGTGTAAAGGTTGATGTGCTGTTGACTGTACAATACTGGCAGTCTGGAGGGAGGAAGAAAGAGTTTTCTGCATCTCCTTATTTTGTCGTACATTGCTGTCTTTGCATCAGTATCGACTCGCAAATCACCTATTAGCATAATTCGATACGATTAATGGCCGTCGCGAAGTGTTGGTGGAGGACCCTGTGTTCTGTGTGGAGGACTATAGATAATAATGGATGTTAGTCTATAGTGTCAAATGCTACTTTAAGGGCTATCAAAATTAGTCTTCCAATTAAGCCCACTTAAGCTCAAATTAAGATAATTAAGCAAACTAAGGCAGAGATGCAAGGAGAGTCGCAGAGAGCAAGGAGGTCTCACATCGTGAGGAAACCTGAGTGTCTGGGGTGTTCACACACCCAATCCGCCAATTTGCGGTGGGCATGCGTGGTAAGCCCATACTCTCTCGCAGAAAGAAGGCCTGTGCCCTGCAGTGGAATATATATATATATATATATATATAGGGTAGTACCTAAAAAAAGGCAGTGTTGCACCGATTTAATAAATGTGGCTTAAGTAGCATCATCATCATCATCATCATCATCATCATCATCATCATCAGCCATTTGTCGCCCACTGCAGTACACAGGCCTCCCTCGTGGTTTTCATATCCATGAGGGGTTTTGCCATAATCGCCACGGTTGGCAGGCAGATTGGCGATCGCATTATGCAATTGGTATCTCAGGAAGACGCTGCTGCTTGCATTTACCTAAAATTGTTTGCACAAAATTTCATTTAAATGGCAATTTAAGTAACATTTAAGAGGTGGTACAGGTCAGCCCAAGTGATAGTTTAATAATTCAGGGGCGTCCATAAATTACGTGAGCTGAAAATGGGGACAAAGTTCCACCAAAATCTCACGAAACTGGTTTAATTGTCAACGAAAATAGCACGTCAACTATTTCATTCATGAAATTTAGTAAAATTCTGTAATATTTTGTGTTTCATTTTTTAACAATGTTTAAAAAATAAACCTCCCGCGAGGGGCAGGGGGGGTTGGATAAAATCTGGTCAATAAATTACAATCCAGGACTGAATTCCACCAAGCAATAATAATCCAGAGAACATTTCATCTCCATTCCAAACAAGACACCGAATTCCTGAACAATTTACGAGTTGAGCTACTAACAAATCATCTCTTTTGTAGGACGCATTCAAATACCAAAACATCTTCTATGAATTTATCGAGACCTTTGAGAAGCGTTGAAGTGTTAAGATTTATGTCACACTTTACCTCCAAAATATTTTAGGCCTGCATTTGTGGGTTAAGTGCGCTGACAATGCAACTGTTAAAAGTTTAATTTATATCCTGCTCCCGTTCTTAAGAGGGGCATGCATCGATAGGGTCGATAATATAGTTCGTTTATAATAGAAAGTGTATTAAACAGTAGTCCCTTTGTCATTCTAGGCGTGAAAATTGAGTCAGCGTTTAGTTACGCATTATTAAGTGTAATTCATAGGCAACCTTCATGTAACGTTTACCGCTCTTGTTGATGTGGACGATCTTCGCTAAGGGCATTTGGAAACACCCTAGAATCGCGGCAGCTGTCTTTCTTAATGATCTACGACTCTTGCTCCTGGTTTCTCGTACACTAACAAGCTGTTAACAGCTGTCAGTGGTTTTTTTTGTATGTACTTTGGTCAAATGACAGCTGTTAACAGTAGATTAACAGCGTGTTAGTGTACGAAAAACTGGGGGTTATTATTTTTCACTAACTTTGGGATTGCTACTGTTTTGACACCTTATCGTTCATTTTACTAGTTTTTAGGAGTGATGTTGCTATACATATTAAATGGTAATTAGTAGACTATATTAATTACTGTTTACTCTTCAATTTAGGAAATTTTCTGCAAAAACGTTGTTACAATATGTCTTTTCAGCCTTTACATATTTTTTGTTCCAAAATTTACTATAGCGTAATTGAGTTGATTACATGCTCACAAAGATGAAGTTTGTTGGCAACTTTACCTACAATTTTAATTAGAAACATCTGAAATAAAGAGCTGACATGGTGTTGGCTAGTGGCCGAGACTAATCAAAACAGAAAGTCTTGCCGTAAGAGACAAGAGGCCTATGCGTGCGTTGTAAGCTCCAGGAAAGTAGTGGCCGAGAGTAGCCAAAACAGAACGTCTTGCCGTAAGAGACAAGAAGCCTATGCGTGCGTTGTAAGCTCCAGGAAAGTAGTGGCTGAGAGTAGCCAAAACAGAACGTCTTGCCGTAAGAGACAAGAGGCCTATGCGTACGTTGTAAGCTCCAGGAAAGTAGTGGCTGAGAGTAGCCAAAACAGAACGTCTTGCCGTAAGAGACAAGAGGCCTATGCGTGCGTTGAATGTAAGCTCCAGGAAAGTAGTGGCTGAGAGTAGCCAAAACAGAACGTCTTGCCGTAAGAGACAAGAGGCCTATGCGTGCGTTGTAAGCTCCAGGAAAGTAGTGGCTGAGAGTAGCCAAAACAGAACGTCTTGCCGTAAGAGACAAGAGGCCTATGCGTACGTTGTAAGCTCCAGGAAAGTAGTGGCTGAGAGTAGCCAAAACAGAACATCTTGCCGTAAGAGACAAGAGGCCTATGCGTGCGTTGTAAGCTCCGGGAAAGTAGTGGCTGAGAGTAGCCAAAACAGAACGTCTTGCCGTAAGAGACAAGAGGCCTATGCGTGCGTTGTAAACTCCAGGAAAGTAGTGGCTGAGAGTAGCCAAAACAGAACATCTTGCCGTAAGAGACAAGAGGCCTATGCGTGCGTTGAATGTAAGCTCCAGGAAAGTAGTGGCTGAGAGTAGCCAAAACAGAACGGCTTGCCGTAAGAGACAAGAGGCCTATGCGTACGTTGTAAGCTCCAGGAAAGTAGTGGCTGAGAGTAGCCAAAACAAAACGTCTTGCCGTAAGAGACAAGAGGCCTAAGCGTGCGTTGAATGTAAGCTCCAAGAAAGTAGTGGCCGAAACTAGCCAAAACAGAACGTCTTGCCGTAAGGGACAAGAGGCCTGTAACACCCTACCCCCGTAAATTAAAAAATTAAACCCCGATGAGACGATAAAATGTAGATACTATGATGCAAAACACTCTAAAGGCCAACTGTGATCGTCTAGTTTTATTTGGTAGAACCCTGCGTTGTGATCGTATACGTAACCCTAGCCCTTTTAAGGTATCTGAGATTGGAAGCAAATGTTCGAGCGCAAAAGTATATAATTAACAAATAAAGATCTAGTTAATTTTCTTTAAATTGAAATTAAAGGTCGAGTTAACTCGGTTTGATATCAAAGTTGAGTAGAGAGATTGAGTTAATTCCGTCCTATATTAAAAAGGTTAAGTAAAGCCCTAACAAGAATGAAAATTAGAAATTTTAATGTTTAAGTGTTGAATAAGTTTGTTATTTAAAGTAGAATATGAAACAGTTTAAACCGGTATGGAACATTGTGTAAGAATAGATAAAAGAAGTAGATCATTACAACAATATTATTGTTAATAATATTATTATAATGTTTTCATTCAACAGATTTTCGTCTCTAATGTCCGCTAGTAATTTGATTGAAGCAAAGGCAAATAAAAATTATAAGCATGAAGCGCAGTTAGTGCAGAATGAAGTTTAAATTTAAAGTATTTATTATATAATAGATAAAGTGAAAGTTAACTAACACAAATCTAGTTAAAAGTACTTGACTCAGAGACGGGATCCGGACTAAAAGAAACTCAGTTCTCCAACCAAAGGCTGGGTCTTTCACACCGTATGCTCATCATTGTCCCACTGTACATAGTTTTATCTATAACTAGATTCATGGATATACATAACATTTCAATTGCGTTTGCCAAATGCAGGCAATTCAGTGAAAACTGACCGTAGGAAGATTGATAAAAGGTGCCTTCAACGCATGAACAGTCATCAGGTCGTAGAATAGTATAGGGTTGTGATATCAAAGGCATGGTACATCGGAGAAAATTCAATCCGGAAAGCCTGGATATGATGGATGACTGGTCAAACGAAGTTTTAGCAACCAGCGAATAACGCTCATTGTGTAGAAGTGGTCAGCCTCACTAAAGATTGCAAGCATTAATAGCAGCAATAGCACAAATGTTTAAAAATAAGCAATTCTAGATTGTTTGATCCAATGAAAGGAAATTATTCCTTGAAACTCTGAGTAGGTAGATAACTTTCGTATGGTCCAGCCATTATACACAAAACTCAACGGGACAGTATCAAATACCTAGGAGATAACTCTACTAAAAGTATGTAACCCGGACGTGTATGTTGGAAAAAGTCTATTCAAGACGTCACAACAATGGACTGAACAGACGAAGTCTATCAGAGCTCCAAGCAACAAGTATCACAAATACCCTTAGATCAAACAAGGCAGAGCACAAAATATTATTGAAGTAAAGAGATAAGCAAGTTTAAATATTATTCAAATTAAAAAGGTTTACGCCTTAAAATCTAACAACCACAACATTCCATAACGGTTTTTGTCATAATGTCAATAAAGACTATTTTATTTATCGGATCCTTTGCCCTATAGCATACTCATTTCCATTGCTCGATAAATTGTAAACTCTCAATATAAAACGGCACTCAACCTCAACGCTATAAGGATAGATTCACGTAAGCGAGATGCGGCGCAAAATATTGAAGGTAGGTGCGTAAAAAGATAATCAGTAATACGTAGGTTGTTAATCAAGGTTTTAAAAGATAATGTCGATGTAGATTAGGTTTTATTACAACTAGGTTTTATATTAATAATAATTTGATGCCATTTTCAGACCTGCCAAATCAAAGATTTCGATAGACGAGAAATCAAAGTTCAGTAGTTAATTTTAATGTAAGTAAACAAGGCACGAACTTACAGCCTTACTTATTAGATCTTCGTTTTCGAGTCAACGCTAACATGGTATCATAGTTTCTAACGTCCAACAGGACTCGAACCACTACGTTTTCATTAATAAGATGCCATAGCAACCTAAGCAGCGGGAGAAATTAGAGCAAGTAGCTAAACGTTTCATTGATTTATGTTTGAAAAGTTCCGTAAGCGAAAATAGTAAAGTACTAGATAATTAGGAGTCACTTTTAATAGTTGGAGTAAAAGGCTAGAATAGTAAGATGTTAGATAGTTAAGAGTCACTTTTAGTATTTTGAGAATAAAAGCTAGCTTACTGAATATTTTTCATTTATATACAACAAATTTCACTGTTCATAATAAGAATGGAGCAATAAACATCTAACACATTTGGCACTTCTGATTAATTAAAATTTGGTTGTCTACTTTAGCTTTTATTTAATTAGTTTATAGAATTTTGTCAGAGCTTGTTTATTTTAACGGAATTTAATGTTAGACCTTTGCACAGGACGTTACAAAATAATATTGCTGTCAATATTGGAAAATAAAGCTATTTGATTACTTATTTTTGGTACGGAAATAAATCGCTATTTATTGTCCTACTTAATGACCGCATTGCTAAGGTGGGGAATCGGGGAAATACTTACGCTCATCATACAACTGGATACCCTGAAAGAAAAGGGGGAGCCTGCCTAATTCTTCCCAACCCCGTAAGCTAATTTAACCACCCATCAATTGTTTCAGCAAAGCAAACCCCATTTACATTTAATCGTGTATATGTGTGAGTGCCTATGGTGTCTCCCTAGTCACAGCTATTTCCTACTTCTATCCTCCCTAACTCCGGAAACCCAGACTGTTTCAAATCACTCGGTAACTTGACACAGTTAGCTTTCAGACTTTCTGGCCGGCCAGAGTGTGTAGCCTAGGATGTGTATGCGCGGGTGGTTTTATGGGTTCGGTAACCACCCGCAAGGTAAGAATATACGAAATATAATACATAAATATGTTATGGGTGCAAAGTGCCAGAGGGCTAGAATCGTCTGTCACTCAGGGTAAGCAGGGGGAAAATTGCTACACCACGAATGCTAACGGAAGAAGATCTAACACCGCATTCACAAGAAGCGTTTTAACCCAATCTCCAAACAAGATAATTAATCTCTAATTATCTCAATTCAAAATTAATATTATAATAACTATTTTTTTTACTAAATTAAATTGGGAACGCCTCCGGTGAAGGGATTCTTTAAACCTTTCGACCCAAGCAGACTCAGATTCAGCCGTAGCATAGTAAGCAGAGCTAGATTTTGGGTTCCTTAGTCCATTAATTTAAACTTCTTAAGGCTCCCAAGTGAATTCGCTCTAAATTCACACGTTTGTGTACTGAAACTCAATTACCACTAGCTAGTGGAATTAAGTTAAAGTAATAAGTAGAATTAAATTTGAACAAAACTCTGAAAGCTATGACGCAAGCATGATACGAATAACCTCGTGTGGCCTCACCGAGCCTTGGTTACTTGACAAAGGCTGGACACACGGACTATCCTTAGCATACCTTTGCCACCGAGAGTTCACTTTTGTACAAATTTATTTCCCATAAACGTAGTACTGTGGAGAAAAAGGATTAGTTCACATTTTATTTCGCGGAAGCTACCCTAATTACTAAGGCTGAAAACCCTATTTTACGCGGAAAACTTCTAGCTAAATGTACGAAAGATTCAGGAACCGAAGACCGTTTTTAACCTTAACACTTTTACTTTCAAATCAACTCCCTAGCTTCGAGAGCAACTCTAAACCTGAAACTTCACACCAGAGCTGATAGTCTGGGACGCGATGCCCACAGGTGATGTTCGGTAACAAATCCAAAGCCACTCTCCTATTTTCGAATTTAAATGCAAACGAAACTCCCTAATGCTAATAAATTCGCTGAAAATGGCGAATTTCCCTACGAGCGTAACGGATGTATTTACTGTTCAATTCTCTAGTCTGGAATCGCCCCGCGCGTCTGGCCCTCGGCCTTTTTATACGATTTCACTCAGATTTCACCAGTCGACCTGACACGTGTAACAATAGTACGGGTTCATAAATAAGTATCATCCTTATTGGTTTTAGTCGGGTGGCGTGATCTTTTATTGGCGCCGCTCTGTCCGGGAAAAAAGTAACTTCTGTGCGAATACCCGCATCTACGAGCGGGTAGAAAAAGATTTTCGGTGCCGGCTCCGACCGCTTGTTATTCTTTGGATATAAGTTCAATTTATTTAACTAACTCGTTATTTCTTAAATATTCCCCACCTTTCAGTCTTAATTATATGTTAAGAGTATGCTACACAGGCAGGTCCGTTACAATCAACCCCCAAAATTTGTAGAAGAACCGACGAATACAAATTTTATACAAACAAGGACATGGTATCTGTGATAGCTCTCACAATGGCCCCTATCTTCTTCTAATATACCTGTTGCAATATTGTCCCACATGTCTGTCATGATGTGTGTGTATTTAAACCAAATACTTCAGATATTTTTCAGTTAGAAAGTTTAGATAACGCAGCCTGAATTAATTATCTCAGCATCCATGAATGGCCTGTCAGTCAAAACTCCGTAATCAACGACCCTGGTTGCGAGGCAGAGTTACCGAAAGTCAATCCGGTATAAATTACGTCCTTTGGCTGCCCCAACGTCAGGCACGGCTTTCGTGTGAGAGAGGACGCACCCTAAAACGTAATTTCCGTCTACGAAATTCCGATACTAACAATCAGCAAGCTTTCCAAGTCCACCGATCTAATAACCAAACAGTCATTATTTCTAATATTTCCATTTCAAATATCATTATATTTGGAGAATGTGCAGTGTTTAATTCCCGTGTAGAGTGAAGGTTCCAAATACCAAATGATACTATTTAAACTAAATGATGCTTTGCATCTAGCAAAGGAAAACGGTATTTGAACCCTTTTGAGGTGCGTGTATGTCGGCATGGGACCGTACTACGACAGGCTATCTACGTTTAACACTTCGCCAAACCTTAGGCCTCCCAATCATTCCCCACTTTCACATTTTCTTTTGCACGCCATACTTCAATCATCTCTCATCGACTCAAATCAATTATACCCTTCTGCATACTTAGTTTTATTACTATTTGTTCAATTTTACAACGAAGATCTAAAGATTTAGCGAACAGCGATAACCGTGGATTTATTTTATTTTGTTGTAACCTAGCGAGTTTAATTTATTGTATAGGCAATACTGAATATTATTTATAGGAAGTAGTCGGAAGTACTTATCTCAATGACCGTTTTGGAATGGATTGTGATAGAATTTAAAATTAAAGTAAAATACCCTTAATTAACTTATAGTTTAACATGCGGTTACCTCTCAAAACCAATACCTTATTACCTTTCAAAACCGTTTTAATTACCTGGTTTAAGAAGTACAGTCAACGAAGAAAATTAAATAATCAACTTTAAATCCCGATTAGATTGATATGCTTCCGTATTTTATTAAAAACAAAATTTACATAAATAAAAATCAAAAGTTTGGCTTAATGAGAATGTTCAATTATCTACTTTTATCGTTTACTGTACGCGGATGGTTAAATAAAACGAAGTGTTTATTTATTAATTTTTTTATTTTGTTTTTTACTATAAGTACGCTAAGAATTAAAATAAAACAAAGGTTTATGTTTTTTTTTTTTTTTTTAGTTTATTATTAATTAATTAGTCTATTATATTTATTACGAAATTTACGAATTGTCGTGAATAAAATATAGGAAATCCTTTTAAATCAACGAAACTTTAGCAAATTGAAGAAATCCGAACTCTAAATGAATCATTATAGTGAATGAATTTATTTACGCAACCGCTATACAAAGACTACCTAATTACGCAATGCTAGATTCTTAATAATACTGTAATAGCAACCCCCCATCGAGAAAACTTTTTAATTTTTATATTAAGTTTTATTGCAACCCCCCAAATGAAAAGCTAGTTTCCGCGAAATGGAATATTATACCGAATGTAAAAATTGACATCAATCCCCAGCATGAAAACATTTTGAAAATTAATTATAATTATCAACAAATTAAAATAATAATGATCTCTCTCAATAACAAATGTAAATTAATATGCAGAACAAGTTTTATTAAAGTATTAAACCGAAAATATTCCTTAAGTAGATTTAAAATCGTGGAAATATTTTTAACAACCCCCCCATAAAGAAGAACTTTGGTTAATTAATGTAATTTTTTTTTTTTTAATTAGTTTTTACATTTTTTTTTACTTCCCGTTGAAATGAAATATTCTCGATTACTAATAATAACAAGTTAATTGAATGTTAACTCAATTTTCATTCGATTCCTATGATCCGTGGGTAGTGCTACCTCTCGACCAACTGCATCCTACTGAGTACTGTGTTCAAGCAACAACGTCCACTAGCAGTCTATGAATGGGTGACCACCAGTAGTATACACGATACAACCTTATTTCCCCGTTTTCATCTCGTCAATATTAAATCCTCTCAACCTAGTTTGGAGCGTATTGTGTTTTAAATCGCTTAGTTAAATTATTTTCTGTAAACTAAATAGCTCATTATTATTATTCCCAATGTTGATTCAAAATTAAATTGCATATTAAATATATTTTTTTTTTGATTATGTAAATTTGAAATGATAATTTAACTCATACTAATTTTAACAGTACTACATAACTATTTTTTTTTCAGCTCATATTATAAAATATAGACGATATAAAAGCCGTATAAAAGCGCCATCTAGTGCATGTACCAAGACCCTTTACAACCCTACAATCGTCAATATGTCTGATGTATTGACCTGATTGCTACGCGAAGGAAGTGCAGGTTTAGTCGTACCTACATAACTTTCCGATAGTTAAATTGTTATCTTCATACGGTTCATATCCAAACTAATTTTTATTTAATTTTAAATTGACTCCAAAAAATGAGGAATTTATTAATTCGACTTACGTTTATTTTACCATTATGTTACGCGATTACTTAATGTAATAAAATTATGAATTGAATTTAATGGTTCTATTCCCGTTTGTCAGACAATACTTCAAAAGCGATACTATTAAATCTTAACGAAGTATATTTAACACTTTTTGAAAAATCTTGTAAATAAAGTAGGTAACATAGGTACTCAGAATGATAGGTATCCTTTTAGGTAAAGTTTGAGTCGCTCGGCAACCCCCCGAGTATAAAACCTTTAGGTAGATACTATATTGAACTATTTGATTTAAATTAGCTACCTAAATCCGATATAACCTTAGTTCAAAGCTTATGCAATAGAAATAGAACGAGATTGACAAAGTCATGATAAGGGCAACCCCCCACACATAATACTTTTGTTATAATTTACTTAATATTTACCTGTTAATTTATTTAGATAAAATTATTGATAACTTTTAAAACTAATCTCATCCTATTAGATATTTTGTTTAACGCGGAACTAAATTTAGACTGATTTGAAAAGTTGTCTCAAGTGGAATTTACAATTATTGTACATATCAAGTAAGGACCGAATAAATAAATTTTGAATTGTTTTATGTATTACTTGTTTTCGCTCTTTTTACTACGTTTTCCTACGTACTACATATTTATAAAAGTTTTAGTTTAAATCAATCTAATTTTGTTTAACAATTTGAACTCGTACATTCGCTGCCAATCCCAATGTTTCTACCTTTTCCATTTCACGAACAACAAATTGTGGCATAAAGCCAACAATTATTAAATGAAATAAGAATATTCTGCATCATAAAACATAAATAAACTACTCAATCTCGTATTAAAATATCATGGTCACGGCAACACCATTGTAACACCCTACCCCCGTAAATTAAAAAATTAAACCCCGATGAGACGATAAAATGTAGATACTATGATGCAAAACACTCTAAAGGCCAACTGTGATCGTCTAGTTTTATTTGGTAGAACCCTGCGTTGTGATCGTATACGTAACCCTAGCCCTTTTAAGGTATCTGAGATTGGAAGCAAATGTTCGAGCGCAAAAGTATATAATTAACAAATAAAGATCTAGTTAATTTTCTTTAAATTGAAATTAAAGGTCGAGTTAACTCGGTTTGATATCAAAGTTGAGTAGAGAGATTGAGTTAATTCCGTCCTATATTAAAAAGGTTAAGTAAAGCCCTAACAAGAATGAAAATTAGAAATTTTAATGTTTAAGTGTTGAATAAGTTTGTTATTTAAAGTAGAATATGAAACAGTTTAAACCGGTATGGAACATTGTGTAAGAATAGATAAAAGAAGTAGATCATTACAACAATATTATTGTTAATAATATTATTATAATGTTCAACAGATTTTCGTCTCTAATGTCCGCTAGTAATTTGATTGAAGCAAAGGCAAATAAAAATTATAAGCATGAAGCGCAGTTAGTGCAGAATGAAGTTTAAATTTAAAGTATTTATTATATAATAGATAAAGTGAAAGTTAACTAACACAAATCTAGTTAAAAGTACTTGACTCAGAGACGGGATCCGGACTAAAAGAAACTCAGTTCTCCAACCAAAGGCTGGGTCTTTCACACCGTATGCTCATCATTGTCCCACTGTACATAGTTTTATCTATAACTAGATTCATGGATATACATAACATTTCAATTGCGTTTGCCAAATGCAGGCAATTCAGTGAAAACTGACCGTAGGAAGATTGATAAAAGGTGCCTTCAACGCATGAACAGTCATCAGGTCGTAGAATAGTATAGGGTTGTGATATCAAAGGCATGGTACATCGGAGAAAATTCAATCCGGAAAGCCTGGATATGATGGATGACTGGTCAAACGAAGTTTTAGCAACCAGCGAATAACGCTCATTGTGTAGAAGTGGTCAGCCTCACTAAAGATTGCAAGCATTAATAGCAGCAATAGCACAAATGTTTAAAAATAAGCAATTCTAGATTGTTTGATCCAATGAAAGGAAATTATTCCTTGAAACTCTGAGTAGGTAGATAACTTTCGTATGGTCCAGCCATTATACACAAAACTCAACGGGACAGTATCAAATACCTAGGAGATAACTCTACTAAAAGTATGTAACCCGGACGTGTATGTTGGAAAAAGTCTATTCAAGACGTCACAACAATGGACTGAACAGACGAAGTCTATCAGAGCTCCAAGCAACAAGTATCACAAATACCCTTAGATCAAACAAGGCAGAGCACAAAATATTATTGAAGTAAAGAGATAAGCAAGTTTAAATATTATTCAAATTAAAAAGGTTTACGCCTTAAAATCTAACAACCACAACATTCCATAACGGTTTTTGTCATAATGTCAATAAAGACTATTTTATTTATCGGATCCTTTGCCCTATAGCATACTCATTTCCATTGCTCGATAAATTGTAAACTCTCAATATAAAACGGCACTCAACCTCAACGCTATAAGGATAGATTCACGTAAGCGAGATGCGGCGCAAAATATTGAAGGTAGGTGCGTAAAAAGATAATCAGTAATACGTAGGTTGTTAATCAAGGTTTTAAAAGATAATGTCGATGTAGATTAGGTTTTATTACAACTAGGTTTTATATTAATAATAATTTGATGCCATTTTCAGACCTGCCAAATCAAAGATTTCGATAGACGAGAAATCAAAGTTCAGTAGTTAATTTTAATGTAAGTAAACAAGGCACGAACTTACAGCCTTACTTATTAGATCTTCGTTTTCGAGTCAACGCTAACATGGTATCATAGTTTCTAACGTCCAACAGGACTCGAACCACTACGTTTTCATTAATAAGATGCCATAGCAACCTAAGCAGCGGGAGAAATTAGAGCAAGTAGCTAAACGTTTCATTGATTTATGTTTGAAAAGTTCCGTAAGCGAAAATAGTAAAGTACTAGATAATTAGGAGTCACTTTTAATAGTTGGAGTAAAAGGCTAGAATAGTAAGATGTTAGATAGTTAAGAGTCACTTTTAGTATTTTGAGAATAAAAGCTAGCTTACTGAATATTTTTCATTTATATACAACAAATTTCACTGTTCATAATAAGAATGGAGCAATAAACATCTAACACATTTGGCACTTCTGTTTAATTAAAATTTGGTTGTCTACTTTAGCTTTTATTTAATTAGTTTATAGAATTTTGTCAGAGCTTGTTTATTTTAACGGAATTTAATGTTAGACCTTTGCACAGGACGTTACAAAATAATATTGCTGTCAATATTGGAAAATAAAGCTATTTGATTACTTATTTTTGGTACGGAAATAAATCGCTATTTATTGTCCTACTTAATGACCGCATTGCTAAGGTGGGGAATCGGGGAAATACTTACGCTCATCATACAACTGGATACCCTGAAAGAAAAGGGGGAGCCTGCCTAATTCTTCCCAACCCCGTAAGCTAATTTAACCACCCATCAATTGTTTCAGCAAAGCAAACCCCATTTACATTTAATCGTGTATATGTGTGAGTGCCTATGGTGTCTCCCTAGTCACAGCTATTTCCTACTTCTATCCTCCCTAACTCCGGAAACCCAGACTGTTTCAAATCACTCGGTAACTTGACACAGTTAGCTTTCAGACTTTCTGGCCGGCCAGAGTGTGTAGCCTAGGATGTGTATGCGCGGGTGGTTTTATGGGTTCGGTAACCACCCGCAAGGTAAGAATATACGAAATATAATACATAAATATGTTATGGGTGCAAAGTGCCAGAGGGCTAGAATCGTCTGTCACTCAGGGTAAGCAGGGGGAAAATTGCTACACCACGAATGCTAACGGAAGAAGATCTAACACCGCATTCACAAGAAGCGTTTTAACCCAATCTCCAAACAAGATAATTAATCTCTAATTATCTCAATTCAAAATTAATATTATAATAACTATTTTTTTTACTAAATTAAATTGGGAACGCCTCCGGTGAAGGGATTCTTTAAACCTTTCGACCCAAGCAGACTCAGATTCAGCCGTAGCATAGTAAGCAGAGCTAGATTTTGGGTTCCTTAGTCCATTAATTTAAACTTCTTAAGGCTCCCAAGTGAATTCGCTCTAAATTCACACGTTTGTGTACTGAAACTCAATTACCACTAGCTAGTGGAATTAAGTTAAAGTAATAAGTAGAATTAAATTTGAACAAAACTCTGAAAGCTATGACGCAAGCATGATACGAATAACCTCGTGTGGCCTCACCGAGCCTTGGTTACTTGACAAAGGCTGGACACACGGACTATCCTTAGCATACCTTTGCCACCGAGAGTTCACTTTTGTACAAATTTATTTCCCATAAACGTAGTACTGTGGAGAAAAAGGATTAGTTCACATTTTATTTCGCGGAAGCTACCCTAATTACTAAGGCTGAAAACCCTATTTTACGCGGAAAACTTCTAGCTAAATGTACGAAAGATTCAGGAACCGAAGACCGTTTTTAACCTTAACACTTTTACTTTCAAATCAACTCCCTAGCTTCGAGAGCAACTCTAAACCTGAAACTTCACACCAGAGCTGATAGTCTGGGACGCGATGCCCACAGGTGATGTTCGGTAACAAATCCAAAGCCACTCTCCTATTTTCGAATTTAAATGCAAACGAAACTCCCTAATGCTAATAAATTCGCTGAAAATGGCGAATTTCCCTACGAGCGTAACGGATGTATTTACTGTTCAATTCTCTAGTCTGGAATCGCCCCGCGCGTCTGGCCCTCGGCCTTTTTATACGATTTCACTCAGATTTCACCAGTCGACCTGACACGTGAAACAATAGTACGGGTTCATAAATAAGTATCATCCTTATTGGTTTTAGTCGGGTGGCGTGATCTTTTATTGGCGCCGCTCTGTCCGGGAAAAAAGTAACTTCTGTGCGAATACCCGCATCTACGAGCGGGTAGAAAAAGATTTTCGGTGCCGGCTCCGACCGCTTGTTATTCTTTGGATATAAGTTCAATTTATTTAACTAACTCGTTATTTCTTAAATATTCCCCACCTTTCAGTCTTAATTATATGTTAAGAGTATGCTACACAGGCAGGTCCGTTACAGGCCTATGCGTATGTTTGCTTGTCAGTTGGGTCTGTTTTTGGACTAGTTAGAGACACAGACAGAAGATTTACAGCTAAGCCAAGTTATTAACTTAGTAAATTCGTCATTACCATAACTCCACTAGTGTAGTGAATCAAAGCAAGCTCACGTTGAGTGCGCCGAGGCTCGCGTGGGAGTCCCGCGCCTGCGCCTGATATTCTAATATTAATATCGCTCTCTCACGTATTTGCATTATGGAGGTAAGAAGCTTAAACCATTAATAATATGGCTGCTTCGTTGGTTTAGAGGTACGTCTGATTACCATCCCGGGGACGTGGGTCCGATTCCCACTGCCGCCGTACATTTGTACCACAAATGGCCTCAGTCTGTGTGTATTTCCATGTTTGTAATGTCTTTGCCTGGTTACCATAGCACAGGGATCAGGACAACTGATTGTGTTGTGTGGAAGTTTTTTATTTATTTTACTAGCTGACTCGGCAAACGTTGTTTTGCGATATTAATTACCCTACAACCTATTCTCAGACCTATCAAATATACACGGAAAATTCCATAAAACCGGTGAAGCCGTTTCGGAGGAGTTCAATTCACATTGTGACCAGAGATTTTATATATTAAATGGAATTAAACGTGTATGTGATGAATCTTCCCATTGCTATTTGGCTCGTTAAGTACCTACACGCCCGTTAAATACGAGATTTTTATATATTACATTTAAGTTGAACTAATTTGATCAGAGTGATTTTTATGCAGCCTACTAGATTTTCACGTTGTTTATAATTTATAAAAACTCGATTCCCCTACTTCACAACACTTCTAAAATGCAGTTAAAATAGTCTTTCCCTCTACCATAGCCTATTTAAACTATATTTGAGGAGTGTTTGAAGAAATCGGGTTTTCTTAATAAAAAATACTGTTAGACTAAGTTTTCAATTAAATAAAGTTCACGTGACATGCTTTTCTCGCCCTAGGAAGGTAAATTGGTGTGCTTATAGACTTGAAACGGTAATAAAACGTACATGTAATTGTCGTTATATAATAACAATGGGAATCTCACACCTCCGCCTGATGTTGAAAATGAAAATGAAAAAAATATATACTTAGAAAAGGGTTAAAAGACTGGTTACTGGCTCCTAAACTAGGATTCCCTGTGCTATGGGTAGCCATTCCAATAATAATATCGCTCTCACCTATTTGCGTAATGAAAGTGAGAAGTTTAATTTATTTCTAGCAACTCTCTATCGGCGGTTGTCTGAAAGAAATTTCTAGAAGGAATATGGCCGCCAATTGTACTGTTTACACAAACATCATACCAGTCATAAACTCACGCCTGTGTCCCGGAGGGGTAGGCAGAGACCAGGGCTTGCCACTTGCCACGATCCTGACGGATCTCTTTCGCTTCGTCAATATTTCGTCATTAGTCGTTGCACGCCGGTTTCGGGCACTTCTAGTAATATATCTTTGCAAATATTTCATGTTTGTTTTTCCTGATAATTTATATCCTTAATCTATCTTATAACTAACAAATAGGGGATAGCTTGCCCTTTGCTAATACATCCCCTATTTGTTAGTTAAGAGGAGAAAGCTAACAAAAACCACGAAGAAGGCCTATGTCCTGCAGTGGGCGTCAAATGGCTACCCGAAACCATGCAACGACCAATGTATGTTGAGGAAGCGAAAGTGATCTGTCAGGATCGTGGCAAGTGGCATTCCCTGGTCTCTGCCTACCCCTCTGGGATACAGGCGTGAGTTTATGTATGTATATATGTATGTGTAACTAACAATATCCGTTTAACCGTGAATGCGCTTCCCACCTCCTTGGTCCTGACCTTGGTTCAGCGTGATTTACTTGACTCGACTCTATTAGTGCGAGGCTTTTCGGTGACTAACACAGCTGGCCTGACGCCTGGGATATCTGCTCCATGTAGAGATAGAGTAAGAATCATAACAATGTAGCCTATATACATCTCACTGTAGGGCATAGGCCTGCTCTCAGAGAGGTAGTATGGGATGGGACCACCAAGGACGCTTAGGTTTCCTCAGGATGTTTTCCTTAGTTAGCGAGTGGTATTAGTGCTATCAAGTCATAAATGAAATGACATTCTGCTGTATCTTACTTATAACGTTATAAATATGAAAGTTTGTGAAGGTGTTTGGATGTTTGTTACTCAATCACGCAAAAACGGCTTAACGGATTTAGATGAAATTTGGTATGGAGATAGTTTGAGTCCCGAGGTAGGACATTTCTATTCTTTTCATTCCGGAAATTACTCATTCCATGCGGACAAAGTCGCGGGAAAAAGCTAGTATAGTATATATTATATTGGTAATATATATATTACCAGGTGACTCGCCAAACGTTGTTTTGCCATATCAATTAGCCTACGACCTATTCTCAGACCTATCAAATATAAACCAAAAAAATCATAAAAACAGTGAAGCCGTTTCGGAGGAGTTAGATAACCAACAAGAAAGAAAGAAGAAAGAAAGAAAGACAACTGTGGCACGAGATTTTAAATATTAGATAGAATTAATCATCTACTCGTATGTAACATTGAATCTTCCCATTGCTATTAGGCCCGTTAAATATAATACTAAGAGTAAGCATAGCGAATAGACAAAAGTTACTATGAATGTAAGAGTATATAAATAGGCTATTTTGACAGTGTTAATTTTTTTTATTAATTATTATATATATTCGTATAAATTATGAGTTTTAAAACCGATTTAAGGCATTTTAACAAAAAAAAAAAAATGGATCATTTATCCAAAAAACCAGGATAAATCCTGATAATTTTGTATCGGCAGCAATTTCACCGAAAACGGCCTGCATTGGCCGAATCTATGATGACGTCACAGGTCAGTATTGTCAAGCTAAGAATTCCATAAATTCTCAGATTTTTCAAGGAACCTACAACAGTACACCTATTTGATTTTCCGCGCCCTAGTATTCAAAAGTTCCAACTCTGGGGGCTCACACTAGATGGCGGTACAGTCAACTTTAGTACCCCTCTTTTTCTATGGAGTCGACATTCTTCCTAGTAGTATTGTTCTGTGGGGTTGACGTTTGTTTCCTTACTGACCAGTGACGTCACTGATTCCTGTGCGACGCCATATTGCCCAAGATAGCGTTTCTGGCGGCTTATTGTAAAAGTGAATTTTATTTGCTTTTTTTTAGAAGAAATAAACGAAAGAATTTAAAATTTGCACTTTCTGAGCACTCAATGAATACCAACAACAAATCTGAGATGGTTTTCAGAAACCTGCCTCAAATAGCCTATTTGGATGTTTTTCAGGCAATAACCTCTAAACAGATTTATAGTAAATTTGGCATACAGCAATGGTAACGCGGTCGGTAAAACGATGATCTTACATTCAAGAGGTCGTGGGTTTGAACTGCGGCATGAACCAATGACTTCGTTTCCTAAGTTACGTATATTTTTTAATATTATGTAGAAGTCCCTCGCAAAAAGAAGGGTGGGATGTATATAAGCTGCCTTATTAGTACAGATAGATCACGTCATTAATAAAAAAAAACGGCCAAGTGTGAGTTGGACCGCACATGAAGGGTTCCGTATCACTATCTATACAACATTTGAATATTCCAAGACTCTACCTGTTGCCGTTATAAACATCGAGCAAAGACGGCAAAATAATCACGTTCGTTGCATGGGAGCCCCCTTAAATATTTATTTTATTCTGTTTTTACAATTTTTTGTTATAGCTACAACAGAAATACATCATCTGTGAATTTTGAAAATGTGAAAATTTCAACGGTCTAACTATCACGATTCATGAGATACAGCCTGGCGACAGGCGGACGGACAGAGTCTTAGTAACTAGGTAACCTTTACCCTTTGGGTACGGACCCTAAAAACCAAATAAAAACGGTTATTTGAAGTCAAGCAATTTTTAGAATAGTTTTCACAATGAAAACATAAAATTATTTGTATCATCATTATCATCATCAGCCATTTGACGCTCACTGCAGGGCATAGGCCTCCTTCATGGGTTTCTTAACCATGAGGCAAAACTTTTGCCATAAATGCCACGTTTAGCAGGCGGGTTGGCGATCACAGTATGCGGTTGGAATCTCAGGAAGACGCTGCTACCCGTCCCCTGGTAATTGATATCCTTAGTCGCCTTCTACGACATCCACGGAAGGAAATGGAGCGACGCTATTCTTAATCCGGCACCACACGGACTGTTGCACAAATGTTTTTATTTATTTATTTATTAAAAGGTCAACGGAAAGTTCCCTATAAGTTTACTAGTGTGAAAAATGTGACATGAATAATAATTAATATCTTTTTATGGCGATGGCACAGAAACTTGCAATTTAAAAGGAAGTAAATGAAAAGTTTTCTAGTTATTTCGTGGGAAATGTGGCTTAGGATTTCGTATTAATTTCAAATAGCTTTATCCATTCCTCATAAAATCGGTCTTGACAGTCAGACGGACGAACTGTCAAAAAAGTGACCCTACTACAGTTTATTTCCTTTTCGGGTACGGAACTTAAAACATGTTACATGCTTTACCAGTGTATTAGAGCCTACATGGTAAACGTGTGGTAAGGCAGAATAAAGAGACAGTGTGATGGTAGCAGAGCGGTAGGATGCCAGCTTCTCATTCGGGAGGTCGTGGGTTCGAATCCCGGCAAGTACCAATGACTTCGTTTTCTAAGTTACGTACATTTGTGAACTCCTACCTACATTTGTAGCAATACCACTCGCTAACTGTGTACGAAAACATCGTGAGGAAACCCGAATATCTGAGGTGTTCACATGCCTCGGCGCTTGAGATTGCCAATCCGCGGTGGGCACGCGTGGTGATTAAGCCCATACTCTCTCTCTGAGAGAGGGCCTGTGCCCTACAGTGGGACGTATATAGGCCGATTACAAGACAGCATAAAATATCGATAACTTTCTCATCTGCCAGTCTTGCCACACGACCAGTCAATCGGAGAATCGTTTGTGCCATAATTGATCGAGAACTATTTATAAGTAGACTGTTGTTCTGATTGTTTCGCACCGAATCGAATCATCCTAATCGAGAGGTGAAGCGGTTGATTTATCGATTCTACTCGAGGTGATTTATGTGTTAAACTGGACCGAATGATCACTTATGTTGTTGCGTGCACTATTATTGTACGTATTGTGGTGGCTAACTAACTACAAACGAATGTGTCCGGAATATTAGTGTAAGAGAGCAGATTTACCAGATGTGTGAGACATTTCACGTAATCGGTGGTTGTAACATCATTCTAGCTTTCCCGGATTCGGAAGAAGCTAGAATGATGTACAAACGTGGTTTATTTTGTATTGCGTGCTAGATTACCGACAAATTGATAATAATGAGGTTGACATGGTCACTTGTGTACCAAACCTTTTTAAATAAATAAAGATTAAAAAAAACTACATAAGGTTGTCGATGCACAAAATATGTATGCCACTAAAATATGAAACTAAAAGATGAATATCCACTGCCTCGATGGTCTAGCTGTGACATGTTTGAATGCCATGCCACAGTTTGTGGGTTCGAATCCCGCTGGAAGGCGTTGTAATGAATTTTTTTTATTAATTTATTTATAATAATACATGTTTCTCGAAATAAAATCATTCACCAAACTGCGTGGCATGTTTGACTACCCCCCTGCAGGGCGCATTTGAAGTTGAACCACCACTTTTTACTCCGTATTTATTTCCCAGCTAGGACAGTTACTGAGGGTTTAAAAACTTTACGAAACATTTTTTTACACGTGGTCAAAATTGGAAGTCGCGTTTAAGTTCAATTTATGATGCAAAGAACTGCTATACTTAGCCGTAACTACCTTTACAATAAATTGCCCTACCATAGCCTAATAACGTGTTTTAACCATATTATTCAGTGTACGGAACCCTTGGAGGCTTTCATCGCGGTATAAATCGTGGCAAATTGATCTCACCTCGTAAATTCATTGATTAGAGTTCGGTCAAAATTCAAAACGTCCAGATTGATGTTATTAAGCCTTTTATGTTACGTTTAAAGTTGCATTAAGATTTTTTGTGCCGTGTACCGACCTGTAATTTCGCACTCGTTTGGACGGGATACGTGAGGTCACGGGTTCGCGGCTCGGATGATACTTTTTTTTATTACTTTCCATTTATGAACAAGCGCCCCGATGAAGGTCGCTAGAAAAATCTAATTTAATTTTTATGGCCATCTCAGTGGACAAATTACAGACTTTGAAGATATTTGTGACTGTTTGCGAAAACAATTTCATCCTTCCTATTGTCGCAGTCCTTACTAGCTGTTGTCCGCGAGTTTGTTCGCGTGGTAATTTTGATGTGTTTTCCTGGGAAAAAATAGCCTATGTGCTAATTCAGACTATAATCTATCTCTGGGTAAAATTCCATCCGGATCCGTTCAGCCGTTTTTTAATATTATAAACGCAACAGTTTGTATGTATGGATGGATGTTTGTTACTCTTTCACGCAAAAACGGCTGAACGGATCCGGATGAAATTTTGCACAGAGATAGATTTTAGTCTGAATTAGCACATAGGCTATTTTTTTTCCCAGGAAAAATACACATCAAAATTACCACGCGAATGAAGTCGCGAGCAAAAGCTAGTGTACAATAAAACCTGAGTGTCTGAGCTATTCACATACCCCAGCGCTTGAAATCGCCAATCCGTGGTGGGCACGCGTGGTGATTAAGCCCATACTCTCTCGCTGAGAGAAGGCCTGTGCCCTACAGTGGGACGTATGTATATAGGCTGCTTATGTTATATTATATATACAATAAAAAGGGGATGGGACTGTGTCGGCTTACGCGGCCGTTGGTTTAACGTGAAACATCTACACTCTAATTAAGCGTTATTTTTTAGGTCATACTGCGCAATGTGTTACGCAGGACTGACGCCATCTAGCGGCACGAGTTAAGAGGATCTGAGTAATAGCGAAATTGCTCTTCTCAATGATATATAAATGAATTGCACACGACACGTAGTTACAGAGTAATAGCCCTCACCGAGGCGACATGTTTTCGTTTTATACGGTTTTAGCAAGTGAGCTAAAAGTGGACGCTCACTTATAGACGTTTCACGTTAAGCCACCGGCCGTGTAATCCGACACAGACCCACATAAACGAGCCGCTTTTTTATGTTTCTATTGTTTTGTTATGCCAACGCTACTTCCCTTACTAGATTGAATTGATAACACAGCAAGGCTCATAAAATCATCACGATCGAGGCGTTTTTCATTTTTTTTTTAAACAAATCAAAACAATCGATATATGAAAAAAAAATGTGGTAATGTGTATTTCCGTAATATTTCATAAATGAGATCCTTATTAAATGCTATTAGACCGACGAAAATATAATACAACATTTATGATACCATCAAGATACATCACAGAAACAAAATAAGTACATAAGTAACATAATATGCACAACAACAGAAAAAAAACTAAATACACAACAGACAAAACAAACAAATAAAACAGGACCATAGATGTAGCCTGTGGTGTATCTACGTTACCACAAAAGGCAGCTGACTCAGCGTTGTGCTGAGGAAGTGATCCCTCAGCGCTGATTTTCAGTCAGTGCCTACGGTAACTTATAATTGTACTACGGATGCGTGCCGTGGTGCAGTTAAAAGAATTAAATCAAATGCAATAACATACATACGATGAAGTAAAAAAATATCGACATAATATACTTACATATATTATGAGACATATATTGTTTGACGCTATATATGCTGCTTATCTAGGTATAAATTTATTTCACCTAACTACCTGACCTCTAAATCAGCATCAGCCAGTAACTTAACACCTCCTTATTCGGGATAACACGCCCGAAACTCCAATAACTAAGTATCTTATCTGCTCTATTAGAGATTTTAAATATGGGGCTTATGAATTGTATCTTTAGAACTTACTGCCCCACAATAAAGTTAAATTTTGTTTAAGTACAGTGTGTTGTCAGAGTTTTGTAATGTACTCTATTGTCATTCATTAAGTTAAGCCACTATTTGGAGCAGTGTCATGCTATCAGAGTGAAATATTGAATCACATTAGACCTTATTAGCACACAGGCCTAGTGGGCGGGTGGTTGGGGTAAATTAGACGAACGAACGTTTGGATTATAGAATATATTGTCAGTTAAGCAAGAAAGTAGGATTAATGCAGTAGAAATGAGGTCGTTGAGAAGTATGTCTGGTGTTACTTAGAATGTTAGGATACGCAATAGTTTGATTAGAGAACGTTGTTAAAAGAGGATGTAGTAACTAGAATTGAGAAAGGAATATTGGCTTGGACATTGTGGAGAGGATGAAGGAAGAAAAATTGACGAAACAAATATATCGAGCGAATGTGGGTTGAACGGCCGGTAAGGGACGTGCCAGACTTCGCCCAAATAAATGTATTAGCAAAGGGCAAGATAAAAAGTACCCGAAACCGGCGTGCGTGCACGCAACGACTAATGAATGTTGAAGAAGTAAAAGTGATCTGTCAGGATAGTGGCAAGTGGCAGTCCCTGGTCGCTGCCTACCCCCCACACACACACACTTTACTCGTAGCAGTCACACTTAATAAATCTTTGTATTTTTATTTTTGTTAAGTAAAATTTAAGATTTGTTTTTGAATGTTACCTAGTCTTAGACTATTTTTTCCTGAGAACTTATACTTTTTACAGCGTTTACTTGTAGCGTTACCGAACCTATCAACAATTACTTTACTAAGTTTAATAATTTCTCTGCGATACAGACTTAAAATCTAGTGCAGATACCGCAAGTATTGTAACTATGCCTCTTTGGTAAGTAAAAAATTTTTAATTTTTAGTCTTAATCTTTAGTTTGACTACATTGACTATTATTATTCATTAATACACTAGCAGCTTTAAACTGATGCGTGTATAATATCTCATTCGTGCACTTGTTAAACAGATACAGTTTATGTAAAAAATGTTTTTCACAGACTTGATAAACATTTTTATCAAGTCTGTCTTCAATGTCTGTATTGTCTTATATGGAGTTTTATTTATATTACTTCAATCAATCAATCAGACCACAGTCGTTCATGGCTCAACATAGGCCTCCTCGAAGGCACGGTACTTCCTTCTGTCCTCGGCCATCGTCATCCAGCTGCTGCGAGCAATCTGGCTCAGATCGTCGCTCCAGCGAGCTGGCGGGCGGCTTACTCTACGTTTACTAGTTCACAGTTGCAGCCCCAATCACCCAAGTGATGTAAATTACTTGCGGCAGATGTCGCTGCCTGTACGTAATACAGAGAAGTTTGTAAAGAGGCTTGAAATTTCGCCGATGCCTGCACTTGCCCATTAGCTCAGTTGAGAGAGTGCTGGCACGGTTAGGCAGACGTCGCGGGTTCAAGTCCCGTCATGGGTGGAATTTTTAGCCTGTAATAGGTTTTTAAAATTGTCCTCAGCACGGATTAGTGCAACAAAAAAAAGAATATAATATTCTTTATTGTTTCTCAGAGTACATGACAAAGAAAACATGTAAAGATACGGAGTACAATTTGCGCCCCTATTCCTTAAAGCAATTTTTATAAAACGATCAAATTAGTTACGTGCGTGTTACTACTTTATTGCGCTTTGTGATTTTTATAAAAAAAATGTTTTTAAAACTTCCTTAATTTTTGGCCAGGAAAGCGCCAACTTAAATAAAAATTACTTCACGGACTTCTGTGACAATTTGCCCCATTCTCCCCTATCACGTATAACACACTGACAAACAAACAGACTAAAGCAACGAACAATGGTCGGCCTCGGGAGACAATGAGAAAAAAAAATCGTTTAATCCAATTACATGATACGGTATGGATACCGGGGTAGTGGCAGCATGGATACGGCTTAGGGCCGTACTGATGTAGCGCTTTGAACTCTGCGAGGTTTTTTTAGTGCAGTATCATGGAGCTATGATGTTTAGTTTCAAATGTGCTCTTATCTGTGTGGCACTGGATTAAGAATAGCGTCACTCCATTTCCTTCCATGGATGTCGTAGAAGGCGACTAAGGAAATAAATTACAAGGAGACGGGCAGCAGCGTCTTCCTGAGAGGCCTATGTCCTGCAGTGGGCGTTAAATGGCTGATGATGATGATGATGATGTCCTCTTGAAATCTGTAAATATTTTATTACTAGCTCAATTCCGGATTCACTTACTTTATTTTTTGTCGGAGCAGTCCGAGCAGGTTTTGCTCTAATCCGCAGTGCTTAATCGTGGTGAGTGGAGACCGAGACTGCGAATTAGACCGAAACATGGTCGAAAAAAAATCAAGTAAGTGAATCCGGAATCAAGGTAATGTGTACATAAGCTTACTTCTGGAAATGCGGTCTCCCAAGTCACCACTGGCGAGTTAAACATCCGTTTAAAGAACCCAGAGAAGATTGTTCAGCGGTGACCTTACCGCCTAGCCCCCTTAGAACGCGAGCATGTCCAAAAGATGATGCAAGACCTTACAGACCCTATCTTGTTAGTCAGCAAAAAGGATGGTGGTGCACGACTTTGTGTTGACTATAGAGAGTTGAATAGTAACACAGTCCGTGATCATTTTCCGCTTCCTTTAATCGATGACCACATAAGCAAGATGGCCAAAGCCAAATACTTTACAGTTTTGGATATGGCTGCGGGTTTTCACCAGATCCCGGTAGGCACAGATTCTATTAAAAAAACCGCCTTTGTAACTCCGGACGGACAATTTGAGTTCTTGCGGATGCCTTTCGGACTATGCAATGCGCCGTCCGTTTTTCAAAGAGCAATCAACGACGCTCTTAAATCATATATTAACAAGTTTGCCCTCATTTACATCGATGATGTAATCATCTACTCTGAAAGCATTAAAGAAGGCCTTGAGCAATTAAAACAGATTTTCGATGCGTTAAAAAAAGCAGGATTTTCCTTGAATATCAAAAAGTGTAAGTTTCTTCACACTGAAATCGAATATCTTGGCAGAATTATTTCCAATGGTGAGGTAAGACCAAGTCCCGGGGAAGTACAAGCTCTTCTAAATTCCCCAGTTCCAACATCGGTCAAGCAAGTCCGTCAATTTTGCGGATTAGCTAGTTACTTTCGGAAATTTATTCCAGACTTCTCTCAGACGATGATCCCCTTATACAACCTCATTCGTAATAATACAAAATGGAACTGGTCAAGAGAGTACGATGCTGCTAGAGATTAAATCTTGAAGCATCTTGCATCCGAGCCCACACTAGCTTAGTTTGATCTTGCAAAACCTGTCAAAATATAGACTGACGCTAGCTCCGCCGGATTTGGGGCGGTCCATTTTCAAAAACATGAACGCCAATTAAATTTCATCGAATACTTCAGCATGCGCACCACTGAAACTGAAAGCCGATACCACTTTTATGAGTTAAAAACCCTGGCTGTAGTGAGAGCCATCAAACACTTCAGATATTATTTACTAGGTAGGCCATTTAAAGTTATCACAGAATGCAATTCATTAAAGGCATCCCGTAACAAAAAAGAGCTCCTCCCCCGAGTTCACCGGTTGAGATTGAATATTGTAAAGGCAAACGGATCCCTCACGTAGATTATTTAAGTCGAAACCCACCCACCTTGAACATCAATAATGTACAAAACTATCACGAATGGTTGGAGGTTGAACAAAACAATGACGAGGAAACCAAGGCAATCATAAAGTCCATGCATGATGGTACAATCGATAAAAACTTAGCTTTCAGTTATGCCCTTGAAAACGGTCTGTTGTACCGTATTTACACCACTAGCGACAACAAGTCAAAAAAGTCTCTCTTTGTCCCAAAAAGTTATCGTTGGGACATAATTCAAATTTATCATGACTCTCTCCAGCATTTGGGCTGGGAGAAAACTTAGGAGAAGATCCGTGAAAAATTTTAGTTTCCAAATCTCTTCAAATCTCTTCTTCTTGCAAGATCAACAAAAGCCAATCTGGATCCCAACAAATTTCATTCCACCCAATAGATAAACCTCCTGTACATTTTCATACAGTTAACATGGATACTACAGGCAAATTAAGTGGTAACAAACCGTCAAAACAATACGCTGTAGTATTTGTTGATGCATTCACTAAGTTTTGCTTCATGAGACCCGTGACTAATTTGACAGCTGCTGCCACAGTCAATTGTCTTAAAGGATTAATTTATAACTTTGGAACCCCGAAATGGATTGTTTGCGATCAGGCGGCCTCCTACACAGGCAAAGAGTCCAGAAGTTTTTGTGAGCACTGGAATATAGAGTTGCATTTTATAGCAAGTGGGGTCAGTCGCGCAAACGGACAGTTCGAGCGTATGATGACAGTCTTGACGAACTGATTCACCGTTGTCGAAAATACCTCGAAAAGAAGTTGGAAGGATGCAGTTGGTGAAGTACAGCTTGCCCTAAATAATACTTTTAACAAGAGTACTGGCCACACACCATTCCAGCTTTTCACGGGTTGCAATCAGTCACTTCCTGCCATATCTGCATTGTCAGATGTTGTGGAACGCTTCGATCTTGAAACATGTCGCCGGAGATCGACGGTCAAGATGGACGAGCGCGCTAAATATCAAAAAGAGCAATTTGACTGTTTAATTTAGTTTTAAAGCAAAAATCTCCTATCTCAAAATTGGTGACGTGGTTTTAATAAAACCAAAACCCACGTGCTATAAACAAACTTGATAGCAAGTTTAAGGGTTCATGTGTCATCCCAATTATGCTGGAGCGCGTTTACATCGCTTCTCAAAAATGTCACAAAACGCGATTTGAAGTTGACAGGCGGGTTGGCGATCGCAGTATGGGGTTGGAATCTTAGGAAGACGCTGCTGCCCGTCTCCTGGTAATGTATTTCCTTATGCCCGATTCCTATATTTAACGAATCGTTATTGGTAATCGGTAACTTATCTTTAACAAGCGTTCCGTAACTTGAATAGCTGGTTGATGTTCAAAAAATTATTAGGTACCTTACAAATTGTTATCTCCATACATTTACTGTACGGCACGTTATTCGAAACCGTTTTTAAGAGGAATACTTGAGTAGACATTTTAACCATCCGTAAGCAAAACGAGTCGTTCTTGAATATGGGAACCGGGCATTAGTCGCCTTCTACGACATCCACTGGAGGAAATGGAGTGACGCTATTCTTAATCCGGCGCCACACGGATAATGACTCTTATAACGATTCAAATCGGTACCATCAAAATGTCGTTGTTCCAGCAAAGTCCCAATTACAAATTTTGGCGGAAACAGCGTTTCTATGCCAACATAATTTATCAATCCATACCTCGCTAATTAAACTAACTATGGCGCGAAAGTCTCTTAACTACAATTCATAAAACAACCGTTACCGAAACCATGAAGCTCATTTTACACTTCGAGTTTTATTGCTGTAAAATTGTTAATGCTTACATTTCACACGCACACAATAGGCTTGTTTTCTACCAAACTGTGCCTAATTGGTTATGATTTTATAACGTTGCAAATTAAAACTGATTGTGTACGATAACAGCAGGACAGTGAGGAACTATATAGGGTTATTTTTTATGCCCTATTTCTGAAATGCTTTAAGTAGAGTTTCGTGAACAATATGTGTACATTTATTTTTAGTTTTAAATAGGTTTTTGCTGATTTTCAGTTGAACTGACTGTTAGATTACAAAAAACGATAACAACATCCACACTACATAATCACTTGATCTGGTCCCAAGCTAGGATACCCCGTGATAAAGATATCACGAACATGGAAAAGCGGAGGCTATTTTTATACAAATCAAATTATGGCGCCCCCAGCGGGAATTGAACCCGAAACATCTGTAGTAAACTTTTTTTGCCAAGGCTAACGAAATTTATCTACGGAGAACAATTATTTACCGAAGGCTGTAAGAATCCGAATCACAGAGCTTAATCATGCTGGAGAGTGCAGACGGAGCCCGCGTCATCAGTTACTCGTCTTAATAATCATCATCATCATCATCAGCCTTTTGACGCCCACTGCAGGACATAGGCCTCCCTCGTGATTTTCATAACCATGAGGCATTTTGCCATAATCGCCACGCTTGGCAGGCGGGTTGGCGATCGCAGTATGCGGTTAGGGTCTCAGGAAGACGCTGCTGCCCGTCTCCTGGCAATGCATTTCCTTAGTCGCCTTCTACGACATCCACGGGAGGAAATAGAGTGACGCTATTCTTAATCCGGCGCCACACGGCGCCGTCTTAGTTATATGTAGTGCTTACGACAGTTTTAGTTCCCATTGAAATTTACCGTACCTTTCCAAAACACCATGTAGAAAAAAATTTGGAGAAGAACTTGTACAATTTCAATCAAATAAGCTGATATAAACTTATCAAGAAATTGTTAAACAGACTGTAAAAATGCTTGCAGGCTTATCGATTAAATTAATTTGGACGAAATTTGACCCAACATTAGTCCATATCTAGGATAGGTACAAAGAACACTCATATGATTATAAGCTATATTGCTTCATAAATACCATTGAATGTGTTGTCTTACCTATATATAGAAGAAAACTCTTGGATTTGATACCCTTTTAAATCTAATCGTTCTTCAGTCCACAGTAACCCGAGCTTAACATTTTGAATTGCTGATATTCTGATCATTAAAACCCAATCAGTAAGTAAACTGATCCACGGATGTCAATTCGATATTGCCTAACTGACTAATTTATGTTTCAAGATTACCTTGTATCAGTTTGGTATGAGCTTCAACTGATTTCCAAATGCATTAATATTTATCTACAAACTTTGATGTCACTTCACACATATTTTCTCAATTGATATAGATAGTCCTACACGATAATAGACGAAGAATGTCAATAGTCACAATTGGTCTAGCCCAGGCAAATGTATTTTTATTCATATTTTTTTCTGCAACCACATAAAATATACTAATAAACTACCTACCGTCTTAATTGTGTTATCTAAAACCATAAACTAATACATCCTGTGGTTTTGTAATGTTACGTGCGTCCGACTCAGGGGTGTCTCAGATTTTTTGCGTGGAGGTTAAAAAATTATCAAATTTCGGGCAGCCATATTGGCGCCGCCATTTTGAATTTCGAACAACCGATGTTGATTTCGAACAACCGGGCATGTACCTATGACTTTTCTTCTAAGTTATGTACATTTGTGAAGTTATAGTAGCAATACCACTCGCTAACTGTGAAGGAAAACATCGTGAGGAAACCTGGATTTCTGACCTATTCACATACCTCAGCGCTCGAAATCGCCAATCCACGGTGGGCACGCGTGGTGATCAAGACCATATTCTCTCTCTGAGAGAAGGCCTGTGCCCTACAGTAGGCCGTATATAGGCTGCTTATGATGTAGATTTTAAACAAGACACTGACGCCTAGAATAATATTGGAAAAAACAAGTTAGGAAACTTGTTGTAAACATTAAAATCTAGGGAAAATAAATTAATTTTAAGAAAAAGAAGGAGTCAAACGATTTACATATTTGTGGACGCTTTCATTCTATTCTATTCTATTAGTGCAATCACTAGATTTGATTATGTGGTTTTGCTCCATGTGGTATTTAATATGTTTTATGAACTAAGACTTCCGTAACCAATATACGTTATTAACTTAATAACGGAATCTGCTACTTGATTTTCGGACCTTTCCGAAAGAAAATCAAGTAACTGATTCCGGAATTAAGTTAGTAATAAATACTCTTTATTATTATCCTATTACATTCGAATTGAATTGACTTCAAAAATTCTTCACTGCACTAAAAAAAACAATTTTATACAAAGGCGAGCTTAATACTAGCTAGTATTTTCTTCCAGCTTACCTACGTTTTTGACATTTCTTTTCTGAAAATTAAATGAAAAATGAAAATGAAAAAAACTTTATTTAGAAAAGGGTTAAAAGAGTGGTTACTGGCTCCCAAACTAGGATTCCCTGTGCTATGGGTAGCCAGGCTTCTTACAAAATACATAATAATATGTGTTTTACAATAGCTACTACAAGACCAGCTTACAAACCTTGAAACACGAGTCCCACAAATTTTATAATATGAAAGTTCGTGTTTTTTAATAATTATTACAACAACAATGTATGTTAATTAGCACATAGTCTACATTACATAAATTTTAATAAAATGTACATTAATTTGCAATGTTTTTTTATTTATTTTTTATTATGGACCTGTTTCTGAACTAAGAATAATTATACCACTAAGCAAAATATTTAAAAGATCAGTTCATCCCTTCAGAATTCCCAAAAAAGAACGAAACAAAGATCACTTAAACGCTCACTTAGTTATCCCAGTGAGACTCCCATTCCAGAAACTTGCGGTTTGTGTTTAAACGTAGCGTCATTGTTAATAAGGAACAAAAAAAAAGTTTTTGAATATTTATACTTATTGGAGGTAGTTGGTATTTTAGCATACGATTCCATTCCATCACAACAACTTATATTTCTTATTTATATTTTTTCTCGTGAAAGCTGAAAATTATACGGCATTCAACAAGCAAGCACACTCGTCCTCGCTTACCATTAAAACAAAACAAAGTCAAGTGTAAAGTCGTCTAAAAATAAAGAAGGTGTGTACTTGTATATTCTTTATTGCAAATCATAAATTAGAAAATTAATTACATAGCATTGTTAGAAAGGCGAACTTATCTCTAAGAGAGATCTCTTCCAGCCAACCCTAGGCAAAGGGTGTTTAAATTTAAATAACGGGAGGAAGGGAGAAATATTTATAACTACATGAATAAGTAATAATAAAATAATATACTTATATGTACATATATACTTATACGTACATAAACCTATTATCTATGGCAGGTTAGAGAGATAGTGCTCTTTTTCTCTCTTAAACTTGTGACGTGATGATGAGTGAGAACTATGATTTTCTACATTTTGGTGACGAATGGCACCGAGCAAACTTGATTCAGCGAACAAAATTCTAATTGCCAGATACCGAATTATTAACTATATTTATTTATTCAATTCACGCAAACAGGTAACATACAAGTAATAGGGGTTAAAGTATGAAATTGCCGTTTTATTGCAATAGGTTCTTTGAATTGAAATAGAATCTTCATGGTTTGAGGTTTTCGAATGAAACTTTTTTCAAATGGTTTCTATGATGTTCTTTTTTTAAAAAATGTGAAACATTTGAATATCGACTTTCAATTGTTTTTGTTATTCAATTTAGACAAGAAAGATGGATACTGCGAAAATTCGAGTGATTATGAGGCACCCATTTTTCGTATATTATTATTACGCAATACCTTAGTTTTAATAGGGTCTATTCTAGTATGTTAGCCATTTACAGGTATTATCATTATCTTAGATTTTTTTAATACTGTTGATAAGACATTAAAAGGTCTTGACACTATGCTTAAGCATACACGGTATTGGGTAGACAATTATGTGCCCCGCCCACTGCCACGTCAACTGAGCAATTCTTCGAGCTATATCAGTAACACGGGTTCTTCTGCGGATCTCCTCATTCCAACATAGCTTGGAGAACTGATTGCCGTTGGGGCGAAACAGTTCTGACATGGCGACCGCGGATCGGACGACGCAGCTTGGGCAGGCCCCCCACCAGGGCCTAGATTCTGTTAATGCATTGTAGTAACATGACAACTGCATGAACATGGCGGTTTTCATTTCATGGCTGCTTTAAGTCTACGCGGGGACACCCATCAAACCTTCTAGGCGTCAATGGTACGAAAAAACACGTCACGTGACCCGACAGTGTACCTGTCATTATACTACAATGCACTAACAGAATCAAGGCCCATGGTCTGACGACCTGGTTACGCTGGCGGGGAGTAGCTGGATGCAGGCGGCACAAGACCGGGAAGCTTAAAAAACCACGAGGGAGACCTATGTCCTGCAGGGCGTTAAACAGCTGATGATGATGATATGATTATGTAAGATAAGATAAGAATATTCTTTATTGTACACCGGAAAAAATGTTACAGAAACCGCAATGACAAAAGAAAAGATGCAATTGGCGGCCTTATTGCTAATAGCAATTCCTTCCAGGCAACCATCTTTATGTAAATAATTATGTATCTGTCTGTCTTGTTACCGTCGGAGAAATCCGAAGACTGTCAAGTTATCTATTCAGAGACCGGCCAGTGAAACTACTAAAGAAACCACAACAATCTCATGGTCTTATTTATAAAAGCACGATTCCTCTAAAATACTCCTTAGAGGCAGCTTAAATAATCGATGGTTACGTTTTTCCCCTCATGATGGACTATGTAAACTGACTCTGAGTACTAGCCTTAAGGGATTATGTTTTTTATAAATAAGTCTGTAAGTAATGTTTATGAAGCCGGTATTCTCACCTCCTTGTCAGACGATAGTGGGCAACAACGAGTTAACGCTTTCATAACAGCCGGGGTCACGTAAAGTGCACATAAAGTGTCGAGAATGGACTAGTTTAGATAAAACCGGTGCATTAGTGTAAATTATGCTCCAATAACGGGGCTGGGCTCGCCGCGACAAACATTTGGGCAAAGGTTAGACTATAAACCTTGTTTTAGTCTCAGCTGATAGAAAAACGTATCGTAGAAACAAGTACCCGCCCGCTAAAAAGTCTTTAACAAGGCGTCCATTTTATCTTCAAACTCAGCAAGTGGAAAATGGACAATTGGACGCATGTGAAACCTCTCATAGTCATACATTAAACGGGTATAATCGCAACCGTACTTTTCTTTTATTAATTCGCGGTTGGGTAAAAACAAAATAAGTGAAATTTACAACGTGGTTCAATCACAATCGAATACAATGACACCTATGGACACCTACTTTAACTCGTAATGTTCATTGAGGCCCAATTTCTGTGCTAATTTGAATAAAACATTCTTGAATCGAATTTGAAAAGACGATTCTATTTTTAACCACTCCTACTTCAAATTTTAAGAAAAAACACTATAATGATTACATCCGATCAAAAGTTCACAGAACAACAATACGGCACGGCATCATCATCAGCTAGTAATGACTGCAAGCAATCAGCGGGAGATACCAAATCATTACAGCAACTACCACTATACTTGACCTACTGCTCCATACATTTGCAGCGGAAATAAGGATCTAAACTCAAAATCTCAGTTGCCAAAAGATGGCATGTCTGGTGAGCTAAGGCTTGGGACATTAGGTATGAAGGAAGGGGTTGCCAGTCTGCTGGTGTTTTGATGGTGGTAGACGATCGGCAAAAGTCAAGGTGACCGATTTGCAGTCGCCTAACGCCTTGCGGTAATGATCGTTATGGATTGAGCTAGGAAGCTACGGGGCTTTGTGGTTTGGATGTGGTAACTACTGAAAACCGGCCAAGTGCATGTCGGGCCACGTGCAATGTAGGGTTCCGTAGAAGAAAGGGTTTTTTACCTGCTTTACCGAACTAACAACTTCATCAAAGTAATTTTCAATGGAATTTATACGAAGTTTTACTTTTATAATTTGGTCGCCTATTACTTGTTAACTTGTAAAGCTTAGTTAGCTGTGATAGTTTTCTCTTTTAACCGACTTCAATAAAGGAGGATCTCAATTCGTCGGAATCTTTTTTTTTTCGCTTTATCAACATTTATTATTTGCTGCATGCACTTTTTACCCGACTGCGGCGGAGACCAAAAGGAGGGCAATTTGTTTGGCTCTTATGTATGTATGTCCGATTCTATGTTCCCTCATAACTCCTCTTAACCAATGGTCAAATTTTGATAAGTAAGATCTCAATCGATTCTTTGTATTTGTGCAAGTGTCGTAGGATAAATGAAATCTGCATAGATCAGACAAAAAACAAAAAATATTTAATAATAATATTTATTAGCGGTAGGTATATAAAATCCAACATGACTTCTTATATTAAGTACTAACACTAATTAATATTAATTTTACATAAATTAAGTACTAACAGAATTTTTTTATGGTCCAATAATTACGTATCCCAATCTAGACTAAATCAGTATTACGGGATACATGTGATTTATTTATTTCTATGTATTGATAAGAAAGTCAGGAAGAAAGTTCCTTGTGGAGGCGGATTAAGAATAGCGTCACTCTATTTCCTTCCGTGGATGTCGTAGAACGCGACTAAGGACATCAAATACCAGGAGACGAGCAGCAGCGTCTTCCTGAGATTTCAACCGCATGCTGCGATCGCCAACCCGCTTGCCAAGCGTGGCGATTATGGCAAAACCCTTCATGTTTATGAAAACCACGAAGGAGGCTTATGTCCTGCAGTGGGCGTCAAATGGCTGATGATGATGATAGATAAGAAAAAGATATAATTTGAGAAAAAATTAACACATCTAAACATAATATGAATAGTTGCGAACAATATATTATGATTTTTTTGAAAATCTTCTTGTATTTAAAAAACCGGCCAAGTTTAAACTCGCGCACGAAGGGTTCTGCACCATTATCTATACAAAATTTTAATATTTAAAGTGTCTACCTGTTGCCGTTATTAATATCGAGCAAAAAACGGCAAAAAAATCACGTTTGTTGTATGGGGCCCCATCTTAATTATCTATTTTATTCTGTTTTTAGTACATCATCTGTGAAAATTTCAACAGTCTAGCTATCACGGTTCATGAGATACAGGGCCAGTTTCAGAAATGAAAATTTCGCTAAGTAAATAGTTAACTGTAGTGCTGTCTCTTCAAATTTCTCAGAAAAGAGCGTGACAGAACGTTACTTAAGTATTTACTTAGTGAAATTCTCAATTCAGAAACCGGCCCATTGCCTGGTGACAGACAGACATGTAACACCCACCCCGGAATATTAAATGTATGAACCCCCGATAGTAAAGATAATAGGTACTATGATGCAAAACACTCTAATGGCCAACTGTGATCGTCTAGTCTAGTGAGAACCCTTCATTGTGAACGTAATAATAACCCAAGAACTTTTAGGATATGAGATTGAGTAATGAGTGTATGTAAAAGATCCGTTAAAATAATAAAAGTGGAACTAAGAACATTCAATACAAACCAAATGTTTATTAGAAAAGGTAAATTTTGGGAAGATTCGAAGAAACTAAAATAGCAATAAAGCAACATTAAATAAGCAGAAGCGAGACAAAATTGGGATAAAAGAAGAAAATTTAAATAAAGAAGTTGAGTTTAGAAGACAATAAATTAAAGGTTGAATAAAATAAATTCCATCTAAATAAGATAAGATTATAGTAGCAAAATATTTGAAATAAATAACTACTTGTCATACTACTACACATGTGAGTGTTTTAGTATAACGTCCCCTACCAAAGGCCGGTTAAGGCAGACATTATTAGCCAGCTAAGTAGATAATATTGGATAAGAAGAAGCGAGTGCAATACTCAATTATCTACTAGCCGATAGTGCTAATTATATCTACCGTGGATGGGGATTGGCCACCACTACGTTATACTGTTAATATATATACTTATAAATAATAAAACTATGACTGACTAGAAATAAGGATACAATGATTCATTATTCCGAGTCTATGCCTTAAGAAAACATACATAAGCAAAGAGACGTTCAGCAGTACAATGCATTGGCAGACGAGAGTGAGAGAGGTAAAAAAACCAAATGCACAAAGTACGTTGGAATAAGACTTCATCGAAGCTTACCAACACTGAAACAGTCCGGCCAAACCCACGCCACCATGAAATGTCACCCAAAGACATAAGTCATACAAATAAACATAATAGAAGCAATAAAAGCTTTGAGCAGGCATAGATATATTAAGACTCAAGTCACTTCACACAATTAACGCAAGAAACGGCAAAGGGATGTTCAGCAGTACAATGCATTGGCAGACGAGAGTGTGAGAGAGGTAATAACCAAATGCACAAAGTACGTTGGAATAAGACTTCATCGAAGCTTACCAACACTGAAACAATTCAGCCGCGCTCACGCAACTATGAGATGCCACTCAAGGACAATTCAAACATAATAAAAGCTTTAAGCAGGTATAGAGATCTTAAGACTCAAGTCGCTTCACACAATTAACGCAAGAAACGGCAAAGGGATGTTCAGCAGTACAATGCATTGGCTGACGAGAGTGTGTGAGAGGTAATAAGCAAATGCACAAGGTACGTTGGAATAAGACTTCATCGAAAGCTTACCAACACTGAAACAATCCAGCCGAGCTCACGCAACTATGAGATTAAGCAGAGTATTAAGCCAATATACTTGAAATGAGTATACTACTACAAAGCCTATAGTGGCTCTTAACTACTCCCTAACGTCCCATAACGTCTTTCAATTCCTAACAATAATACGTGTTTTGGCCACCCTATATATTATTCACCCTATATTGCGCCTAAAATGCAATAATACTAAGAAGCTACGGTCGGCAGAAAAAGTATATACGCACCTACATAAATTGTCCCTACCTCTTTGCAATAGTGGAATGTCCCGTCCGAAGATCAAAAGAAAGGTACCTATGAAGCTAATACTTTCGTTACGTTTTACCTATTCCTTAGTTTGAAATGATCACTGTGTGAATGAAGCGCACCAACCTTTACGCCTAGTTTTAAGGCAAGGACCAGAGACATAGATAAGCAGTAAGCTTAGCAGCTACTAATTCAAGACTCGCACAATTAAATAACGAACACAATCTTTTAGTTAAACAGAGTTTTGCAGGTTTATATTAGCGCCCCCGTCGAGCCTTGGTTATTTGACAAAGGCTAGAAACACTGATTATCCATAACATACCTTTGTCACCGTGAGTTTTCCTTGCACAAATTTATTTCCGCATAAACGTAGTACTGTGGAGGCAAAGGATTAGTGAACTTTTATTTCGCGAAAGCTACCCTAATTACTAAGGCTGAAAACCCTATTTTACGCGGAAAACTTCTAGCTAAGTATACAAATTGTTTAGGAATCGAAGACCGTTTCTAACATTACACTTTCACTTTCAAATCTCATTCCCTAGCTAAGAAAGTAATTCAGAACCTGAAACTTCACACCAGAGTTGAATTAGGTTACAAATCCGAATCCACTCTCCCTACTTTCGAATTTAAATGCAAACGAAACTCCCTAATAGTAATAAATTCGCAAAAATGGCGAATTTTCCTACGAGCGCAACAGACGTATTTACTTCTCAATTTTCTGTTCGGAACCAGCCCTGAGTGGCAAAGCTATGGCTAGGTTCCAGATGGTGTCTAGGGCGGCCAGGGCGACATGGGGCTTAAATGCCGATATTGTCCGGCTGCTCTACACTACCGTCATCGAACCTACCATCCTCTATGCGGCCAACGTCTGGGCGCCTGTCGCGCAGCGAGCGGGGGTCAGGGCCTTACTCGACAGGGTGACCAGGGCCTTTGCGATCCGCATCGCCAAGGCCCATCGCACCACCTCCTACACAGCTGCCGTTCTCTTGGCGAGGATCCTCCCCCTCGACCTTAGGGCCGAGGAGGCCCTTCAGCTTTAGGAGTTGAAGAGGGGGAGGCCCTTCGCCCCGCTGCCGGGCCGGGAGGTCGAGCGCCGCTGCAGCCCGTTCGCGCTGGCACACCCCGCTCTACGAACTCCAGTTGAGTTCGAGGAGGTGGCCAGCGTGGAGGAGCTCAGCAAGGTGCCCGACGATTGGGCCCGGGCCTATACGGACGGCAGCAAGATCGAGGGCAAGGTAGGGGGTGCAGTCACCCTGTGGAGGGATGGCGTTGAGGTCCGCACCAGGGGGTTCAGGTTGGAGGGATTCGCCTCCGTCTTCCAAGCGGAGATGGTGGCGATCTCCAAGGCTCTCGACCTCGTGGCCGGGGGTCCCGGTCCCATCAGGGCGAGCGTCCTGAGCGACTCCAGATCTGCTCTGGAGTTGCTCAGGAACCCCTCGCCCACTCACCCGCTGGCCGTGAAAATACACGGCCAGCTGGGGGACATACAAGCACACGGGGGCCTGATCCGGTTTTTCTGGATCAAGGCCCACGTCGGGATCCCCGGCAACGAGCGCGCCGACGAGCTGGCCAAGAGGGCGGCGTTGTCTCGCAAGGACGTGGCAGCCTATGACCGTTATCCCGTCTCACACGCAAAATTGCATGTGAGACGGGAGACGGTGGCAAAGTGGCAGACCCGCTACAGCGAGTCTGCCACAGGCCGCGTCACCTCGCTGTTCTTCCCGGACGTCGCATCGGCCCATAAAGTCCTTGGCAAATTCACAATGTGCAATGCCAAGGCGCAGCTCCTGACGGGGCACGGCGGCTTTCGAGCGTACCTCCACAGGTTCAAGCTCGCGGGGAGTCCGTCCTGCATCTGTGATGACGTGACTCCCGAAACGCTGGAGCACCTGCTGGAGGAGTGCCCCCGTTTTGGAGCTGTACGGGCCGACTGCGAGATACTCCTGGGAGCAGCGGTGAGGTGCGAGGCATTCGCCGCCTTTATGGCCGACTCCAAAAGTCGAGAGGTCTTCCTGCCCTTCGCCCTGGGGGTGACGCGCGCGGCCTCTAGGGCTAATGGGGGCCGGAACTAATGTTGTCTCTCAGTTTTATCTTTACTCTTACTTTAGGATTACATGAATTTACATTTTAACATTTTAGTTATTGACATTGTATACTTTTTACGCCTATAAGTTTTATGTTTAACCCCGGCGCCTTGCTTGTCACTACTCCCAGGAGTAGTCAGAGACAAGGCGTCGGGGTAAATATTTTCAAACTGTAACCGAACTTATAACTGAAAAAAAGAAAGATGAAACACTAGAGGGAAGGAAAAAAAAAAAAAAAAAAAAAAAAAATGGAAAGACAAGGAAAAGAAAAAGAGAAAGAAAAGGAAAACTTTAATGTCGTTAATTTAAACAATTAATTTACTAGTTAACATAGCTAATTTTACTTTAAAACTTATTTAACTTATTTTGACATGGTCACTTTTTACGTTTCTAGGTTTTATGTTGGCCCCGACGCCTTGCTTGTCACTACTCCTAGGAGTAGTCAGAGACAAGGCGTCGGGGCATTAATGTTTAAACTGTGAATCTAATTTTTATTTTATAATGACAAAAATTGACCAATAATTTTTTATTATATAATTTTAATTTTAATTTTTGACATAATATAATTTTAACAAATGTACAAAGGTCGCCACAGTATCAATAGTGGCGGTACCGGCTAAGGGGGAGGGGTTTAGTCCGTAGGCTACTGGGAGAAATTCCCAGTAGAGTCGGGCATGCCGCCGTGTGTTAGGGCACGGCGGTATACATGAGTATTCCCCTCCTCCTATTTAAAAAAAAAAAAAAAAACCAGCCCTGAGTAGTTCCCGAACCCCGCTTTTATACCCTCGCGGCCCCCTCCTAATATGGTGCCACTTCGCCTTCTCGCTAAAAACCAATAACGAAATACCGCTAACTGAAGAATTTTATTCCTTATTGCTATTAGTTTAAGGACTTCGACATAAGTAATTTATTTTTGTTCGTCTAACTCATAAATTACATTTGCTGTAATAGTGTTTCTTTGATATTCACCGCCTTAGCATGCCGCGGCTTTTTTCAAAGGAAATTCGCCCTCTCGCTAAATCAAAAACGAAACACCGCCAACTGAAGAATTTTATTCCTTATTGCTATTAGTTTAAGGACTTTAACATAAGTAATTTATTTTTGTTCGTCTAACTCATAAATTACGTTCTTTGTCATAGTGTTTCTTTGATATTCACCGCCTTAGCATGCCGCGGCTTTTCACAAAAGAAATTCGCCCTCTCGCTAAATCAATAATGAAACACCGCCAACTGAAGAATTTTATTCCTTATTGCTATTAGTTTAAGGACTTTTTACATAGGTAATTTGTTTTTGTTCGTCTAACTCGTAAATTCCGTTAGCTGTCATAATTTCCCTTTGATATTTACTGCCTTAACACGCCGCGGCTTTTTACAAAAGAAACAAAGGAAGCCAACGCGGCCCACACACGCGAGTGAATTTTGAGGAAACGACAGCGATCCGTCAAGATCGCAACAAGTGGCAATCCCCGATCTCCGTCCACCCCTCCGGGACACAGGCGTGAGTCTATGTTGTTTTGTTAAAGTTTTATATGATTTAAATTCCCAATTTATTTAGTACCTGGATGACCGAGCTTTTCGGATGCAATTTTTTTGTTTTGTTTTAGAGAATGAATTAAGAAAGCGTCATCTATGAACAAAGTGATGAACTGCCATGTATTGTAATAGATTTAGTAACAGCTTTCTTCAATCCGAAATTTATTAGTTGTGCTGTTTCGCAAGAGAGATGTCATTGTAATTAATCTCAATTATCGTAAACCATCCCTAAAACAAGTTGCATAATTTAATCTACAAAAGACAACGCAATATTTCACAAGAACTGTTTAAATGCTTACAAATGCTACAAAACAAAAGCTTTTCGGATGCACCTTTTTTTTGTTTTTGTTTTAGAGAATGAATTCAGACCCACGCGTTTAGACTGGTAGCGTCACCTCTGAACAAAGCGATGAACTGTCATGTATTGTAACAGGTTTTAGGTGAAAACTTTCTTCAATCCATAATTTATTAATTGTGCCATCTCGCAAAATAGATGCCGTTGTAATTAATCTCAATCATCGTAAAAATTTAATCTAGAAAAGACAACGCAATATTTCACAAGAACTGCTTAAATGTTTATAAATGATACAAACAAAATATACCTAGCTTTATTTTATGTTGGGGAACCAAATACGTTTTAGCGCTTTATCCGATTCTATAATACGCTCTTTAAATGTTTTACAATCCCTATATAAGTATACGATTATCATTTCTCGGTTTCTTTTAACTTCTATCCTTAGTCTTCTCGTGCAGAACACAATTCAATATGATATTAACGATCGTGAGCACTTGTACGGAGCTTGGCCCGTCACAGACAGACGAACAGCGCACCCGCACAGCGCACAGCGTAACCTAACCTAACCTAACCCAACCGACTGTTGAACATTAATTACTAAGCAGGCGGGACCTAAATTAAACAATGTGGTGACGCGTTACGTTGGTCCCGCCAGCTTAGTAGTCAATGTTCAGCAGTCGGGTTGTTGGTTATTTTTATTACAGTTTTCTAGAGTTCCGTAACTCAAGAGGAAAAACGAATCCCTTATGGGATCACTTTGTTGTCCGTCCGTCCGTCCGTCCATCTGTCAAGACCCTTTATCTCAGAAACGCATGAAGGTATCAAGTTGAAATTAAAGTAATGTACTCAAATCTATATTTTCTTGAACCTGTAAAAAATACAAATTTTTAAGTTAACGTAAAATTAAGTTACGGCCATTTATGCCACAGAAAAGTTATATTTCGACACTTTCAAGCAATCAAAAAGGATCTAAATTTATAGTAGGAACTCTCCGTTGACTTAGAACTATGAAAGTTTACAATTAATAATGTTATATCCAAGTACAGGGTAAATCTGAAAACTATACATTTTTAATTAAATCATAAAAAAATATATCTTTGAATTTCGGAAAAAGCTCGGAAAAACTGCGAGACTGCAAATTTGTACGGAACCCTTGGTGGGCGAGTCGGACCCGCAATTATCCGGTTTTTATGTTGCCGTTTGCTGGTACATCTCCATTTTACCTAAGATAGGTCAATAGAATACCTATTCGAAAAAGTGCCTCCTCTAACACATCCACTGATCATCCACACAAACAGTTCCTACATCCAACACATCCACTGATCTTATAATAGGTATTGAGGCGCGAAAAATGGTCTCTCGATTTGTCCTTAGACTTAATGCGTCGTCGACATTAGATCTTGCTGGATGATCGAGGCCGATAGTTATGGTGACCATAATCGCAATTTTGTGCATTGGGGGTGACATTTTCAATATTAAAGAAATACAATCGGATTTCCCTCACAAATAGATAAGTACAATAAATTGGTAAAAATTTAAGCTACAAATTAACGCATTAAAGAAAACCTAAATTGTTGTTCTTGCCTAATTTATTTTAAAGGAAAAGTAAAATACAATGGCATTGTAATAAAAATAGATATATAAATAGATAGAATATTCTTTATTGTATGCACACCAGGAATTACTAATTTGTAAAATTATAAAAACAAAATGTGAAAGAATAATAAAATTTGACAAGAAGCCCCTTTTCATAGAACTACAACTCATGGTGAATGATTAACTGTCATAATAAACAATGAATTGTAGTTTTATGAACCGTGACTTGGGGTCTGAAATGAAGAAGAAATGTAAAAAAGATCAGAAATGAACTATTGAAAGTAAGTACCTACAAATAAAGAAAAACCACTTAGTACTTTTAAAATCCTTATTTTTAGGCATCTCGTAGAGAGCTGTTTTTATTTCGTAATGGCATAGGTGTTTTCTACATAGGCTGTGATGATAGATGTAATATTTTACTTTTAAGAAGTTATAAAACATAAACTTTAATGCTAGCTCTAAGTAAACAAATGTGTATACACCTAAAGGTAGAACCTGATGACTTAAATATGAGCAACTTCAACTGCTTAATGTAAACCATGTTACAACACAATAAATTCATTTCATTTCACAAATTTGTATGGAAACCGCGGTGGGCGAATCCGATTCGCACTTCATCATCACTATTGAGCCACAAGAAGTCCACTGCTGGACATAGGCCTCCTCAATGGATTTCCAAAAAGACCGGTTGGAAGCGGCCTGCATCCAGCGCCTTCCTGCCACTTGAATGAGGTCATCTGTCCATCTTGTGGCTGGTCGTCCTACGCTGCGCTTGCCGATATGTGGTCTCCATTCGAGAACTTTTCGGCCCCATCGGCCATCAGTTCAGCGTGCTATGTGCCCCGCCCACTGCCACTTCAACTTACTAATCCGCTGGGCTATGTCGACTTTCGTTCGTCTACGGATCTCATCATTACTGATTCGATCTCGTAGAGAAATTCTGAGCATAGCCATTCCATAGTTCATTGCGTGACCTTGAGCCTTCTTATGAGGCCCATAATGAGAGACCACGTTTCAGTGCCATAAGTCATCACTGGTAACACACACTGGTTGTATAATTTTGTCTTGAGCGATTGAGCGACTCGCACTTGTCCGGTTTTTATTTACGTCCATACTCAAAAGTTTCATCCAACTAGATGGTATTTTTATTTATTTAGTTTTAGGAAAACCATTGACATGATATAACTTAATTATATTTAAAAATATGAGAACAGAACTTATATTATTAATATTAAAACTAGTAGTTAAGAAGAACTAACTACATAACTGTATTACTAATTACATAACCGCGACTTTCAAATCGTCACACTACGCAAAGTTTTCAGCGTGAATGAAATCATTGTCACACTACATGGTATCATCTTGATTGACAGACGCTACTGTTTCGCCGCGACCTTTGGCGCCAAATGTGCGCGTTTGCGGCAAAACCATTATCTACCTGTGTCATTATTATACTTATGATATTTTTTCTCAAAGTTAATCTTGTAATGTGATAGTTGCCTTACTTGTGGTTGCAGTGTGGACCTTGGCGCAAGGTCGTAGTCTGGTTACCGTCAGAACTCTAGTCATCGTCAGCCATTTGAAGCCCACTGCAGGACATAGGCTTCCTTCGTGGTTTTCATAACCATAAGGGGTTTTGCCATAATCGCCACGCTTGGCAGGCGGGTTGGCGATCGCAGTATGCGGTTGGAATCTCAGGAAGACGCTGCTGCCCGTCTCCTGGTAATTGATTTCCTAAGTCGCCTTCTAAGATTGCATATATACATAAACTCACGCCTGTATCTCTGAGGGGTAAACAGAGACCAGGGCTTGCCACTTTGTCTTTAAGTCCGCCACATTGTACGATTTTTGTAATTTAAGTAAAATAAAAGTATCAACAAACAAACAAATTAGTCAATGTACTATCGGATAAAGGAAGAAAGATTTACGAAACAAATATATCGAGTGAATGTGGGTGGAAGGGTAAAGGATGACCCAGACGGACATACTTCGACCAAATAGGGGATGTATTAGCAAAGGGCAAGATAAAAAGTACCCGAAACCGGCGTGCGTGCATGCAACGACTAATGAATATTGAGGAAGCGAAAGTGATCTGTCAGGATCGTGGCAAGTGGCAGTCCCTGGTCTCTGCCTACCCCTCTGAGATACAGGCGTTAGTTTATGTATCTATGTATGCACTATCGGTTATTATCTAAATTTGGCTAAACACCCAAAATAACCATCTATACATATGTAAAGTCATGACACCAAGCTTAAAACCGAGCATAATATGCAGTAATTTACAAGAATGCTGAAAGTTTAATGCGCATTCCTAAGCTGAAGCCTTACAATAGGGATTGTATCCAAACAATACGGCACCTAAAGCTCTCATCTTTCACCCAAGTAACCTATTTCCCCAAGCAACGTACAAGCGTACATGATATGATTGTTCCGTGATTGATACATCTGATTTCATTTGCTCATGTGAACTATTGGCCGCGGGGTCGCGGGACCGTGGGAGGGTATGTGTGTAATATTTGGCGGCCACTTCCCAACGCATCTGTGGCGAATCGAAGTAGAGTTGCTAAGAATATTCGGGAGAGTATTCTCACGGGCAGCAGCGTCTTCCTGAGATTCCAACCGCATACTGCGATCGCCAATCCGCCTGCCAAGCGTGGCGATTATGGCAAAACCCCTCATGGTTACGAAAACCACGAAGGAGACTCATGTCCTGCAGTGGGCGTCGAATGGCTGATGATGATGATGATGTCCTTGTCTGATTACCATAGAACAGGGGATCCTAGTTTGGGAGCAGGACAAATGATTGTGTTGTGTGGAAATTTTTATTATTATTATTTATTACGTGTGAAATTAATTGATTAATAGTTAATTTATTACTAAGGAAATCAATTACTAGGAGACGGGCAGCAGCGTCTTCCTGAGATTCCAACCGCATACTGCGATCGCCAACCCGCCTGCAAAGCGTGGCGATTATGGCAATACCCCTCATGGTTATGAAAACCACGAAGGAGGCCTATGTCCTGCAGTGGGCGTCGAATGGCTGATGATGATGATGATGATTCTCCGAGAAAGTTCTTGCATGAAGAGACTGTAAAACTTGAGAAATCACGCACATAATACGCTAATCCCCTGCGTCTCGTGCACTTACAATCTGTTAAAATCTACTCTTAACAGATTACTGTTGGTACTTAAAAAAGAACTGACAGCTGTTAACAGTGGATTGACAGATTTTTAGTGAACAAGAAACCGAAGGTGAATTTACTGTAAAATTACAATTAAAATAATTTAAAAATCAGCTACTTAAACCAATTGGTTGCGAAGTTAGTTTTGTTAAGCCAAAGGAATGGATTTAATGTTTTTACTGGAAACTATAACTGTACTTCAATTTATTGAATTTCGGTTAATGTAATCTCTGTGTACAATAAACAATAGGTATATATCTATCACAATCGTATAATATTAGTGTTTCATTTGAATAAAAATTTATCTAGATAATAATCATATTCTGAATGTGAAACTTATGCTGGTAGATGTTTTTGTGGTTATGTCAATTATTACATTATACAAATATATCATATAAGATAAGATTATTCTTAATAATACACAAATATAAAATATTCACCAAGATACAGTAGAATTGGCGGCCTAATTGCTAATATAAATTTCTTTCATGTACATAGTAAAATAAATTAGTCATTGTAAATAGTTGGCCAATTATAAAATATTGTGCAGTGTACCCCTAATAAAATTTATCTATTGGCAGCTCTTTGAATTTCTTAAATTTAGCTTTAGCTCTGTAATTGACATATTTTATTTTATCATTTGAGTGGATCAACCCGTCCATACGGCCTTCGATTATGCACCCCACCATACCCTGACCCCTGTGACTCCTCCCATTCACAACTTGAACGTCGGAGCTCAGAGCTCTTGTTTGCTGGTCACTCAGCGCTAGCAGATTTGCACAATAGATCGATTTTTGATTCGACGCGACGACAGTTGACTGATGTCCGGAAAACGTGCTCTGTGCTGGTAATGATGGAGTTCTGCTTTCTGTGGGCAGGTTTAATTAGTTTGGATGGGTGTAGTGTACAAGGTTGATCTGTTGAAATCTTAAATATGTACCAATATGTTGCTGTGAGTGGTTACAAGGCGGTGGTAGCCTAGTGGGTAGAACATTGGACTCGGAAGCGGGAGACCCAGGTTCGGTACCCAGTGCGGGCATAAACCTATGACTTTGTTTTCTAAGTTATGTACATTTGTGAAGTTATAGTAGCAATACCACGCGCTAACGTCGATGCAAAACATCGTGAGGACACCTGAATGTCTGAGCACTTGGGGCACGCGTGGCCCATACTCTCTCTCTGAGAGAAGTGCCCTACAGTGGGACGTAGGCTGCTTATGCTACTGTGAATCAATGTTATTGTCATTGGCCATCTTTATCTTAGTTTTCGGTCCTTAGTTTTAAATAGTACATATTTTAATTTTATCCTACAAAATTCTTTCTACAATATCTCCTAAAACATATCAGCCTCTTAGTAAATATAAACATATCAGCATCGTAGTTTATTCAGTGACTTAATAAAAACAATTTAAGTATATGTTTCATACTGTATACATTATACGTATCCTATTATATATAATTACTATTCTGTATTTTAAAGTATTCTACTATTTATAGTATTGTTCACGGTTGTACCACACCGCGGTATGTGACGCTCGCGGGGTAACTCCTGGCACTGACTGAAAATCAGCGCTGAAGGCTTGACCCTCAGCATACTGCTGAGTCAGTTGCCATTTATAGCAGCAGTGACACGCCGTGACCTTTCGTTTTCCTTTCTTTTTTATAACATTTCTGTTGAAATATTTTCTTGGTTGTTTTTTTTTTGTTTTGTTATTGTGGCGTGTGCACTGTTTTTATAATAAATGTTTTCTTCTTTCTTCTTCTTCTTCATAGTTTTTTTTTATTAATTTACTAAAAACAGCAGCTAGTTAGATGACCACGGATTGGTGACGTTTCTGAGCATAAATTTTTACGAGATAAGCAAACCGGCTCAAGTTAATAACTTTATACGATCAGGGTAGAGCCAAATAACATGAATAACTTGAACATTGATACTCTAGACCGCTGCCATTGGCCAGAGTTCCGTTTCCGTTACTATTTCATAATTTTGTAGTCTGTACGAGATTTAAAAAAAATCATAATTTATATTATTATTTTTGTGGCACTAACCCGTGCTGAGGACAATTTTAAAAACCTATTTAGATGCTAAAATTTCCTGAGACCTCCTAGGAGGGGGAGCCTCCTGAAAATTCCTAAAAACTGAGCTCAGTTGGAAGAGCGCTGGCACGGTTAGCCAGAGGTCCCAGGTTCAAGTCCCGGCATGGGTGGAATTTTTGCCTCTAAATAGGTTCTTAAAATTAATAAGTTGTTTTAAAAGAAAATTACAACAAAAAATTATTAAACTTTCCATTGATTTTTAGCAAGGCATCCTAGCGCGGCAAATCCAGATAATTGCACGACAAATACGGCCGGGGCAGCTTCGCGAAGGAGTTAGCTCAGTCGGTACGCAGCTAACCAGAAAAGTACAATTACACTGCCCAGAAATCAGAAATAAAAAAGTATTTCAATGTAGAGAATTTACATTCTCTTTAAAGGTGAAAGAAAGTGAAAGTGAACTTTTATTGCCCAAAAACACACTTTATACATAAATATAGACTTTGTTGAATGTCAGTGTACAATAAAATTTTAACGGCTGCCTTCGGTTCGATTTGTACTCGTAGCGGAGAAAAAAAAACAAAACTCTGACCCTCTTTCTATTCTTTTTGTTCCACTAAACCGTGCTGAGGATAATTTATAAAACCTATTCAGGGGCTAACAATTCCACCCATGCCGGGACTTGAACCCGCGACCTCTGGCTAACCGTGCCAGCGCTCTCCCAACTGAGCTAATAGGCAAGTGCAGGCATTGGCGAAATTTCAAGCCTCTTTACAAACTTCTCTTTAGGCAGCGACATCTGGCCGAAGTAAATTGCATCACTTGCAGCCCCGAGTAACCCACTTTGCAGTTAGGTTTTTACATCGGAATGATATTGTATAATACAGTTAACATCTACGTGATAAAGATTCTATGTTCGCGTCCTCCTCGAGGTTTAAATACGTTAACTGACCATTCAGTTACTGTAGTGACAACAACTAAACCATTTTATTTTCATTTCAATGTAGCCTATATACGTCCCACAGCAGGGCACAGGCCTTCTCTCAGAGAGAGAGAGAGAGTGAGTATGGGCTTAATCACCACGCGTGCCCACCGCCCATTTGAAGCGCCGAGGTGTGTGAACACCTCAGACAGCTCAGGTTTCCTCACGATGTTTTCCTTCGCCTTTAGAGAGTGGTATTGCTACTATAACTTTGACTAAACCCCTGCCCCAGCTTAAATATCCATAGGAAGCGTGCAGAGTGCAGTTTTCCTTCACAGTGCGAATCAGATCTAATTTCCTAGCGCTCACGGGTCCATGTGTCCGCTCGCGGTGCGTCGCTGCCCACGCGCATGGGAAAGGGCAAAGATGATCCGAGGCCCAACTCACACGCCACGGCCCGGCCGGCTGATAGCCGTCTACAGGCTGCTCCCAAAACACTGCTTCGGCCCAATTCTTCTTCATCTTGTGATGCCAACCAAGCCGCGGGTTTCCTCACGATTTTTTCCTTCACGGTTAGCGTGTAGTATTGCTACTACAAATTCGCAGGTGTACGTAACTATTGACTTGTCTTTCCTGTGGGCTAGGCCGACTAAGCTGTCAGGATGGTATAGGTGCTGGGCAAGCCTACTCCATCTAAAAAACAATGTCCCCGAAACTGCAGCGTCGGAGTGGTCCCTTCACCCATCTAGTGTGAGTGAAGGTGCCACTATACGCTGTATATATGATCTCATACGTAGATGCAAAGGCCAAAGTTTTATCTCAAGTACTTTTTTCTTTGGTGCATTGTCTAATTTATGATGTGGTCAATCAAAGATACGCTGAGCGATTTTGAATCGAATCTTTTGAGTGTATCTTCAACAAAATTAATTGTGTGTGGTTAATTAATTCATCATCATCGTCATCATTTAGCCACAAGAACTCCACTGCTGGACATAGGCCTCCTCCATGAATTTCCAAAAAGACCGGCTTGCATCCAGCGTCTTTTTGGAAAAAAATTGTCCTCAGCACTGGTTAGTGCAAAAAAAAGAATATAATCACTTGGATGAGGTTCATTAATTCGAATTACTTTCTTCCTCTCCTTAAGTTGCGCATCATCCTGTGCCTGTATGGAGAATACCTGTCTGGGTGCAGGGTGATCTATTTAGTTCCGCACACAGATTGAGGTCGGAATTTATGTATTAACTCTTGTTTCAGAGAAGGGGGAACGTTTGATTCCTCGGATTAAATTATCCTGTATTATTTTGCATAGGTTGGTGCTACGACTAGATGATGAAGTGTAGGAAACGGGGTAGGGCACGCCACGTGACCAAAATAGTTTGAGTACGGCAGACTTGAGTAAATTAAAAGTAAAAGTAAAAAAATGGTTTATTGCTCATAACTTAAAATTAGGTACATTTTCCAGCGGCACCCACACTAGGAGATCCCGTATCGTGGTTGCCAGTTTGACATAAGTTGTATTACGGCAATAATACAGAACTTATCATCTAGATACTTAAGATAAATTTAAAAAAAATCCGTAGCATGCAATAGAGATTTTTTTTTTCCTTTATCTAGTTATAGTTAGAAGTGCCTCGGTTAGATTTCCCCACTTAGCCTCATATTTGAGCTATTGTCCGGAGCAACTGTTACCTATGAATGTGAATACCACAGAAACTTGGATTTCCTTACGAAATTTTCCTTCAAAGTAAAAGTGTTACTGCTACTACAAATTCATAAATGTACGTGACTCAGGTAACAAAATCGTTGGTAAATGCCGGGGTTCGAACCCAGAACCTCACGCATGTGAGGCACGGGTTGGGCCTATGCGCTACCATCGCTGGTGGTGGTAGCCTAGTGGGAAGAACATTGGACTCGAACGCGGGAGACCCAGGTTCGATTCCCAGTGCGGGCATATACCTATGACTTTGTTTTCTAAGTTATGTACTATTTGTGAAGTTATAGTAGCAATACCACTCGCTAACCGTGACGGAAAACATTGTGAGAAAACCTGAAAATCTGAGCTATTTACGTACCTCAGCGCTTGTAATCGCCAATCCGCGGTGGGCACGCGTGGTGATTAAGCCCATACTCTCTCTGTGAGAGAAGACCTGTGCCCTACAGTCGGACGTATATAGGCTGCTTATGAAACTTGGTTTATATGGGAATCGCCGCTTGAGACAACCGCCTCCCTCGCCCCAATATAATATCTCTCTCTGAGAGAAGGCTTGTGCCCTGCATTGAAACGCGTATAGCAGCGTAAGCAGTTACACAGCGTCAGTAAAAAGAGGAACACACCCAACCTGTCGTATGTTCTAGTAACCTTCACTTCAATAGCAATTGCCCGCTCGCAAACCTCATTTCCTCAGCACACATAAAGCACAATTTTAGTGTCGTCGGTTAGAGGCAGTGCACTTATGCGGTATAAAATTTATTCCCGACCTGTTCCGAAGCGAATTTTATGTTACGAGGCCTTGTTCCGAAATAGTTCGCGTTTATAGCGCATGCGCGGCCACTCCATCATGGGATTGTTTCTTAAATGTTAAGGGGGTACACAACGCTTGAAGTGTGAACTGACTGACTATGATGTTAAATCGGTGGGGGCTGCGAGGAGGTGCGACAGATGGTGAAATAATATGGGAAATTAACTCTAGTCGCGGATTTCTACATACTGGTATAAATTTATGAAATTGTTTTCTATCATTTTTACAAATTAACTCAAGTATAATTCCGAATCTCCAGATTCCTTAAGAAAAAATAACACAGAGCGATACTTAAGTATTTACCTGTGGAAACCTCAATTCAGAAGCCCGTGGTTAATACAGAACTATGATTATGAAAGCTGATCAATATAATGTTTCAACTTAATGTCGGAATCACTTACTTCAATTAATGCCGGAATCACTTACTTGACTTTTAGTCGGAAGATTCCGACTAGGTTTTTCTCAAAGAAGCCTAAAATTTTAAATATTTTTTTTTTAATTTTTGTCTGTACAAATAATAGTTTCAAGTGTCAAGTTTCAACTTTTGTTTATAGTTGTTCGTTTCAGGAAAAACACTTTTGTTTCTATGAAGTATTTTTTTTTTATTATCAATTCCGCGCAAACTGCCTTGAGGTTTTTCTTTATTATTTCAATCACACAGTGTGTCGGAGTGAAGTATCGTACGCTACAAAGAGAACGCGTTTTCATAACTTGACGTAGATACGAAATAAGAAAGTGAGGAGTCTCCCCTTAACACAATTTCTCCAAGTGAACTCTCTCGGCGTGAGAGTCTGTGCTCGCTTCACTTAATGCAATAGTTTCATTCAATTTCATACAATTTAGTGGTTCTCGTTTTGTTTGTGCCACAGTGCAATACAAATAAATGAATTACATATTGGCTGAGGAAACACCTGGGCCTCGTTACTGTTAGTGTATTGTAGTACAATGACAGGCGCATGGTCGGGTCACGTGACGTGTTTTTTCTACACTATTGGCGTCTAGAGGGTTTCATACGAGTGCGGGCGCCGACTTGAAGCGGCAATGAAATGAAATCGGCGCGTCCATACAGTTATCACTGTACTATAATGCATTAGCAGAATCTAGGCCCGATGGGATTTACATGGTTACACATTCAAAGGGCCTAATCGCGATTGCTCATTTGACGGTAGACCCGTTGCAATAACGTTGACCCCAATTATTTATTAGCTAAAGGCAATTAATGCCTAACGTCGGCAATCAAGTTAATTAGGTTTTGCCGAAATGTCGTGAGATAAGGAAATTTTGTGTAACTAATACGCTACGGCGAGTGTATTTACTATAAATGAGCATCGCGAGTAATTAAAAATACCAATCGCGATTGTTTATTTCAACTAAATCATCTTAATTCACGACATTTTGGCAACATTGCAGGTGCCGTCAGGGCTTGACTGAAGTAGCGATTGCAACTAATATTGTACCTAGTAAAACTTTCGACCTAAACTCTCGGCCATCAGCCATCAGTGTATCAAAACGCAACCAAAACAAACCAAACTGTATAAGAAGAAAAACAAACAAGATGGCGTGCGCACGGGCGCATTACACAGCCGCATGAATGGAACACGAGCCATTCACTGGGAACCGAACCCTGATACCATCCGCGGGAGCACAGACACGGGCGGGCTCAATGGAGGCTTTATTTAAGATCTCTCTTTGGATGGTGGTACTACTGGGGAACCTTTGAACTACATTTTACCATATTCTAGTAGCAACGCGGGAATTCACGCTGGTTAGGGTTATATTTTATATTTTGTTTTATTTAACTTTGGTTTGAGTGACGTAATTTTTTTTTAATACTACCAAAGACTTAATGCAGGTTGATGAAACGAAAGAGGTCTGTTAGGATCGTGACAAGTGGCAAAGCCTGGTCTCTGGCTACCCCTCCTGGATGCAGGCGGCAGTTCTCAAGAAACTATAAAAAATACCAGAAACCGGCGTGCGCGCATGCAACGACTAATGAAAGTTGAGGAAGCGAAAGTGATCTGTCACGATCGTGGCAAGTGGCAGTCCCTGGTCTTTGCCTACCCCTCTGGGATACAGGCGTGAGTTTATGTATGTAATGTACGTTCAAAGTCTTGACTATAAATAGGTATTGATATTTCTTGAATTATGGCAACTTGATAGACATTATTGTTTTCCGTATTTCAATAATTTCTATCAACAGTTTGTTTACACGAAGACCAAAGGTGATTGAAACGAATAGTACGTATTAATGGTCTGCTTCAATTCATCGATGCTAATCCATCAGCCCATATCCGTTCATATTAGGCAAACGCAGCGTGGGACGCCGGATATTTAAATTGAAATTTAGATAAAATATGAATTTTTTTTGCCTGCCCGCCTATTTGCCTGTATGATGGGATATTTTAGTTTAGGGCCAAACGCAAGTAAATTTTACACAAAAATCTAACTCTGATAAGGGAATACCTAATTTACAGATTTTATTTAAGTCTACAAATGCGCTGACTATCAACAGCATAAGTATTATTATTATTTTTAGCTACCAGCTTGGTCCCACATCGAATGCCTCGTTTCTCAAAAGCCTTGTATCATTTGAGTGATCTAAACACCAAAAGATAAAACTGATCAGCGGTTGACTGGTTGACTGAACAGTCAACAGCTCATCAACCTTTACATTTCAACAAACTTCACAAGGTGCCTACTACCAAGATAGAAGCCGTGTGTTCGATTCCCACTGGAACCACCGTACATTTGTTCAAATGGCCTGTCTGGGTGGATTTCCATGTTTGTGATGTCCTTGCCTGGTTACCAAGGGCAGGGTATCCTACTTCGGGACCAGGTCAAGTGATTGTGTTGTGTGGAAGTTATTATTATGATATCAGTCCAAAGCTTGAGGGAAAAACTTAGTGCAGATTTCTTCAATGGTTAGAATAAGTTATATTATTAAGGTAGGTACTTTCTTAAACTGTCTTTTGTGTTTTTGCTCAAAGAGCTCAACGACGTCTTAAAATATTTCTATAAGTGGAGACTTATAACTGGCCTTCTGTATGTCTAAAGTTTCTGTTATTCATTGTTATTTGCTGTTAGTTTTCCTAGTATTAAATAAATAAATAAATTAAAAAAAAATCGGGAATCGCTCAAGCGTGTTTCAATCCTTTAGTGCACATATGTGATTAGAAAAAACGTAAAGATTCATCAAAACAAACAAAACCAGCACAAAATAGTTTTAAAGGAACTATTGAAACGTCCGTCCATGGCCCTCTACCAAGCACCTGTATCCAGCTTATTGCTTTACGGGCAAGCTGCGAGGTGTCCGGCTAATGGCATGTGATATATCCACGATAACTCCACGATAAGACCCCACGCGATATGGCCCGGCCCGCCTATGTCTGCGGGTTATAAGTATTTAGCTGCGCGGAGATTGTGGCTATTTATTGGGTACTAGGAGCAAAGGTGGAGGAATTAGTCCTTGTTTTGTGATTGGGGCCGGCTCTATAGATGGCTCAGGCTGTAGATGAGATGCGGAGGTATCTTTAAGCGGCTTAAATAGGGCCCGTTGTAGGTCATGCGTGTTTTCTTTGAGACAGAGAGAAGTAGAGAAAAGTATAAAAACTCCTTTGACGGTTGGGTAACAAGGGCGTCTTATCTTGGCGTAACTGCATAAGAAAACAGCGAACGATGTCAGTCAGGATTTAGGAGTTTATGTTATGTAATGTAACTAACTAAATCACCCAGAGCAGCTTGGTCAGCCAGGGTGATTAAACCACACACTACAAGTCACATAGCTTGCGGGAGGCCAAGCATGTCCTGTAGAGGGACACCCTACTTACACGTACATGAATTGTGCTAAAAAAAATGTGTAAGAAATGTTTAAAATAAAATAAATTTATTAAATAGTTAATCTAATTTTCAATTATATTCATTTGATGCATGTAATTAATTAGTATTTATAAGAATGTAATAAAGGCTTATATTATAATGTAACTATATTTTATCTATCTGTACAAGAATAGTTTAAAGAACTGCAGGGAGTAACTTTGGCGGAAGCGACGAAAAAAATCATATCATTTTTTACAGATCGTATTTGCAAAAAGTGTCTGTACAATCTCTCAATCATGTTAATAGTGATTCGTAGGACCCATGGCCGTGAAACTAAGGCAAAAAACCTAGGACTAGATATCATTAACGCCAAAAACGGCCGTTTTTTGGCATAAATGCTACAGGTTCATGATCCTACGTTGTTTGTTGTTAGTCCTAAAAATCACTGTTAACAGGAGTGACAGATTGTACAGACACTTTTTGCGAACAATAATGTAAAAGAAGATATAGTTTTCTTTTATTTTTGGCGCTAGACAGCCCACTGGATACCCTTAAGCAGCGTAAATGGGTGACAGGTAATTTCTTAAAGAGAGAAAAAGTGTGGAATTAAACAACTTGCTTGTTTTCAAGTGATTTCAAGTGCTGAGTGTCCGCCCGTCCGTCTGTCACCAGGCTGTATCTCGTGAACCGCGACAGTTATACAGTTGAAATTTTCACAAATGATGTATTTCTGTTGCCGCTACAACAACAAAGACTAAAAAAATAATAAAATTAATATTTAAGGGGTGTTCCCATGCAAAAAACGTGATTATTTCCGTTTTTTACTCGATACTAGTATTAATAATGGCAACAGGTAGACGCTTGAAATATTCAAATGTTGTATAGATAATGGTACTGAACTCGCACTTGGCCTTTTTTATTTTTATTACTTTTCATTCTGATATTGTTGGTTTAAGTGAGGTAATTTTGGGTAAGAAATTTTTTTTTATGCGAATTTTTTTCGTTTGTTTCTAAATCAAGGTTTGAATTTGCCCTTAAAATACGGTGAATGAATTCACCCTGTAGTTATGGTTTTGTTTGAGATGCACTGAGTTTTGGATAATAACAAAATATACCAAAATGAAACACTGAATTTGTTAGTGACGTCCGTCGTCAAAATTCTATTAATAGGCTTTCATTATCATCATCATCAGCCATATGGCACCCACTGCAGCTATGTCCTGCCTCCCTCATGGTTTTCATAACCATGAGAGATTTTGCCGTAATCGCCACGCTTGGCAGGCTTATATTTATAGGCTTTATATTTATGTAATTTCAAAAATGCCTACCTTTCCCCCAACCATTCGCTCGCGCGGCGCAATAAGTTCCATACAAATCCATGCGCTCGGGGAACCCAGCCTTGACAATGTTATACGTTATTTGTTTTACCAAATTTCCAATTTGAAGACACACTCCCCCGAGCTTATAAACTATTTAAACGCACCTATTTAAAAACAACACAGACGCGCTTAAATTAACAGTAGGCCGATAACAAAACCAGAAGCACTGTGCGTGTATTAATTCGCAGGGTCGCGTCTGTGGACATTCGTAATTATTAAAACTCTATCTCGAGCCACGTGAAAACTACAGAGAGTTCATCCGGTTATTTCGAAGAGGCCTACTCGTCAAAATTCACAACTCGACAACTTCGAATTTATTGACGTGACCACAAACCTCATCATCATTATCATCATCAGCCATTTGACGCCCACTGCAGGACATACGCTTCCCTCATGGTTTTCTAACCATGAAGGGTTTTGCCATAATCGCCACGCTTGGCAGGCGGGTTGGTGATCGCAGTGTGCGGTTGGGATCTCAGGAAGACGCTGCTGCCCGTTTACTGGTGATTTATTTTCATAAACCTTAAGCTTGAATTTTTATTTTTAGAAATTATAGTTATGAATTGTTTATTAACATTATTATAACATTAAGGATTATTTGGAAGACAAGGTTGTCTGGTATTTAAAGAATCAAGTATCTAGTGTAGTGTAACTTTAAATTGAAAACACTGTTAATTAAGCAAACCTGTTTTGAAAAGAATAAATGTGGAGTTTCTTTGTTAGCTTCTTCTCCGCATAATCTATTAATTGTGAAACTAACAGCTTTGACGTTCATTAAGTATACATTTTGTTTTTATAGTGAATAAAAATTTTTGACTTTGAATTTGACTTAATTTTATATAATTAATGAAGATATACTATCTGACACACCAATTTAATGTTTTATTGTGATATTGTGAATAAAACAATGCTGGCTTACCTTGTATGCTTACCTCATGCACTTGGATTGCTAGTTTGTGGACTACTCTCGAGAAGTTTTGTGGACGAATTGTCAGTTTCTATTTCAGTTGCACTTGGAGGTGACTATAGGCTATATAAACAAAAAATAGTTTTAATGTACACTCCGCAACATATTTGGGTAGACTACACGTGTAAAAAGGTTTTGCTGTCGAATGTACTTCTGTTTCCTTGCAACTAGAACTTGAGGGTAATAAAAACGATTTTATGCCACACTAAGCAGCACAAATTTCGCAGATAAGAAATGCTATCTGCACCGATATAACATATAGTCCGCTACTGTGAGAATCGCCGATGACGGTGGCTAACTTATTGGTGCTTTAGGAAAATAATCTTTGTGATATTTCTCGCGCCACCTGCTCTTTATGGCAATTCAACAACCATTAGAGCGCAAGGAACTGCTTTTTAAATAGGCCAAACGACGCTTTTTCTTACAGGAGGAACTAATCTGGGTTTAGGTATATTTTCATGTTTGTGATTTCTTTTTGAATTAATTAGGCCAGGTTAACACTTAGTCACACCTGATGGTAAACGAAGACGGGGTCAAAGATGTTACGTGTTTACCTGTTAAATGCCGGTTGACTCTAGTTTTAAAGAAACCCAAGACCCACATGTCTCTACAAAAACAGACGACGGCAATGGGTTCTACATCATTGCCTGATTATATTGTAATTGTGTTGAGTTATACATTTGTGAAGTGGTGGCGTGCATGCAGCGACTAATGAATGTTGAGGAAGCGAAAGTGATCCGTCAGGATCATGGCAAGGGGCAGTCCCTGGTATCTGCCTACCCCTCTGGGATACAGGCGTGAGTTTATGTACGTACATAGGAACAACTAAGTGATGTATTGGAGGAATTGTACGTTTTGAAGGTATGTCCAACTGTGACAACTCGTACGCGCTTGGAATTTCATAATCTGTTAATATAAACTGATTTTATATAAATTATACTAGCTGACTCGGCAAACGTTGTATTACCACATGAACTAGCCTACGACCCATTCTCAGACCTACCAAATATACACAAAAAATCATAAAAATAGGTGACAAGGCCGTTGCGGAGGAGTTTGATAACAGACACTGTGACACGAGATTTTTAGATATTAAACAATTAACGATTATTGCGACTAACAGCAACTCGGCACATCATCATAATAACCTAAAAATACTCGGGCGTCATTCTCACGGCCAGGCAATGATCTGTATCCTTAAGCCACGTTCACAACACAGAAACCGTGCGGCGGAATAGCGGGGCTCAATTACGTGTGAACGGGGACTATAATTCACTCGCCGAGGTGTCAATCGACGGTGTCTTCTTATGCAATTTTTCAAATAACAATAATGGAATAATAACGATATGGCCGTAATAAGGGTCTCGGTCGTGAACTTGGCTGGGAATAGTGGTTCGGTGGTGAAGTGAGGTGTGGCTTGAGTAATGAGTTTTGTTGAGGTAATCTCCAACCTAATTGGAAAAAATGTTTGCGGGACAGTCGTCTATACGTCAATCTTGACACGAAGGCACTCTATTCAGTTGTGTTACAGGCGAGTTTGCAAAGAAAAGTTGACACTTGATCAGCCGACGACTGTATTGCAACTACTGCAAGAGATAAATATCTTTCTTCTTCTTCTCTTCTATACTGTAAAAAATGTACATTATACAGTTGTTCTTGTTCCTGCTTAGTACAATTATTATTTTAGAGTCGAAAATGACGCTGCTACCTGATTTGGCACGCTTATTATACTTTCTTTAATTTTAATATCAATATTTTTATAGTTTTTGACATTTTAACTGTGAAATCAAATTGTTTGTACGCGTTTATAGTAGGACAAAACGATCTAAGAACCCAACAACGCTAAATGTAAATGTACCTATGACCCACGAATAAATACTTTGTGATATGATGTGATATGAAAAATTAAACAGATAAATTGAACGAAAGATTTTCAAAACTAATATTCTCTACAAATATTTTCCAGAATACCAAGTGGAGTCCTAGTGGGGATTTATAAACAAAAATTCGATAAATCCCCACTGGTAGGGATGTGTCATTTTTTTTTTAGACCACTGGCCAGTGGACTGGCCATTGGTGCGCATTATGTGTCCTGATTCTTATCTCATTCAATATCACGTTGAATGAACGCTTTTGTGTGCGTATTTAATTTAAGTATAAGTATTTATGTATGTAAGTATGCGTGTATGTAAGTTACGCTATATTCTACAGGAAATAAAAACTTAAATAACGGGTGTGCGCAGATGGACAAAAGCTGACTTATGCATTCATGTATGCATGCATTACTTCCCTCGCTTCATATTTTCAGCAAAACAAACAGACTGTCAATGTAAGTTGGACAGGCAGCGTTGCCTCGTCGGCATTATGTCGTGCCTCCGCCTCGATGTCGCGATATTCGGACTGTGACCGGCGCGGTCGTGGAATGTCCCGCGCCTTGCATCCCGGGACGCATCTATAGTCGAGACCACAGATTCTGCCAAGCGTCGTAACCAGTTATTTAAGTTTTATTTTTGTTAATGTTTTTATTATGCAATAAAGTGTTACAAAGAGACGTATCAGAGTTTGTTTTATGTCCCGTGCCTTGCATTCCGGGACGTATTTATAGTCGAGACCACAGATTTTGCCAAGTGACGAATTATACTCGTAGTTTGTGTTTTAGGATAAATTTTGCTCTGTATTTTTTTCTCAGTTTGGATCCAGGATAAGGGACTGTTATTTATTTATTTTCACTCGCACCCCTAGATGGCGCCAGTGCCGCATTCAGAGTTTGAGCTAAAAATTAACGCTTAGATGCTTCTTGTTAAACCAGCGGCCGTGTAATTCTTAAAAACCGTAGATTAAAAGCTGTTGAAAATGACAGTGTATGTGATATGTTTCAGGAATAGCTCATTTTAAAAATAATAAAGTCACACTTACATAGAGCATATGGGGATGGAGGAGCTAGTAAGACACGTCCCAAAAGATCAAAAAAGGGATGTATTAGCGAATGACGTGATAAAAAGTACCTCAAGCGTGCGTGCATCCAACGACCAATAAATATTTATGGAGCGAACGATATCTGTCATGTTCTTAACAAGTGGAAAACTCTGTTCTCTGCCTACTCCTCCGGAAGCCCCCAGCGTGAGTTTTTGTTATGTTATGTTGTGATCCCGTTTTTACCATAAAATTATGTTAAAATTTCTAGGGTCGGGGGTATAGCACATAAGTCAAATCGTCATTAAATTAACAATATAAGGGTTTTATAGGGTTATTGGAGAAGAGAAAAAATTATAGGGTCGGAGGACTCTTCTCCAACCTATGAATCGGGCCCCGACGTTATAAGTCATGAAAGTTTTATTTAATACGGGTAACAGTTTACGGTTTCACGCTTCTGCCGATAATTTATTTTGTTCCTTTTGACCTGGCAGCGTTTGAATAAGCAGGCTGCGTCGTGTCTTATTTACAAGTTAAAGTGTTAATCCGTTGCTTGCGGTCAGATGTTCGCCGTGGCTGGAATTGTTGTTCCGATTTCGTCGAAGGGAGAAAGATAAATAGATTGGACTCTGAACTTGAAGATAGATAGATGGGTAGATATTTCTTGCAGGGTTGGCAAAGCCAATTCTCCAAATTCCCCGAGAAATCCCGTCCCGATGCCGATTGTCCCACTTTCACTAAAAACGTGAAAAAAAAAACGTGTTGACGTGAAAACCATATTAAAAAGATTCTGTGTCAATTAATTTTTATTAATAATTTTAAGAATATCAAAATCTACGAACTGTCACGTATACCTATTAAATAAAAAAACTGGCCAAGTGCGTGTCGGGCCACGCGTATTAAAGGGTTCTGTAAAAAGAGGGGTTTTTATCTACTTTGCAGAACTAACAACTTCATCAACGTAGTTTTCTATGGATTTTGTATTAAAATTTTCCTTTTACAAGATGGTCGCTTATTATTCGTAAAGCCTACTTAGCCGTGATAATTTTCCTTTTAAGTTCATTATATGGTCTACTACCCTGAATTTTTTCATGTTTCTACAATCAACTTTTTAGCCAGGAGACGCCCTACTCGGACAATAATTTGCGCTTTAAAGCTTATCGTAATTTTACAAAATTTTTTTTCTCAATTTTTATTGATTGACCAGTAGTATTTCAGGACAAAATATTGGTTTAAGATTTAGATTAAGATTTTATTTTATATAGCTTATTATACGTCCCACTGCAGGGCACAGACCTTCTCTCAGAGAGATGGGCTTAATTACCACGCGTGCCCACCGTGGAATGGCAATTTCAAGCGCCGAGGTATGTGAACACCTGAGATACTCACGACCAGCCACAAGATGGACAGATGACCTCATCCAAGTGACAGGAAGACGCTGGATGTCAGCCGCTTCCAACCGGTCTTTTTGGAAATCCATGGAGGAGGCCTATGTCCAGCAGTGGACTTCTTGTGGCTGAATGATGATGATAATAATCCTAGCGCTGCGCTACCACCGCATTTGAAGTTATTAGTTTGGCATTTAACGTCATCATTTTCTAACCCCTTTCCATCTTAAAATAGGTCCACGTGTGTATTCTCCCATGACTGGGGAATTATTATCGTATAGTCCAGGTGCATCAACGGACTCTCAAGTGACCCGTTACTGATTTCAGTTGGTAGGTACAATCGACTGAAAAATGCACGGAGCATCTAATTCCAATGGTAAAAAAGTTACTACAAGACTTTCTTAATCTTTCTTAGTGTTTAATGTATAACCAAGGAAATCAATTACCAAGAAACGGGCAGGGCAGCAGCGTCTTCCTGAGATTCCAACCGCAAACTGCGATCGACAACCCGCCTGCCAAGCGTGGCGATTATGACAAAACCCCTCATGGTTATGAAAACCACGAAGGATGCCTATGTCCTGCAGTGGGCGTCAAATGGCTGATGATGATGATGATGATGATGAATGTATAACCAGGATCTGTAACTATTCTAACTGTACGTCTTAGATGTTTGATGTAATACATTGTATGTTACAGAAAGGTCGTATCGACTTGTCTGTCCTGTGGGCTAGGCTTACTAAGCTGTTGTTGCGCATAATATTATGTTACTTATCTGCTTATGTTGTTTCTGTGATGTATCTTGTTGGTATAATAAATATATTTATTCTTCTTCTTCTATCAGGACGGTATAGGTGCTGGACAAGCCTACTCTACCTGAAAAAAGCGGGCCCAGGCTCCGTACAAATTTGTAGTCTCGCAGTTTTTCCAAACTTTTCCCGAACTTCAAATACTTTTTAATGATTTTATTACAAATATATGTTTTTCCCTGTACTTATAGTTTGTTTGGTTAATCCCTGTACTTATAGTGTACGACAATATTTTACTTACCAAATTTCATTGGTCTAGGTCAACGGAAAGTACCCTATAAATTTTGATTCCCTTGAAAGTGTCGAAATATACCTATTTGCGGCATGTACGGCTGTAAATTTTATTTATGTTACCTTAGAAGTTTGATTTTTTCATAGCTTCAAGGGACTTTATACTTGAGTATATTATGGTTTAAATATACCAAGTGATACCTCTACGCGTTCTTGAGATAAAGGGTGTTGACAGCCAGATGGACGAACGTCCGGATGGATAACAAAGTGACCCTGTAAGGGTTCCGTATAGTTTTCAGTAAAGGGTTCCGTTTTTCCTTTTGAGGAACGGAAGCCTAAAAAAGAATGTTCTAGGCACTGCAGCTTTCGAGCAGTCCCTTCACCCATCTAGTGTGAGTGAAGGTGCCACTGGACGCTGTTTAAATTATCTTATTACGTAGATTACAGAAAAATTGAAGCGGGTTATTCTACTTTTAAATAGATATAACTTTTTTTACGAGACTAGCTTTTGAATCAACTTTTTCACGCACTTGCTAGAGCAAGTATCAAAGTTTAATATGGAATAGCAGGTTTATATCATTTTCAGAGTTGGTTTCACAAATAAAGTTGTTTCTTTTGATGAGTAGCTTAATTAACCCCATAAATTTTCCCAGAACTTTCTGCAATAACCTCTACATATTTTGCTCAAGGTATTTCGTCGTTGACTGTAGTAGAACTTCCGGATTTGATTACACTTTTGTCACTCCAAACAAGGCGGTGATGAGTTTTTAATACCACTTCTGTAACAGTGATGATACAATGGTTTCTATATATTTTTTTCTATAAAATTACAGCTTTTGTTTCGAAAGACGGCTGCTATGATTTAGTGGGAACTTTGTAACTGATTTTGATATTATTGTAACTGTAATAGGAGAGTAAAGTTCTTTGTTTCGTGTTTGATTGCTTTATAAGGTGAGGATTAAGTTATTTGTTACAGGGGACCAAATCACGTGACAAATTGGCTAGATCAATGAACTGGTAGAGAAAAAAAGGCCAAGCGCCAGTCGAACTCGTGCACCGAGGGTTCCATACAACGATATAATATTACACCACATTTTCTGTTTTCTTTTTTTCCATAGAGCCTCTTATGATTAATCTAACTAACACTGGGCCGATTTTTTATTGAAATTCTTATCATACTGTAAGGAATCCACACCACCAATTTTTTTTTCGTATTTATTTTTTACTTTCTTATCATTTGTTGAGCAATCCGTAATAATATTCTGTAAAATCTTCAACTGAATACAAGGTTAATCATATCATACATCAGACAGACGAAAAAATTGTCGTTGTAGGCATCAAAAGGTAACGCTTGCACCCTACGTGTCCGGAACCCTAAAAACGATGTATTCGTGTTTGTGTTGTTTGTGAAGGAAATGCGGTTGCATGACTAGACAATGTGAATATTTAATAAATAAAAATGTTTGAATACAAAAAGAGTTTATAGCGCACTGGTAGAACGCTTGCCTCATATTTAATAGTTTATTGGTTTGATTCCCGCATGTAGCAGTGGCTTTACCAGTAGTAGCAATACCACTCGCCAACTGTGAAGGAAAACTTCGCGAGGAAACCTGAGTGTCTGAGGTGTTCACATACCTGAGTGCGATAAATTGCCAATCCGCGGTGGGCACGGTGGTAATAAAGCCCATAATACCTCTCTCTCTCGAGAGAGAGAGGACGTTATATACGGCTACATAAACTAAAAAGTAAAATAACAAAAAGCTTAAAGAAAGTAACCAAGCATTGGCAAAAAATACGAAGCCACCTTGGCTGTTTGAGGAGACAGAGGTACATTATATGTATGGGCGAGTACACGTAGTAAAGGGTATTCGTATTGATGAGTACAGGTTACCATATAATCGGCAAAAAAGTAGATTCTATTCCTAAGACCGCGTACACCAAAAGCGTTTTATCCATCCAGTCAAGTCATACCTGGTCAAAATACTTGCGCAATCGCAGCGCAAGTTCACAGAAGCGGATGTGGTGCACGGGTCGCAATCTCGCATCGCGCCGCGCTCAATACGGGCTAGGCTGCGACATACGGAGGATCTACGCCCACGCAATGTGGGAGAGACGACTGTGGATAAAACCAAAATTACACAGACACACCTTGTATAAACATATGCAAAACTGATTAGCACAAAAACCACTGGCAGCTTAGTTAAGGACATCACATTACAACGGCCCGGCAATGTGCGGACGCAACTTTACTAAGTAAAATACACCTTAAAGGTCAGAGAATACAATCGACAGGCAGATGACGGATAACAAGTGGAAACGGACTTTGTAGTCCTTAACTTCAAAGGTATTCAAAGATTATTTTAGACCGAAACCGTGCCGTTCATCATCATCATCATCAGCCACTTGACGCCCACTGCAGGACGCAGGACCTTCGTGGTTTTCATAACCATGAGGGGTTTCGCCATAATCGCCACGCTTGGCAGGCGGGTTGGCGATCGCAGTACCTATACGGTTGGAATCTCAGGAAGACGCTGCTGCCCGTCGCCTGGCAATTGATTTCCTTAGTCGCCTTCTACGACATCCACAGAAGGAAATGGAGTGACGCTATTCTTAATCCGGCACCACACGGACAACGTCTCTTAATCAACACCCACCATGCATTTGAAATTTCAAGAGCTGATGTGTAAGAACTCACACACTCGGGTATTCTCACGATAGTTTCTCTCGCCGTTAGCGACCGCGAATCTACGTGATCTGGGAAACTAAATCTACACGTCGGGATAAAAGTTAGGGCCTCATGAATGTGAAGGATCTGGTGTCCACTGGGCCACCCAATCTATTTCTGAATCTCAATCTCCCTCCCCCAAGGTACGCACCTTCTAGGTATATCTTTTCTCTGCTACCAGGAATCTGTCGGTCCAGCGAACTGGTAGGCACCCTACGCTGCCTTTCCCAGTTCTCGGTCTGTCCGGTCTTTCCGGTTCTCGCGAACCCTATAGGGAAGAGCGGGTGATGGTGATCTTCCACTAGGAAGGGAAAATTCCCTTCAGGCAGATCGTAAGCCTGGGGACGCCCGGTCCAACTGTCATTCGTCGGACGTTATATTTATGGTATGTCACCTGCAAAACTTTGCTTGCGCGATGCAGGAATGTCGGAGTATATAGTGCGCGCGCAGACTTGACATGTAGATAGATAGATAACACTTTATTGCACAATCTGGCGAAAGAATTACAAGTAATTTCTTATATCAAAGTAGAGGTATATAATTGGCGGTCTTATCGCTTAGAACGATCTCTTTCAGACAACCCGCCACAAACTCTTTTTTTTTGGGCTACCACTGCCACGTAACTTACTAAGCATATCCACAGCCAACTCCAGCCTCGGTCCGTGAGGTCGGGAGCCGCGCATCCCGCGACCGACGTTTTGTTTTAATACTCCCGCGGTTTCAAAGTTTGCATTGTGCTCGAAACTATTTTACTTTGAGGATAAATGTTTGAGGAAAGACTAGGAAATTGCTACCTCAGGCTCCTCGGAGTAGCAATGGATTGGAAGCAGAAAGATAAATGATATGCTATTTTGCAAAGCCAATTGCAAAAAACAGTTCGTAGTTTTTTCCCAGGTTCGATTCCCAGGGCGGGCATGTACCTATGACTTTGCTTATTTTCAAAGTTACGTACATCTGCGAATTCTTAGCACCAATACCACACGCTAACTGTGAAAGAAAACACCGTGAGGAAACCCGCGGCTTGGTTGGCTCCGCACTTATTGACTTGTCTTTCCTGGGTTGGCGTGAAAGAGAAGAGGCCTATGCCCAACAGTGGGCTCTGTTTACGGACTTATTAGATAGATTCTTTAAAAAATCATATACTAAAATTGTAAGTTACGGCCGGTTGCACAAAGCTCACCACTAAATGAATTTTAAGTAATGATTCATTAATTTAATGACGTTGCACTAAACTCTTTTAGTGGCAGTTAATGTGTCATTAGCTAAAGAAATCATTAAAACAATATTGCCAGTGACAAAATGTTAATGACAGGAAATGAATGAATGGTTTCGTTTTGTTCGTTCCAAATCATCACAGGATTGCAAAAACGAAACGCAATTTTGAAAAACAAAACGCGTTAATGACATTTGTGTGACGTTTGTTTTGTTTGACATTCTTTCTACGGATTTATTTATCACTGAGTGTGTTGATTTGGTCTTTGAAGAAAGTATTTTGATTTGTTGTGCTGGTTGAAATTGCAAAAGAACAAGAAATGGAAAAGAAAAAGCGAGAACGTGGTGCCGCTCGGTGAACTATACCGCTGAAGAAAAGATTTTATTGGCAGAACTTGTAACGAAGTAAGTGTTACCATGGTATTTTTTTCCATGCAATGAGGGATAATACAGGTTCTGCCCACGTATCCTTATAGAATTCCGGATTGAACCTCGTCATAAGAAAAGTGAAGCTACAAAATTGCCGCTGCTCTATGTTATAGTATCCGACCACATAAAAAAGTGACAGACCTTGTAAGCTGTAGTAATTTTTGTTACGGAACAAGGTATCCGGACTTCTTTTAGGATCCGTGGTTCTGTCTTGTTGCAATTTCTTCTTCTGTAAACCAGCACTTTTGTAAGCTCAGAGTTTTCTATAAGTAAATCATATTTATTTTTTAGATACAAGCATATTATTGAAGATAAAAGAACAGGAGGAATCTTTATTAATAAAAAGAAAGAAGCCTGGAAAGTAGTAACAATTAAATACAACAGTAATTGTACAAGTGGTTCCAGAGAAACCGAGCAACTAAAGGCACTTTATGATAATATGAAGCAAAAATCTTCACGGTTGGGCATATTTATATACACGGAGCTAAGTTCCGCCAGTTTACGGGAAACTCTTTGTATTATCCGACAAACTGTTGATTTGTGGATGTTAGTCAGGTCACCAAGCACTGTCTGGAAAGTTCCTGTGGCAAAGAACCTTAAACAAATAAGCAGCTGGGTCAAGCCATCAATTGATTTATTTCTTTGAGTCATTGGTTCTACGTCCAGAATGTCTCGGATTTGCAAAACTGCATGCTTGAAAATTCGATACCGGATTCTGAAGTCTTCACCATCATATTTCGAAAAGGCAAATATTTAACACGGCAACTGAAATCCTTTTTAGGCGACTTTCTATTAAGTCACAAAAAAACTAACTTTTCAGTGATTAAATATCTTAGCAACTATTAAACTATACAAGCAACAAAAGGCTAGGATCAAAAAAACTAAAAAACGGCTGCTACTGTAAGGTGTCAAATATATCAAGCGGGATCAGTGTAAAACTGGTTAAGGTATTATAAAACCTAATGTGGCGACTAATTATCCCGAGGGGATATCAAACATTCTTCACTGGCAACTACTGGCAATCTAAATTTTGGGTTGGTTGTTAGGTCAGTACACATAAGCAAAAATAGGTTCGAAGTTCCAGGATGGAGCGGAGCGCAGCGACGCTCCATCCTGAAACTTCGGGTGTTAGTTCTTTTTTTTTATATAAAAGCGAAAAAAAATATTTCACTAAAAAACTTAGTTTTGAGTCAAACTTAAATCAGGTTGGTGCATGGAAAAGTCATGGGGCCTACATTATGAAAATGTAGCCAAAAGTATTTTTTTAAGATCTTGTTTGTATTTATTTAAGACCTTGGTCAAGTTTATAGACAACCCCATTTTAGAATTTATGAAAGCCTATTTTAACTTTTTTATCCGCCAATAATTTGTCGCCTTAGAAGAAATTCAATTGCCACAAAAGAAAATCACTGCCAGATAAAATTTAAATAAAACCTCAAAACTCATTAAAAAGCCGCCGCTTTCTAGTTAAGATGCTACCTCAAATTAGTCGCCAAAGTAGTTTATTTACGATCCATTTTCAGTTTTTTTAAGATCCGGAATGGTATCAATTTGTCGCCGCGTTAAATACATGCCTTTCGAAAATATATCTATCCTATCTGGGATACGGCGACGACGGTGAATTTCTTCTTCTGGATCAGACAACGAAGAAAGACTCGACATAGACATTATGTGACAAGAAAACACAAAAACTCTGCACTGAACTCTGTTTTAGTTTACTTTAATGTACCCTTTTGGGCCAATTAAAATTTCTAACCTCAAAAACGTCAACTAAAGTGACATTACACGCTAATGACGATTTGTGCAACGTAAAACTGCACTAACGTCGTCGTTTGACATTTCATTAGTTAAATTTAACGGAATTTTAAAAATCACCTTTAAAATACTTTTGTGCAACAATTTAATGAAGCATTAGTTTTTAAAGTCACTTTTAAAAGATAAAGCTCGTTTCTGCAACTGACTGTAGTCGCCCAATCTTGAATTTACATTTTTGTTTCAAAATCGCTCGTAACGTATAAGAAAAAAGTACGTGTTTGAAAAAACACAATGTGCTATCGATTACACTGGTTTAAATATTTGGAAAAACTTTTAATCAACTAACATCAAAATATTAGTACAGTTGAAAGTGAAAGTGAAACTACATTTATTGCCAAAAACACACTTTATACATAAATATAGACATCATCATCATCATCATCAAGCATACATAATTATCGTTATCTTTAAGGCTTTCACCACAACAGTCTAGGACTGTAAGTTGTGGTAAAGCCAAGCTCGTAGACAGGCTTAGGACAGCGGTTTACTGAAATTACAGCCGGAACTCTCAGAGAGAGTGCAGTAATCATTTTCCCCGCGTACCTACCGCACCTTGGCAATTCCAATACTAATAAAAGCTCACTGTCTCTCACAAAGCACACATCATTCTTAACCCCCAGGAATTTCTCTAAACGGCCGGCGATTTCCATTCTAAATTCAAACGGGCCGGTGCGGTTCAGAGGACGCATGCGCAGATCTGTTCTGCTTTTGGCTAGAATAATCTCTTTTATTGATACTGGAAGGTGTCAAGCCCTTAAAATAAGAAAAATATATAACTTATTTTTATTAAGTTACATCTGACTCCAATTTCGCCTGATGGTAAGCAAAGACGGGCTTTATATGTTACATGTTTGTCAGTTAAATATAAACACGTGTCTTAAATAGGTTTTTAAAACGTGTCTTAAAGTCCGTAGATGACTTTAAGACACGTGTTAAGATAAAATAAGAAAAGAATATTCTTTATTGCACACAATAAACAAAAATACATAAATGAAACACACAGTAAAAAAGGTACAATGGGTGCCCTTTGGGCTAAATGTCTCAGAACAACATACGACAAACGTAATTGACATATTTTGTCAAGTTTCTAAGTAAGCTAGGAATCAAACAACCTCCAATGAAATCTCCAAATATAAGTTGCCACTAGACGCATCTAAAGGGCTTAACTTGCCACAGTACCGTTAATTTAATTTTGCAGGAAAAGACCTTCTTCGGATCAGTATATAGGAGCAGTGCGGCGCAGGCGCAAGCGCGCGAGGTGCGTGGTCTCTGTGCGACGCGCGCATTTGTCAGGCCTCTGCGGCGATTATTTGTCAACGGATTACCCGCGAGCGGACAATGGGCTACAGTCCGTGCGCAGGCTTATAGTGCAAGATGTTTTGTGCAGACTGCGCAGATTGGCCGGGTGGGTCATGGCCACCTAGCCTAGCCAGCCTGGTCTAGCACCCACCCCGGGATGTTGGGTTACTGCATACATGGATTGGGTGTAGCCGGCTTTTCTGGGCCAGGACCTAGTGAAAAATAACCCTTGCTATGCCATTCATCATCATCATCATCAGCCATTTGACGCCCACTGCAGGACATAGGCCTCACTTATGGTTTTCCAACCATGAAGGGTTTTGCCATAATCGCCACGCTTGGCAAGCGGGTTGGCGATCGCAGTATGCGGTTGGAATCTAAGGAAGACGCTGCTGCCCATCTCCTAATAATTTAGTTCCTTAGTCGCCTTCTACGACATCCACGGAAGGAAATGGAGCTAAATTAATTAAATTAATTGAATGCATGAATTATAATGTACACCGAAATAAAGATTTAGAATCCAGAGTTGTTAAATTACATCTCCAAATGTTATTTAAATTGAATAAGTTAAATGTAATAAATAATAATTTGGTCTATTTAGATTTGAAGGTGATTTTGAGCATTTTAAATGAAAATAAATGGCTATATGATTAGGCAATTGTAATTGTACGATTTTGTGCCACATATATACACTATTTTGTATTCGAAATCGTGAGCAGAGAAATGTATTTTTACAATAAGACTTTCATAAGTTCTACACGTTCAACAACACCTAAAAGTTATAATATACCATAATCCTGATTTTGGACGTGTCTTTCTAATTTAATTCACGTTCATAGTAGCCGTGCTCTTATTTGGTCCTTATTGTACAACAAATATTGAAAATTTCAACTACAAGTCCCACGAGTTCATGAGTTTCATTTTCGATGGCTCTGATTCCAAGTGATAACGCACTTCCTAGTTTCTCACTTTGTACTTTTTAATATTTCCACAAACGTGATGTAAAAACCTGCAGTGATATCAGAGCACTGCAGTCTTTCTGGAAAGAGATAGGGTTGCTAGAGTAGCCTCACAAGAATGCTACGTACAGTTGACAGCAGGTTAATCTTTATATATTTGTTGCAAAGTCGTCCTTAACGGGACTGATCAGAGTACACGTATGTACACGCGTGCACTCTACCCAGCTATGGGACTTTCTGCAACAAAAATGTAAATGTAAACTTGCTGTTAACTGTATAATGGCCCATCTCTGAAACTAAGTGTAAATAAACAATCTGAGTAAACGTATGCTATAAACGTTTTGATATCAAATGTATTAGCTTTTAGGTATTTTTCTGACCTCTACAAGTTTAATTTTGTAAAAAAATAATTATTCTCATTTTTCATTTATCAGAAATCCATAATTTATTTGTTTTAATTTATAGTAATTTATATGTTTGCTGAATGTCAATGTCCTATGTTAGCTGCTGCCTTTGTACCGTATTTGTAGTGGAGAAAAAGGCAGCGGGAAATAAAACCCCACTGACCATATTTTCTCAAATCATCTTAAACTTAAACACGCACTACAATCCGTCGTGCCGAGTGCACAGTGTTTTCCCGCGACCACACCGCCTGCGAGGTCACAACTCAGATAACAGCCGTTCAGATAAGACCTATTAATCGGACTAGCAGCGCGACACTGAGATATGTTTGACAAGAAATGATACTCACACATAGCAGCAATATATCGGTGCGCGTAGATGTGCGTAGCCTGGGAAATGCCGCTTAAGAACTGCCTCAGGCTGTGTGCAGACATTGTTTTGAAGACAATACCGTTGAGCAAAGTGACATGGATGAGTAGCTTGAATAACACAAATTAGTGCATCGGTAAAACGCTTAAATCGCTTCCCAAAATACTCTGGGTTCGAATCCACAATGTTTCAGTGACTTTGTTTTCAAATTTGCAAAATTATTAGTTAATTCACAAACGCAAACTAAGTAGCATAGAAAACAAAGTCACTATAAACAATTTTTATTGATATTATCAAAACAAATACTAACGTCATGAAGGATGACGTCATGAAAAACGTAAGTGCCTGGGCCTATTCACATATATCTTGAAATCGCTCATCCGCAATATTGGACGCAAATTTCTGATAAGCATTTTCCAGATTTCTTCTACTCAAAAATACTAATTATTCAAGAAAAATTATGAGACACAGGTAATTAATTTTTTCATGTTGCCTCCATAATATGGGTGTCCCGGGTTAAATTACAGTGTGAATTTGAAATCGTTAGCAATTTTAAAGATTATGTTCTTTTTGTCTAGGTAAGTGTGAATTCACGTCTTAAAAGTTACGGTAATTTTTTTTCTCGTTTAAGCGTTTTTCCACTTTTGGTTCATAACGTTAAACGTTTAAGAGCTGGTTGCCCGATATGCGTAAATAAATAAAGTTGCCACGGGCAATTCCTCCAAAGATCTTGGGGCCTACAAAAGTTTTATTTTTTTATTTTATAGGCTCGCCAAGGTTCTTTTATCCGTCAGGTGTATTTCGTCAATTCACGTAGAATTAAAATAAGGTTAAATTAAGGTTTTACAAAAAAAAAGCAAATGATTGAGTTAATCCGAAAGTAATACACATCGATCAAGCAATGATCGAGTTAAGCCTAAAATATCGCATAAAGATTGACTCAGCTGGGAAATAACCTTTAACAAACTGGTCTATCACTTTTGTCCCCAATAGTACAATATAGTGAGGAAGATAAGTATGTCTATTTCGTAAGCGAATAACGTCAAAACAAATAAACAAAAGCACGATAATCAAATAGGCACATTTATAACAGTATCAGGAAACAAAAGCATTCTTTATTATAATCTCGAATCAAATTGACAGATCTATTTTTCTTGGCACTAAAGTTTATTTTTCTATACTCGAGATAGTTGAAGAACCAATATAGGAAGATCCGTCTTATAGGCTTTATATTCAATTGCATTTTGTGTTTATAAAGATCAAGTAATATCGGTTTCGTGTGATATTTGATAGTTAAAATATCGCATTGCTCATTCTAATATCAATTTGATATTAAAAGGGCTAAGGTCTATTGGTTTCTTTAATATTTCTTCTTGACGTGTGTATATTTGACTCAATAATGCTTTGCCTCATATTGGACTTTAATTTGATTCTTTAAGGCGGCTGGCCTCTCAAGGAACAATTCACATACAAGTTTAGTTTTAATTCACAAACGACATGCTGAATGCCGGAACTCAATGACACAACTGAGTAGGTATATCAGAATAAAAAACCGCCCAAGTGCGAGTCGGACTCGCGCACGAAGGGTTTCATACCATTATCCATACAACATTAGACGCAAAGATTGAGAAAAATCGGAAAGCAACGAAAAAGTCACGTTTGTTGCATACAAATTATTAAATATTTATTTTATTTTAATTATTTACTTTTGAAGCGAACATAGAAATAAATATTCTGTGAATATTTCAAGCGTCTACCGGTTGCCGTTATTAATATCGAGCCCCCAATAATATGGGAGCCCCCCCTAAAACTTCATCTGCCTAGCTATCACAGTTCATTAGATAAAGCCTGCTGACTGACAGACAGATAGACAGACAGACAGACAGACAGACAGACGGACGGACGGACGGACGGACGGACGGACGGACGGACGGACGGACGCACGGACAGACAGACAGACAGACAGACTTGCCGCGCACTTCTTAATTTGGAAAATCTTAACGTTCAGCGCTAAATAAATTGAACGCAAATATTGTTGAACGAATTGTTGAACGAGAGAAATTGAACGCAAATACGCAAAGACTGGATGGTACGACGGCCCATTGTCGCGCCGCTGGCTGAATAAAAAAAAAGAAATCAAATTAAAAACGCGCTAACTACAGCCCGCGTTTTCGTCAATTTTCACGGACTGTTAGAAATTCATGGTTTTGTTTTGAAAATTGAGTTCTTCAAATCACGCGCTACGCTCGGGATTCTACTATAGAATCCCTCACTTCGCTCTGGATTCAAAAAAGCGCCCTCGCCGTAAATAGTTATTTGTTATACAAGAGTGCAAAGTTGCTATTTAACCGCGTGCTCAATTTTCATGACAGAGCAAGCGAAGGATTCTAAAATTAGAATCCTGAGCGTTAGCGAGGGAATCAAAAGAGCACGAGGTGAAAAACACGTAACTTTTCATCCCACCTCAGCGAGGAAATGAATACCTAAATGCAAAAAAACACAAAGGATGTTCCGAGTCTGAGTTTATAACAAATTTAAAAAAGTAGTATGATAAATTCGGCCCCATGGCAGTAGAAGTAAATAGGTTCAATGATGTTTTGAATTTACTAACTTAGTGCACTCCATTCAATTTACTTTATCCTCTAGGGCAGGGTATCTCAAACTTCCGTGTCCACGTACCCCTGTTAAAGTTTCTAGATGACAGCGGACCCCGTCGAAATAAAACAAATAAACACTGAGCAAACCAGTGTGGCCAACTCTAGTTTTAGAATACCTAGTGGTAGATGAACTATAAAAAATGTTAGAAATTGGGAGATTTGAAAAAGAAAAATCGGTAGATATACCTTTCCTATAAATATACTTATACAGCAGATTTGTGAGCATTTAGAAAAGAAATTACATTATATTATATAAGACATTACATTATGTAAATCTTGTCACGTACCCCCTACCGTCGAATGGCGAACCCCTAGGGGTTCGTGTACCCCAGTTTGAGAAACCCTGCTCTAGGGGATAAAAACGGCTTTTGCACTCAGATATCGAAGAGCCAAAATACTCTTTCCGAGATGGGGGGATGAAAAATATTTTTTTGCTCCCTTATGATAAGCTCGCCTTTGTACGTGTACTTTCTTTTGTTGGTTCTCTGCCTTTTTGCAGAAACATTTTTGGCCGATTTTCATTTGGCAACTAACGTTTCGAAGAATATTATTTTGCGGAATAATCATTTGCCAACTTTTCTTATTATTTTTTTTTTATTTCCCAACCTCGCAGTTGCCAGCTGTTTGTTTGGTTTGCTTTTTATAATGACATTTTTTCAAAATGCCAACTTTTAAGTAGCGTATGTTTTACTTAGCGTAATATTCATTCAGTTGTTTATTGTATACCAAATGTTGCATTAAGTTTCGTTAAGTAACTTATGTGGGTAAGTGCCACATAACCTAAAGGTTAGGAAAACCTAGTAAAATGGATAGAATTTTCCTAGCACTCGCCGGCCGCTGCCGCGGCACGCTCGCTTCGCTCGCTCGGCTCGTGCGTGTGTTGGTCACAGTTCTAACCTAACCTAACCTATAGGTTTGCAAAAAAAAAAAAAATTAACCTAAAGGTTAGGAAAACCTAGTAAAATGGATAGAATTTTCCTAGCACTCGCCGGCCGCTGCCGCGGCACGCTCGCTTCGCTCGCTCGGCTCGTGCGTGTGTTGGTCACAGTTCTAACCTAACCTAACCTATAGGTTTGCAAAAAAAAAAAAATTAACCTAAAGGTTAGGAAAACCTAGTAAAATGGATAGAATTTTCCTAGCTGGCCGCTGCCGCGGCACGCTCGCTTCGCTCGCTCGGCTCGTGCGTGTGTTGGTCACAGTTCTAACCTAACCTAACCTATAGGTTTGCAAAAAAAAAAAATTAACCTAAAGGTTAGGAAAACCTAAGGGAACTGTTTCACAGACGAAACGTTATTCATCTAATAGTTGTTTGGCCTAGTAAAAGATTTGAAAAATAATAAATACCCAAAACGTTTTGTTTCATTATAATAATCAGCTTAACAACAATCCTACCAAATGAAACGTTGCCATACAAAAATTTGTAAATCGTTTGTTGTCAAAGTGAAAAATAGGTGAAATGTTGGTTGGCAAGTGATAATCAGCGTAACAATTTTCTGCGAAAAGGCAGGATCCCTCTTTTGTTACCTTTCCTGTAACTCTATTCTTGTGCGTGCAATAAAGTATAATAATAATACAATCTACTATTGTACTCGATTTTCAATGAAAGGAGGCTGCCAACCTTTTTCTGCTGATTAGAAAAAAGAGGTCGGACATTTTTTTGTACTCGATTTCCGAAGAAAGGACGCTGGAAACCTTCGCTAATTATAAAAAAAAGTGCGGCAATTTATTTTGTCGGGAGGCAATAACGCACGTCCCAATAACGCACACCCCGATAATGCACACCCCGATAATGTACAGCCAATAATCCGTGTACATGTACATGTACACGGATTATTGGCTGTACACTATCGGGGTGTGCGTTATCGGGCTGTACAAAATCGGTACGGGGCAATAATCCGTGTCCAACCATAGACAAGAAAATCACTTGATAGAGTGGTGCCTCGTTTATAATAGCTAATTTGCTTTACTTATTTTCAAAGCTGCGTTCAAAATAAATATAAAATAATTGTCGGACATGTTTCTATTGACGTATAAGATAAACTAGGTATTTTAAAGTTAAGTATGTAGGTTTATGGATGCAGCTATAAACGATGTTGTTGTCTTCAACTTACGTTAAGCAGCGATGTTTGTTTTAACCAATGAAAACATCCAGTCCTCGGTGCACTTAAGCGTTTATTCCAAGCACACACCTCAAGAAGCAAGTACGAGATAATTTACAGAAGGAGAAAAGATGCAAGCATAGATGTGGAAGCACTCATTACTATAGGCGAGCGAGCAGAATATAAGCGAGCGGGTGGCGCAGGGCGACATGCGTTTCGTGTCTGATCAATGGAGAGACTGCTGCGCCGGCGGCTCACCGAATGTTCTCGCGCCCCGGTCACAAAACCAGTCCAGGCGCGGTGACGTAGTTGACGCGCGCATCTATTAATAAAATGCAGTCGCCTTGTCCGATCAACGTACAATTTTCTCATGCAAAACATAGTATTTAATTAATATCTAATTTTAAGTGTATATAATAAATAGTTGATTTTAACTTAGCTTTTATTATAATAATTAAAATTAATAAATTAGATTAAAATTGATTGTACATAACATTTGATAAAAACAATTCGATTAATAATTATAATTCAATTTGATTAACTATAATAATTTATGACTTGATATTAAAATTGACAACTGTAATTATTTTACATAATCATTGATTGTCATGATTATAAATATCAAAATAAACAAATTCATTATCGTTGACTGCGTAAATAATTTCATTTGATATAATTAAATAAAACAATAAATTAAATGATAAGTGTAAAAGTAAAATTAAAATTTCATAATATTAATTTACAATTAAATTAATTCAACGTCGGCATGCAGGACGCCACATCACCCACCCCCGTCCGTTTTGTCTCTGTGTACAATAAAGAATATTCTATCTATCTTTTTTTTATACGTAAGCCTCTCGGTAAGTAATCGTAAGACAAACAATACCAGCCGGAGTATGGTTGGAGATAAGATCTCGAACCAACCTTCGTGTGACTGCTAAGGCTCAAGGTGCTCCATCTTGAGCGAAAGCGTTCCGTAAAGGATTATCCATATTACAATCTGTGATTACAATGCGGTGCCGGTAACATGCTGGCGCAACGGTACAGACTAAAAAAAAACTTCAAAGACATTTACATGCATAAAAGCAGTCGTAAAAAATGCCCGATGTAATTGAATGTAATTTTTTTAGTGTACCTCCTCTGCACCTAAATTAGGTATGCAATTTCTCGCCTACACACACTTTTTTCGATTTAGGGATCCGTTTTCGAAAATTAAATATTTAGCTTTGAAGCTCAAATTTTGGTTCGAGTTGGGCGACCCATCTCCCGGATACAGGGTTAGAAACGTAAAAGCATGTAAAATAGTGGCACATAATAATGAACTTAAAAGGAAAACTATCACGGCTAAGTAGGCTAAGTAAACTATCACGGCAAGTTAACAGGCGAAGAGGATGAAGTTTACAACTTCATCAAAGTCAAGTTCTATGATGCTTCATGTTGATATGTATGAGGGTTCACGTCCACAGCCCAGTCCTTATTTTCAGTACTTCTTGCCGGAGACACAATCAAATACGTCCGTTAATGAATAATGCGTTTATTGGGAGAGATATATTAACCTACCTACAACTAATACTGAGTGACGAGAAACACGATCTACCGACATACATTACACAATGTAAAACCAAAATTTCTACTGAACCCTACTCTGCGCGTGGCCAGACATGGCCAGTTATTTTAAGACTCCTATAACTTTCTTTAAATGATAAAATGCACTTGTTTTGGCATTGGCTAAGATCTAGATAGCAATTTTTTGGGTAAAGAACCTAGTAAAATTGCAGCTCTATTTGTGAAGATGTTAACTCATATAATTATAAGACGTTACACTCTACTGCATTGTGTGTAAAAAACAGAACGAAGGCATTTCAATAATCACCCTCCGCAATTCGCAATAACGCTTCGTAACAAACACTAAATGTTCTTATGTGTTGTTGCGAACACCCTTTAAAAAGCTGTAGAGTCTACTTATAGCTATATTTTTTTCACGATCAGCTTTACTTCCTCGGCTTCCACAGTTTCCTCGGAGTTCAAGCACGCTTGAGTGACACCATCCTCATAGTAAAATTTTTTTACAACGTTAAACCATTGACGGCTAGATTCCCGAACACATTTTTTCTAAAAAATACATAACAGACTGTTAATCTCTGACTTACCCCCGGTTTCTCGTATACTAACAAGCTGTTAATCTACTGTTAACAGCTGTCAGTGGTTTTTTTTGTATGCATTTTAGTCAATTGACAGCTGTTAACAGTAGATTAACAGCGTGTTAGTGTACGAGAAACTGGGGGTTTGGGATGCAAAAAGATTAAACTGACAGAGATTTGCGTTGACAGGTTGCTAAACGCAAATCTCCAATCAAGGAAATCCAGTGGGCTAACTAGCGCCACCAATGCACAAAAAAACATATCTTTTACAGGCCGTATTTGCAAAAAGTGTCTGCACAATCTTTTAATAATGTTAACAGTAATTTTTAGGACCCACGAAAACGAACCTGGGACTAGATAGCATTTATGCCAAAAACTGCCGTTTTTGGCGTCAATGCTATTTAGTCCTTGGTTTTTTGCATTAAAAATCCTAAAAATCACTATTAACATGATTGAGAGATTATACAGACACTTTTTGAAAATACGATCTGTAAAAGAGATATGAAGTTTTTTCTCTTTGGCGCTAGTGTTACTGCCTGGAGCCCCTTAATATCAGATCATAGAAATAAATCTTTACAAAGAAACTAGACAATTTAAATACAATAGAATAGATGCTAACGGACTATCCGTAGTTATAAACTCACAGGATTTTTGTTTGTATCTATGTATCCTCAAGTATACTCAATTAAATTTTATAAAAAAGTGTCTTTGAATTTCGGGAAAAGCTGGGAAAAAACAGCGAGACTCGATTCCTGAACTTTTTATAAGGTAGGTACTCACATATTATGTAAGTAGGTACCTACCTGCAAATTTGTAGGTACGGAACCCTCGGTACGCGAATCCGTCTCGCACTTGGCAGGTTTTTATGAAGAATAAATGTTTTTTTATCTTTAGGTAGGTAAGTACCCTATCTAATACCTTTAAACGAACAATTCTTTTATAAATCTGAATCTCAGAAACGGCTCCAACTATTCGTGAAACTTAGTATGCAGAGGGTTTCGGGGCGACAAATCGATCTAGCTAGGTTTTATTCCTAGAAAACGTCGTTTTACCCGTGTTTTACGGAAATGAATAACTGCTACAATATCATTAGAATACGAAGGTAAATTTCGCCACCATCTACAAGGTTGTGATAGCTCAGGTGGGAAATTGGGCGGTTTCGAAACCCGAAGGCCCCGGTTTGAATCCAGAGCGGATGTCTCCAGTCCAATTATTTTTTCGCCTTTTTTTTCATCTTATCTAAACATTCTTTTCAAAAAACACGATTAACCCAAAAAAGTACCAAGCAAAGCTAGGCAAAGAGAATATAACCACTACGTAAGCTCGGTCATCCAGGTACTGTTTAATTATGTTGCATACTTGCTATTGTTTCTTAGATGTGAGATCTAAGTATACAAATTAATATAATTCCTCAGCTGCTTGAGTGATATGAAAGAGCTTGATAGACATCCTACACACTACCAATAAAAAACCTACTTAATGTTTTCCTCGATGAGCATCAACAAATTTATAAAACATGTTACTTGAATTCGCAAAGTTTTGAAACAGTTGAGTTTTTTTTTGCTTGCTGTGTTAGCCGCGCGATTGCGTTTGCCGTGTGAATAGAACAATCTAGTTTGTCCTTGGTTTACTGTCATTTAAAATCGTTTTCAGTGTTGCCACCTTAGTCGTATCACCACTAGAATGGTGGTTTGGGCCCCCTGTCTGGTGGGAAGAAAATCAATAAATCGACATCGATGTGTTTGACAGATGAAGTTGTCAGGCCATTGGTAGTTTTTTTTCCACAGATGATATAACATGTGACGTCACCATAGCGGTCAAATGAAGGGCATTTAAATATTCTTATTTACTCAAAATAAGGCTCATCTCAACCACTCGTCTGCCGCGACACAGATCTGTGTCCAACTTAGTATGGGCCACCTATACGTTGCGTTCAGGGGTTACGATAAAAATCTGTTACATTAAAAATACTGCAGTTTGGATGCTAAGCTCGAAATGGTTTTCCATTCAGGCAGTTCACTTTTTTTTGTATAACGAATTTTCTTGAAAAACTACTAGGTATTATTTTGCCATTTTAGGTCACAAATAATTAAATTTAATTTTAAACTACTTTGGTAATAAAATTAAAGTTTAGTGTAAGTATTAAGAATTTTATTAAACTTCATTACACACTTTTTTGTCATCTTCAATGCAAATAACACTGACATGCAAAAGGCAAATAACTTTCAGTGACAGCTAAGTCATTGATGAATTTACAACTCGACCAAGCTCAGTTTGCACCTCGCTGGAATGCGATCCTTCCCGTGATGGTCGTCGCGTCGGTACGGTTAGCATCTTTGTCACCGATACGCGTCCTACGAGTTTTCGTCTCCTAAAGTAATCGACGCGAGGTGCAAACTTAGCTTGGTAGAGGTATATGAGCATACCATGAATAAAGGATGTATTCCTTGGAAAAAACCATCTTAGTGTTATCTTCAGTGGTAGAATAAATTTGTATCCACAAATATTGTTTATACTACTGTGCTAAAGACAAGCTTCACTGCATGCTGTTCTTTGTCCTTGAATTCCGGGAAGCTTGGGCAACTGCTCCATCCTTTTATGGGCAGTCAGCCATAGCCAACCAATGTGGCCTCTTTTTTAAGAGTGATCTTTGGATATCAACTCATTTCGTGTTTCATGGAAGAATAGGTGATAGCTTACTGGCCAGGCATGAAGCCGAATCTAGATTATCCACTACCAGCTTGCTTGCGGACATCCAGTACTTGCTTACATTTCATCTGAAATTTAGAAAGTTTGTAAGAGAGTTTAACCTTAACATGTGACCGTTCACAAGGTCAGACCATACAACTAAGGGGGTGGTGGTGGTGCGGTTGTTACAACGCTTGCCTCTCATTCAGGCATAGGTTCGAAAGCTTCAATGGACCCCTCCTCATATAGAAAAATTGGCAAATAGGCTCAGTTCTGCAGCATACACAGTTAAAAGAATCCAGGAACTAACTGATGTCGCAACTGCTAGGCTTGTTTATTTTAGTTACTTCCATAATATTATGTCCTATGGTATACTACTGTGTAGTCGGGCAGCACACATTGAGACCATCTTCGTCCTGCAGAAGAGAGCGATCAGATTCATATATAATCTAGGCAGTAGAGATTCGTTAAGAGATTTCTTTAAAGAAACTAACATCCTAACAGTTGCTAGTCAGTATATCTATGAAAATATTATGTACGTTAGGAAAAATGTCAGTAACTTTAAAACTGTAGGTAGCCAACACAATGTAAATACTAGAAATAGACATAAACTTTCGTTCCCAAAAATTTAGACTGGCAAAGGTTAATACATCCTTTATAGGGTGTACAATATCTAAATTACTTATTTGGGTTCGAGACTAAATGCTCTGCGTTCCCCGCGCCAATTCAAATTTGGCGCGCTTCTGAATGAGCGACGTAGATTCGTACAGTTCATTCACTCACTTTTTTCACTCTTTTCGTTTGGGGTGCACGGAAGAAAAGTTCGTTGGATCCACTTCTTCATAACTGCCGGCCGGCGTGTGCTTAATACTGAAATAACCCTGTGAAATCTTGTGTGGATTGTGTCCCGGGACCTGGACACCAGCTTCATCATCGTCTGTGAGTAGAGCACCATTTCTCTTACCCAAATTCTTTCCGTAGTTCAGTATCAAACATTTTGGTCATTTCGAGCCAAATCTCCAGTTCGCAAACTAAATACACATTCAAGCACGCATCATTTACATATTAACAGTGTTATTCAGTCACACAAAGCTTTATTTCGAGTCTAAAGTTGAGTGTTTGTTGTCTAAACTTGTTCCGATTCCAAGTTTTCAACGAGTCGCGTACGACGCCAAAGGCCGTAGGTATATATAAATCATAGTTTACAGTGTTAAATACTTGCCACTAAGCTTTATTTCGAGTCTAAAGTTAGTGGTAGTTGTCTAAACTTGTCACGATTTCCAAGATTTCAACGAGAAAACGTTCTTCCAAAATGGCGGACAAAAGGTCGCCCGAAATTTCCGATTCAAATAAAATGGCAGAGGACCTAGCCCGAGCCGACTTGCTCGAATCTCTGATCAGTAAAAAAGAGATGTACTTTATAAGGTTACAAACCCTGCTAAGAACAGCTGATTTGATACATGTCGACGAAAAAGTCATTCCAGAATTCAAAATGAGATTGAAAGAAATTCACACCATCCGCGACAGTTTCGAAAAAATTGTTCTTGACATAGGCTGCTTAATGAAGAAAGAAAATCCTCACTACATCACAAATTATCAAGAAATTCAAACGTTCGATGAAATATATTTTCGTATTTTGGCTGCGGCAGAAAACATAACGCAATCTTGTGACTATAGTAAAGTACCCACCGCTGGCGCCGAGCGAGGGCCCGATACCACCAATTTTCAACCGCGTTTAGCTAAACCAAGACTTCCGAAGCTAGAGATTTTTCCTTTTGATAGTAAACTAGAAAACTGGCAAACATTTCTCGACACGTTTACCACGTTGATTCATAATAACAACGATCTGTGTAATATTGAAAAATATTATTACCTACTCTCGGCCCTTAGCGGCCCAGCACTGACCCTGGCAAAGGGCATGCCAGTAACTTCTGATAACTACCCAATTGTATGGGAACTCTTGGTTAAAAAGTACCAAAACATACGAGCTCTTGCTACGAGCTACTTAGATCGACTGTTTCAGTTTAAACCGCTGTTGGTGGAATCTGCCTCTGGTCTCAATGCATTCTTACAAACATATCAAGAGTGTGTCAAAGCTCTAAAACTTCTTGAAATCAATGACTTATCGAGTTTCATGTTATTCTACATGGGCTTACGCAATTTGGACCCAGTAACTAGGCGGGAATTCGAACAGACAGTTGAACAAAGCGAAGTACCGAACTTCGACCAATTAGTCAGTTTCGTCGAAAAGCAGGCGCGAGTTCTAGAGATGTCTACTGCCTTTGTAAAACCGGCTAGCTTCCAGCCCAAGTCCGGACCAATGCGGCCGTCCGGTAATAACTATAATAACCCGACTTCTTCGAAAAAACCGTTTCAAAAGCCGTGCTTGTCAGCTGTCAGCAATTCTGAGCAAAAACCGAACGGAAATTCTAACGCTATCCAGTGCTTATTCTGTGGCAAAACCCATTCAATATATCGCTGTTCCGAGTTCATTGACCTTTCCCCGTCACAACGTGTTGACAAAGTAAAACAACTCAAATTGTGTGAAAATTGCTTACGCCAGCATGCAGTGTCCGAATGCACGTCCAAAATTAGATGCGTCTTGTGTAGGAAGGCACACCACCACACACTTCATGTCGACCTTTCATCGAGTCAAGGTCAAAGTCAATCTACAAGTCAAATTCAACCTCAAAAAGTAGGTTTAACTTGTTCGTCAAATTCAACCGTTTTGCTGGGCACTGCCGTGGTCCACGTCGCAGACCGATGGGGTACATACCATCCCGTACGTGCGGCCATAGACAGTGGTGCTATGTCCGGTTACATAACAACCGAATGCGCGCAGCGCCTAGGGTTGGCACGCCGCAAGTGTCCATTCCAGCCCGTAGGCCTGGGAGGTGCGCCAGTGCAAGATTTCGGTCTGGTTACATGTTCAATTAAACCGCGAAACTCATCTGGTCCCGTCCTTAGCACTGAGACTGTAGTGGTAGGTACTATCACTAGTAGTCTACCCACCATTACACTTTCGGACAAAATTATCGATCATTTCAAAAATCTCGAGCTAGCTGACCCGAGCTACTACGTGGTAGCCCCTGTCGAGCTACTGCTGGCCGCGGACGTATTTCCGTATATCTACGATGGTCAAAACCTACTACCGCGCCACCCGGGTTTGCCCGCCGCGATGCATTCAATCTTCGGATACGTCATTACCGGGCAAACGACGCTTGACCACGAGCACGAATCAAAAAGTACATCACACAGTCTGCTCTCGGCCAACAGTAGCATCGAAAAAATTATGAATAATTTTTGGGAAACTGAAAACGTACCTTGCGAGTTAGACGCGAATCCGGAGGATCTATACGTCGAAGGTTTATTTCAAAAAGAACACAGTCGCGATAACAGCACGGGGCGTTACACAGTGACCTACCCATTCAAACCAATCTTTGAACTTGGCGATTCAAAGCAACAAGCCTTGCGCCGTTTCAATAATTTAGAGTCAAAACTCAACCGCCTTCCGGAACTTAAAGAAGAGTACACGACATTTATGTCTGAATACGAGAGCATGGGTCACATGACTTGTCTAGGCAACATCGATGACGTCGATTCAAAATACATAATTCCGCACTTTTGCATTCTGCGCCCTTTGTAAAATGTTTCGCATGACGTTTATTGAACAATCTCAACGCAAATATCAACACATTCTGTGGCGCAGTTCTCCCGATCAACCAATTCAAGTGTACGAGCTGAACACCATCACGTACGGTGTCGCTAGCAGTCCATACTTAGCTATTCGTGTTCTGCACCAGCTGGCTGATGACGATGCTGAAACGTTTCCTTTAGCGAGCAAGGTTTTAAAAAAAGGATTTTTTGTTGACGATCTTCTTTGGTCTGTCGCTACCTACGAGGAAGCTGTATAGCTCCAAGACGAGCTGATCGGTTTGCTGAGTGGAGGAGGTTTCATTCTACGCAAATGGGGCAGTAATTGCAAGCAGCTTCTGGAACGAGTTCCAGCTGATCATCGCGAAACGCCAATTGCATTCGACGATGAAAAAGACCTATCTATCAAAGTTCTAGGTCTTCAGTGGAGGCCTGCTGAAGATGCTTTCTCGTTTGCAACCAGTCCATTTCCAGCTTCTCAAGCGATCACCAAACGCAGCGTGTTGTCTCAGATCGGTCGACAGTTCGATCCACTAGGGTTCGTAGCCCCTTGCATTTTTTACGCAAAATGCTTCATGCAAAAACTCTGGCTCCAGAAACTCGGTTGGGACGACCAGCTTCCCCCAGCGTTGGAGAAAGAGTGGCGCACCTACGTGTCGGAACTTCCTCTGCTGTCCAATCTTAGACACGAGCGACAGGCGACCGTGAAGCACCACACGTCCTACCAGCTCCTAGGTTTTTCGGATGCTTCCACTTTAGGTATAGCCGCAGTTATTTACCTACGCAGTTTCAATGATGCCGGTGACATGAAGGTCAGTCTGATCATTGCAAAATCCAAGGTCGCGCCCTTGAAGACTATATCTGTCCCGCGTCTTGAATTAATGGCTGCACATTTGTTAGCCAAAGTTGCCAAGTATACAATGTCTATTCTTCAAGAACAGATACCGATCCAAGACGTATTTCTGTTCACCGATTCTTCTGTGGTGTTGAGTTGGCTGAACACACCCAGTCACAACTTGAAAGTTTTTGTCGCTACCCGAGTCACTAAAATCTTAAAAACTGTGACTAAAGAAAGTTGGTATCATGTGAGCGGTACCTCTAATCCCGCAGACGTGTGCTCGCGCGGTGCATTGCCCTCCGCGCTGTTAACGACGCGGGAGTGGTTGAGTGGCCCAAGCTGGCTTTACACACCACAGGAGAATTGGCCTATCAAATCAATCGATCAATTCAAAACTGAAAATGTACCTGAGGCAAAGAACACTTGTTTAGCTAGTTCTACAGTTCAAATTTCAAACCCGATCGGTCAAAACGAACCTAACTTAATATTGAATCTTATCGAAAAATGTCATAGCTTCACAAAGTTGCAAAGAGTGATAGCACGTTGCTTTCAGTTTCTGCAAGGATGTCGAACGGGCAAGCGGAGCACAGGTCCACCGTCCCTACCCAGCTTACGCCAAGCTCATGACGTAATTATAAAGCTGTTCAACATCAGCATTTTTCAAAAGAAATTGCAGAACTGGCAAGCGGTGGTAACTGTGAACACACGTCTCTAAAAAGGCTCTCGCCTTACCTGGACCCCCTGGGTTTTCTCAGGGTGGGGGGTAGGTTGTCAGAATCGAACCTCTCTTATCAAAAAAAACATCCTTTGTTGCTTCCCAAAAAATGTACCTTCGTTAAACTTCTAATCGACCACTTCCACAAGGTCTACCTACACGTTGGTCCTCGATCGCTTCAGAGTTTGATCAGCCAAAAATATTGGATAATTTCAGTGAGAAACGCCATTCGCTCTCGTTTTTCGAAATGCTTGCGTTGTTTCAAGGTCAAGCCCGCCACTTTGCAACCGATAATGGGCAATTTACCCAAGTTTCGCACTCAAGACATTCATGCCTTTCACACAGTAGGGGTTGACATAGGTGGTCCATTTTACACTAAAGAAAGCACACGACGAAACGCTGCAGTATCAAAATCGTATTTGCTTATCTTTGTCTGTTTTTCAACACGTGCAGTGCATGCTGAAGTTCTCAGTGCGCTCACCACCGAATGTTTCATGGCGGCATTCGACCGCTTTACTTCTAGGCGCGGCCTGTGTCACACGATCGTTTCGGATAACGGGAAAAACTTTGTCGCAGCTGGCAAACAGTTTGCTGAAATTAAACAATTCTATGAACAACATTCTAACGACATTTTAACCGGTTTTCATTCTAGAAATGTCAGATGGACATACAATCCGCCTACTGGTAGCCACTTTGGCGGAATCTATGAAAGCGCTATCAAGTCAGCCAAGCTGCATCTAAAGCGCGTGATAGGTACAAAAGCTCTTTCGTTTGAGGAGCTCAACACTCTCTTTGCTCGTATCGAAGCAGTGTTGAACTCCCGACCGTTGACCGCTATCTCAACCGATCCGTCCGAGTTCGATGCGCTCACTCCCGGACATTTTTTGGTAGGGCGCGAACTTTTGTCCGTCCCAGAGTATGATCTCTCTGACAAACCTACCTACGCACTGACTCGTTGGCAGTTCGTACAACAAGCTTCTCAGAAATTTTGGAAATTGTGGCGTAACGAATATTTGCATACACTACAGCAAAAGCAAAAGTGGTTTAGTAAATGTCACAATTTAAAGGTAGGTGAGTGTGTTTTAATGCACTCTGACGCTCCTCCACTGCAGTGGCCTCTGGCCCGCGTGACTGAGCTTTGTCCCGGAAAAGATGGCGTTGTTCGCGTTGTCAAAGTCCGCAATCAAAACGGCCTTTATACGCGACCCGTAGTAAAACTCAGTCCACTGCCTATAGATGTGGACTCAGAATGACTTTAATTACCTATAAATTTCTTGACCATTTGGCAACTCCATGCCTGATTGTCAAATGTATTTCAGTGTTAAGCTTCAGATTCAAATATTAGCTTATAAGTATGTAACTTACACTTTACACAATCATAATTTCAACTACTCAACTTGCTACTTACATACATTCAATTAAGTAATTTATTCACTTCACTATACAGTCCATTGTTTTACACAGCTATACCATCCCTGGTTTGTGAACTGGGGAATCAAGGGTGAATTCCCGGTGGGGGGTTTATGTACAATATCTAAATTACTTATTTGGGTTCGAGACTAAATGCTCTGCGTTCCCCGCGCCAATTCAAATTTGGCGCGCTTCTGAATGAGCGACGTAGATTCGTACAGTTCATTCACTCACTTTTTTCACTCTTTTCGTTTGGGGTGCACGGAAGAAAAGTTCGTTGGATCCACTTCTTCATAACTGCCGGCCGGCGTGTGCTAAATACTGAAATAACCCTGTGAAATCTTGTGTGGATTGTGTCCCGGGACCTGGAGACCAGCTTCATCATCGTCTGTGAGTAGAGCACCATTTCTCTTACCCAAATTCTTTCCGTAGTTCAGTATCAAACATAGGGCATTGTAAACGTTTCTACAATAAGATCTCTGAGGATATAATAAGCTTGCCAGAAAAACGGTTCAAAAAATGTGTAAGGCACAATGTGCAAAAAAAGCTACTATAACATTAAAGATTATTTAGATGACAATGATGTCTGGAATTTAAGCCAGTTCAATGCATGATTTCGAGGTTTTAGAATATTTATATAAAATCTGTAAATTAAGGACTTGAAGACTAAGTTTGGAGTTTTTTTGTCCATTTTTTCTCTAAAATGATCTGAATTTTTAAATGGACACCTAGTTTAACTTGTGATGTTCATTAAGGCGCAGTTTCTGTGCTACTTTGAATAAAAAATTTTGATTGTGAATCACGGCACATTCGCATGTACAAATCATTGATGAATTTATTACTTTGATCTCTAAGTTGAGTAAGTATTTAGTAGTAATATCTCTCCCTACTGTGAAAAACATTGTGAGGAAACCAGAGTGCCTTAGATGTTCACATACTTCAGCGCTTGGAATCACCAATCCCCGGTGGGTACACATGGTGATTAAATCTCTTTCTCTTTGAGAGTAGGCATGTGCTCTACAGTTGGACGTACTGCGCAGAGTCCAACTGTAGAGTAATGCAGACTGCATTATTATGAAAACTTGTTAAAGGATTTACCGTACTATTTTCATGCAAATGATCTTCACCAATGCTTAGGTAGATTCCTGTGATTCCAACCGCATACTGCGATCGCCAAGCTGCCGGCCAAGCGTGACAATTATGGCAAAACCCTTCATGGTTCGAATATCATGAGGGAGGCCTATGTCCTGCAGTGGGCGTCAAATGGCTGGTGATGATGATGATTTTTTAGATTTTTGCAATCACTTTTAGAGTGGTTTTTTAGTACAAGGATTCCCTCCATTACGTCAAAAAAATAATCGAAGTATTGTTATGATTCCCAAAGAAAAAGGGGGCGCAGCGACAAAACCTTTAGTTAGGTTATATTAGGTTGTCTTGTAAACCTACATAGCGGAGCACCATATAAATTACTTTTATATAGGTACTTCTGTCGAAATCAATTTGGTCAGTGGTAGGTTACTCACATTAAAACAGTAAAATTATTGGAACTGAAAACCCTGTGCCTCTCAACACACAAAAATACAACAATATTAGAATTTTATCGATACACAACAAAACATCATTGCTCCGTTGCTCATTTTTGTAGAGAAAAATCTCTTTATTGTGTTCTGTAATGGAAAATGGAAGTACGAGATTGTGAAACTTTAGTACTATAATATGCGCAAATATTTTTGGTGAGTGGGTGAAGTTCGTCAATTCCTGCGCAATTACTAATTTTAGGTGTGAAAGGGGAGCTGCGCAGGAGGCCACAGTTGAAAAACTCTTATCACGCATCACAGTCTTTGTCAAGAGGTTGGAGAGATAGATAGTTGAAAGCAACGAAATTGCACTGATAAAATTGAAGCGAGAGATATTTATTCAGCTGTACCCTCTACTGCCATGGAAGTCTCAGGACCTCTACCATCCCTTGTATTTAAATTATTTTTACTATATGATATAAGTAAGTACTGCGGTGGCAGCGGAGCAGTAGAATGCCGGGCTCACATTCGGGAGGTCATGGGTTCGAACCCCGGAGCATGTACCAATAACTTTGTTTTCTAAGTTACGTACATTTGTTAATTTGCAATAGACATACCACTCGCTAAACGTGAAGGAAAACATCGTGATGAAACCCTAGTGTATGATGTGTTCACGTATCTCAGCGCTTGAAATGACGGTGAGCACGCGCGGTAATTAAGCCCATACTCTCTCTCTGAGGGAAGGCCTGTGGTATATAGTGGGACGTATTTAGGCTACATTATTAGGTATGTACTGTATCAATTTGTAGGCTCCTCTATATAGTAATAAGTCTTCTTTGTACGATTTAAAAATAACAATACGACTATCACAATTTTTTTCCACAACACTAACAAGTTTTACAAACCAAACAATATCGTATACACATTATAAATTAATTAACGTAAAAATAACATGAATACATAGAATGTAAGATATAAGTGGGTAAGTAATAAATTTAATCTATTATTCTCGCTTATTTATTTATAATCGATCGATTAAATCTTTTCTGCTTTTCACATCACTACGCATCACACTACGTCAATTCCTCAAACATAAACTATAAAGACAGTAACCCCCGGTTACTCGTACACTAACAAGCTGTTACTGCTGTTAATCTACTGTTATCAGCTGTCAGTGGTATTTTTTGTATGCACTTTGGTCAATTGACAGCTGTTAAAAGTAGATTAACAGTATGTTAGTGTACGAGAAACTGGAGGTATGTAGTGTGCAAACGGTCTGTGACTATTTTCACTTTACCGCCAAAAAGATGAAAGTGCGTACTGTGTGGGTATAGTATCTTAGTATCTTTTCAGTTACGATTAAACCCCAAATTACCCTAAATCGAGTAAAATTACCCTAATTGGCAACACTAATAGTGGTCCATAGATTAACTAGAGATCAAACGGCTGAAATATGAGCAAACCATAGATAAGATTGATTGATCACAGACTATGGAAAAAAGTACAGTTCACACTACAAGCGCGGGTGCGTTGCTTCCCTTTTTGCAATACATATAATAATAATAACATACCCCATGTTATGGGACAAAAATATTTCAAAACAATAATTACCAAAATAAGCATAATAATAATAATAATAATAAGTTAATGTTATATATAAACCATTAATCAAATAAATCATCAATATATTTCGAAATAGTATTTTTGTCTTGTGACGGACCCGATTGCAGAATAGGAAACATCGCACAGGCGCTTGTAATGTGAACCGTGCTTTTCTTTGTAGTCTGTGACCAATCAATCTACGGTTTGCCAGGCTCAAAAGGACTAGTATCCAGAGCCGTTAAAACTATTATAAAAAAAAAACTACGGTTTGCTCTTCTGTCAGGCCATATGATTTCTATTTAATCTGTGGACTATTATAGTTAGTGTTGCCGCTTAGGGTAATTTTACCAGATTTACGGTAATTTGGGCTTTGTTTAACTGTGACTGATTAAAAAATGTACGTAGGTAGTACGTCCCAAAACGTGAATACTATAAACGATGCTCAATTTATAAAGGTTCACGGCCTTATCCGGGGAAATTTCAAAAATATCTAGCAGCTCTGTGCGTTTTCACTAGTACAAAAATATTTCCCTGAATTTGTCCCTAATTAAAACTTTAGGATTAGTAAGTAGAAAAAATAAAGGGTTTTCCAATAAGAGGTGTTATTTTGAATAGCCTGCTATTTCGGTAGATGTCACTTTTGAAGCTGTCATTTTTTGACATTTTACAAGTAGAAACTACGCCATTTGATCTGGACAACGTTTACTTTCAACAAGACGAAGCTACGTGCCACACAAGCAACGAAACCATTGATATTTTACGGGAAAATTTTCCGGACCGTGTTATCTCTCGAAGAGGTGATCACAATTGGCCACCGAGATCTTGTGATTTAACACCTTGCGACTTTTTCCTTTGGGGCCGCGTGAAAGAGAAGGTCTACGCCAACAGTTCAGCGTCGATTCAAGACCTCAAAGATGGAATTCGTGAGGCTATCGAGGACATAGGGCAGCAACTTTGCGATTTGTTTATGGAAAATTTCATGAAAAGGATATGGTCCTGTAAGCGTGGTCATGGTGGTCATTTGCCTGATTATTTTCTACTATTAACGGCATACCTCTTCATAATGAAATTAACATCCGATAATTTATATTAAAAAATGGAATTTTTCTTTTAATATCAAAATAACACCTCTTATTGGAAAACCCTTCATGATTGAGATATTTAAGAAGAATTAAAAAAAGTTTTATATTATTTTGGTTCATGATGGAACACTTAACGGATCAGTGTTTTGTTACCCTCTAAATAGCTATGTTTAAACTCTACTGAGATACAGCCCAATTTGAACTTTTATATTTTTGACGCAGTCGTAACTTTAATCTCTTGAGCTCCAATATATGGTCACTTGGTTTGCCGTGTTGCGCCGGATTAAGAATAGCGTCACTCAATTTCCTCCCGTGGATGTCGTAGAAGGCGACTAAGGGAATAAATTACCAGGAGACGGGCCGCAGCGTCTTTCTGAGATTCGAACCACATACTGCGATCGCCAACCCGCCTGCCAAGCGTGGCGATTATGGCAAAATCCCTCATGGTTATGAAAACTGCAGTGAGCGTCAAATGGCTGATGATGGTTTGACAAATCTTACAATATTAAGACAATTAAATTCATTAAAGAAATGCATATCCTACCATTTTGGTCTGTACTCTGTGTGCTTTTTTTTAATTTATTGTTTATCCAATTAACCCCTAGTTTTTTGTATACTAACAAGCTGTTAATCTACTGTTAACAGCTGTCAATTGACCAAATTTCATACAAAGAAACCACTGACAGCTGTTAACAGTAGATTAACAGGTTGTTAGTGTACGAGAAACCGGGGATCAGTCTTACGCAAGACCGAATGCCGTGAGCTAAAGGAACATGCAGAGTATCGTTAGCCGAATCTAACTACTAGTTACATTGATAATCCACGACTACCTTACCGTGGTGCTGCTATCGAGGCTCGGTCACCGTTATCGTTAACGGAGTGTTGTGCAATCCATATGCTACAAGATGCGCTGAATGGGTCGTATTAATCAACACAGGTAACCTGCATCTTTGTGCTTTAAAAAACCAGCGAATTTCCCGATTTTTATCTATTTTAATACCTACTCATTCGTGGAATTCCATTTTAATCAGATGGTCTGAGTACCATTTTCCTGTTGAATCAGCGAAGGGGCCAATGACATCAGACATCTATTCTTTATGTCTATTACTAACCAACAAACTACGGCTGTGCAAGAATTCAAATAGACTCACAAGTCTTCAAGATCACGCAGTACCTTCCTCAAGGAGCAATTAATTTTTAGTAAGCCCATATTTTAAAGATATTTTGGGAATTCAACAATTAAATCAGAAAGAATTGAAAGACGAAATAATAAATTAATTTGGCTAATATGGTCAATGGTTACACCACTCTTTCAGAAATTAAGGAGCTGAAGTTAATAAGGGGGCGTTGTTAACTAGGTTCGATTAAATTAGGTCCCTATTTATATTCTACCCCATAATTGATCAGCGACAGTAACAGACTGGAAACTAAAGGCATACCTTTTGCTATTCTCCTTGCTTCTACCAAGTATGTATACAATAAATTCACTAATACAAAAAATACAAATACAAAAAGATTTATTCAGTCCAGTAATTTATAACTATGTTTCGCAATTAACGAACAAAGACAATTCTATGTTATAACAATAATTTTACAATTTTAATCGTCTACTCATCTCATCACTAGTACTTTCACAGAAATCTACAGCTTAATTAATCACATAGCGTCGTCATGCAATCACTAGGAGCTAACAAACACATCTCTCACAACAGATGCTGTACGTCGTCACATGCCGAATAATAGCGCAAGTTTTATATTAAAATAAAATTTGCATTATTAAGCAGTGTCGATGAACAGCATCACATTAAGACCTCCTGGTGAGAGACTCGAGTCATGAGGCAACGTTGAGCGACCAGGTAACCAAAATCGCGGAACCGGAAGTAAGTAGCTTGAGTTGCCTCTGTTTCTAAGTGGATTGCTGAACCAGAAGTGACGCACTCTCTCACAACACATGCGGGGCATAGTATCTGGTTAATAATACAAGTTTTATTTTAGTGTAAGACGCACTATTTTCGGGGTGATTTTGTTCAGATTATGGGGGAAATTTATAGGGCGATCTGGCAACACTGGACAGACAAAATATTTTCTAACCTTGAACGGAATTGAATTTCGTTTGCAAATAATACATTTTGCAAGGAAAGTAGCTGTATGCGGACAGGAAAAAAGGAAGCTACCAAATGCGAAATAGGTACGAGTATTTACCTAAGCATTGGTAAGGATCATTTGCATCAAAATAGTATGGTAAATGTTTTAATTACTTTTCCTCATCATTATCAGCCATTTTTGAAAAGAATAAATGTGGAGTTTCTTTGTTGGCTTCTTCTCCGCATAATCCATTAATTGTGAAACTCTAGCGACTCCCCGCCACCATAACCAGGTCGTCAGACCATTGGTGTGGGGCCATCCCACACTGTGTCATCCGGTCCGCGGTCGTCAATTCAGAACTTTTGGCCCGTCAGTTCTTCGAGCTATGTGCCCCGCCCTCTGCCACTTCAACTGAGCAATTCTTCGAGCTATATCAGTAACTCTGTTTCCTCTGCGGATCTCATCATTCCTGATTTGATCATGGACTGAAACTCCTAACATAGCTCATAATAATGTAGCCTATATATGTCCAACTGTGGAGGACACGGACAGGCCTACTCTGAGAGAGAAAGAGATTTAATCACCATGCGTGCCCACCGCAGATTGGTGATTTCAAGTGCTGAGGCATGTGAACAGAGAGGTATTGGTACTAAATACTTACTCAACTAAGATATCAAAGAAATAAATTCATCAATGATTTGTACATGCGGATGTGCTGGGATTCACAATCAAAATTTTTTATTCAAAGTAGCACATAAACTGCGACTTTATGAACGTTACAAGTTAAACGCCAGGATTTGATCCTATGACTTGAATGTGAGGCAAGCGTTCTCCCAACCGTGCTACCACCAATTATGGATTATATTTGATACTTTCATTTCTTGTTATACCTCCTTAAGTGTATGTTCTGACCGTAGAGAACTGTTATGTATAGGTTAAACTATCTTATAAACTTACAACATTTCAGATGAAAACTAAACTAGTCTATGCCTGACCAGTAAGCTCTCAACTAGTCTTCCATGGAACACGAAATGAGTTGATAGCCAAAGATCACTTAGAAAGGAGGCCACTTTGATTGGCTATGGCTGGCTGCCCATTAAAGTCGGTCTATGGATGGAGCCGTGGATGGAACAGCAAGCAGTGAAGCTTGTCGTTAGCACAGTAGCACATAAACAATGTTTGTCGATACAAATTTATTAAACAAGATAACACTAAGATGGATTTTCTTGTACTCCTTTATTCATGGTAGGCACATAAGTTCATCATTGACTTAGCTGTCATTGAAAATCATTTGCCACTGTGGTGATAACATGTCAGTATTTTTGCATTGAAGATGAAAATAATGAAATTGATTAAAATATTTAGGTATTTTATTTTATTTTTATTTATTGAAAGAAAACAAAGAATTGTACAATATAGTGACAAGACAAAACAATCTTACATGGATATATATTATTTAATTGGACAACCAGTGGCGTTTTCGCCATAGATAGATCAATTCAATTCAATTCAAATATTTTTATTCATTGTAAAACAGAATGTTTACTTAATGAACGTCAAAGTTGTTAGTTTCACAATTAATGGATTATGTGGAGAAGAAGCTAACAAAGAAACTCCACATTTATTCTTTTCAAAACACGTTTTAACTTAATTAACAGAGTTTTCAACTTAAAATATTAGTCATGAATGTGTTGAACACTAGTCACAATCGTCCTTTAAATAATATTAATCTACTGTTTACTGTAAGCCTTTTTGCACAAAATGTGCTTAACACATTTAACGTACATAATATTTTCATAAATGTATTGACATGCAACTGTTATGATGTTGGTTTCTTTGAAGAAATCTCTTAGCGAATCCCTACTACCTAACTTGTAAATAAATCGGATGGCTCTCTTCTGCAAGATGAAGATAGTCTCAATGTCTGCTGCCCGGCCCCATAGTAGTATACCGTAGGACATAATACTATGGAAGTAACTAAAATAAACAAGCCTAGCAGTTGCAACGTCAGTGAGTTCCCTAATTCTTTTCACTGCATATGCTGCAGAGCTAAGTCTGTGTGCTAATTTTACGATATGTGGACTACAATGGGTAGTTTTGCATCGATTGTGATGCCCAGAAATACAGTATCATCTACAAATTCTAGTTTTTCATGTCCAATTACTATGTTGTTCTCATTTACTCGTACGTTAGGTAAGGAAAACTTTATACATTTTGTCTTTTTAGAATTTAGCAGCAGATTATTTGCTGTGAACCAATCTAGTACGAGAGAGCATTATTTGCATTAATACAATACTCACTTTAATACTCCACCTTTAATGTTATTACCAAAGTAGCTTAAAATGAAAAAAAAAACTATCTATGACCTAAAATAGCAAAAAAAATTATCTATCAGGGCTTTTTTCAGTATCACCTATCTTGCAATATATTTTCAAGGACATTAAAGTAACATGTTATACAAGTTTCTAGATGCTCATCGAGGAAGGATGAGTGTTCCGTAGATTGCAAAGTTATAGTGTTAATTCAGTTCTACTTTAACTACATGTATGTCTATCACGCAAGCAGCTGAGGAATTATATTAATTTGTGTACTTAGATCTCTTAACAAAGAAACAATAACAAGTATTTAACATAAATAAAAATATATAACTACTTAGGCAGACTTGTACCACCTTATAATGTCCCTTAAGTCACCATTTAAATCGACTTCTGTAAGAAGAATTGTAGTTAAATGCAAGTTGTTGATTGCACTCATGATGGGATGTTGTACTCATGTCAATTTATGTTTTAGATGTACCTAATACCTAGGTATGATTTGAGAAAAGATTGGCAGAGTGGAGTTGTTTTTGGATTAGGACTCATTTTCTGCCTTTATCTCCACAACTCGACCATCCATAGGGCAGCGGCTCACATTGTTGTAAAATATTATTTTCAGATAAGTTTCAGATTTCCATAAACATCAGAAGAGTAGCTTGTGTGCAAAGTAATACAATGTCTACCATATGGACGAGTTCATTAGTAGAGTTCATTAATAAGAAAGTATGACAGGGATCAACCAGAGCGCTCGACGTGATACACTGGTAAAGATCATTGTGGCACCAGAAGCTATCCTTATATTATCCACGTTTGAAACTTCATCGACAACTCAGCAGCGGCTACCTGTAGGTTAATGAACCTGGATAATCTCTCCATTGATAGATTTGGCACGGGAATCCACTACAGGAAGGATGAAGGCGTATGCAATGCAACGAAACTTGGTTTCGGGAAATTGAATTTGGCATTGCGATCAGTTGTATTGACTGACACGCCGGCCGGCACCCCAAGTAATCTGTTTCTCATAGGTACTGAAAAACGCGTCTTTCGTTTCCAGTCTTGAGCTGAGCTAAAGTCTTCAATAACCTTGAACAATAGTAGGTAGGGATTTATTAGTTTGTGCGTCACCCTTTTCGAAGTTCAGAAATTACATTCGGTTTTCCTTGAATGTCAAAAAACCTTAGATTATGGAATAAATTTTTAAACGAATCCTAAGTACAACAGCTGATTTCATGTCAAGTAAAATCCACTAAACATATGTGAGCGGGGCACCGATTGGACTCCAATTATTGGCCGTACAAAATCGTCCGTGCATTATCGGTCCGTACCGATATTGCGCGACCCAATAACGTACGGGCAATAATGCACACCCCAATAATTGGTGCCCATTGGGCATGAATTATAGGGGTGTGCGTTATTGGTTGTACGTTATCGGGTCGTACAATATAGTGACTCATTTTGTCCTGTCAAATGTTGTTGTTTACTAAATCGATAAATTAAAAGTACGCTTTTAATTAGTCTAAATAACTTTATTTTAATCGTAGGTGTAGTATAAAGAACCGAAGGGAGATCGTTTACTCCCTCGGTGTGCAATTTAGGTACTATAAAGCCTCATGAGAGGTTTCATAGAAACTGTTAGTAAGGCTATAATTTCTTTTTGATAAGTTTATTTCCAATTTTAAGCACGATCAAACTTCGATTTGTATCCTCTAAGCGTATTGGTAAAGTTTCATTGCGATCCGATATGTCGCTTGTAAAAAACATACCACATTTGTATAGAGGATTATTAAAAAAAAAAAATTAAACATAATTTAAGCTAACTCTATCCCTTTATTCATTTGTGTATGATTTTATTTGTGTATATCGTAGTTTATTCAGTCACTTAATGGAAACAATTTAAGTATATGTTTCATGCCGTGTGGTGTCGGCAGATTAGAATAGCACCACCCCATATCTTCCCGTGGGTATCGTAAAAGGCGATTATGGGAGTGTGTGAAAAAGTTCCAACCCCTTGTAACTTTCTCACCGTGATACTGTACCATCCGTCTGAGTCTTTCTCCGGTCGTAACGGTCTCCGTTCCATCGGGTCTAGAAGGACAAGGATGAGTATGTGCACCTGTGTCTTGCGCGTACACTTGTGCACCTTAATATATCCTGCGCATCTGACCGCTTCCATTACTGGACTCCGAGTACGTTTAAAGTCCTGTGGCGATAGGTAAAGGTAGAGAGGTCTAGCCTGATGCAAGCTTGACTTTGTCTGATACCCGCACACAGGCGGTCCCGGGGGCGTGAGTACACGCCGTGGTCGTTTCCGCGCTGCAAATTTGGGGCGACAGCGCAGGCTCGGCAGCACTCGGGGTGACAAAGCAGCCCTGTTTAGGGAGGCACTGCTTTCCCCGCTCAGTCGGGGAGGGGGCTAGAAAAGGTGCCTTAAAAAATGCTCGTCCCAACTTGGCAGATGGTAGTAACCGCGGCTATCATCGCATCATTCAAATCGTGGTCGACGTTACAAAGCAAATTTAAAAACCACACCTAATATGACCTTCGGCGCGTGGAACGTGAGAACGCTTCTTGATCGAGATGGCAATGCCTGCCCTGAACGTAAGACCGCCATAGTAGCTCGGGAACTTCATCGCTATAACGTGGATGAGGCTGCGCTCAGCAAAACGCATCTACCCGATGAAGGAGAGCTGGTGGAAGTAGGTGGCGGCTACACTTTCTACTGGAAAGGTACCGCTGCCTCCGAAGCTCGTCGATCAGGTGTGGGATTTGCCATCAAGAATCACTTAGCAAAGCGTTTACAGGAGTACCCTGTACATATATCAGACCGCGTTACCACACTGCGCCTTCACCTGGACAAAGACAACTACCTTAATGTCATCAGTGTTTATGCTCCAACGCTAGACAAGTCTGATGACATCAAGGACAATTTCTATGAGGAATTGACTCATTGCCTCGATAGCATAAACGCCAAAGAGCAGATTTTATTGCTGGGCGATTTCAATGCCAGGGTTGGTCGGGACTATGAGGCTTGGCCTGGAGTTCTGGGTAGACATGGAGTTGGCAACATGAACAGCAATGGTCAGTTGCTGCTCAGTCTTTGTGCTCAATACGATCTGGCAATTACGAACACTATGTTTAGACTTGCCGCCAAGTACAAGACAACATGGATGCACCCAAGATCCAAGCATTGGCATTGGATTGACTATGCAATCGTGAGGCAAAAAGATTTCAGCCAAGTACAGGTCACCCGCGTCATGTGTGGTGCGCACTGTTGGTCTGACCACCAACTTATTGTCACTAAGCTGCGAATACGCCTCCGTCGTCCGCGTAGAACCACTATAAAAAAGCTTGCGTCTTTGGACGTGGACAAGCTAAAAGATCGCGCGGTCAGGGAGAAATACGCTGAAGCCCTGTCTGAAAAGCTGTTGCCCGTCAATGAGGTAGGTGATGTTGATGCTGCCTGGGGAACTTTGTTATCTCATATCATAGATACCGCTTCAACTGCACTGGGTAAAAAGTTCCGTCGCAACGAAGACTGGTTTGATGGAAATGATGAAATCCTGAGGGCAGCATTCGATAATCACAGAGATCTCCTGCGACAGCACAGAAGGCAAAGAGGAAGCGTTGCGGTTGTTAAAGCTAGTGACCTCGAATTGCGCAAGCTGTCTCGTCATATGAAAGACAAGTGGTGGCAGGACAAAGCTAGATACATGCAATGGCTCACTGACACAAACCAGCTGGGAGAATTCTACAGTGAGGTACGTAAGCTGATTGGTACATCCTACCACGTGAGGGTGCCTTTAAGGTCTCTAGACGGTAGTCACCTGTTGACGAACAAGGACGATGTACTAAAGCGCTGGGCGGAGCACTTCAATACTTTGCTAAATGTGGATCGATCAGCTGATCTACAAACTATCCGCTTAATGCCTCAGCTCCCTCTTGCCTTTGAGCTGGACGAGCCTCTATTGCGTGACGAGGTTGTTACTGCCATCAAACAGCAACAAAACAAAAGGGCGGTTGGTATTGACCTCATACCGGGAGAGCTGATAAAATACGGCGGAGAGGAGTTGCATACGCTGGTCTGGGAACTATTTGTTCGCATGTGGGAGCAGGAGCGCGTTCCGGATACCTTTAAAGTATCGCGCATAAGTGCTCTCTACAAGAACAAAGGTGACCGATCTGACTGCAACGCTTATCGCGGTATTTCGCTTCTTTCAGCCCCCGGAAAGGTCTTTGCTAGAGTTCTCTTAAACCGCCTAAAGAACTTGTCCGAAAAGATTCTGCCAGTTTGGCTTCCGACCGGATCGAGGCACATGCGAAGCTATATTCTCTGTGCGTCAACTGCAAGAAAAGAGCAGAGAACAGGGTCATCAGCTGTACCTTTGCTTTGTTGACCTAGAGAAGGCTTTCGACAGCGTGCCTCGGGAAGCTCTATGGTTGGTGCTAGGTAAGCTTGGGTGCACGGGAAAGTTTGTGAGACTGCTTAGACTCCTGCATGACGACATGCAATGCTGCGTTGCCGTAGACGGTGATCAGACAGACTTCTTCCCCGTTACCTGTGGGGTGAAGCAAGGTTGCGTTTTAGCACCTACTCTGTTCGCCTTATACTTTGCGGTGATAGTTAGAGAAGTCTTACAAACTGTTTCTCAAGGAGTTCGCATCCGCTTCCGCACAGACGGCAGCCTTTTCAACTTGGCTAGACTTAAGGCTCGCACTAAAGTCTCACACGTACTGATCACCGAGATCATGTATGCTGACGACCTGTGCTTCGTAGCAGAATCCCCAGACGGCTTGCAACAGCTAATGTCCGCATTCCACCAAGCCTGCAGTAAGTTCGGCCTGAAGATCAATGTCAATAAGACGGAGGTGATGTCCCTGGATATACACGGTCACGAGACATTGGCCATAAAACTTGGTGAGGATGTGCTGAAGCAGGTGGATAAATTTCGCTATCTGGGGAACACTGTAACATCCAAGTGTGACCTTGATGCTGAGATCAATAGCAGGGTCAGTGCCGCAGCTGCAGCATTCGGCAAGCTATGTTCCAAGGTCTTCTGCTCTCATGACCTTAAGTTGGCCACTAAGATAGCAATATATATGGCAATCGTGCTGCCAAACCTCTTATACTCCTCAGAGACGTGGTGTGTATACCGCCGCCACATTCGCACTCTGGATCGCTTCCACCTTAAATGCCTCCGTACCATCATGAAGATCAGATGGTCTGATAGAGTGCGAAATACAGAAGTTCTGCGACGAGCCAATGTTGGTGGCATTGAGGCCTATTTAATGCGTCGACAGCTTCGGTGGTGCGGTCACATTTCTCGTATGGCGGAGGAAAGAGTGGCGAAGCGCATCTTTTATTCTGAACTAGAGGAGGGCAAGCGGAATTATGGCGGTCCCCTCCTCCGGTACAAGGATGTCCAAAAGCGACACATGAAGAGATGCAAAATAGAGCCCTCCCGCTGGGAACGGTTGGCAGCACAGCGGCCAGAATGGCGCAGGTTGGTGAACAGTCAAGTACGCGAGTTCGAGGTTCAGCGTAAAGCTGACCTGGATACCAAACGCGACCAGTTAAAGGCTCGCCCACCTGCTGCCATAATATATAATTACGAGAACGGCATTCTCACGTGCCCTCAGTGTGCACGGAGTTTCGCCGTGAAGATAGGCTACATAAGCCATCTTCGAGCGCACCAGCGCCTCATCACTGATTAGGGGTCAAAGTGGTCGCCATGGCCGAAACCGGTCGGAACAATCATCATCATACATAATATGTATCCTATTGTATATAATTATTATTCTGTGTAACATAGTATTCTACTCTATATAGTATTGTTCACGGTTGTACCACACCGCGGTATGTGACGCTCGCGGGGTAGCTCCTGGCACTGACTGAAAATCAGCGCTGAAGGCTTAACCCTCACCATACTGCTGAGTCAGTTGCCATTTATAGCAGCAGTGACACGCCGTGGCCTTTCGGTTTCATTTCTTTTTTGTAACATTTCTGTTGAAATATTTTCTTGGTTGTTTTTTTGTTCTGTTATTGTGGCGTGTGCAGTGTTTTTATAATAAATGTCTTTTCTTCTTCTTCTTTTTTTCTTCATATGTGTTTTTTTAGCGGCCGCCTTAAACAGTACCTACCCTTATATAAATTTACGTACGATTTTTTTGTAAAAGGTCTAAAACAAAATCCCTTACATTCATCTTAATAGTTAATACGAACTACTTTTTCTTTGTAGAAACTTCGACAACCGAAATAATATATGAGCTATTCAAAGCATTAGAATGTATGAAAAAGCTGATGTTTTTTCGCGTTTTCATAATTTTATCCAAAAGAAAAGTTGTTCCTATTGACGAAAAAAGTCCCCATTTTTTAGATGTGTACAGGGATTTTGTTATACCCTGCGCCTACCATACAGAACGAGGGCGCCCTTTTATAAGTTGTACTCATTTTATCCCAGTAAAGTTTACATGTCAGGCAGAGATTCGGTTCCCGCCTACTTCTAAAAGAGACTGCAAATCCGAAGTTCCGAAGGCTTAGAAGGAACAAAATACCAACGTAGACAATAGTCGAAGTTACGACTGATATGTTAGACCCTCTTGACATTGTAGTAAAATAACCCAAAATTCAAAAGAATGGAAGTGTGCTTATAGAAACAAGCAATACTTAGATATGATTATTCATCTATTTCACAAACACCATTTTCGCAAAAGACATTCCAATCGCAGAGATTGCAACAACGCATCCTGACCTAATCCCACAATGAGATGTGAGGCGCATAAATTCGCAAATACCTAATAAACTGAAATCACGATCTCATTACAAGCCCACTTTGCTCATAGGAGCTGCCTTCAAAACCGAATTAATGCTATTCTAACAAATAAAGCTGAATACAATAGAAGAGGATACTATTATTGGAAAGGGCAGAAATGTTTCTACTGATCCATGAACTTGAAGAAATTTGCTTTTAAATAGTAGAGTTCCAGCATTCCGATGATTGAATGATATCGTGGAGTCTGCAAAGAGTCCATGAATGAGGATGGCGAGATTGGCGAGGGATCACGATAGATGGCATCTGGCGGAAAAGAATAATTCCCGGCTGTAAACACGGCAGACTGGTGTTGATGACAATGATATCGCTGCAGCATGTTTATCTGGAACTAAAATCTTTGTCTTGTTCTAAATCCATAGCTAAAGTAAGCAAATACATTTTCATAATGATAAGACCTGCTGATTTTATTATACCGTTTTATAATAATATTAAGTTTACCAATGTAATTTTAAGTGGAAGTAATTTAACTCCTTCCTCACAATACAGGCGCAGCAACGTTTAACGACAGTATCCTAAAGAAAATAATGTAAACCTTACTCCCTAGACTTTAGTGCAGTAAAAATTTTTTTGCCTTTTTCTTTTACGTTAATAACTAAACTCCTATAACCCGTGAATAGATCTAGAGCGGTGGTAGCCTAGTGAGTAGAACATTGGACTCGGACCCAGGTTCGATTCCCAGTGCGGGCATGTATCTATGACTTTGTTTTGTACATTTGTGAAGTTATAGTAGCAATACCACTCGCTAACGGTGAAGGAAAACATCGCGAGGAAACCTGAGTGTCTGAGCTATTCACATACCTCAGCGCTTGAAATCGCCAATCCGCGGTGGGCACGCGTGGTGATTAAGCCCATACTCTCTCCCTGAGAGCAGGCCTGTGCACTACAGTGGGACGTATATAGGCTGCTTATGTAGATCTAAAGTCAAATGTCGAATTTATCGAAATGTCTGACACAACGGAGCCGTGTGAAATCCGCAAAATAGCCCCCTATTTGATTTACGAGCGCTATGGTTATGAATGAGTGAGAGATAAGGCATCTAGCGTCGGCGCGATCGCGCCCGCGCCGTGGGCCTCTATCGACGGAATCGCACGCCCACACCCCGAGAGAGCCCTGAATGAGTCTGATCGAGAGACAGCGTTTGTTGGATTAGTCATCGTTGCAAGGAGAGCGCACGACCATGTTGATAATAGGATTTAATCTAAAGAATTGTTTAAATCGCTTACGTTTAACATGCTACAACTTAAGTACTTACATAAAGTCACGCCTGTATCCCTGAGAGGTAAGTAGATACCAGGGTTTGCCACTTGCTATGATCCATCTCGTGCACACAAGTCGGTTTCGGGTACTTTTTAGGGTTCCGGTAGTCAACAAGGAACCCTAATAGTTTCGCCATGTCATGTCCATCTGTCTATCTGTCTGTGTGTCCGTCTGTCTGTCCGCGCCTCAGCACAGAGAATATAAGTACTAGAGACCTGAAATTTGATATAGCTGTACATATTATATTACGTCAATGAAACTAGAAGGAAAAAAAATTCAGCGTACCTCGCTTACACCTAAATAAGGGTGCGTTTTTTTTCTTGCCTACGCCATAGTGTGGAGTATCGTTTGATTGGCCGTTTAGTGAACACCACCTCCGACAAAATTTGAAGAGTTCCCTCGAGAGTTCCCTCGATTTCTCCAGGATTCCATCATCAGATCCTGACCTGATGACCATGGGACTACTTGGTAAGTATACTCTTTCAAACAAAAAAAGAACTTTCCAAATCGGCCAAGGCGTCTTCGAGTAATTAATAAATAATTCCAATCACCTCCTCCCTTTTTGAAGTCGGTAAAAAATTACAAATTACTGAGTAACTTCAACATAATGCGTTTTCGTCATAAATATCTAAGCAGAGTTTCTTAAAACCTTACTTTGAACGTAGCCAACGAAAGGATAATAGGTCTAACACTTACCTTGACTGTTATTTGACGTGCAAATTGTATTACATAGTATGAAATAACGTGAACCTAGTTCCCACAATCGTTATTATACTCGGCTATACTATGTGAGAATCGTGCACGTAAAATATGCTTATATTAGTGCTGTGTGTCTTGTGAGTCATTCATTCTTTGGATAATTGCTTGCACCAGCATTGTGATTAGTAATTCATAAAATCATTGATCTTATCCAAAAATCTCTAGAGTTCTCGGCCAACAGAATATCATAGTTAATTCTAATATTTTTGCAACATACCTACGATTTTTGTCGCCTATTATATTATTAGACCCACAAAAAATTATCACATGACTTAGAAAATATAAGTGATATTGCTGAGATTCGATCTAACTGAATGAGTACTACGAAAACCCTCATCATCAACCATTTGACGCCCACTGCAGGACATAGGCCTCCCTCGTGGTTTTACAAACCATGAAGGGTTTTGCCATAATCGCCACGCTTGGCAGGCGGGTTGGCGATCGCAGTATGCGCTTTGAATTTCAGGAAGACGCTGCTGCCCGTCCCTTGGTAATGTATTTCCTTAGTCGCCTTCTACGACTTCCACGGAAGGAAATGGAGTGACGCTATTCTTAATCTGGCGTCACACGGAAAGTCCGGCGTCACACAGAAATCCGGCGTCACACGGATACCCTGCCGCTCGCTAACTGTGAAGGAAAACATCGTGAGGAAATACGCACGGCAGTTGTCTCCGCACGCATTCTCACGGTATCTCCTATGGATTAAGCCGACTTAGTTTAGAGGATCCAGAACCGGATCTAGCGTATCTTAGCTCCAGAACCAAGATGACTGATGTTGGAACTGCAACTGCAAAGCCGAAGTGGAACTGGGCAGGCCACGTAAGTCGCATGGGCCCAGACGAATGGGCGAAAATTGTCACTGATTGGGTTTCACGGGACGATTACGCATATTCTAAATTATGAAAAATCATGATAGTTAGTCTGTGTTTCTTTAATGTAGCAACGGAATAACAGAGCAACCTGATTGACAGTTTTATTTTTAGGAAATAAAAACCATTTTTTTATCTGAATCTCACATGAACAAAATCACAGACAGCAGTATCGTTTATATAGATATAAAACCCTTACGATGTTATTTACTCGTATAAATACAGGATTTCCTTAAACCACACCATAAACGCAGTATAAAATAGGATTCAGGATTTCTTTTATGAATGGGACTGCTAATCTTTTTGGCAAATTTTATTGGTTTCTAAATTAGAGTTCACACAAAGTTAAAACGAACGGTAACATATGAACCATTCAATCATCAACCTTGGACCCACTTTAATTTTACATCTTAAGCTTGCATAACACGTACCTCCCACAGAACGTTACCAAAACATACACACAATCTAATACACTATACCAATGGTGTACCAATTAAACCATTACTAAAGTTTACTTTTACATATTTTCACGAATGGAGACCTCCGGTTTCAAACACTGACTGAGAATCGAAAGACCACCTTTGATTTTATCAGTAAAGTTTTAATCCAGCGATTGGTGACTCATGGTTTTATATGAAAATTTAGTGATGGGAGGTTGCCAAGGAATGGTGTAGTGGTAGTCGACCTTCGTCATTTAGTCGAGATTAATTATTTCTATTGTGAGCTGATTTGATGAAAGGAACACGTGTCGGATGCGCTTGTCAGTGCGCTTGATTGTGAAACTAGTGATGGATAAAATCTTTGATAGTATTAACATTAATATTATCGATATTTGTAAGTGACTGATATTAATAATAGCACGTAGGTACCTACCATTAAAATATTTTTTATACGGTAAGAAAGTTTGCTTTAAAAAACTTGCGGATTAAACACAATGAAAATCTCTTTCATCATCATCATCAGTCATTCGACGGCCACTGCAGGACAAAGGCCTCCCTCATGGTTTTCATAACCATGAGGGGTTTTGCCATAATCGCCACGCTTGGCAGGCGAGTTGGCGATCGCAGTATGCGGTTGGAATCTCAGGAAGACGCTGCTGCCCGTCTCCTGGTAATTGATTTCCGTAGTCGTTTTCTACGACATCCACGAAAGGAAATGGAGTGACGCTATTCTCTACCCGGCGCCACACGGAGAAAAAATTAAAAATACTGCGTTTAGGAGGTCTTAAAATAAACAGTGTAATGACAAAAAAAACTAGTAGTATTGTATCGATGGATTCCGGATGCAAGTTATCCTCCAATATGACATCATATTGGAGGATAACTTGCATCCGGAATCCATCGATACAATATTGTCCCATCAGCATTAACCTAAACTTATAAAGAGCACTCAAAAATGGTACTCGAGCCTCTTCAAGCTAAAGTTTCAAATCAACGTGGGCGTTAAGGGCGCTTATACACGGGCGGCACGTATGCCAACTGCAGTCATCGCCACTCGTCGATGGCACCTGTCGACGTGTGCCGACGACAGTCGCCGACATGTCAGCGTCAAATATCCGCGTTGAGCGCCGATGTGTGTTAACTGCAGCCGTTGACACTCGTCGACGGCACCTGTCGACGTGTGCCGACGACAGTCGCCGACATGTCAGCGTCAAATATCCGCGTTGAGCGCCGATGTGTGTTAACTGCAGCCGTTGACACTCGTCGACGGCACCTGTCGACGTGTGCTGACGACAGTCGCCGACATGTTAGCGTCAAATATCCGCGTTGAGCGCCGATGTGTGTTAACTGCAGCCGTTGACACTCGTCGACGGCACCTGTCGACGTGTGCCGACGACAGTCGCCGACATGTCAGCGTCAAATATCCGCGTTGAGCGCCGATGTGTGTTAACTGCAGCCGTTGACACTCGTCGATGGCACCTGTCGACGTGTGCCGACGACAGTCGCCGACATGTCAGCGTCAAATATCCGCGTTGAGCGCCGATGTGTGTTAACTGCAGCCGTTGACACTCGTCGACGGCACCTGTCGACGTGTGCCGACGACAGTCGCCGACATGTCAGCGTCAAATATCCGCGTTGAGCGCCGATGTGTGTTAACTGCAGCCGTTGACACTCGTCGACGGCACCTGTCGACGTGTGCCGACGACAGTCGCCGACATGTCAGCGTCAAATATCCGCGTTAAGCGCCGATGTGTGTTAACTGCAGCCGTTAACACTCGTCGACGGCACCTGTCGACGTGTGCCGACGACAGTCGCCGACATGTCAGCGTCAAATATCCTCGTTGAGCGCCGATGTGTGTTAACTGCAGCCGTTGACACTCGTCGACGGCACCTGTCGACGTGTGCCGACGACAGTCGCCGACATGTCAGCGTCAAATATCCGCGTTGAGCGCCGATGTGTGTTAACTGCAGCCGTTGACACTCGTCGACGGCACCTGTCGACGTGTGCCGACGACAGTCGCCGACATGTCAGCGTCAAATATCCGCGTTGAGCGCCGATGTGTGCCAACTGCAGCCGTTGAAACTCGTCGACGGCAGGCGTCGACGCTCGACTGCAGTTGGCACACGTGCCGCCCGTGTATAAGCGCCCTAACACAACAAGTGCGCCTTATTGACTAAAGTAATTTCTTTCCAATGCTCTAGGATCATTTGTTTGTAACACTGTGGGCACTTTTGTGGAACCGATTGTAATTCGGTGCGAAATTCTTTGATACTTAGGTTTCTTTAGAAGTAACAAAACCCAATTGGAGTCGTTGTGCCGGACTCCAATTGGGTTGTGTTACTTCTAAAGAAACCTAAGTATCAAAGAATTTCACACGCCTGAGCGCTTGCAATATTTGCTACGGGCACCTTTGAAACATTTTGTTGCAAAGTCACCCGTAACGTAACTAAATAGAGTGTACGTGCACTCTATTGTTAAGATTGATGTGCTGTCGACTGTACCTGAACCACTGCAGGGCACAAGCCTTTTCCTATAGAGAGTGACGTGCCAATCGCAACTATTGCAAGCTCTGTCTGAAGCTAATTCTTGGAATATTTTGGTATAGAAACATTGTATACCAAAATTTTCCAAGAATTAGCTTCAGATCTTTATTTTACGTTATTATATAAGAATCGGTTTTCCACCAAATTTAAGTCTAAGCATGTTGGGTAATCCAAAGTTACGATGATTAGTAACTAATGAGGTTTTCGTTTAGTTTTGGTCTGATGTGTGTGGGTGTAGTTGTGTTTGCACACACAACTTGTGTGTTTCATCATTAGTGATTTTTAGGTATGATTAGATCATGAGGGAACATACAGTTGGCGATCTTACTGATCGATTAAAGAACAGTTTTTGTCCGAAAGATACTCCATTTCCAATACAAAGAAGTAGAAGAACAAATTATTATTTACTCTGTGTTCTGTGTTACTTATGTTCGGTGTACGTACATTTATCGAAGAGAACCACTGGTTTGCCGTAAGCAAACTATCTCTAAAAGCTGTCCGCTGGCCTAACAGCTGTTTACAGTACCTAGATGAACAGATTGTTAGCATACCGAAAACCGAGGGCAAGCCATTAAGTTATGTCAGCGGTATTATGATACATTTAGTAGATACTCGTATTACTAGCACCTAATAGCATCCTAATATTAAGTAATTTATATCTGCTCCATATTACTCCTGCAGCCTACCAGGCTTTTAATGTATTTAATTTCTCTGGTACAATATGTGTAAGATTTCTAATTTAATCTAATCTAATATTTAAACAGAACCCTCTATTAGTCGTCTTAATCTCCGTAGTAAAGAAATCCATGTTAAAAAAACGTTCTATGTTGAAGACAAATAAACATTTTTTATTTCTATTCAGGCAAAAGTTATCTGTAGTGCCAATAGAAATCCCCTTAGCTTAGACGACCTAGACGTTTCTCCTCTCCAAAAAACCTCGTTTGTATACCCAATAAGGCCAAAGATTGGCGATTGTTAGCTCGCTGCCAAAATCAGCAAAGTTCACGCGGACAATATCACGACCGTTCGTTCACCTTTCACATCGAATCCCGACGAGCGGGCATTACAAAATATTTCACGCGCACACCTGGCGAATGACAGCCGGCTGTATGGACGGTCATTAATGTGAGCCTAGCTGGTGGGTTCCACTTAGATCATCTTCTTTTTATTACTCCTCCGGTTGGTCCTTTTGTGTGGCAACGGGACCTGGTTCATGCGTTCAGATAATCACACACAGGATTCAAGTATTTATTAACAAATGCCCAGACAGACTGAGACTATTTTGGCTGCAAACGATTCGGAATGAGCACCTCTGGAAGTGCACCAATCAAAGACCGGGAGGCTTATAATGCGCACCAAATCCTGTCGGAATCCTGATGTTAGCGACAGCAATTACTACGGAATTTGACAGTTTCATTGGAATCGCTCAGGATTTGTTGGTGTGTAGGAAATCCTGAATGGAATTTAGCGTTGGATGAGCAACATCAGGAAAAGAGATGCTTAAATAGGCATGACTTTACGTTCACCTTATGGGGAAATTGAAAGAGAGGGCAGCCAAAGAACACTAGGATTATTCATATCCCAAGAAGTCAAGTTGATCGGCACCTGCTGGTCTAAACTGGAAGTTGCCGTGAATTACACTCACCAGTGCATATTTTTGGTTGAGGCTATATGGTCCCCTGGAACTTCATTACCACAGATGGTAAAGAATCTTCATTACAGACAGAAGTGTTTTACGGAACGTAGTTTAATAAATAACATTGTGAGCTTTTAGTTTCATTCAATGAGGTGCAGCTGGAACCTTCCTGTAATAACAGGTCTCACAGATAGATGCTCGGGCGCGAGCCAAAGGCAATTAACGCATAAACCGATCTGGGACTAAACTATGGCTTTATTATTTCGAATCGCGCGCACTCTTGTAATTTAGGGCTTGCAGTTTTTCAAGAAGTCGGTAGAACGACCCCGTATATACCAATGACTTTGATTTTTCAGTTTTGTACATGTCCGTGTGGCGCTGGATTAAGAATAGCGTCACTCTATTGCCTTCCTTGGATGACGTAGAAGGCGACGAAGGAAATCAATTACCAGGAGACGTGCAGAAGCGTCTTCCTGAGATTCCAACAGCATAATGAGATCGCCAACCCGCCTGCCAAGTGTGGCGATTATGGTGAAACCCCTCATGGTTATGAAAGCCACGAAGGAGGCCTGTGTCCTGCAGTGGGCGTCAAAAGGCTGATGATGATGATGAAGTACATTAAATTTGTGAATTTTTATCGGCAATAGGTACTGAACTGAATGAATAAATACCGCTCGCAAACTGTGTAAATGATTCAGATCAGTCCAAAGTCATACTCCGTGCACAAAAACAATAAAAAAATAATTTTTTTTTGAAAAATATTTCAATTAAGAAAATAAAACCGACTTCAAAACAATGAGTAAGTAAAAACTACTGAATTATATAAAATGAACGAGCGCTGCAATTGATTTTAATATTATAATCCTCCGCAGACGCTTTGCAGGTCAACCTTCAAATTTTTGATGCAAAGTCGTCTTCATCGTAACTAATTAGAGTGCACGTCTAGAAGAGCTTGATGTGCTGTCGACTGCACCTGTAGAGATCGTCAGAAATAGTACCTAAACTTAAATACCTGCAGCTTCTAAGGTCTAGACCAAAATTCTAGGCTCATAAAAGGCTAGCGTGCCCATCACACATCTTGCACCAACCGAGGCTCTGAACCCGCGACCCTGCGGTAACCCAGCCGCCTGCATAGATGCACGTAAAAGGTCAATTTTAGCTTAAGGTGCCACCCGGCCCACGACTACCACCACGGATAAGGAAATTGATATTTTCCTTTACAATACGTTTTTGCATAGTGAACAATGTTATTAAAAATCTCAATAATGGTTTAAGCTCCTTTCAGAACCTACTATTTACAGAGCTAAAAGCATAGCACGCTCTATGTTTCTTGTAGGTTCTAAAAATAACTATTACCCTTAATAACCTCATTGATATTAACATTCCACAAAACTGAAGCACAGTAGGTAAAAGATTTTTTTATTTTTTATTATTGCCACATTTCGGACGTACAATTGTCGGACGATACCCCTGAGTCGGTGGAAAGTCCGTGACCGTTCGTTCATCAAGATCAACCATTTTTCCATACAAACATATATAAACATAAACATAAACATTTACATACAGGCACATACATTGCTTCTGGCCACGCCTGTATTCCGGAGGGGTAGGGAGAGACTGGGGTTCCCTACTTGCTATGATTTTGACAAACCCCGTTCGCTTCATCAATGTTCATTAGTAACTGCATTCACGCTAGCCATAAAAGAAAAGAAAAAGTAAAATAATAAAATATCGGGCTCTCTGTATATTAGTATTCTGTGGTGTATACCACTCCAGTGTTATAATGCATGGCTTTATTGCCTCCATTGCGCCGGCGCATAAATTATCGAAGAATACCGGGTGTTACAAGCTTTTAGTAATTAAACCAGCGTCGCTCGTGTTGGTTTGAAAACAGTGATTCGTTAGTGATTCTTAAGAGCTTATTTTGGAAATTCCCCCAAGCTCAATTGTATCACTTAAAAAAGATCCTATGTATTCTATGTTAATGCGAGCGAGCGACAGAGATGCCAGATGTTACAATAACCTGAAGCCTCGTCAACAAAATGTGATATTTCTAAAGAAACACTAACCTTCGGTTAATCTATAAGTGACAGAAAAACAACACAGATCAAGATTAAGCGTGGAAACGAACGGATAACTGTACTTTATTCTTTTATACCGCATACTGCGATCGCCAACCCGCCTGCCAAGCTTGGCAATTATGGCAAAACCTTTCATGCTTATGAAAACCACGAAGGAGGCCTATGCCCTGCAGTGGGCGTCGAATGGCTGATGATGATGATGATGATTCTTTATTTCCAACCACTGCTTTTAAATCATTTAACTTTGTCACTTGTGCCATTAATTTTGTGGTCATTAGTATTAATACTTTTATTGCACTAAAACTAATATACAATACGGCGGATTTAATGTCGTAGGAGTTTTCTACCAGTCTACTGCAGGAGGTGGAAGAAAGATTGGTAGGCGTGCAAACTAAAAGAGAGGGTCAAAAAGTAGAAATGCAAAAATTTACTTCCAAATGTACTTATACATAGAAGGTAAGATGGAATTAAGCGACATATTAATACAATGCTATACATAATAAAATAAGTGTACAAACTAAACATAAAAGTACTATACACACTATTAGAGAGCAAGGCAATGATACATATAATTTACGATACATAATGATAGGAAGGTACTATGTAAATATAGTAGAATCCGTGTGGCGCCGGATTAAGAATAGCGTCACTCCATTTTCTTCCCGTGGATGTCTTAGAAAGCGACAAAGAAAATAAATTACCAGGAGACGGGCAGCAGCGTCTTCCTGAGATTCCAACCGGATACTCCGATCCCCAACCCGCTTGCCAAGCCTGGTGATTATGGCAAAACCCCTCATGGTTATAAAAACCATGAGGGAGGCCTATGTCCTGCAGTGGGCGTCAGAGGGCTGATGATGATGATGATGATGATAGCAGAATATGTGAATATAGTAGACAAAATACAGCTGAAACATTCTTATCATGACGAGGGGTAAGGGAGGTTGGTGTAACACTTTTGGAGGTAGTGTTTCCAAACAAGAGCTTTGAAAGAATTCCGAGAGGAAGCTTTACGAATATTATCAGGGAGAGAGTTCCAGAGACGAACAGCTGAAACTGGTTATCTGAATAAGTTCTACTTTTGTCTTATCTTAACGTATCTTATATTATCTTATCTCAGACTTGGAAAGATATGTTTAAATAATACGTAGCGCATCGTTTGCCTCATCGATCGATCTGAGAGGTCCTTAGTTCGATTAGAGGATTTATCATTGACCTTGTTTCCTAAGTTAAATTCGTGAATTTGTAGAGCAATTCAATCACTAACTATAAAGGAAAACATCATGAGGAAACTCGAGTATCTGAGATTAATAACAATAAGAACTATCACTCCACACACCACAATCACTTGTTCTGGCCCCAAACTAGAATGACCTATGCTAAGGTAACCAGGGAAAGGCATCATATATAAAAAAGCACACAGCAGAGGCCATTCTTACAAATCAATTACGGCAGCCTCCAGGGGTTATCGAACCCATGACCTCTGTTTTGGTATTTATGCAAGTTAATCGCTAAACCAACGATGAAGTGTATCAACTCTATGAGGCAAGTGCGGAAATCTAGAGTCTAACAACATCAAGTCAAAGATACTGGCCAGTGAAGAGTTCAGGCAACAGTACATATTCAGTAGGTACATATTTACAAAATTAATATCTACTTTTTATTCAATGTAACTCAGAAACTACGATTTAATTAATGTTACAAGTTAAACTACGGGTCCATTTCAAAATATAGATCATTTTGGAGAAAAAACGAACGAAATAATTCAAAATTATTCATTTCAAATTCGGTCCTTAATTAATAGAGTTTTTATGTTTTATATAACTTAGATCTCATGCCTCTCATGACAACTGGCGTTCATTTTAGACATCTTTGTCATGTACATAATATTCAATGTTATAATAGCCCTCTCGGCATTAAGGTTGACTTTGCAATAAACACTTAAACATTGACCAGCTGTCGACGGTATGGCAATGGTCCTAGCCGACATCTATCGTCCTCCAACTTTACGGGTTTTTACCAGCGAGCGTGACTCTGAAATTTGTTATATGTAAATTGGGGATGTTCGCGATGGCTTCTCAGGGTCCCTTCACTGCAATGTTTGTTGCTTCGTTTCTCTTTTTTGCTGAGACAAAAGGACTGTCGCGGTGTTGCGAGAATGAAGGAGAGGCGTTTATTTTAGGTTCAGTGTTCTTATATTAAAAGAAGAAATAGTTTTTCTTTTTTCGGTATTTTTCGGTCTGTTGTTTAGTTATGTGTTTAAAGGCACACATCCTGCTTCCTAAACACTACATATATATAAATATATATTACATATGTATGTAATATAGTACGTAATAATTATTGTACACTTTCCTCCCTTGTTTATAATGTTCGTATCACCACATCAAGGGTTGGCTGGAAGAGATTTCTGCTGAAATAAGCTCGCCATGTACACTTTTTAATTCTGTAAATGTTTTGTTTTATTCATGTAATTTTATGTGCGCAATAAAGTATAAAGTACATAAAGCAATCCGCTTTCTATGCGCACACCAATTTCGTTGCTAGCGAAAGTGAAATAAGAACAATATTTTAAGCATTGGAAGCGAATGGTTTTGTGTTTTTTTTTATTGAAAAACACGAGCAGAAGCCTTTAAAGAAACATAAGTGGTATTCACATGTCATAAAGAAATAATTTTTTTTTTTTTGTTACTATTTTTTTATGCCTATTCTGTCGCCTATCCATAGGATTAGCTAGCAGATGCGAGGAGAAAAAAAAAATTAAACATGCTTTTATTATTAAGAGTAAGAAATAAATTTAAGTGACATTTTAAAATATATATGTTTAATAAATGCTTGAGGCACTAGCCGTAATTTAATAAATTGCAATGCAGTAACCTACATAAGTCAACGAACTTATTTAACTATGTCAACTTTCAGTTCATTAGGATACCAGTAAGCAGTTGAAAGATGGTTTGCAAATTTTGAAATGTTCTACGGACACCTTACTTATATGTATACAAACGTTGCAAGTTAAATTAAGTCACCCAACTTATGTAACTATGCCAAATTTCAGTTCTTTCGAATACCAGTAAGCAGTTGAAAGATGGTTTGCAAATTTTGAAATGTTCTACGGACACCTTACTTACGAACGTTGCAAGTTAAATAAATCCCAGTTCTTTTGAGAGATTTCGTAACATCAAAACACTTGCGCAATTTGAAAGTATTACTCATGTGTGAGAATCCAAAACTTTAAGCAATTAAACATAATGAAATATATGTTGAATCTACACCTAACACATTTTATCATTACGGATAAACTGTTAAGATCATAAAATTAAAAACGTGATAATTCTCATCAAAACTTCCTTAATTCGTGACTGGCCGAAATAAATAAATAATTGAAACGATTCGAAAACACGAGCCGAGTTTTTATTATTTTATTTACTTAATGAAATAATAACAATCTTGGCTCGAAGAGCAATCATGTCGTTTCGAGAGCAGGAGTGCGTTCAAATAAAGAACTCCAAGTTTTGAAATGTGTCCTACATCCCAAAACTTTCATGACTTCTTTATTATTATTATTATACATTATTATAATGTCCTAACATAATGTTAAAATGTATACTAATGTTTTTGTTATATTCGTGGGAATAATTATGTAAATATGCGTGGCGATTATGGCAAAACCCATCATGGTTAGGAAAACCATGAGGGAGGCCTGTGTCCTGCAGTGGGCGACAAATAGCTGATGATGATGATCAATTATGTAATTAAATTGTCTCAACCTTTTAAAATATGTCTGTAAAATTTTGTTTTAGAAATAAACATTTTTACATTTTACATTTACATGTTAAATTTTTTTTATTATTTCTTATGTAATGTCCTGTTCAATGTTTCGTGTGCAATAAAGCATATTATCAGCACACAATCTTGGTGTGCATTTCGAAATGCACCACGCCGGTAGTGAAACAAGTGCGTGCTTCAAATTTGGTGGTCTCATCACTTAAACTCAGTCACAGTTAAACAAGGTTTAAACAACGCCCAATGATATAGTCATTGGAACCCGCCGGCGAAAGCTACATTTTCGAAATTTAAATATTTGTTGACTGGCCAGAAGCAAAATGTAGGTCCTTTTTTCGCGAAAAAAAACCTTACTGTTTATAAAATAAAGTCTTCTAACCATTCATATAAAGTTGAAATTTCTTTGTTTTAAAGTTCGTGTTTCGTGATGCGAATAATTAACTTTGAGTAATTATCGAGTGAGTTAATGGGATAGGTTGTTACAAATAACTGTAATGTATTATATCATTGAAATTTTAACTCGATTTTCAAAGCATCCTCACTCAACGATATCCTTGAGAGGATATGCAAAAGCATAGTATCCTTGAATTACGGAACATTACGTAACTTTTTCTGAATGCAGTTGCTACATTTTTGTAAGAGAATATAGTATCAATAAGGGTTTGTGTTTAACAACACATGAGTTTCTTCCTAAATTGATATTTCTCTAAACGTTTACGTAAACTTATGGAATTACCGCTTTACACCCTTTGCTAATGTAAATTGAATTTATTGCAATTTTTAACACATTAATGCTTTTTTATTATATATCGAATTATATATCTCGCGATGGTAGTGAATGGGTAACGTCGGCTTCTCATTCCCAGGCCGTGTGTTCGACATGTACTTAATGACTTTATTTCACATACATTTGTAAATTTGCAGTAGCAATACCACTCGCTGAGGGGAACATCGTGAGGAAACCTGAGAATCTAAGGTGTTCACATACCTCAGCGCTTGAAATTGCCGATCCGTGGTGGGTTCGCGTGGTAAATAAGCCCGTGCTCTCTCTACGAGTGAAGGTCTGTACCCTGCAGTGAGACGTTTATAGGTCTACATAAAAAAACATCTTTATGCCATTAAAAAGCATCATCATCATCAACCCATAACAGTCCACTGCAGGACATGGGTCTCTCCCTGTATGGGAGGTTTTGCCGTAATCTCCACGCTTGGCAGGCGGATTGGAGATCGCAGTGTTTGGTGGTCTGGTGTCACAGGTCGACGCTGCTGCCCGTTCCCTGGTTTCTGTTTTTTAGTCGCCTCTTACGACACCCATGGGAAGAAATGGGGCGGCTCATTCTAGGCCGGAGCCACACGGCATAAAAAGCATAAAAATCGTTAAAACGAAGAAATAATATTCGAAATAAAATATAAAAAAGTTTAGACAGAACATTTTTCTTGTTATAAATGATAAACTATACGAAGTTTTTCCATTGTAGACTTTAATCATCAAAAACTTAACAGCTCTATATTCAAATGGAAGACTACGAAGAAAATTTAAGACGACAACAAGTGATTAGTGACAAGTGATAGGCGTATTTAATTGTTTTTATAGAGGCAGGATTTTGTTTATTATTGTTAGATATATAAGTGTGTAAATATTAATTGTTACAATTAAAATACCTAAGTTGGAAATGAACTCCGAGCTCAGGCTTATGCATATGTCATTGATTGAATTGTTACATTGCATCAAGTTATTGCAATTTTTGACCTGACGTTTGCTAAAATATTGAATGTTGAAACGAGTTGAAGTGATACAATTTTTTTATGGCTTACTTTCCTCCCATTTTGTAGTCGCTTGAAATTGGCTTCTGTTACATCAGTATATTTATATTTTGAATAAATAAGAACCGTACATAAATAAACAACATAAATAAATATTATTATTATTTAAGACTTTTATTGCACTTGACTTAATATACAATACGGCGGACTTAATGCCACAAGCATTTTCCGCAGTCAACCGCAATATTCACTGAGTAAAACCACACAAGTCCTAACTATGCATTATAACGATTACGAACATAACATCAGAAAATATTATGCTCAACATGATCTTCATCGGAACACTCTAACACCGCCTCTTCCTTGTTTCTACACTGAAGCGGCAAAAATATGCCCATGATTTATATTTCAACAATTTACTATGAAGGCACAGAGGTTACGTCACAAGACAGTCGCAAGAGAAAATCTTTATGCCAATGTGTGTACTCAGCTCAGTAAGTCAAGTTTTCATGCATTAAAGTTTTTTTTAACAACTCTCTCTGCCGTCACCCGACCTGTAACTACGGCAACTACAATTGAGATAAGATAAGACAATCTTTATTTGTACTTTCTTTGCAATGTTTGCCTTAAACATAATACTTAGTTGTAGTACACAGTTTTTACATAGACAGTTTTGTCAAAAACGTCAATAATTACCTATTAGTAAGTAATTATTTGTTGCCTATTTTTTACTGAAAGATTTGAACCGTTTGGAAGCCGAGCCGAAAGTTTGGAGCCGTTAAATTAAAGCTTACTGGGATATGCATGAACGTAATCGCTCCAAACGCGATAAATGTTAAATAAAACTGGCCAAGGGCGAGTTCAACTCGCGTGGAGAGGGTGCCGTACAATGCCAAAGTCAAATTTTTTTATTCAATTGTGGTACTATGGGCCAGTTTCTGAACTGAGAATTTCGCTAAGTAAATAGTTACATGTAGTGCTATCTCTTCGAATTTCTCAGAAAAGGGCGTGACAGAACGTTACTTAAGTTAGTGAAATTCTCAATTCAGAAATCGGCCCTACGTTAACGATCGCGAGTTACCTACTACTAACGCTATCTAGTGGTGATCGAAATATCACTTTGAAATCAGTCGAGTATCAAGTTAAATTTTAAGAACTATTGTGCGTTTAGGTGGCGACTTTCAAACCTAACTCTTACGCGGCCAGCTGCGGGACCGAATAAAAGCAATGAAAGCCTTTATAAAACATTACCATTGAAAAGTGAAGACACAAAACTGTCCTAGACTTGAAAATCACAAGATTTGATTTAAAAAAAAATGCCACGAGATAGGATATCGTTCTGTTTCTCTAAACTCTGTATTGAGTAAGAAGTTTATTCTTTTAATTTCTTAAGTAAATGGAGCAAGTGATTTATATCAATGGTAAATCGATAGCCTGTAATTAACCGATCGAATTTATTAAGCTCTTTAGAAATATGGTTTCAAAGTAGGTACTCAAAAATTAATCAGTGAAACAATAGACATCTTCTCGGAATGAAAAAAAATGTAAAATTAAAAAATCTTTATTTAGAAAAGGGTTAAAAGAGTGGTTACTGGCTCCCAAACTAGGATTCCCAATGAGTTGAGTTCACAAAGACTACCTACTCTTTTTATTTTGTGCGGTAGGTAAAGTGCTGTAAGTAGTGTGTATTGTTTAATTATTCTTGTTTTTGTGTGTGTGGTTCATTATTGTATTAGGAGTATAATCCTGTTAAAATAGTAAGCGCTTAGAAATAAATAACGATTCAAGTCGGTATTCACTAAGTTACATAAATTGAGCTTTATCGCGTGTAGTAAACGTATTTATTTAGTAAATAAGTTATTTGACATTAACATTTTTGTTACAAATTCTCTTATATCGTAACTGAGAAGAGTATTCATATCCTGACATGCCGTCTTAAAAATGATACATTTTATTTGCATTTTATAAGAAAATGAAATTATGGAAGCAAACCCTAAGCTAGTTATGAAAAACATAAGGAAATATCAGTACAATTAACAGCTGATCCACCTTTACAAGTTTGTGAAAAAGTCGCCCATAGCGTAGAGTGCGCGCATGTTAAGCTCAACATCTGTTGATTAAACTGAAAAGTTCACATTTCACAATTTAATAAAAAAATATATTTTTGCTGAGCCATAATACGTAGATCTTTTTTATACCATAAAACAAAAAACCGGACTCCTAAAAGGGCTTACACATGGTCCGTATCCAAAGGACTCTCCATTGAATGTAACTTAAAACCTCAGCAGAACCTACTATGAATTACTTGTAGATAAGTTTGCGTGAGCACACGTGGCCTTGCAGTGGGACTTACATAGACTACATAAAAAACAAATAAGAAAATGGCTTTTTACTAACAATGTATGTAAAACCTCAGATCCGCCATTTTGGATTATCCGTAACGTCATAACTACTGACACTTGCGTCGTCAGTACCTTTCACTTGACACGTTACTCGTCAAAATTCATACAGCCGTTAGTCCTCCGCGTGTTCTTAAAGAAAACTCTATACATTGTTGCATGCATACGTACGCTCAAAAACCACCCTCCTTTACTTTCGTAGTCGGGTAAATCATAATAATCTTCAAGCCGGAGTTAAAGGGCAAACTTTAACACACAATTTAAATGGCGCAGCTATTACAACAGATTACTATGTATTCCTTACTACACATTACTATGCGGTCGCGGACGCATCGTCGTTCGATCGCTGAGAATTATTCGCGCTGCAGTTGTTGCTTCGATCCGTTTTCACGTAGATCTAACTTGGAATTGGAGTAAGTAAATCGTACAAATAATAAATCAGCCTAGATACGTCCTACTGTAGGGCACAGGCCTTCCCCCAGGAAGAGAGTATGGGCTTAATCACCACGCGTGACCACCGCGGATTGGCAATTTCAAGCGCTGAGGTATGTGAACACCTCACTAATTTATCTTACTAATATTATAAATGTGAAAGTTTGTGAAGATATTTGAATGTTTGGATGTTTGTTACTCAATCACGCAATAACGGCTGAACTGATTTACATGAAACTTAGCGTACAGATAGACAAAAACCTGAATTGTAACATAGAATAGTTGATATCCCGGTAACGCGTTCCCGTGGGATAATATTTATTTTAAGTTTAAAATAGATGGCGTCGTGCGAGCAAACGTTGTGTTTTACTAATATATTAGATGGCGTTGTGCAAGAATCGTATAAACAGATTCTGTGGCGGTACGAAATTCACCGGGATAGCTAGTTAAACAATACATACAATAGATACAACATTCAATTCGTAAATACAGTTTTACAAGGCGTCTCCTATATTACGCGCACCAAATCCTGAGCGATTTCAATCGTTTAACTGTCAAATTAGTATGGAGATTGACAATTGAACGATTGGAATCGCTCATGCTTTGGTGCACTTAATTAGGCCCCTAACCCGTAAACAGGATAACCTGTATGTTAGAGTTCAGATACAGTCCAGAATATTATTAGACTGTGTTGAATTCAGTTTCTACAAAGCTTTTGTTTATTCAATATACTTCTTTAACAACCTATTGAGAGGCTAAAAATTCCACTCATGTCGGGACTTATATCCGCGACCTCTGGCTAACCATGCCAGTGCTCTCCAAACTAAGCTAAAGAGCAAGTGCACGCATCGGCGAAATTTCGAACCTCTTTTTTTTCGAACTTCTCTGTATTACGTACAGGCAGCGACATCTGGCTGAAGTAATTTACATCACTTGCAGCCCCAAGTACCCACTTTGCAATTAGGTTTTACATCGGAATTATATCCTCAGCACGGATTAGTGCAACAAAGAATATGTAATAAATATCATCATCATCAGCCATTTGACGCCCACTGCAGGACATAGGCCTCCTTCGTGGTTTTCATAACCATGAGGGGTTTTTCCATAATCGCCACGCTTGGCAGGCGGGTTGGCGATCGCAGTATGCGGTTGGAATCTCAGGAAGACGCTGCTGCCCGTCTCCTGGTAATTGATTTCCTCAGTCCCCTTCTACGACATCCAGGGAAGAAAATGGAGTGACGCTATTCTTAATCCGGCGCCACACAGAACTGTAATAAATATACCTCCACAAAAAAAAAACGCATTTATCAATCCGTCAGCCCATATTCGTCCACGGATCTAAAAGAGGATGAATGCAGGATGCGGGATGTTGGATCCAAAATTTCAATTTAACAGTTATGTTTACAGTTGACTACCTTAATGGATGTGATGAGATGAGCTACCAAGTACGTAATACAGAGAAGTTTGTAAAGAGGCTCGAAATTTCACTGATGCCTGCACTTGCCCATTAGCTCAGTTGGGAGAACGCTGGCACGGTTAGCCAGAGGTCGCGGGTTCATGTCCCGGCATGGGTGGAATCTGTAGCCTCTAAATAGGTTTTTAAAATAGTTATTGCTGTTAAACACGTTTCACTTCTAGACAGGATGGAAAGGAATAAAATGAGTTGGGATTAGATTGAATTGAAAGGTTCAAAGCTTAGTCCATTCCGCACGAAGAGTGCTATGTCCTATGTCCACTTCACAGTTTTTACAGCACTATTTGCACTTCGATGCGTCGAAAGTCGAGATTGCCGGTAGGCTCAGCGGTTGCGTGTCGGGCACAGTTTTTGTACTCCAACCGTTTCAGGTTCAATGTTTACATTTATTGGCGTCTTAGGAAGCAAAAAGTGAATTTGAGGACTGAATAAAGTGCATGTTTGTGGTAGATTTGATCGCCTTATGCATGGAGTTTATAACTTGGATTACCAATGTTAAACGTCAGACGGTTTTGAATCAGTCATGAAATATCAGGTATTTTATCTAATTACCAACACAATGGAATGAAAACAAATAATGCACTTATTTATGAGACTGTGTATCTATAAGTGATTGTATTTGGTGAACTGCAAGTCTTATTAAAGAGTATGAAATTGTAGATCATAAAACGAAAAGGTAATCTACTTAGACGAATAAAACACGAACCGTGGGTGGTCCCATAAAAAATATCGATTCTGATAATAATCGATTACATCTGACAATCGTAAAGCGAATGAATCGAGACTTATAAATCAGTATGTAATTACTGATTTTAGTGATGGAGAAATATTGCCAGTATGTGATCAAATTGAGCACGATTCTCAAAGGTTTTAACGATCTCATCAGTTAATGTAATGACATAGAAATCCTATTTAATTTCAGTGTGTTTCATTGGTCTGCTTTATCGTAAATATCCGATACTAGAGTAGATCTAGTCTGCGGTATAAGACCCCTATATTTCATTTGAATAATTTCTACAGAATTTGAAATTGCGTTTATAGATTCTCTACCATGGTTATATAAATTTAAATAATCGCAATTTAGCAAAAAAATATATGAATCTTGATGAATCACAAAAAAAAAAATGAAATTCGTTTCTTAAAATTACTTTTACTATTTTGTTACCATTATTTCGCCATCAACTATATTTTTAGAGGTAATAGCTTCAAAAATACTATATTTGTTAGAAAAAAAGTTGGCAACCTTACATGTACCCCCTGCGCTTAAAAAGTGGATGAGAGGAGAATGGTGTGATTCTTGTCTATTTTTTGTCTTGTATACAGACTGCTCGTCGGTCTAGCGTTTAACACGCTCGACTACTATGACAGAGGTCGTGGGTTGGTTTTAATAGGTTGGGTGGGATTTAATTTGTACAAATGGCCCCAATCACTAATGCCCTTGCCTGGTCACCATAGCACAGGGTTTCCTAGTTTGAGACTAAGACATGTGCTTGTATTGTTTGGAAGTTAAAATTATTATTCCCGCCTTTTGGCGTGTTTTAAGTGAACTGGTCCCATCGTTCGAATGTTTGTTAAGAGTAAATTATTTTGAAACATTTACGTGGATTCTTTTTTTGCCGATTCGTGCACGCTCATTATCGGGCAAATTTTCACAAATCACCGCTCACAATGAGCCAATGACTATAGAGTCACCTTCGGACCGCAATCAATAACAAACTCTAACATGGCGGCCGTTTAATATAAATTTAATTTGCACGGGGATATTGCGCGCACACACGTGGGTCGTTCTCAAGTGGCCTTCTCTCTTTAATCCGCTTGGGTATTTAAGAATTTTCATGTATTTGATAATGTGTGGTGTGCAATAAAGAGTATTAATCCAATCCGCCAAGCATAGGAATTTTGAGAACAGTGTTAGGTTCTGTATAGTTTCCTAAATAAATCGTTCACCTTAAACAAGGTCAGTGAATTTCTGAAATAGTAAAGCGGGTTTTTTTTTAAAAAAAACATTAGATTTTTTTGTGAAGTTACAGACTAGCTAACTAAGGTAGAGGCTGAATTAGCTAGTCTGTAACTTCACAAAAAGACCCAATGTTTTATTTTCCGGTGTCCTCTAGCGGCAATCAAACTGACAACCTGTGTTTTGGCAGTCAAGAGTGTTACTAGACCAACAGGGCAGTCGAGCCTTAACAACAACTCTTAAATATGTCTTATTGTAACTAATTATACCTTAGAATGTATGTCTAAAACGGAATAGAATTAAAAATAAACATGATGTCCCACGGCTATGCCACATAAAGGCCTTAGGACCTTGAATATGTATCAGTTTTATGTCCTTACGGCAATGTCAGCTTTTAATTTTTCTTAACATATGTTTCACATCAAATGTTAAAAATCATGGTCTTCCTTTTATTTCTGATACTATGTTAAAATCTATGAATGCAGTTTAAATTGTTTCTTAAATTAAAATAATGTCTTCTTTCAGTAAAATGTTCCATCTACAATATTCAAGGTACTTTCCCTCCATGTGGCATAGCCGTGGGACGCCCTGTAGGTGAGAAAATCTTAATTAGAGAAGAGACAGTAATAATATGATGAATATTTGCTTGACGAAAAATCTGTCAGATTTTCTGATGGAAAGCAAGCATATTAAATTGAGGATCGCCTAGGATGAAACCGCGCATAGGTGTAACAAATAAGCCTAATTATTTATAATGATAACATTTATATGAAACATCGGAAGCGAAGGGCCAAGGTCCGGTCGGCAGGTCAGGCTCATGTTTTAACGCAAGACTTCGCGCACACTAGAGTCGTGTTACCGAAACTTTGGTGAACTTGGAGGTTCTGTCTTGTCCTGTCAGTCTATCAATGGTGCAGAATTAGGACCTTTATAGTATTGAACCTTGAGTTGGTGTTAACATTTTAAATCCTATTGATGTTTAACGGACTTATTTATAAAAAGTCGATTCCGCTTAAATACTCGTACTCCTTAAGAGTATTTAAGAGTATATCTTAATAGTGTTTATTTTTCAAAGAAAAATAGACGTAAGTTGTAGGTAGTATTAACCGAAATCCATAATAGAAAAAACCGGCCAAGCGCGAATCGAACTCGCGTACGAAGGGTTCCGGGTTATCTATACAACATTTGAATATTTCAAGCGTCTACCTACTGCCGTTATTAATATGGAGCAAAAAATGGCAATAAAATCACGTTTCTTGCATGGGAGCCCCCCTTAAATATTTATTTCTGTTTTTAGTACTTGTTGTTATAGTGGCAACAGAAATACATAATCTGCGAAAATTTCAACTGTCTAACTATCACGGTTCATGAGATACAGCCTGGTGACAGACGGACGGACGGACGGACACCAGAGTCTTAGTAACCCTTTGGGTACGCAACCCGGGAAAAATTGTAACTGACGATTTTAAGAAACCCCTTAAGCAAGAAAGTATGCAATGAAAAATAAAACGCTGTTTAAAAAGAGTTGAATTGTTGCGAGGTAGGTGAATTAAGTGTAGTGTCAAGTATCAACATTTTTATCGTTGCTTTTTATGAGTTTTATGATTAATATCCATCTTTGGCTTACCTATTTCTATGCAATAGTTGACTGTAAGGCCTACGCTGTGCACGCGCCCTTAAATAATAGCCTGTGAAATCTTAAATCAATTTAAAAACAGTTATTACGCGATATTCGCCAGAGATTCACCCGCTTTATTGTTTTTAATGGTCCGGGGCCCGGTAAATTGTTTAAGGAATTATGTAAACTTATGGTCCAGCGAGTTCGACCGTCGCTCTAATTGGCAGCGAGACGCGGGAAATATAGACGCAATTACCGCGTAATTTACGCGAGTAGTTAACCTTACGCTGTTGAGGACAGTCGATATGTTTTGAATTAAAACACAGGTTGTAATTTATTTTTGTCTTTTTTATTTTTCTTATGTTTCTACCAAAGTATGGAATACTCTTCGTTAGTTACGTTCTCGTTCATATCTTTTTACTTCTAATATTAAAACTGCGAACAAATTTATCTTAAATATTTGTCTCATAACAATCAAAATTTTTAAGCGTTTCCTAGTTTGGAGACTAATATTTCTCAATTTGTAGCTTTTTTTTTAAGAGATAGTATAGCATAACCATCCCATAAGTACAGCATAGCAATTCCATTAGAATGAAGGCGAGTTGAATGTCGCGTGCTACTTAATAAAACCTGTCAATTCTTATGCTCAACTTAAAATGTAAAAATTTAAAAAATATTCATAGCATGAAAAAACACTCTCATCAGAAAATACATCAGACCAGTTAAGTACGATACATTCCAAATAGGAATTTGCTAAATACAAAAAAATACGTAGTTTTTTAGCAGAATAATAATATTATTTAAACCTCCTAAGTCTTGGTTTTCAATGGTTTTCGATTATTATTTTAAAGGTGAATAATTAGAAGGTTATACATTAATTAGTGCCCTTTGAACTAAGCATAAGGATAATAATACATAAAAGGGTCAAATTTACGTATTACCTCCAAAAAATATTGTATTGTAATTCAATTTAGGACGACGTGTTCGATTTCCAAAAAAAAAAAGCCTAATTTTACCTGTCATGCTTAAACGTTCTCCGATGGCGGTAATTATTGTAAAATCACAGGCTTAAGCGAAACTTAATTGTTGCTGAAAAATTTAAGTAGTTAAATATTAAAATATTTAAACTGGAATTATTGCGGTGGAATGTATGTTTTTATAATTTACTCCTCAATGTCGGTTTGAACTTTCTTTAAGTACGATCATTTTGTTTTAATATTTTCAACGCCAAATACCTACTTTTGTTTCAAATAATTTAATGAATAATGTTTATTTTATACACTATTTTTTTTAATCGATGGCAGCGCAGCGGTAGCATGTCGGCTCCACATTCAAGAGGACGTGGGTTTGAATCCCTGCATGTACCAATAACTTTGTTTTCTAAGTTACGTACATTGCTGAAGTTGTAATTTTCGCTAACTGTGAAGGAAAACATCGTGAGGAAACCTGAGTGTCTAATGTGTTCACACAGGTCAACGCTTGAAATTGCTTCTCTGGGGTGGGCACACGTGGCGTTTAAGCCCATACTCTTTCTCTACTCAAGAAAAAACCGGCCAACTGCGAGTCGGACTTGCGCACCGAGGATTCTGTACAAATTTGTAATAAATTATATGTAGTTCAGGTTAATGATCGGCTGTGTATCCCAAACTGCTAATGTTTAAAATATACAGGATTCCAGCAAATAAAAAAATTCAATAATTTTAAAAATAAATTGACAGTTAACACATATTGGAAGTGGTTTAATCCATCAATACCAAAGAAACGGTTTTCAGGTTTTGTTTAATTAAAAAAATTGTCCGATTCCAATGTAAATGAAGTCATCTAAACAGCTTCTATTTATGTAGAAAATATCATCCGAGTCCGCTTAGCCACTTAGGCGTGATTGACTTTTTAACAAGCATGTTAGTAGAGATATATTTATTATTTAGTAATCATACTTAGTATTAGTGGGTGATTTCTGATAAGAAGCCTCTTAGCATAAAATTATTATATTACTTAGTGATCATATTGGTGGGATAGGATTTCTGAACCACATAGTAATAAAGTGGTCTTTTTTTATGGCAACTCGAATCGGTCCTGTTTTGGACGACTACTTCTGCCAATGACGAGTCAGTCATGGGAGTGACACAATTACTGTTGACCGGTTATTTGAACTGTAGCTTTAAAGTGGTCTTATCGAATTGATCAAAATATCAAATCAAACTCACTGAATAGTCAATCAATAAATAATCGCAAATGTATTAAATCAGAAGCTCAGAATGAAGCAAATCAAAAGTTCATTCAGCAATATAAATTTAATAAATAAATAATAACAGTCAGAACCGGATCATCACGAGTCCTACGTATGTAATGTAGTTCTCATCATAATCTAATAACAGTGGGTTAAGGCCAAGTCACTACTTTGATTTCTAAAATTTGTTTTTTTTATTTCTTATCAGACGTTCAAATTCTTTCACATGTCATAATTACCAGCATACACAACGTCCTAATACAGGGCACAGACTATCTCTCAGAGAGAGAGAAGGATTTTAGGCGCTACGGTATGTTAACATCACGGTCACTCGGGTTTCTTCAAGGCATTCTCCTTTGCCGTTAGCTAGTGGCAAACGCCGGGATTATAATCCAAGCCCGACATTTGCCTACAGTCCCGGGATTGGAATACAATCCCGGGATTTGCCTACGATGCCGAGATTGGAATGCACAACCTCTCAAATGTGTAGTCATACATCTTTTCCAATTATTTCATTTTATTTATGTCCGAAATACTAGAAGTAACATCAAACTTTTAAGTACTTAATAAAGATGTCTCAAAACTATTGTGTTTCTTTCTTTATTATAAATTAAGTCTGAGTCCCATTTGTTTTCCAAATAAACCGGTGCATTTTAGGTACAATAAATGAATTACAAAATTAAGTTACATAGTTTAAAACATTATTTGGCAGGCAAATAAAAGTTAATAGCGCTTGCACAACGACGGCAGTAGCCACCTTTAATATTTCACTTATTACATCGATAATACACTTACTTGTAGCTCCATTTGTCTCTGAGTAGCTGCAAAAAGACCCTGGTCACTCAGGACGTTCTACTACCATACATAGGCCTTCTTTCTCAGACGGAGGGTACTCGTCGACTTCAGTGGCGTAGCATAGGTCACTAGTACCCGGTGCGGATTCCAAATTTGCCGCCCTCTTATTTTTGTAATCCATTATTAAAAATTTCGGCATGGTAAAAAGAGTACTTTTATTAGTTTTGTTTTGTGTTCCCGGGGTTCCGCGATTATGGAGTGGACTGTATGTTGACGACTTATAGGTTGCGATTGTTTGAGCGTTCAAAAATGGGACAAAGGAATGGCAGAAAGACTCACCAGACCCGTAGTGCAAGGAGGGCTAGAGGTCAGCGTACCTCTAGTGGGAGCCGCTTCCGGATCCTCGGCGATTCACCTTCCACGACCGCCCACCGTCGATAGCTTACACTGATAGCCCGACGTGACTGGAACCTGGTTGCCTTTCAGCCTTCCTGGGATTTAGTTCTGTGGTGGCACTGGGCACGTGGAATAACGAGAAGTCGAAGGTGTAGCGTGTCGACGTAATGGCGACTTTAGTTAACGGCCGAGAGAACAGTTGTACCGCGACGATAGTGCTTAGTCAACAACTAACGAACTTTCTTTTTAACTTTTAATTGGGGGTCCGAAAATGTGTGTAGTAGTGGGGGAAGCAGGCTGCCTGCATGGTGTGAACAGACGAAAAATGCAAAAGGCATGCTCACACCACACAGGCTATTCTGTACAGTGTAACCATCACTGCATTTCACTGGCAAATGTATACATTCCGCCCACCTAAATGCGACAGTATTTACGAGAAATTGCGAAAGAAAAAAAAATATCGATAGGGATATAAATACATAAAGTACATAATAAAACGAAAACTAAATAAACTATTGCTCCAGAGGCAAGGGGCACAGCTTGACCACTGGCCGCTGGTAACGTCCAGTAGCAGTTCTGACGGTCACCACGCGACAGATACCGTCAGCACCTGGATGCAGTGTGTCAATACGGCCCATTCTCCACTTCAGTGGACCGGTTTGCTCATCCATAATGAGAACCAAAGTGCCTTCACACACATTTGGGTGAGCCTTATTCCACTTGGTCCTCTGCTGTAGAGTATGGATATATTCCACGTGCCACCGTTTCCAGAAGTCCTGGTGCATTTTCTGGAGTAATTTCCAGCGATGCAATGGCGGAATGACCCGGTCCGAAAAATTTTCCTCCGGCAAAGCCGAAAGAGGCTCCAGCGTAAGGAAATGACCAGGTGTTAATGCCGCCAGATCACTTGCGTCAGAGCTCAATGGCGTAAGAGGTCGGGAGTTCAGCATAGCCTCGATCTGAACAAGGACCGTCTGGAGCTCCTCATATGTGAGGCGTTGTGAACCTATAACGCGCGAGAGGTGCGTCTTAACAGATTTTATGCCGGCTTCGGCTAAACCGTTGAAGTGGGGACTGCCTGGAGGGCTAAACGAGAAGTGAATCTCCTCTTTTTCGGACGCGCTCTTCATAAGCGAAGCGAGATAATTGCTGGCCCCGACGAAATTGCGGCCCTGGTCCGACACCAATCGATTGCAACGCCCACGACGAGCAACAAATCGCTTTAGAGCTGCCAGGAATGCCTCTGTGGAAAGCTCGGAAGCTAATTCTATGTGGATTGCCTTTGTGCTTGTACAAATGAAAACGCATATGTAGGCCTTGTATGTACGCACACCTCGGCCCCGACCGAGAGCGATGTCAAATGGGCCGCCGAAGTCGACAGCGGCACTGGCGAAAGGTTTCAAAACACCTATACGACAAGGGGGCAGGTTACCCATTGCAGGGGCAGGCGCCGGGCGCGGGCTGACGCGATAACATTTTACGCAGCTCGATACTACTGCGCGGATTGCACGCTTAGGTGACAAGATCCAGAATGATTGGGCCAAAATGTTTTGCAACGTTTGTACGCCCGGATGCATGTACCGCTGATGGTATGCTTCAATAATTAGGGTAGTGAGCCGATGTTGCCGCGGCAAGAGCAAAGGATGCTTCGCGCCAAAGACAAGATTCGCATTCTCGAGGCGGCCGCCCACCCTCAAAAGGCCCGCATCATCCAAGAATGGCGACAACTTACGCAGCCCTTTTTGGAGCAGGTTAGGCTTGCCAACACGAAGCTGTTCTATCTCTGTTAAAAATGCTTGCGCCTGAACATGCTTGACCAGAAGCAGGAAGGCGTTTTGGATTTGCTTGAAATCGAGAGCACCCCTAACCTTATTTTTGCCGTTCTGAGAGTTGTGAACAAACCTCATGACGTAAGCTAGAACTCGCTTCAGCTTCCACAACGACGAGAACTTATGGAGCAGCGAGTCGAGCATATCAGGTTCGCTTGATACGACTAGGCTCACGAGTTTTGCTTCTGGCAACAGCATGGCGCTGTCCAGATCGACAAACGGCTGCGGCCAGCTGGCAGTCGAGTCCGACAGCCACGAAGGACCGCTCCACCATAGCTCCCTGCCGACAATGTCCCTGGGCAACAATCCCCTGGAACCTAGGTCAGCTGGGTTTTCAGCTGTCGGCACGTGCCTCCAGCAGTCCGGCGCAACATTATCCTGGATGTGGCTGACCCGATTGGCCACGAAAGTCTGCCAACGGGATGGACACGACTTTATCCATGCCAGAGCCACTGTGGAATCCGACCATGCGACGACGGTGCAATCGGCTTGAAAAGGTAGGAGTGCCCCTTTAACTGCTGCAATTAAGTCCGCCAGCAACACGGCGGCTTGCAGCTCCAATCGCGGAATGGACAGCCTGCGTAGCGGCGCAACCTTTGATTTTGCACAGCAGATCGTGACAGAGCAAGATCCACTGGCATCGACAGTCCTGCAGTAGATAACTGCGCAGTATCCGCGCTCCGATGCATCGCAGAATCCGTGAAGCTCGAGAGAAACGGTAGTCTGGATCATACGGCGCGGAATGGAGATCGACGAGAGAGACGACAATTGGGACTTAAACTTAGTCCATTCTGAATGAATGCTGTCAGGGATTTCATCGTCCCAACCCACTCCTGCTGTCCACAATACTTGGATAAGGTATTTGGCGAGGAAGGTTATGGGAGCGAGGAAGCCGATGGGGTCATAGATACGAGAAATTTCGGATAGAATAGTTCGCTTTGTGCTTCTCCTCTCATCAGTCTGCACCTTAAACGAAAAACAATCTGCTTGAGGCAGCCAGCGCAGGCCGAGAATCTTGAGCGAGACATCACAAATGTCTACGAACTCCTTGAATTTCTCAGAGTAGAGATCTTGTACCGGAACATCGACGAAAAAGTCTTCACAGTTCGAAGCCCATTTACGCAGGTGGAATCCACCCGAACCAAGGATCCTGGAGAGCTCCGCCTTCACTTCTACCGCTTCTTCAACCGAATCAGCACCGGACACGACGTCGTCTACATAGATGTCACGTGATAGAATGGCAGAACCCCTCGGAGAGTGAGTCGCAGCTTCTTGAGCCAATTGAGCGATTGTCCGAAGAGCTTGGTACGGAGCTGACGACACACCATACGTCACGGTGCGTAGCTTATAGTCCCGGACAGGACCGACAGGTGATGGGCGCCACAGGATACGCTGATATTCAGCATCTTCCTCGGGAACCAGGATCTGACGATACATTTGCTTGACATCCCCGGTGAACACCACAGCGTGCCAGCGAAAGCGAAGTAGCACATCGAAAATGTTCGCCTGTAGCTTCTGTCCAGCCAGCAATGTATCGTTCAGCGACACTCCCCGGGAATCGTTGGCACTGGCATCGAAAACAACGCGGAGCGGTGTGGTGATGGAGTCGGGCCGCAGGATGCCATGGTGTGGGATGTAGTAAAACCTGCCGGTGGCCTCAGTTGGAGCTTCTGTCTCCTCCAGATGACGACAAGCGGCGTAGTCGTCCATGAAGGCCACGTATGCCTTTTTAAGCTCAGAATTTGCGAGAAGCCTCTTCTCCAGATGCAGGAACCTTTTTAAGGCTATTGTCCGAGAATTCGAAAATATTGGTTTATTGGAGGGATCAATAAAGGGGAGAGGTACGACGAATCTACCTTCCTCAGTGCGACGGTGATTTTCGACAAAGTATTTCTCACAGTGCTGATCCCCTTTCGAAAGTAACTCATTTCCTTTGGCAGCGACAGCGACACTCTCCAGCTCCCAAAAGCGACGGATAGAATCGTCCGAAACGGGATTCGTAACAATCAGACAGTTCTGGTTGCCACTCGAGAGGCTAGAACGACTCAGTTCGGACTCGAACCCGCCCATTAAGATCCAGCCAAACACAGTATTTAAGGCCGTTGGTTGGCCTGGATTGCCCTTTACGAGGCCAGGCAGTAAAGAGGATGCGAAAATATCAGCATTTAGCAGCAGGTCGATAGGCCCTGGTCGCGAGAACTCCGGATCTGCAAGAGTCAAGTCCTTTACGTGTGGCCACTTTGAGGAGTCTACAAAGCGGACTGGCTGCGGAGAACAAATAGAGGCCAGCACGTACGCCTCTGCGACAATCTTGTTCTCCTTGGCTCCTCGCGGCGACATTTCAACGGACACGACGGCACGAGGTTCTGCGACTGTGTGTCCGATACCGCTTACTGCCGAAGAAGTAAGTTGGAAAGTTAGTCCTAGACTGTCAGCGCAGGACTTAGTAATGAAGTTACATGCACTGGCACAGTCCAACAAAACCCGGACAGACCGGAAACTACCACCTTTATCCTTGGCCAACAGTACGGCGGTCGAAAACAAGACACCGCTGTCTCCAAGCTGGCCAACTGATGTGAGCACCGTTTCCTTAGTCGGGTGAGGTATTATATTGCATTCCTCTGCCTTCCCTTCGAAGTGCAATAGCGAGTTGTGCGAGAAATTGCACTTGCCACACCGATTACTACGACAATTTCTTACAGTGTGAGAGGGGGAGAAGCATAGAATACACAGCCCTTTTTCTTTTACAAAATTGAACCTGGAATGTGCGTCCAATTTCAGGAATTCCCTACATCCTGACAGGTTGTGTGGACCAGCACAGCATGCACAGCAGATCGAAGACACAACAAATGATGCCTTTGGCTGAGAATTCTGCACTTTGTTTTTCATTGGTGCCGGTTGAACAGGGGCCAGACAAGAATTACCCTGGGTTGCATTCATTGCCCGGTAACTTTTCTCCATAAAATTCTGTAAGTCCACAAGCTCAGGAACTTCATCAGAATTGTGTTCCATTTGGAACGATTCCTTTGTAGCCCTGTCCAGTTTGGACCACAACAAATGCACCAGAACAAAGTTTTTATCTGGTAGCCCAAACCGCTCTAGTACAGCCAAATTCTCCGAGAAGGTACGAGAAACCCGTTCTAGCTCGGTACCTGTCTTGCTCCTAATTGGACAACACTCAACTAGCTTTTCATAATAAGTAGTAGCAATTTGCCACTTTCTGTTATAATATTTTACTAGGGCATCATAGGCTACTGCATAACTCTCATTTGATAATGGGAAATTTTTAATTAGATTATACGCAGAACCTTGCACGCACGACAATAAATAATGCAATTTTTCTACGTTCGACAAGTTTTCGCGGGTGTGGATAAGTGAGTCAAACAATTGTTTAAATGCAACCCAGTTATCAACGCCCCCGTCAAATGTTTTAATTGTTATCTTTGGCAACTTTGCCACGGACCCACTGCTGTCCTCACCATGATTACCCTGAGGTTTGGTCACCCTAGCCCGCGACAAAGCTAACAATTTCGCCTTAACACTGTTCATTCGTTTTTCGAAAATAAAGGTAGCTCCGCACTCCGCTTTCCAGTGTAATTTGCCTACAGAAGCAAGCACCCTCTGTTGCGCTGTGTGAAATTCGTCGGAAATATCTTTTAAGTCCTGCTCGGTATAGCCTTCGGGATCACTACTTTCGATAATTTCTAACCGCAGCGTTGCGTAATCTCTCGCAATCCTGTTCGCATCGGGAGCGGAACCATCCTCATTCTCCATTATTTACAATTTGCTTCTCGAAAACAAAAGCAATACGACGACAATAATTATTATGACAAATGAGACTGACGTTTCTGACAGCTGTCAATAGTGAACACAGAACAATTCAGTAAATGAGCGACAATCACAGATGACAGATACTGCTGTCACCCACTGCAAAATGGCCGACTAGTCTATGCTATATCCACGTCAGTAGTACCAACACAAAAATAAATCCGTTCCACCTTTGAACGAACAAAATCGCAACCTACCTTCAGATTTTAACGACAGTTATGAAATTAAATTAGAACCCTACGGAACGACGAAAAAAGCTTTACAATAAACTGTTACAATAAATCCGGCGCGAATGGACCAAATGTTTTGTGTTCCCGGGGTTCCGCGATTATGGAGTGGACTGTATGTTGACGACTTATAGGTTGCGATTGTTTGAGCGTTCAAAAATGGGACAAAGGAATGGCAGAAAGACTCACCAGACCCGTAGTGCAAGGAGGGCTAGAGGTCAGCGTACCTCTAGTGGGAGCCGCTTCCGGATCCTCGGCGATTCACCTTCCACGACCGCCCACCGTCGATAGCTTACACTGATAGCCCGACGTGACTGGAACCTGGTTGCCTTTCAGCCTTCCTGGGATTTAGTTCTGTGGTGGCACTGGGCACGTGGAATAACGAGAAGTCGAAGGTGTAGCGTGTCGACGTAATGGCGACTTTAGTTAACGGCCGAGAGAACAGTTGTACCGCGACGATAGTGCTTAGTCAACAACTAACGAACTTTCTTTTTAACTTTTAATTGGGGGTCCGAAAATGTGTGTAGTAGTGGGGGAAGCAGGCTGCCTGCATGGTGTGAACAGACGAAAAATGCAAAAGGCATGCTCACACCACACAGGCTATTCTGTACAGTGTAACCATCACTGCATTTCACTGGCAAATGTATACAAGTTTTATTGAATGATTTATTGAATTGAAAAGTGAAATTAACATTTTTTGACATAGGTAGAATATCACAGAAAAATTACAGAGAAAACGTAATAGAATAATGGAAAAATCGCCTCCATTACATAAAACGTAACATTACGTAACGAAACATAAAAAAAGACGAAAAAAACACTGAAAGTTTTTTTTTTTTTTAATTTTAATTTTTTTTCTAACTGCCACCTCCGCAGCGCCGCCCCCGGCAAAGTGCCGCCCGGTGCGGACCGCACCCTCCGCCCCGCCCATGCTACGCCACTGCGACTCATGCATATTTTGTCAGAATCGTAGCAAGTGGCAAACCCTGGTCTCTGTCTACGACTCCAGGATACCGACGTGAGTTTATAACTGTAGGTAATGTAATGTAACTGTACTACATGCAATCTTTCGCAATGCGAGATGTTTATAATAAGTAATATTTTGGTAATCCTAATAAATGTTGAGGGAAAGCGAAAGTGATCTGTCAGGATCGTGCCAATTGGTAGTCCCTGGTCTCTGCCTACCCCTCCGGGATACAGGCGTGAGTTTATGTATGTATATATGTATGTATGTGTTGTATATATGTGAAGATGTTTGGATGTTTGTTACTCAATCACGCAATAACGGCTGAACGGATTTAGATGAAATTTGGTATGACGATAGTTTAAATCCCGAGAAAGGACATAGGATACTTTTCACTCGGGAAATAGCTTATTCCATGCGCACGAAGTCGCGAGGAAAAGCTGGTATAAAATATTTTTCATAACATAGGCTTCTTCTTAACAAATCCAAGGCTCGCCGCGCCGAACCATGAGTCGGCAAACAGAAGCTGGCTGTAGGGCCTCCAATTATCCACGTTACAATAAAAAGAAGAATAATAATATAATTCAGTTTAGTCAAGTAGACAAATGAGAACTCTGTGCGGAATTACGCGGTAGGGATGGGGTTGGCTCCATCGACGACAATTGTTCGATGTGATCGATAACTTTTTGATGCATGAAATGATTTTTTCAATTTTGAGTTGTCCTGCTGCACAATAATTCTTTTTATTATTTTTGGAAATGTTGCGATGGAAGAAAAAATTAATACACCTGGAAAAAGTAATATAAAGTCTACGCTTATCAATTTTAGCATGAAACATACTAAATTTGCACGGTCAAGAAAGATGTCCCTTTCAAACATTTTGTTTGATCAATAAATACTGTTTTATCTTATCTTATTTTCCGTTTTGCTGCCCAATAAAATACAAATGGACACAATATAAGTTTTCTTTTCTACGTTTGCTATTTCCATAGTACAAAGTATCCTAGTTCGGGAGCAGAAAAAGTTACTGTGAGTTTGTGGATATTATTATAGAGTGTAGAAGAAATATATAGATAGATTAGATTAGAACTATTTTTTGTACACACCAGAAAAAAAGCCTTACCTATCTAAATAGATAGTTATTTAGTCATTATACTTTTCATCCAAATCTTAAGAAGACTCGTGTGGTCTCAGGGTAGCATCTAAAAATAGCATCGACAACTTTACTACGCTGCATCGGCAATTCCCAGCACTATCCCATTAAGCGGCGGCGCCATGTTTCGGTCTCGTTTTGTTTTCGCAAATCAGGGTTGTGGTCGGCGGGCGCACGGTAGCTCTAGCTACAGTGTAGCTCTGTAATGTAGAGTGTAGGATAGCACGACGCATGAAAGCAGTTCCCATGGTTTAATCTATCTCTACAAAAACGGGAAATGTTTTATGAAAGTTTAGAAGAGACAAGCGAGTTTGGCAACTCCCTGTAGCTGTTAGTAGCTTTCTGTTTAGTAGTTACAGTGTAGCTGTGTAATATAAAGATTGTAAGAGCACACAATGCATGAAATCCGTTTCCATGATGTTGTTTCCTGAAACAAAACGGGCTTAAGGTCAAGATGACAAGCCCTGTTTGTTTATTTTACGAATTCAATTTTCTAATAGGTACAATAGACTACACATCCAGATATACACTTTACTTTATAGACCACTCAATAAAATTTAATTTATCGTGGCTCCAAAAACTCACACAAAAGTTTTAAACAAAAATACGGAACTCCTCCAAGCTCCAAGATGAGACTTTGTTAATGATACATACAGAAGAGAGCGATCCGATTTATTTACAAGCTAGGTAGTAGGGACTCGTTAAGGGATTTCTTTAAAGAAACTAACATCTTAACAGTTGCAAGTCAATACATTTATGAAAATATAGTGTATGTTAAAAAAAACATCAGCAATTTCGAAAATGTTGGTAGCCATCACAATATTGATACTAGGAATAAACATAAATTGTCATTTCCATGTTTTAGACTTGCAAAAGTTAATAATTATATCCTTTATGGGGCACTGTGTACGGTTCTACAATAAGATTCCTCTAGATATATTAGAGTTATCACCGACGCGGTTTAAAAAATGTATTAAGCATACTCTGTGCAAAAAAGCCTACTATAACATTAAGGATTATTTGGAAGACAAGGATGTCTGGTATTTAAATAATGTTAACAGGAACTTTAAGTTGAAAACTCTGTTAATTAAGCAAACCTGTTTTGAAAAGAATAAATATGGAGTTTCTTTGTTAGCTTCTTCTCCGCACCTTAATTTTAAATTATTGTTATTTTATAGGCTCATGCATGTATTAACTAAATTAATTAGTCATTAATTCTCATTTCAAGTGAACATCTGTATTGTTCTTATGAGAATAAACGTCTTAAACCATAAACCATAATCTATTAATTGTGAAACTAACAGCTTTGACGTTCATTAAGTAAACATTTTGTTTTTATAGTGAATTAAAATTTTTTACTTTGACTTAAGTAATGGCAAGTTGTCTTTGAAAAAAATATGGAAAAGTTTAATTCCAACTTGTAGTGTATCGAACGTAACTGTCGATAAAGGAGCACTAATAGTATCTAATTCGATAAAGTGACAGGAATTCCATATAGGCCTCTCGCTTCCACGGCCATACGTGGATACCAGCTTTCGGTGGAGAATCCAACATGTCGACTCGATTACGTCCATGATTTGTAAGAGTCCCAATCTAAAAATAAGAAAACAACGTATCAGCAATGTTAAAATAAGGAACACTTGAAATGTAGGAGCAATAATAACCCAATCGATTTGCATAACAATTGACCGGAGATGTGGTCGAGTGTTGACGCGGCTCGCGCAACGTTTGCTCAAGAGAAAGCGTTAGATTGAAACAATATGCACCTGTTAAGATAAAGCTGGCGACACACGTCCACTGGTTCGTCTGAACGTTGTTCTACTGGTAAGAGTTAATTAGTTAAAGTAGCATCGCTATGTATAAGGAATCCAACGTGTGTGGTCACCTCAGGCTGGAGTGGTTGATTTGGCTAATATTGAAAACACATAAATTACAACATATTATATCTATAAACCTATTGACGTGAGACGTCTCTCAGTTCGGTAGTAAGGGGTCACTTGCTTAAATAGCAAAGAAAGTAGCCACTACTTAGATCCTCTTGATTCGTGCCGCTAGATGGCATCAGTGCCGCGTAACACTGCGCAGTTTGAGATAAATAATAACGCTTACTTAAACTAACGGCCGCCGTTAATTAGTTACGAATTGCAGTTAAAAATCGCCAATCCGCGGTGAATCGCCTATCTGCGACGAATCGCCAATCCGCGGTGGGCACGCGTGGTGATTAAGCCTATACTCTCTCCCTGAGAGAAGGCATGTGCCCTACAGTGGGACGTATATAGGCTGCTTATATAATCTAACGGCCGTGTACCCCGACACACCGCCCCACCCGCTTTTTAAAATAAAACTGTCCTCAAACGCAGTTTAAATAGTCTTGCGTTCAAAGAAATAGCATTTTAAACTGCATCTGAGGAGTGTTGTAGGGAATCGTGCTTTTTTATCAATAAGACGAAGTCTTTTCTAGCCAGCGGTTACTTCGCAGTCCAGTTTTTAAGAGCACAATAGATCATCTTGGACTTTGGCGTCCACTGTGGTAAAATTACACCTTCGTTTATTTACAAACTTATTTACTTGATACATTGCGAACAAATGTCATGTCGTTTTTTTCAGTCACCACTTTCATTAACTAGTAATTGATACCTGCGAGATAAGTTTTAAAATTATAATCGTTCCCAAACAAACAACTTTTACAACTTTACTCCTACATTGGCAACGTTTCTAGACGTGTGTGCATGACATTAAGAGACGCGTTGTTATTGACACAGATTACGACGATTGGTCAGTTTTATAACGCGTGTGACGATTATCGAAAACTGGGAGGAGCTTCGAATGTGTTTGCTTACCTTTATAAGCTTGATTTGTTTTTGTTACATCTGCTAAATTGTGCTACTGTTCCATCCACGTCTTAGCACTTACGATGAAATTCATTAAGGGGTACCACATGTTTATTAATAATATGCTGTCCATTATGATGCAAATAAAAAAAAAGTCAATAAATTGCTCTAGCATAAACATTAATAGATTAATGTTAGTAGAAATGTTGCGTTGGTTTAGACATGTGGAGAGGATGAAGGAAGAAAGATTGACGAAACAAATATATCGAGCTAATGTGGGTTGAAGGGCCGGTAAGGGCCGTCCCAGGCGGACATAGTTCGACAAAATAGGGAATGCATCAGCAAACGGCAAGATAAAGAGTACCCGAAGACGGCGTGCGTGCATGCAGACTAATGAATGTTGAGGAAGCGAAAGTGATCTGTAACGTTCATGGCAAGGGACAGTCCCTAGTCTCTGCCTACCCCTCTGGGATATAGGCGGGAGTTTATGTATGTATGTATGTAAAACTAATGTAGAAATGATGTCCTTGATAAGTATGTGTGGCGTAAATTTAAATGACCGGATACGCATTGATTCTATTAGATAACATTACGGACTGAAAGAGGGTGTAGTGACTAGAATTGAGAAAGGAATGTCACGTTGATTTAAATAGAGGTTATGCATGGAGATATATCGAGCGGAAGCGGGTGGAAGGGTCGGTAATGGACGCCTCAGGCGGATATATTTCGACAAAATAGGGGATGAATTTAACGAAGGGCAAAATAAAAAGAACACGAAACCGGCATGCGTGCATGCAACGACTAATAATTGTTCATGAAGCGAAAGAGATCTATCAGGATTGTGGCAAGGCCGTAGTCTGCCTGGCCCTCCGGGATACAGGCGTGAGTTTAAGTTATGTTATTACTGCATTAGTGGATCTGAGTGTCTCGAGGTTTATCTTCACTTAATAGGATGGGTGGTGATTAAGGCCATACGTGTAGCCTCTCTCAGACAGAAAGCCCTTGTCCTAACGTGGGACGTTTACGGGCTACTTACAAATACCGATAAAACATTGATAAGAGAAATACATCGAGCGAATGTGAGTAAAAGAGCGGGTAAGGGATATCCCAGGCGGACACACATCGGCCCGACCAAATAAGGGATGTATTAGCAAAGGGCAAGGTATACCAGCGTCACGGGTCGTCAACCGGGAACCTGTGACATAATAATAATATGCTGAGTCAAGAAGCTTTTATTGTACCATGGCACACAGCGTCTCCACTATATCACTTCATCACTACTGTGTGATTGTTTAGAATTAGATTATTTATTATTACTTTTTACTTTAAGCTTTTTTACTGGTTTCGCGTTTTATAATTTGTAAGATTTTATGTGTGTTGTGGTATCTGAATAAACATTTTTTTCAATTTAAATTTTAAAAAGTAACCGTAACCAACGTGCGTGCATGCAACGACTAATGAATTTCAATGAAGCGAAAGTGATCTCTCAGGATCGTGGCAAGTGGCAGTCGCTGGTCTCTGTCTCCTCCTCCGGTGTCATACTATACAGGCGTCAGTTTCTAACATGGTGACAGACAGACAGACAGACGGACAGTGAAGTCTTAGTAATAGGGTCCCGTTTGGCATTATTGAGGTACGAAACCCTAAAAAAACAGGATAAAACATAATTTGCAAGTAGGTAGTTTTTAGTGATAATGTCTGAGTAAAAGTTGAAGTAGTAATGAAAATCGAAAAGAAATCTAAAAATGGGTGACGTAATTTGAAATTTAAGTGATATGACAGAATAAAGGAAAATAACAGAAATGGTGTGAGAAGGTTTTAGGCTATGTTATAAATACCAATGAGATCAGCTTCCTTACTTAAAATCAGCAATATTTTTCTGGATATCCGGTACAAATAAGTTAAGTCTGTCCAAAAACATTCGACGTCACCAACACAATGGTGTAGCAGAAGCACCGTAACTTTACTACTTAAGAATCGGTTGGCAATGTTTGCAAGCTTCGTGTTAATTGATACAACGTCGTTTAGTGTCGCAATAACGTTGTTCCGTTATTTACACAATAAAAATAGTCGAGATGTTGAGACAAAAATTCAAGGACTTCGATGGAAGTTGGTCTGTCCATTTATACTTCTTATGATCTCTATTCAGAACGGTATCTAGCCTTTCACATCTTTTGAAGAATATTCGCATTGCTATTATTCACGGTAGTAATGCACTGGAAAAACGCTGACATTACATTCAAGGACAGTTCAATGCATCAATGACTTCATTTTCTAAGTTTCGAACAGTCGACCGCTCATCAACCTTTACACTTCAGTTGCAATGTTGCCCGTAACTTAACTGAATAAAGTGCATGCATTTAAAGGTTCATGTGCTATCGCCTGTATATTTTGGTAGTAATGTCACTCATTAATGGTATAGAAAAAACCTCGCCAGGAAACCTGAGTGTCTGTCTCTTTTTCTCTGAGAGGAGGCGTCTGCAAAGGGACATATAAAGTCTTCTTAAAATATGACATAAACTCACTCCTGTATCCTGAAGGGGCAGGCAAAGACAAGGGCTTTCCACCTGCCATAATACTGACAATCCTCACAAAAGTAAATCAAAAGAAAAAAGACCATATCTAGCTTTAAGCAGATGTTTTTCAGATATCCAATTTTTTCAAGACGTTCATATTACATCTACCTACCTACTATTGAAATAGCACTTGGCACGAACACTAAAACCATTTAAAAAGATTTCGTTTCGATGTTCGTGATGATATCATACTGTCATCGATAAGTATCGAGATCATTCGACCTTTCGTTTTGATAAATGTGTCCGTTCGCGAGGTCGTGGCCGGCGTATCGATAAAACAATATCGATATGGCATTGGGAGGAGCCGCCCCGCCCTAGACGAATAAATATTTAATTAGAAAGACGTTTTAGTGATATGGAAAGTAGGCTGTGTTTGGAGAATGAAAAAGAAATGGAACATAATTTAGTATTTCCTTGGGTATGGAAAAGATTATTTCAAAACTAATCTTTGAGTAAGTAACGGCTTAATATTATGGTAATTAAATTGATATTTGGATAAAATTTTCTTATAAAAATGTTTGTGAGCTCTACTTAGGGTGATCTATTTCGGGAATATAAAAGGGATAACCCTATTACCCAACTTAAGAGAGCCTCGTTTAACTCAAAGTATAATTTGGTCGTCAATAAATAATTGTGACTAGGGACGTGATACTTATTATACAACAATAGTGAATTCGCAATATTTTATGGAAGCATTTTTTTAATTATAATAAATAGTTGATTTTAATAATTTAAAAGTAATTGTAGGTATTATTTTTATTAAATAATTATTTGTTTCTAAGTAATGGTTGATTGGATATTTCAACCACTGATATATGTATCTAAGATTTCAGGTTTTTCCACCAATTCTACATTCATGGTAAACGATTTTTACTACGAATTCTAGTTTCAATTTCCAATTGACCTTCCCAGTCTATGAATAAACCCTGTGAAGGGCATACACCTCTTCTCATTACGCTTCTGGTCCCCGCCAGTCTCGTCCACCGCCCTCCAGCTTCATTGCTAATGTCAAATTCCAATATCGGACGAAAATATCGGCCCGAACCTATCTTGAGCACGCGCACGCGCATATTTCCGCCGGCGCGCGAGTGGGTGTCGGTGTTCCCATGTCCGAGGGGGGGTGGTTCGCCGGTAATTAATACACGCCCACATCTAGCGCTGGGCTCGAACCCACGACCCCGAGCTTAATAATAATATGTAGCTTAGTTTATGGGGCCGGCCGCGCGAGCAAAAAATCTTTTGCGTAGCCTAGAGTGCGAATACTGAAGGTTGGACTGGTTCGTAGAGGTTAATAACAACTCGGGTTCATAAGTTTATTTGGGTGGGATTGGGATAGAATTAATCCTGTTGTGACAAAATCGTAACTTAAGCTAATATATTGCTCATCTGAAACGACAACTAGTAAATAATAACAATAATAATAATAAATAATAAAATGTTTATTTCATCAACTTAAAGTACATTAATTTTTTCTTAGCAGTATTTGGAGCTTCCATTTAAGCAAAAAGATGCCTGTGTTAGGACACTCCGCTCTTACACTTTTGAAAAATGGATTACCTACAGTAGATTGCTAACCCAGAGAGCAAAGAACTATTTTTTAAGCGAGAGTGTTTCTTTGAATCCAGAGCGGAGTGAAGGATTCTAGAGTAGAATCCAGAGCATAGCGAGGGATTCCAAAGTAGAATCCTGAGCGCAGCGAGGGATTCACAGTACACCACTCGAGCGTTAAATTGTGTTGCTCCTGTGGTAGACGCTCTACTCTACTTTATCACCCTCTATGAAAAATAAGTAAGCGCAACTTATGAACAAGAATAGAATAGAACGGTGGTACCGCATTTTTAGCGTCCGATACAATGGTCTCTGGAGTTAATAGAATACTTTCATTCTCACCACTTGAAGACCCACTAATTTCTTATAACAACTTAATAAAATCCAAGTTTGAGTACGTATGTCAGAGGAATCCATTTCGCGTCTCTTTTATTTTTTCACAAACTTTTTCTTTATCATACGACCAGTTCATACAATGTTCGTGACTGATCTCTTTGGTGATTGTAACTTTTACTAGAAACATCCACATTCCAAATTCAAATTACTTTTGGTCCCTGTTTACGAGGACTAAACTAGCTCTTTTTGAATAGATGTGATAGAAAATAATTATTGTGTTATAACCATCGTCAAAATATTCTCCTGTTAAATTTGCAAAGATTGAATTACATCATTGTTATTCCGCATGAGCGATATATTATCTACGTTTTTATATACAAAACAAAGTCGGGTTAGTCACGCCATTTTTAATTCAAAAACGATTGGACCAATTTGAGTGATATTTGATTTGTTGGATTAGTCTCCGCCCCAAAAATCAGAATAACTATTAAGACACAGAAAAAAAAATGATTTTTTTTTATTGGCGTCACGATGGACCGCATCAAGCCAGCTAGTGAACAATAATAAATAATAGCTTATTTATGCTATATTTATTCTATATTAATTAAAATCCCTAGTTATACACACTCATTAACAGCCTGTGTCCGTCCCTCTGAGAGGCACCGTCTTTCTTTAGAAGAAAAGGAGAGGGTATAGGCTTAATCACCTCGCGTGCCCACCGCGGATTGGCGATTTTAAGCGCTGAGGAATGTGAACACCATAGGCTCAGGTTTCCTTACGATGTTTTCCTTCACTATTAGGGAGTGTTATTGCTACTACAAACTATCAAATATACGTTACGTAACGACAGACACTCAGATTAATAATTAATTAAGTACCTACAACATAATTTCAATTATGAACTTCCTCGTCGTCAGCAATAACAATAATAATAAAGTGGTTAAGGTTAGCTTAGCACACTTTACGCCATGTAGTGTACAATAAAGAATATTCTTATCTTATCTTTTCGGGCAAAGACCTCCATAATCTTTTACATTATCTTTATTCATTTATTTATTGATGCGTTTATTGCACTTTGAGAGTCTTAATTATCTTCATGTAGTGGCTTTCCAACAAGGTTTTTTTTCTGTCTTTGCGAACCATAGCCGTTGCATCAGTTAAATTCGTCATTCTATAACTTTCATGCGCCAGAGAATAGTTAAGATAGATCGGTGTGAATACAGTATGTGACACAATCAAAAATAAATTATTTCATGTGCTCGATTAAAACAAAAATTACAAGATATTTCGGAAAATGTATCCCTTTTAGTCAATTAGCAGTTATTGCAATTTTTAAATAGATTAAACATAAAAAGAGTGCTCTGAAATGTGACGTCATAAGCAAGTATTTTCATACAAAATTCCGTTTTAAAAGTAACTCATTTGATATTTTGTCAAATACCCAATTCTACAAGTAACATACAATTGGCGGCACAGCGGCGTACAATAATTAAACTTCACAATCAGAATTGTTTAAACGGGTCCCAAACATCCAATAAGGTAACGTTTAATTGAAAACACTACTGTAAACGTTCCATCTATATTGAAATAAGCAAATACAGCGCTTACGTATGTAGAAATAAGGATGGATGCTACAGAGCAGGCCTTGAGGGTCTAAGTAAAAGGTGGAGTCAATAAAATGCAATTACAACCGTACAATAGACGTTTCAGAACTCAATTAATAGCTAACCTTTCCTATTATCGGTTCCTGGTACAATATACACGCGTTATAGACATCATTTAAGTGGTAGTTCCTAATAACTTTCCACACAGTGAGATACGAAAGTTTCACTCGAAATGGGCTAGAATTGCTGGCTGCTTTAGTAGGGTATCTGTATTCTTATCCGCGCTAATACAGGGTGTTATAAAATCCTCATCTCCATCTATCATACATATCTGCTTTTCACTCGTTAATATGAACAACATTTACTGTTTTACAGCTTAAACTTTCGTAAGCACTGCACATTTCGAAACTAGTCGGCTATCTCGACATTAATAAAAGTAATTGAAACCGTTAAACCAATATATCAAACTATTGCTGTGGAGAAAACTTAAAAACGGTGGAATGCTAAATAATAACATAACATAAACTCACGCCTGTATCGCAGAAGGGTAGGCAGAGACCAGGGATTGCCACTTGCTACGATCCTGACAGATCACTTTCTAAATAATAATAACATAATTATATACAGTGCAATCACTTGTCCTGGTCCCAAACTAAGATGCTCTGAGCTATATTAACCAGGCAAGAACATTACAGACGTGAAACAATACCCAGACTATTTGTGCAAATCAAGTACGGTTGCTTCCAGCGAGAGTCGAACCCAAGATCCCTGTTGTCGAAAACTGTCAGCTGTCCATATATTCTAAAGTCGTAGATATTAAATTTAGCGTCAACTCTATGCCTCACATGCACCAAAACCCATGACATCCTCTCCAGAGCCCCACTGACACGCCACTTCACTGACTAAATCCCCAGGTGAGGACAGCATCACATCAGAGCTGCTGAAAGCCGCAGGTAAACCCGTCACACATGAGTTATAGAAGCTTTTTAATACTGTTGTGAACAATGCGACAATAGTGAAGACGTGGGTAGAGAGAGAGTATGGGCTTAATCACCACGCGTGCCCATCGCGGATTGGCGATTTCAAGCGCTGAGCTTGTGAATAGCTCAGACACCCAGGTTTCTTCACGATGTTTTCCTTCACAGTTAGCTAGTGGTATTGCTACTATAACTTCACAAATGTAGATAACTTAGAAAACAAAGTCATAGGTACATGCCCGCACTGGGAATCGAACCTGGGTCTTCCGCGTCCGAGTCCAATGTTCTACCCACTAGGCTACCAACGCTTTTTCCTTTTTCGCTTTTTCCATTGAACCTATATATATTTAAATATTTATTTAATAATCTGCCTATGTGGCGCCGGATTAAGAATAGCGTCACTCCATTTCCTTCCGTGTATGTCGTAAAAGGCGACTAAAGAAATAAATTACTAGGAGACGGGCAGCAGCGTCTTTCTAAGATTCTGAGAACCCGCCTGCCAAGCGTGGCGATTATGGCAAAACTCCTCATGGTTAAAGGGAGGCCTATGTCCTGCAGTGGGCGTCAAATGGCTGATAATGATGATAATGAATCTGACAGCCAACGAAACAGAAAGTTATCTTCGCGCGTTAAGTCCAGTCTTATTCTATTCCTGTACCTCCGCAATTGCAGTAACAGGCCATTGAAACTGAAACTTTAGTGGGTAAGCACTGGATTTTTCAATACACCGGGTAGGCAGTGATACAGATAATACTAATTAGTATCAATAGATTCGTACGTGAGAGTGTAGTATGTATAACATTACAAAAACTCACGCATGTGTCCCGGAGGGGTAGGCAGAGACCAGGGTTTGCCACTTGCCACGATCCTGAGTGAACTATCTCATGAACATTGATTATCCGTCGCCGTACGCCGGTTTCGGGTACTTTTTATCTTGTCCTTTGCTATTTGGTCGAAGTATGCCCGGTTAGTATTGTATTGTAAAGTTATGAAACTAATTACAGCGTGAGATTACTTCTCTAACAGCTTCTGATTTCCAATAAATATGAAATCGATATTTTACAGTTCTCAATTAATGTTTGTTGAGTTCAAAAGGTGAAAACTTTATAGTTTACGTGATAATTGACTGATAATTCAAATCATAGTAATTTGCAGTATCAATTATTTCCACTACCTTTAACATGCACTATTGATGAAATACGGTTTGAAAAAAATAAATGTGGAGTTTCCCTGGTATCCCCTCGAGCGTCCCTCGGCGCCGGGTAATTTTAAAGCGCCCATACTTCCACATTTTTTTAGGATTCTGAATAGAAAGGACATCGCCCGTTTTGGGCTTGATATTACAATGTTAAATTAAGTACAAAAAAAAAACCTCAATTTTTTATGCGTAACTCAAAAAATGGTTTCCCGAAAAACAATGGCCAAATGGAAATAGATACGATTTACTACGTAAAATGCAATTAGCCTGATGGAGTCCTCACAAATACTTTCATAAAACGTCAAAATCGCAACGCTTCTAGCGTCTTGCCAGAACAACCGGGTGGCTGTTTTCTGCGCTTTTGCCTGTTATTGGTTAGGATAGATAAGTCTGGTCTTCATAGAGGAGGTCCAATCTAGTGGCCTTTTATTTCTAAGATTTTTCTTTATTTATAGGTTGTTTTAATATTAGTTGATTTGATCACCTCCACGCAGTCCCATATAAACACGTATTAACTATAGGTTACGTCAACATAAACATAACCTCTAATGACTTCATTAAGACAAAGTTTTTTCCCATTTGGCCATTGCGGAGTGACTTGAAACTTGCCATCTAAAAGTTTTAATGAATGTGCTAGCCAATTGTCAGAGCTGTGACGTCAGGCTCCAGCTTGTATGGAAAATGGGCATGTCCTTTACAAATTATGACACGCAGAATAAGAACATACGGAAAGTCATAAAAACAATCCAAGAACGAAATGTTCCGTAACATAAACATCGATCGTTGAATAAAAGACAGTATTGACAGAACAATCGCTAAGCATTCGGAGAGGCCACTTGGGATTAATGCTTCGAGGGTCCAACCAGTTACTACAAAGAGTTTTAGAACGAAGCTCTCTGTTGGCCATAAGGGTGGTCTCTCCTCTGACAAACATTTCGCCCGCACATTCAGTTATTGAAAATAATTAATAACTAAAAATTTCTAACATCGTTGCTAACGAATAAAGGATGATACACACCAACGCGGTGACGGTGGTGGTCTATGCATACGTCATTTATTGCATTAGTATTTGTACGGACGTACGTATAGACTTAACACCATCAAGAAACGGAACCTAAGTATTTCGGACATATAATGCGTAACAGCAAGTACAGTCTCTTGCAACTTATCGCACAAGGTAAGATTCCAGGAAGGAGACCTGGGAGACCAAAGATATCATGGCTACACGACTTACGACAGTGGTTTCAACAGAGTACCAGTTCCTTGTTTGTATTCATAAGCAGCCTATAAACGACCTACTGTAGCGCACAGGCCTTCTCTCAGAGATAGAGAGAGTATGAGCTTAACACATTGTATAATTTGAGCTTACATATAAACCACTAGCTAACGGTGAAGGAAAACATCGTGAGGAAACCTGAGTATCTGAGCTATTCACATACCGCAGCGCTTGAAATCGCCAATCCGTGGTGGGCACGCGTGGGCCCACCACGGATTGGCGATTTCAAGCGCTAAGGTTTGTGGATAGCTCAGATACTCAGGTTTTCTCACGATGTTTTTCCTTTACCGTTAGCGATTGGCATTGCTACTATAACTTCACAAATGTACATAACTTTTTATTGGCAGCCTCGAAAAGCAAGATAGTCGAATTGGTTGCCAACCTCCGATAGGAGACGGCCCATAAAGAAGATTTCCTTTCCTTTACCTCCTGCGGTTGACTTGTAGAAAATGCTTATTGCATTAAGTACAATTGTACAATTTCATTAAGTTCAATAAGAGCATCAATAAATAAATAAGATGTATGGACCATCGCCACCGCGTTGGTGTATTTAATCCTTTACATATTTTTGTTTTTGACATATTGTGTAAATGACATAAATAATAATATTTTTTTTATAACCACGCGGATCCTTTGTACGAACTCAAATAAACGGCTAATGGTAGAATAGAAAGGCATTTCACATTATATTACAAGGATTCGCAAACAATTAACTAAGAACTATATAAAAATGGTGGCCTTTTTTTAACCGGCTACATCCTCAGTTATTTGGTAACGAATCCCTTTGCCCTTGCTACTTATATCATAGAGAATACATGTCACAGTCTACTTAAAAATTCTTTTGGATTAAATATTATTTGTAAGTCAGTTAGTTTATGTACATGTCTAATGTTGTATAGATAATGCTAAGGAACCCTTCGTGCGCAAGTCCGACTCGCACCTGGCCGGTTTTTTTGTCGTTATGTTTGAATTTATCAGGCTGGGGTTTTTACGAAATGTTTGTTTCGGAAAATCCATCCATATTAGTAAATTTCACTCGTGCAAAACTGGCGCAGGTCGTTAGTACTCGTATTATTATTTATAATTATTATTATAGTACCAAATATTGTTGTTGTACAATAGGCGGGCTTAATACCAGTTAGTAATTTATTCTAGCCAACCGATGGGGGACGAGAGAAGGTGAAATAAAAAATATATATTTTATTTTATGGGCAAAATTATTTGTGGAGTTGAGTCGCGGCCAGTTTTCGGAAATGAAGCGTTCAGTCTGATTCCAGCCAACGTTTTGATTTCCTAAAGCACTCATCGAGGGCCCTCGGCCATCTTGAGCAAACAGCCGAGTACGACTGCGGGTCACTAGGTGGTTTTGGACCTTTTTCTCGCGGAGACTGATGTAGGAAGAATCTTTCTAGTGGTTTTGAATGCTTTTTGGATAGGATTGAAGCGCGCAAATTAGGGCTATATTTGCTAAAGGGATTTTTTTAATAATCGTGTCGCTAACTACTCTGATTCCTATGCAACGTATTATCGACATGGCGCAAAACATAAACAACGTTCTTTCATTACCGATATTTAAGTCACTTTCAGTAAGGACAAGCTTAAAATTGTCAATTGTATTTTCATACGAGATGACCACGATAATTTTCGAGATACCGAGGAAACGGGTATGGGGGGATCCGCTGTCGACTGTACTTTAAAACTTTAAAATTTAGTTTATTGTTACCTAATACTATTTTTAAAAAAATGTTAAAAGAGTGCGATAAATTCGCCAACAAACTGCCACGCAGTTTGGCGAATAAATTATAAAATTTAAAACTCTGCGATACCAAAGTAAGTCAATAAATTAAAAAAAAAAGTCTTCTAGTTCGATTAAATTCAATAAAAAGTTTTCTAAAAATCAGGGTTGTCTGTTGCTGCAATTCGTAAAAGCTGCGCATCTGATAGGGTTGCCAATCTTACACTAGCTTGGGGTTATTTAGAATACAGTGTAGCCCGACAGAGTAAATGGTGAATATTTGTAGTATTGCCACATTACCTTGGGTTTTAACTTACCCTGTCAACAGGGCGAAGACCATTCTGCAACACTAACTTGGTGGTGTTTAGAATTAAGTGTAGTCCAGCATAGTAAATAGTAAATATTTGTAGTATTGGCACATTTCCTTTGGATTTAACTCAACCAATAGAAGAAGACCATTCTGCACCAAACCAACTACCAGTCTCCCTTTCTCCTTCGGAAACCTTTCCGTCACAAGGTTGTCTGGAAGAAATTGCTGTTAGCAATAAGGCCGCCCATTGTACTTTTTCATTGTATATTTCATATTTTATGTCTCGCTTCTTGTGTGCAGTAAAAATATTCTTATCTTATCTTATCTTATCATTTTATTATTTTGACAGATAAAATACAAGTGCCACATCCATTACCCATCTTTGCTTCTCACATGGCGAGCCCATAGATAGATTCGGTGCCAGCCCCGCGTGGGTATCAGCGTTGTTATCTTAGAAAGCAGATTGGAATGCGAGGTGTAATACCGGAATTCGTATACCTAAATAAACATCACTTAACTATCTATCTGGAGATCTTATTTTGGGAGCTACGACTTAGGAGCTGCAGGTCACTAAAAGGCTTATTGCTTCGTGATTGTTCTCTCAGTAAACATCCAAATTACGCTGAAGTTAGGTAGGTATTTGCCCGCGCATGTCAGTGGTCGTTGTTGACTCAATTGTTATTGTTGGTTGTAGGCTACTGACTTTTATTGTGAAGGCCTACGCTTTTGTCTTTACTCCGTAGTGAGACCATCCTTATGGTTTGGTAACCCATGGTATGGTTTCGGCGTTTGGGCCTAGATTCCTTCAGAACTGCGACAAATTTACTGTCCGGTCACGTCATATATTTTTTGACGTGAAACGCCTGTCAGTTCGGTAGTAGAAGGTCACTAGCTAAAACCGCTTGCAACGAAAACATGTCACCTCAGCGAAGGCTGTAACTCTGTAACTACGTGTAGCAGAGCAAAGTTGCCCAGATCTTCTTGATTCGAGTGGGCGCCAGTGCTGCGTAACACATTGTATAATTTGAGCATACGTATAAACCACTAGCTAACTGTGAAGGAAAACATCGTGAGGAAACCTGAGTATCTGAGCTATTCACATACCGCAGCGCTTGAAATCGCCAATCCGTGGTGGGCACGCATAGTGATTAAGCCCATACTCTCTCCCTGAGAGAAGGCCTGTGCCCTACAGTGGGACGTATATAGGCTGCTTATATTATGTTTTTATGTGTGCATTCCAAGCGCGTATATTTCTAATAGAATAATTAAACTTTCTACAAATCACGGATGTCTTAAGGAATGACTGTAAAGATTCTCTACTTGTGTTTCAATTGATTCCGTTGGCATGTTGATGTGTTTATTTAGTCGACGGTAATTATCGAGCGAGGTTTTCGATTCGGGGAAACACTTCGGGAGCGAGACAGGTGCCTCACTCTTTAGGAGGCAAACATTTTTATATGTTGGTGAGGGTCATCACTCTTACATCTATTTTAAAGTAACCATTAAAGGAAGGGACTGGACCACCATTTGCATCTTGCTCATACAATATTGTCGTCTAGGTAGTGTGAGCAAGAGGCAATGGTTATTCAGTTCCTTTCTTTAATTAACCGTGATATCATCATCAGCCATTTGACGCCCACTGCAGGACATAGGACATGGTTTACATAACCATGAGGGGTTTCGCCATAATCGCCACGCTTGTCAGGCGGGTTGGCGATCGCAGTATGCGGTTGAAATCTCAGAAAGAAGCTGCTGCCCGTCTCCTGGTGATGTATTTCCTTAGTCGCCTCCTACGACATCCACGGAAGGAAATGGAGTGACGCTATTCTTAATCCGGCGCCACACGGAATATAGCCGTGATATAGCACATAAATACGCGCATCGGGCTGTCGCGATACAACTTCGTGTGACAGATTGACACGAAATGACATAGTGACATAGAACGAAAACCTCTTTTCAATCCTATGGTACCTATGTATGGTGTGCAATAAAGAGTATTATCTAATCGGCGTGCGCGTATGCAACAACTAATGAAGGTTGAGGAAGCGAAATTTATCTATCAGGATCGTGGCAAGTGGCAGTCTCTGGTATCTGCCTACCCCTCTGGGATACAGGCGTGACTTTATGTTTGTAAGTATGTTACATACATCTACTTATATCGTAAAAGGACAAACTTATTTACTTTAAAAATGCATTGCTATTTGCATACACACATTTAAAGTTAAAATTTAGTTTACGATTTTAATGATTTCACATATCTTGATATTACAGTCAACTTCAAATGTTCGTTTGTTCATCGTTTCTACGCCATAAAATTCTAAGGGTACAATTATCACGTAATTTGTCAGACTTGCAGCATTGCGCCGCGGTTCTAATCAACGCAGTTATTTAGAAAATAGCGCCTCGCTCGCTCTACATAAAACGCAGGCCCCGCCTAAGGCGCTCGTTCAGGAACATTGGCACACATACCAGGGCACTTTCGTCGAATGATCACAAGTTATTGTTCGCGGGATATTACCGGTAAAAATGTAGACAATAGAGTAGATGAGCGCTCTGACCGCCGCCGGCCGATGGCGGCGCGGCGTAGTCCCAGAGACGCTGGTATGAAATTGATTAAACTCTACTAACTACAACAGTTTACACAATGAAATAGAAGTTACATCTGAAATTTCCGCGTTTAGCCTCATAGTTGGTTCATTTTACGCAGTGTTACAAACAAAAGGGAGTTTTTTAAGGCTTTACGATATTTATTTCAGCGAGACAATATTTTACGCGACAGACATATTTTCGTTTTACTGAAGAGAGAATGTTGGTTCGATTGTCGCGTTTAGTTTTGTCATATAACTTTACTATGCACTGAGGTATATGAGAACCTTCCTAACCATAAATTCACCAATGTAAGTAACTTAGAAAATTAAGTCATTGATACATGCCGAAAACGAACCCAGCACCTCTCGGATGTCAGGAAAGGGTTCTAACGATGTACTACCACCATTTCAACCTCTTCAGTCCTGACCTTGAAAATAACAGCTGAAAACCATTGTTATTTTCAAGGTCAGGACTGAGGAGGTAAGAACATATTAAGTATTTTAGATAGAAATTTGTACAGTTCTTTTAACACCGACCCGATACAGACTGGTGTTGTTAGAGGTCTGTTAGACGGGACACAAAAGCTGGTCGAGAAGAAGGCTGTCTTTTTATCTCAACTTCCCCGTCGTATTAAATAAATGTGACTTTTCGTACGTTTTCCCATAAATCACATATAATAATGTTTCTTCCTCGGCATACCATTCCAAAATTATGGCTTGAGTTTATGTAAGTTTAGACCCATTTTTTTACGGCTGTTCCGAGTCTCCAAGATTTAGAAGAAGTCTCTCACAGAGATAAGCTCGCTTTCCTACATGCCATTTCTTATGTAATGTCCTGTTCAATGTTTCGTGTGCAATAAAGTATAATTAAATGCGCTTATGAATGTCAGAACATATGTATGTATTTTCTCTAATAACATACATACATTATACCTCTATATTCTTTTTGTTGCACTAACTAAATTTCATCGATGCTTGCACTTGCCCATTAGCTCAGTTGGGAGAGCGCTGGCACGGTGAGCCAGAGGTCGCGGGTTCAAGTCCCGGCATAGGTTAAATGGGTTTTTAACATACATACATACATAAAGTCATGCCTGTATCCCAGAGGGGTAAGCAGAGACCAGGGACTGCCACTTACCACGATCCTGACAGATCACTTTTGCTACCTCAAAATTTGTTAGTCGTTGCATGCACGCAACTAATAAATAAATCATTCAAAATCATTCTAATAAATCATTGCTTTACTACCATGTTTGTGATGTCCTTCAGAGTATTCTAGTTTGGGAGCAGGACAATTGGTAGCGTTGTGTATTATTATTCCATTCTATTCTAACTATTCAATTATCTTTGAATGAACATTCGATCCTAGTGTCTCTTGCACTAAGTTCGCGCGGGGCATGCCACTCGCATTGTACTCCCCATGAAAGCCTGTGACTATGCATATTTCACGCTACATTTATCATGCATTATGCTGGCAATGAATATCCATGCTGCCAACAATATACTACGCACCTTGGGAGTTAAAGCTCACAATTAACACGCTAGGCGATTGCGCAAATTGACTGCTGAAAATAAAAATAAAAATCGCGCGAAACGGCGAAATGGTACGGCGAGATTTTCCTCGTTGAACAGATTGGGATTAAGTTTAACCAAAAATTACGCCGCAAAAAAAATTATTTCGATACTCTAGGGATGAAAGATTTATAGGGCACTTTCCGTTGAACTAGAACTATAACTTTTGGCAAGTAATATCGTATTATACTACAAGGAAAAATCTGAAACTTAATTAAATCATAAAAAATTGTCTTTGAAGTTTGTGAAAAGCTCGGCAAAAACTGCGTGACTCGAATCCTGAATTATTTATAACTAGCTGTTGCCCGCGACTTCGTTCGCGCGGTAATTTTGATGTGTATTTTTTCGGGATAAAAAATATCTTATGTGCTAATCCAGAATATAATCTATCTCTGTGCAAAATTTCATCCGGATCCGTTCAGCCCTTTTTGCGGGAAAGAGTCACAAACATCCATCCATACATACAAACTTTGGCGTTTATAATATTACCTACAAATTTGCACGAAACCCTCGGTGGGCGTGTCCGACTCGCACTTGTCCGGTTTTTTTTCGTTGATGGTGCTAGTAGACGTTATATAGCCCTTTAAGCAGCTCTTAGACGTTGTCAACCGTCAAGCTGTCCCTATAAAACTAGTACCTTACCCTATCCTAAGCACAAAGTGAACTTGAAGCCAGAAATAACTCGCAACAAATACATAAACTGGCCATAAACAGTTATGAGCCTTGCGAGCCTAACTCGAATGTATGTTTTATTTCGCATTTTATGTTTCCTTTTAACTTTATCGTTGGCGTTTTGTCCCTCTACGTTGTATAAGATAGCGTTTATCGTTTGATCATCGCGGAACTGGTTGGTTAACTTTGCGTTGTTAATTTTTGTTTCTTATTTATTTATTACGTTTATTCTCAGTAAAACAAGAAAAACTACAATTTCATTAGTTCGCCAAACTGCCAATGCAGTTTATCGGCAAGCTCTTGGTAACAATCCTTATATAACTTACACAATCTACACAGAAAACACTTTGTTCGATAGTACTTTCTAAATCTGAAGCAGAGGATGGGTTTATCATCATAAGCAGCCTATATACGTCCCACTGTAGGGCACAGGCCTTCTCTCAGAGAGAGAGTATGGGCTTAATCACCACGCGTGCCCACCGCGGATTGGCTGATGGGTTTATAAACGGCTTAAAACAAAGCGCTTAAGCATATATATATGTATATATATATACATAAACTCGCGCCTGTGTCCCAGAGGGGTAGGCAGAGACCAGGGACTGCCACTTGCCACGATCCTGACAGGTCACTTTCGCTTCCTCAACATTCATTAGTCGTTGCATGCACCCACGCTGGTTTCGGGCACTTTTATCTTGCCCTTTGCTAATACATCCCCTATTTGACCGAAGTATGTCTGCCTGGGACGTCCCTTACCGGCGCTTAAGCATCCTTCTAAAAGGTGCTTTTTTGAGACTTTTATTACATATCGTTGTTGGTAATGATAAAAGAAAGAAATAAAAGATAGAGAAAGATTTATTGCACCAACAATAACACAAAATAAATACGAAACAAAATTAACGAGAAACATACATATAACAAAAAAATTGGCCAAGTGCTAGTCGGACTTGCGCACGAAGGGTTCTGTACCATTATCTATACCTATCTATTCTATCTATTGAATATTTCAAACGTCTCCCTGCTGCCGTTATAAATATCGAGCAAATAACTGAAAAAAAATCACGTTTGTTGTATGGGAGCCGCCCTAATTTTTTTTTCTGTTTTTCATAACTGTTGTTATAGCAGCAACAAATATTACTATCACGGTTCATGAGATACAGCCTGGTGACAGGCGGACGGACGGACGGACACCAGAGTCTTAGTAATAGGGTCCCTTTGGGTACGAAATCCTAAAAAAGAAAAGGTATACTTCCATTCAGGGCCGGATTTAGGGGAGGGCAGGCGGGGCTACTGCCCTGGGGCCTCCAAAAGGAAAGGGCCCCCACAAAAGGCTAATATGTACTATTATTAAACGCCAATCTTTTATGAGTACTTATAACGTCTGTTTGTTTATCAAATTAAAAAAAAAATTCGTCGAATTCATTGTAGTTTTTGTTTCGCATTTTTTATTTGGGAATAATTAGGGGCCTCCGCTCCTTCGTTGCCCTAGGGCCTCCAGACCTCAAAATCCGGCTCTTTTTCCATTAATACTATGAGTTATGAGTTATTTATGCAGTTTTGTCGCGGTGTGTCGTCACCGCAAAAGGTATCATTTTGATGAGGGGGTGGGCCCTCAGAGCTGGTTTTCAGTCAATCCTATAAACACATGACTGACGATGAATACGCCGTGGGTTCAAGGTGACCTTGCCGTTTATTCTCGTATTTTAACACAGTTAATTACACAACAATTAGCGGTGGTAGCGGAGCGGTAGAGCGCCGGCTTCTGATTCGGAAGGTCGCGGGTTCGAATCCCGGCATGTAACAATGGCTTTTTTTTCTAAGTTACGTACATTTGTGAAGTTATAGTAGAAATACCACTCGCTAACCGTGAAGAAAAACGTCGTGAGGAAACTGAGTGTCTGAGGTGTTCACATCCCTCGGTGCTTGAAATTGGCAATCCACGGTGGGCACGCGTGGTGATTAAGCCCTTTCTCTCTTTCTCTCTCTCTCTCTCTCTGAGAAAAGGCCTGTGCCTTACAGTAGGCTGTAATAGGCTGCATAAAAAAAATTTTACAAAATTTTATACTTACTTACCTACTGGCTCAGCGACCCGAAGTGGGTCTTGGCGTCCGAAACAAGAAGAAGTATCTGTCCTGCGCGGTCCCTTGCCAATTAACTGCCCGGAGCTCACGCAGGTCCTTGGCCATTTCATCGTTCCAGCGTTATCTGGGGCGGGCAGCTGGTCAATTTTACATAAGCAAATTAGCACCGTCAAGGACGGGGGACGCACGCAAAGAAAGCAGAGACTGATGACGTTCATTCATTCATTCATCTTTCACTCAGCCACCTTCGTCCACTCAATGTTGCAGTATTAGGTACCAACATTATTTGTCATGATATTTTACATCTTTTCTGACATAGGACGTAATATATTGTGATAATAATGTACTGAGCATGTCACACGCATAATGTAGGTAGAGTGATATGAAAATACAAGATAGAGTTGAATATCCGCTTCCCGGAATCACGATGTAGCACAGTTAGGGCCCGTTTTTGATTTGGGAACTTAACTAAGTAAATACTTAAGTAACGTTATGTCACGCTCTTTTCTGAGAAATTCGAAGAGACAGCACTACAGTTAACCATTTATTTCGCGAAATTCTCAATTCAGAAACTGGCAATTAGTATAAGAAAGAAAGTGAATGACTACTTTTCTCTCGACCACACAATACGGACGGCAATATAGTAAAAGCGAGAAGAAAATACTTGTCCAATTCTTTAATTAACACTGTTATGAATATTAATTAATTCAGTCCGTCAGTCCGTCCGTCCGTCTGTCAAGATCCTTTATCTCGGGAACGCGTGGAAGTACCGAGTTGAAATTAAAACCATACACTCAAGTCTATTGTCCCTTAAAGCTGTGACAAAATCAAACTTCTAAGTTAACGTAAAAAAATGTTACAGCCGTTTGTGAAGCAAAAAAAAAAACTGACACTCAAGGGAATAAACATTTATAGGGTACTTTCCGTTGACCTAGAACTATGAAAGGCATGTTATATTATTTTATGCTACAAATACAGAAAGAATCTGAAACTACACATTTGTAATTAAATCATACAAAAAATTGTCTTTGAAGTTCGGGAAAAGCTCGGAATAACTGTGAGACTCGATTCTTGAACCATTTATAATATGTAAGAACCTATCTACCTATTGTACGGAACCCTCGGTGTGCGAGTCCGGCTCGCACTTGGCCGATTTTTTTTTTTATAAATTTTCAACCAAATCCTTCCCGGGCCACCGCTGACCACTTTATAACAGTTAGAAATGTCCAATTTTCTGCTACGGTAGTGCCATAAATCAAAGTATTTAAAATATTACGTCTTGATTGTATGTGGTAAAAAATAAATGGCACTCTTTTTACACGAATTTATTGCCACTCTTAACGACATAATATGCCATAAGTTATGATTCAAAAATGTATTGAATGCTGTTGCACGCCTATTACTGGCTAGACAAGAACCACATTACTATAACAACTCTGTATTTTTGTGCTTAATACCTGTTAGATATGTCAATAATATATATAAATAAATAATTTACCAAACTTTTGAGCTCCACGGAAAAGTAGGCTGTTCGCCAGTAATGGGAAAGTAACCGTTGATTTCTAACCTGATATTGTCACTAAGTACATGAGTATCAGTTGGTCACTTCTGGTTTCCCAAAAAAAAAAAAAAGAGACAGAAATATTGTCAATTCTAAAACCGCCGGTTAAAGTGTTAAGTTGAAGCCGTGCAAAATGTGCTGGAAACATCAGACATTGTGACTCAACATTGGTCAGATCTTTATCTATTTTACAGTGCATTTTAATGACTCGCAATGCTCATACACAGTAACCGCCATTTAACCCGTTAACTTTACCCATATTCACCGCAATATTAACTTCTTTCAAGTTTCGTAACGATGTCTTAAAAGGAGGCCTCTCAAGGAACAATTCCTATACAAACGTAGTTTGGTTTTAATGCACTAACGACATGCCGGATGTCAATCCGCGTGGCGCCGGATTAAGAATAGCTTCACTCCATTTCTTTCCGTGGATTTCGTAGAAGGCGATTAAGGAAATAAATTACCAGGAGACGGGCAGCAGCGTCTTTCTGAGACTCCAACAGCATACTGCGATCGCCAACCCACCTGCCAAGCGTGGCGATTATGGCAAAACCCCTCATGTTTATGATAACCATGAGGGATGCCTATGTCCTGCAGGGGGCGTCAAGTGGCTGATGATGATGATTGTGATGCCGGATATCAATGACACTTTATCAATATGTTTATAGAGGACACAAATCAAGGTTTGCTTGTACTTACAACTGAGAATAACATAATAAAAAAGAAATTATAACCTCATGCGACGTTTTACAGAAACTATTCACAAGGCTATAATTTATTTTTGATGATTTTATTCCCAATTCTAAGCATGATGAAACCTTGGTTTGTGTCCTCTAAACGTATTGGCAAAGGTTAATTGTGATACGGCATGTTGTTTGTGAATTAAAACCGAACTACGTCCCAATGGGAAATGCCCCTTGAGGGTTTACTTCTTTCAAGTTTCGCAACGACGCAAGCTCTTTAACGTATAAAATAACGTAGACCTGTAGTGTGTATGTAAGCACAGTTGTTATGAACAATATGTTCGAGTATTGCTCAGCAGGTCCAGTCATAAGTCGCGGGTGAGTTCGACCTGTTGGCAGCGCGCAACATATCGCGGCTCTATCGCGGGCGATTCCGAAAGGATACATTATATTGAACATAACATAAAGTTATTGCTCATTGGAAGTAATTTTATTTTTCGATGCTAAAGAAACGGTTCGCAGGTTTTGCATATATGCGTCGTATTTGTATAAATACCACTCAGAAAAAAAACTCATTTCTAAACTCAAGCCGGTATCTCGAAGGGGTGGGCAGAGACCAGAACATCAACATATAAAAAAAGTTAATGGTACATTTGGAAGGAAATATAAATTGACATGTCGCGAAAACAGAAAAAAATGTGCCGCTTGCAGGTCGTCAATAATCGAAATAGATAGAGCTTAAATACCTACACTTGGAGGAGAAACATCATTTAAAAGTTGTTAAAACCGCCAAAACTCTACTCTGATTAGTCGTTAAATGATCAGTGTTTATCTTGCGCGCAGTAACTAATTTGACTAATACCGTCTAAGCGCGCTTTTCCAGGATTTTAGGATTTGAAACGTTATTAATTTATTTTATTTATTGCATTACAGAACAGATGGTTGTTTTTGTTATTGTGTGCACGATATAATTTCATATTGGTGCTTATTTATAAAAAAACACGATCCCTTTAAAACACTCCTTACGCCTAACGATCTTGTTCATAAAAACACGGTTCAACACAACAAAATCTGTGGCAACGTTTTTTCTTCTGCCACAGACTATTTAAACTGCCTCTTTAGAATGTTTAAAGGAATCGTAACAGTCTTACGAAAAATCGAAAGTCCAAACGAAAAGAAGAAGAGTGTAATCGAAAAAGTCGACTCCAGAACACACTCTTAAAACGTCGGACAGGAGTTCCTGTCATAAGCCATCTTTAACTCAGTCTTAAGAGTGTTTTAGAGGAATCTACTTTTTATAAATAAGCCTGTTAGAATCTATTTCAATGACCTTTAACGTGTGATGAGTTGATGACAGCGAGTGAACTAAACAAGAAGAGCACAATTAATTATTTTTTTCATAATCATCTTACAAAACAAATTAGTTGAATAAAAATAGATAATTAAGTGCTTCTAACAGATTCTTGCCTATAGATACAACATAAAGCAATATATGTATGGTCATGTATTTATTGTGTCTCCTCGCAAACTGCAGGAATTAATACTCTACATATTCCGATCATCGATCGTTTACTATGCTCGTGGCATACCAAAGTCTCTTTATATTGCCAAACATAGGTTCTACTCATACGTCGCAAATCATGTTATGTAACTTATGCACCATAATTGCACAGGATTCAGAATTCCGGCATGCATGCATCTCTTAAGGAAATTTTTTTAGGTTTTTTACACAATTCTGAAGTTATTTTTTCTTTTTTTTTACTTTGTGGAAATAGTTTATGCAGTTTATTTTGTGCACATATATAGACCCGCTTTTCTACTGCTTCTCCTATACCCGAAGGTTTGCTGGAAGAAATCTCTCGCAGAGATAAGCTCGCCTTTGTACATGTAATTTCTTATGCAATATCCTGTTAAAAGTCTTGTGTGCAATGAAGTATAATAATAAAATAGTGTTTAGATCTACTAACCATTTAGGACTGAGTCAGAATCGCAGGTCACCTCGCGACCCGCGCTAGCGCATCCCGCATAATTAGTGTTTCCTATGTCAGCCTCGGAGGTCTAAAGTGGCGCTTTTAGCAGAACTGCTGAAGGTTGCAATAATCTTTCCTCTCAATGATTTTCTTGAAGTTTCTGAGCTTGTACAGTACATATTGTTGTTATTTAATGTTTTTTATTAATATTTCAATATGTCTCCCGTGTGAGGCTTGGTGCGGGTTCGAATCTCGCTTCAGCTTGGAAATTCTATTCTATGTCAAGCTTGTTTGTCAAAAACTTCTAAAACTGAGTACGAAACTTTTTATAAAACCCTTAAAAAACTTTTTAATTGTGTAATCTTATGCCCTTATGTATAATTTGTGCTTTTGGCAATAGATGTAGTTCACTTTTACTGTCAAAACTTCTCTTACAAAAAAACAGTTCTGCTACAATGCAGTGTAGTGGAATGCACTGGTTATGCGGGAATCAACAATGAACTGACATATTGGGGTTAAGTTTGGCAACGGGTAATGATGCCTAGTTTACTTTTATGAGAAAGACTGATCAAATCTAAAACACCACGTTGCGTTCCAAAACAATAATTGCCAATGTTTGAGTTGCAACCACGACCGCTTAGCTAAGGTGGAATTGGACTCTTTACCCGATGGGCTAATATTGCCACTGACTCAGTCCCGACCGAGTGGCCGAGAAAGGCAGTGGCGATAATGATGGGAAAACCTTTCAGACTTCTTACCGGGGTTACAGGAAATATACTAGAACAGAGAAAAGTGGAAGGTTAAAGCGGAGGCCTTTACCCAACACTGGGGCGTGAAGAGAGACCTACGTAAAAACAATTTTTACAGTCTCTTAGAGGTCGGGTTATACTGGCCAGCCTGAAAGACAGACGAACGGGGAGAAAATCCGGAAAAATATGCTTAGAACGAAAATGTCATGAGCTGTGTCTACACTTTGATGCCCTCTGAACGGAATCTTTCGACAAAATTTGAAGTAAGTAAATCCGGACTAATGTTTATGTTGAGTTGAGGAACTTAGCCGTTCGTCTCGACTGACCATCTTAGCCGCCAGCAGAGCATTGCGCCAAGCCGCGTTCTTAGTTTAGAGCTGGCAGTAAATAAGCCAAGCTATTGTATTTATGCGTTATGTAATTTGAGTCGAGTCAGGTGCAATATGTATTAAAGCTACAATAAATAATATAGTTTTACGGATATGTTAATATACGCTCACTCGTATGATTGAGCTTTATGTTTTGTGTTAATGAAGGTGTTTATGCGTTTGTTGATTATTCCGCAAAGGTTAGCCGGGTGAGGAAATCCGCACTTCAAGTCTGAACTTTGGGCTTAATTTAAGAAGGTACTTTACATTTAAACTGGTAAGGAGGAGCGTTTACTGCCAAATTTTTTTTTTTTTTAATTATGTAGGAGGTTAGTGTCGAAAACAAACAAGGCAAAGACATAGATCGCCGTATCAATAACACCGATCTTATGAAGGGTAACCAGGGCGGATCTTTTCTAAATGAGGAAACTTTTTGGCAAGTGTATGCTCGGCCTCACCTACGTCTCCTAGAGCCAGAATCCTTGTACGCTGACCGTTGTAACGTAGTTAAGCCCATAAAATGCCATTGGAATGCGATTGGTCAAAACCAGTGCTAAGAAATATTTAATAGACACGTACCCCTGTTAAGTTTCCGCCGCTCTCTAACCCCAGTTTAACCGTAACACGACAATAAATCACAGATTAATGAACGTGTAAATAAATAAGTGAATATCGACGGGATCGTCTGCGCTGCGCTCTGACAGTATTCAGCGGTAAGGGCCTGTCCACGCTGAAAAGTATAGTGGTCAATTACAATCTGTTTTTTAATTCGATGCAAAGTAAATGGAGCAGTGTTACCATTATAAAATATATCGTTATATTCAGTAGATTTTTGTTTTACTGTTAAAAATAAAAGACATTAATATTTAGTAACCCGTAAAAGAATAATATTTAAAAAAAAACACTAACGTAGCTGTTTAACGTAACACACAAATTTATTTGGAAGTAAAATAGAATTATTTGTTTCTTACGTATTAGCAATACTTGGATGAAGATAACCTTCGGTGTGAGGCTTGCTCGGGCGCCACTGTACAAAACCTGTATGGGCGCGACCTGTATAATTTTACTTTTCTTTGTTTCCGCAATTTGCTACGTTTTAGTTGGAAAGCGCCCGTGACGTAACTCAGTACAGTGCTCAGATGTAAAGGTTTACATGCACAGTGTGAGTGCACCTTTAGGCGTCAGTCGTGAAGCGAGCGCCGGCGCGGCCCGCGATCGACGGATAACCTCCAAATTGATTTATTATATTTCAATTTTTTACTACCAAAGCTCTACTCCCGCACTCTTCCTTCATTGCACCCTGTAGAGCAACTGGGAAATTTGATACTTTGTAACTATAGATGGAATTATATTTTTGTCTACTGTAAGTTGACTCGATTTTTTTTTATTAAATGTATGTAATCACTAAGTATTTATTACAACAAATAAAGTAAATTATAAATCATAAAAAATTATATATTTTCATGTTACAGTCTTTCTTTTAAAAAAATCGAGAAATTTAGTAATCATTTGATGTACGTATATAAAAATTGTAAATAATGCAACATGCATTTTTATCTATAGCAATAAAATCGTGAGTAGATTTTTAAATGTGTATTAGCTTAATTTAGCTGATTTCCTACAACTTAATCTATACTTTAATGGAATATTATTTGTGTTCGTTCTTACAATAAATTTACAAAATATTGTTGTGGAAATATCATCAAGATAAGCCGTGTATTAAAACAATGAAATAAAAAATAACCAAAAACCCGACTGTTGAGCATTAACTACTAAGTAGGCGGGACCAACCTAAGGAGTTACTTTGGTGAATTTTGGTTTCCGGTTTTGGAGATTTCGTTAGATCTGGTAATTTTTTTTCAGAAAATGCACTGCGCCTTTTGTTTTGCGCAGACTTTTTTGTCTTTCATTACTCAACATATAATTCACATTGATATTACTTGAAACCAGAAAAATATTTCTTGGCGTGTATTAATAACTCTTTGTATGAGCAAAAGTTTATACAAAATTGAATTTTTCAATATTAAATTTTTCATTCAAATACCTTATTTACGGCGAGACTTATTGCAGACTGATTGAGTCAAAGTATCGAGATCACAGAATCTCGTCAAAATAAACAATATCGCGCAAAGTATAATTCAATAAAGTCTTGAGAACGGCCCAGCCGTGTCACGTATTTATTTTACGACTAAACTCTTAAATATTATGGAAAGAATAAATCATACAGCCAATAGATTGAAAGGTCACGTTTTAGTCCACTTTCTTTCGGTAAGTAGATAATTATGATTAAATTTTGTAATATGCCTTTGCAGTATTTGTTTAACGTTGGGTCAAACGTGACTTGCTTTGCCCACCTTATATTAAAAAAAAGTGTAACCTTCCCAAACTGACGAGCTGGCTTTTTGTACATCGCAATATTAAATTAGGTAGGTACTAATATAGCCGACAGTTACAAAGAGGAAAATGTTCTTGCAACTATTATAATATATAATAATATTATGTTGATTCGATGCATTAATTCCGTATTCATTAAGCGAATGAGTTGTTAGTATGTTGTACTGTACAGTCGACAGCAGGCCTATCTTTAAATTTTGGTTGCTGAATTGCCCTCAACGGGACTGATTAGAGTGCACGTATGTAGAGGATACTTTTTTTCCGGAAAAATACATCACATAAAAATGTCCACGGGAACGAAGTCGCGGGTAAAAGATAGTTATTAATAACAAAAAAAAACCTTATATTTCTTGCCACAAGTTAAATACACTGAAGTATGTCAAGCCAGTGTCGTCTTATTTTTTATGTTAATAAAAAACTTGTTTCTCACACCCACTCCGTAAGACGGTAGCAACATAAGTTTGCTAATGAACAGAGAAATATTACTTTTTCGATGGTGAATTAAGTTCGCCTCTGTTACGACTAGTGTATGAGATGTGGTTTATACAAGGTTAACAGTTAATACTAGGTAGAACCGTAGAACCGTTAAAGTTATCGCAAAATAATTTTTCTTCATACCTGTTAAAATTTATAGGTTGTTATTTTCGTAACACCGGCGATTGTACTATAACGATTCCTCTTTATCCTCCTCAGTCCTGACCTTGAAAATAACAATGGTTTTCAATTATTATTTTCAAGGCCAGGACTGAGGAGGTTAAAGCAGCTGGCCGGCATAGCCGTCCGTGTGACGCCGGATTAAGAATAGCATCACTCCATTTCCTTCCGTGGATGTCGTAGAAGGCAGCAGCGTCTTCCTGAGATTCTAACCGCATACTGCGATCGCCTGCTAAGGGTGGCGGTTATGGCGAAACCCTTCATGGTTAGTTAAACCATGAGGGAGGCCTATGTTCTGCAGTGGGCGTCAAATGGCTAATAATGATAGCCGTCTAGTCAAATATTGAATATTTTGAAGGGAATCGTTACATTTCCCCCCGTTATCATTAAAATTCAATTTTAATTACGATGCACGATGAAAAGACTACTATAAAAGATATAAATTTAACGCTAATAATAACATTTCGGAACGCACTTTATACGTTTATTCCTGGAATTGCACTCAGATACAGGTTAGAGGGAAAAACTACTAATATGTTTAGAATAAGTCAGTGTTTTTGCCATTTTACCCCAACTTAAGGCAAAACATGGAACAGGCGAAAAATCGAGCGGTGGTGGCCTAGTGGGTAGAACATTCGACTCGCAAGCGAGAGAATCAGGTTCGATTCCCAGTGCGGGCATGTACCTATGACTTTGTTTTCTAAGTTATGTACATTTGTGAAGTTATAGTAGCAATACCACTCGCTAACTGTGAAGGAAATCATCGTGAGGAAACTTGAGTGTCTGTCCCTGAGAGAAGGGATGTGACCTACAGTGGGACGTATATAGGCTGCTTATGTAAGGCAAAAGAAACACAAAAAAACATACAAATAAGATACAGAGTAAGATACAAGTACATTATAAGTTAAAATTACTTAATATTTTTTTAATAACGGTCTTTAAGTTATTGTGATATAACAGGTATTATGTATACTGATCACTGATATGATCCGTTAACATTTTATACTACGTTAAAATACTATTTAATACGGCTCACTTCTATAATACGATAAATGTTTTTTGCACCATACTGAGTGCAATTTTTTTCGTTTGTATTTTAGAACGTACTTTATCTCAGTCGGATTAAGAATCATGACGTATTTATTAAAATAGATTTTTTGTAAAAAATACACTCCTTTTTTATTTGTGGATTTATCCGTGGGAAGCAGTTAATTAACGAAACCTGAGTGTGAATGAATGTGGGATTGATAGCTCTACTAAGAGATTACTAAAGAAATAACTACTGAAATTATGTATCCATAATAGCGAAGATTGGGTCTATGTATATTTGAAGCGTAACATAAAAGCATTAAGAGCATTACCTTGGAACAATACCAGGATTTTTGTATCTAAATTAACTCCTACGACCTACAAAATAAAGGATAGACTAATTTCTCCACGTTCAGTTCGATTAATATGCAATTCTATACAACACACTGATACAGTGACCATTATAACAGTACAATTTGTAGGACAATCAGGGCTCCCCATAAAGTTGTCTGGGAGATGACGTATTAAGATCTATACGCATGCGCGATCACGCCCCAGTGGGCGCCCACGCGCATGTTACAGATGATCCATAATACAATTATAGATCAATTAACCTTTGCAAGTTTCGAAAAGACCGCAGTTAAAGGAGTCATGCCTCCCAGATGCAATAATAGCATATCAATTGCAGAAAAATTCCAACCAACAACAAGTAATTTTCGGAAAAAAACGCTTTTTTATTGACTTGCATTATTGCACTTAATCTTATAGTGATTACAAATAAAAAAAAAATTGAAAAAAAAAACATGAAATTCTGCGTAACAGGGTCCAATTTATGGCGATATCGTTGGCTTAAAAAAGCAATTTCGATCTCCAAAACTATCCCACCAGAGCATAACCACGAGCAGCCAATATCCATTTCACTGCTGGGCACAGACCTTCTCGCACTAAGGCACTATGCCTGTAAAAAATAAACTTTGACCTTTGCATCTACGTAACGAGATGATTTATACAGCGTCCAGTGACACCTTCACTCACACTAGTTGGGTAAAGGGACCACTTTGACGCTGCAGTGCCTGGGTCATGTTTTTTTAGATGGATTAGGCTTGCCCAGCACCTATACCATGCAGAGCTCACAGGAAAGATAAGTCAATACGTGTGGAACAAACCTAGCCGGGGGTTTCCTTCACATTTAGCGTGTGGTATTGCTACTACAATTTTGCAGATGTAAGTAACTTTGAAAATAAACAAAGTCAAAGCAGGTACATGCCCGCACTGTGAATCGAACCTGGGTCTCAAGCTTCTAAATCCATTGTTCTACTCACTGGCCTACCACCACTTCCGCCACAAAAATAACTGCCACTATAATCCGTTTACAAGTTCAATGATTTTAAGTTAGTTAGCATTTATAAGTATTATAGTTGCGTGTGCCGCCGGATTAAGAATAGCGTCACTCCATTTCCTTCCGTGGATGTCGTAGAAGGCGACTAAGGAAATCAATTACCAGGAGACGGGCAGCAGCGTCTGAGATTCAAAGCGCATACTGCGAACGCCAACCCGCCTGCCAAGCGTGGCGATTATGGTAAAACCCCTCATGGTTATGGAAACCACGAGGGAGACCTATGTCCTGCAGTGGGCGTCAAATGGCTGATGATGATTCGTTGAACATAGCTCAGATTTTCTGCACGATGCACGATGAATTTCGCTTTTCAGTTTCCACACACAAAATTCCACAAACTGAGCCTACCATTTAATTACACGTCTGTTTAATCAAAGCTATTTAGTCTATGGCCAAACCCATTGTTTAAGCAATAGCACCGTGACACGTTTCCCAGAATAGAGCGAGTCGATCCAAATCTAATGCCAGTGCGCAGGAAACGTACTATACTTGTAGATCGAACCGGTCTGAGCGTCTACTCCGGGTTTCGTACTTGAAATAACATTTTTAGGGTTCCGTACCTCGAAATGAAAAACTGAACCCTTATAGTATCCGTCCGTCCGTCCGTCTGTCTGCCAAGACCCTTTATCTCGGGAAAGCTTAGAGTTTATTGAGTTAAAATTAAAATTTCGTATTCAAATCTACAGTCTCTTGAAACTGTAAAAAAATCAAACTTCTAAGTTAACGTGAAAAAATGTTTAGGCAATTCATGCCGCAAAAACGTATATTTCGACAATCAATGGAATCAAAATTTATAGTGTACTTCCCGTTAACCTAGAACTATGATATTTAGCAAGTAATATCACCGTATACTACAAATACAGGAAACAAACTAAAAACTGTACATTTGTAATTAAAATGTTAAAAAAATGTTTTCAAGTTCGGGAAAAGCTTGGAAAAACTGCGAGACTACAAATTTGTACAGAACCCTCGGTGGGCGCGTCTGACTCGCACTTGTCCGGATTTTTTAGATAGAGCATAGATGCCTCACCTCGCAGGGGTAGGCAGGGACAAGTGTTTGTTACTTTCCATGATCCTGATCCATGATCTTTCGCTTCATCAACATTCATTCGTTGCAAACACGCATGCTGGTTTCGGATATTTTTTATGTTGCCCTTCCTATTTGGTTGAAGTATGTTAAATAGGACTTTTCTTAAAAGACGGCAATCAACGTAATTTGTATATAAACAGCTAAGCTATACCTTAAGGGCTGAAACGCTCTTGTTGTTTCTCAGACTAGGTTCAAATGCAAAAAATATGAAATGTATAACAAGCAAGCCTAGCGGAGGTACACGGCAACCGGCAAGATCGGGTCAGACTCACACACAAGAAGAATCTATCATGGACATAACTGCGGAAACTTCGCAAATAGACTTGGAATAACCTACTGTCGGTCCCAAACTCTTAACTCCACAGGGATTCGGTTCACGGTTCCTTTGGATACACTAGCTAGAAATATATAATTTCTACTGGCTATCCATTCCATCTAGACTATCAGCTCAATGTCAAGTTGGAAACTCCTTCATTAAAAATAAAGCCTCAGAGTAGGCTCGTGAGCGTAGGAAACGTACAATTGATAGTACACCAACATTTACACGCATGCAATCTAGTCAGTTACGTTACGGATGACTTTACAGCGAAAGCGAAGACCTGTTGTCAACTGTACTACACATGAAGATCGGACACGACGAGGCTAGACCACCATACTAAAAAGGCCATTTGGATCTCTAATTAGTCCACAATTCTGAGAAGAGGAGCTGCTCCGATGTAGTGGTCATGAGCAAGATCTGCATGTTACTAGACCAAAGATGCCAAGTTGACGATCCGACAGTTTTGATCAATGTATCAAGTTTGGTTGTGATTATAAGCAACTACACGAATAGCAAGAAGTTTGACGAGCGAAAGCTAGGAAGAAAGTGGAAGTGTAAAACCGGCCAAGTGCGAGTCGGACTCGCGCACGGGTTCCGTACCATTATCTATACAATATTAGACGAAGATCGAATTTGAGAACATCGCCATCTATAGAAATAAACAAGAAGCGTTTAATTATTTTAATATTTAACGACTTGACGTCGGCGCTGTGAAGATTACATAGATGGCCGCTGGATGACGAGCGCTGTCCTTAGACAAAGTTTGTTGTATGGGAGCCCCCCTTAAATATTTATTTTATTCTGTTTTTAGTATTTGTTGTTATAACGGTAACATAAATATATCATTTGTGAAAATTTCAACTGCCTAGCTATCACGGTTCATGAGATACACCCTGGTGACAGACAAACAGACAGACAGTCAGACGGACAGACAAACAAACGAACAGCGGGACAGTGAAGTCTTAGTAACAGGGTGCCGTTCGGCACCCTTCGTTTACGGAACCCAAAAAATGTTGCCAAAACACACAAAATAGACAGTTATACATAAATTCACGCCTGTATCTCGGAGGGGAAGGCAAAACCCAGGGCTTGCCACTGGCCACGATCCTGGCAGACCTCTGAAAATACATAAATAAATAAATTACACAGTAAAAAACGTTTTTAGAGACTCTTTATACAGGTACTGAATTATTTAACAAAACAGTTAAAAAAAGTATATCAATGTTTTGGCAAATGGACCCATGCGCAGCGATATGCCGTCCGGATATGCATGCAACACCCGGTCAGCGCTGATTTTCAGCATGAATAGACAACTACACTTAGCACAAAATTTACTTAAAATTTGGCCTTTGTATCTACGTAATCAGATGATTTATACAGCTTCCAGTCATACCATGACTCACACTAGATGGCCGAAGGAACCACTCGGACGCTGCAGCGCTTGGGACATTGATTTTTTTTAGATGGAGTAGGCTTGCCCAGCACCTATACGATCCTGACAGCTTAGTCGGCCTAGCCCACAGGAAAGACAAGAGTTTGTGCCCTTTAGTGGAAAGTACATCCTACCTTCAGGGTACAGGCTTTCTCTCAAAGAGCGAGAGTTATGGCCTTCACCACGCGTGCCTACCGCGGATTGGCGATTTCCAGTGCCTAGCTATGTGGACAACTCAGACACTCAGGTTTCCTAATGATGTTATCCTCCACCGATTTCCTTACGAAACCATCGATATAGACATAAACACAACGTAAACTCACGCCTGTATCCCGGGGGGTAGGCAGAAACCAGGGTCTGCCACTTGCCACGATCCTGACCGTGATCCTGATCCTTCGTTATAGTCGCACCAAAATACTAAAAGTCAACTGTAATTAAATGAAATGTATTTATTTCTCTCACATACATTTTACAGCCTGTACTTCGTTAGCAGCGTACTCTCCTTTACATTGTAGGATACAAATCAATGTACGCGAACACTTGCTAAGAAATAAAATGTCACTGGAGCATTTGGCATGCAGAGTGGCACGTTCAAGAAGTCAAATAGACGCGAACAATAGGATCTGCTTTATAATCTGTGTATGCTGAAAGAGATGCGGGACGAGACGCCGGAAACTCTGCACATTAAGATTGTTATCCGACGGCCGGTGATGGTTTTTGAATAATGGCAGGGCCCCTGGATGGAGGCGTCAAAGATTAAACAAGGAAAAATGGCGACGAAAAGGTTGATATCAATGTTTCGTAGTTAAAAAAACAAAGAAAAGACATTAATTATCGAACCCACTCCCTCCGGCATGGTAATCCGACGTGATACCGCTAAGCGAACGAGGCAGTAATAAATTGTGTCATCATCATCATCATCATCGGCCTGTGCTTGTCCATTGCTGGACATAAGCCTCTCCTATTGCACGCCACTGAGCACGGTCCTCGGCTGCTCTCATCCAGCTGTTGCCAGCCGCCCTGCGGAGATCATCGAAGATTAATTGAATATTTCCTATCAATTTCTTTAGAGTCGGAGGTCTCATAACAAAGGAGGTGGCCCCGTACCAAACATTGATATGCGGCTAGGTGCCATATATGATAGATAGATAGATAAAAACAATTTTATTTAACGGCACAATACTCAAAACAGTACCTAAACATTTATGAAAATGAAACAAACAAAAATCCAATATATCAATGTTTGGTACGGGGCTACCTTTGAATTTGTTTTTTCTTTCCCTTTGTGTACTCGTATGTTGTTTGTTTACTTGTTTAGATTTAGATTATGACCTTGAAAAGAACAATTAAATACCATTGTTGTGGTTCATTTAGAATTCTACCAATTATGTCTTCTTCATCTTTACATTCTATATTTATGGCTCTCCCCATCCTCATCTCAATCTCCCACCAAATTTGGCCAAAAGGTAAAGAATTTTTTCCTCGGTCCTAGAGCCGATCCTGGTATTTCTAAAGTTGCAATTGCAATCAATGAAAGTAAAAAAGCTAGTTTTCCGAATTATCATATTGTGAACTTAATCATGGGGCATTTCCCTTTTAGTATTTTTTCTGTGACCATCACAGAACGTCTGTTTGTTGCTTAGTCTATGGTACAGCACATATAATGAATTTGAGATTCAGTACCATGCCATAGCGATCGTGTACGGCGCGTATATAGATCACCGTACATTATGTTATATTGTTTCATCGTAATACAGGGTGTTAGCAAATTAATAATAATAATAACTTCCACACAACACGATTACATTTCCTCGTCATAAAATAGGATACCCTGTGCTATGGTAGCCAGGCACAAACTCTGTACTGTTGACCTCATCATCAGCCCCTTTACGTCCACTGCAGGACACAGGCCTCCCTCATGGCTTTCATAACCATGAGGGGTCTTGCCATAATCGCCACGCTTGGCAGGCGGGTTGGCGATCGCAGTATGCGGTTGGAATCTCAGGAAGACGCTGCTGCCCGTCTCCTGGTAATTTATTTCCTTAGTCACCTTCTACGACATCCACGGGAGGAAATGGAGTGACGCTTTTCTTAATCCGGAGCCACACGGAAATCTAACTGTAAACCTAATAGATGCGTAATAGAGTAAAGTAATACATTTAAAACATGAAATAATCAATATCAAAATATTATTTTTTTTCCCGCAACAGGCGCGCGTATATGCAGCGACTAATTAATTTTGATGAACTTGAAAAGGTTTGTCTCCGGGGTATAGATCTGAGTTTAAGAGCCATACCACACTAGCAATTTGCGAGCGATTTGAAAGCGATGCGATTGCGCAGCGAGCTTGCCGCTATCGCGCAGCGTACACGCCGCCACGAAGCGACGTTGCCGCGCAATCGCGGCGAGCTCGCTGCTCGATCGCTTCGCTTTCAAATAGCTCGCAAATCGCTAGTGTAACAGGGCTGTAAGTAATGCAAAGTAATTATTGTTTACTAAATCCATATGTTGACGTTACTAAAAACTGTCAGCACATTCATATAATATGGTTCATACATTTAGTAAATGTCAGTAAAATAAATGGCACAATTGTAATTTTATTACCTTTAGCCACTAATCTTACCCCCAGTTCCGTGTGGACTAAGGACCAGTTTCTGAATTGAGAATGTTGCTAAGTAAATTGTTAACTGTAGTGCTGTCTCTTCGAATTTCTCAGACAAGAACGTGACAGAACGTTACTTAAGCATTTACTTAGTGAAATTCTCAATTCAGAAATCGGCCCTAAGAATCTAGAAGTAATAATCTACTATCTAATAATCTACGATCGTACATTTCTGCAAATGGCCTCAGTCTGGGTGTGTTTCCATGTTTGTAATGTACTTTCCTGGTAACCAGAGCACAGGGTATCCTAGTTTGGGACCAGGACAAGTCTTATGTTCTGTACTCGCCACTTCAGTCTACCCTTGACCACGGTAACTGCAACATTGCCGAAACGTCGGGAATCAAAAGTAATTAAATTTTACCTAATAAATAATCGCAGCCCGTTTAATATATTACTATGTATGAGCATCGCGAGTCATTAAAAAATACCAATATTGTGTTGTGTGGAAGTTATTTATATTTTTTTATTTTTTTACTATTAACAGTTATTAGACATTTTAGTTTAACCAATTTGGTCAACTGACCGCTGTCAACAGCAACTATTAGTGAACGAGTAACAAAGGTCCGTCTTACTAGGGGTATATTATATTTATAAGTAAAGATAAAAAAAATGAAAGTCTTTGTTCAGATTTATGTTGATCCTTAAATAATATATTTTCTTATATCATCACCCTGTACACAGTAGCATACCTATGTCGTCAGTGAGCAAAAGAATACGCGCTTGGAATCGGAATAAGCCTGTTTAGAACCCGATTCTGATCCTTTGCGATTGACAACCGATGCCATTTAATATTGGAGCGCGATTAAATCGATTGGAACCATATTTTATGGTCTGTTTCCGCAGACAGCTTTAGCTGCTTCCTTTTTGCGAAAAATGTTACCGTACCTGGTTCTGGATTCAAATTCCAATAATTAAGTCGGAAACATACATACGTAAACCCGCGTCCGCTCCCGGAGGGATAGGCAGTGATCAAGGTTTGCCACTTTCTATAGATAGAACATACTTTAATGTACTTCGGAGCGGTGGTAGCCTAGTGGGTAGAACCTCGGACTCGGAAGTGGGAGACCCAGGTTCGATCCCCGGTGCGGGCATATACCTATGACTTGGTTTTCTAAGTTATGTACATTTGTGAAGTTATAGCAGCAATACCACTCGCTAACCGTGAAGGAAAACATCGTGAGGAAACCTGAGTGTCTGAGCTATTCACATAGCTCAGCGCTTGAAATCGCCAATCCGCGGTGGGCACGCGTGGTGACTAAGCCCATAATCTCTCCCTGAGAGAAGGCTTGTGCCCTACAGTGGGACGTATATAGGCTGCTTATGTTAATGTATTTCGTACATCTGGAACTTATTTGAGATTGAAACTATAATAAAGTACAGTAAAATTGGTGGGTTTTTACTGAATTGGAGAATGACAAACTAGATCTTGTAGAAGAAACTGTATTACTAGGTATCACAAATGATGCAAAGCTTCAATGAGGTCCTCGTTGTATACGTTTCTACAATAAGATCCCTGATAAGAAGACAATGAAGATATAAGAAGCTACTAATGTGTAGTGCTTACGAAAGTTTTAGTTCAAAAATTGATACACTTTCTCTCTCTGCCTCTGAGAGTAAAGCCTGTACCCTGCAGTAGGACATACTCATAAAGGCTTTTCATGCTTACCAATTTCAGATATTTAGTCAATCAATAACACTTTATTGCACACCAAACATCTGGAGACCACATATCGGCAAGCGCAGCGTAGGACGACCAGCCACAAGATGGACAGATGACCTCATCCAAGTGGCAGGAAGACGCTGGATGCAAGCCGCTTCCAACCGGTCTTTTTGGAACTCCATGGAGGAGGCCTATGTCCGGCAGTGGACTTCTTGTGACTGAATGATGGTGATGAAACATTTAACCGGCCATTACGTGAGAAATAACATGGACAAAGGCGAGCTTATCTCTGCAAAGGATTTTTTCCACCGAATCTTGGAGAGTCGGAGAAGCGATTTTGATTTAGAGTTTTGTTGCTAATATTTTGGCTATCAAACAGAACGGCAATTCATCAATAAGGAGGCTTTTAGTGTTTCACTTGGACAGACATCCTTCAAATGCATTAGAGGTTACTGAGTATTCCAGTTTTGTCTGTACAAAAACTAAGACTACAATATAGGCTAACATGATGCAGAACCAATTTGCCAACGCCCTATGAGGTCTGACTTCAATTCACATAACATTAATCAAGAGCAGGATGTGATATAAAGCGATATAGGTACAGAAAAGGATGATGCAGTTCATATTGCGTATATGAACCAACAAAATAATTGACATCCTCCAAATAACCCTTTAAGAATACGCCATTGCTGCTTTTTAAAATAGATCTTAAGGTGTCACTAACTATTCTATTAAACTGTAAAAAATATATAGATATTCCTTGAGGCTTAGAAAACTACAAAACTTCATGTTTGAACTCAACTGTTCATAAAAATATGATAACGTTGTCAGCCATGACGTTCTAAGATTATTTCTGCCATGACGTCATATGGTTTGCAAGCAAACATGTAATCTTATTTATAAAAACACGATTCCTTAAAACACTCTTCAGATGCCGTTTTATTAGTCTGTGATAAAGATAAAACGTAACCACAGATTAAACAACTGCGCATCACGCTATGATATCGACTGCGGAAGTATCAATTGCTGTAAGAGACATTCTGGTCCAAAAATTGTGTCACATATCATTTTTCTTGGATTTTTTTCCTCTATCGGATGGTTTTTTCAGATTTTTGACATTTATGTAAGGCACGCTTCTTTACAAATATCACAAACCCATCCGATAGAGGAAAAAATCCTAGAAAAATTATATATAACACAATTTTTTGACCAGATTGTCCCTTACGGCAATTAATACTTCCGCAGTCGATATATTCTAGAAAATATACTAGGTTTTCCCACAATTAGATAAACGAAATGGAAAGAGATAGTCAGCAGGCACTTTTTATTAAAATAATAAAGAAAATACGACACAAAAGCGCGCACGATTAGGGATTCGTGGAGCGCATGCGCGAGCGGATATGGCACGTAGCGGAAACGACAGGACGCGATACGGTTTCGAATTTCGAAATTTCAAATTGGAATCGGGATCGGGACGCGTGAGCGGTTAAAGTGCTGTTTTTGTCTCCTCTTGATTTGTGTCTATTGTTATTTGAATTTAGAATACTTAAAAAACGAAGAAACAAAACAAAATTTTCACCTTACCCGGCGCTTTGTAGGTTAAAAGAACGCTTCAGGTATCATCTCGAAGTTAAGTTCTGTAGAACGACATCTCACAGTAAAAGTACTAGCCATGCAGCAGTTTTCGTATACAATAAATTACCAAAAAATATCAAGCTTCTCCCTGGTGATCGATTCCTCAAGGTATTAAAGGAATATCTACTTGTTATGTGCCCATACAATCTGAACGAATATTATGAAAATTGTAAATAGTTTTTAATACTGATTAATGATCTAATGCTGAAATTTTACTGATTTATTATTTATTGAGCTATTAAATAATGTACCTAATGTTATTATTATCTATTATACTAATTCTAAATTATCAAATTACTATGCCACTATCGGTAAACTTACACTTGTGTCACATTTTTTGTAAACATCATTATCATACTATACTGTAGTTTATTGCAATAAAATGAATTGAATTGAATTGCTTTTATGAAGCAGCGATGTTCGGAAGGTTCTTCAACGTCGCGCTTGAGCCCGACAGTTCACTCGAATATGGCGTACTTCATAATAAGGGCCCAGATTCTTAGTCTACTAGCAACGAGGTGAGGTGTAAATGAGTTGCAGCCAATTGGCTACAACTTTCGCGACACTATTGTTCTGGAATGTCTCATCCAGTGCATAGAAAAGTAGACAGAACATCAACCTTTACTCCATTCAGTTGCGTTACGGGCGACTTTGGAACAAACATGTGAAGGTTGACCTAATTTCAATTGTACGTAGTAACTAAATGAATGGCTACCATCTCATAACCGATTAATATATAAGCAGACTATATACGTCATACTATAGGGTACAGACCTTCTCTCAGGGAGAGAATATGGGCTTCATCACCACGCGTGCCCACCGTGGATTGGCGATTTCAAGCGCTGAGGTATTTGAATAGCTCAGACACTCAGGTTTCCTTACGATGTTTTCCGTCACAAACGTACATCACTTAGAAAACCCATTCCGAACCGAACCTGGGTCTCTCGCTTCCGAGTCCAATGTTCTACCCACGACCGATTAATACATTACAATTATAAATGTTTCAATAATATATTCAGATATTAAATAGTAGAGAAGCACTTACTACGGACTCCTAACTTCACGCGTGATCGGGCAGGTACTTGACAGAGTTTATGATAATGCACAATGAGTTTTATTGGTCGTTTCATTTAATCGACCGAACAATAAACCATCTTGTAATTAGATGGTAATTTATATTCTCTTAAACTTTAAATTAGAAGCCTACTTAAACAGTCGTTTATTAAAAGGTTGACCCGGTAGAGGAATGGACAAACATGCAATGGACCAATTTTTATAATGAATTTTAATTATGCTTTATTGCACACAAACCATTGAACAGGACATTACATAAGAAATAACATTTACAATAGCGAGCTTGGGGGGTTGGAGAAGTGGTAAATAAAACTTATTTTTTGTTTTTATGAACAAAATTGTTGGGCTATTTTAAAATTGGTTGTTTTATAGATTATTAAAATCCGTTTTATTCCAGGGGTAGTCGACAACCACATCAGCCTTTACATTTTAGTTACAAAGTTGCCCGTAATGTAACTAAATAAAATGCAATCATGTAAAGGTTATCAACTGATGCCCGCACTTGCCCATTAGCTCATTTGGGAGAGCGCTGGCACGGTTAGCCAGAGATCGCGGGTTCAAGTCCCGGCGGCATTTTTAGCCTCTAAATAGGTTTTTAAAATTGTCCTCAGCACGGGTTAGTGCAACAAAAAAGAATATTTAAATCATGTAGGTACAGCGAAATCATTCCAATGTAAAAACCTAACTGCAAAGTGGATCACTCGGGGCTGCAAGTGATGTAAATTATTCGGCCAGATGTCGCTGCCTGTACGTAATACAGAGAACTTTGTAAAGAGGCTCGAAATTTCACCGATGCCTGCACTTGCCCATTAGCTCAGTTGGGAGAACGCTGGCACGGTCAGCCAGAGGGCGCGGGTTCACGTCCCGGCATATTTTGAGCCTCAAAATAGATAGATAAGATAAAGATAAAGATTTTTTATTTACCAAAGAAAAAATTTGCATATTTACAATACTCGCGGTATCTGCACAAGACTGTAAGACTGTATTGCAGAGTATAGGTTTTAGGTTTTAAAATAGGTTTTCAATCATTTATTTCAACGTAAAGAATTTTCATTCTGTTTGCTGAATTAATGCTGAACGTATTTGAAATTCAGAATACTTGATTTCAAAGACTGCTCGATACTATGATACAGCTGATAATTATATCGTGACTTTGAAGTATCCACACAGTATGAACCCCCGATCTTTACCTACAAGGGTTCATGAACGTTTTGTTGCATCTTGTATAAATTGCTTTTGAACTTCCGTACCCTTCACGCTTCAAAGGAACTAAAATCTCATATATGGTCGTGCAGTCTATATTACACAGCTCTCTGGAGCGGACAGCTTGATGGATGCTTGTTAGCGGGTGGACCGATCGAGAGCATCTCTGGGAAAAGGCGCAATACTGCTTCACGTATGACGTATGTAAATTTGTTAGCATATCATATTTTATGACGGTTTTCCACTTGTAATCCAGAAATTTTAAAAACCTATGAAGAGGCTAAAAATTCCACCCATGCCGGGACTTGCACCCGTGACCCCTGGCTAACCGTGCCAGCGCTCTCCCAACTGAGCTAATGGGCAAGTGCAAGCATCGGCAAAAGTTTGAGCCTCCTTTAAAACTTCTCTGTATTACGTACAGGCAGCGACATCTGGCCGAAGCAATTTACATCACTTGCAGCCCCGAGTAACCCACATTGCAGTTAGGTTTTAACATTGGAATGATATCGTTGTACCTACATGATTCTATTATTTTTGTTGCACTAGCCCGTGCTGAGGACATTTTGGGTGGAATTTTTAGCCTGCAAATAGGTTTTTAAATTGTCCTCAGCAGGGTTAGTGCAACAAAAATAATATAAACTAGAAAATATTCACTTTTTGTAGTTTAGAAATAAATTACACAACATTCAAACATACATACATATATATATATACCCCACATAGCCCCACAGGCACCGACCTTCTCTTAGAGAAAGAGTATGGGCTTATTCACTGCGCGTGCTCACCGGATTTGAGTTATTTCCAGCGCTTAGGGACGTTAATATCTCTAACTCAGATTTCCTTACGAAAATTTGCAATAAAATAAAGGACACAGCGGACATATTATGTCGAATAAACTAAGTCCATGATCTAACGAGGTCATGATTTTTGATGAAGAAGAAGAGGTTTGCCAAGTTTGTGGTATGTTGCACGTGGCAAACCCATAAGCTTGACTATGCGCACCAAATTCTAACGTTTGCGATAGCAATTAGAATGGACAAATTCCATTCTAATTGCAGTTAGACGATTGGAATTGTCCAGAATTTTGTGCGCGTAATGTAAATTGTCTCCGCCTAACCCTCCGGCATACAAACGTGAATGTATTACGTATTATTTACAACATACGAGTATATAATCCTGTATTTCACCTGCCTGTATTTTGGAGGATAAGACAGAGACCAAAGTTGCCCACTTTATCTCCGGAAAGCGTTTAATCTTATGCCTGTATACCGGAGGATAACACCGAGACCAAAGTTGCCCACTTAAACTCTGGAAAACTTTCGTCAGATTAATTTCACAAGTGGCCAGCCGGCGCGGGTTGTCGGAGCCGACACGTCCTGACGAATTGCGCGATTTGCGCGCTCGCCCGGCGCACACATCGACACGGCGATATGTTTCACGCGCTGATCATCGTGTGTAATGGTAGACCCACACTCTCTAAGAGGCAAGGCGGGGCGACGCTAGGACTAGAATGTGGATGGAGCTATTGCCTCCGCTCTTGTTATCTCGCCTGGCCTCGTCAACGCTCCGTTCGGTGTCAGTTTTGTAGGCCGGAGTCAAAGGACACGAGGCGCGAGTGGCGAGCGCACCAACCATACTCTTGCGAAGCGCTCACTTAGCTGGAGCAAAGGACTATCACGAACGTGGCTGCGATTGCTTTAATTTGACATCGTCATCATCATCATCATCATCAGCCATATGAGGCCCACTGCAGGACATAGACCTCCCTCATGGTTTTCAGCTTCCCGGTCATTGTTTATCGCCGTGATCATGACAAATTGCTCAAATGGAATTCATTCATGGAGTTGTACTAAATGAATACTCCTATTATATCCATGTAAGAGGGTATTAGTAAGCGCATAAAGTAGCAAACGCAGCCACAAGTCCATCTTGAGCAAACGATCAAATGAACAAACATAAAAACAGTTTTTTTTTTGCGTTCAGCGACTCTCAGTACTTTATTTTATATCTTTAACTTAACCCAACCTTACCTTGGTTTTTGCTGAAGATCAGCGACGGCAGTGGAGCATGTTGCCTGACGACTTTAAGCTGAGCATAAGGCCTTTTGCTAAACTTCCCTTTTTGCTAAACTTCACTTTCATTATCTTTTTGTAAAAAAAGTGACAGACTGAATAAATGGAGAGCGTGGATGGCTAGCACTCTGTCACGTTACCGAGGGTTGTGTGAAGGCACAACCCTTGGTAACGGAAGCTAAAGAAATAAAAAGAGATTTAGAGATGTAAAAATGTAATCATCAAAACCCCCTAACCTATAATTAAACTAATAACTTAATACTAATAAAAACATCAAAAATATATACAAAAAGAAACCTTAGGTCCCAAAAGGATAAGTAGATCGTGGAGGCAGGCCGTGAAGTCAGGCCGTGGAGACGGACCGGCAAGTTGTGAAGGCAGGCCGTGGAGACGGGCAGGCAAGTCGTGAAGGCAGGCCGTGGAGACGGGCAGGCAAGTCGTGGAGGCAGGCCGTGGAGACAGACAGGCAAGTCGTGGAGTTAGGCCGTGGAGACGGACAGGAACTCTGCTCAGGTAGGTCTCACCAGTAAGACTCAGGTAAGACTCTCAAGTAGGATTTCGGTAAGACTCTTCAAGTAGGACTCCGGTAAGATTCTTCAAGTAGGACTCAGGTAAGACTCTTCAAGTAGGACTCAGGTAAGATTCTTCAAGTAGGGCTCAGGTAAAATTCTTCAAGTAGGACTCAAGTGAGACTCCTCAAGTAGGACTCAGGTAACTCTTCAAGTAGGACTCAAGTGAGACTCAAGTAGGGCTCAAGTAAGACTCTCAAGTAGGACTCAAGTGAGACTGACTCGGAAAGCCTTCTTAGGCGGCTTTTATACCCCAAAAGTAGTTCGATTCTAATATTCAAATTTGATCTGAATCTGCGTCAGAATTCTTCCGGAAGTTTCTGGATCAAATCAAATCAAAAAATTTTTTATTCAAAGTAGCACAGAAACTGCGACTTAATGAACGTTACAAGTTAAACTAGGTGTCCATTTCAAAATCTAGATCATTTTGGAGAAAAAATGGGCAAAAAAACTCCAAACTTAGTCTTTTCAAGTCCTTCATTTACAGGATTTATATAAATGTTCTAAAACTCATGCATTGAACTGGCTTTAATTCCAGACATCATTGTCATCTAAATAATCTTTAATGTTATAGTAGCTTTTTTGGCACAAAGTGTGCTTCACACATTTTTTGAACCGCGTTTCTGGCAAGCTTATTATATCCTCGGGGATCTTATTGTAGAAACGTATACAATGCCCCATAAAGGATGTATTAACCTTTGCCAGCCTAAATTTTGGGAACGAAAGTTTATGTCTATTTCTAGTATTTACATTGTGTTGGCTACCTACAGTTTTAAAGTCACTGATATTTTTCCTAACGTACATAATATTTTCATAGATATACTGACTAGCAACTGTTAGGATGTTAGTTTCTTTAAAGAAATCTCTTAACGAATCTCTATTGCCTAGCTTATATATGATCCTGTTTCAAATCCATAATTTCGAATTTTAGGTCTTCTTTCTCTTTCTTGCATTAAATTCATAATTTCGATTTGGAATGCGAATAGTCTTCTAGAAGTCTCCATAGGCCAGAAGTTTCCTTATTCGACCTTCTTAGTATGACGATTATTTGACATAATTAAGAAAAATAAAGAACAATATTCAAATAAAAGAAATATCTGACTAACAGTTGAATCGTTGACAGTAAAGCAAAATACAATATTTACACTGTGAAAAGTGGAAAAATAATTAGAAATACGTATTAGCTTTGAAATAATAGTCAACCAACCTTATGTTTTCTTTCGTGATAACATGAAAGTGTTGTGAAATTGGATTTCAGTGGTTCAACTTGGACAAAACGTAAGTCTTTTTTGCATTGATAGAAAGAGTAGGGTGCTAGGCAATAGAATCGCGATAGACGCGTAAGGACGCGTAAGCTAAACCCTACAACTTTTGTAGATTCCGCTTGCGGCCTCCCGCACCTCGAGTCTCAACGAGGCACGAAGTGCGGGAGGCGAGTGTGTGGAGCTACCTTTACCGATCTCGGTTTCAGAAAACTTAAGGCAGACTTCTCCTAGCGCACGGATTTGTGTGGCACTTGTGTCGCGAGCGAATAGTTGGCTCTTTTGCAATTACAAAAATACATAATTATCCTATAAATAGAATTTTGACGAACGACGTCACTGTCGTATTCAGTGATAGTCGTTAGGAAAAATATCAGTGACTTTAAAACTGTAGGTAGCCAACACAATGTAAATACTAGAAATAGACATAAATTTTCTAATAGATCTTTAATAGATCTAGATTTTGAAATGGACACCAAGTTTAACTTGTAAGGTTCATTAAGTCGCAGTTTCTGTGCTACTTTGAATAAAAAAAATTGATTTTGATTTTGATTATTTTTTGTGATCCAAAACGCAGTGCAGCTCAAATAAATTAATCAATGAACGAGTTCGGTAACAACATATGTGACAAGACAACAATAAATTAAGATATTGTAAATTAAGTAAAACTTTAAATTGAAAACACAACATAAACTGACGCTCGTATCCCGGAGAGGTACGCAGAGACCAGGGTCTGCCACTTTCCACGATCCCAACAGATCTCTTTCGCTTCGTCAACATTAATCAGGGCACGCACGCCGGTTTCGGGAACTTTGAAATTGAAAACTGCGTTAGTTAAGTTAAAATGTGTTGTGAAAGGAATAAATATTGAGTTTCTTTGTTAGCTTCTTCTCCACATAATCTATTTATTCTGAAAGTAATAGCATTAGCAAACATGTTGTTTTTATAATTCATACAAATTTTTATTTGATTTCTCCCATCTAATTTTTCTTTACGTGTATATTTAACATAAATATACAAACTCACGCCTGTATCCTAGAGGGGTAGGCAGAGACCAGGGACTGCCACTTGCCACGATCCTGACAGATCACTTTCGCTTCCTTAACATTTATTAGTCGTTGCATGTACGCACGCCGGTTTCGGGTACTGTTTATCTTGTCCTTTACTAATACATCCTCTATTTGGTAGAAGTATATCCACCTGGGACGTCTCTTACCGGCCCTTCCCCCCAAATTCGCTCGATACGTTTGTTTCGTCAATCTTTCTTCCGGTTAGCCAGAGGTCGCGGGTTCAAGTCCCAGCATGGGTGGAATTTTTAGCCTCTAAATAGGTTTTTTTTTTATTTAATCTTTCTTCCTTCATCCTCTCCACTTATCAAAATCAAAAATCAAAATTTTTTTTATTCAAAGTAGCACACAAACTGCGACTTAATGAACGTTACAAGTTAAACTAGGTGTCCATTTCAAAATCTAGATCATTTTGGAGAAAAAATGGACCAACCAAACCATATCCAAACCAACGCAACATTCCTTTCTCAATTCTAGTCACTGCATCCTCTTTTATTCCACAACGTTCTCTAATCACACTATTGCGTATCCTGTCATTCAAAGTAACACTAGACATATTTCTCAAGGACCTCATTTCTACTGCATTAATCCTATTTTCTTGCTTCTTTGCCATACCCAAGTCTCGTTACCATACCATAAGTTTTGGGACCAGCTCTCCATTATGGATAGTAATCTGCCTCTTTTGGAGATGTTTTGGCCACTCACTAAGGAGTGCAAGGCACCGTTGACAGAATTAAATTTTTGAATATACACGTAAAGAGAAATTAGATGGACGCAATTAGACGCAAGGTTTAAATACAATAAAATAATACCTATGCCTAAACTTACGTTTTCATCCTGAAGGGGTAGGTGGAGACCAATTTTTGCTATTTGCTACGACCCTGACAAATATCTTTCGCTTAAATATTTTGTTAATTTAAACAAAGTGAAAAAAAATTAAGAACACACTTATTTGGTTACTTTTGTTTGCTTGCTTATTTTTGACTGAACCAACGGATGAGCTCAAAAACCCCGAAGCAAAAAGTAGACAATTTTCGTCCTTAGACGAATTCGTGAATGGATTATTAAACAGGATCCAAAAAAATTCGTGCAGTTGGTCCAAAAAACTCATTCAATCATTACTGAACTAAATAAGCAAAAAGTGACGGGAAAAACGACTTAAATCGGTAGCCAAATGTTTCTGCGAAGATCCTTAATGATTCAAAATTATAAAGTTTACCCAGCGACGGCGTAATAACGCGGTGATCGGGTTATAAATGGTTTAGGGCTCCGTAGGAATTAAATTGAAATCCCAATTAGCAAACTTGTTTTGATTTTGAAAATGATTTCAACACCGTCATATTTGTAAGTACAAAAAATATGAGTGCCTACGTTGCAAAAGTATGTATATTTTGATAATTTTCAAATGTTTTATTATGTTTCTTTAAACTAAATTGGAATCCCAATTAGCAAACTTGATTCGGTTTGGAAAAATATTTTAACACTGGCACATTTGTAAGCAAAAAAAAGTAGCAGTACCTACGTTGCAAAAGTGTGTAAATTTTAATAATTTCTTATGTTTCTTTAAATTATATTTTATTTTACACTTTTTAGCTATAATTAAAATGACTTTCTGGCGAGCACATGTCAACTCTGCGCGCGCACTAGGAACTCCGACATTCCTGCATCGCGCAAGCAAAATTTTTCACATGCCATACGATAAATACATACAACGTCCGACAAACATCAGTCGGACCGCACTCCTAGATCGCGGATGACCTCTTGACGGTCAGCGCCGCCATTGCTAACATTAATTTGGCCAAAATATCGGTCCTGGCGCGCAAACTGCGCGCCGCAACCTCCCCCACCACGCGATTGATGGCTGTGGCCGAACACAGCCATCTGCTCTCCCTCATATAAGTGAGTTAATGTCGCGCCCCCCGGTCCCTCAGACCTAGCGCTCAAGATGTTCCCCACCCAGGTGCTAACCCTGTTAGCAATCATTTTCAATGCCTGTTTTGACCACTGCCACTTCCCACCCGCGTGGAAGGAGGCGACGGTCATAGGCATCCCCAAGCCGGGAAAGCCCCTCAACCTCCCCTCTAGCCATCGCCCCATCAGCCTCCTCAAGGCCATGGGCAAACTCTTCGAGAGAGTCATCCTCACTCGTATGAGGAATCACCTCTTCCCCTCAGAGGGCCCCCCCCTCATCATCCCTCACCAATTTGGCTTTCGGGCAATTCACTCTTGCCCTCAACAAGTCCACCGCATAGTAGAGTACATTCTGGGCGGGTTTTTCCCCAGGCGCGAAAAGACGGTAGCCGTCTTATTCGATGTCACCAAGGCCTTCGATAAGGTCTGGCACGCAGGGCTCATTTTCAAATTGTACGAGCTGGGTCTCCCCGACCGACTTGTCCGCATCTTAGCTTCCTTTCTGAAGGACCGCTCCTTCCGCTTTAGACACGAGGGCATTCTGTCTTCCCTCCGCCCTCTCAGAGCCGGGGTTTCGCAAGGCTCCGTGCTCTCCCCCCTCCTGTACATTTCGTACACTAATGACATCCCCATCCCCCGCAAGGGGGTCCAACTGTCACTTTTCGCTGACGACACCGCACTCTACTGCAAGAGTCGGAAAATGTCAGTCATTCTTAATAGGCTCCAATCCGCGGTCGATGAGCTAGGTGCCTGGTTCAGGCTCTGGCGAATCGAGGTCAACCCGGAAAAGAGCACCGCCATCCACTTCGACCATAAGGTCCGCCGCGGTCTCTCCGACCGACCTATCCGTATGCTAGGTACCCCAGTCCCCTGGCGATCCACCGCCAAATACCTAGGTGTCACCTTGGACAGCAGACTGACATTTAGGCCTCACATCCGGAAGGTGACCCGGACCGCCCGTTTCTACCTAGGCCGCCTATCCTTCATGATAGGCCGACACAGTCGGATGTCCCCTAGGAACAAACGAACACTCTATAAGGTTTGCATTCGTCCCGTGCTGACTTACGCGGCACCCGTCTTCGCCCACGCGTCTCCCAAAGTCCTGTACGAACTTCAGAAAGTTCAAAATCTTTTTATCCGTAGAGCTCTGAACGCCCACTGGTGTGTCAGAAATGCCGACCTCCATCGGGATATGGAGATTCCAACCATCCAACAATTTATTAAATCTCTCTCAGAGACTTTCTTTAGCACGGCCGAAGTGCACCCCAACCCCCTTATCCGCCAAGCAGCGGACTACACTCCCCCCACGACGAACCCCCGTTACCTGGTGTGCAGGCCCAGGAACGCCCTCGTCGACCCCCCCGATAAACTTTCATCTGATCTGGACCGCCTACTAGAGGCCCAGTCCCAGTCAGACGTAGCCCCCGCTCCCGCCCCCGCCGGTGTCCCCACCGGCGTCCCCACCTCTCCCTCCTAGCCGCGGTCATGATGTGACGAGCCGTCCCAAGCGGACGCTCCTTTAAGGAGCTCCGCTGCGCGCCCTCCTCGGCTTCGAGGTGGGTCGCTCATGATGTAGGTTTAGGGGTCCTTAGGACCAAACCAGCCCCCAGGTGGTGTTTAGTGGGTAGGCGCACTTCCTGTGAGTCCCACATTGGCAGCACGGCCGGGCCCGTGCTGTTATGCATGAGCATTCACCACCTCCCTCCGGAGGGTGCCCTTTTTAGGGCTAAAAAAAAAAAAAAAAACAGTCGGACCGGCCGTCTTCAGGCATAGGAGCTGCCTGGCGAGAAATTTCCCGTTATAGTGGAAGAGCACGGTCAACCTCACATCCCTGTAGGTATATGGCAGCGCCTACTAATAAACGACATTTGACATACATAGGTAGGTTGTTTAATAAAAAATTAATGACTAAGAATGGATGGCGCATTAGAGAGTGAAGAACTCCATATTATTGTCATCATCATCATCATCAGCCAAGGCCTCCTCCATGGTTGTCATAATCATGAGGGGTTTTCCCATAATCACCACGCTTGGCAGGCGCTGAATCTCAGGAAGACGCTCCTGCTCATCTCCTGGTAATTTATTTCCTTAGTCGCCTTCTACGACATCCACGGGAGGAAATTGAGTGACGCTATTCTTAATCCGGCGCCACATGGTTCAAATTATTGTACCATCATCCAATTACATACTCTTGCAAAGTTCCAAATAGTTACGACCGTAGGTAAAACTGTACATACTTTATAGGTAACAATAATTACGCTTTTATTTGCTTCACTTGTATGTTCACTAAATTAGTTTGTCAATTACATGCAAGCAAAGCTAATAAAAACGTGTTAATAGAGGACTCTGTAAAAAAGCCCTCTAAAAACCAGCCAGTATTCGAAGCACACTTAATTTTTTTTTTTCTAAAATCTTAATACGGACGCCAAAAAGCACCTAAGGTCTTTTGAGGAGCAGCACGAGTCTTGCCGAAATTGATTTTCGCGGTTAATTAGCGATGCACCATAAAAAACCTTCCTGCAATTTGGCAGGTCCTTGTTCCTTGTGACCTTATCTTTTTGGAATTGATACAAAACCGCGAGGTATGATGTCAAAAATCGTGATGTCCATCAAAGATCGTGGGCCGAGTTTTATTGGCAGGACCGATATGAAGGAAAAACGCACTCATTAAGCTGTCAGATTATGTGTTTACTAAGTCGGTTGGTTAGTTAGCAGTTTTATAAAAGCTACAAAAAAGTAGTTCAAAAAAGCAAGACAAGGATGGAGATCCTTTGGGTAAACAATTCGAAGGGTAAAAATTTTTTTGTAAGAATTGTACTTATTGGTTTATTGTATCGGTATCTGGATATATATATAAAAGTCGCCGTGGGCGAAGGCCCTTAGTTCGTAAATGTATGCTCTTATTTATATATATATATATAAACATGGAACATTTTTCGCGGCATTGTTGTGCTCTAAGTAGGAAGATTTTTTATTTCATAAAAATGTACCTAAGAACACATTTATATGTAAGTACACCATCGAAAATTTACTCAAAAAACTATGGACCCTAAAAAACGTTTCACACGGGAAACATTTAGTGATAACTATATTAATGAGCCATATAACTCTTTTCAATAAACCACAGGTACATGAAACAATCTTTAGGATCTTAAGACTTTATGCGTAAAGGCGATATTAGAGTGCACTTTGTGTCTGCTCCAAAGTCTACGAAGCGGCTTTGTTAACACATAAAACGTAAGCTGTAAAAAGTTTAGCGTATGCCACTGGCATCCGTCAGAACAGAATGACTGTTTTTTAACTAATGAAAGAAAGTTACCTTCTGACTAGTACCCACCTACAGAGCTGCTTTAGTTAATAGTTGTTAATAATAAAAAAAATGTATGAGAAAATTGATGGCAAAAAGAGAGAGGAAAGAAATTTATCTGGCGAACGTGGTTGGAAAAGTCGCTACAGGTGAACATATTTATGTCGACCAAATAGGGGATGTATAGACGAATGGAGCCATTTGTGAAAAGTTTATTAGGATTTGCCAAGTGGCACACTGGTCAAACACTGGCAAACACTGGTCTCTACCTACCTCTCCGGGATGAGGGCTTGAGTTTATGTATGTACATTATGTATGTACTATGTACCAAGAAACCTACCTTCTTTGCACATTACCAGTCACAATGCCGGTTACGTTCCTAAAGCTTCGGTCACACACCGCGACTCATTGCTACGAGTACATTCTCGTCCTCCCGACTCACCGATGCACCCCGCCATATTTTGTCGCCTACCTAGAAATATTTTTCAATTGTTCCAACGAGACTTCCGATTTTGAAGGGCACTATTTTATTGAATACTTTTAATACTTTGTCACGATATTGAATATTGAACCGGAAAAAAATTGAGAAACAATATCAAGGCAAACCAATGTCGGAATAGTCAAACGCAACTCTGATTTTTCTGAAATTGTTCAAAATTTCTTGAATCACAGAAAAAAAGGATCACTAATTAAAAGGTGTTTTTTTGCGTTTACATTCACGGATAACGCATCTGGAACAGAGTATACGTGGACAGAAGGGTCTACGTAGCCGCTTACAAGCACTATCCAATATCCCAAAGTACATCATGGATGTTACAGTGCAGATTCCACATCACAATTTTAAGTTTTATTTTAAAGTGCACAGTTGACATCGCATCCACTTTAACAAGCGTGAACTTTAACCGATTACAATACGAGCGATTTTGCAACGAAAATTCATGAACAACGAACAACGTACTCTATTAAATTTTCCTTCACTGTAAGTTCTAACTTATTTTCTGCAAATAAACATAAACATTTACATACAGGCACATACATTGCTTTCTTGTTCTGGCCCCACACTAGGATACCCAGTGTCGTGGGAACCAGAAACAACGACATCACAAACATGTAAACATCCAAGACCTAGTGTTTTTTTTGTCCCCAGCCGGGATTCGAACCCGGAACCTCTCGCACGGTATGAAGAAGCACCGCTGCGCCACGAGGTCGTCTGTCACCTTTATATTCAAAACTTTCTTAGAATGTATGCGATCAATTTGCGGATGTTATTGCACGCCTGTTAGTAGTTTCTTACTTTACTTAATTTCTTACTTTATTCCGTGTACTGTTAGTGTGTCTAATAATAAGTGTTTGTTCTTTGCCTTTGAGGCCTTTCCCACGACCCGTTTAATTGCACGTCTGGACCGTGGTCGCGGGTTATTCATCACACATCGCTCGTGTGGAATGGAATGGCCAGCGTTGATTGATGTAGATTTTTCAACATGCTATCGTACGTATAAAAACATTGTATCATGGTACAGGGTATCGGTCCGATGGTCGGACAATATCGTTGATCCCGTGGAAGGTCCGTGTGTGCGGATTTCAAAGGACCGTGAGAGATAGCATTTTCCTAGTGCATTCTTTTAGTTTATATGGAAAACACTACTCGAAAAAGTAGTAATTAAATATGATTTTTTTGTCTCAAGAGGAAATTGTAGTACTCATTAACGGTGGAGGAGAAAATCATAAGGAAATCTGAGCGTCTGCGGTGTTCACATACCTCAGCGCTTGCAATTGCCAATCCGCGGAGGGCATGCGTGGTAATTAAGCCCATACTCTCTCTCTCCGAGAGAAAGTCTGTGCCCTGTAGTGGTACCTTTATGTAAAAAGAGGAACTAGGATATAATTTAATATCCTTTTTTTAAATCAAGTATTTTAGTAACCCTGATTAGTGTCTTAAACAAAATATGTATAATCATCGATTTTTTTTGTATCGAGTAAGTTCTTAGCATTTCTCTATGGTCAAATTAATGTCTATAGTTATTAAAATTGACTACCTAGCCTAACAAAAGCCTAGTACCGCACAAATGACGGCAAAATAAAGGGTAAGTAAAGAGAGTTGATATCATTATGCTCATCTTTACGAGAAAAAGGGTTGGAGCGGATGCATATTAACTCAGCATTCACCCAAAAGTCCTAAGCGTTTATTGTTCGGTCAGTATTGCAGATGACAAAAAGACACAAGAAAAAAATCGGACAAGTTGGCAAGTCAAAACATATTGCTGCTTTTCAGAAGTTGTGCGAATTGACTTGCGAGTTAACTCTTTAATCCCTAAGACAGTTCACAGGGTGTGATTTTCTTGACGACTTTATGTGTCATAAGTTTCTGACGTGGTTCGTATCAGATGAAGGGTTCTTGGTACAGCGGTGGTAGCCTAGTGGGTAGAACATCGGACTCGGAAGCGAGAGACCCAAGTTCGATCCCCAGTGCGGGCATGTACCTATGACTTGGTTTTCTAAGTTACGTACATTTATGAATTTGTGAAACTTCACAATAGTAGTAATACCACTCGCTAACGGTGAAGGAAAACATCGTGAGGAAACCTGAGTGTCTGAGCTATTGCTATACCTCAGCGCTTGAAATCGCCAATCCGTGGTGGGCACGCGTGGTGATTATGCCCATACTCTCTCCCTGAGAGAAGGCCTGTGCCCTACAGTGGGACGTATATAGGCTGCTTATGTATGAAGGGTTCTTGGTGAAGATTAATATAAATATATGACTTCCAGAAAAATTGTATTTTTTTTTTACTGTAACGGAGAACTTCAATAAATAGAAAATCACAATAAAAAACAGGAAAATAGATAATTTGCCAGTAAATAGTTGTCAGTCAAAAGATAAAGTGAAATCCGAAAGAAATCTAGAAATGTTTGACATAATTTTAAATTTTGATTTTAGGACAAAATGAAGGAAATAACTTAAATGGTGTATAAACTAAATAATAAATTAAACTAATCAAATATACCGCCCCGGGACACGCCCGATCCAAAAGTTCCCAAGTAAGAAGTTTAACGCCGTTACATCGTTTTATCTGGTACATTATTAACGACACGCGCTTCCATTGCAGTTGTGACTTGTGAATGATTTAGGTTTATCAAAATCTGCGATCGGATAAAAGGTATAAAATCCTATATTTTTATCAAAGAAATGGTCGCTCTTAGAGCAAAATTTACTTCATTTCATATGTATGCATAATCCTTTACAATCGAACATATATGTGGTACAATATAGAGTTACCCCGAAGTTGCGTGATTTCTGAAAAATGAGTTATGTAAGATAAGATAAGAATATTCTATATTGTACACTAGAGCACATATTTTTATATTTTAAAACAACTTGTGGTTCTACGAGAGTTTTCTCAAATTGATATTTTTAAAGATAAATATAAAGATAAAAAATAATTTATTGCCTCATCAGACAAAAAAAACTTAAAACAAAGTAAGGCTTAACAAGTGATGACATAAAATAAGGCAAAACACACCATTTTATAAAATTTGCTGTTTGATCATCATCATCATCATCATTCAGCCACAAGAAGTCCACTGCTGGACATAGGCCTCCTCTTTTTGCTCTTTACGTCGCAACTAACCCTGTATATGACCCTGCGGCGGACTCTGGTTTCTGCCTACCCCTCCGGGATACAGGCGTGAGTTTAATGTTATATGTTGTTATTTAACCCTGTATATTGTAACTCTTCAAAGCTTTAGGGGCTTAGAAGCATCCTGTGAATGCTCTGTCAGTCTGAATAACAAAACAAAGTAGTCCGGCGGCGCGCCACCCTTTCGTGTATTTGCAGATCATTTGAGCCATAAATATCTCATAATCTGGTACAAAAATTTTTGCTATTTGCTACGACCCTGACAAACATCTTTCGCTTAAATATTGTGTTAATTTAAACAAAGTGAAAAAAATTAAGAACACACTTATTTGGTTACTTTTGTTTACTTGCTTATTTTTGACTGAACCAACGGATGAGCTCAAAAACCCCGAAGCAAAAAGTAGACAATTTTCGTCCTTAGACGAATTCGTGAATGGATTACTAAACAGGATCCAAAAAAATTCGTGCAGTTGGTCCAAAAAACTCATTCAATCATTACTGAACTAAATAAGCAAAAAGTGACGGGAAAAACGACTTAAATCGGTAGCCAAATGTTTCTGCGAAGATCCTTAATGATTCAAAATTATAAAGTTTACCCAGCGACGGCGTAATAACGCGGTGATCGGGTTATAAATGGTTTAGGGCTCCGTAGGAAATTGAAATACCAATTAGCAAACTTGATTTGATTTTGAAAATGATTTCAACACCGTCATATTTGTAAGTACAAAAATTATGAGTGCCTACGTTGCAAAAGTATGTAAATTTTGATGATTTTCAAATGTTTTATTATGTTTCTTTAAACTAAATTGGAATCCCAATCAGCAAACTTGATTCGGTTTGGAAAAATATTTTAACACTAGCACATTTGTAAGCAAAAAAAAGTAGCAGTACCTACGTTGCAAAAGTGTGTAAATTTTAATATTTTCTTATGTTTCTTTAAATTATATTTTATTTTACACTTTTTAGCTATAATTAAAATGACTTTCTGGCGAGCACATGTCAACTCTGCGCGCGCACTAGGAACTCCGACATTCCTGCATCGCGCAAGCAAAATTTTTCACATGCCATACGATAAATACATATAACGTCCGACAAACATCAGTCGGACCGGCCGTCCTCAGGCATAGGAGCTGCCTGGCGAGAAATTTCCCGTTATAGTGGAAGAGCACGGTCAACCTCACATCCCTGTAGGTATATGGCAGCGCCAACTAATAAACGACATTTGACATACATAGGTAGGTTGTTTAATAAAAAATGAATGACTAAGAATGGATGGCGCATTAGAGAGTGAAGAACTCCATATTATTGTCATCATCATCATCATCAGCCAAGGCCTCCTTCATGGTTGTCATAATCATGAGGGGTTTTGCCATAATCACCACGCTTGGCGGGCGCTGAATCTCAGGAAGACGCTCCTGCTGATCTCCTGGTAATTTATTTCCTTAGTCGCCTTCTACGACATCCACGGGAGGAAATGGAGTGACGCTATTCTTAATCCGGCGCCACATGGTTCAAATTATTGTACCATCATCCAATTACATACTCGTGCAAAGTTCCAAATAGTTACGACCGTAGGTAAAACTGTACATACTTTATAGGTAACAATAATTACGCTTTTATTTGCTTCACTTGTATGTTCACTAAATTAGTTTGTCAATTACATGCAAGCAAAGCTAATAAAAGCGTGTTAATAGAGGACTCTGTAAAAAAGCCCTCTAAAAACCAGCCAGCATTCGAAGCGCACTTAATTTTTTTTTTCTAATATCTTAATACGGACGCCAAAAAGCACCTAAGGTCTTTTGAGAAGTAGCACGAGTCTTGCCGAAATTGATTTTTGCGGTTAATTGGCGATGCACCATAAAAAAACCTTCCTGCAATTTGGCAGGTCCTTGTTCCTTGTGACCTTATCTTTTTGGAATTGATACAAAACCGCGAGGTATGATGTCAAAAATCGTGATGTCCATCAAAGATCGTGGGCCATTTTATTGGCAGGACCGATATGAAGGAAAAACGCACTCATTAAGCTGTCAGATTATGTGTTTACTAAGTCGGTTGGTTAGTTAGCAGTTTTATAAAAGCTACAAAAAAGTAGTTCAAAAAAGCAAGACAAGGATGGAGATCCTTTGGGTAAACAATTCGAGGGGTAAAAAATTTTTGGTAAGAATTGTACTTATTGGTTTATTGTATCGGTAACTGGATATATATATAAAAGTCGCCGTGGGCGAAGGCCCTTAGTTCGTAAATGTATGCTCTTATGTATATATCTGTATATATACCTCTTTCTCACAGAATGTGCAGGCAGTGATAGATATAGTATATACTGTAGCATACATTTACCAACTAAGGGCCCTCGCCCACGGCGACTTTTTGTAGCTATGTAGTAGCGATACAATTGCGATTCGATCGCTAGCTGTGTGCCCTCGCTCACCGCAAACGCGATACCGTCGCGCTTCTGTCGCGATGCAAACGCGATTCAGTAACGGCACAAAAATGCCTGCAATCGTCGGACCGATGGACAACAGCACTCTCGATCTGTCTGTGTTGCACTACTCACGCACCACCCTTCCTCCGTTCTCCTCCCGATGTCGTCCGACACGGTCGCGCGTTTGCGTCGATACAGTAAGTCGCCGTGGGCGAGGGGCCAAAAAATTTCGTAAGCACTACACATTATTAAGCGAATTAGCATTCTTTTTTTCCTCTGTGGTATTAGAAAGTGAATCCGGAATTAAGTTAATAATATAGCATAAATATTCAAAATGTTTATATTCTTTTTGTTGCACTAAACCGTGCTGAGGATAAAATTAGGTTTTTAAAAATTCAAAATGTTTTCAACATGGAACATTTTTCGCGGCATTGTTGTGCTCTAAGTAGGAAGATTTTTTATTTCATAAAAATGTACGTAAGAACACATTTATATGTAAGTACACCATCGAAAATTTACTCAAAAAACTATGGACCCTAAAAAACGTTTCACACGGGAAACATTTAGTGATAACTATATTAATGAGCCATATAACTCTTTTCAATAAACCACAGGTACATGAAACAATCTTTAGGATCTTAAGACTTTATGCGTAAAGGCGATATTAGAGTGCACTTTGTGTCTGCTCCAAAGTCTACGAAGCGGCTTTGTTAACACATAAAACGTAAGCTGTAAAAAGTTTAGCGTATGCCACTGGCATCCGTCAGAACAGAATGACTGTTTTTTAACTAATGAAAGAAAGTTACCTTCTGACTAGTACCCACCTACAGAGCTGCTTTAGTTAATTGTTGTTAATAATAAAAAAAAATATGAGAAAATTGATGGCAAAAAGAGAGAGGAAAGAAATTTATCTGGCGAACGTGGTTGGAAAAGTTGCTACAGGTAAACATATTTATGTCGACCAAGTAGGGGATGTATAGACGAATGGAGCCATTTATCAATGATGATAAAGTGAAAAGTTTATTAGGATTTGCCAAGTGGCACACTGGTCAAACACTGGCAAACACTGGTCTCTACCTACCTCTCCGGGATGAGGGCTTGAGTTTATGTATGTACATTATGTATGTACTATGTACCAAGAAACCTACCTTCTTTGCACATTACCAGTCACAATGCCGGTTACGTTCCTAAAGCTTCGGTCACACACCGCGACTCATTGCTACGAGTACATTCTCGTCCTCCCGACTCACCGATGCACCCCGCCATATATTGTCGCCTACCTAGAAATATTTTTCAATTGTTCCAACGAGACTTCCGATTTTGAAGGGCACTATTTTATTAAATACTTTTATTGTCACGACATTGAATATTGAACCGGAAAAAAATTGAGAAACAATATCAAGGCAATGTCGGAATAGTCAAACGCAACTCTGATTTTTCTGAAATTGTTCAAAATTTCTGGTTATTTTTTGAATCACAGAAAAAAAAGGATCACTAATTAAAAGGTGTTTTTTTTGCGTTTACATTCACGGATAACGCATCTGGAACAGAGTATACGTGGACAGTAGGGTCTACGTAGCCGTTTACAAGCACTATCCAATATCCCAAAGTACATCATGGATGTTACAGTGCAGATTCCACATCACAATTTTAAGTTTTATTTTAAAGTGCACAGTTGACATCGCATCCACTTTAACAAGCGTGAACTTTAACCGATTACAATACGAGCGATTTTGCAACGAAAATTCATGAACAACGAACAACGTACTCTATTAAATTTTCCTTCACTGTAAGTTCTAACTTATTTTCTGCAAATAAATATAAACATAAACATTTACATACAGGCACATACATTGCTTTCTTGTTCTGGCCCCACACTAGGATACCCAGTGTCGTGGGAACCAGAAACAACGACATCACAAACATGTAAACATCCAAGACCTGGGGTTTTTTTTGTCCCCAGCCGGGATTCGAACCCGGAACCTCTCGCACGGTATGAAGAAGCACCGCTGCGCCACGAGGTCGTCTGTCACCTTTATATTCAAAACTTTCTTAGAATGTATGCGATCAACTTGCGGATGTTATTGCACGCCTGTTAGTAGTTTCTTACTTTACTTAATTTCTTACTTTATTCCGTGTACTGTTAGTGTGTCTAATAATAAGTGTTTGTTCTTTGCCTTGAGGCCTTTCCCACGACCCGTTTAATTGCACGTCTGGACCGTGATCGCGGGTTATTCATCACACATCGCTCGTGTGGAATGGAATGGCTAGCGTTGATTGATGTAGATTTTTCAACATGCTATCGTACGTATAAAAACATTGTATCATGATGGTACAGGGTATCGGTCCGATGGTCGGACTATATCGTTGATTCCGTGGAAGGTCCGTGGGTGCGGATTTCAAAGGACCGTGAGAGATAGCATTTTCCTAGTGCATTCTTTTAGTTTATATGGAAAACACTACTCGAAAAAGTAGTAATTAAATATGATTTTCTTGTCTCAAGAGGAAATTGTAGTAGCAATACTACTCATTAACGGTGGAGGAGAAAATCATGAGGAAATCTGAGCGTCTGCGGTGTTCACATACCTCAGCGCTTGCAATTGCCAATCCGCGGAGGGCACGCGTGGTAATTAAGCCCAAATTTTCTCTCTCCGAGAGAAAGCCTGTGCCCTGTAGTGGTACCTTTATGTAAAAAGAGGAACTAGGATATAATTTAATATCCTTTTTTTAAATCAAGTATTTTAGTAACCCTGATTAGTGTCTTAAACAAAATATGTATAATCATCGATTTTTTTTGTATCGAGTAAGTTCTTAGCATTTCTCTATGGTCAAATTAATGTCTATAGTTATTAAAATTGACTACCTAGCCTAACAAAAGCCTAGTACCGCACAAATGACGGCAAAATAAAGGGTAAGTAAAGAGAGTTGATATCATTATGCTCATCTTTACGAGAAAAAGGGTTGGAGCGGATGCATATTAACTCAGCATTCACCCAAAAGTCCTAAGCGTTTATTGTTCGGTCATTATTGCAGATGACAAAAAGATACAAGAAAAAAATAGGACAAGTTGGCAAGTCAAAACATATTGCTGCTTTTCAGAAGTTGTGCGAATTGACTTGCGAGTTAACTCTTTAATCCCTAAGACAGTTCACAGGATGTGATTTTCTTGACGACTTTATGTGTCATAAGTTTCTGACGTGGTTCGTATCAGATGAAGGGTTCTTGGTACAGCGGTGGTAGCCTAGTGGGTAGAACATCGGACTCGGAAGCGAGAGACCCAGGTTCGATCCCCAGTGCGGGCATGTACCTATGACTTGGTTTTCTAAGTTACGTACATTTGTGAATTTGTGAAACTTCACAATAGTAGTAATACCACTCGCTAACGGTGAAGGAAAACATCGTGAGGAAACCTGAGTGTCTGAGCTATTGCTATACCTCAGCGCTTGAAATCGCCAATCCGCGGTGGGCACGCGTGGTGATTAAGCCCATACTCTCTCCCTGAGAGAAGGCCTGTGCCCTACAGTGGGACGTATTATATAGGCTGCTTATGTATGAAGGGTTCTTGGTGAAGATTAATATAAATATATGACTTCCAGAAAAATTGTATTTTTTTTTTACTGTAACGGAGAACTTCAATAAATAGAAAATCACAATAAAAAAACAGGAAAATAGATAATTTGCCAGTAAATAGTTGTCAGTCAAAAGATAAAGTGAAATCCGAAAGAAATCTAGAAATGTTTGACATAATTTTAAATTTTGATTTTAGGACAAAATGAAGGAAATAACTTAAATGGTGTATAAACTAAATAATAAATTAAACTAATCAAATATACCGCCCCGGGACACGCCCGATCCAAAAGTTCCCAAGTAAGAAGTTTAACGCCGTTACATCGTTTTATCTGGTACATTATTAACGACACGCGCTTTCATTGCAGTTGTGACTTGTGAATGATTTAGGTTTATCAAAATCTGCGATCGGATAAAAGGTATAAAATCCTATATTTTTATCAAAGAAATGGTCGCTCTTAGAGCAAAATTTACTTCATTTCATATGTATGCATGCATAATCCTTTACAATCGAACATATATGTGGTACAATATAGAGTTACCCCGAAGTTGCGTGATTTCTGAAAAATGAGTTATGTAAGATAAGATAAGAATATTCTATATTGTACACTACAGCACATATTTTTATATTTTTAAACAACTTGTTCTACGAGTGTTTTCTCAAATTGATATTTTTAAAGATAAATATAAAGATAAAAAAGAATTTATTGCCTCATCAGACAAAAAAAACTTAAAACAAAGTAAGGCTTAACAAGTGATGACATAAAATAAGGCAAAACACACCATTTTATAAAATTTGCTGTTTGATCATCATCATCATCATCATTCAGCCACAAGAAGTCCACTGCTGGACATAGGCCTCCTCTTTTTGCTCTTTACGTCGCAACTAACTCTGTATATGACCCTGCGGCGGACTCTGGTTTCTGCCTACCCCTCCGGGATACAGGCGTGAGTTTAATGTTATATGTTGTTATTTAACCCTGTATATTGTAACTCTTCAAAGCTTTAGGGGCTTAGAAGCATCCTGTGAATGCTCTGTCAGTCTGAATAACAAAACAAAGTAGTCCGGCGGCGCGCCACCCTTTCGTGTATTTGCAGATCATTTGAGCCATAAATATATCTGTCATAATCATAAATCTGGTACAAAAGTTGTCATAATGTTGACATAATTTGACGCAAGGTAGTATTTTATATACATTAAAATAATACGTATGCCTAAACTTACGTTTTCATCCTGAAGGGGTAGGTGGAGACCAATTTTTGCTATTTGCTACGACCCTGACAAACATCTTTCGCTTAAATATTTTGTTAATTTAAACAAAGTGAAAAAAATTAAGAACACACTTATTTGGTTACTTTTGTTTACTTTCTTATTTTTGACTGAACCAACGGATGAGCTCAAAAACCCCGAAGCAAAAAGTAGACAATTTTCGTCCTTAGACGAATTCGTGAATGGATTACTAAACAGGATCCAAAAAAATTCGTGCAGTTGGTCCAAAAAACTCATTCAATCATTACTGAACTAAATAAGCAAAAAGTGACGGGAAAAACGACTTAAATCGGTAGCCAAATGTTTCTGCGAAGATCCTTAATGATTCAAAATTATAAAGTTTACCCAGCGACGGCGTAATAACGCGGTGATCGGGTTATAAATGGTTTAGGGCTCCGTAGGAAATTGAGATACCAATTAGCAAACTTGACTTGATTTTGAAAATGATTTCAACACCGTCATATTTGTAAGTACAAAAAATATGAGTGCCTACGTTGCAAAAGTATGTAAATTTTGATGATTTTCAAATGTTTTATTATGTTTCTTTAAACTAAATTGGAATCCCAATCAGCAAACTTGATTCGGTTTGGAAAAATATTTTAACACTGGCACATTTGTAAGCAAAAAAAAGTAGCAGTACCTACGTTGCAAAAGTGTGTACATTTTAATATTTTCTTATGTTTGTTTAAATTATATTTTATTTTACACTTTTTAGCTATAATTAAAATGACTTTCTGGCGAGCACATGTCAACTCTGCGCGCGCACTAGGAACTCCGACATTCCTGCATCGCGCAAGCAAAATTTTTCACATGCCATACGATAAATACATATAACGTCCGACAAACATCAGTCGGACCGGCCGTCCTCAGGCATAGGAGCTGCCTGGCGAGAAATTTCCCGTTATAGTGGAAGAGCACGGTCAACCTCACATCCCTGTAGGTATATGGCAGCGCCAACTAATAAACGACATTTGACATACATAGGTAGGTTGTTTAATAAAAAATGAATGACTAAGAATGGATGGCGCATTAGAGAGTGAAGAACTCCATATTATTGTCATCATCATCATCATCAGCCAAGGCCTCCTTCATGGTTGTCATAATCATGAGGGGTTTTGCCATAATCACCACGCTTGGCGGGCGCTGAATCTCAGGAAGACGCTCCTGCTGATCTCCTGGTAATTTATTTCCTTAGTCGCCTTCTACGACATCCACGGGAGGAAATGGAGTGACGCTATTCCATCATCCAATTACATACTCGTGCAAAGTTCCAAATAGTTACGACCGTAGGTAAAACTGTACATACTTTATAGGTAACAATAATTACGCTTTTATTTGCTTCACTTGTATGTTCACTAAATTAGTTTGTCAATTACATGCAAGCAAAGCTAATAAAAGCGTGTTAATAGAGGACTCTGTAAAAAAGCCCTCTAAAAACCAGCCAGCATTCAAAGCGCACTTAATTTTTTTTTTTCTAATATCTTAATACGGACGCCAAAAAGCACCTAAGGTCTTTTGAGAAGTAGCACGAGTCTTGCCGAAATTGATTTTTGCGGTTAATTGGCGATGCACCATAAAAAAACCTTCCTGCAATTTGGCAGGTCCTTGTTCCTTGTGACCTTATCTTTTTGGAATTGATACAAAACCGCGAGGTATGATGTCAAAAATCGTGATGTCCATCAAAGATCGTGGGCCATTTTATTGGCAGGACCGATATGAAGGAAAAACGCACTCATTAAGCTGTCAGATTATGTGTTTACTAAGTCGGTTGGTTAGTTAGCAGTTTTATAAAAGCTACAAAAAAGTCGTTCAAAAAAGCAAGACAAGGATGGAGATCCTTTGGGTAAACAATTCGAGGGGTAAAAAATTTTTGGTAAGAATTGTACTTATTGGTTTATTGTATCGGTAACTGGATATATATATAAAAGTCGCCGTGGGCGAAGGCCCTTAGTTCGTAAATGTATGCTCTTATTTTTATATATATATATATATATATATATATATATATATATATATATATATATATATATATATATATATATATATATAGGCAGTGATAGATATAGTATATACTGTAGCATACATTTACTAACTAAGGGCCCTCGCCCACGGCGACTTTTTGTAGCTATGTAGTAGCGATACAATTGCGATTCGATCGCTAGCTGTGTGCCCTCGCTCACCGCAAACGCGATACCGTCGCGCTTCTGTCGCGATGCAAACGCGATTCAGTAACGGCACAAAAATGCCTGCGATCGCTACAGTTGCAAGCGTCGGACCGATGGACAACAGCACTCTCGATCTGTCTGTGTTGCACTACTCACGCACCACCCTTCCTCCGTTCTCCTCCCGATGTCGTCCGACACGGTCGCGCGTTTGCGTCGATACAGTAAGTCGCCGTGGGCGAGGGGCCAAAAAATTTCGTAAACACTACACATTATTAAGCGAATTAGCATTCTTTTTTTCCTCTGTGATATTAGAAAGTGAATCCGGAATTAAGTTAATAATATAGCATAAATATTTAAAATGTTAATATTCTTTTTGTTGCACTAAACCGTGCTGAGGATAAAATTAGGTTTTTAAAAATTCAAAATGTTTTCAACATGGAACATTTTTCGCGGCATTGTTGTGCTCTAAGTAGGAAGATTTTTTATTTCATAAAAATGTACGTAAGAACACATTTATATGTAAGTACACCATCGAAAATTTACTCAAAAAACTATGGACCCTAAAAAACGTTTCACACGAGAAACATTTAGTGATAACTATATTAATGAGCCATATAACTCTTTTCAATAAACCACAGGTACATGAAACAATCTTTAGGATCTTAAGACTTTATGCGAAAAGGCGATATTAGAGTGCACTTTGTGTCTGCTCCAAAGTCTACGAAGCGGCTTTGTTAACACATTGTGGCGAGCACATGTCAACTCTGCGCGCGCACTATAAACTCCAACATTCCTGCATCGCGCAAGCAAAATGTTTCACATGACCTACGATAAATATAACGTTCGACGAACATCAGTTGGGCCGGCCGTCCCCAGGCATACGATCTGCCTGGCGGGAAATTTCCCTTCATAGTGGAAGAGCACGATCACCCGCTCTTCCCTATAGTGGTGACCCTCGACAGAACAATGTCAACCTTCCTTCGCTCTCGCAGCAACCCACATACAACCAGTCTCAAAGCAAGGCCAGCATCCTCTTCCCTCTCACCTCATCAGTTCCACTACAGTCAACGCACCGACTACTGGTACTGATGGTGATCTCCTCCAACCCCTCGGCACGGCAGCCACACAGCAACAGCGCACGTTGCCAGTGGTACAGCAGCCTACACCGGTTCCTACCACATGCGCGGACCCCATGGTACTGTCGCCGGTGAAGTGACTGTTAGCCGCCGAACACCCTCAACCGCTAGTCGACTCACTGACTCAGCGCCTCCTGGCACTTGCAGGCTTTAGAGCACAGACTTCGATTCCTATCAGACCTAGCTATGCGTAGCTACGGTCTTGAAGGGGAGTGATGTGGCGAGCACATGTCAACTCTGCGCGCGCACTATAAACTCCAACATTCCTGCATCGCGCAAGCAAAATGTTTCACATGACCTACGATAAATATAACGTTCGACGAACATCAGTTGGACCGGCCGTCCCCAGGCATACGATCTGCCTGGCGGGAAATTTCCCTTTATAGTGGAAGAGCACGATCACCCGCTCTTCCCTATAACATAAAACGTAAGCTGTAAAAAGTTTAGCGTATGCCACTGGCATCCGTCAGAACAGAATGACTGTTTTTTAACTAATGAAAGAAAGTTACCTTCTGACTAGTACCCACCTACAGAGCTGCTTTAGTTAATAGTTGTTAATAATAAAAAAATGTATGAGAAAATTGATGGCAAAAAGAGAGAGGAAAGAAATTTATCTGGCGAATGTGGTTGGAAAAGTCGCTACAGGTATAACACGGTCACATTATCTAGAGACTTGACCTTGATACAATAATGTCCAAAACAAATACCAAAATGATAGAAAACTAAGCAAATTATCGACACACGTATTGGTTACAAAGATACTGACCATACTATCGATAATTTGCTTAGTTTTCTATCATTTTGGTATTTGTTTTGGACATTATTGTATCAAGGTCAAGTCTCTAGATAATGTGACCGAGTTGTAAATATATTTATGTCGACCAAGTAGGGGATGTATAGACGAATGGAGCCATTTATCAATGATGATAAAGTGAAAAGTTTATTAGGATTTGCCAAGTGGCACACTGGTCAAACACTGGTCTCTACCTACCTCTCCGGGATGAGGGCTTGAGTTTATGTATGTACATTATGTATGTACTACGTACCAAGAAACCTACCTTCTTTGCACATTACCAGTCACAATGCCGGTTACGTTCCTAAAGCTTCGGTCACACACCGCGACTCATTGCTACGAGTACATTCTCGTCCTCCCGACTCACCGATGCACCCCGCCATATTTTGTCGCCTACCTAGAAATATTTTTCAATTGTTCCAACGAGACTTCCGATTTTGAAGGGCACTATTTTATTGAGAAACAATATCAAGGCAAACCAATGTCGGAATAGTCAAACGCAACTCTGATTTTTCTGAAATTGTTCAAAATTTCTTGAATCACAGAAAAAAAGGATCACTAATTAAAAGGTGTTTTTTTTGCGTTTACATTCACGGATAACGCATCTGGAACAGAGTATACGTGGACAGAAGGGTCTACGTAGCCGCTTACAAGCACTATCCAATATCCCAAAGTACATCATGGATGTTAAAGTGCAGATTCCACATCACAATTTTAAGTTTTATTTTAAAGTGCACAGTAGACATCACATCCACTTTAACAAGCGTGAACTTTAACCGATTACAATACGAGCGATTTTGCAACGAAAATTCATGAACAACGAACAACGTACTCCATTAAATTTTCCTTCACTGTAAGTTCTAACTTATTTTCTGCAAATAAATATAAACATAAACATTTACATACAGGCACATACATTGCTTTCTTGTTCTGGCCCCACACTAGGATACCCAGTGTCGTGGGAACCAGAAACAACGACATCACAAACATGTAAACATCCAAGACCTGGGGTTTTTTTTGTCCCCAGCCGGGATTCGAACCCGGAACCTCTCGCACGGTATGAAGAAGCACTACCGCTGCACCACGAGGTCGTCTGTCACCTTTATATTCAAAACTTTCTTAGAATGTATGCGATCAACTTGCGGATGTTATTGCACGCCTGTTAGTAGTTTCTTACTTTACTTAATTTCTTACTTTATTCCGTGTACTGTTAGTGTGTCTAATAATAAGTGTTTGTTCTTTGCCTTTGAGGCCTTTCCCACGACCCGTTTAATTGCACGTCTGGACCGTGGTCGCGGGTTATTCATCACACATCGCTCGTGTGGAATGGAATGGCCAGCGTTGATTGATGTAGATTTTTCAACATGCTATCGTACGTATAAAAACATTGTATCATGGTACAGGGTATCGGTCCGATGGTCGGACTATATCGTTGATTTCGTGGAAGGTCCGTGGGTGCGGATTTCAAAGGACCGTGAGAGATAGCATTTTCCTAGTGCATTCTTTTAGTTTATATGAAAAACACTACTCGAAAAAGTAGTAATTAAATATGATTTTCTTGTCTCAAGAGGAAATTGTAGTAGCAATACTACTCATTAACGGTGGAGGAGAAAATCATGAGGAAATCTGAGCGTCTGCGGTGTTCACATACCTCAGCGCTTGCAATTGCCAATCCGCGGAGGGCACGCGTGGTAATTAAGCCCATACTCTCTCTCTCCGAGAGAAAGTCTGTGCCCTGTAGTGGTACCTTTATGTAAAAAAGAGGAACTAGGATATAATTTAATATCCTTTTTTTAAATCAAGTATTTTAGTAACCCTGATTAGTGTCTTAAACAAAATATGTATAATCATCGATTTTTTTTGTATCGAGTAAGTTCTTAGCATTTCTCTATGGTCAAATTAATGTCTATAGTTATTAAAATTGACTACCTAGCCTAACAAAAGCCTAGTACCGCACAAATGACGGCAAAATAAAGGGTAAGTAAAGAGAGTTGATATCATTATGCTCATCTTTACGAGAAAAAGGGTTGGAGCGGATGCATATTAACTCAGCATTCACCCAAAAGTCCTAAGCGTTTATTGTTCGGTCAGTATTGCAGATGACAAAAAGACACAAGAAAAAAATCGGACAAGTTGGCAAGTCAAAACATATTGCTGCTTTTCAGAAGTTGTGCGAATTGACTTGCGAGTTAACTCTTTAATCCCTAAGACAGTTCACAGGGTGTGATTTTCTTGACGACTTTATGTGTCATAAGTTTCTGACGTGGTTCGTATCAGATGAAGGGTTCTTGGTACAGCGGTGGTAGCCTAGTGGGTAGAACATCGGACTCGGAAGCGAGAGACCCAAGTTCGATCCCCAGTGCGGGCATGTACCTATGACTTGGTTTTCTAAGTTACGTACATTTATGAATTTGTGAAACTTCACAATAGTAGTAATACCACTCGCTAACGGTGAAGGAAAACATCGTGAGGAAACCTGAGTGTCTGAGCTATTGCTATACCTCAGCGCTTGAAATCGCCAATCCGTGGTGGGCACGCGTGGTGATTATGCCCATACTCTCTCCCTGAGAGAAGGCCTGTGCCCTACAGTGGGACGTATATAGGCTGCTTATGTATGAAGGGTTCTTGGTGAAGATTAATATAAATATATGACTTCCAGAAAAATTGTATTTTTTTTTACTGTAACGGAGAACTTCAATAAATATAAAATCACAATAAAAAAACAGGAAAATAGATAATTTGCCAGTAAATAGTTGTCAGTCAAAAGATAAAGTGAAATCCGAAAGAAATCTAGAAATGTTTGACATAATTTTAAATTTTGATTTTAGGACAAAATGAAGGAAATAACTTAAATGGTGTATAAACTAAATAATAAATTAAACTAATCAAATATACCGCCCCGGGACACGCCCGATCCAAAAGTTCCCAAGTAAGAAGTTTAACGCCGTTACATCGTTTTATCTGGTACATTATTAACGACACGCGCTTTCATTGCAGTTGTGACTTGTGAATGATTTAGGTTTATCAAAATCTGCGATCGGATAAAAGGTATAAAATCCTATATTTTTATCAAAGAAATGGTCGCTCTTAGAGCAAAATTTACTTCATTTCATATGTATGCATAATCCTTTACAATCGAACATATATGTGGTACAATATAGAGTTACCCCGAAGTTGCGTGATTTCTGAAAAATGAGTTATGTAAGATAAGATAAGAATATTCTATATTGTACACTAGAGCACATATTTTTATATTTTAAAACAACTTGTTGTTCTCCGAGAGTTTTCTCAAATTGATATTTTTAAAGATAAATATAAAGATAAAAAATAATTTATTGTCTCATCAGACAAAAAAAACTTAAAACAAAGTAAGGCTTAACAAGTGATGACATAAAATAAGGCAAAACACACCATTTTATAAAATTTGCTGTTTCATCATCATCATCATCATCATTCAGCCACAAGAAGTCCACTGCTGGACATAGGCCTCCTCTTTTTGCTCTTTACGTCGCAACTAACCCTGTATATGACCCTGCGGCGGACTCTGGTTTCTGCCTACCCCTCCGGGATACAGGCGTGAGTTTAATGTTATATGTTGTTATTTAACCCTGTATATTGTAACTCTTCAAAGCTTTAGGGGCTTAGAAGCATCCTGTGAATGCTCTGTCAGTCTGAATAACAAAACAAAGTAGTCCGGCGGCGCGCTACCCTTTCGTGTATTTGCAGATCATTTGAGCCATAAATATCTCATAATCTGGCACAAAAAGGGTTCGCTAGACGCCTCCGGGAAGTCTCATGAGAATAGTTTTTGTACCTGTTATGTCGCCGTTACTGTTTGTCAATGGAGAAGTAACTTGTTCGGTGTTTTGTTGCGGTTAGATGCATTCATTGTTAGTAAAATGAATTGACTAAAGAATTTAATTTGGTTTTTCTGTGTCTCAGTAGGAATAAAATATTGGAATAGCCGGAATTTAATTTTTTCGACATTGAGTACGGTTGTCCTACTGACTTTACATTCTTTGAAGTAATGAACTTAAAGACATCAAACCTAATTTAGATAACAAAGATGTCTGGAATTCAAGCCAGTTCAATGCATGAGTTCTGGGTCTTAGAATAATATTTAAACTCTGCTAATCAAGTACCAAAGTTTAGATTTTACTGTCCATTTTTTTCCAAGATGATCTAGATTTTGAACTGAACACAAAGTTTAAGTTGTAACGTTCATTAAGTCGCAAATTTTGTGTAGCTTTGAATAACAATTAGATTTTGAATATCTAATAAGGGAACCGAGGCCCCAATTGGGAAATAAGAAATTTATTTTAACGTAAACTATAAAATTCTGTTTGTTGAATGTCAATGTAAGTAACTCATTACTCCAACAACATTTGCAAAAGTACATTTCGGTATAAATTGATTACTTTAAGCATCAATTTCAATCAATAATGTCGCAACAACAGAGCTATCTCCATAATATGGCGTAACTACAATGAATTGAAAACGAAACAATGAATTAAACAACCGTTTTGATATTTCCCATCAAATATTGATTCCCAGTCCGGGCATGTACCTATGACTTTGATTATTCTCAAAGTTACGTACATTTGCGAATTTGTAGTAGCAATACCACACGCTAACGGTGACGGAAAACATCGTGACGAAACCCGCGGTTTGGTTGGCTCCACACGTATTGACTTGTCTTTCCTGTGGGTTAGACCGACTAAGCTGTCAGGATGGTATAGGCGCCGGGCAAGCCTACTCCATCTAATCAACAATATCCCAGGCACTGCAGCGTCCGAGTGGTCCCTTCACCTACCCACAACAGTGAGTGATGGTGCCACTGGTCGCTGTACAAATCATCTCATTACGCAGACACAAAGGCCAAAGTTAACCTTAATTCGTGTATCATTTCACTTAATTCACCTTTAGCATACATGTAAACAAACCGTAGATAAAAATCTTATTTGCTCATCTTAGGCTCATTTAAGTACGTCATCCGTGTGGCGCCGGATTAAGAATAGCGTTACTCTTTTTCCTTCCGTGGATGTCGTAGAAGGCGACTAAGGAAATCAATTATCAGGAGACGGGCAGCAGCGTCTTCCTGAGATTCCAACCGCATACTGCGATCGCCAACCCGGCTGCCGAGCGTGGCGATTATGGCAAAACTCTTCATGGTTATGAAAACCACGAAGGAGGCCTATGTCCTGCAGTGAGCGTCAAATGGCTGATGATGAAGTACCTCATTAAGTCAAGACGTTATATTATATCAATGACGTTTTTTCGCGACTTTGAAGTCCTGTATCAAATTTGTTTTGATGAGTAGAACCCAATTCACGGAATAAATACAGTTTCCTTCCGAAATGCCTTTTAAAAAAGTCTCTATGAAAAGGCCTCCTTTCCCGACATAACCATAAAACACCCCCAACAGTGATCTCATCAAGCGCTAACCGTATAACGACCGCAGCATCTAGTTCTGCGCCGGCGCATTACCGAGATAATAACCCCAGCAGTGGCACCAGCCTGACAAATGTTTAAAATAGATTATATTTTTGCACTTCCTCGACTTCTACCGAGCGCGGTAACGGGCGCGTAACCGCGGCAAATTAGTTGCTTAGTCCGACTAATGTGTCTTGATACTTTTTTTATCGTATCCAAGTAACTAAGTGGCAATGGCGCTCTTATGAATATTGTATGGTTCGTCCAAGCTGTACGGTCCGGCCAGGGCCCTGTTTTAGAGCACAAAAAAACATTTTACTACGACAATTCGAAATATATCGCAAAGTTGATTATGCACTTACTCTCTCTCCGAGAGAAGGTTTTTAAAGCTACGCAAAAAGAGGAATAAGCAAATCATTCTTATCCTTTTTTTCAATTAAGTGTTTTGGTAATTCGGATTAGTGCCGTAAACAAATTATCTTTACTATCAAGATTTTTGTATTGAGTGAGTTTTAGGGTTCCGTAGTCAATAAGGAACCCTTATAGATTCACGATGTCCGTCGGTCTTTCTGTCTGTCCGTGGCCTAGCTCACAGACTATTATTAGTACGAGAAAGCAAAAATTTGGCGCAGAGATACATATTAATTACGCCGACAAAACGTTAGAATAAAATTTTATAAAAAAAATTATGTTAACCCCGTTACACCTAAACTAGGGATGCAATTTTGTTTACACCTTGCTTACACCATAGCACGGGGTGTCCTTGGACTGAAGATATTGTGGGTGTAGGAAGATGTTTTTTTTTATTTAGGGTTCTGTTTGCGAAATATTAAGCTTTAAAGAGCAAATTTTTGTCCGAGTAGGGCGTCCCTCCCCACCCTTTCCTGGCTCAACGGTTGATTGTATAAGCGTGAAAAAAAATCAGGGTAGTAGCACATATAATGAACTTAAAAGAAAAACTATCACGGCTACATAGGCTGTACAATTCAAGTAACGGCAATGAAGTAAAAGGCAGTGGGCGCAGGCCGTACATAGGCTACATAAAAAAAACAGATTTTTTTAACAGTTTCTAGGCAAAGTATCCAGATCACTAGATTATCACATAGTAATAAATAATTGAAACTAGCTAGTGTCACTGCGACCGCATACTACTTAGGAGAATAAACTTACAGCAACGCTAATCATCTTCTCTGCGTTACTTTTCTACTGCATTAGGACTGCAGCCCGGAATAATTAATTAACTTTTTTATGTATTCGGGTGTTAGTTTATTATTCGAATTTTATGATTCGTTCGAACGCCTCGATGGTCTAGCGGTATCACGTCTAACTGCCATGTTGGAGGTCGTGGGCTCGGTTCCAACTGGGGTCCGCCGTACATTTGTACCAATGGCCTCAGTCTGGGTGTATTTCCATGTTGTGATGTCCTTCTCTGGTTACCATATCACGGGGTATCCTTATTTTGGGACCAGGACAAGTGAGTTTGTTGTGTGGAAGTTATTTTTTTTTTTTATATATTATTATTACAAGTGATACATTCTGAACCGTGAATGAAAGTGAAATATTACGCTCGGGTCGGTGCCGTTGAATCGGGTATACTCGGCTCCAGACAGTCAGTGAAACTGAAGCATGGATTTGCACTAGGTAGGGCTTAACACGTCTATGCATTGAAGTTTTCACTTCGATCGTATGGTCATCAGCACACGCTCTACCTAAATTTAGTTTTTAGAGTTCTGTACCCAAAGGGTAAGGACCCTATTACTAAGTCTCCGCCATCCGTCCGTCCGTCCGTCTGTCTGTCTATCACCAGGCTGTATCCTATAAACCGTGATAGTTAGACAGTTGACATTTTCACAGATGTTATTTTTCTGTAGCCGCTATAACAAGAAACACTAAAAACAGAATAAAATAAATATTTAAGGGGCTCCCATACAACAAATGTGATTTTTTAGCCGTTTTTTGCTCGATATTAATAACGGCAACAGGTAGACGCTTGAAATATTTAAATGTTGTACGGAACCCTTCGTGCGCGAGTCCGACCCACACTTGGTCGGTTTTTGACGATGTTATTATTATATGTGTATTTTAGAATAAACTCTAATAAAGTGTTAGCGGCAGGACGACCAGCCACAAGATGGACAGATGACCTCATCCAAGTGGCAGGAAGGCGCTGGATGCAAGCCGCTTCCAACCGGTCTTTTTGGAAATCCATGAAGGATCCTATGTCCAGCAATGAACTTCTTGTGGCTGAATGATGATGACGATAGGAGGACCTAGAACAGTAACTAAACCTAGGTAATGAAGGCTGGCTTTCGCCAACGCTGTCTGACCAGAATATCTGGCTGTTTATCAATAGGTGAGCGCTATTCAATGAATAAGTTCAAAAACATTTTGCACCATGACATTTACAGAGTTATCCATACACAAATTGCATCACTGCCAACCCTGTCACTCAGATATTTAGGTATCTGTTTATCCCTGGATAAATATTTACCGATTTGCTTACTTATTCAGTGATTTGGCGCAGGTCGCCCTGAGAGGCATAATGTACTTCATTCAGATAGATACATAAATAAAAAAAATATTTATCTAGCCTCTATCCGCCCCACTGCAGAGCACCGGCATTCTCTCAGAGATAAAGTATGGGCTTAATTAACACGCGTGCCCATCGCGGATTGGCAATTTCAAGCGCTGAGGTGTACGAGCACCTCAGACATAGGATTCCTCACGATGTTTCCGTTAGCGAGTGGTATTGCTACCATAATTTACGATTGTTCATAACTTAGAAAAACAAAGTCATTGGTAAATGCCGGGGTTCGAATACACGACCCCCCGAATGAGAAGCCGGCGTTTTACCGCTCCGCTACCACCGCTGGTAATAAATAGCATTGTGCAAAAAGGGGAAATTACACAGATAGGTACTTTGCAAAATATTAGATTTTTGAATGGTTGCCTAAAACAATTTCGTTGGCGACTAACGGTCTAATTTATAAAAACATAATTCCTCTAAAACACCTTTCAGACTTAGTTTAAGTAATCTTCGGTTACGTTTCTCCCTTTACCACAATCTATTTAAACTGACTCTGAGGAGTCTTTTAAGAAATCGTGTTTTTATAAATCTTATAAATGAAAATCTCGCGTCACGGTGTTTTTTATCGGACTACGGCTTCACCGATATGTTTTGTGTATCTTTAGTAGGTCTGAGAATAGGTATCAGGGTAATTTATATGGCAACCGAACGTTTGCCGAGTCTTATATGTCTTACTAGCAGACTCGGCGAACGTAACACGACAAAAAGACAGGCCGGAAAAACAGCTCTATCTGGTTTCCGACCTCCTCCCATTTGTCCTGCTACACCCCTCCCATTTGTGTAACAAAGCAAGCTCGTTACTCGAGCGTGTCAATCAGCTTCGCCGCCGCTGCCACTCAAGCGCGCTTAATATAAACGTTACAAATATTAATCAAATGCGAGATCATGTTACAGCGCCAATCGATTTTTTATGTTTAGATTTCGTTTTTGACCTCTGCGGTGTTTTGTGGGCATTGCGGCTTGGAAGCGTTCAGAAGAGACATTGCTTAGAAAAGTGTAGTCTCCCGAAGTGGCTACATACAGCTGGCTAAAGTGTAGATCTACAGCTGTAACCTCTTTATAGGAAAATCCTTCATCATCATCATCATCATCATCAGCCTATGCTTGTCCACTGCTGGACATAGGCCTCTCCTATAGCACGCCACTGAGCACGGTCCTCGGCTACTCTCATCCAGCTCTTGCCAGCCGCCCTGCGAAGATCATCGCTCCACCGAGTCTTTGAAAAATCTGTTTTGGGCGTCCGCGATACAGGTTTTACCTAGTGCGGGGCCCGCTGTGTACCGCTCATGTAAAAATTTTGCTATGGTAATAAATATTTTGATTTTTTTTTTGAGGACGTCCCACACTACGTTTACCGATCCGCGGTCTCCACTCGAGAACTCGTCTACCCCATCGGTTATCAGTTCTTCGGATAATATGGCCGCCCCACTGCCACTTCAGCATGCTAATTTGGTGGGCTATGTCGGTGACTTTGGTTCTCTGTCGGATCACCTCGTTTCGAACTCCATCTTTCAGAGAAACCCCGAGCATAGCCCTTTCCATAGCACGCTGAGCGACTTTAAATTTGTGGACCAGCCCCACCGTAAGTGTCCACGTTTCGTTACCATATATCATGACGGGTAGGACGCACTGGTTGAAAACTTTCGTCTTGAGACTCTTGAATCCTTCACGTCGGAATAAAGCCTTATTTAAAAATATAAATTTGTATGAATTTAATAGGTATTCTTTGTTCGTTTGATATATACTTAAAGGCTGCGAAGGGTCTTCATCAGACATTTTTCGATCAAACACAGGCTTTATTATCAGAAATAACAAAAATAAAGCAGATGAACTGCGATCCGCCGGTTTATAGCGCAAACGGTCCTCACAAATTAACGCGGATATGAATTTCGCTATTCTGTTCCCGCCACAGATGTCTTAATCCGCGCACTGTGTTCCGTCTACACGCACGAGCGTTCCGCAAGAGCTTCAACTCTTTCATCTGCTAAGAGACACCCGCGACAATGCGCCGTCATACTTATTTATTACTTACTAACTGTGAAAGGAAACATCGTGAGGAAACCCGTAGCGTGGTTGGCTCCGCACGTATTGACTTGTCGTTCCTGTGGGCTAGGCCGACTAAGCTGTCAGGATAGTATAGGTGCTGGGCAAGCCTACTCCATCTAAAAAAAAATGTTCCCAGGCACTGCGGCGGCGTCCGAGTGGTCCCTTCACCCATCTAGTGTGTGTGAGTGATGGTGTCACTGGACGCTGTATAAATCATCTCATTATACGCAGATGCAGAGGTCAAAGTTTTTATCAAAACTTAGCAAAATGTAACTAATTTTAAAATTAAATCAATTTATGGGGTAATCAATTTAGAATTTTCAGCTGATCGATTTGGAATTTTCAGCTGATTGATTTGGAATTCTCAGCTGATCGATTTGGAATTCTCAGCTGATCACTTTGGAATTTTCCGCTGATCAATTTGGAATTTTCAGTTGAACGATTTGGAATTTTCAGTTGCTCAATTCGGAATTTTCCGCTGATCAATTTGGAACTTTCAGCTGATCGATTTGGAATTCTCAGCTGATCACTTTGGAATTTTCCGCTGATCAATTTGGAATTTTCAGCTGATCGATTTGGAATTCTCAGCTGATCACTTTGGAATTTTCCGCTGATCAATTTGGAATTTTCAGCTGAACGATTTGGAATTTTCAGTTGCTCAATTCGGAATTTTCCGCTGGTCAATTTAGAATTTTCAGCTGAACGATTTGGAATTTTCAGTTGCTCAATTCGGAATTTTCAGCTGCTTTTCATCTGAAACTTACTTAACTTAGATATGTAAGCCTTCTTATGTATTTTGTTCTAATCTAATCTTATTGTTAGACATATATATAGAGAACACTTTATTACACACTAAAAACAGATAATTAATAACAACTAACTTTGGCCTCTGTATCTACGTAATGAGATGATTAATTTATACATCGTCCAGTGGCACCTTCACTCACACTAGATAGGAGATGGGACCACTCTGACGCTGCAGTGCCCGAGACATTGGTTTTTAGATGGAGTAGGCTTAATTTATTAATAATAAAGTACGTACATATATCATAATCATCATCATCAGCCATTTAACGCCCACTGCAGGAAATAGGCCTCCCTCATGGCTTTTCAAGCTTCCTGGTATTGTGCCGCCCGCATCCAGTGACTCCCCGCCACCGTAACCAGGTCGTCAGACCATCTGGTGGGGGGCCATATATAAAAAGTTAATTAATAAATAAATTTCACATCAATGGTGAACCTCGCTTACAAAAGTCCACGTATTTCTTCCTAGTATCTATATACTAGGAAGAAATGCGTGGTCTTTTATGCCCACTCTACTCGGTTACCTACGTTAGGGGTGATTTTGCAACGATAAATGTACATGTTACGTCCCTCGTCGTCAGCACATTATGCCCAGTGTACATTAAAATGCTTATATTTTACAAAATAAAAGCCACTTCTGCTCATTTTAAGGCTCGCTATCGGCTGTCAATGCGGCCAGTCGCGATGATGTATGGAATATTTGGCATTTTCACGCCAGAGGCCGATATCATTGATCATTATTAGAACTTAGATGCGCGCGCGCCGCCGATAACGCGATTACAAGGCGCGCGCTCGCGTTAAGGCATCTGAAATTGATCCCGAAAATATTTTAGCCAGTTTAATAAATGAGTTTGAACTCTGTTAATTAAGCACTAAATTTGAAATGACTAAGTTTGCAGATATTTCGTCCATTTTTTATCCAAATGATCTAGTTTTGAAATGGACACCTAGTTTTACTTGTAGCCTTTGTTAAGCCGCAGTTTCTGTGATATTTTGAAAACAATCACTTTCATTTTGTATACTGATTATTGATATTCATTATTGATTATTTGTTTACTTGTAGGGACCTCCGCTTCGGCAACCAAGTAGCTAATCTTCTAATAACGATCTATTTAGGGAGATCTATTAGCTGTCGCATTACACCGACACCATCGCGAGTAGCCATGTCGAACTAAATAAATGTATAATAATGATGTGATTTTGTGCCTTTCTGGCTTCAATGTCAGTCGGTTTTTGATGTTCTCTTTATGTCTCACCGTGGGATACGAGCGCACAGGTCAATTATATGGGATTTAAGAGTTCTTGTACACGTTCGCTGAGTGTATGTAAGCGGATTGGTAACGTTGGTGAACACGATTTGATTTCACGCGGGTTCGTTTGGTGTCTAGGTGGTTATGAATAGAATAGAAATAGAAAAAGTTTATAAAGCTCTAAGCGATAAGACCGCCAATTGTATACCACTACTTCCATATAAGAAACTATTTGTAATGTCTTTCACCTGGTTGTGCAATAAAGTGTTCTCTATCTATCTATCTGTTTCGAAGGCAGAACATACATAAAACAACTAAAAAAGTACGATTATGGGGCTTAGAGGAAAACATTTTTTTTTAATTAAAATCAATCATGATTCCTTACTTCTGACTTAATATTATTGTTTAATTGTCATATGTAATTCCTAGAAAAAAATCATTTCAGCCATTTTCAAGTGATTATTTACAAAATATGCTGCTGTGTATTAAGCCCGCTTAGTGTTTAAGATTATAAATTATAAATTAAAGATTATAAAACTGAAAACAAAACTCTTATGACAAACATTACGCATAGGCCAAAAATAAAAAAATAAACGTTTTATTACGATACAGGTCTTGTATGGACACCTATATCATAATATAACTTTTTAATCATAACGATACACCTATACAACCTCCAGCTGGACCAAGAAGGTTGAACAATTAAATAAAAAAAAGGTTTCAATGAACGAGTCCGCGGCGACGCAACACGCATGCGCGCAGTGGATGTTTGCGCCTTGGCGCCATAATTGTACATTTAAAAAAACTTTTCAATATTTAAACAAAGTTTGGTTATGTTTGTAAAATAAATTAGTTAACAGTATATATTTAAAATTAGGGGGTGAACCCCCTGCGCGCTTACGCGCGCCAACCCCCAGCCGCTCCGAGCTTCGCTCTCCGCGGCGCTCGGCCTAGGGCCTCGCTAGACACTTGGGGTAGGGATTTGATAAGTGGGAACATGTTTGGTCTCGGCCTTCGGCCTCGGCCTGGACGGAGCTCGGCCTTCGGCCTCGCCGCGGCGGGGCTCCTGGTGCCCGCTTCGCGGAGCTCGGCCTTCGGCCTCGCAAGTTTGTCTCATCTGGCTTTTGCGTTGTCGCTTGTTCGCCGGAAAATGTATAGTCTCGGCCTTCGGCCTCGCCGCGGCGGGGTTCCTGGTGCCCGCTTCGCGGAGCTCGGCCTTCAGCCTCGCAAGTTTGTCCCATCTGGCTTCTGCGTTGTTGCTTGTTCGCCGGAAAATGTATAGTCTCGGCCTTCGGCCTCGGCCTGAACGGAACTCGGCCTTCGGCCTCGCCGCGGCGAGGTTTCTCGTCCCCGCTTCAGGTTTTTTTGAAAAATTGTTCATTTTTGTTTAAAATTTTGTACTAAAAGTCGATTTTCAGTACAAATCCTCCATACAAAATTTTCTCATTTTCAATTGTCGATATCTCGGCCGCCATTTTGAAATGTCAAAATGTCCGATTTTTCTCATATACCTGGGTCCTTTGACAACCCGATGCCGTTTAGGGCACGTCTCCAGCATGTGCCCAGTTGGCTGCCGACTTTTTTGCGCAGAGGTCGATTTTTTGGGCGGCCATAGTCTCGCCCCTATTTTGAATTTCGAACGTTCAGATTTTTTTTTCAAAATTAGATCACGAAACAAACACCTGTTCTAAATTTCATCCAAATCGGCCAGTAAACAAAAAAGTTAGCCCATTTGTATGGGAGAAGGCGTTCGAAATTCAAAAATCGGCTTCATAGGATGGCTGTATATCGTACATTTCCTACAACTTTCTCATACAAATTTTTCACGTAGCTCTTACCGTTTCCGAGGAAATCTATAGATGATCAGTCAGTCAGTCAGTGAGTATACCGGATTGTAGCTATATATATTAGTAACTAGGGGGTGAACCCCCTGCGCGCTTACGCGCGCCAACCCCCAGCCGCTCCGAGCTTCGCTCTCCGCGGCGCTCGGCCTAGGGCCTCGCTAGACACTTGGGGTAGGGATTTGATAAGTGGGAACATGTATGGTCTCGGCCTTCGGCCTCGGCCTGAACGGAGCTCGGCCTTCGGCCTCGCCGCGGCGGGGTTCCTCGTGCCCGCTTCGCGGAGCTCGGCCTCCGGCCTCGCAAGTTTGTTCCATCTGGCTTTTGCGTTGTTGCTTGTTCGCCGAAAATGTATAGTCTCGGCCTTCGGCCTCGGCCTGAACGGAGCTCGGCCTTCGGCCTCGCCGCGGCGGTGTTCCTGGGGCCCGCTTCGCGGAGCTCGGCCTTCGGCCTCGCAAGTTTGTCCCATCTGGCTTTTGCGTTGTTGCTTGTTCGCCGAAAATGTAGTCTCGGCCTTCGGCCTCGGCCTGAACGGAGCTCGGCCTTCGGCCTCGCCGCGGCGGTGTTCCTGGGGCCCGCTTCGCGGAGCTCGGCCTTCGGCCTCGCAAGTTTGTCCCATCTGGCTTTTGCGTTGTTGCTTGTTCGCCGAAAATGTATAGTCTCGGCCTTCGGCCTCGGCCTGAACGGAGCTCGGCCTTCGGCCTCGCCGCGGCGGTGTTTCTAGGGCCCGCTTCGCGGGGCTCGGCCTTCGGCCTCGCAAGTTTGTCCTACATGGCTTTTGCGTTGTTGCCTGTTCGCCGAAAATGTATAGTCTCGGCCTTCGGCCTCGGCCTGAACGGAGGTTCAGCGGCGAGGTTCCTCGTCCCTGCTTCGGCCTCGAAAAATTGTTTATTTAAAAATTGTTCATTTTTGTTTAAAATTTTGTACTAAAAGTCGATTTTCAGTACAAATTCTCCATACAAAATTTTCTCATTTTCAATCGTCGATATCTCGGCCGCCATCTTGAAATGTCAAAATGTCAGATTTTTCTTATATACCTGGGTCCTTTGAGAACCCGATGCCGTTTAGGGCACGTCTCCAGCATGTGCCCAGTTGGCTGCCGACTTTTTTGCGCAGAGGTCGATTTTTCGGGCGGCCATATTCTCGCCCCTATTTTGAATTTCGAACGTTGAAAATTTTTTTTCACAATTAGATCACAAAACAAATGCCCGTTTCAAATTTCATCCAAATCGGCCGGTAAACAAAAAAGTTAGCCCATTTGTATAGGAGAACGCGTTCGAAATTCAAAAATCGGCTTCATAGGATGGCTGTAATTCATACATTTCCTACAACTTTTTCATACATCATTTTCCTCTAGCTATTGTCGTTTCGGAGAAAACGTATGGATGAGTCAGTCAGTGAGTATACCGCATTGTAGCTTTATATATATATAACTAGGGGGTGAACCCCCTGCGCGCTTCGCGCGCCAACCCCCAGCCGCTCCGAGCTTCGCTCTCCGCGGCGCTCGGCCTAGGGCCTCGCTAGACACTTGACGTTGGGATTGTTTGAGTGGGAACATGTATGGTCTCGGCCTTCGGCCTCGGCCTGGACGGAGCTCGGCCTTCGGCCTCGCTGCGGCGGGGTTCCTCGTGCCTGCTTCGCGGAGCTCGGCCTCCGGCCTCGCAAGTTTGTCCCATCTGGCTTTTGCGTTGTTGCTTGTTCGCCGGAAAATGTATAGTCTCGGCCTTCGGCCTCGGCCTGAACGGAGCTCGGCCTTCGGCCTCGCCGCGGCGGTTCCTGGGGCCCGCTTCGCGGAGCTCGGCCTTCGGCCTCGCAAGTTTGTCCCATCTGGCTTTTGCGTTGTTGCTTGTTCGCCGAAAATGTATAGTCTCGGCCTTCGGCCTCGGCCTGAACGGAGCTCGGCCTTCGGCCTCGCCGCGGCGGGGTTCCCGGGGCCCGCTTCGCGGAGCTCGGCCTTCGGCCTCGCAAGTTTGTCCCATCTGGCTTTTGCGTTGTTGCTTGTTCGCCGGAAAATGTGTGGTCTCGGCCTTCGGCCTCGGCCTGAACGGAGCTCGGCCTTCGGCCTCGCCGCGACGGGGTTTCTCGTCCCCGCTTCGGCCTCGAAAAATTGATTTTTTGAAAAAATTTTAATTTTTGTTTCAAATTTTGTACTTAAAGTCGATTTTCAGTACAAATTCTCCATACAAAATTTTCTCATTTTCAATCGTCGATATCTCGGCCGCCATCTTGAAATGTCAAAATGTCCGATTTTTCTCATATACCTGGGTCCTTTGAGAACCCGATGCCGTTTAGGGCACGTCTCCATCATGTGCCCAGTTGGCTGCCGACTTTTTTGCGCAGAGGTCGATTTTTCGGGCGGCCATATTCTCGTCCCTATTTTGAATTTCGAACGTTCAAAATTTTTTTTCACAATTAGATCACAAAACAAATGCCCGTTTCAAATTTCATCCAAATCGGCCGGTAAACAAAAAAGTTAGCCCATTTGTATAGGAGAACGCGTTCGAAATTCAAAAATCGGCTTCATAGGATGGCTGTAATTCATACATTTCCTACAACTTTGTCATACATCATTTTCCTCTAAAAGTTGTCATTTCGGAGAAAACGTATGGATGAATCAGTGAGTGAGTATACCGCTTTGTAGCTTTATATATATACTAGGGGGTGAACCCCCTGCGCGCTTACGCGCGCCAACCCCCAGCCGCTCCGAGCTTCGCTCTCCGCGGCGCTCGGCCTAGGGCCTCGCTAGACACTTGGGGTAGGGATTTGATAAGTGGGAACATGTATGGTCTCGGCCTTCGGCCTCGGCCTGAACGGAGCTCGGCCTTCGGCCTCGCCGCGGCGGTGTTCCTGGGGCCCGCTTCGCGGAGCTCGGCCTCCGGCCTCGCAAGTTTCTCCCATCTGGCTTTTGCGTTGTTGCTTGTTCGCCGAAAATGTATAGTCTCGGCCTTCGGCCTCGGCCTGAACGGAGCTCGGCCTTCGGCCTCGCCGCGGCGGGGTTCCTGGTGCCCGCTTCGCGGAGCTCGGCCTTCGGCCTCGCAAGTTTGTCCCATCTGGCTTCTGTGTTATTGCTTATTCGCCGGAAAATGTATAGTCTCGGCCTTCGGCCTCGGCCTGAACGGAGCTCGGCCTTCGGCCTCGCCGCGACGGGGTTCCTCGTCCCCGCTTCGGCCTCGAAAAATTGATTTTTTGAAAAAATTTTAATTTTTGTTTCAAATTTTGTACTAAAAGTCGATTTTCAGTACAAATTCTCCATACAAAATTTTCTCATTTTCAATCGTCGATATCTCGGCCGCCATCTTGAAATGTCAAAATGTCCGATTTTTCTCATATACCTGGGTCCTTTGAGAACCCGATGCCGTTTAGGGCACGTCTCCAGCATGTGCCCAGTTGGCTGCCGACTTTTTTGCGCAGAGGTCGATTTTTCGGGCGGCCATATTCTCGCCCCTATTTTGAATTTCGAACGTTCAAAATTTTTTTTCACAATTAGATCACAAAACAAATGCCCGTTTCAAATTTCATCCAAATCGGCCGGTAAACAAAAAAGTTAGCCCATTTGTATAGGAGAACGCGTTCGAAATTCAAAAATCGGCTTCATAGGATGGCTGTAATTCATACATTTCCTACAACTTTGTCATACATCATTTTCCTCTAAAAGTTGTCATTTCGGAGAAAACGTATGGATGAATCAGTGAGTGAGTATACCGCTTTGTAGCTTTATATATATATAACTAGGGGGTGAACCCCCTGCGCGCTTACGCGCGCCAACCCCCAGCCGCTCCGAGCTTCGCTCTCCGCGGCGCTCGGCCTAGGGCCTCGCTAGACACTTGGGGTAGGGATTTGATAAGTGGGAACATGTATGGTCTCGGCCTTCGGCCTCGGCCTGAACGGAGCTCGACCTTCGGCCTCGCCGCGGCGGGGTTCCTGGGGCCCGCTTCGCGGAGCTCGGCCTTCGGCCTCACATGTTTGTCCCATCTGTCTTTTGCGTTATTGCTTGTTCGCCGGAAAATGTATAGTCTCGGCCTTCGGCCTCGGCCTGAACGGAGCTCGGCCTTCGGCCTCGCCGCGGCGGGGTTCTTGGTGCCCGCTTCGCGGAGCTCGGCCTTCGGCCTCGCAAGTTTGTCCCATCTGGCTTTTGCGTTGTTGCTTGTTCGCCGGAAAATGTAAAGTCTCGGCCTTCGGCCTCGGCCTGAACGGAGCTCGGCCTTCGGCCTCGCCGCGGCGGGGTTCTTGGTGCCCGCTTCGCGGAGCTCGGCCTTCGGCCTCGCAAGTTTGTCCCATCTGGCTTTTGCGTTGTCGCTTGTTCGCCGGAAAATGTATAGTCTCGGCCTTCGGCCTCGGCCTGAACGGAGCTCGGCCTTCGGCCTCGCCGCGGCGGGGTTCCTGGTGCCCGCTTCGCGGAGCTCGGCCTTCGGCCTCGCAAGTTTGTCCCATCTGGCTTCTGTGTTATTGCTTATTCGCCGGAAAATGTATAGTCTCGGCCTTCGGCCTCGGCCTGAACGGAGCTCGGCCTTCGGCCTCGCCGCGACGGGGTTCCTCGTCCCCGCTTCGGCCTCGAAAAATTGATTTTTTGAAAAAATTTTAATTTTTGTTTCAAATTTTGTACTAAAAGTCGATTTTCAGTACAAATTCTCCATACAAATTTTTTTCATTTTCAATCGTCGATATCTCGGCCGCCATCTTGAAAATCCAAAATGTCCGATTTTTCTCATATACCTGGGTTCTTTGACGACCCGATGCCGTTTAGAGCACGTCTCCAGCATGCGCCCAGTTGGCTGCCGACTTTTTTGCGCAGAGGTCGATTTTTCGGGCGGCCATATTCTCGCCCCTATTTTGAATTTCGAACGTTCAAAATTTTTTTTCACAATTAGATCACAAAACAAATGCCCGTTTCAAATTTCATCCAAATCGGCCGGTAAACAAAAAAGTTAGCCCATTTGTATAGGAGAACGCGTTCGAAATTCAAAAATCGGCTTCATAGGATGGCTGTAATTCATACATTTCCTACAACTTTGTCATACATCATTTTCCTCTAGCTATTGTCATTTCGGAGAAAACGTATGGATGAGTCAGTCAGTGAGTATACCGCATTGTAGCTTTATATATATATAATAACTAGGGGGTGAACCCCCTGCGCGCTTCGCGCGCCAACCCCCAGCCGCTCCGAGCTTCGCTCTCCGCGGCGCTCGGCCTAGGGCCTCGCTAGACACTTGACGTTGGGATTGTTTGAGTGGGAACATGTATGGTCTCGGCCTTCGGCCTCGGCCTTGACGGAGCTCGGCCTTCGGCCTCGCTGCGGCGGGGTTCCTCGTGCCCGCTTCGCGGAGCTCGGCCTCCGGCCTCGCAAGTTTGTCCCATCTGGCTTTTGCGTTGTTGCTTGTTCGCCGAAAATGTATAGTCTCGGCCTTCGGCCTCGGCCTGAACGGAGCTCGGCCTTCGGCCTCGCCGCGGCGGGGTTCCTGGTGCCCGCTTCGCGGAGCTCGGCCTTCGGCCTCGCAAGTTTGTCCCATCTGGCTTCTGCGTTGTTGCTTGTTCGCCGGAAAATGTATAGTCTCGGCCTTCGGCCTCGGCCTGAACGGAGCTCGGCCTTCGGCCTCGCCGTGGCGGGGTTCCTTATGCCCGTTTCGGCCTCGAAAAATTGTCCCATCTGACTTTTGCTTGAAATTTTGTACTAAAAGTCGATTTTCAGTACAAATCTCCATACAAAATTTTCTCATTTTCAATCGTCGATATCTCGGCCGCCATCTTGAAAATCCAAAATGTCCGATTTTTCTCATATACCTGGGTCCTTTGACAACCCGATGCCGTTTAGGGCACGTCTCTAGCATATGCCCAGTTGGCTGCCGACTTTTTTGCGCAGAGGTCGATTTTTCGGGCGGCCATATTCTCGCCCCTATTTTGAATTTCGAACGTTCAAAATTTTTTTTCACAATTAGATCACGAAACAAATGCCCGTTTCAAATTTCATCCAAATCGGCCGGTAAACAAAAAAGTTAGCCCATTTGTATAGGAGAACGCGTTCGAAATTCAAAAATCGGCTTCATAGGATGGCTGTAATTCATACATTTCCTACAACTTTGTCATACATCATTTTCCTCTAAAAGTTGTCATTTCGGAGAAAACGTATGGATGAATCAGTGAGTGAGTATACCGCTTTGTAGCTTTATATATATATAACTAGGGGGTGAACCCCCTGCGCGCTTACGCGCGCCAACCCCCAGCCGCTCCGAGCTTCGCTCTCCGCGGCGCTCGGCCTAGGGCCTCGCTAGACACTTGACGTTGGGATTGTTTGAGTGGGAACATATATGGTCTCGGCCTTCGGCCTCGGCCTGAACGGAGCTCGGCCTTCGGCCTCGCCGCGGCGGTGTTCCTGGGGCCCGCTTCGCGGAGCTCGGCCTCCGGCCTCGCAAGTTTCTCCCATCTGGCTTTTGCGTTGTTGCTTGTTCGCCGAAAATGTATAGTCTCGGCCTTCGGCCTCGGCCTGAACGGAGCTCGGCCTTCGGCCTCGCCGCGGCGGGGTTCCTGGGGCCCGCTTCGCGGAGCTCGGCCTTCGGCCTCGCAAGTTTGTCCCATCTGGCTTTTGCGTTGTCGCTTGTTCGCCGGAAAATGTATAGTCTCGGCCTTCGGCCTCGGCCTGAACGGAGCTCGGCCTTCGGCCTCGCCGCGGCGGGGTTCCTGGTGCCCGCTTCGCGGAGCTCGGCCTTCGGCCTCGCAAGTTTGTCCCATCTGGCTTCTGTGTTATTGCTTATTCGCCGGAAAATGTATAGTCTCGGCCTTCGGCCTCGGCCTGAACGGAGCTCGGCCTTCGGCCTCGCCGCGACGGGGTTCCTCGTCCCCGCTTCGGCCTCGAAAAATTGATTTTTTGAAAAAATTTTAATTTTTGTTTCAAATTTTGTACTAAAAGTCGATTTTCAGTACAAATTCTCCATACAAAATTTTCTCATTTTCAATCGTCGATATCTCGGCCGCCATCTTGAAATGTCAAAATGTCCGATTTTTCTCATATACCTGGGTCCTTTGAGAACCCGATGCCGTTTAGGGCACGTCTCCAGCATGTGCCCAGTTGGCTGCCGACTTTTTTGCGCAGAGGTCGATTTTTCGGGCGGCCATATTCTCGCCCCTATTTTGAATTTCGAACGTTCAAAATTTTTTTTCACAATTAGATCACAAAACAAATGCCCGTTTCAAATTTCATCCAAATCGGCCGGTAAACAAAAAAGTTAGCCCATTTGTATAGGAGAACGCGTTCGAAATTCAAAAATCGGCTTCATAGGATGGCTGTAATTCATACATTTCCTACAACTTTGTCATACATCATTTTCCTCTAAAAGTTGTCATTTCGGAGAAAACGTATGGATGAATCAGTGAGTGAGTATACCGCTTTGTAGCTTTATATATATATAATAACAGAAATGAGGTCAACATTAACATACCCTCTCCGAGTACCTCCAATAACGCTTCCTGTCCGGTTCAAATTCAATTTCATAATTGTAATATTCAGAACATCAATAATTATTACAAGTAAAAATAAATTTGTTGACATTCAGCGTTTTATTTGCAATATTATTTTATGTATTATAGTATGACAGTAGATAAAGTAGTATATGACACTGTACCTAACTTGTTCTTATAACACTCGTGTTATAAAAACCCTTATTATCATAAACTACTATTAATAATAATATAATAAACGTTCCAGTGAATAAACATAAACATTTACATACAGGCACATACATTGCTTCTGGCCCCACACTAGGATACCCTGTGTCGTGGGATCCAGAAACAGCGACATCACAAACATGTAAACATCCAAGACCTGGGGTTTTTTTTTTGTCCCCAGCCGGGATTCGAACCCGGCTTTAAATCCTATTAAAGAATAAAAATTTCTTAACAGCGTCGGTGGCGCGGTTCCGTGTGGCGCCGGATTAAGAATAGCGTCACTGCATTTCCTTCCGTGGATGTCGTAGAAGGCGACTAAGGAAATATATTACCAGGAGACGGGCAGCAGCATCCCGACATCTCGATAGGGATCTAAAGTGCCTAGATTGCCTATCAAATGACGATTTGTTGCAGGTACTTTAAGTAAATTAAAAACAAGTAGCTAATCATATACTACACAGAATACGCTTCCTCTTTTAATTTATCACCGCTAGTTAATAAGGCAGTTGAATCAAACGGCTGTCTCCGGTACAGCACCCGCTGCTCAGTCCCTCCACTCCCGAAGTCAATATTGCGATATCGAACAAATGTTCACAGACCCTAAATCCGTAATTGAAATTCATGATTTTTTAATTTCGCACTAACACTGCGACAAGAAGACGATTTTCCAAAAGAAGTTATCTAATTATCTTTTAGCATTAGGCATTAATTTATCTTTGCGGACGACATTTTGCATTAGACTTGGTTTCGGTTGATGATGCATCATGAGTCTCGAATGAGTCTTGATTGCATTAACCTTTCCTTCTTGACATGTACACTTCGTAAAGTTCAAACAAAAGTGCGCGAGACAGTCTATGAGGTAGAAACAACGTAAATAATAATAATTATACTATGTCAACCAATCTAACTCGTAAACGGGGCAAAAGCCGGCCAAATGTGAGTCGGACTCGCGCGCGAAGGGTCTGCCGTACCATTATTTATACAACATTTTAATTTTTGAAGCGTCTATCTGTTGCCGTTAAGCCAAGTCAGAGGCCTTAGGGCGGCTTGACAACTTCTGACAGCAGACGAGCCACTAGTCTACAAGCCTCCACTAATCCGGACTTGGCCCCCGTGGTGGAGTGTGGCCTATACCTTCCTCAGGGAAGAGACCCGTGCCCCTCGGTGGGGACATAATGGATTGATGATGATGATGATGATCTGTTGCCGTTATTAATATGGTGCAAAAAACGGCAAAAAATCACGTTTGTTGTATAGAAGCCCCCCTAAATATTAATTTTATTCAGTTTTTAGTATTCGTTGTTACAACGACAACAGAAATACATCCTCTGTAAAAATTTCGGTTCATGAGATACAGCCTGGTGATAGACGGACGGACGGACGGACGGAGAGACAGCGGAGTCTTAGTAATAAGGTTCCTTACCCATTGGATACGGAACCCTAAAAATGGCCTGTGATCGGCAATTGGTCACAGGCATTAGGCTGGTTTTGACTTAATTTGGTCGCATTATGAGAGGACGTCCGATTGGACATCAAAGGAATCCGCCGCGGCGACTATCAAAGGAGACTTTTATTATAAAGCGAGTGGTGTACCGGGCGGAAAATGAGGCATTTAAACCGTTCTAAAAGTGAAATTTAACTCCACTTGCAATGACCTAATAGTACGTCCCAGTAATGGACATTCACAACACTTGCACAAAAATATCGAATAAATAATAATAATAACTTCCACACAACACAATCACTTGACCTGGTCCTAAACTAGGATACCCTGTGCAATGGTGCTTTACTGTGTTATTTAGTAAACTTTGTGTTCAAACAACATAAAACTTAGTGACTAAAGTAAAGCAATAAAAGAGCATCTTCTAAATATAACAACAATTTAGCGTAAAATACCCTCTTAATCCCTCAAAAAATAGCATACAGATATATTTTAATCTATGAGTTACCTAACCTGACATTTTAGTTGCCAAGTCATCTGTCACGTGACTGAGTAATGTATGATTGCAAAAGGTTGATATGCTGTAGTGTCGTTAATACCGTTCACTTGGTCCCAGAGTCTAATAAACGCATAATTGTTCAATAGAGTCGTTTTAACACGTAAATGGCTGTTATTTGATGGTATTTCGTTGTCGACTAAACAAAAGCTTTACATTTTCATTCCAATGGTACCCACGCAAATTCAATAGGCATCTCTTGCGAAGGAGATCAACTCGCGTGAGGCGCCGAGTTAAGTTGCACGGTTTAGACCAATGGAATGCGATTGGTTGAGATAGGCTAGCAGTGGTGTAAATGAAAAAAATCACAGATTTCGTGCCTCACATGAATATCGAGCACATATTTGGAAATTAATCGAGTCATAAATGTCCTGTGAAAAATGTCGTTCTGACTTTTTGACTTTTATCAAAAAGGTTAGGCTACAGGGCAAACCCTTAATCCGATCGTCTTTGTTATAGGCTCAAATTGTAGCTGACTAAATTTTCCAGAGTATCTTTTCTCAAATTTTTGATATCATTCTTCGTTTTCAAACAATCGAGCGCCAAAATCAAAACTTTGGAATAAAATGAATTTTTTTCACTATTTTGGCCATAACATTTTTTATTTTTGACTTTCTGGAATATTTTTTTTCACCTTACAGCTCTCTGAATACGCCTCTTTTGAGCCTTTTTTAAATACTCGTATCATATCTTCACAACTCTCCGAGATATAAGGGGATCGCACTTTTCGTGAAATCGGAGCCTACACTGGAGTGAACGAAAAGACATTTCTAATGTCAAAACTATTACTGTACTAAGAAACACAAAGATTACATTAACAGAAATTCAATAAATCGCAGTACAAATGGCGGCCTTATTACTACAATTTCATCCAGGCAACCTCGTACTAATATCTGTCACCTGTGCATTGAAAAGACTCGCCTCTGTACGTAGAATCAGGCATATTTTCTAGGTATGTCCTCAACACCCGATTGATATTGTGCCGATGATTTTATTGATTCTGTATCATCGGGCCGAGTGTCGATGGGTGTCGTAAGCGCGATTCGGCGCGCCCGCGGCCGCGTTTGTTCCCCGCTCGTAATTAGTTCGTTTTTAAATTGAACGGTCCATTCCGCTTTGTTGTGCACGTTTTTGGGTTAGAGCGCTTTGTGTCTTGTTCTTGTTTCTATTGGGCGGGGGTTTTATTACTTGCTACGGTCAGTGGGCGATAAAGGGGAAACGCAACTAGTCATTTCTACAACGAATCGTACAGAGTTGCTTTTTCAGTTTTTATTCACCAAGTAATTTAGCAACAGTCGTGCAGAAATTTATATGTTTGTTTTTTTCCTGATAAAGAATATTCTTATCCAATTAGACACAATAGTTAAGCAATAACTATTTGCCCGCTGCGGGCGAATGCCATTCAAAGGGTTGCAAGCACAACAAAATCATACAAGTGGCAGCTATACGTATTTAGCTTTGAGCCTATGAAAAGCTCGTGATAATGTACTCGTAGGTTCTCGTAGACCATTTTATAAAATATTTCGTTGGTGAATAGAGAGGCTGGTCATCAGTTAACAATCTCTTTTTTATAAGATCTGCTTAATTTAAAGTAGTTAATATTAAATTAGGTAACTCATTTTTTCAACAACAACAACATTAACATCAGCCATTTGACGTCCACTGAAAGACATAGGCCTCCTTCGTGGTTTTCATAACCAAGAGGGGTTTTGCCATAATCGCCACGCTTGGCAGGCGGGTTGGCAATCGCAGTAATTATGCTGTTGGAATTGCAGGAAGACGCTGCTGCCCGTCTCCTGGTGATTGATTTCCTTAGTCGCCTTTGACGACATCCACGGAAGGAAATGGAGTGACGCTATTCTTAATCCGGAGCCACACGGAATTCGAAACTCTTTTTTGCGCACCAGAAATTATGTTACAGACATCTCTTAACGCAGTATAAAAGTTAGTGTTTTAAGAATAAAAATTGATGCTGATGCAATGAATTCTTACAGCCAGAGATACATTTTATGTGACACTCGCCTTTCTCTAATGTACGATAATTTCAACTTGAGCTACCGATCGTTGACTCTACCAATACCTCAGCTCCACAAAGGAGACAAATGCGATAATTCGCGCCCATTCTCCCCTGCACTAAACCATTTCCTATTCGGGATTTAGAGCGCGACCGTGGGAATGCGGCGCGGAGGCGTCGGCGCGCGCGCATATCGGGCGCGATCGCGCGATCGACGCGCCGATAGCGCGATCGCGCGCGATAGGGGTATCGCGCGCAATCGCTGCACGAGGCGCGCGCGTGTCGACACCAAGCGCCGGGCTCGATCGTCCCGTCTGGGCATCGAGTCTACCAAATGCGTAGTTGTCAGAGTGATAATAGCATAGCAATGGCTGTTTTTGACACTTCTCTTAGGAAGCCCGGTCTTCTACGCGAGTTTTTACCATACAATTGTCAAAACAGTCCGACAAATGATACTTAATAGTAGTTTATGCAACTGTCATATAATGAAGGGTATTAAAACACGAGTGTGAGTTTATGAAACGAGCGCAGCGAGTTTCATAATAGTAACGAGTGTTTTAATACCCGTGTTATATGCAGTTGCATATACTACTTTATCTTCACTAATGCAATTAAAAATTAAATTCACGCGTACGTGTATAATCACAGTGATTTTGCCGCCATTAAAATTTAACCAATGAGAGCGCAGCTGCGCGCTTCAATAAAACGCGACCAACCTGATTGGCCCTGCAATCAAGTTGGTCGCGTTTTATTGATGTTATAATGAGATTTTACGATATCGATGTGAATATTATACCATCATGTGAAATTGCTTAAATTGAGTGTTTTGTTGTCTGCGCTATAACAGTAGTAATTATAAGTCAAGTATTGAAAACATAAGTAGAATGTTACAACATTAGTGTAGATAAAATACGTTTTCGTATCCACTCTATTAAAACACCGATTTGTGACACAGTTTTGTATGCTTACCTATGCTTAACGACGACGGATAGCGATTTAGCAACATTTCAATGGAGCTATCATAGAGTTGACATAGAACATACACTAGTATTTTCTAAATAATCTTTATCTCTATCTATCTATTTTACTATACATGTTACTGATGTATGCAATGTCAATCCCATTTTGGTTTATAGACAATCATTATAATGATAGTAAGACTCCATTGGATTTCTTGGAATTTAGTAGACTTGAGATCCAGCATTTGTTTTTGAGACGGTCGAGTTTAGACCAGTAATGTTCGTATAAGTAGCCTGTGATAAAGCAATGGATTGGTTGACCTGCAAGAGGTCCTGGTTCGATTCCCGACATTCAAATATAATGTATGTTACTATTAATTTTCAATATTTTAATGACTCGCGATGCTAATACATAGTTATTTATTAAACGGGTCTAATTGCGATTTTTTGTACCGTAAAATATAATTAACTTATCAAGCAAGAGGTCCTGGTTCGATTCCCGACATTCAAATATAACGTATGTTACTGTTATCTTTCAATATTTTAATGACCCGCGATGCTAATTATTGTCTTTTATTAAACGGGTCTAATTATGATTATTTATTCGTTACCTTAATTCCCGAAGTTTCGTCAACAATGTGGCAGTTGCAGTGGTCACGGTTAGACTAATAATAATTAATTTATGACTTCCAATATAATGATGATGAGATAGATAGTAAATTTTTTTTTTTCTCTAAAACCAAATCTTTCGCCAAACTGCGTGGCAGTTTGTTGGCGAATTATAGCGCACTTATTATTGTCTTATTCTGAGGCTGCCATGTGCCACTCTCCCAGACCTGGACATGGACATACAAGTAGTTGAGTTTTGTTCAATTCAAAAGACATCTGAGAGGCAGCGCAATTCGGATTAAATCTTAACTTCTATATTTGACTACCTTTCTGCGCCTGCGGCTTGGGATCGGAACAGTGCCACAGACAGCGGGGCACACAAACACTAAATATGATATGCAAAAAAAAAAAAAAAACAGTATATTGATTGATTGATTGATTGAGGTCAGGTCTACCGTACGGCAAAAAATACCCAAAAGACTTTTTTTGTTTTTATTACACAACATAAGTGCGGTGGTAGCCTAGTGGGTAGAACATAGGAGTCGGAAGCGGGAGACCCAGGTTTGATTCCCAGTGCGGGCATGTACCAATGACTTTGTTTTCTAAGTTATGTACATTTGTGAAGTTGTAGTAGCAATACCACTCGCTAACCGTGAAGGAAAACATCGTGAGGAAACCTGAGTGTCTGAGCTATTCACATACCTCAGCGCTTGAAATCGTCAATCCGCGATGGGCACGCGTGGTGATTAAGCCCATACTCTCTCCCTGAGAGAACGCCTGTGCCCTACAGGGGGACGTATATAGGCTGCTTATGCTACATAACAGATCCCGCTCTTACAGGTTATCCACCTGAAACAGCAGGTTAAATAAAAATAACATCAGAAAAAAGAGGAAAGTAGATCACATTAACGTAACTAGACATATTACATAACGACAATAAAAAGTAATATCATATTAAAATACATTTCATTATACAAAACAAACAAACAACTCCTAAAATTTCATCAAATATTAAAACAAATTAAAAAGTATTGCCCGATAAGAAAAATACAAAAAAATGTAGTCTTAAAAATTTGTTTGTTTTCATCAACTCATAAATTTGGCGCTGTAAAAAAATTACGCGGAATTCGATTAACATTTTAAATTCTTTAACCAAGCTTCAGATAGATTCGAGAACGTTAGACTAATTTAATTACCCTATATTAGTTTACGTACGTCGTTAAAACACGATTCGCAAAATTCAAAATTCACACCAGCAGAAGTTAAGCAGCGTCGGAAAAGACACTTTCGGTGAGCTTAGGCTTCACACAGCATGTTCTAACAAGTGGTTCATAACAAAATCGACCTGAGAGAAGTGTGAATTCTCAAACTCCAATCGGTAACCGTTGATTTGATCGGCGCAAATTGTATGCTATATTTCTAATAGAGTTGATTGTTTGCTAACTGTGAGAACGGGCCGTTTGCACGATATATTTTTAGGCTGGAAACAGCAATGTACCGATTTAGATTGTAATAGATGGTGTTATAGTTAGCTCACGATTTGACGATGCTCAATTAGAGATATTGTTATTGGAATTTAGAATGGTGCGTTCTAAGTTAGAACAAAGTCAATCAGCCTGTATTCGTCCACTGCTGGACATAGGCCTCCTCCGAGGCACGCCACTACCCCCTATCCTCAGCCATCTTCATCCAGCTATTGCCAGCGATCTGCCTCAGAACGTCGGTCCAGCGAGCCGGCGGGCGTCCCACGCTGCGCTTGCCAGCTCGTGGTCTCCAAATGAACAAAGTCATATTTTGTTTTATTACTTAGAGTTCCGTAATTCAAAAGGAAAACACGGAAAGCCCTTAAAGGATAACTTTGTAAAATACGACAAATACGATTTTTTATGCAGGAAATAAATACAGAAATTACGGTTACAATGAAGACTGTCCATGCGTTTGTCAAGATTTTTTTTTTCAGGAATGGATAAATATATCACATAACATAAGATAAACTCACGCCTGTATCCCAGAGGGGTAGGCAGAGACCAGGGACTGCCACTTGCTACGATCCTGACAGATCACTTTCGCTTCCTCAACATTCATTAGTCGTTGCATGCACGCACGCCGGTTTCGGGTACTTTTTATCTTGCCCTTTGCTAATACATCCCTTTTTGGTCGAAGAATGTCCGTCTGGGTCGTCCCTTAGCGGCCCTTCCATCCACATTCGCTCGATATATTTGTTTTGTCAATCTTTCTTCCTTTAGATGATTATATTTCAATCTTATTAGGCTAGCTTGCGCTAATTCTTTCTGACAGCAGTATCTATCTGTTTATCCATGGATACGCTCTATCCAGTGAAAAACGCCTTCGACCGTGACATGTATGACCGACACCCCTCTCTATCAGGGATATAATGTATTTATCTATTTAGTTACTTATCCATTTATTTGGTACAAGTCACCCTCAGCTAACGCAATCGAAAGATATGATCATGTATGCCACATTTTTCAAGCAAGCAAACAATGTCAAAATCTATAGGGTACTTCTCGTTGACTTAGAGTCATAAATAATTATAATAACAAAAGTTAAAGCAACTCCTGCATGGAAAGGGCTATGCTTGGAATTTCTCTACGAGATCGAATCAGAAATGATGAGATCCGTAGACGAACGAAAGTCGTCCGCGTAGCCCAGCGGATTAGTAAGTTGAAGTGGCAGTGGGCGGGGCACATAGCACGCAGAACTGATGGCCGATGGGGCCGAAAAGTTCTCGAATGGAGACCACATATCGGCAAGCGCAGCGTAGGACAACCAGCCACAAGATGGACAGATGACCTCATCCAAGTGGCAGGAAGACGCTGGATGCAGGCCGCTTCCAACCGGTCTTTTTGGAAATCCATGGAGGAGGCCTATGTTCAGCAGTGGACTTCTTGTGGCTGAATGATGATGATGATAAAAGCAACTCCGCGCAAGTAAGGAAAAAAACAAAAAAAATGTTTTTATAGTGGGTGAATATTACTTATCACTACAAAAGGGAGACCAAGTTGCGTGAGCCTAAATCGCCAAATAAATTTCAAGTGTGAAAAAAAAAGTTATTCCTCACACAATGCAATCACTTTAACGAAAACGAAAACAATGCTAATTTACCAAATTGCGATAGAGAAGCACTGTAGGTAAAGCGGTGGTCTCAGTATTTGATATGCGCAAGTTCGATCCTGGGCTCATCATCATCATCATCAACCCATTATGTCCCCACCGAGGGGCGCGGATCTCTTCCCTGAGGAAGGTATAGGCCGTACTCCACCACGGGGGCTAAGTCCGGATTGGTTGGGCTCATTACCATCATAATCTTGAGTATCATTCTTATTTAATACTTTATTAAGATACTCAAAATTACATATTGTGTGTGCATTATTTAGACTACAGCTTAATATTAACATTATATTTACTTATATATCGTGTAATAGTTGTGATTTGTTTTGTTCACCAAATAAATAAAATAAAAATGGTGACAAAAATCAATATTCATGTACATTTATTCAGTATAGGTTACAACATCATCAAATTGTTTTTTGGTATAAAACCTAAGCAAATGCTTCGCTTTACATAATAATGTAATTACAATTCCATTATAAATACATTTCAATTAATTAAGAAATAAAATAATACGTAAATCAATAATAATAAATTAATGTCAATTCTCTTGTTCGTCCAGATATTCATCGAGATAGTTATAGCTTTTCTCACAAAGATACTTCTTTAATTTGCTTAAGAATAAATAATTACTTAAGAATATACATAAGCAGCCTAAATACGTCCCACTGTAAGGTACAGGCCGTCTCTCAGGGAGAGAGTGTGGGCTTAATCACCACGCGTGCCCACCGCGGATTGGCGATTCCAAGCGCCACTCAGGTTTCCTCACGATGTTTTCCTTCACCGTTAGCGAGTGGTATTGCTACTACAACTCCACAAATGTACATAACTTAGAAAAACAAGTCATAGGTACATGCCTGCACTGGGGATCGAACCTGCGTCTCTCGCTTCCGAGTCCAATGTTCTACCCACTAGGCTACTACTATTCTGCGGTATAAGACCCCTATATTAAGACTTAAGAATATATAGGTACTTCTTTAATTTACTTAAGAATATAATAATTACTCAGTGACTCCCTTATTTATGTCCACGGTAATTTTATTACAGATACGCGGCCTATGTTCTGTGCGCGGACCCATAACTTCTAGCGACTTATATATTCTTTTTGCTGCACTAACCCGTGCGGAGGACAATTTTAAAAACCTATTTAGAGGCTAAAAATATATAATCAAAAAGAATATATAATCATGTAGGTACAGCGATATCATTCCGATGTAAAAACCTAACTGCAAAGTGGGTTACTCGGGGCTGCAAGTGATGTGATTCACTTCGGCCAGACGTCGTTGCCTGTACGTAATACAGAGAAGTTTGTAAGGGGGCTCGAAATTTCATCGATGCTTGCACTTGCCTATTAGCTCAGTTGGGAGAGCGCTGGCACGATGAGCCTGGGGTCGCGGGTTCAAGTCCCGGCGTGGGTGTAATTTTTAGCCTCTAAATAGGTTTCTACCGACTTGCCAGTCTTAGACAGCCGATGTGTGACAACCATCAATTTTTAATCTAATCATAATGTTTAGGCTACAGGTAGTAACTAGTAACTAGGTATACTGAGCAGCTGTTTCTTTTCCTATTTTGAAGTTCTCGCTATAGTAAATATAAACCGGCCAAGTGCGATTCGGACGTGCCATTATTTAGACAACATTAGATAAAGATCGTGACAAGATAGATTAGGCATATTGAGAAGTACGCCACCTATAGAAACCAACAAGAGGAGTATAACATTGACATTCAACGACATGTCATCGGTGCCGTTAACTCTACATAGATGGCCGCTAGATGGCGAGCGCTGTCTTTAGACAACGTTTGTTGTATGGGAGCCCCCCTTAAATATATATATTTTTTGGTTTTTGTATTTTTTTGTTATAGCGGCAATAGAAATACATCGTCTGTGAAAATTTCAACTGTCTACCTATGACGGTTCATGAGATACAGCCTGGTGACGGATGGACAGACAGACAGACGGACGGTAAAGTCTTAGTCGTAGGGTCCCGTTTGGCACCCTTCGGGTACCGAACCCTAAAAATTTAAGATTTCATTCATACCGACAAATAGAATCCCCTCTTTTTCAGATACTTAGGGGAATTTAGTTGCACGCTGTTTATCTCAGCAAATAACATCACCATACAGCGTTAGTACTAAAACATATTTTGAATTCAAATATCAAACTTTGCAAATATTAATTCAGTATGCACAATATCACATCTCGTCCCATACCGGGAAACGAACCCATTATCGATCAGATCTGAGCCACTGCGTCACCGCTGCGCTTGCGCACGCCGCGCACGTCCCAAGAGGACATCGGGACAATGATACTACGCGGCTAAGTCATTCGGAAGTCAGTGACATCTCGTTTTGGTGGGCGTCAAACTGTGATGGATGAGTATTTTTGATTGGATGTTTTACAATGCCGGCTCATGTTGATGTCAAATACAGGGTGCTATAAAGTCGAACTTATGCTAAAAGCCACGGGATGCATCCCGTGGCTTTTAGCATTAAGGCTATGACGCTCTGACTTTGTTTTTTTCTGTAGATGTTTGTTTGAAATTCTCACGGTTCAGAACATTTTTATGCTAACCTTTCCGCATTGCAGGCATGAACTTATGTTGTACCTATATATCGACGGTTAAGATTCAATACCACCTAAATACAAAAACAAGATTTTACAGGAAATGAAAAAAACGTTTAATTTTTTAATTTTTGAACTGAACCATACCTTTTTTACTTGAATAATATTATAAAATTATGCCGTATTTTCCCTTTATGTTGTTAAATCCTTATGTCTAGCCGTTTTCGAAATAATGTTAGTTAGGTGTTCATGGTATTAATTGAGAGAATAATATTTTAACTAATGTTAGATAGATGTTATTTGCGGAGGATAAATAACAAAAAAAAACTAAGTAGTTTTATTTATTATATATACTTTATTATCATAAAATCAGAAAAAAACATAATAAAACAGCTTCTTTAATCATTGGGTATTTGGTAACAAAAAAATAACTTCCAATATATTTTTCACGTAACAAAACAATCAATTCTATCGTATTTTTAAGCAATTACAGGCATTAAAATAGTACCTACGTAACCTTCATGGTACCTAAAACATAATACCGCAAGGAGGAAGTAACAAAAAAAATTCTAAATCAACGCAACATGATAGTTAGCGAAATAAGATAAAAACAAAAACCAGGTACAAAATTTTAAGTATGCGGCAATGTGTCATAGAAATGATGACAGTCCATTGGTAAGACTTCTTTCAACTCTTGAAGATGCTGAAATTTTGTAGCAGCAATAGGAATCATTCCAAAGCGTAAATTTGTGTAAACGACGTCCAAATTAAGTCTTCTTGGTCTTCGCGGAAAAGCATTCCAATCTTCATCAAAATGTAACTTTATTTTGATAACTTCTTCTTGATCGTAAAGAATAGCTCGAATGTCAGTCACTAAAGGATCACCAGGTTTGCGCCCTGGTCTTATGCTTTTATAGATCCAGGTATTTTCATCCGCATAATTTTTCACAGATGTGTGATCTGTCTGAATCATTTCATACGGATTAGAGAGTCGAGCTTCTTTAGTAGCAGATACATAATCTGAAGGCAGCTTGAGTCTGCGTTCGATTGCGCTGTGAACCGAGTCACTTTCCATTTGTGTGTGACCACACTCAAAATATTTCTGAGTTATGGTTACTCTATGTTTGATGCTAAAATTAAGCAATGTACTGTGTACTTTAACAACATCCAAGAACGTTTAAATTACAAAATAAAAATAAAAGTTTTAATTTTTATATAAATATCTTGAAAAATATTATGAAAACCATGGTTTTACTTAATGTTTTGACTGTTGCTAATAATAAACACATCAAGAAGATTTTAGCTGATGATGTATGTTGTGAATTACGCAACAATCAAGCCGGAATAAATTAGATTTCTTAAAAAAGCAAAATATTCAACTACCAATATTTCGTTTTTTTACTAATTTTTAAGTAGGTACCTACTTTTTAAAGTAAAAACCATCCAAATTATACTTACAGCACTCAGTAAGTGTTCCAATTATAACACTGAACACACATTAATATGAATAAACAGAATACAATTTCAGCAAATTTTTCAAATGATTACTGAGGATAACGAAGTAATTGTGAAAAAAACTCGAACAAAGTGAGATATCCGAAGTGAGCGCGTCGGTCTTCAACTCATTTACTCGTTCTGTCATCGTTCTTTTAGGTATACTCACAACAAGCGCTCTAGGACCAGTCCGCTGCGACCAGCACTGGAGTAAACAGATCCTTCGCAATAGATAGGTATTTTTGGCAGATAATACTACGTCAATTTCACATAGACGATATTGGCATGGTTCAATAACTTTTTAAATATCGTCTTTTTGACCTAGGTGTTTTTTCCAGTGCATGCTAAATTGAATTTTAAAGCGAACTGCATTAAAAAGTCAAAATCGTAAAAATGTCAGTTAGGTGGTATTGATTCTTAACCGTCGATATGTATTAATATTAGTGAACCGCCTTAAAAGAGCAATGTACAGAAGAGAGTATGCTAAAGCACGCATTAAACATTTTAAATCGAGGAGACATTTTGACAAAAGAGTGATCGCTCTTATTTATGGACTGTCAATGATTGGCGGACGATTTTATTAGCCGACTTCGAAAAAAGAGGAGGTTATCAATTCGACGCGTATATTTTTTTTAGCTATGTTCCTCCATAACTCCGTCAAATCTTAACCGATTTCGACAATTATTTTTTTGTTCAAACAGGTATAATGTCCCATTGGTTCCATTTTAATTTGGTGAAGATCTGATGGAGACTTCCAGAGATGGAGAACGGAACTCTTCAATGGACAGGAGTAAATAAGCCCTTTTGGGGCCCATCCTTTAGTAATATTCGTATGTTTCATAAAATAGCGTAAAAGTAGTCCCAAGTTAATTTGGTGATGTTCTGGTGAGGACTTTCGGAGATGGAAATTTAGAACATCAAATTTTAAAGCAACGAATTAAGTAGGGTAAATTATGGTTATAAGGGACTTATTTATTTTTCTCCCGCTCCCCCACTAAAAATAGAAAAATAAACATTTTTAAATAAAAAATGAAAACCGATTTCGAAACACTGCAGCACTAAAAAGTTAGAAATAATTTGAATAATTAGAAGTATTTATACATGTAGGTATTGTAGAAATATAATTTGTAGTCGGTGCCCAGTTTCAAGACCAGCACATATATTTTGGGCACCGGCTCCAAATTATACTTCTACAATAGGTACCTACAAATGTATAAATACTTCTAATTATTTAAATTATTTCTAACTTTTTAGTGCTGTAGTGTTTCGAAGTCGGTTTTTATTTTTTACTTAATTTTTTTTTTGTTAACAGTTTAGTTTTTCATTATGGCTGTGTCACTACCTTACTATGTTATGCAGAACTTAATTATTGATCAGACAATACAGTACTTATGGAACAACTACGAACTGCGTTAAAACAAAGGGTTACCTAACATATGTTTAAGTCAACGGTTTCCCACTGATTTTGTAAATGTTTGTCTAAGCCAGGGGGCTTCCCCGGCATTGGACAGATTTTACACCCGGGAAGGTCTATACTGTCTTTCTCTGAGAAAAGACTTGTGCCTAGAAGTATTTATGTTGCTAAAGAGACCATTCAACGTTGTAAGTACACTTACAGCTTTCGATGCAATTTTTTGTAAAAAGTCAAAGTAAAAAATGTTGTTCACTGTAAAAACAAACAAAGCCTTATTTATATAAACACGATTCTTCTAAAGCACTGCTTGGAGACAGTTTATTTAGTCTGTGGTTACATCTCTTCCTTGTGAAATCTCTACCACAGACTATTTTAGTCGGCGTTCATCGACTGTTTTAAGACCAAAAATGTTAATGAACGTCAAAACTGTCAGCTTCACAATTAATAAATTACATGGAAAAGAAGTTAACAAAGGAACTCCACATTTACTCTTTCCAAAACAGGTATTAACGTAATTAACAGAGTTTTCAACTCAAACTAGACGAAATCTAGTGCAAAAATTTGAGGGTCTGGAGAAGTGGTTTCTACTTTTAGTGCCAAGTGTTATAGATTCAGCGCGTGCGCACCGCGTCCGCCACGCGCGCGATTGATTTGTCGTCCGTCTGTCTGTTACTTTGAATATATTATGTTGAATATATGTGGATATAAATTTAACGCTTTGTAAGCGACGCTAGCGTTCCGATGATATCATGTCGAAGAGCTTACTAGAAGATAGTTGCAAATAATCAAATGCGCAGAAAAACCGCAGTGCACTTACCAATTAACTTTGGCAGGTGTGAAAATTCACCAGTTGCCAAGTTTTGGCTCAGACTTTAAAGTTGTAGCTTGTAGACAAGAAATAATAAAAAATCAAGAAATAATAAATAATAATATAACAATGATGAAGCGAAAGTGATCGGCCGTGGCAAGTGGCAGTCCCTGGGTCTGCCAACCCCTTTGGGATACAGGCGTGAGTTTATGTATGTATGTATAAAAATTTGTCAAATCATAATCAGATGTCCGGGAAAGGCTCGGGAAAATTGCGAGACTCGATTCCTGAACTATTTAAAGTATTTAAGTACCTACAAATTTGTACGGAACCCTCGGTGCGCGAGTCCGACTTGCACTTTTCCATCACTCGGACCGCGCTCTTGCTACACCCTAGCCACTTTAGCAAATCCATGAAAATATTTTGAAGTACTCCCTTCATATTCGAAATAGAAGGAGAAGCTTGATACGTCTCAGCATTAGATATTCCAGCAATTAATCTGTGAGCACTTTCCAACATTTATTAGGTATTCCAGCAATTAATCTGTGAGCACTTCCCATCACTTATTAGGTATTCCAGCAATTAATCTGTGAGCACTTCCCAACACTTATGTATGCCAGCGAGACTTGGCAAAAGAAGCAAGAAAATAGGATTAATGCAATAGAAATGAGGTCCTTGAGAAGTATGTCTGGTGTTACTTTGAATGACAGGATACTCATTAGTTTGATTAGAGAACGTTGCGGACTGAAAGAGGATGTAGTGACTAGAATTGAAAAAGAAATGTAGTGTTGGTTTGGACATGTGGAGAAGATGAAGGAAGAAAGATTGAAGAAATAAGCATATCGAGCGAAGATGGGGGAAGGGCCGGTAAGGGACGTCCCAGGCGGATATACTGTGACCAAGTTGGGGACGTATTAGCAAAGGGCAAGATAAAAAGTACCCGAAACCGACGTGCGTGCATGCAACGACTAATGAATGTAGAGGAATCCAAAGTGATGTGTCAGGATCGTGGCAAGTGGCAGTCCCTGGTCTCTGCCTACCCGTCTGGAATACAGGCCTGAGTTTATGTACGTATATATTTAATCTGTGAACAAAGCATATATGTACTTTTATGTGTTCACTAGGATCACCTTAACCCCTCAAAAGCAGACTCGCTACAGCGGAATTTTTCCTACGTGTCTGGCATACCACTCCAACATGCATTCAATAAAATAAAGTCTGCAGGCCTTTATCAGCACTGCAGAAAAAGGTACAAAACGTTATCCCGATAAAAAACGTGAAAATACGCTTGGAAAATTGCAATTTTTATGTAATCGTGCGTGCGTGCGTGCGTGCGTGGTACGCAACCCTAAGAGCACAAGTCCAACTTGCACTGGACCGGTTTTTTTATCTATATCTCTCTCTGTCACAGCAACTTTCGATAACTTTACGAGGCTGACCATCTGTTTGCATCTTTCCATTTTATTTTTCCAAGACATTGTTTCCATCGCTCGATGGTGTTAACAAACCTCGGTAATGGCTCAGCGATCAAATCTGCATACAGTTTTATGCCACGTCCCTTTTATAGGCGGGAAAACATCGGTTTTTGTATTGTCTTGTGTAGTCGCTACCTACTTTGTGAGTGCGACTCATCAAGATACGTAGAGAGATATGTGGCTGCAACGTGACAATATGCTGTATTGATTTTCTTTGGTCTGTCCCAGGCTTAGAACGCGTAAGAGTTCATTATCATCATCATCATCAGCCATTTTTATTTTTTTACGCAGGGCATAGGCCTCCCTCATGGTTTTCCCTAACCATAAAGGGTTTTGCCATAATCGCCACGGTTGGCAGGCGGATTGGCGATCGCAGTATGTGGTTGGAATCTCAGGAAGACGCCTCTGCCCGTTTGCTGGTGATTTATTTCCTTAGTAGCCTTTTACGACATCCACGGAATGGAATGGAGTGACCTTATTTTTAATCTAGCGCCACAAGGCAGTAAGCGTAAGAGTTAAGATTAGATAATATAAGATTATTCTTTGAGAAAGGAATGTTACGTTGGTTTGGATATGTGGAGAGGATGAAGGAAAAAAGATTCACAAAATAAATATGTCGAGCAAATTTGGATAAAAGGGCCGGTAAGGGACGTCCCAGGCGTACATACTTCGACTAACAACGTATCAGAATCATCATCATCATCATTCAGCCACAAGAAGTCCACTGCTGAACATAGGCCTCCACCAGCCACAAGATGTATAGATGACCTCATCCAAGTGGCACTAAGACGCTGGTTGCAAGCCGCTTCCAACCGGTCTTCTTGGAAATCCGTGTAGGAGGCCTATGTATTAGCATAGGGCAAGATAAAAAGTGCCCAAAACCGGAGTGCGTGCATGCAACGACTAATTAATGTTGGTGAAGCGAAGGAGATTGTCAGTATCGTGGCAAGTGGCATATCCTGGTCTCTGCCTACCCCCCCGGGATACAGCCGTGAGTTTATTGTGTGTTTTATTCTTAACTGAAAAACAGGGAAAACAATGAAACAATGCAATTGGCGGCCTTATTGCTAATAGATTTTTTTTCCAGACAATTGGCGATGAATAGCTTCTGAAGGAAAATAGAGACCTTCTCTTGTGTTTACCACATGCTATTTTAAGGAATCGTGTTTTTATAAATAAGACTGTTACGGTCTTGTTTGTAAAACACGATTCCTTAAAATACTAAGTTATGTACATTTGTCAAGTTATAGTAGCAATACCACTCACTAACTGTGAAGGAAAACATCGTGAGGAAACCTGGGCGTCTGAGCTATTCATATGCCTCAGCGCTTGAAATCACTAATCCGCGGTCGGCACGCGTGGTGATTAAGCCCATACTCTCTCTCTGAGAGAAGGCCTGCTACATAGGCTGCTTATGATACCTAAATTCAAATGCACGTGGTAATTACAATGGATCCGTCTCCCTGGCCACTCCTCCCGGCCCGTCGAACGGCTTCCGTGCACCTTGTTACAATGGCGCGGACTGTGCCACGCTGATTATCATACAAGCGACTGGCTGGGGCATGTGGGTCGATCCAGGAGGTAAGAATTGGTTGCTCGGTTGGAGCAGGTGCTAAAATCTTGGCGAATTTTCGACAAATAAAACTTTCTGTTTGAAACTTAGAAAAGTCTCTTCGTCTAATATACCTCAATCGCTCAAGACAAAATTATACAACCGGTGTGTGTTACCAGTGATGACTTATGGCACTGAAACGTGGTCTCTCACTATGGGCCTCATAAGAAAGCTCAAGGTCACGCAACCAGCTATTGAAAGGGCTATGCTCGGAATTTCTCTACGAGATCGAATCAGAAATGATGAGGTTCGTAGATGAACGAAAATCGTCGACATAGCCCAGCGGATTAGTAAGTTGAAGTGACAGTGGGCGGGGCACATAGCCCGCAAAACTGTTGGCCGAAGGAGCCGAAAAGTTCTTGAATGGAGACCACATATCGGCAAGCGCAGCGTAGGATGACCAGCCACAAGATGGACAGAAAACCTCATCCAAGTGGCAGAAAGACGCTGGATGCAAGCCGCTTCGAACCGGTCGTTTTGAAAATCCATGGAGGAGTCTTATGTCCAGCAGTGGACTTCTTGTGGCTGAATGATGATGATGATGAAGGGCTGCACTCACATTGCAGGGCATTTAGGCCTCTCAGAGAGAGAGAGAGAGAGAGAGAGAGAAATGGCTTGTGTGCCATATGGGTAGGCAACGACCAAGGCTATCGACTTAGCACGATCTTCACATATTATTATGTTCTAGATATTTTCTTGAAGTTATGTAATAAAAACCGGCCAAATGCATGTCAGGCCATGTGCAGTATAGAGTTCCGTAGAATAAGGGAGTTTTATCTGCTTTACAGAACTAACAACTTCATCAAAGCAATTTTCAATTGATTTGGTACGAAGTTTTCCGTTTATAAGTTGGCCGCCTATTAGTAGTTAACTTGCAAGCCTACTTAACCGTGATAGTTTTCCTTTAAGGTTCATTATATGTGCTACTACCCTGAATTTTCTCACGTTCCTACAGTCAACCGTTTAGCCAGGAGAGGGGAGGGGGAGACGCCCTACTCCGACAAAAATTGCGCTTTAAGCTTAATATTTCTCAAACGGAAGTAAGTAAGTAAATTATTTATTTCCAAAAAGATAATACAAATTAAGGTCGCTTATAAATATAGTCATTGGAGGGTATTACATAAAATGTATTTGCGTTTACTGGCAGTCCCCAAACTAGGCTAGGCCTGTAGGCCTGTGCACAGTTTCTGTTTTATTTAGTCGTTGACAAATTCTTAAACGCAACAGCCTATTTAGAATATTTTACCGTGTACATCATTTATATATAGTAGATTAATATTATTTACATGTACATGCATAACAAGCACTTAACTAAATAAACTTACACTTAAGGAACATAGCTAATAGATACGAAATAATATCCTGTGCAGTATGAATATATAAACATATACATATTTACCCGAAATAAAAAAATATATATCTTCCTGCGCCCACAATATTTTTAAGCGACCAATCCAGTATTTAGGTGTATGGGGTGGTACCTTAATTTTTTTTATAGATTATATTCTACCGCTTTGTTGACATAATTATTATGTACGTCTTTGTTAAATTTCAGCTTTTTCTTACTAATCGTCTCTGAGCTAGGCCGCGGACAGCCAGACGGACAGACAGTCAGTCAGACGGACGGACGTGGCGAAAGTGTAAGGGTTCCTTGTCGACTACGGAACCCCAAAAACGGATGTTAGATAACTATATCAACCATCGTATCTCAACTATATATACAAAAAAGCAATAGATACGACAATAATAAGTATTATTTCAGTATAAGGTTAACAAGATGGGATAAAAACTCAATGTTTTGATCAGAACAATACAGAGAACGCCTTTGTTATGTTATGACATAAAGCGAATCAAAAAATCGTTCTTTGTAACTACTGCGTCCTATTTTTAAAACCTTCCAGTTTTCTACCTCCGATTCATCAAAAGTATTAAGTAGTGCACTCATTGTTTAGACTCGGCAAAGTCACAGCCTTATGAGCATTTACCACCATACTTAGACCACTGTGGCTCGATTTACTTCTCTAACTCATAAGGTTCAAAATTCAATGGAATGAATGAACGTTAAGTTGGTTTGTGACAGACGAATTACTTCCCCGAATGCATTGTATGTATGCTTCAATCCTTATTTGTCATATTTATGAGGATAAGACAATAATAAAATAATTTCGGTGCTTGTTTTTGAAGGCCTGGATAAGGCTTCGTTTTGGACATCGTTCAACAAAGTGGTGTAACGTTCAAGGTGAATACATAATATAAGCAGCCTATATTTACGTCCCACTGTAGGGCACAGGCCTCCTCTCAGGGAGAGAGTATGGGCTTAATCGCCACGCGTGCCCACCGCGGATTGGGATGTTCAAGCGCTAAGGTATGTGAATAGCTCAGACACTCAGGTTTCCTCACGATGTTTTCCTTCACGGTTAGCGAGTGTTATTGTTACTATAACTTCTTCGCAAATGTACATAATTTAGAAAACAAAGTCATAGGTGCATGCCCGTACTGGGAATGGAAGCTAGGTCTCTCGCTTCCGAGTCCAATGTTCTACCAACTAGGCTACCACCGCTCGGGTGAATAAATCATAAAATTAACGGCTGCTGGTAAAGAGAATTCACAACACTGATTTTATATACATTTCAGAACACTATAAATTATGGTTTTCAATTGATTTGCGGTGTTCTTTCTTATAAGTTTATCATCATAATCAGTGAAATACGTAGAATATGGAGCCTTAAAACTCTACCAAATTTAAGGATATATTTAGTTTTGTTTAATGCCGAAATTCAGGAAACGATTACGTAGTAAAATTTATCTAAGTATTACTTACGTATTTGTTCATAGATTCCAAAAATTACTAAATTGTTCTAGAAATCCGAAATTATGAATCACGAATGCCTCGTTGGTCTAGCCATTAAGGCGCTTCGCTACCAAAACAGAGGTCGTGGGTTCGATTCGCAGTGGCGGCCGCCGTATATTTGTACAAATCGCCTCAGTCTGGGCGTAATTTCATGTTTGTGACGTCCTCGCCTGGTTACCATAGCACAGGGTATCCTAGTTTGGGACCAGGTCAAGTGATTGTATTGTGTGAAAGTCATTATTATATATAGGTTAGTAATAATTAATCCAAAGAAACAGTTCATAAAAATGCAATGCTTCGAACAACGAATGATATAACCGTGACTCACCCAACAATAGGCCAGCAACCTGATTAAACTACAGATACTGATTAGGCTAACATAGTAACATAGTACATTGACATTCAGCAAACAGAATGTAAATTCTTTACGTTGAAATAAATTATTGATTTCTGATTTCTGATTTCTGATAAACTCTACAACCTATGATCATAAAATAATTGACTATAAGAGTTTACCGATAAGTTTTAAATAAACAAATAGTGATAGAAAATATTTATTAAGAAGAGACATAAAAAAATACATAAAATAATTGTAACACAAGATACAAATTATTCATTTATGGATACAAATTATTTATAACATTTAGTTGGAGATTTTATCGGAATGTGGTGAAAATTAAAGATTTTATAAAATAATCATCATTTACAGTGTTACTGTTAATGTTGATTATTTTATAAAGATTTTGGAAGTGATAATTCACTTTTAAAGATAACAAATTAATAGATGACATGTCAGAGACCGCGAATTTGACAGTAAGAAAAACACAATATAAATCTTCGAATTCCTTTGAAAGTGAGAATGTTTTTTTCAGTAAATCCTAAAACGCTTGATAGTGTTCTCCTTGGAGTGATTCTTCTCTTTACCAATATCACGAAAACCCAGGCACTCGTAAAGCGTAGGCGGAGACGCAGATTATCGCGCGGTGGATAATTGGGTGAAATAAAAGCGACGCCCGCGCCGCACGCAAGCTGCCAGCTCGAGTTCTAACACCACATATTTTCAGTCATTTAAAATCTCTAACATCATAAATAACGCGCGAGCAAGTGACGAACCCAGAAGTAAAAGCCGCCATAAAATCATACAGATACCACAAAGAAAGGAAACACTATTCATTTCCGGCGATTTCCATTTCACCATTGCATGTGGGTCTAGAAAATACTTACGAGTATCTTCCTTATCACCTAACCATAACTTTCTCACAGTTTTATTATCAGAATAAAATCACTTAATAAGTCAACGTTATGCGCCGGCATGCGCGTTTCGCGCAGGTATCAAGTGTCAAAACATAAAATAACGAAAAGATGAACCAATAAAATTGTAATAGTATTCAATAGTGCAGGCAACGGTCGTAGGGCAAGTACGTGATCTCAAATAAGCCGTAGTTAAGGCTTCGAGTGGTCTAAGACCTGGTTTTGTTGCGGTCAAGCTAGTAATTCGAACCACGGGTCACCAAACCGTCAATGTTCGGCGCAAGTTTTAAACTTCTAGAGCCAGCTGAGGCAATATTATTTTTGTCAAACAACTGGATTTAAAACAAAGCCACACTAATGAACTATGACAGAGAATGGAAAGTTATAAGTTTTACGATATATTTTTTGTCTCAGAGGTCAATTTTTCTTCTAGAGCTAGCTGAGGCAATTCTATTTTTGTCAAATACCTAGATACAAAACAAAGACCCAATATGAAACTACAATAGAGAAATGAAACTCATAAGTTTAACGACGATCTTTTGTCTTAGAGCTGAATTACTTAATACCGTCACAGATAGGTTATATTAGATTAACCACCGGTTTTTAAAATGAGGATTTCTCTTAGTCAATACTTGAATATCGGTCAGTCTCGTCCGTTTTTGAGAAATCTGAAGAAACATAACGATAGTTTAGTTGTTCAAATGTTCAATTCTAAAACATTTTTTTTGGAATTGCACGCAATTAAATATTGATGTGCTGTCGATTCGACAGTCGACAGGTCATCAACCTTTAAATGTGGCCCTTGTGCGGTAAAAGAATAAATAACAATACAAAACACAACATAAGCTCACGCCTGCATCCCGAAGGGGTAGGCAGAGACCGGGGCCTGCCACTTGTCACGAAAATGACGGATCTTTTTCGCTTCATCTACATTAATTAATCGTCGCATGCACGCACGCCAGTTTCGGGTATTTTGATCTTTCTCTTTGCTAATACATCCCCTGTTTGGTCGAGGTTTGATTATAAGGAATATTTTTTGAAAAATCCGCACATAACGTGAGTGTCCGTTCGTTGGAATGCGTACAGTTGCGATCGTGAGCGGAATGTCGAGGTGACCGCGCACGCGCTGCCGCCCGCCCATCGGCAGGAATTTAAAGTAGGCTACATTGGAAAATATTTGCCGCTGATGTCATGACAAGTGCGTTTTAAACACTAATAATATTTTCGTTTTTTTTTTTCAATTAAATTTAACTTTAAAAATCTACTAAAATTGAGGCGATTTTCAATTTTGGCGGAATTTAGCAAAGTAATTTTCACATTTTAATGCTATTATGGATTTTCGCAGAGTAACGCCTGATTCCATACGAAATCTACCAAAGTAAATAAAAAGTATCTAACTTCCGAATGCCATTAAATAAAATATTAAAACTCAACTCACTCCTGATAATTTCGTAACTCATCTTCAGTAATAATCACATCGTACAATGTGTAGTGCTTGCAAAAATATATTTTGATTTTGGTGTTATTTGGACATTAGACTTTTTTAAATCATTTACATTTGTGACATTTTGTGAGTTAACGGTAAACTCTTTAAGTACCTACTGATTGAGGGAATATTTCACTGTATATTCTTCCCATTTTGTAAATGAAATTCATATTCCTGTTTCTTGTGAAAATGAATAAAAAATTAAGGTCAGTTAAGTTCACCTCTTTTATTTTTCAGATACGAGTGATTTGGATAAACAATTTAGAGATTCAGTTGCATTAAAAAATACGATAACGCATATTTGTAACGAGTATTACACCTTAACGTGAAATTAACATTGACGTAAAATATGCACCCATACTTACATCATACATTCAGGTCTGCAACCAATCTCACTCTACTAATCCTTACGAGATACAGGTTTGGCGTAGTGTGATGATCACTGTATCTTTCTTTACTTTAGAATCAAGTTATTTTGCAATGCGATACGTAAGTAAAGTTACCCTCTTGTAATTATACATGTCAATTATTAAATAACTTCCGTTTCTATTTCCTTTTAAATGCAACCTGTCTAAAACAGACTACCTCCAGTAGCCCACAGCGGCAAATCACTGACACAAGAGTCCTATAACTAACGGTCAATACAACGCTTGATTTTATTATGTTATATTTAAACGTCGGCTGTTATTATTACGAGTGTTATATGCATAAAGGGTCACGTAGCGCGCACGCGCATGCCTGCTGGCCGAACGTGGTCGGGCAGGACAGTCGACTGCATATTAACCTTTACACGCGTGTACTCTACTCAGTTACATTACGGGTGGCTGTGCAACTAAAATGCAAAGGCTGATGTCAACTGTACCTATTGGTTTTTGTTTGGTAGCCGCTTTACCGAAACTTGGGCCTGATTGTATTTATGCATCAGCGGCGTTCAAAGAAAATTTAAGACCGAATTAAAGATATAAGAGAGATGCTTTATTATAATTTCAATGGAAATCAGAAGTTTACTTCAATGTTAAGATATTACGTTCTGTTTGTTGAATGTCAATGTACAATGCAATGTAGTGTAATTATATCAGAATTGTTCCCTTAATTAAAGTTGTAGTGATGAGCAACCCTCTTAGGTTATAATTAACAAACTTTTCTGAAACATTTTTTGGACGCGTTGCAATCTTAACTTTACGTAATTGTGAATTTATGTGAAGCAAGGAGTACTGAGTAACTGAGTAGAGCATTTAAACTGGTACACTATATGATAATATGTAACTAAATATATTGGAAGTTTATGAAATTCTAATGATTTCACTGCAGTACCCCAAAAACCGATTCAAAATTCACGGGACGAAAACAAGAGATATTTAGTTTAGATCTACGACATCCTGCCAAAGGCTTTTTCGGAATCACTGCTCGCTAGACGATAACGTTTACTGAATGAATACGAACGCGTGTTGAATATGTTACCTCATATATTTGGACAAGAGCCGAATGCATAATTTCGATCGAAATTTGTTGATAGGCAACGGCTTGCTATTTTGGTAGTGTCTATGGTTGTTAAACAATATGTTTTAGGAATCGCACAACTCGTACAAGGCAAGCATCTAAGAAGCCATGTCAAATTTCTTGCATCGAGTGGTAGTCACCAACAACGCTGGTATAAATCATCATTTTTTTTTACTAAACACTAGAATTACACTATGTATATATTTTTCTTAGTCATTTTTTTTTCATAACCATTATTTAAAAAAAAAATGTGTTATGGTTTTTCAAACGGAATTTTTCGACAAATAAAGGTTTAAGTTTGACGAAAAACCGTATGATTCAGAACTTCACCTCCCGTTTAAGTCTTTTATAGGACACACGCTTACGTCTTAATATTTTTTTACGTTAACTATCGCTAACTAACCTCCTCGGGTATGTTTTCGACAAGGCTGCTGTATCTAAAAAGATTCTGTCCCAGGCACTTTAGCATCCTATTATTAACATCACCTATCTATTATAGGTGAGAAACCAACAGGCCACTACAAGCTACATAAACTAAGGCCTGCGCATCCACGTAATGAGATGAATTATTTGGCGTCCAGTGGCACCTTCACTCACACTAGATGGGTGAAAGGACCACACGGACGTTGCAGTGTCTGGGACATTGTTCTCAGATGCAGTAGGCTTGCCCAGAACCTATACCATCCTGACAGCTTAGTCGGCCTAGCGCACAGGAAAGACAAGTCAATACGTGCGGAGCCAACCAAGCCGCGAGTTTTCTCGCGATTCTTTCCTTCACCGTTAGCGTGTAGTGTTACTCCTACAAATTCGCAGATGTAAGTAACTTTGAAAATTATAAAAAATCATAGATGCCCTCACTGGGAATCGAACCAAAAGGCCACTACAAGCTGTTTAATTGGTTCTATTATCAGGCCGTTATCTACATACATATTCTGTGAACGGTCCATACACAAATATTTACAGAACCACCTCTCCGAGCCAACAAAACAATGCAAAGCTCCCAATATCAACTGTCGTTCTAATTTGAAACGGTAAAACAATATTTATCGAGTCATTACCCCGATAGTTCTCATTGTGCTGAACAAATAGACGGGGGACATACGTAACTCGATATAAGTAAACTAGTTGATGTGTGTCAGCGACATCGCATATCTCAAATATTCGCTATTCACATATTATTCTATTACCTACTATCAGTTACTGCGGATAATATTTAACCGTAAACAATAAGGCATACCCGCCGGCCAAGCGTGGCGATTATGGCAAAACCCCTCATGGTTATGAAAACCACGAAGGAGGCCTATGCCCTGCAGTGGGCGTCAAATGATGATGATGAATAAGGCATAATCAGAATAATTTGGAATCTGAATCAGAATAATTGAATAATTAGTAATTGTATGTTTGTTAAGGGTTTGCCCTCTAGCCTAACCTTTTTAAAGTCAGAACGACATTTTTCATATGACATTTACGACTCGATCATGAGGCACGAAATCTTTAATTTTCTTTATAAAGAGATTATATGGGTTGAAAAGTGTGTGTTTTGGCAAGATAATAATGAAATAACTTGATACCAAAATGTAATACAAAAAACCCGTCTGATAAAAATTCTTACACAAGGCCGTGAGTTTGTTGAATTTTCAACCTCCTCTCATTCGTTTTTCTTTGGGTAAGTTAATTTGGTCCCGCTTGTTTAGATTGAAAACTTAACATTCTCACTTTTTTTTACAATAACTTTTTTTATATATTTATTATTTTTATTATTTACCTTTTGGTTCGAAACTTACAACTATCATTACAGGGTGGCCTATTGTGATAGTGAAGTATGAAATACATAATTATCGTATAAATTAAATCATAAATTATCAAAATTATAAACTACATTACAAATCAAGATCAATAAAAACATACAAATACAAATTTAAGTAATTTGTAATTAATTTAAATTTAAGTAACACATGTCAATAAAATATCTAAAAACAATAAAAATATTTATTACTAATAGAGTGACTTTTTACCAACCCCATGACAGCCGGCGCCTATTAATTTTTCCGTAACTTCAGTTATAGACACCTTATTTGTTTAAATTTTGCTTCAAGGTAAAAAAAGAAACAAAAAGAAACACACATAATTAAGAGCATATTATATACACGCGGAGTGGTGGTAGCGCAGTGGTAGAACGCCGGCCTCACATTCGGGTGGTCGTAGTTTCGAATCCCGGCATGTGCCAATGACTTTGTTTTCTAAACTACGTACATTTGTGACTTTGTAGTAGCAATTTCACTCGCTAACTGTAAAGGAAAACATTGTGAGGAAACTTAGCATCTGAGGAATTTCGGTACCTCAGTACTTGCTACGTACAATGGCCAAACTATGATTTTCATCATCATCCATCATCATCATCATCGGCCATTTGACGTCCACTGCAGGACACAGGCCTCCCTCAAACTATGAGGTTAAATGTGGAAATCGTAGTTCTAATTAGCTATATACACAAGTCTGGAAAAAATAAATACAAATAAATGTATGTCAACAAAAGAAAGAGTCCGACCTTGACCGAATAAAGCATAATTAAATAATTACATAATCGCTTCATTAAAAAGAATACAATACTATGCCACCTACACTAAACCAATACCAATTATTCAATTTCAATAGAGAAGACTTAAAAGGCGAGACGAAACAAGAGCGTATGATTAAACTGAACGATTAACGATTCATTCACTCGTTCGTTTACTGAACGAGGCCTTGAACTGATGGATGATAGACAATGCGAAATCGAAACTTACTCCTCCGGAATAGAGCCTACGCTTTGTATCTGTGTGACTTGGTAACACTTGAACTCATTGTGCTCGTAATTCTTATTATACATTGTTGTGTAAGAAAGGTTCTGAAAAACCATTCACTTTTCACTCTCTCGCAAATGGTTCAATTCTAGGGTGACATTTAAATTGTCATTGTAAACATCAATCTGCTTTCGAGTGCACGAGTAGCGTCGGTAAAAAAAATATTTCAAAATTCAAATCAAAAGAAATGGTTCTTATTTTCATTTCATTTGTTTATTTGGTGCTAGTTTATGTTTTATTTGATAAATAATGCAAAAATGTTTCGGGTATTTTTTGTTAAGTTTTACACACGTCCAAAGTTTGAGCCTACAGTAAACCTACGCGATTTGCTGACTTGATATTTGATAGGTCATGAAATGCAGCCTTGCACATTTCACGACCTATCAACTTTGACATAGATGCAAGCCATGTCAAAGTTAACTTTTTTAAGTAGCCTATTGTACGTCCCACTGCAGGGCACAGGCCTTCTTTCACAGAAAGAGTATAGGCTTACTACCACGCGTGCCCAGCGCGAATTGGCACTTTCAAGCGCCGAGGCATGTGAACACCTCAGAAACTCAGGTTTCCTCACGATGTTTCCCTTCGCAGTGACTGGTATTGTTACTAAAACTTCACAAATGTATGTAAAGTTTACATGGATGCTAAAAAATTGCTCCTATAAGGCATTGAAACAACTCCGAGTTTCCGGAATTGTTATATCTACGTGAAGTTTGTTCATCAGGCCTAATATGAGACTCACATTGAAAGTCGTTCAAACATTGGTCCATATATCTCAAAAAATAATTATTAAAAAAAAACAATTATGTAGTAACACATAATAAATTCCATATTAATGGAATCAAATTGCGATTGTTTATTAGTCAATTTTATTACTTTGTTTATTGTTTATATCGAGCGAATGTGAGTGAAAGAGCCGGTAAAAGACGTCCCATTCGGGCACACTTCGACCGAATAGGGGATCTATTAGCAAAGGGCAAGATAAAAAGTACTCGAAACCGGTGTGCGTGCATGCAACGACTAATGAATGTTGATGAAGCGAAAGCGATCTGTCAGGATCGTGGAAAGTGGCAGTTCCTGGTCTCTGTCTATCCCTCTGGGATACAGGCGTGAGTTTATGTATGTATATATCTATGTATTAGTCAAGCTCAGGCATTGCTCTTTGATATTTTTTCCTGATAGGAAGCTGAATAAGTTACTGAATCCTTAGCCACGCTCATAAGTCACCTTTTAACTACCCACTGAAGACATCGCTCCCCTTTAACCAGTAGTTATTAATCATGATATCGATATAGGTACATATTATAAATTTATTAGTACATAAAATTAATTTATGGGTTTGTATATGACATTACCGTATTGAACATTTATTTTAAGTGCAATAAAAGTATAAATAGATAAATTTTGTCAGATTACCTCATCCACAAACCACCTCATACTATCAAATCTCCACCCCGATGACTCAGAGCCAGACGTCATCACTTGATTAATTAACTTTTGTTCAGCCAAGGTCCGATCCTCTAATCTCGTTTAGACACAATAATAACCTGCGCCCGCGCCGCCGTGGGCGGCAGGTTGTGTTGTGAAACTCTACGCAAATCGGATGTAGATGAGTCAGTTCTGGCAGCGCGGTTCTCATCGGGCTGGTTCGGTTAAATGGGTTACAATGTCAATATGTTATACTGAATGCTGTTATATTTAAAAACGTAAAAACGTTAAACAGCGGCTCAAACGTTTTTCAACTTCAGAAGTTTTCAAACTGTTTATAAAAAAACTGTGATTTCTGGGTGGTTTGAAAGCCGCGGTTATGTAATTAGTAATTAAAAATGGCATCTATTTAGACCGATACTTTTAAGTATAGACGGAAATAAAAAAAATATATAAGTAGTTGAGAAATCTTGTTCTGAGCTGAGAAATTTTGTTTAAACAATGCGCAAACAATTAGTCTAAGACCCACGAACCTGCGGTACGCATGCACCGCGGCTCTGGGTGGCTCCTAAAGTATATAATAGAGCGAGATACTTTTCATGATAGCGTTTTTTTAAAACACCAACTAGTATATTCGATAGCTATTGTTTCATTTTGCTTTGTCTTTCAAACCACCCAGTATTAATAGTGAATGTGCGAAAAACAGGTTAAAAACTTTTGCAATTGAATTTTCTTATCTTTTGCGCCTAAGTTTTTAAGCAGTTCCTTCTTTATGAATAGTGAATGCAAATATGGATACAACTCATTTTCCTCATTTTCCTGCATAGTACGTTGCCTATGTGGCGTACAAGCCCACAAAACAAACATTGCAGTTTTGTTTAAACTAAATTATTCATGTAGCTTCGTTATAAAGCATCTTAGTCAATAGCATTGTTAAACAAAAAGCCTGGCCCCTTATTATGAAGCAGCAATATGTTCGGAAGGGTCGTCAACGTCGGGCTTGGGCCCGACAATTCACTCGAATGTAGCAACAAATACGGTTTTTTTTTATAGAATAGTTTCGAAATTTCCTGCCACTGATTAATGAACGCTAGAAATGGATGACTGTTAGCCCAATGACGTCATATTGTATCTTGAGATATGGATTTGCGACCATCTCGCTACTTCCGATAATGTCGCATTTTTCTAATAAGGGCCCTGCATTCCAAACCAATCTAAATTACTCCCAGACGCAAAGGTCCTAAGATAACAATCCCAGCTTCGCTACTGCTCGAAATCCAATACGTAATAACACTCGACGATTGTCCGTCTGTCTGTTTGCTCTCATCTCCAATGCAGAGTGCATTACGAGGCAGCCCTGGTGAAGACCGCGTGAATCGGTCTCATATTAAAGTTAAGTACTTACTTACCTACTGTAGACTGGAATCTTGACTCTAGACGGTATTTATGCTTTCGTAGTCATATCTTCAAAAGCAATGAATTTACAAAAGCCGCACCTTTTATTTTATGTTACAATTCAAATCTTCGCAGAGTAAATGTTTTGTGATTGACTTTTTATTTTATTGAAGTCTATGAAATAATATTTTTATGGTTTTTGGTATTTTATTGGCATGTGTGATTAGATTACTTCAATTTGTATTTGTACGTTTTTATTGATTTTAATTTATAATGTAGTTTGTAATTTTAATAATTTATATTTTAATTTATACGATATGTATTTCGTACTTCGCTATCGCAATAGGCCACCCTGTAATGATAGTTGTAAGTTTTATGAAATGAATAAATAAAAACTGTGAATTAATAGATGCAGCGTAAGGAGGCGATCTTAAGTCTACTGATAAATGTGAATGTTTGTGAAGATGTTTGGATGTTTGGAGGTTGGGATGTTTGGATGTTTGTTACTCAATCACGCAATAACGGCTCAATGGATTGAGATGAAACTTGGCGTACAGATAGACAAAGACCTGAATTAAGACATAGCTTAATTGATAACCCGGTAATACGTTCCCATGGGATAATATTTATTTTAGGTTCAAAATAGACGGCGTTGTGTGAGCAAACGTTGTGTTTTAAAAATAGATGGCGCTGTGCAAGAATCTTATAAACGGACGACAGAATCTGTGGCGGTATAAAGTTCGCCAGGACAGCTAGTAAAGATATAATAAGCAAACTATAATAACATTGTCACTCAATAATTCATAGACCTCTTTCTTGTACTTCTGATGTGCTTACAAATGCATAAGCAGCCTATATACGTCTCACTGTAGGGTACAGGCCTTCTCTCAGGCAGAGACTTACAAATATATCGAGCTAAATATATGATCATCACTACTACGTTATGTTTTTTTCTCGTAATGGAATTTTTTAAACGTCTACATAATTTCACGAAAGCTCTCTGAATACAATTTCCGGAGCCTTTCCTAAATCACTGTGCTAAGTACAAGAATATCAATTTTATGTAACACATTCTTAAAATTTTAGCACAATCAGATAGCACTACTAAAACTAAAAAAAAATGCATTTTAAAAATAACCCTTTAGTAAACGGAAGTTTATAGAAAAAAATTATGGCATATCTTAGAGAAGGTCTATGTACAGCAATAGACGAGTACGGGCGAAACAAAGATAAAACCACAGACTTTGTGAAATAGCCAGGAAATAATGAACAGTAAATAGTCTTCCAAACGTTCCAATGTCTATTTGAAATAGAGATAGTTATATCTTGCTATAATGTCTGCGTGTGGCCGTGACAGGGGATGGATTCAATTTGTTCACAAAAAGACCATTCATTGGGTATGATCTCAATTGCAAACCATTGAAATGTTTGTCAAAAAGGGCTGTTCTCTTATGATACTTTCATGAATTAACTTAAATTTTTGGGGTTTTTAGATACTGAGGTCGCAGCAAAGAGTCATCCCACCAAAATATAAATGTAAAAAAAAATTTAATAAAAAATTAAAACCGACTTCTAAATACTACAGCACTAAATACACAGATATAATTGAAACATGATCTTTAAATTAGAAGTAGGTACTTACATGTTCATGTTTAAGAAGTATAATTTGGAGCCGGTGCTTACATGACAAGCACATTACAACATATAATAATGTTGTATGTGCTTGTCATGTACAATACGTATAAATAATAATGTACTCTACACATATATACCTCGAATTTATAGTCATATTCGTTCCCGGTTACGGTGGGTGGATGCGGGCGGGCACAACACCGGCAAGCTTGGAAAACTATGAGGGAGTCCTATGTTCTGCAGTGGGCGTTAAATGGCTGATGATGATTTTTCGCTTACATTATTTCTGTGTATTTAGTTCTATAGTATTTTGCAATCGCTTTTTTAATAAAAAGAATATTTCACGTTTTTTTGTGAATCTTACTACGACTCCACCAAATTGTGTTTTCCGAATGCAAATGCACGAGTGCCTTTAAAATTTGAAGAGTTCCCTCGTATCCAGGATCTCACTGTCAGATCCTGACTTGACAACTATGGAACCACCTGGGAAGTTTACCCTTTGAAACAAAAAAATAATTTTCCAAATTGGTCCAAGCGTCTTCGAGTAATCGGGGAACATACATAAAAAAAGATTCTGACAAATTAAGAACCTCCTCATTTTTTTAAGTCGGTTAACAAAAAACTGGCCAATTTCACGTCTCAAGAAAATAAATGATTTAGGTAAGAAGGTACTTGCCAAAGTTCCATGTTTTCACGAAATCAGGGTGTTTTGGTAACGCAGACAAAATTGTGTGACTTTTACAGATCATTCTAGACCGAACTTAGTTTGTTTATGGCCTTTGTGATTTTTTTACTCTTACTTAAAAAAAAATAAGAAAAATATTGAAATAAGCTATTTAAAACAAAAATGAGATTGCATAATTTAATCAGATATTATCACAGCCTTTATTCCACAGGATTTATTTTTATTTGTTTGAAAAAACAAATAAATGTTCGAAGCGGCGAAATCAGAAGCAACCATGACGGATTTTTTTGTATCAAAATGATCGTAGGACTCGTTAGGACATAACTGCGGTCGACTGTTGAACCCAGGATCCTTTTACGGCGCAGACGCAGCGCACTCGTTTCTGGTCCATTCATAAAGCAAACAAGAACTGCGTTGCGATCTTGGCGCTCGCTGATGGCTTAGTAATTTCTTCGTTATTTGTATTGATTCTGCCACCGGGTTACGAAGAAGATGCTGTTAATAATGGGGTCGTTTGTACTGTTAATTGAATGAAACGATAAAATAAGAAAGGCGGAGGACGTCGCCATCAGCCTGGCGATTCATAGGATGATTGCTACCAGCATTTTGGGTAGGATATGTAAATAGGTGTGATGTAAATAGATGTGTGTGATTGCATTAATAGCAAGGTACATTTTTTTTCTTATATACCTATTACTCACCAGGAAACGTAATGAATAGAAAATATTGACAAGGATACAAGAACAATTGAAATTAAATTATAAGTAACTATGTGTCGTGTATAGTTATTTTTATTAAATCAAGGAAGAGTACTTACGAATTGACGAATTTTGTTACTCATATTTAGGTGGGTGAATAGATAGAAAGATAGTTTATTGACAGCTAAAATACAGTCTTCGAAACTGTAAAGTTATGGAGATACATACAATGAAATTAGATTGAAGCAGGAAGGAAAGCAAGCCCCTGAACTAGGAAGACAAACCTGTGCCTCCCACCTACTACAGTCAACACAATGTTAAATCAATGTAGATAGATAAAAAATCAACTACTTTACGTTCGCAACTCGACAGTAGTTGATTTTGATGCGTGATGCCAAAAAAATCTCTAAGATAAAGATATGAAATTGTACTTGGACTTTTTTCCCTCGCTATTTAATTCAAACTCAAAATCCCGCTTTCCTATCCAACACCCTTCACAGGTCAACAACTTCCATCTCAACAGATCAAATGCCCAGCAAGGCCATTAAGTAATTCCCTCTGGCACTAAGTGCAGCCGATAAGGCCCCTCGACTACCGTGCGAATAGGGTTGCCAGGGTTAAGCCTGGAAAGTCCTGGCAAAACATCCTATTTTTCTAGTGCACATACGTAAATGTACTTAAAGCCGGGCTCATATCCTGGCAGGGGAGCGATTACAATTAAATTATCATTTATGACGAGCTTGATAAATATACATATTTTTGGGTTATAAAAATATTCCGACGAAGAATTTTAGCATACGTTACATGATTACAGTGATCAATGATCGTAGCCATTTTTAGAACACATAGCCTAGGACTTGACACTTAGCATTTTTGTCTATTAAAATCATATGTTATGGGGCCATAGTCCTCGGTTGCAGGTTCTGAAAATAGCTACCACATTTATTGAGATTTATGATGAAAATGTATTGCGAAAACGTATTGTAAATAGAGATATTTTTTTTTCCATTGGTGGCGCTAATTGGCTACTGAGCCCTTAAGAGCAAAAGTGAAACCTTTCCTATTTGCTCGCACATTGTAACATTTTACTGATTGTAAAAAATAAATAAACTGAGGCCTATACCCAGAAGTAGACTGTTGACAATAATAATGATATTTACAGTTTTTTTTTTATTGGTGGGCGCTATTTAGCACTAGGAGGCTCCTGCACAGCCTCTGCCCCCATATTACGCGTACCGAAATCCGAGCGATTCCAACCGTCTAACTGTCAAATTAGCATAGAATTTGACAATTAGACGATTGGAATAGCTCAGTATTTGGTGCGCATAATTAAGCCCCTGAGCCGTGTTTCATAAAACTACAATTCATAAGTCTTTACAAGGGTAAAGACGCCGTACTAGATTAGAACCTGTACACCTCTTTTGAGTAGAGAGGTTAAAAAAAATCTTACAATAATAGGATGCAGCTCGGTATTACTTTTTAGCAAAAGCTTAAAAAGAACAAAGAAATTAATTAATAACAAAGACATTAATTGCTATAAAAATATAAAAGTCATGCAAAATAAACGCAATGTATATTGATCTGTCATAAAAAAAACATAAATTTTAGTTCTCTGAAATGGGGCCTTGGATCTGACTGGCCTGTTTCAAAGAACTACAATTCATGGTTTACAATGACAATTCAATGTACACTGCAAAGTCGCTGAACCCACAGTATAACAAGCAGGACGACTCTGCTACACAATCTACATCAAATTGTCATAATAAACTACGAATTGTAGTTTTATCGTCCTGGCAACCCTAAGTCTGGACAGTTTGCATTAGCGCGCGGTAATTTCACTTAGACAGCGGCTCCCGCGCTTCGCACTCTAGACCTGCTAATAATAAAATACTAGCTGTCATTGCTTTCTTTTCTTCGAGACGCTCTTACACCCATTCTAGGGTTCCGTACCTGAAAGGGGCCAAAAGGACCCTTTCGAGAAAGATGATGATGATGATTGTTCCGACCGGTTTCGGCCATGGCGACCACTTTGACCCCTAATCAGTGATGAGGCGCTGGTGCGCTCGAAGATGGCTTATGTAGCCTATCTTCACGGCGAAACTCCGTGCACACTGAGGGCACGTGAGAATGCCGTTCTCGTAATTATATATTATGGCAGCAGGTGGGCGAGCCTTTAACTGGTCGCGTTTGGTATCCAGGTCAGCTTTACGCTGAACCTCGAACTCGCGTACTTGACTGTTCACCAACCTGCGCCATTCTGGCTGCTGTGCTGCCAACCGTTCCCAGCGGGAGGGCTCTATTTTGCATCTTTTCATGTGTCGCTTTTGGACATCCTTGTACCGGAGGAGGGGACCGCCATGATTCCGCTTGCCCTCCTCTAGTTCAGAATAAAAGATGCGCTTCGCCACTCTTTCCTCCGCCATACGAGAAACGTGACCGCACCACCGAAGCTGTCGACGCATTAAATAGACCTCAATGCCACCAACATTGGCTCGTCGCAGAACTTCTGTATTTCGCACTCTATCAGACCATCTGATCTTCATGATGGTACGGAGGCATTTAAGGTGGAAGCGATCCAGAGTGCGAATGTGGCGGCGGTATACACACCACGTCTCAGAGGAGTATAAGAGGTTTGGCAGCACGATTGCCATATATGTTGATATCTTGGTGGCCAACTTAAGGTCATGAGAGCAGAAGACCTTGGAACATAGCTTGCCGAATGCTGCAGCTGCGGCACCGACCCTGCTATTGATCTCAGCATCAAGGTCACACTTGGATGTTACAGTGTTCCCCAGATAGCGAAATTTATCCACCTGCTTCAGCACATCCTCACCAAGTTTTATGGCCAATGTCTCGTGACCGTGTATATCCAGGGACATCACCTCCGTCTTATTGACATTGATCTTCAGGCCGAACTTACTGCAGGCTTGGTGGAATGCGTACATTAGCTGTTGCAAGCCGTCTGGGGATTCTGCTACGAAGCACAGGTCGTCAGCATACATGATCTCGGTGATCAGTACGTGTGAGACTTTAGTGCGAGCCTTAAGTCTAGCCAAGTTGAAAAGGCTGCCGTCTGTGCGGAAGCGGATGCGAACTCCTTGAGAAACAGTTTGTAAGACTTCTCTAACTATCACCGCAAAGTATAAGGCGAACAGAGTAGGTGCTAAAACGCAACCTTGCTTCACCCCACAGGTAACGGGGAAGAAGTCTGTCTGATCACCGTCTACGGCAACGCAGCATTGCATGTCGTCATGCAGGAGTCTAAGCAGTCTCACAAACTTTCCCGTGCACCCAAGCTTACCTAGCACCAACCATAGAGCTTCCCGAGGCACGCTGTCGAAAGCCTTCTCTAGGTCAACAAAGCAAAGGTACAGCTGACGACCCTGTTCTCTGCTCTTTTCTTGCAGTTGACGCACAGAGAATATAGCTTCGCATGTGCCTCGATCCGGTCGGAAGCCAAACTGGGTTTCTGGCAGAATCTTTTCGGACAAGTTCTTTAGGCGGTTTAAAAGAACTCTAGCAAAGACCTTTCCGGGGGCTGAAAGAAGCGAAATACCGCGATAAGCGTTGCAGTCAGATCGGTCACCTTTGTTCTTGTAGAGAGCACTTATGCGCGATACTTTAAAGGTATCCGGAACGCGCTCCTGCTCCCACATGCGAACAAATAGTTCCCAGACCAGCGTATGCAACTCCTCTCCGCCGTATTTTATCAGCTCTCCCGGTATGAGGTCAATACCAACCGCCCTTTTGTTTTGTTGCTGTTTGATGGCAGTAACAACCTCGTCACGCAATAGAGGCTCGTCCAGCTCAAAGGCAAGAGGGAGCTGAGGCATTAAGCGGATAGTTTGTAGATCAGCTGATCGATCCACATTTAGCAGAGTATTGAAGTGCTCCGCCCAGCGCTTTAGTACATCGTCCTTGTTCGTCAACAGGTGACTACCGTCTAGAGACCTTAAAGGCACCCTCACGTGGTAGGATGTACCAATCAGCTTACGTACCTCACTGTAAAATTCTCCCAGCTGGTTTGTGTCAGTGAGCCATTGCATGTATCTAGCTTTGTCCTGCCACCACTTGTCTTTCATATGACGAGACAGCTTGCGCAATTCGAGGTCACTAGCTTTAACAACCGCAACGCTTCCTCTTTGCCTTCTGTGCTGTCGCAGGAGATCTCTGTGTTTATCGAATGCTGCCCTCAGGATTTCATCATTTCCATCAAACCAGTCTTCGTTGCGACGGAACTTTTTACCCAGTGCAGTTGAAGCGGTATCTATGATATGAGATAACAAAGTTCCCCAGGCAGCATCAACATCACCTACCTCATTGACGGGCAACAGCTTTTCAGACAGGGCTTCAGCGTATTTCTCCCTGACCGCGCGATTTTTTAGCTTGTCCACGTCCAAAGACGCAAGCTTTTTTATAGTGGTTCTACGCGGACGACGGAGGCGTATTCGCAGCTTAGTGACAATAAGTTGGTGGTCAGACCAACAGTGCGCACCACGCATGACGCGGGTGACCTGTACTTGGCTGAAATCTTTTTGCCTCACGATTGCATAGTCAATCAAATGCCAATGCTTGGATCTTGGGTGCATCCATGTTGTCTTGTACTTGGCGGCAAGTCTAAACATAGTGTTCGTAATTGCCAGATCGTATTGAGCACAAAGACTGAGCAGCAACTGACCATTGCTGTTCATGTTGCCAACTCCATGTCTACCCAGAACTCCAGGCCAAGCCTCATAGTCCCGACCAACCCTGGCATTGAAATCGCCCAGCAATAAAATCTCCTCTTTGGCGTTTATGCTATCGAGGCAATGAGTCAATTCCTCATAGAACTTGTCCTTGATGTCATCAGACATGTCTAGCGTTGGAGCATAAACACTGATGACATTAAGGTAGTTGTCTTTGTCCAGGTGAAGGCGCAGTGTGGTAACGCGGTCTGATATATGTACAGGGTACTCCTGTACATATATAGAGAAAGAATAAATGTAATATACCCGCGAGTTCTGGACGTCTGAGATATAAACGGCTATTAGCCTGGTCTCTGCCTGTTCCACCGGGATACAGGCGTGAGCTTATAATATATTATCCAAGTATGCCATCTATACCGCCACCCCTGCGACAATGTTAGGTAACCAAACGAATACCCGAATGTGATCCTCGACTGGCAGAGGTTTACGATGACCGGAAAGACTGACCCAGACTTAGAAGAAGAATCTTCGCTGAGGAGAAGGAGAATGTAACATGAACAAAACTGCCATCACTTCCTGTGAATAGACAGACTCTGAAGGCCTTTCCAAGTTTGTGATGTCCTTGCCTGGTTACCATAGCGGAGTATTCTCGTTTGGGACCAGGACAAGTGATTGTGTTGTGTGGAAGTTATTCATTTTTAGACGACCTCGTGGCGCAGTGGTAGTGCATCTGCATACCATGCGAGAGGTCGCGGGTTCGAATCCCGGCTGGGAACAAAAAAAACCCCCAGGTCTTGGATGTTTACATGTTTGTGATGCCGTTGTTTCTGGTTCCCGAGACACAGGGTATCCTAGTGTGGGGCCAGAACCAATGTATGTGCCTGTATGTAAATGTTTATGTTTATGTTCATGTTTATGTTTTCTATTATTATTAAAGTCTGTTGGTCTACCCGCTGACCGCCTCCCGGTTCTCGGCCGCCGCTCCGTTACTGCCCTGGTCCACTTGCCGTCTTCCCGCCTCGCCAGGTGACTCCAGACTCCCAGAGGGCCCGCGGATGCGAATGGCGAAAGACCGCGAAGGGTGGCGTGATGGGGAAAAGGCCTGTACCCAGCAGTGGGTGATGCTCATGATAAATGTCGGCCTCAAATTCCGGGAAGAAGTAAAAAGGATGCAGAAGATACTTCAGTCACGATTGGATAGGGATGGCCAAGGTCCTTCGGTGGATAAAATGTCAAAATCGATGTATTACGGTTCCAGCAGCAATAATACTGCTATTGTCGTGCAATGTAATGTTTGTATTCCAATAAACTTATGAGCAACTCCCGGCTGCGGTCGCATTAACATAATTATCGGGGTGAAGGGCAATGCCTGTCTGTCTGTTTGTATTGTCGTAATTTTAAGCGCTTGCCAAGAAAGGCGGGTTCGTAAACAGTGATTCAGACACTTGGCAGCTATTTCGGGAACACACTGGTTTAAATTAAAAGGGCAAACGCTTGACGATGACTTATCGGCAAACACCGTAAGCTTGTGAAATCTTGCATACATGCATACCTTTTTGGAAATTTTTGAAGGCCTCTAGGACTATACTGAAATATAACTAAACATACCCAAATGTACAACACTGTGATAGGTTAACAATTGACATTGTCTATTTTGCGATGACTATAATCTTTCATTCTATTGAAGAGTTGTACGAGAAGGATGTTAACGAATAAAAGGCGTTCAGGCGAGGATAATCACATTATTATCGATAAAAATAAAACGTATCGACTCCTTCGTTTTATATTCTTTTTGTTGCACTAACCCGTGCTGAGGACAATTTTAAAAACCTATTTAACCTTCAGTTTAGTCCAATGGTAAAAAGCTTTATTACTTTCACAAGGGTGGTCGTAGATTCGATTTCAGTTGAAGTTCACCGAATTTTAGTTCATAAAGCGTCCACTACACAACTCGCGAAGTTGATCGTAATTGCGCGAGGCACAGAGTTCAATTTACTTCTTCCCCTTTTTCAGCATTTGTTTGTTAACCTGTTGAACGTACGCTTCTCCATAATACCTCAGTCGCGGGCGGGCTGCGAATATTGTAGTCCAATTTTTTTTTGAAAATGGTATATTGTATGTTAAACGATTTTTTGTGAAGTTGTAGAAGCAATATCACTTGGTAACTGAGAAGGAAAACATCGTGAGGAGACCTGAGTTTATGAGGTGTTTACATACCTCAGCGCTTAAAATTGCCAACCCGCGGTGGGCACGCGTGGTAATTAATGATGAATGAATTAAAATATTTATTTCAGACCTGGGTCCATATTTGACAATAATAACAGAAATTAAGCCGATATATATATATATATATATATATATATACATATCGGCTTAATTTCTGTTATATATATATAATATATATATATTATGTAGCCAACATACGTCCCACTGCACGTCTTTTAGAGAGAGAGAGTATTGGCTTAATTTCTGTTATTATATATCGATGTTCGGAGATACAAACACGTCACACTGAACACTGTGTCTCGCTTAACTTCGATCACCTTTCACAATTTTCACAAATGGCGTATTTCTGTCGCTGCTACAATAACAAATACTAAAAACAGAATAAAATAAATATTTAAGGGGGGCTCCCTTACAAAAAACGTAGACGCTTGAAATATTCACAGAATATTTCATTTAGTTCAATATTCACTTGAAAAATTAATAGTTAAAATAAAATTAACATTTAAGGGGGGCCATACAACAAACGTGATTTTCTGCCGTTTTTTCTCGATGTTTGTGTCTAATGTTGAATAGATAATGGTACGGAATCCTTCGTGCGCGAGTCCGAGTCGCATTTGGCCGGTTTTTTATATTGATTTTCTTGTCAGGTAACTAACTTTAACACAGGATATTGGACATAGCACAAGTAGCGTACTTTGGTATTAATGAATTTATTGTGTAGATATATTTACTAGACCGAACAGAATCACTACCAAATTGCGCAAACAAAGCAGAACAGAACCACGTAACAGCGACCTTAGGCTGTCTAATCATCAGTTAGATTAATCAACAGCATCGAGCTCTCCGCATATCGTGGGTACATCGAGTTGTCGTGTGGGCACGCCTTATGGGCCGATGATTCATTCCGAGCGTTAGGCGGCGGAAACAAGGAAGGAATGGAGCAGATGGGTACACTTAAAATATACTTTACTGAGCTTTATTATTTCACAGTTGAGTTTGTGTGCATATGACTCGCTGATGTTGAAGAATAACATCGTGAGAAAACCTGAATTTCTGAGATATTTATATACTTCGGTATTTGAAATAGCAACTCTGCAGTGCGATTGTTCTGTTTCTTACAAAATATAGTGCTTATGCTCCGGCTGTGATATCTATAGATGTTTTTGATGAGATAAGAAGACAGATAGAAGGCTTTGATAATTATACTAATTAAAACATCATAATATACTTTAATTTATACTGTATGAAATACTACATTTACCCCTATAGATGCACAATTTATACGTGGATGTGAAGTATCTTGGAGAAACGGTAGGTAACTGTTGGTATTCATTTAATAGATTTTTTTTTATGAGAGATATTATACAATAAGAATTTTCATACAGTAAGAACAAAATATAAAAAAATTGATTAAACAGTCTGCTCGATATACTTTTAGTGGTAATAATAACGAAAAAAAACTATTTGTAAACTATCATGTGGTATTGAGCAAACATAAAAACTGTTTTTTTTTTTGCGCTCAGCGCTTCTCTGTAATTCATTTTATATCTTTAACCTAACCTCTAAGGCTTTTGCTGAAAATCAGTGTCGGCAGTGGAGCATGTCACCTGACGACTTTAGGCTGACCATAAGGCCTTTTGCCAAATTTAGTTTTTAAGATTTTTGTTGGCAAAGACAATTTCACTTTCACTTTCATTCACTTTCAAAGCCCGACAGAGTCAATGGAAGAAATTGGATTAGAAGAAGTTACGAATTGTTCAAATAGAACTCTATGATAGATTTGTCAAGAGTATAACTCCTGTCCCTAAATTATATTCGGCGAGATTTTGCCTGGCCCTCCTGGAAAATAGTTGAAGTTAGTTTGGAATATTGCCAACCCATGTTATATTTACCGCACTAACCATTTATCAAAAACAAATGTTTTTCAAAACATTTAATAGATACATTTCCAATGTTCGAAAGTGTGCAGAACTTTTCTAATTCAATCAATCAATTGAAACGTTTCGTTGGCACCTCCATAGTTTTATGTCCCCAAATCTCCAATATATCACTCACACGTTTCACATGGACCACAAAATCTCAGCCGAAGCTTTATCTCGAACCAGAGAGAAAAGATTGCTTCCATACGACGTTCTCTAATTTGCTGTCGTGAGTAAATAATTGGAACTATTTAGTCTGTCTTGCGTGAAAAATGCCAGAGACGTAACATTACAAGTCGATTGTTGTGCTATTTTTGGGAACAAACACGTGGTAAAGAGCCCTTTTTTGGTAGGTACAGGTGCGCACAAAAACTAATTTTATCCCGTGTAAAGAAAAGAAAAGAATGAAAATAATAATACTGTATCAATATTTACACGCAACATTTACAAACTTAAAGAAAACAAAAAAAAAAATGGACAAAAAGACTTCACAATTTTGTACGAATTTGTACAAATGGCCTCGGTCTGGGTGTATTTTCATGTTTGTGACGTCCTTGTCTGGTTACCATAGCACAGGGTGTACTAGTTTGGGACCAGGTCAAGTCTTTGTCAAAAAAATGTCAAAAAAAGAATTTGTCGCGGTGTATCTCTGCTTCTGCAAATGGCAGCTGACTAACATAGTGATGATGGTGTGAACCCTGTGTTGTGACGTTTTATCTAATTTATTTTATTTTATTTATTGCATTACACAACAGATAAGTAACATTGCATGTTATAATATCATGATGAAAGCTCATGTAAAAATGGGCGTAGGTACTTACGAGTTCCACGAACCGAACCCGTATGTCATCCTAACTAGGAAACCCTTATTTTTAAGTGACTTCCTAAAAGGTTAAGGGGCTCTTCACTACTGCCACCAATAAAAAATTATATCTAGTTTTTTTAGGGTTCCGCACCCAACAGGTAGGGTCCCCCTATTCCTATGACTCCACTGTTCGTCTGTCTGTCTGTCATCAGGCTGAATCTCATAAACCGTGATAGCTAGACAGTTGAAATTTTCACAGATGATGTATTTCTGTTGCCGCTATAACAAACAAATAATAAAAACAGAATAAAATAAATATTTAAGAGGGGCTCCCATACAACAAACGTGACTTTTCTGCCGTTGTTTGCTCGATATTAATAATGACAACAGGTAGACGCTTGAAATATGCAAATATTGTTTAGATAACGGTATGAAAGCGCACTCCGACAGCACGAGTCCGACTCGCACTTGACCGGTTTTTTCTTATGTAGCTTATACGCTTCCCACTGCAGGGCATAAACCTTGTGTCAAAAGAGAGTACGGGCTTAATTACCGCGCGTGCACACCGCGGATTGGCAATATCAAGCGCCGAGGTATGTGAACACGTCAGACACTCTGGTTTCCTCACGATGTTTTTCTTCTAGGTTAGCGAGTGTTATTGCTACTATAACTTCACAAATTCACGTGACTTAGAAAACAAAGTCCATGCCCGAATTCCAACCCTCGACCTCCCGAAAGCGGAGCCGGCGGCCCACCGCTCCGCTGCCATCACTTACCTCCAAATCATGTAAATTGTGATTTTTAACAGACTTCAAAAAAGGAGGAAGTTAACAATTCGACGCGTATATATACTAGATGACCCCGTGAACTTCGTATCACCGACGTCAACCGTTTTTTTTCTTCTCACCGTTTAAACCTTCCCTGGACTTCCACAAATATATAAAAACAACAATTAGCCAAATCGGCCCAGCCGTTCTCGAGTTTTAGTGAGACTAACGAACAGCAATTCATTTTTATATATAAAGATTTTTTTATTTGGCTATGTTCCTCCATAACCCCGTCAAATCTTAACCGATTTCGACAATTCCTTTATTTGTTCGAACAGGTATAACGTCCCATTGGTGAAGATCTGATGGAGACTTTCTGAGATGGAGAATGGAACTCTTCAATGGACAGCAGTAAATAAGCCCTATTGGGGCCCATCCTTTAGTAATATTCGTATGTTTCATAAAATAGCGTAAAAGTAGTCCCAAGTTAATTTGGTGATGTTCTGGTGAGGACTTTCGGAGATGGAAATTTAGAACATCAAATTTTAAAGCAACGAATTAAGTAAGGTAAATTATGGTTATAAGGGACTTATTTATTTTTCTCCCGCTCCCCCACTAAAAATTGAAAAATATTTTTTTTTAAATAAAAAATAAAAACCGACTTCGAAACACTACAGCACTAAACAGTTAGAAATAATTCAAATAATTAGAAATAGAAGTATTTATACATATAGAAGTATAATTTTACTAGATAACAGTACCGCTAAATGCGGCAGTATCTAGTCCCAGGTCCTAAATGCTAGGTTGATAGCAACTAGGATCTGGTAGATACTAAGAATCACTTTATACGTGATCTAGAGATTTGCTTAGACATTTCTTTGCAAAAACAGTCTAAGAAGATATGTTTTTTTTAATGAGGGGCAATGGTGAACCACATGGAGCCCTTTTCTTCAGTCGACATTTTCCGCTTCTTGAAAATATTCTTATCTCTCCCCAAAGACACACCATTTTCGTTCGCGAGGGTCAATGAGCGGGGTGGGCATTACATAAGCAGCCTATGTACGTCCCACTGTAGGCCTGTGCCCTCTCTCAGGGGAGAGTATGGGCTTAATCACCACGCGTGCCCACCGCGGATTTAATGTAGTTAATATCTACCCGTCTCTAATTTATTCTTGTCTCTGTGTATGGTTGCCTGGAAGAAATTAAAGGGGCCGCCAATTGAACTTAAATTTATTCATAAGCAGCCTATACACGTCCCACTTCAGGACACAGGCCTTCTCTCAGAGAGAGAGAGTTGGGCTAAATCACAACGCGTGCCCACCACGGATCAGCGATTTCTAGCGCTGAGGTTTGTGAATAGCTCAGGCACTCAGATTTCCTCACTATGTTTTACTTCACAGTTAGCGAGTGTTATTGCTACTATAACTTCACAACTGTACATAACTTAGAAAACAAAGTGGGTGGGCATTATACGCAATAAAAAAATCGTGGTTTCAGTTTATCCATGTGATCATAAGTCCTTATAAAGAAATATTTATAATTTTGATACGTATTTAATTACCTTATATACTTTTGTGGCAAACAGTACCATTTGCATCGATAATTTTGTTATTTACCAGTCACCGAGCGTAGGTTTGAAGTTCTAGGGTTAATGAGACTCAGCCGTCAAGCACTTTCGCAACATAATTCGGATTGATTGTTAGAAGCAGCTATTGTAGCAATCTCGTCCAGCGCAATTAATTCTGATCTTTGATACCTATGCAATCATTTTATTTTTTTATATTTGTTTGAAATGTTGCATACTGAATAATCTGTGTGGCGCCGGATTAAGAATAGCGTCACTCCATTTCCTTCCATGGATGTCGTAGAAGGCGACTAAGAAAATAAATTACAAGGAGACGGGCAGCAGCGTCTTCCTGAGATTCCAACCGCATACTGCTATCGTCAACCCGCCTGCCAAGCGTGGCGATTATGGCAAAACCCGTCATGGTTATAAAAACCACGAAGGAGGCCTTTGTCCTGAAGTGGGCGTTAAATGGCTGATGACGATACAGAATAATACTTGCTTTAAATAAAAGATTTGACAAGCTCGAGCGAACCGACCAGCGGCTTGCTAGTCTTAACTATCTCCTTTAAGCGTTGATATCGAGAGCAAGTTGTTCTCGATATCATACAAATTATCGTTAAAATGAATTAAACTGTCTTAAATCTGAGTAACTCAACATGAGTTACTAATAACATCCTTTTTGCAGCCAATTGAGGCAATTTAGACAGGCTCGATTTCATTGTGGGATTAAGTATAAAAGAGTAACAAAAATCTGCCTAATCTTCAGAATTACAATCCTTCAGTCAGAGGATTTTAATTTTGACGATTCCAAGTTGTAACCTAAGATGACTTCAAGCTGTAAGCCTAAAGATACAAGTTTACTCATTACTGCCTGAAAATTAAAAAATTAAATCGTCGAGTGCACCCCTCAAACTGCACTGTCAGTTGTCACAAAACCAACAATCAATCCACATGTCAAGCGCATTTAGTGCCAGGACACTTGGGTTTCGCTACAACCATCTGTATGCAAACAACTCCCAGCACTAATGCAACTGGTGACCAAACCTATCATACTGAAATCTTGAGATTTCCGATCACCAGAAGCCCAGCGAGGTTATGCAAAAAAGCATCTCAAAACCAACTACTGGTGGTCTCGGCTTTGGTATTAATCAGTGTTAGATGGGAGTCCTCCAGATCAGGTGGGACGTTCGGGAGTATAGATTGTTGGGGATACAGAGCGACCCGTTGAGTGACGGGACAATGTGTGATATGCTAATGGAGCGCATGCGCCGAGTACGAGGACTGAAGCGGTCAAATACAACGGTTAAAACTATACTCGGAAGCTTCCCTTAGGTTCGCACTAAAGGCAGAGTAATTAAAAACTCATAGTATTATAAATAGCCGATTCCACTAAAACACTGTTAAGATAGATGAAACGCATGCACGTAAATATTTAAGAAAACGCGAGAGTAACTTTTAGGAATCTTTTTTATTCGTCTTTTTCCTTGACATAGTACGATTTCAATTTTTTAAAATATTAGACATAATAATATAGAAAAAGTATAAAAGAAGGAAAAACATAAAAAGGTTGGTTGGTCGGTCGGCAACAATAGAGTTACGGCCGGTTTATGGCAGAAATTCCTGTCATAAGCCGGCTTTAACTCCGTTTTGAGAGTATTTTAGTGATATCGACTTTTTATAAATAAGACTGTAATAGTGAGGGTGAGGCCGGGGTTGGCGTGACAGATTTGTGTAAAATTTCAGACTCGCAAGACTCTCAGAAAGTAATCGCGGCACGGACAGACGCGGATCTCAAAATAGTACAAAATTATCTAAAGACTTAGATAAAAAAATAACAATCATAACTTCCACACAACACAATCACTTGTCCTGGTCCCAAACTAGGATACCCTGTGCTGGTAACCAGGCAATGAAATCACAAACATGGCAATACACCCATACTGAGGCCATTTGTACAAATATACGGCGGCCCCCAGTTGGAATCGAAGCTACGACCTCCGGCATTGTAATCAGACCAGCTTCCACTTGACCAGCGAAGCAGTCATAAGTCAAATACTTGTGAGTGACAAAATCCGCCGCTGTGAGTCTTAGGTGTTTGCTTACGTGGTTTAATATATCGATACTGAAGAAACACTCTTCAGCTTTTGCGTCATTCCAATAAAACGTGGTAATGAAGAAAGAAAAAGGTGGTGTTAACCTATGAATCTTGTTTACGGATATTATCGAGGAGATGGCCCGAATGATCGCTCTTATTTGCCTTAACAATTGTGCCACTAAGGAGGGCAACCGTAGGGCCGGCGCCACCAAACTAACCGACGCTCGGTCACTTAGAGCCTTGTTTACTAAGCCGCGGTCTAGAAACATCCGAATCGCGGCTAAGCACACACTCGTCGAACATTTCATTGTCCCATGTCGGTAAATTCTGCTGCTTAACTTGGGAACTTTGCGTTGGACGTGGATGCGGATGCTTTGTCTCCGTTCAGACCCCACGGTTATCAGATCAAATTACTGGTACCGGCTAGATGAAGATGGCTGAGGACAGAAAGAGGAAGCTTGAATGTGAGAACGTAATATATAGTTCATTAGAATGTGTCAAATCTAATAGTTTGATGAGAAAAAAACATTGTGAACTGAAAGAGGATGTAGTGACTAGAATTGAGAAAGAAATGTGGCATTGGTTTGGGCATATGGAGAGGATGAAGAAAGAAAGATTGACGAAAGAAATAAATCGAGCGAATGTCGGTGGAAGGAATGGTCAGGGACTTTCCAGGCGGACATGCTTTGATCAAATTGGGCAAAGGGCAAGATAAAAAGTACCCGAAACCGGTGGGCGTGCTTGCAACGACTAATGAATGTTGATGAAGCGGAAGAGGCTTTCTCCGGATACAGGCGTGAGTTTATGTAATGTAATGTATACATTACATAGTGTCACTAAAATGTATGAAACTGATATTTTTTCGCCATTGTGAAGTTTTCACCATAAAATTAGTACGTATGGACGAACAGAGCCCCCCATTTTTGGATGTATTTATGCTCAGTATATACTTGCAACACACAACACAACCATTTGTCTTGGTCTGGAACTAGGATATCCTGTGCTATGGTAACCAGGCAAGGACGTAGAAATACACCCATAATGCGGCCCAAATTAAGTATGGCAGCCTTAAGTGGAATTCGCTTGACTAGCATATTACAAGTAGTTGATACATGCTAAGTCTCCTTGAAGTTCTACACACTCATCATGATTATAATTTTCTGCAATTTTTGTCAGAATTATAAAATCTTCTCGGCCACTTTATTTTAAATTTTATTTTATGAATTTAAAATCAACAAAAATTGAATAAAGTAGAGTGAATTGATTGTCTTAATAAATTTTATTGATGCCTAAAAATACCTCATCAAAGGTATCTTCTCTACTTAGGTATACTATAAGCTTTAACAAGTCTACACATTTTAAAAACGGCCGTAGCGCCTCGATACTACTCTAACCTTCAATTCAAGAGGCCACGGTTTCGGATTATGACACATTGGCTTTGTTTTACGGGCCAGGTTCTGTACAAATCCAAAGTTTTTGTGGTCAAAATACGACGTGTGTGAAGACACGCCGATCGGCACCGCGCCGGCACAACACAACCGTACAACAAACACTGCCGCTTAAAAACTCAACAAACACCATAATGGTTTCGTTTCTCGTAGGCGCAGTACCTACCTACCTACAAGCAAAGCATAGCAAAAGCAAGTTTTACACGTCCCATTACAGGGCACCGACTTTCTCTCAGAAAGAGAGTGGATATTAGCATAATCAACACGTATGCCCGAAATCGAAATCTAAGGCAAAAGCAGCCCTTATACGTCTTGTTGTAGGGCACATACTTACTCTCAGAGAGAGAGTATGGGTTTAATCACCACGCATGCTCATCGCGGATGGGCGATTTCAAACAATGTTCTGAGTAGATCACTTGTAAACTCTACAAATACAATGATAATTTGGCTTCTCGTAGGCGTTATATCTTCCTACAAGCAAAACAGAAGCAGCCCATTACAGGGTACCGACTTTCTGTCAGAGAGAGATTAGATGAGATTAATACTCGTTATTGCACACCATATATTATAATGAGACATGAAAAATCTTAAAAAAAAGAAGAATCAGTTAAATCGATACGTATGTCCATCGCGCATCGGCGATTTGAAACAATGTTCTGAGTAGATCACTTAAAAACTTGACAAACGCCATGATGATTTGGCTTCTCGTAGGCTACCTGCCTACCCACAAACAAAGCCGAAGCAGCCTATAACAGGGAACTGAGTTCTCTCAGAAAAAAAAATAGTTTAAACAAAAACGTATTCCCGTAGAGGATACTGTGTGGCGCCGGATTAAGAATAGCGTCACTCCATTTCCTTCCGTGGATGTTGTAGAAGGCGACTAAGGAAATCAATTACCAGGAGACAGGCAGCAGCGTCTTTCTGAGATTCCAACCACACACTGCGATCGCCAACCCACCTGCCAAGCGTGGCGATTATGGCAAAACCCCTCGTGGTTTTGCCACGAAGGAGGCTTATGTCCTGCAGTGGGCGTCAAATGGCTGATGATGATGATAGAGGATTGGCGATTTCAAACAACGTTCTAAGTAGATCACTTAAAAACTCTACAAACACGATTATGATTTGGCTTCTCGTAGGCGCAGTATCGACCTACAAGCAAAGCATAGCAGAAGCAAGCTTTATATGTTCCACTGCAGGGCACAGACTTTCTCTCGGAGAGAGAGTATGAGCTTCATAAATATTGGCGCATTGGCGTATTCAATCAATCTACCGAGGTATATCACTTAAAAACTCTACAAACACCATGACGATTTGGCTTCTCGCAGGCGCAAAGTATAGCAGAAGAAGGCTTTATACGTTCCACTGCAGGGCACATGCGTAGGGTTCCGTAGTCGACAAAGAACCCTTATAGTTTCTCCATGTCCGTCCGTCTGTCCGTATGTCTGTCTGTCTGTCCGCACCCTAGCTCAGAGACTATTTGTACAAGAAAGCTGAAATTTGGCACAGAGATACTCGTACATAGTAATCACGCCGAGAAAACGATAGATTAAAATCATAAAAAACATTTTTCTTAAGACACCCCCGTACACCTAAACTAGGGATGCAATTTTTTTTCTCGCCTGCAATAGTATGGGATATCGTTGGATTGGTCGTTTAAAAATATTGCGGGTGTAAGGAGATTAGTTTTCGATTTAGGTATCCGTTTGCGAAATATTAAGCTTTACATTTTTTTGCCGTTTTTTACTCGATATTATTAACGGCAACAGGTAGACGCTTAAAATATTCAAATGTTGTATAGATAATGGTACGGAACCCTTCGTGCGCGAGTCCGACTCGCACTTGGTCGGTTTTTTACAGAAACTACGCAAACTGCTTTATGAATTATTTGTGTTGCATAGAACAATAATTTAGTGCCTGAGTCCGCCAACCCTAGAATTATAAGCACCAAATATTGAAGGATCCCCGACGTCTAGTTGACTTATTCAAAACGTTTCAATTCTCGTTTGCTTCGCGTAGTTCGCTATTAAAAATATCGCTTCTGTAAATAATAACAGATCGTCGTCATTAGATAGAATGTTGCTGTATATGTTTAACCACTTACTTCGAAGTCCCCTACATCCGGAAAATTAATTTAAAATGAGTTATTAGCTGTAGCTACGACTAATTAAATAAGAAACCAGTTTTGATACGAATCGAGAGCATATTTCACTTGCCACTGATATCAACACGGTAAGTCAGCAACGTACATCTATTAGTAGGTCGGTGTATTGGTTACATAGCTCTAAGCAATGATCAGTTCAAGCGAAGGTACATTATAATTATACATACATTATAGATGCGGCCGTGTAGCTCCGGCCTAGAATGAGCCACCCCATTTCTGCCCGTGGGTGTCGTAAGAGGCGACTAAAAAACGGAAACCAGGGAACGGGCAGCAGCGCCGACCTGTGACACAAGACCACCAAACACTGCGATATCTAATCCGCCTGCCGAGCGTGGAGATTACGGCAAAACCTCCCATACAGGGAGAGAACCATGTCCTGCGGTGGACTGCTATGGGTTGATGATGATGATGATGATGATTCTTTGCTGTACACAGAAATTACATTAAGAGAAATTTAATAAATCGAATTTACATATCAAATTGAATCAATAAATGTGATGGTAGCCTAGTGGGTACAATATTGGGCTCGGAAGCGGGAGACCCCAGGTTCGATTCCCGGTGCGGGCATATACCTATGACTTTGTTTTCTAAGTTATGTACATTTGTGAAGTTATAGTTAGCAATACCACTCGCTAACTGTGAAGGAAAACATCGTGAGGAAACCTGAGTGTCTGAGCTATTCACACACCTCAGCGCTTGAAATCGCCAATCCGCAGTGGGCACGCGTGGTGATTTAGTCCAACTCACTCTCTCTGAGAGGTCTGTGCCCTGCAGTGGGACATATATAGGGTGCTTATGAATAAATTGAAGTTCAATTGGAGGCCTTATTAATTTCTTCCAGGCAACCATAGACAGAGACAAGAAGAAATAAGAGACGGGTAGACATTACGGACTGTTTCAGTTCTCGTGCATATTTTAATATTTTGTATTCTATCTAGTTAGAGCCGACTAACTCAACAAGATAGATAGATTATGCCCCTCACCAATAAAACACTTTAATCAATGTGGTAAGAACAACATGTAGAAATAAACGTCCACAAGCTGACCATCTTTCCATCACCGTCCATCGTTTCTACAGTAGGGCAGAGCAAGAGTCGCACTGACGCACCCTATTTCTTTTCTGCCCTTCCAAACACTATCAGTCTTATTTTAAAAAAACAATTCCTCTAAAACACTGCTCAGAGGCAGTTTAAATACTCGGTGGCCTTACATTTGACGACCTCGTGACGATCACGACGCAGCGGTAGTGCATCTGCATACCATGCGAGAGGTCCCGGGTTCGAATCCCGGCTGGGGACAAAAAAAACCCCAGGTCTTGTATGTTTATATGTTTTGAGGTCGTTGTTTCTGGTTCCGACACTACTTACACTACTTCTGGCCCCACACTAGGACACGACACAGGGTATCCTAGTGTGGGGCCAGAAGTAATGTATGCGCCTGTATGTAAATGTTTATGTTTATGTTTATTTTACCCTTTACAACAGACTACTTAAACTGCCTCCGAGAAGTTTTTTAAGGAATCGTGTCTTATAAATAAGACCGTATATTTTTAGGCCCGCTGACGCCATCCTCAAAGGTCATTTACTAACTTAATTTCACACTTTGCCAATGTCGAATAAAAATCTATGAATTAGACAGATATAAAGATGGATAGCGAAGACTTTCCTGTTTACGCTACAGTACGCGAAGAATAAAAGAGCTCAAACCCACTAAGCACAAAAACCAAAAAGATCTCAGCACACCACCCGTAAGCAGACACTAAATAATCACTTGAAGAACCACCTTAGTCAAGAAGTACATACAACCTTCTGCGACAAGTTCTGATAACCCATTAATCAGACTATTTAATTCCCGTAGAACCTCTGCCCACATGCATCACACATCAAAACCTAATTTGTCTAGCTGTCAGAGCCAGTATCGCTTTTACACGACGCTTCTAAGACAAAACGCCCAAGGATTATTTTAGAATGAGAGTTTTAAGACCAAAGGTAGTGCATGCCCTGAGCTACAGTTTGTCATTCTTAAAACAAAGTAATAAGGCTGGTTTTTCAGTGGTTGTGTACTGCAAATGTAGTGATGTATTGAGGGCCAGTGCGAGAACGAGTGGACGCATTTGTTGCGAACTAAACGCACCTCACCTTTACACCTGCGGACGGGCTTATGCGACTATGACGGAGGAAAAATTGAAATATTTATGCTTAAGCCTATTAAATCGATTCTAGATTATTTACGCAGCGTCCGACATTAACTTCTACCAACTCACCTATCAAAGGTGAAAAAAAATCATACTCTTATAAAATGCCTAAAAAATTTTTGTCAAAAAGCATCATAAGATCAGCTATACTGGACTGCATCGTAGGTGTTAAGATAAGTGAGTCTAAAACATGTTTAACTGCCCACAAGAAAAAAACACAGAAATAAAAGTAAAAGTAACAGGTATAATTGGTGGCGTTATTTTGTGGACTTTTATTTTTGTTCATTCTGAATAAAATAGATACAATTTTCAATCTTGTCAGGATTTATTATTATGTTTGTTTTTATTAAAAATTTGAAGAAAATCTATTGAGGCCGCGTGGTGCTCGAATCTATTTGTACTTATATACATTCTCTGTCTCTCTCATTATCTAATCACTCACGCTTTCTATCTTTAAAAAAACAATAAATACCTTCATCATCATTATTCAGCCTCAAGAGGTCCACTGCTGGACATAGGCCTCCTCCATGGATTTCCAAAAAGACCGGTTGGAAGCGGCCTGCATCCAGCGCCTTCCTGCCTTCCACAAATAAATACTTACTGGCTCCTGTTGGCACACCGCCATCCCTCGACCGCACGCATCGCGCTCGCGCAAGTGACCGATGCGCGCGCGGGAACAGGTGTCCGCCGCCATCTTTAATATTAAACACATCGCCGAGCAGATACAGCCTGTGACCTCTGACACTTGGGACTAGTGAGCGATAGTGTGGCGATTCGATTGCATAAAAAACCGGCCAAGTGCGAATCGGAAAGAATCCTGAACTGGTTTAGGCCTAAATTGATTATTTATAGTTATACATTGTTATAGTTAGACCCCCTGTCTAATCGCGAGTACAGTAAAGTGTTTTCTACTGTTATGTTTACTACTCTATTGAAACAACGAAACCGAACCAATTGTTTTTCTGTAAAATTTTATTTACAAACTGTCCTACCTTTTATGTACCTATATTATGTACCTACTAATCGTACCAAACAAGTAATCTAACTTTCACCTACATGCGTTAGCAAAGAGGAACTTCCTGAAAGTCGAGTTTCAAAGCAGCCTCGAAAGTTCTTTTCTTTTCTATGTTCTTTTTTTGTTTTCGTGAGAGCCGCGTAAAAACTATTTATTCAGCCAGCACCACTCCGCTTATCGATTCGAATATAAAGTTACATTGAACAAATTCGATTCGTCGTCGCGTCGGTTCGATTGTAATCGATTCTCGGCTGGTGCTTGTTAATATTATTTACGTGCGTGTTAACATGATCTAAAAAGTCGATATCGCGGGCCAGAGATCTCGAACTCTCGTCACGGCTCGAGTTGGGGGTCGTACCTTGCGGATTCAATCCTGTTGTCGAACAAAAAAGTGGTTCTAGTGCAGTGGGTATACCAATCGAGGGGCCATCGTTCAATTCCCGGTATGTAGCTATAAAATTTAGAGAGAGAAAGCAAGGTCGAGGTGAAAAGATCAAAGCTGAGGGTGATCAAAATTTTATAAAAAGCATTCTCGAATGCACCGTAGGACGCTCACCTGCTCGCTGGGTCGGAAGACAGAAAGAAGTGGCGTGCCTTACGGGAGGCCTATGTTCAGCAGTATGATATATGATCAGTATAAGCATGGAAGAAAGGAGAGACAGAGGAAGGTCATGGAGAAGTTATAGTGACAAAACAAATCAATGAGAAAGTAAATGACGTGATGTGTGTACCAGGCAGTGAAGGAACGGACCTGTTACCTGATGGCGAGGAGGATGCAGCAACGACAAGATTCCAACTTAAATATAATACATACACACATAAACTCACGCCTGTATCCCAGAGGGGTAGGCAAAAACCAGGAATGCCTGAGCTTGACTAATACATAGATATATACATACATAAACTCACGCCTGTATCCCAGAGGGATAGACAGAGACCATGAACTGCCACTTGCCAAGATCCTGACAGATAGATAGATAGATTGTAATTTTTATTTGCTCGAAGTATGTCCACCTGGGACTTCCCTTACCGGCCGTTCCACCCACATTTGCTTGATATATTTTTTTCGCCCAACTTAAAATATAATAACGATGAGTGCTGCAAAACTCCTTACTGATTAACTTATATAGGAAAGAGGAGATACTCTAATATTATATTATAGTATTATTACAGTAATATTATAGTAACCCAGATGGGTTACTGTAATATTTACACATTTTTTAAAGAAAAATTTGGAACGAAACTAAAATGTCGGAGACATTCACGTGACTCAACTAAAAGCTCTTAAAAAATGTCGAGACTCTTTTAGCATCGACAAAATATTTCTTAAGACGTGACACCGTGTAGAAAACTATATACAGTATGCTAGACGGTGTGATGATCCGTTAGTCGTTTATAAAACGACCGTGTAGAAAATAAAAGCATTCTTTTTTGCATCTAAAAACTGTTTGTTGTGTTAATATTGTAATAAAAAAAAATTGTGCAGAAGACCAGGTTTTAGACGCATAAATCGAAGTTTTCCTGTAGCGCATTATGTTCACGTCGAAACATAGCAGAGTCGCGAATGCTCAGCGGAGGCGTGTCCACTGTGCAGTCGTGATAGAATTAAACAAACACTGGGGCGCGACCGGCCAAATATAATGCAATAAATATAATTTATAATGTTTATACTGAGACTTATCGCGCTCAGGGATCGGGAGACGCCTGCTATCCAGGTTGGGGGCAGAGTAGGTTATGGGGTAGAGATGTGCAAGTCATACGGCAAATATGTTGAGAAGGGGTTTGCGCCTCCCAAAATGTATTTTATACCTCCTTGTTACTCGACTTATAATTTTATTCCGTCTTTTGTATTTCTTGTCACAAAAATATCAGCACGAGCAACATGTAATGGTTGCAGACCCTATCAAAACCTAAGATTCTATAAGGTCTTCGTATTGTTGCACACCCTACAACGAGGATATGTAGGAGAGACCACTCACTTAAAATGGCTAAAAAGGTTAAGGAGGTACTAAATACTTTTTGGAAGGCGCAAATCTCGGATTATCTCTGAAATTCGCAATTACTGGAATACGTTAGAGTTTTATATTTACAACTTACATAGAGTGCTTGAGTGTCTGTGCTTTTCACATACCTCAGCGCTTCAAATCGCCAATCCGCGATGGGCACGCGTGGTGATTAAGACCGTGCTCTCTCCCTGACAGAAGGACTGTGCCCTAAAGTGGGATGCATATAGGCTGCTTATGTATGTATTTACAACTTATTTTACGACTTTTGAACTTTTTTGTAAATTATTGTCCATTGTGGCGGCGGATTAAGAATAGCGTCACTCCATTTCCTTCCGTGGATTTCCTAGAAGGCGACTAAAGAAATCAATTACCAGGAGACGGACAGCAGCTCTTCCTGAGATTCCAACAGCATACTGCGATCGTCAACCCGCCTGCCAAGCGTGGCGATTATGGCAAAACCCCTCATGGTTATGAAAACCACGAAGGAGGCCTGTGTCCTGCAGTGGGCGTCAAATGGCTGATGACCATGATGAATCAACCAACCATCACCCAAACTTTGTTTTAAACTATATTATAATCAGGGGAATGGAATAGCAAAGTGACTACTCTACCTTTTGCCTACTCTACACCGCTCATAAGAGAAATAAAATCACGCGTTACAGATGACCGCCGCTCTCGAGCAGGTTGTACAAATATATCTTATCTTGTACTTAACCGAATTGGTAATTAAATACGCCAATTTACGATTGGGCTGGGCCCTTGTGGGCGCTTGCTTTTGTTTAATAAAATAATAATAACTTCCACAAAATACAGTCACTTGTTCTGATGATGAACTTCCGTTCTGACTTGTTCAGATGATGAAATGGCTGAGTGCAAGATAAGGATAAGAGGTGAAAGGGTGGATCAAGTGAAAGAATTTTTCTATTTGGGGAGCCTCTTTACCAGGGACGGCAAGTGTGAAGGTGTGTAGAAAGAAGAGTAAAAGCAGGAAATTGTGTAAACGGTGCATTGAACTCCTTTGTGAGTGGCCAAAACATCTCTTAAAGAGCTAGATTGGCTATCCATAATGGAGTGCTGGTCCCGACACTTATGTATGCTAGCGAGACTTGGGTATGGCAAAAGAAGCAAGAAAGTAGGATTAATGCAGTAGAAATGAGGTCCTCGAGAAGCATGTCTGGTGTTACTTTGAATGACAGAATACGCAATAGTGCGATTAGAGAACGTTGTGGACTGAAAGAGGATGCAGTGACTAGAATTGAGAAAGGAATGTTGCGTTGGTTTGGACAAGGAGGATGAAGGAAGAAAGATTGACGAAACAAATATATCGAGTAAGGGACGACCGTCCCTTTTTACCTCGGCCCCCAGTGGGAATCGAACCCATGACCTCTATTTTGTTATGACCGCCCCTCAATGTCTGAGAAAATATGAAGCCGTAAAGTGACAAAAGAAATGGCAGAACGACACGCCTTTTACACTTACAAATATTTGAATTTCGTTCGTTTGATGTATCGCACCGAATTAGTCATCCCGTAACACGTTTCAAAACTTAAGTACTTAAGGAAATTAGGAAGGAATCAGTTATAAGAATAAAAGTTATGCGGTATTAGCGCATCGCTGGTGAAACACAAGCGAGTTCGTGGGTTCAAATCCCGGCAAACACCAATAACTTTGTTTTACGTACATTTGTTATTTTTTAGTAGCTATACCACTCGTTAAGTATGAAGGAAAACATCGTGAGGAACCCAGAGAGTCTGAGGTGTTCACGTACCTTAGCGCTTGAAATCGCCAATCCACGGTGGCCACGCCTGGCGATTGAGCCCAATATCTAACTCGGTTAGAAGGCCTGTGCCCTGTAAAGTGACCTGTGTAAGCTGCTTGTTATTATTATTATTAATACGTTTATTGCACATAAGTAAAAAATCCAATGGCAATGTGGCGGACTTAATGCTATAAGCATTATCTACCAGTCAACCATAGGTGCAAGAATTTAACTAGTAGGCATACTCGTACGAAATAATATGAAATAATGTTACTAGCAATGAAACTAGTAATTTAATATATTAATAGTTTTTTCAATGTTCCGTTACAGTCTCAGCTTATATGCCTTACTAAAAGGCGCTCAAATCATTTAAACAAAGTCTTCGTGAAGGAATCATCACAAGAGAATACCGTAAGTTACGACACAAAATAAAATTAAAACAGAAGTCTAGCTCAATAAGTATGTGAAATGCCTGCGCCAAGACTTTGAAACATCTGTCGCCAGTTTTTTTTTTTTTTTGTTGCACTTACCCGCACTGGCACGGTTAGTCAGAGGTCGCGGATTCAAGTCCCGGCATGGGTGGAATTTTTAGCCTCTAAACAGGTTTTATAAAATCAACCTTACAGTGGACTTAAAAGGGCCGAGCTTAATGACACTTGAATGTTAAAATATCGAGCTGGTACATCAAAATACTCTACATGAGAATATTATTGTATCGTTTGTTTCCTTAATAAAAAATAAAATAAAAACACGTTTAATGTTATTGCCAACTTTTAGAACCAACGGCCCAGAACATTTTACTGCATGAAATTTAGAGCAAAATGTAATTGAGAAATGAAAGGAGCCTTCTGGATTGACGTACCGATCGACTGAGGCCTATATATTTTTAGCACGTATAGAACATTTCACTGCAATAAATTTCGAACAAAAATGTCATTAAAATATGAAAGGAGCCTTCTCCAACCTAGCTCTATAAGTTTAGCGCACTTCAGCGTATCTATCAATGAGCTCCTTACGCTGATTTACATTTGCCAATCTCTTTTCCTTTCCTTTGATGACCTTTCAATACGACGAAAATACTATTAGCAATGAGGCCACCAATTGTATCTACATTTTTTCTGTCGCGTGCTTTGGTGTACGATTAGAAGAGTATTAAAGTAAAGAATATTTTTATCTTATGTAATCTTACGATAGCAAACCGCGTTTTTTAAAAATGTAATTCTTGTTTCACTGGAAACATACATATTTAGGTATGTCCAAATTTAATTTACATAACATGCACATGCAGCCTATAAACGTAGGATACAGGTCTTCTCTCAGGGAGAGAGAATGGGCTTAATCACCACGCGTGCCCACCGCGGATTGGCGATTCCAAGCGCTGAGTTATATGAATAGCTCACACCTCAGGTTTCCTCACGATATTTTCCTTCACCGTTAGCGGGTGGTATTGCTACTATAACTTCACAAATGTACATAACTTAGAAAACAAAGTCATAGGTACATGGCCGCACTGGGAATCGAACCTGGGTCTCTCGCTTCTGAGTCCAATGTTCTACACACTAGGCTACCACCGCTGTGTTTAATACATACATTTTAATACATACATACATTTAAATTTACTAGAATATATTTAATCAATTGAACGAATACTTTTTTAGCCATTCATTATCTCTTTAAAGTAATTTCTAAATATTTTCTGAGAAAAAACTGATCGTGAAGACGGCGTTTAAGCAAAAGTGCACGCTAAGTGGGCTTTCTGTGCAAATGGCTTTCGTTGACTTGAGCAGCACACTTACTTACCTACTCTGTGTCAATAAGCCACTGTTTGTCGAGCGCTACCGCGAGCGTGCGGCGGGTTAAGTAGCTCTATTAATATTTCAGTGTTGAGATGAACATTAATGCTGTTTTAATGTTCCTTATTGAGAAATAAGTACAAATGAGCTTGACGCTACTACGTTAGGCTTTCCAAAATTTAGGAATACAATTACTTTGTAATACTATCAGGGAATTTTAAATACAGATTTATGTTTCTTGCATGAACAGGGCATTTAAATGACCAAAGACAAATATCTATACGACAAAAGACTGTAGACTAGAATACTTCCACAATAACAAAGGTTCCCTTCTTCTTTATTACAATTAGAGCAAGCTTCTTAAGCATGTGGGTGGAAGGGCCGGTAACGGACATCCCAGGCGGACATACTTCGACCAAATAGAGGATGTTTTAGCAAAGGGCGGGATAGAAAGTACCCGAAACCGGCGTGCATGCGTGCAACGACTACTCAATGTTGAGGAAGCGAAAGTGATCTGTCAGGATCGTGGCAAGTGGCAGTCCCTGGTCTCTGCCTACCCCTTTGGGACGCAGGCGTGAGTTTATGTATGTCTGTGGTGTCATTAAAAACTATTTCAACATCACTGTATGTAAAACAAAAATAATTTTTCATTAACCTTGCTACAATCAACTCAATTTTCGTAACAGACGAACAATGATGATAATCTCTAAGGCTACCAAAGATCCGACACACGATCTTGACGACCGTGACCGCGAGAAGGCCAACGACGATAATAAACTACCCTCACTGGATAGACAAAACAACAAAAAATATTATTAAAAACTACCCTAAGTTACTTGTCGCTAATGTTGCTATTATATTCTTTTTGATGCACTAACCCGCAGGACAATTATTTAAAATTTATTCAGAGCCACCAATTTTAAAAATCTATTTAGAGGCTAAAATTCCACCCATGCCGGGATTTGAACCCACGACTTCTGGCTAACCGTGCCAGCACTCTCCCATGCACTATTATTTATTTATTTCGGATAAAGATGGACAAAGAAGAAGTTTAAAATATTTTTTATTTTTTAACTAAAACTTTCGTAACCACTGCATATTAACCTAATTCCGGAAAAAACTCACTTTAATTATTGTCGGAAGAGTCCAACCAGGTTTTGCTCTTATTTGAAGAGCTTAATCTTGGTGAGTAGAGACGGAGCTCGCCTCGTGGGTTGCTTGTGTAGGCTATGTTAGTGAGATCAGAGGAAATACTTATAGATTATAAACCGGTGGTACCAGTGGCGGATTTACAAATTTGCCGCTAGTAGGCTATTCAATTTTTGTCGCCCCTACTGACCTTTGAAATTCAATACCTACGCTACGCTAGTTTAGTTAACAATCATATTTATTCTGAAATTGCAACTTTATGATTTGTGTTCTAACATCCTCATTACGTTATGAAATTTAAATTGTAATTAATATTGAAACTATGTTGAAAATAAGAACCTATATTTAACAGTGCGTTTAGTAATCTTTTATTTTATTGTACGGATTACGGACGTCAGTTTTCAGTATACTGTGCATTACTAAAATATTAAAATTTTTGTCACTCGTTTCTTTGTGTATATAATGTTTTTTTAATTTCTGTAAGATAAAAAAAATTGGGCCAAATTTGCCGCCCCCTAAAATCTGCCGCCCTAGGCTCCAGCCTATTCAGCCTACTGGTAAATCCGCCACTGGGTGGTACCCTACTGAATATTGGACTCGGAAGCGAGAGACCCAGGTTCGATTCCCAGTGCGGGCATGTCACTATGACTCTGTTTTGTAACTTATGTACATTTGTAAAGTTATAGTAGCAATACTACTCGCTAACTGTGAAGGAAAACATTGTAGGGAAACCTGAGTGTCTGAGCTATACCTAACAGCACATGAAATCGCGAGTCCGCGGTGAGCACGCGTGATGATTAAACCCTACAGTGGGACGTATATAGGCTGATTGTGACTTACATAATACGATGCTTTCAAAACGCTTTGCTTAATAGCTTCAGGATGCTGTTTTGACATTGACTCAGGCTTAGGCGGATGTTCCGGAAGCACTGCAGTATTGCGGCAGTCCGTACATCATCCTTAATACTTTATTAACTCAATTCCTCCACTCAAATTACTTGTGATTATATCAGAATATTCAGACCAATTTCGCTCCGATTCGCAGAACTTAATCATGGTGAGTGGAGAGAATATTTTATTAATTATGTAATAAACTTATAAAATAGACTCGTACAAACGTAATAGTGATGTTAAAATTATTTAATAACAATGATAACTTCTGTCTGCGTGGCGCCGGATTAAGAATAGCGTCACTCCATTTCCTTCCGTGGATGTCGTAGAAGGCGACTGAGGAAATCAATTACCAGGAGACGGGCAGCAGCGTCTTCCTGAGATTCCAACCGCACACTGCGATCGCCAACCCGCCTGCCAAGCGTGGCGATTATGGCAAAACCCCTCGTGGTTAGGGAAACCATGAGGGAGGCCTATGTCTGCAGTGGGCGTCAAATGGCTGATGATGATGAATGATAACTTAACCAATACTTAAACCAACAACCACACAGCCTTGTCGAGACCTCAATAAACAAATACCTGCTTATACTCAAAACTTCAATAGTTTGGACACGAATCTCACACACGCCTTTTACTTCGCGTGTTAGCACGTTTCTAAAGACGGTGGAATAACGGCACGCACACCTCACAACGGCTAATCCAAAAATTAGCTACAATAGTCAAAAACGGATTCACATAATGGGGAGAGTCAAAAGGCTCACGTCAGTGAGATGCTATTGTAGAATATAGAAAAATAGTAAGCGGCCATCAGTGGTAAATTAATATAGTCGAGAGCTAAGCAAGAGACCCAGGTTCGATTCCCAGTGCATTTGTGAAGTTATAGTAGCAATACCACTCGCTAACGGTGAAGGAAATCGTGAGGAAACCTGAGTGTCTGAGCTATTCATATACCTCAGCGCTTGAAATCTCCAATCCGCGGTGGGCACGCGTGGTGATTAAGCCCATACTCTCTCCCTGAGAGAAGGCCTGTGCCCTACAGTGGGACCTATATAGGCTGCTTATGATAGAGCTAAGCAAAATCCTTTTTTAATTTTGGATCAATAAGGACAGTATCGCAACAGAAACGCAAGAACGAAAAGTCACGCCTTGATAAAATATCGTTGAGGGCTGACCATTTTATTTTTATTTTTGCATTTTGCATCAATAATAACACTATCGATCCAAAATCTACTTCAGAACTGTTTTAAAATAAAATATAAGCAATTAAATTTCTAATTAGTCTGTAAGTTAAGTGTAACACATCTGTCTTATTGGCAATAAATGGTTACATTCATTCATTCATAATGCAAAAAGAGTTTCCCAACTATATTTTATCGAGGCGTACTTCTTAATCTAGGGTAATCCATTGTCCGAGCACGGTTTATGCTTTTGCAGAGTACACATCAGTACACTCCCTAGTAGAACTGCAGAATTTATACAGGGTGTCCCAAAAACCAGATGGTGCCTTAAGATGTATTCGTATGCACTGCTGTGCATGACTATAAGTGGCGAATCCTGGCTGCACCGTAATCTTATATTGTATTCTGTAATATTAGGTATCTCGGATAGCCGTTGGTGTGCCGTTTCAAAAAAATAAAATAAACCAGTGAAACTTATACATCCGAAAATTGGGGGTTCTGCTCGTCTGTACGAACTACTTTTTCTGTGTCGAAAACATCGCAAGCGCGAACAGTATATCAGCTGTTCCATACGCTTAATGCCACAATTGGAACATTCATTGCATTAGTATGGGACAGTTTGTGAAGTCACAGTGGCAATACCACTCGCTAACTGTGAAAGAAAACATCGTGAGGAAACCTGAGTGTCTGAGGTGTTCACATACATCAGCGCTTGAAATTGCCAATCCGCGGTGGGCACGCGTGTTGATTAAGCCCACTCTCTTTCTCTGAGAGAAGGCTTGTGCCCTGCATTGAGACGAATATAGGCCACATAAAAAAAAAACAAAATGGTACAGTTAATAATTTTCGAAGTTTCAACAAGGCAAAAGTTGTCTTTTACGTCCAGTACGAATTGGATAGACCTGGGACTTTGTTACACTCCACGAGTATATAATAGATAATAACACTTTATTGTACTTAAAAAAGGAAATGACACAGATAATGTAGCCCACTGGCGGGTTTTTACAGTTACTTAGATCTTCTCAGTCCGTTGCTGTCTTCGTCAACTACAATCCAACCGCTTTCGCTAGGCTTAAAAAGCCACAACACATATCCTAGTAGGCACATTCAACAGCATCATTAACATTAATATTCTGAAGTGCATGTGTATAATTATTAATACGATATCGAGTTCGCCCAGGACTTGGAAACTTCTGGCCCTATCATTGTTGTAGTTCAACTCGAACATCCTAAAACGGAGTCTGATTCAGAGGTGAACGACAGATCGTCCGCTAGATTTATAAGTTTGTTGAGATCCAGGACTTCACAAACGGGCGGGTTTGACGTGACGTATGTTAAACTCTTTCCACAGTATACAGGCTAACAAGTGAATACTCATACAATTGTATAAGCAGCCTATATACGTCCCACTGTAGGGCACAGGCCTTCTCTTAGGGAGAGAGTATGGGCTTAATCACCACGCGTGCTCACCGCGGATTGGCGATTTCAAGCGCTGAGCTATATGAATAGCTCAGACACTCGGGTTTTCTCACGATGTTTTCCTTCGCCGTTAGCGAGTGATATTGCTACTATAACTTCACAAATGCACATAACTTAGAAAACAAAGTCATAGGTACGTGCCCGCTCAAACAATTAAAGTTTGTGTTTCACAACAAATTTTGTGCTATGAGTTTTTCCTCAGTTTTATATTTTCAAAATATCAGGTTTAATTTTTTTTATGTAGCCTATTTGAATCCCAAGTACAGACTTTCTCTCAAAGATTGAGTATAGGCTTAATTACGACGCGTGCCACCAGGGATTGGCAATTTGTAGTGCTGAATATATGAACACCTCAGACGCTCAGGTTTTCATAATTTAATTAAATTCAATCTACCACTTCGGAATACAGACATGGTTTTATATATGTAAATATGTATTAAATTCAATGTCACAGCCTCCGGTAAATCATTGAAATACATAGAAGAATGGCCATTACCTATCAAACAGCGTCACTGCAAATCAGATAAACCGTAAAACAACAAAAAAAAACATAAACACAAAACAAGCCTACTTCTTTAAAGTGACATAAACATTGCATGCGTATTGAAAATTTAAGTTAACGCTGACAAAATAGCAGTACCATCCAATAAACCCTCGGCTTTTCCGTTGCTGCGTTTATTTACCCTCCCGTTTGTACCAAGTCTGACCGGAAACGCCGTCGAGGCGATCGTCGTAAAAGTGTCTTCGGCCGTGGGCTGACGTCATAAACTGACGGATCGGCCGCCAGTGCGTAGGCGCAGGACTTATTGGCTCAGCGTAAAGTGGAGCGGTTTATTTAGACGGGCTCGTAGCCATTCATGGTAATGCGAGCCATTCATAGAGTTTGGATCGGAGAAAGATTTAGGCTTTTTGTGTTCTTTTGTTTTGTAGTTGTAACCTATATGAGTAAGCAATTCTGGTTTTGTACTTGTAACCTATATAAGTAAGCAATTCCGAGAGTTATTCCACTTAACAATTATCAGCCTTAATTTTTAGGCTTCTTTTTGCAAAAAATCTAAACTAAAACTTTCTTAAGCACTACAAATCAGAGCGTAACCTGGTCGGACTCTTCCGAAAAAAAATCAAAAATGTGAATCCGGAATTGTATAAACATCTAAGGTCAGAAATCAGAAATCAATAATTTATTTCAACGTAAAGAATTTACATTCCGTTTGTTGAATGTCAATATACTATGTTAGCTTAAGTTGACAGAATTCACTTTACTCAGTAGAGCATGTGAAAATTGTGAAATGCTCTAGTCAGTGAGGTTATAATTCCTCTTTTCGCTCCTGGCTCAATCATTAAATCAGCTCGGAGCTCAGAGCATTGAATGCTCGAAGATACCAAATAATTGTGTTGCAGCCGAACCGTATACACTTGCAAAGTTTCAAGTCGTTATACGACAATAAGAAGTAGGACAAAACTAAATTCCTGGATTTGTTTACAAGTGAAGCAATAAAAGCGAATTAAAGGTGAAAAGGAAATTGCCAAGTTTCGAGGCAAGTAAAAGACTAAAGGCAACATGTCGTTGTTTAAAGATGACGGCGCAAACATAGGATATAAGCAAAGCACCTCCCTTATAAACTTCATTGTTGCCTCCGTGAAACCCAATAAAATACAATAATAAAGATCCAAATCGCGACTCAGAAGTCTGTTACAAATTTTATACGAGGAAAGGGAATCGCGCAAGCCCAAGATCTGAAACCGTGACCGAAAAGGCACAAAACGAGGACCAGTCGTGGGATATTCGAAACTCGCGTTATGTTTTTAAAAGATATACTTTAAAGTAAAAGGAACGTCGAGAAAACCCCATCGATTCGGTAGTGACACCAAATGCACTCCACGTGTCGTGGTGCTTTATGTATTGTTTTTCGGGGTTCCGGTGGCCGTTTCAGGCAACTTGAGGTGAGTGATCTGTAGCTCTTTGCTAGTAAATAATGCTACCACAATTGGTAAATTTACCGTTCTTAAACGGGACTACTAACTATCTGTAGAAAACTACTAATTATCTGTAGAAAAAAAAGAGTAAAAAAGAGAAAGAAAGATCATGTGAAATATCGTACAAAACCGTGGCGATTCCAATTTTTACAAACTTAGGGACGGCTATGGTGAATTTCGTTTTCAGTGTTAAAGAAAGATTAAAATCAAGATTTTTGAACTGGATTTCTACATATATTTTCTTTTAAAATATGTATTCAAATTGAAGTATTTAGGTTTGCTAGGGCAAGTATAATTTGGAAATTAACATCTTTTAAATCAATTTTGATGTGAGTCAGTCATTTCTTGGATTATTGTATTATATTGTACACTTTATACCTATGATTTTATAAATAAATTTTGAATTTTTTTATATTTTTTTTTAATTTGTTTTATTCAGTTCGTTCGACGCGTTCGGCTCGGCTAGTTGGGCATCCACCTTTAACGTAATAAAGCGACCAATTTCGTCCCAACGGAACCCCGCCGAACCACCCAGGCTTCGCGCTTCACCGTTTTTGTTTATTCCTTTACCCAGCGAGATGAACACGTCCCCCGTATTTGCATACAATAGTGAGTCGGGTGCAATATGCGCCCGCTAATGCTCTCGCCGTACGAGCGGAGGATAAATAAGTAAATGGTTGCCTACCGACCGTGGTGGGACGCTGGTTGGAGCGGCCGGCTGGCGGCCGGGAGGTTCGGTTCGATTTCGAGTTGTTCATTAGTCTGAAATTGTATCTTATTTAAAAACAGATTCAGTTTTAATTAATTATAATAACAATAATTTCCACACAACACAATCTCTTGTCCTGGTCTCAAACTAGGATACCCAGTGCTATGCGAACCAGGCGAGGACGTCACAAACATGAAAATAATACCCACACTGAGGCCACGAATTAAGTTGATGAATATCAGCAGAATTTTAAAATGAAGCGGTGGTTATTACTACCCTTCGGTAAACCAATATTAATGGTTCCATAACTTACAAAATTAAATATCGGAACTTAATTTTCTTCTTTTCTTGTGGTTTTTGTTTTTCTTTGCTATTATTCTTTATTTCCTTCTAATCCTCGGAACTCTAAATTCTCAACCAAAATTATTAAGTCCGTTTCACTGGTTTCCTCCACACAAGGTAACCTAGCGAGGAGACCAGAGTTACATTTACACTTACACACGTTACGGGTCGAACTCAGTAGGCCACTATTTTTTTTAAATCAAAGAACATCCTTTTAAATCACCTGTTATTTTTAGGCTCACTCTGTAACTTACTTAGTAAGAAGCAAATAAATGAATAAAGTATAAGATAGCACATCGGTAGAACCGACGTTCTACCGGGCTAACGCCTCACATTCGACAGGTCCTGAGTTTGGTCCCGCCGTTTACCAATTTTGGACTTTATTTTCTAAGTAACGTACATTCGTGAATATGTAGTAGCAGCACCACGCGTTAAAAGGAAAACATCGTGAGAAAATCTGAGTGTCTGGGCACGCGTGGTGATTTAGTCCGTACTCTCTTTCTGAGAGAAGGCCTGTGCGCTGTAGTGGGACGTACACGGTGTCACCTCTAAAATGCACCATTTCTGTAACGTTTTGTAATGGTTTTATTGAGTAAAACTTTCAGGAAATGTACATTTTTTAAATATCTTCGTGTGACTAGCCCAAAAACATACGTGAATGGGCACAGAAATAAGTATTAGGCAGACACCAAAACTGACTTCGCTGACAGGATTTTAAAACAAAAACTTTGTGTGATTTTTAAAATGATATACAGCGATCTTCTAGTTAAATATAGCCTTAACTTAAAATTAACAAAGCCAAAAATTTTACACGAACATTTTTTTCCCAAACCGAATACAGTTTCCAAGAGAATTGATTCTGTTTTCCCTCGAGAACAGTTAAAGAAAAATGACTAATGCTCTCAAGTGTTAAGGTTTAAATGCGAACGGCCTCAAGACAAAAGTGTCACCTACAAAGCATTGGCCTTTGACACCGAATGACACGAGCACAAATATGTGCCCAAAACTATGTGTCAAACATTGTGAAGTCGTGTAAACTGATTTCCATTGGGTCTTACAACCTATGTTCCATGGAGGTAGGATACGCACCGCATACAGCGCTATTTTTAATTCTGTTTTATTTGATTATTCATTTATGGTGTTCCTCTGAAACTAAAATACCGTAGATGTATTCTGGACATAAAAAATTGAGGAACAATGATCAAGGGGGGTGCCCCTCTATGAGACCCCTCTATGAGTATGCAATTCGTGAGACTCCAATTACAGTTTGTGTGATACAACTTTTGTTCAATGAGTATTTTCTCAGATATATATTTTTCGATATAAATTTGCGCTTTACGCCCTCTAGCAAGGTGGAAGTCTCCGGTGAATCATTGTCATATTACATAAAAGCGTGCATTCATAGGGATTTGCAAGACACCGAAAAAGCTGTGGTGACAGGGAAGAGGCCTATGCCCAGCAGTGGGCTTTATTGGTGGTTGAGATAGATAGATTTTAAGCATAAACTGAACCGTGTTAAGCAGAAACATTCCAACCCGCAATATGTCTCTTGCGAGAAAATACATGTTTTTGCTCAGACGTGTTTAGTTTAATGTTCGTGATTACAAAATATAAAACGTCCGAACTAAACAATGAAATGCGTAAAAAAGCGTTTTTCTCACAAGTGACATATTGTAGGTTAGAATGTTTCTGCGTGACACTGTCCAATTTACAGCAACTACAGTGAACAACCACTCACTTTAAACGACGCCTGGTCTGGCCTGGCCGCTTAACCAACAGGCCACTGAATATTCATTAAAAAGTATCAGAAAACAGGCACGTCGTGGCATTCGACAATTTGACTTGAAATTTCACACAAACACCGTGACCTTTGAGAGAAAAAAAGAGTTCTTTAACCGCACTGCGAAAGCAAATGAGTGCTATGTTTGCCGCGCATGTTAGTTTCTTTATTAGTTCTCCGCGCATGTTACATTGAGACAAAATTTACCGATTTTCACAAATGAGATGTCAAATTAAATGTGTTCCGAATATGACATCTGACATCGAAATTATGCCTGCTGCGGTCGAAATTTTACCGGCCTCTCATAGCTTACTACAAATTAGCTGTCGGTCTTATTGTTTTTCTAAATTTATCTCTGATGGTGTCACTCTATGACAAATATTTGACGCATGCGCCCGCGCTTGGCGCCGGCCGTTGAATGCATTTGCTTACATTTGAATAGATTTAAAGCTAGAGTTTGGAAGAACCCTTGGCGTTCATCCCCAGAAGACAGTTTTCTTACAAGCTGAATTGCAGTTATTAGAAACTATCTATCTACCGGCATCAATTAATATTTAGAGAAAGCTAGATAATCATTCTGCCCTTTAAGAGCCTGGAGAAGTCTACAAGGCTTCTCTTACAGAAATAGTATGGGATAAAGAGAGAGAGAGAGAGTATCTCTAGAGTGAGAGTATTTCAGAATTAGCAAAATTTGTAAAATGTAAGATCGGACGTGACTTAGATAAAGTTAAAGTACCAGTAGCCAATACCGCAATGGCATACAAAGGTAATTATGTGTAGAGCAACACTGATTTCAAATAAATTTCCGAAAGATATTAGAAATTTAATATATAATATTTATATAAATTATGTGACTTGTTTTTCCTTTGTACTTATTTATGTTACTTGTTATGCCTTTTTTTCTTGTGATGTGTTAATTTGTATTTCTTTAATAATAATATGTTTCTATAATTTGTATTAACTAATCATTGACCAACATTGACATAGATCTAATAGTTCATTTGACATTGTACATAGTTTTGTTTTTATATTTGTACGCCGCGAGGTAAAATACGAGTATGGTGCTCCTGTCACTTTTTTTTTCTACACCTGTACGCGTCATTATGTTTGTACCTACCCGCATTTCACAAATAAAGTATTTATAACTATCGCGGATTTCCGATTTCAAGTCCTGGGTATCTAGAAGTACCAAAGACAAAGTTTTCTCTATTTCGTCTCTATTATTATTAGTCTTATATATTTTGCAAATTGATGATTAAATTTTCGAATATGCTTTAAATATATCTACACTAATGTATAGTCAACCCCATCGATCTACGTAAATCCGTTTGTATTTAACATCGGGCCCTTTCACAAACACGATGATGGATGCTATCGGGCGTTCAATGGTACTATAGTCGGTGACAGATTGTCGGCTATTTAGAGCCACCGAGCTACAATTGTGACGATGTTTATAGAACGGTAGCGGAAATGTAAAAAAATGGTTTGATAGAACGTCTTGATGGTTTTCGAGAAATTCGACTCATTGTTGTTTATTTTTCTGTTGCTCAATCTTCTATTATTGTAGTACATTGTATGCTATGATCTAGATGAAATGGAGTAATCATAATGGTCAAGTATAACACTGCTCCGATAGATTGAAGCCTAGAGGAATTGTAAAAGGTTATTCCGTATTATGACTCTTAATTTTAATTAATTTTATGATTTTTAAGATAAATTCAAACACGGCCTTGTCTCATAAAGCTTGTAGTAGTAACAAACCTACAAACTGTCATTCCTTTTCACCCAACTAATTTTAGCTTTACATATGTATTGCGTACTCTCAACACTTATTTGGCCAAGTTACAGTTGATTTTATTTATTTAATAATTGTACGTAGCCCCGGCTGCCTGAGTGATCTTAAACGATCACGAAGGTTCAGCAACACAGGGCGCGTTCAGTGCATGGATGGGTCGCCGTCTATGCCTAACGCTAGTGGCATTTTTCCGAGCGGTTCCGTGCTTCGCAAGGCACGTGAGGCTGTTGGTGCCGGCTGCCGTCGATAGATGGCAGTCATTAAGCCAAGTCAGAGGCCTTAGGGCGGCTTGACAACTTCTGGCAGTAGACGAGCCACTAGTCTACAAGCCTCCACCAATCTGGACTTGGCCCCCGTGGTGGAGTATGGCCTATACCTTCCTCAGGGAAGAGACCCGTGCCCCTCGGTGGGGACATAATGGGTTGATGATGATGATGATTTAATAATTTAGCCAAAATATTATGCCTTTAGTTTCCGATGCAGTTTAAAGTTTCAATGAGTATAGTTTTATAGTTGCATACCACCAATCTTAGCCTAAAACATATTTCTATATCTTTTTTTTCTCAAAACTACGAAGGAGGCCTATGTCCTGCAGTGGGCGTCAAATGGCTGATGATGATGATGATATCTTTTTTATCATATACATTTTATCATAGTACGAATTAATCAATATATTTACATGCTAAGCCGTACTCTACGTTGTAATCCAACATGACTGTTTTTTCAAGTAACCATAGCACAGGTTCATCCTTGTTTGGTTACTTCTGCGATCCATGTTGTGTAAATTCATATCAATAAAGATATTTGTATTTGTATAATTCTACAAATTAGTAAGTTGTGAATAAATTGTTTATTTTCATTTATAGAACGTTACATATTTTACGGTTCTTTAAAAATTATTTAGGCAAGGATATAACAAGTGTTGCCTGAACTAGGTGACTTTAATGTATCGTGTATCTTAGACTTATTTACATTTTTTTAATAGAGGAAGAATTTATTTTCTGTCCGCAAAATTAAATAATAATTGTACAAAGAGATTTGCTTTATTATTGTTAGATAAATAAGTAAACCACTGTATTTATAACTTGTCATAGATAATAGGTTTAAGTACGTATAATTATATGTGTATCATAAGCAGCCTATATACGTCCCACTGTAGGGCACAGACCTTCTCTCAGAGGGAGAGAGTATGGGCTTAATCACTACGCCTACCCACCGGGGATTGGCGATTTCAAGCGCTGAGGTATGTGAATAGCTCAATCACTCAAGTTTCCTCACGATGTTTTCTTTCACCGTCAGCGAGTGGTATTACTACTATAACTCACAAATTTACATAACTTAGAAACCAAAGTCGTAGATAAATGCCCACACTGGGAATCGTACCTGGGTCTCTCGCTTAAGAGTCCAATTTTCTACCCTCTAGGCTATCACCGCTCTATATTATCTTGTTATTACTTATTTATGTCGTTATAAATATTTCTCCCTTCTTCCCGTTATCTCAGTTTAATTTCCCTATGTAAAGGTTGGCTGGAAGAGATATCTCTGAGACATAAATTCGCCTTTGTAACAATGCTATGTAAATTATTCAAATATTGTAATATTGTAAATACGGATTAAGCAATAAAATATCGTCAAGAGAAAAGAAGATGGTCTCAACAAACTTAATTAGACAGTAAAAAATGAAATCTCATGATAGTATGTACCTCAGAATGTGCAGAATGTATGTAATGCAAGGCAATGTTTCTCTTTTAGTGTTTAGAAAAATCCTGGAGAATTTGCTCAACACCTAAAGCGTGTATTTATCTACCACGTACCATCGACAGTACCTACATCAATCCTAACATGTTCAGGTTCACTCTTACTTAGTTTCGAAACGGGTGGCTTTGCAACTAAAATGTAAAAGGTTGACGCGCAGTCGACTCTATGACTTTACGGATTAAGCAATAAAAAATCGTCACCTCCCACTCAAAAAAATTGAGTCTACTCTAAAACCATTAGACAATAGTATAATAGCCAGCTACATATGTGAACACGTAGTTATTGAGTCGAGACAATGGATGACTTGGAGATTCGTGTAATCGGTTCATATTTAATATTACATGTCGGCGAGATGATTCGATTCCGATACGTGAGAATGTGATCTATTGTTTCGGGGGTATTTCGTTTGGTAAACTGTTGCGAAATTGGAATTAGCCGTGGGTGAACATTGAGCGTATTGAGACGAATCTATGGCTTTGGAGTCACCTCAATATTATTTCTAGTGTCTGTATTGTGCCGAGAATACTTATTCTGATATAATTTTTATACAAACTGTAGTCTGTTTCCTGTTTTTTTCCAAATAAATAATATCATTAAAAATAAACTTCTTGTGGTCACGTGCTCTATACAAATCGCTTTTTCGATACAATCGGCCGTTGTGTGAAGCTTGTATCAATATTGTTAGAATAAAGGGGATTTTACAAGGGTGAGACACATTTGCGGTTCACAGGAGAGAGGGGGCTGGGGGGGGAGCGTTGCCCCTGATTGGTCCGATTTTCGCTTACGTTCCATTTTGTAATCTAACAGTATGTGCCATGAACGATGTTTTATTTAGTAAAACAATGTTTAATTTGCCTATGCTCTCAGTAGAAAACGTTTAGAATTTCAATGGAAAACTAAATATGAATATTGTTAAAGTAAACCGATTTTTTAGTTTACCCCAAAAGTAAATAAAAACCCACCGGAAACACCCAGTACATACTGAAATCCATATCAAATGTAAGTCCATACAAAATATTGCTGTGATTTATGTATGGACCGCCATCGCCACCGCCACTGCCAACGCCACCGCCTTGGTGTGTGTCATCCAGAACAAGGTACAGAAATCTGCTTTTAAAACAAGAAAAACAATTTTGGAACGTGTTGCTTTCATTTTATGCATGTCTTTGCTTCTTTACAAGCCCACACACAAAAATAATATACTTAGTACCTACCATAGTGAATAAAATATTTTATCACTTTTTTTTCTCACAATTTTAAGAGCTTCGGCAGTGTCTCTGATACACTGTCCAATGAGATAACATCAATAAAACTGACGGAAAGTTACAATGAATCAAACTCCTGTGGTAGAGCGATATATTTAATTGATGCGTGAGCATTAAGACCAAGGTAGGGTGACAATAATATTTTATATATTGATTTGAAGGTTTCACTGAACTTATTAACGTCGGGTTAAATGATATCAATATATAACGTGTGCAGGGCTTAGGAAAGTTTAAGTTGTAAGACAATAAATAATATTCTATACAAACTGAGAAAGCTTGTACTCACACTGGTAAAGGAGCTAGTTTCAGTGATAGATTGACTCAACATGATCCAAGAATTAAAAAAAACATAATATATTTTCCTTTTTGATCTCAACCTGTTAGATTCTTCTTCTTCTTCCCGTTTGTCCCGCCAAACTTAGTACCGCCACAGAATCCGTTAACACGATTCTTGCACAACGCCATCTATTTTTAGAAACACAAAGTTCGCTCGCACAACGCTATCTATTTTAAACTTAAAATAAAAATTATCCCGCGGGAACGTATTATCGGAATATCAAGTATGTTTTTTCTCAAATCAGGTCTTTGTCTACGTGTACGCCAAGTTTCATGTAAATCCGTTCAAATCACTGCGTCATTGAGTAACAAACATCCAAACATCTTCAATAACTTTCACATTTATAGTATAATATAGTAGAATTCTTATTACACGCCAGTCAAAGATGAATTATTACACTACTTAGTGTAGTTTCTCTTCACCGTGAGGAAACTCGCGGCTTGGTTTGCTCCGCACGTATTGACTTGTCTTTCCTGCGGGCTAGGCCAACTAATATGTAAGCTTATAATTATGTAAGCTTATGTCTATATTTATGTATAAAGTGTGTTTTTGGCAATAAATGTAGTTCACTTTCACTAGGCTGTCAGGATGGTATAGGTGGTGGGTAAGCCTACTCCATCTAAAAAACAAAGTCCCAGGCACTGCAGCGTCCGAGTGGTCCCTTCACCCATCTAGTACGAGTGAAGGTGCCACTGGACGCTGCACGAGACGACTTACGTCTGATGCAGATGCCAAGGCCAAAGTTTTTTTTTTAGTGTGGTTTTACAGTTATGCTCACCGTCCGCGCGGGTAGTAAGCGCGGCTTGTAAGCTATATTATTGCCATCAGCGCGGACCCAGCTTTTTACCACATTTTACTATGTGACGATCCAAGACACTCGAAGCTCGTGGCCCGCGACGCTTACCAACCGTGTCAGCGAAAGCAGCACTGTAAAATCGCACTAAATTAATAATAATGGCAGTGTTAAGCGGCACTGTAAAGTCACACTAAATTAATAATAATAATGTTGCAGAATTCATAACAGTATTATGAAAAGTTTGAGTAAAGTTGAACTTTCCCAAATTAATGTTACGACATAGTCAACACTCAATGACCGTTCTTCAAAACTTGTCAATGATTTTACGACCGAGCTCCAGCAATAGTTCAAAATAGGACCAAATAAAAACTGTCCACCTAATGTTACGGATCATAATAAATTATGCGTGTTTTTTTACGACTGGAACGTCGATTTGGAGTATTTTAGAGTGACTTCTTGACGTTGATGGTCGCTTTACTTGTTTATGAGCGACTCTTGATCCCGATTTTAATGTGTTTTATTCGACGGGTCATAAAAGATTTTTTGGGCGGCGCCTCCCGGACTATCAAGAATGTATTTTCGCTGCCACATGCGAGGTTTTCAATTCAGCTTTTTATGCTTCTATTAGTGGTGTATTTTATTCTCTCGGCAGCCTAATGGGGTTAATATTTTTTTCTGCTCAACATGTAATATATTTTTTATGTAGTTCATATAATCTACGTCCAACCGCAGGGCACAGGCGTTCTGAGAGAGAGAGAGAGAGAGAGTGAGTATGGGCTTCATTACGTCGCGTGCCCACCGTGGAATGGCAATTTAAGCGCTGAGGTATTTGAACACCTCCCACACTCAGGTGTCCTCACGATGTTTTCCTTCACCATTAGCGAGTGGTATCAGGCTAAGTTCTCGGCCGGCCCGCGCTTTGCGTATATTTACACGAAACAATTCGAGCACTTTTCGTCCCCCCTCTATCTGTGAAGCCAGTTATGTCACATGAGAAAAAAATTGCGGAGGAGTTTATCATCATCAGCCTATGCTTGTCCACTGCTGGACATAGGCCTCTCCTATTGCACGCTACTGAGCACGGCCCTCGGCTACTCGGGCGGAGGGGTTAAAGTTACCATATTGAAAGATTATTCTAAATTTCATGCTTCCAGCTACTGTAGGTTTATAAGATGATTTTCGGCACTCACTGTCACAAAGTCTAGGGTACTTCTAATCTAATAATGGGACGCATATAGGCTGCTTATTGTATTTTATGCATAACAAAACCTCCTGCTGAATCTCCGCACCTAAATAGCGCGTAACACGATCCCCAGATCGGTTTCTGCATCAGCAGCCTACACGCAGGTTATCTGAGCAGCTGTATATTTTGATCGGCGTCCAATATCAAATGAAACAATAAACCCGCTTATAAATCACACCAATCGGCATCCCGCCGCATTTACAGCGAAACAACCGAACAATACCACACAAATTATATCACTCGAGATCTATATCCCTATCTTGTACAGTACCTAATATAACTGGAGACTTGTTTGTCTGTTTGTACGCACTTGAGTTTAAGGGGCTCTAGCGGGGGGAGCCTTTTTATGATGAATTGAGTCGCGCTTTTTATCGTCAAAAGTCGCCACTTCCAGTACATAAATTGTCAAATTCTGACATTTTAGCGCCACAAACTGCGTGACTGCGCCATAGTACCGGGCCGGAGTAAGTGCCACCCAGGCAAAACGATCATGTCTTTTCTTACAGATCGACTTGGCAAAAAGTGTCTGTACAATCTTTCAATCATGTTAATAGTGATTTTTAGGACCCGTGGCCGTTTGCCTAAGGCAAAAAACCTGCGACTAGATTGATGCGATCAACCCAGGTTCGTGATCCTAGGTTCTTTGTCGTGGGTCCTAAAAATCACTGTTAATATGATTGAGAGATTCAACAGACGTTTTGCAAATACAAACTGTAAAAGAAGATATGATTTTTTTTCCCTTGGTGGCGCGGCGCTAGTTCGTCCGCTGAATCCCCTTAATAAAATTGTGCTTATTGAAAAAGAACAGTTCAAGCCTTAATTGCAGGTTTTTGGCATTATATTTTTTCTGTTCATTCTTGTGTAGGTACATATAATAACTAACGTCTATGTAAAACTTTATTATTATCTATATTTGTTACCTATTTTACTTTCACATTTATCATATTATGAAAGCCCGTGCATGCGGATGGTAAAGAAGATGGAAGGCAGGAACATACTTGACTTCCAGGCTAGGGGCCGTGCATTCGATACTTATTAGAGGCCGCCGTACTTGATTTGTACAAATGGTCTCTGACTGGGTGTTTTTTAGGTGTCCATAGCATAGGCTATCTTATTCTGAAATCAGGATAGGTGATCAATTTGTGAAAGTGATTATTGTTATATTACAATTTAATTTTAAGCTGGAAAAGGTCTACGTCTGGCAATGGACAGCAATAGGCTGACAACGGTTTTATCGAAATTGCGATAGAATTATCGGCTGTTTTATACTTCAACATACCACATGCGCCGTTAAAATATGTAAAAAATATAACAGCTGATATTTTTTCGCGATTCAGAAGCTTTCCATTAGTAAAAATTGTTCGTAGTGATGAAATTTTCGGACTAAACGAGGATTTTTAATCTGTATATTTGTGGTTCGTTTCTTATGGTAGTTTCACATGAAGCGGGCAAAGTCAGAGCGAACCACTAGCTAAGGGATCGAAGTTACGAGCTTTGCGTATCCGGCGATCGGTCGCCATATTTCGTCGGGTGCGCGCGCGACGAAATTCCACCGCTCATGCCGCGGCGCAGATGGCGCGCGCGCCGATATCGTAAATCTCTGACATTTTTGTGGACTGAAAGAAGTATAAGCCATAAAACCCTATACTGGCTGGTTACGTTCAGACACAGAGGAGTAACCGGTCTGCTGCCAGTGAACACGGTCCCTTAAATAATAATAATAACAATAATGTTTATTTTGTACAAAAATACCAAAAAACACAAATACAAATGACACAGTGACTAACGTATTGTAGTACACACACTGAAAATGGGCAGAGGCTGTACAACATAACTTCAGAAGCAGTCTCGGATTTCTGAAAGCCTGTATCTTAGGGAATAGTGTTCCTTATAAGTTACAGGTTAAAATAACGACAACAGATAGACGCTTGAAATATTTAAATGTTTTATAAACAATGGTACGGAACCCTTCGTGTGCGAGTCCGACTCGCACTTGGCCAGTTTTTCTTGGCACACACAGGAGCGAAGTTATCTGTGTCTGTACGTACATTTACACGCATAGCATTTGTAAATATGCCGCTCCCACTCTGATTTATTTGGGACGCGCCTTTTTTTGTTGTTCGCAGTTTCGCGAAATAGATTGCCGATAAAACTATAGGAGAACGGAAATATTGGCGTGTGAATAATAAAATTAGTATATTTATGGTTAAGCTTTATTTCTTATTTTTCCACTCAATCTTAGTGCGAAAAGGACTTAAGCGCCTAAAAAATAATGTACGTTTTGAACTGAGAACCGCCTTTTTGTAAGTGTGTTATAAAATGCTTTCTTTTTTTCAATAAAAGTACGTCACCCATTTCTATCCGTGTGGCGCCGGATTAAGAATAGCATCACTCCATTTCCTCCCGTAGATGTCGTAGAAGGCGACTAAGGAAATAAATTACCAGGAGACGGGCAGCAGCGTCTTCCTGAGATTCCAACCACATACTGCGATCGCCAACCCGCAACCCGCGTCCTGCAGTGGGCGTCAAATGGCTGATGATGATGATGATGACCTATTTCAATGCGTACACAATGTAAAGTACGCAAGAAGTTAACTAATTTTTTTATTAAAACTTACGTGTAAACGGTCACTAAAGATTTCTTCACTAGCGACTAGCGAGTTGCAAATCAATGATAAACAGAGTTAAAAGCGACTTGCACCACTTTCTTAAATGTGGCATTTAACTAAAAATTTTCGTACAAAAGTTGATTTAAATGGCGAAGTAATATTTAAGAAGTTGTGCATGTCGGCCTTAATCTGTTTTTCTGTTTATTAGACTCACCCCCGCTCCGTGCAGGCGCCCCAGTAATCGTGTCTTTGTTTATTTATATGAAAGTATTTAACCAAATTGAATGAACCACTTAAACCTGATCACTTAATCATAATCTCATGCCTACATCCCGAAAGAGTAGGCAGATACAAGGGTCTGCTACTTGCCAAGATCCTGAATTCCTGATGGATCTCTTTCGCTTCATCAACATTCATCATCATCGTTGCAAGCACGAACGCCTGTTTCGGGTAATTTTTATCTTTCCATTTGCTAATCCCCTCCTATTTGGTCGAAATATGTCCGCCTGGGACGTCCCTTACCGGCCCTTCCACCCACATTCACTCAATATATTTGTTTCGTCAATCTTTTATAAAGCTCGCCTTTGTACAAAATTTAGTGCGATACATAAATTTTCAGTTCAACTTAACACAATAGAGAACTTGCACTAAAAATGTTTCAGCATAATCGGAGAGACCATATTAAAAGGTGAATAAACTTGGTTTTTTTTTCTCTCCGATTAATAGTTTTCATAATATAACCTGTCGAAAAGTCACGTGGTACAAAAACGCGTCATAAAAATCGGGCTCAAACTGTGACTTAGAATTCTACGAAATAACTAAATTAGAATTCCAGTTTTTGATTACCTACATTTTTGTGATCCCGAAAACCCGGAAAAATTTTTTTTTTATTTTTTTTTATTTTTCCTAAGTTTTTATATGTTTTCTGCGGTACAAAAGCAATGTCACTCCAGTCTAAGTCAGGCGTAAGTTCTCTTCTAAGATGATAGGACACGATACGACAGAAAGAAAAAGAGAAGAATTGTTTCCCTTCGTCATGCATGAGACATAACACCAAGAAGAATATGCAATTTTATTACTTTTACCCTTTCACCTTTGTACTAGATCGGTTTTATTTACGACCTCTATTAGTTCGCCCAAGACGCGATCTCAGTCGGCGCTGCATTTGAATTTCTAATTCTTGCCGAAGCACGCGCGGTCGCTCGTAAAAGAGTTGGCATTTTATGGCGAATTAGAATATTTTGTGTAAATATCATCAATGCTATAAAAGTCACAATTTGCGCTACTACTCAAGTACTAATAAGCGGGAAATGAGCCTTAGTGTATAATTCTGGTGAATTATTGTTAACGAGCTGACCCGCCACTTCTTACCGCCTCAGAATCTGTTTATACGATTCTTGCACAACCCCATCTATTTTTTAAACACAACGTTCGCCCGCACAACGCCGTCTATTTTAAATTTTAAATAAGTGTTATCCCACGGGAACGCATTACCGGGATATCAAGTATGCTATGTCTCAATTCAGATCTTTTTCTATCTGTACGTCAAGTATCATGTACATCCGTTCAGCCGTTATTCCGTGACTGAGTAACAAACATCCAAACATCCTAACCTCCAAACATCCAAACATCTTCACAAATGTTCACACACTCGTGGCGCAGCGGTAGTGCATCTGCATACCATGCGAGAGGTCCCGAGTTCGGATCCCGGCTGGGGACAAAAAAAAAACCAGGTCTTGGATGGTCTTTGTGATGTCGTTGTTTCTGGATCCCACGACACAGAGTATCCTAGTGTGGGGCCAGTAGCAATGTATGTGCCTGTGTGTAAATGTTATGTTATGTTATAATATTAGTGGGATTGATAACAAGCACCTTTAAAACATCAGATGTGAACAAAGTTTTAATTTGCCCAAACAACTCTTTTTCGGTCTCACTGCCTGCTTAATTAATACATCTATTACACAGGCTTAAGTTTATTAGGTTTGGATCTAAAATTAACCTCTGATAGAGCGTCCACTTTCCCAGACTTATTGTACTCTATGGCGTCCACATAGAAATAAAAAAATCTGAAATTTATTTCAACGTAAATAATTTACATTCTCTCTGCTCAATGTCAACGTACTATGTTAGCCGCTGCCTTCGTGCTGTTTTGTAGTAGAGAAAGGGGGAAAAAAACTCCACTTTGACCATCTTTACCTCAAACCATCATAAACCTAATACATCAGTTGTTGCCTTTATGATAAAATTCCATGATTGCCCTCAATAACTTTAAATGCCAAAATGTTTTCACAGTTCATTTTCTTGCAAAAATAAAAAAGAACATTAATGCTGTGGTCAGACATACGAACAGCACCCGTTCACGAGCATAACACAGGGGTCAGCCATCATCAGTCTCAACCATTTTAGAGGGAGATAGGTGACCCGGCCACCACGCCACCATTCGAATGACCTTTGGCAAACCTACAGACAGAGTTCTTGACAATTATAAAATGATAGTTATTAATATGGTGTGCCTAGACAACAAGACAAGGATTATAATGTGTGGATGTTGCTTTATTTATGATCTATGTAAGAAATAAATATCTAAATAATAATAATAATTTAACGCTGTGTCATAAGACTAACTGTATTGCACATCTTTGAGACAAGTTATTTAAAGACACGTCAGCTTTTTTTCAGTTTAATAAGGATAGTGGGACATAGAGTTTTACTGTGCATAAAAATATATGTTTTAATTTATGATATCAGCTGCATTAGGTTACTGGCTGTCAAGGGTTTGCCAGTAACTAATTTTAATACATATATTTGGTCAGCCAAATTTCATTTTTTGCCTTCGAGCGAAGTAAACTTTATAATCAATCAATCAGCTAGTACTTGTCTACTGCTGGACATAGGCTTCCCCCAAGACACACAAGAACGTCAAACACGCCAAAACGGCAAAACAAATTTTGATGAAATTTAGCACACAGATGTTCTGTAACTTTTATTTACAAATACCCAGGATATCTTTAATTTTAAATGTCGTGCGTTTTGAATCCCGGCTCGTACCAATGACTTTGTTTTCTAAGTTACCTTAAGTAAATTCGTGAGTTTGTTATAACAATACCACTCTCTGACCCATTTCTACATTCCAGGCGGATGATGTCGCGGGTAAAAACTATATTGAAATAATCTTTGAAAATTTTCCTGATAATCTTTAAATAAACGACTGCCCATCAGAACAATAGTGTTAGGTTTTCAGTTTTTTCTTTAATTTACTCCACTACAACTTCCAAAACCGATTTAAAAAGCTGTTGTTACAATACTAATGTCATACCGATTATTAAAACATATAAATACCTAAACTATGTAGTACTAGTAGTATATTTCTTTCGAAATAATCGGTATTCCATCACTTAGAGCTACCTTTACAGCACATTGAGTTTCTCACTACCAAGAGTACCAAGCTTGGAACAAAACAGTCCTCCCTCCTCACGCAAGTTAAGCAACAAATGTTATTAGCGGCCGGTAGCCGGCCCTATCTCCCTATCTGCGCCCGGCACAGTAGCCGGGGATAACGTATCTCTAACAGGGCATCACTTAAATAAATTTCCTACAGTCACGCACAGAAGTGGAAAATGGGAGCACAGAAATCAAAACTTATTTCAACGTAGAGAATTTACTATTGCTATTGCTATTAGCAATAAGGCCGCCAATGAAGAATTTGCACAAAAATTGTTTTAATCTCATTGGTTAGGCCGTATTAAAAGATAAATAACATTTCGAAAAGACATTCCAGTCACGTGGTATAAAAACGCGCCAAAAAATCGGGCTCAAACTATAACGTCACTACTAATAATGTGAGAAGCGTTTTTTCAATACCTATTTGATTTATCTCGTAAAATAATGTTTTTACGCGTCCACATCCTCATTAGAAAACGTTTAGAATTCTATGAAAATACTACATCTAAACAGTTTTTTTATTATTTGAGTAAATTAACATTTTGCATTTTTACCTCTAAAATCCAAAAAAAATACTACTTATCATTTTGTTTTCAGATTTTTCAATTTTTTTCTCCTTTTTCTGTGGTACAAAAACAATATCAGTCCAAGCTAAGTATATATACAATTATTATACAATAAACAATACGGTATACAATAGAGAATGTTCTTATCTAATCTTATATTTTGTTTGTTGAATGTCAATGTACAATGTAGTCCGATATCTTGGGGTCGGGATGTAGTGATGAAAAAGACAGCGAAAAAAAACTCCACTCTTTCTCCACTCTATCTTTTCTCAAATTATCTTAATTTTAATACAATAGTTAGTACAAGTCCTACTTTACAAGTATAATTTCAGTGTAATCAACAACATATAATAAAATACAAAACACCAATACTGCGGCCAGACATACGGACATCATTTGGGCTGTGATATTTCGTTTTTCATGTTCGAGATTTGACAGGGGAAATTGACTCTTGCTGACAGTGGCTGGATGAGGATGGCATGGTGTAGGCCTACGTGGCCTCCCCTGGCGGACGAGTACGAGCTGATTGTTTGATGGACTCTGAGATACTCAGTAAAAACACGACCAGTAAAAATTCAAATGAGCGACTGATTGTCAAATATCAATGTTTGAATTTTGATATTATGGAATTGGTGTTTATAGGTATAAACACTATTTAGAGAGTGATTAATGATTTGTTACGAAGGCTGAAATGTCCCTCAGTAGGTCTTCCGTTTTACCAGTAATGCTCCAATATATTTATTTTATCTCCCTTTCACTTATTCGCATTCGTCTAGGCTCTAGCAGCCTAAGCTGTACAATGACAACGTGAGACTTTAGCAGATGAGAACAATAGTATTTCCCTCATTTTGACAGATTCGCGCCATAAAACGCACGTCAAGCGCATTCGCGTCCACTGGAATTCCACTTTTGCCAGCGACTGCACCATCTCCGACCTCGGGTTAACAACGCCCGATGTCCCGTACTATTTCTCACCGATTCGCCCGCGATACCCTATTATTTATTAGTTTTATACTTATTTTTTACTCGCCAACTGTAGTTATTTATCTATTTAGCGGTCTTGTTATGTTTTGTCTCAATATTTATGTGTAGGTATGGCATCCGGGGTTGTTTGGAGAAGTTGTGCACGGGGGACTAAAATCGTGAGATATGAATTGTTGAATTGAACAATGTGCTACCGCTGGCTGGATGAAGATGGACGAAAATAAAAAGAAGTGGCGTGTCTTGGTTGCCTATGTCTAGCAGTGGACTAAGGTGGGCTGGTAGATTGAATCATCATCATCAGCCATTTGACGCCCACTCCAGGACATAGGCCTCCTTCGTGGTTTTCATAACCATGAGGGGTTTTGCCATAATCGCCACGCTTGGCAGGCGGGTTGGCGATCGCAGTATGCAGTTGGAATCTCAAGAAGACGCTGCTGCCCGTCTCCTGGTAATTGATTTGCTTAGTCGCCTTCTACGACATCCACGGAAGGAAATAGAGTGACGCTATTCTTAATCCGGCGCCACACGAAGTGAATTGAATGGGATGCAGCAATTTGGTATACATCAGAAATACTGAAAATTCAAAGCGCTCTCGATTTTTTAACTGTTGCCAAAATGTTGCCTCTGCGTTTATTATAAGCTTTCAATCAAAATCAAATCGAATTGCTCTACCTTTTCAACGCCTGAGATCTGATATTTTTTACAAGTTAAAAGTAACATGAAATGGTTAGTTAGAAATGTATCCGGAATGAAAGTCACAAAGGCTAAAAATAGTACTAAATTAAAGTGTGCGCAATTCACCTTATCGACCCAAATTAATTGCAACTGACGGTAAACAAAATAAGTATTACTTTATGTTTGCTACCACCATACAAGGTTAGTAAACCCCTTCAGGCAATACAACCTTTATTTATTATTTTCTCGACATATGGCTTTAATAATATCTTTTGTTTGACAGTTTGTTATCGCTTGATTAATTGATGTAAAACCAAATTCGAGTGTCACGGTAGATCCAGCCGACCGATAAGCGATTTTTTACATTCGAAGTGAATTTAGACAAATCCAAATTGCAAGTAACAAATAGATTCAGGCTCAGTTTATTTTTTTATTTTCGGATTCGTAAGATAATATATTGATATTAGATATTGTTGTAAATAAATATTATTCATGTTTTATGTATTATTTATTACACAACTTACATAATTATTAATGCTTATAGCATTAAGTCCACCACATTGCCATTGTATTTTTTACTTATGTGCAATAAACGTATTAATAATAATTAAATATTACAAAACTTAACATACTGTAAAGTGAAATTTTACTTGTTAGATTAATCTTAATCTTTTCAGTTCTTTTCCTCGGGATCTTTTTCTATTGGGATATACACAAAATGCTATATAGTTCTAGGTATGCCATGAAATTGTATGATATCGTACGATTCCAGAGTAGATCCTCGATCCAGGATCCTGGGATCCTGGTTACGCAATGTGGTAGCGCATCTCTGGAACTATAAGTTTAGGTAAAAGTAAAAAAAAGTAAAAAGTAAAAAATAATAATTATCCAGGTCAAGAACGAAATACTTGTTTATCCTCCGATTGCTCGCAGACCAACAATATGTCAATTTACTGTTAACAATAGACAGCGCTAGATTAACAGATGTTAATTCTGTGAGAAACAGGCTTCACTTTTTTTTCTATACACGTCCCACTATAGGGCACACACCTCAGTTTCAGTTATTTTTATGTAGCCTATATTCGTCCTACTGCAGGGCACAGGCCTTCTCTCAGAGAGAGAGTATGGGCATAATCACCACGCGTGCCCACCGCCGATTGGCAATTTCAAGCGCTGAGGTATGTGAACACCTCAGACATGGAGATTTCCTTACGATGTTTTCCTTCACAGTGAGCGAGTGGTATTGCTACTAATATAACTAGTTTCTTTATATAATATAAAAAGGAAGTTAAGATGTTGAAATTAAAGATGTCTGGAATTAAAAACCAGTTCAATGCACGAGTTACAGGTTATAGAATTATAGCTAAACTCTCTTAATTAAGTATCAAAAGACTCTGAAAAGACTAAATTTGGAGTTTTTTTGTCCATTTTTTCCCCAATATTATCTAGATCTTTGAAATGGACACCTAGTTTAGCATAAGCAGCCTATATACGTCCCACTGTAGGGCACAGGCCTTCTCTCAGGGAGAGAGTATGGGCTTAATCACCACGCGTGGCCACCGCGGATTGGCGATTTCGAGCGCTGAATAGCTCAGACACTCAGGTTTCCTCACGATGTTTTCCTTCACTGTTAGCGAGTGGTATTGTTACTATAACTTCACAAATGTACAAAACTTAGAAAACAATCATAGGTACATGCCCGCACTGGGAATCGAACGCTTTCTAGTCCAATTTTCTACCCACTAGGCTATCACCGCTTCGCCAAACATAATATACTACATACAATGATAGATTGACGGTCGGATCACGTGACAGGTTTTCATTCTATTGACGCCCAGAAGGTTCAATACGTTAATCTACACGGAAGCGACAATGCAATGGAATCGACACGATCCAGCAACTGTCGTCATAATACAATGTGTTAACATAATCTAGGACCAGAATTATCCTAAATCAGTGTCTCACTCGAGTCCAAGCATCTGTATTTCATCTCTGTTGTTACACAGTTAAGTTAGTTTCTACAATATCCATTGTTATCTGTGCTTCATCAAATAACCCTTATATTTCACGATGTTTTTTTGGGTTACTTATGAGTTGATCTGTCGCATAGGTTATTGAGGAAACCATTTGTTTAGTGTCGATGCTCAGATTAAGTAGCTCTTTAAATATTTGTTTTGGAAAACCTTCGTTTTTGGAAGCGAAATCATATGTCTATTTAATCTCTCATCTCTAATCTTTAATCTCGCTAAGTTGTGCCTTTAAAACAGACGCAAATAAATTTTAATATACATAAGCAGCCTGTATACGTGCTACTGTAGGGCACAGGCCTTCTCTCAGGGAGAGAGTATGGGTTTAACCACCACGCGTGCCCACCGCGGATCGGCGATGTCAAGCGCTGAGGTATGCGAATAGCTCAGACACTCCGGTTTCCTCACGATGTTTTCCTTCACAGTTAGCGAGTGGTATTGCTACTATAACTTCACAAATGTACATAACTCAGAAAACAAAGTCGTAGGTACATGCTCGCATTGGGAATCGAACCTGGGTCTCTTGTTTCCGAGTCCAATGTTCTACCTACTAGGCTACCACCGCTCTGTAATAAATTTGAATACTTCATTTTATATACGAAACTATTTACCATTTACTATGCTCCATAAATCAGCACTAAAAATATGGTTCACATCGTTCAAGAACAATAAAAAGAGACATAAAACAGTTCAGGACAGGAAACGCAGCTCAATAGAATCGTTTCTAGTCTAAGACAATTTACCTAAGAGTTAGTTAAATAGAACTCGACGTTGGGTTTTAATTACAAACACGTAATGGTCAAGTCTTGAAACAAATGAATCAGCAGAATTACTTAGCTCAAGTTTGATCGTTGTCATTTATGGTCTTATAACTAGTTAAGCTTAAAACCGAATATCCAGCAAAACAAAAATGTCCTTAACACTATTATTTTATTACTTTTATGTTTAGTTTACTTTTTTATCTCATTATTGGTGTTACGTACCTCAAAAGGAAAACGGAACCCGTATAGGATCATTTTGTTGTCCGTCCGTCCGTCCGTCTGTCAAGAACCTTTATCTCGGGAACGATCCCCAGCTAGGCTAGGGAATCGATGAAAAAGATTATAATAAAAAGTAATCATCATCATCATCATCAGCCCCCTGACGCCCACTGCAGGACACAAGCCTCCTGGTTTTCATAACCATGAGGGGTTTTGCCATAATTGCCACGCTTGGCAGGCGGGTTGGTGATCGCAGTATGCGGTTGGAATCTCAGGAAGACGCTGCTGCCCGTCTCTGGTAATTGATTTCCTCAGTCGCCTTCTACGACATCCACGCGAGGAAATGGAGTGACGTTATTCTTAATCCGGCGCCACACGGAATAAAAAGTAATATTTTCCCTTTAATCTGGGTTTTAATAAATAGAGTTTTACAGTACCTACCCACATTTTTTACGGGGCGCTCGGTGCGCGAGTTGACTCGCAAATGTCCGGTTTTTTTTATATAAGTCTGAGTGTCGGAGGTGTTCACATACTCGTACGTCAGCGCTTGAAATTCCCAATCCGCGGTGGGTACGCGTGGTGATGAAACAGTATTCCCTCCCCGAGAGAAGGCCTCTGCACTACCATAGGAAGTATATAGGCTAAATAAAAAAAGCATATGCTTATCCAAACTATGATTTACCGGAGTAGCACCGCGGAGTAGCAATTTCGGGTGAGTTTTGGAGACACTCATGGTTCCTCGCGATTTTTAAAAAACTAGTAACCTAATTTGGCTTCTTCTGAAACCAAATTATCCATCCAATCACTAACATCTTGAAGTCAAACACCGTGAAAACGCACCTATTCTGTTTCCAATGGCCATCAGATCGGACACAGTGCAGTATCAAGGCGAAGAGCGAGCGATGGACGACCTTGCAGGGGCTTCACAAAGATGCATTGTCCCTCGGTAGAGCGACAGAGGGTATTGTGTTGCGTTGCGATCGAATGCACTTCTCACTAGAGTAGTGCTTTTCAGTTATGTGGTAAGGACAAGCGTGGTAATGCAAGCTATTTGTAAACGCTTAACAGCTGTTTGTGGTGCCCAGATGAGAGTTATAAAGTGTTATTTTTATGTATTATTTTGTAGGCAAATGATTAACGGATGAAAATACGCATATTCAGCAGTATATGTATATCAGATAAAACATTTAGTAATTGTGAGTCCTCTCAGCTCAGAACAACATGATTGTTCTTTCTGCATTCTTTCAAACTTTTTGTTCTTTGCGTTCCGGTGTATAAATAAATAAAAATCCATTATGGCAGTTTACATTTAGTAAACCTATTGTCATAATCTCTTACAATCCTAGCACGCAAAGTCTGTTTGAGTAAACATTAAAGTGACGTCTAAGTGACACTTTCGGAAGAAAACATCTTTATTTCCTCCGTAAGCATTGTCCCGGTGGTCTCTGGAACGCATCCAATATTGTCGGGCGAATCCGAACAATTGCGACCTCCAAATTCCGCATTTGAATATCTAATCCACTCTTTAACAGCCTAACCACCTATGCTGTAAACAAACGATTTACAACTACAACTGATTAAGGATACGATTGGTAATTGAGTGGCTTGCGAAGTTCCGTAGTCTGCCAATTAGTGTACTAAGCATTTGAGGTCAGGATAGCTCAAGTATTGTTGAGGGTATGACCTTCATGAAGAAAGAAGCGATGATAAATCTAAGGCTGTCAAGGTTACGGCGGTGTTTACCACCTGATTTGGATAGTTCGACGAGCCGAACGTAGTAAAACTAACGTTATTAGTAGTTCTAGAGGGTTGGGGTTTGTGAATGTGAATATAATATATTTTTTTATGTAGCCTTTCGTTCCACTACAGGCCACAGGCCAGGCCTCAGTGAGAGAGTATGGGCTCAATCACCACGCGTGCCCACCGAGGATTGGCAATTTCAGGCGCTGAAGTATGTGAACACCTTAGACACTCGAGTTTCCTCACGATGTTTTCCTTCACAGTCAGCGAATGGTATTGCTACTATAACTTCACAAATGTACGTAACGAATATACTTACAACGAACCATAATAATGACTTTCGTTTCAATTTCAAATAAGGTGCGACAAATCCCATAAACATCCGAAAAAAAAACATATTGATGAGTAACACTCTTCTTGATGTTTACTGCGAGAGGCGCAACTTTGGCTTATTTTTTTATTCAATTAAATTTTACAGATAAATACCAGAACTTCTAATTAAAGGCAGTCTCACTACAGTGTGTTTCAGAAAGACCCACTGGAGCTTAAGGGGACAATCACTGTCAACCACTTATATTATGAGACTGAATCCGCCAAAAAAATCAAGCAATTTTTTTTTTGCAATTTCAGAACTGGCAGTAATAAGCCCGCCAATGGTAATATGTAACTTTATTTTATGTTGAAATCAAATTATAAATAAAGCTTATCGTGTGTAAATATTTTGTGTTCGTTTTTTTCCGGTGTACAATAAACAAATATTATTCTCTTAACTTAGTCTAAAATAAAAGTTGTTTATATCGCCAAGTAGAATAACCCGTTTGAGTTTCACCGGGCCTTTCCGAAACACGCTGTATACTAATTGGTGACTCCGTACGACACTCTATGACTGCGCACGCGATGCCAATCACCTCACTTGAAACAAAGGAGTTAAAAGAGACAAAGTGTAAAAAGTGTCATAATGAAATTCCGTTTACGGGCTACGGGTGATGCGTGGCACATAGCCTTATGCGTTTTTATATATTTTTTTAATCGAAGAGTGGATACGTGTTTTGCAACTAAAATTAACAAAGTGTAAACTTTGTCATCACAACCGCCAGTACACTTGATTTTACGCCACGATTGCACTTGATTTGATGAACTTTTTACATGGGCACGAAAGTGCTATACGTGTACACGCATCAGCTTCAAGCTGCATTTATAATGTAAAAATAATAAAAGTGCAGCCTATGCACATCCAATTGTAGGGCCTCGTAGGGCAATCACCATGCATGCCCACCGCGGATTGGCGATTTCAAGCGCTGAGGTATGTGAACACCTCAGACACTGAGGTTTCCTCACGATGCTTTCCTTCACAGTTAGTGAGTGGTATTGCTACCACAAAATTCGTACTTAACTTAGAAAACAAAGCCATTCTGCATTAAGAAATAAAACTAACGGTGTTGAAGAAAGGGTCGATAAAACTGCAGAGACTTATTCATACATACAAACAACTTTTATTATAAGATTTACTATGACACATCGAAAAAATATTAGATAATTTATCCACTTGTAAATATCATAGCTTAGGAAGGAATACTGCTAGTTTTTTCGATATTTCGGAATACCGCTCGTATAACAAAAGTTGTTTGTGGTAAAAAGTAATCTTCTAAATTTTACCGGACCTATCTGCAACTGCCTCGAAATAATAATATAACTACGAAAGTTTGGATGCTTAATTCTCACATATCCACGCTCATAGTTTCACTCCATATGCATGTGACGTCTTTCTATCCCTACAAACACAGTGCGGGCCAATAAATTATGCTCGCCCTATTAGGTAGAGATAAATCATTAACCACTCGACTTCGGCTTCTGTATTTAAACGCGTCGACGCTCACAATTAGCCGCAAGCGCATGTCAGGCGGAGGCAGTGGTCGGACTGTTCTACACTCGGACGTTTTATCTGGTTCTAAGCTTTTTTCTTGTTCAGTTGTTCAATTCCTAGGGAACCAAAATAGAGGAAGGTGGCTAAGAGTCATTTGAAAATGAAAATTATAATAAAATGGGCAGAAGAATCAATTCCAGAACTTGCTTTTATTTTTATTATTTGATACTAACTTGACTAGACCACCGATAAAGAGGGAAGCTAAGATCATCTAGAGATTTTTTATTGAAGGAGAAGAAATATAGTTAGTTCAAACTTGCAGCAAGCTTATAAAATTGCCTCCTAGAACTACAGAGATCAAATTACTTTTGAAGCTTGGTGAAATTAAATTTCAATTAACTTTGTTGCATTTCGTCTGGAAAAGTCTTAAGGCCTTAGTTTTGTGCTTTAATTTTTCTCGTTAAAATATTTCTACATTTATATCAACGAAAATTATATTATGCTCAGATGTATTTTGTTATAGGGGGTGTATTTTATTACAGTGTAACATTTTTTTCACTTTGCGCCGTATAGCGTTATTTATTTGAGAGCCATTTTTTTTCCTCTAATTTTGGAGTTTTTTGGGAATTTTTTTCTCCAAATTTATCTAGATTTGAAATGGTCACCTAGTTTAACGTGTAACGGTCGCGGTCGAGTGCAACTTTGCGACTCGCACTTTTTTATTTCATACTTCAAAGCCCGAGCTGTTCAAGGCACTGGATCAAAGAGGAGCTAGCCGCACCAACGGGCGTCCACACGACAATGTAGCGCGATACACATCGTTATTTTACGCCTTCCCTCGGGTTTCTCTGTCGATTCCAGATACCATCTCAAAGGCTACGCGACTTGATCTTCGAGTTTATCCAAATGCAGCTTGGAGGAAACATTGTTGAGGTTTCGAGGGAGCTGGGACATTTATTGTTCTAAGGCGCAGTATCAGGTATGACAGGAATTGGCACTAAGAGTCGGTCTCGCCTTAGACGTTAGGTGGGACTACACCATGCATGTGTAGTGATAGGGGGGAGTGTTCTCAGAGAATGTCGAGAACTTCTCATCACGCGAGAAGCATGACGAGAATTAAATCCGGCCAAGTGCGTGCGAACACGCAATGTAGGGTTCCGTCGAAGGAGGAGTTTTTATCTGCTTTAAAGGACTCACAACTTTGTCAAAGTGACTTTCAATGGAATCTGTACAAAATTTTCCTTTTATAAGTTGGTCGCCTAATATTCTAAAAACCTATTTGTTAACTTGTAAAGCCTACTAAGCCGGGATAGGTTTTCCTTTAACTTCATTATATGTGCTACTGCCCTGCTGCCGCCGGATGTTTCGGACCAGCCCATGCTGGAAGTGGTGTGTGACAGGATGCCTCACACCTATTCTTTTGACAACAATTACAAAGTACAACTACAAGAGCCAGCTGACTACACGGACGGCTTCAACACCGGGTCGTGGCATAACATGTTCTCTGCTTGTCTGATAGCCGTGACGTCACCAGACGTTACGCTGGAACACGACAAATCACTTGGTAGTCGGTCTTGTATCAATAAATAAAAATTATTATTATTGTTTCCGCTAAACACAATCTCTTATCATGATACACAGGATACCACAGGATGCCCGTGCTACGGTAACCAGACACGGACATCATAAACATGGAAATACACCCAGACTGAGGGCATGTGACCCGTCGCCAACTTTGAACAATGTCAACTAATTATAACCAGGTCCTCACTATACAGATTACCGTCTAGTGTGAGGTCCAACGGTAACCTCCCTATTGTCAATATCAACCATTTTCTATACCAATATTAAGATTATCATACTTTTATGTAATTGAAGAAATGTTTATTTATTAGCAAGTGGTTTAAATAAAAAATTTTATCTTTTTATCTTTATCTTTATCTTACGTACAATCTCCGCTATAGTGATAAGACGTGACACCAATGAGGCAGTCACTCAATTCGACTTAGTTTTATTTGCATCAGAATATTGTGCTCTAAACAAAAAAATATATAAAAAATAAGAATGTGATTACACCGCCTACTATCAACCCCATTTTTGGGGCGTGTTGGTCTAACCTGCAAAGGGCTTTTTTTTTCAAACCCTAATAGGGCAGTGAACATGTGATATTGCGGTCGATTGCGCAACAAATAGTAAACAAGATATACTTATTTTGTTTTTGCTTTAATGTAAATAGGTTTTACTTGTATTTTTTATTCGAAGTGGCACAGAAACTGTGACTTAATAAAACAAGTTAAACTGTATGTAAAATGTTTGTTTATGTTTGTTTGTTTAGGTGTCCATTTCAAAATCTAGATCATTTTGGAGAAAAAATGGACAAAAAAATCTCCAAACTTAGTCTTTTCAAGTCGTTAATTTAAAGAATTTATATAAATATTCTAAAACCTGGAACTCATGCATTGAACTGGCTTTCATTCCAGACATCATTGTCATCTACATAATCTTTAATATTTTAGTAACTTTTTTGGCACAAAGTGTGCTTCACAGATTTTTTGAACCGTGTTTCTGGCAAGCTTATTATATCCTCAGGGATCTTATTGTAGAAACGTATACAATGCCCGATTGCCCAATGCCAATGAAAGATTGACAAAAAAATATATATCGAGCGAATGTGGATGGAAGGGCCGGTAAGGGACGACCCAGGCGGACATACTTCGACCAAATAGGGGATGTATTAGCAAAGAGCAAGATATAAAGTACCCGAAACCGGCGTGCGTGCATGCAACGACTAATGAATGTTGAGGAAGCGAAAGTGATCTGTCAGGATCGTAGCATGTGGCAGTCCCTGGTCTCTGCCTACCCCTCTGGGATACAGGCGTGAGTTTATGTTATGTTATGTTTATACAATGCCCCATAAAGGATGTATGAACCTTTGCCAGCCTAAATTTTGGGAACGAAAGTTAATGTCTATTTCTAGTATTTACATTGTATTGGCTACCTACTGTTTTAAAGTTACTGATATTTTTCCTAACGTACATAATATTTTCATAGATATACTGACTAGCAACTAGCCCCGAACTTAAAAAAAGAAATAACATTTTTGTAACGTAATGATCTATTTACGTTAGTACGGAACCCTCGCTACGCGGGTCCAATGCACTTGGTCGGTTTTTACAATGAGGCTTCAATAAATAAGGTCATCTTTACATCCATCTGATAAATTAGTGTGAATTCGATATCTGCTTTTTTATCTTAACAATGTTTGCGACAAAAGGTTCGTCTTTACGTTAAAGTCCCAACAAAGATTTCAATTCACAAGTGGATGTCAAAGGAAATCGCGAATTAACACTTTAAGCCAATAAAACCTATTGGAGACAATGCAGAAATGTCTCGGGATACCAAAATAGAAAGTTCGCCACTAACATTGTCGGAATTTTTTTCTTGAAATGAAATACAATAATGTGGGAATATAAGAAGATATTCATACATTTCATAATCTGTGTCAAAGTTATAAAATTTATTAAGTCTGTCTCTTTATAAAATTTTGACAATATCATTATAAAATATTCACGAAACACGTCTCGTCATTTCGTCTAGGTGATTTTCCATGTTTGTGATGCCTTTGTCTGGTTACCAAATCACAGTATATCCGGATGTTATGTTATGGTAACTTTAATTCCAACTTAAATAACTAGGTATATGGTAAATGATTGTCGGTCAAGCACACAAAATTATTTTTACATAATTATTGGTCATGGGCTTTATTGCCTCGCGCGTCTATTGCGGTCAACCGCTGGAGTCAGATGTGACCACCTCAGACACTCGAGTATCACCAAGATGTTTTCCTTCACCGTTAGCGAGTGGTGTAATTGTTACTAAAATTTCACTTATGTATGTAAAATAAACAAAATTATTGGTCTATGTCTGGATTTAAACCCACACTACCACCGCTGAACTGATAAGTTGAGTTAAAAGATGATAGCCAGACAAATGAGCTACAAATTAGGCCTACTTTCTTAAGCAATGATTATTCTGATAGGATGGCATGTACAGTCGACAATAGTTCAAACCCAAGACTGGTCGTAGGGCTGAGCATACATACATACATACATTTTACATTATTTTATTACATCTGTCATTTTTGATACGTAACGTATAATACCGTGTACCTTATGCTGGCGACGCTTCGAATATGATATCAATCTTTTGTAGTTTCGGGAGGCCTGGACACCTAAGATACACATCTTTTGATCTAGTTTAAGCTCCAGAATCGCTCGTAGCCCCGGCTGCCTGAGTGATCTTAAACGATCACGAAGGTTAAGCAACACAGGGCGCGTTCAGTGCATGGAAGGGTCGCCGTCTATGCCTAACGCTAGTGGCATTTTTCCGAGCGGTTCCGTGCTTCGCAAGGCACGTTAAGCTGTTGGTGCCGGCTGCCGTCGATAGATGGCAGTCGTTAAGCCAAGTCAGAGGCCTTAGGGCGGCTTGACAACTTCTGACAGTAGACGAGCCACTAGTCTACAAGCCTCCACTAATCCGGACTTGGCCTCCGTGGTGGAGTATGGCCTATACCTTCCTCAGGGAAGAGACCCGTGCCCCTCGATGGGGACATAATGGGTTGATGATGATGACAAGCTCCAGTCTTTCCACAAACAGTACATTCTTTTGCTGTGTGTTCTGCTACTTCAGGCGCTCAAGTATAACGATAATTTTGGCCAGTCAAATTGCCTACTTATGATACTGTTATTAGGTGTTCATATAAAATCCAAGCTATTGAGATTGTAATATATGCAAATGACACTTTTATTGGCAAACCATGACAGGGTGTATCATTTTCCGATCCGAAAATTAAAATTACTGGCGCTCGAATGAATTTTGATGTATCTATTCTGTAAATTCTGTTAGAGTGGTCCATTTAGACTAAACGTTTTACTGTATGTGAGCAAAAGTGAAAAAGGTTTCTCAGGTTGGTAGCTTGTGGCATATCTTGGTCCATGCCTACAGTTCTGGGATCAGGAACTTACGTATTTTTTACAATGTGCCCTAATGTAAAACTCAAATTCGGTAATTTTATCATTATTTACGTAATTAACTACACAATATTTTTTATACTTTTTGAAAACTATTCTGATCGGAGACCACTAATCATGTTAGCTGTTTATTTTATTTAATGTTTCATTAAAATAGCCGGCAGTAGCCCCTTACATACCTACTCTGGTCACTTATCTCAGTCTCAATAAGCCTAATTGCTCGTTAAGTATAAACGCATTATGATACTCTCATTTAGAAACAAAAACTCGTCCTCAACTATATTTCACGCAACTAAATAGTAATATGCCTTGTAATTTGAGAACAGCCTAGTTGGTTTGGTAATAAGGCGTTATTAATATCGATGTTTTATGGTTTGAATTTTTATACGGTTACTTTTGTGTGGTCTTGCTGGGTTAAGGTAAGGATTGGTAGACTATTTCATAAAAGTTTGTTTTTCAAAATATTTATGTGGGCGTCAATGGCTGATGATAATGATGATGATGATATTATTAATAAATATTACGCTAATGAACGCGTAATATTTATTAATAATATCATCATCATCATTATCATCAGCTATTGACGCCAACTGCAGGACACAGGCGTCCCTCATTAATAATATAATTTAAGATAAAGTTAATGTCAGTCGTGTGGCGGGATTTATCTCAACTTCCTAAATTTTGTATGATTTTTTTTTTAGTATTTGCAACGGTAAGACAGCATTGCACGCAAGTTGGTTTAGAGTACTTTTTATCTTGCTCTTGGCTAATATATTTCCTATTGGAAGTATGCCCGTCTGGGACGTCTTTCACCAGTCCTTCCACACACATTGGCTCGATATGTGTCTTTCGTGCGGCGACTAATGAATGTTGATGTAACGAAAGAGGTTTGTCAGGATAATCAAATCATCATCATCATCAGCAGCCATTTGACGCCCACTGCAGAACATATGCCTCCCTCATGGTTTTCCAAGCTTCCCGGTATTGTGCCTCCCGCATCCAGCGACTCCCCGCCACCGGGGATCATCAAATGAAAGTGCTTTTATTCAAAATAGCGTACAAACTGTGACTTAATGAACGTCACAAGTAAAACTAGGAGCCCATTTCAAAATCTAAATAGTTTTGAAGAAAAAATATACAAAAATCTCCAAACTTAGTCTTTCAAATATGTGCCTTAATTAAGTTTCCATAGTATTCTAAAACCTAGAACTAATGACATGAACGGTCTTTAACTCCAGATCTCTTTGTCATCTAAGTAATCTTTAGTGTTATAGTAGCCTTTTTGGCACAAAGTGTACTTTGTGTGCATTTTTTGATAGTGGCAAGAAACATACTCTGATGTTGGTCTACGCCTCCAGCATACATGCGTGAGTTTATTTAATTTTATTTCAATTTAATTTACAGCATAATTAATAGCACTAATTTCGTTATTCTAAACCAGTGAAACCACGGTATTTGACCAAATAGAAGATGTATGCAAAGGGCAAGATAAATGTATATATATATGAATGTTGAGGAATCGAAAGTGATCTGTCAGGATCGTGGCAAGTGGCAGTTCCTGGTCTCTAAATACCTCTTTGGGATACAGGCGTGAGTTTATGAATGTATGTATGTATTTTAGATGATTGCAAGAAGCCAACCCTGGTGTTTGCCTACGCCTCTGGCATACATGCCTGAGTTAATTTTATTTTAATTCAATTTCATTTACAGCATAATTACCAACATTATTTTCGTTATTCTAAACCACTGAATGAAAATAATCAAGCTGACTTGTTGCTGTGCCAGAAACTAGTGGAATAGCCGGAAACGGGCGCATATTGAGTAGACTTCACAGAATATCCTGGCATAACACCATCCTGTTGTGTTTTATGTTGTGTTTTTCCTGGTACAATAAAAAATATTCTTATCTTATCTTATCTTATCTCGCTGATATGGTAGATTGGCCTACATAAACCATTGTTGCCATCTTCAAGTAGCAAGCAATGACAGTGCGCTGTAGTTACTAGAATAAGATTATGTAGATATTAACACTGGAATAAGATCACTAACAACTTTATATGAATTTTCATGTTTGAAATATAAACTGAATTGAATTGAATTGAATCGGTTAGGTCTCACCAGGTTTCGTTTTGATACTCAGCTTAGTTATGGAAATAGTTGGATCCATTAACTTAGCTTTGAATAATACTGTTGCCGGTAAATTGTCAACGTGTTTCTACAAAATTTGTATTTAAATCCATCGTTTATAAACCTTACCCTAAATGTTGGAGCCACATGAAGTGAGGCCCATGCGTTTCGTTTTGTTTTAAATTATCATAGAAATCTGAGCCACACACGCGCTGGTATCACTTATCACTTCTTGTACTTTGACGTCGCGTTTACTTTAATTTTATCAGGTTTCATATATACAGTCGGGAGCACATGAGCCGTTAACTTTATGTTGGAGTGTTGCCAGTAATATAACTGAGTGGAGGGCACGGATCTTAAGGTTTTTGGATAAAGATTCAGATAGATGGAAAAAAAGCGAATGAGTGAAATCTGTTATAATTTTATTAGAGTCAAAATGTGTTTATGTACAGTGTAGCACAGAAACAGCGACTTAATTAATGTTACAATACAAGTAATATGTGTTTTTCTGCCAGACGTATACAACAATTTAACACGCGCCCGTTTTGTGCATTTTCTTGTGCTATGTGTGTTCTGTGAAAAGATTTATTTAGTTGTATACTAAACGGATCTAATCACGATTATTTATTAATTAAAATAAATAAGTATGGTATGGTATAACTACGTATGTACTGCGAGTCATTAAAAATACTAAAATTTCTTTCTTTTTTTCAAGTTTGGGATATCCTTATATGGTTACCATATCACAAGGTATCTTAGTTTGGGACCAGGACAAGTAATTGAATTGAATTGAAATAACGCAAAACTTGAAAACAGGTTTCTCCGTGATCAATGATAAAACCATTTTCTATGAACATAAACTTTTTCAGTATATTTTTCATACAATCAAACATAACGGGCATAAACGGGCAGCAGACATTGAGACGATCTTCATCTTACAGAAGAGAGCCATCCGATTTATTTACAAGTTAGGTAGTAGGGATTCGCTAAGAGATTTCTTCAAAGAAACCAACATCTTAACAGTTGCATGTCAATACATTTATGAAAATATTATGTACGTTAGAAAAAATATCAAAGACTTCGAAAATGTTGGTGGCCACCATAATGTTAATACTAGAAATAAACATAAATTGTCATTTCCACTATTTAGACTTGCAAAAGTTAACACATCCTTTATGGGGCACTGTATAAGGTTCTACAACAAAATTCCTCAAGATATATTAGAGTTACCTCCAACGCGATTTAAAAAATGTGTTAAGCACATTCTGTGCAAAAAGGCTTACTAGAACATCAATGATTATTTAGAAGACAAAGATGTTTGGCATTAAACAGTAGATTAATATTATTTAAAGGACGATTGTGACTAGTGTTCAACACATTCATGACTAATATTTTAAGTTGAAAACTCTGTTAATTAAGTTAAAACGTGTTTTGAAAAGAATAAATGTGGAGTTTCTTTGTTAGCTTCTCCACATAATCCATTAATTGTGAAACTAACAACTTTGACGTTCATTAAGTAAACATTCTGTTTTTACAATGAATAAAAATATTTGAATTGAATTGAATTGAATTGAATTAAGAAACCGCGAAGGAGGCCTATGTCCTGCAGTGGGCGTCAAATGGCTGATGATGATGATGATGAAACATGAAAATAATGCGTTATTGCTTGCAAACTAACTCCAGCACTTGGCCTGACATTCCCAGAGGTCGCATTGAGACAAAAGCTCGCGAAGAATTCGGCCGCCCCATACGGACTCTTCCCCACAAATCACGCCGCGACGCCGATCCATAATTCACAGTATAGTTAACACGGCCGCCGCGGGGGGCGCGCCGGAGAGGTGGCTTGGGTGATTTGAGGCGGGCCTATCCTGTTTGCCTCATAAGACTAGGCAACAGGCGTGCGTCCATGCAGCGATTAACGAATGTTGGTGAAGCGAAAGATTTTTGTCAGGATTGTGACAATTGGCAAACTATGTTCGTTGGCTACCTTTTCGAGATAAAGGCGTAAATTTATGTGTGTGTGTGTGTGTGTGTGTGTACTAAAGGTTACTATTGTAGTTGTTTCTAATTACTTTTGTATTATACGATTCAATCCCGAGCTGATATCTCTGCAATTTATGCATGAAACAATTTTAAAACGTGACGAAGTTACAGATTCATTAAGTTATCTCTCATTGTCTTGATTTTTGATAGGAGTATGATAAAAACCTAGCGCCACTGCTACCGAACCCTAACTAATATTTATAGGCTAGTTTAAATTCTGATATAATAATATAAACTAATATTGTTAACAGACGAAATTGACTCGTCTTTGTACTCCTGAAAAATTTAACAGCGTCTGATGTATTTTGAATGAAACAAAACAATGCCTGCTTGTTTCAGAGACAGCCATTTTTACACACTTTTTATTTCTTTTTCAGGAAATCGCGAAGGAGATAAAGAAAATCAGTCAGATCGGAACGAGCTCAATTGAGCCACTCAACTCATCTGCTATTAGACAATAAGTTAGTTTGCACCCAACTGTGTGAACCATGTGTCCATTTACACACGACACGAGAACTGTAAACATTAACAGTCTAATTAATAAAAAAGGCGAATCCACTAAAACACTGTTAAGACGGAGTTAAAGCCAGTTTATGGCAGGATTTCCTAACCTAACCTTCGTCGTTTCGACGAATATGCGACAGAAAAATTGTTGTATCTTTTTGGTGCGTGTGCGGATGACCGTAGTGTCTCTTATCAACTCGGCGTTCGTCACGGCTTGGCGGGAGGCAACGAATTCCGGCAGCCAAGTACTATTTTTTTCGAATTTTTCCAAAAATATTTACACTACCGAAATTATGGTTAACATAAAATTGTTTTTTTTAGTGAATGGGCGTAAATAAGTTTTTTTTTTTCTCTAATGTCTAGAGTTTATGTTTTCCCTTAATATAAACAACTACTTTTTTAAATTTCTGATTTTAATAAAACTAATTTTTCATAAGAATATCGGTTTTGATCTGTAGAAACGCGTGCCATTTCAAACATTTAAAACTTAACTCTTCAAAAAATGGTCGTCGAATTTATGGGGTATGTGAGAAGGTTAGGTTTCTAGGGTTAAGAGTATTCTAGTGAAATCGACTTTTTATAAATAAGACCGTAATCATTTAACTTTATCAATGCATTTAAGCAGTAAGGATGTATGATACGAGTAATGCAAGTTAGGTACTTAAATAATGTAAAATGTTTTTTTTTAGAACTTCAAGAGAAATGGTTTCAGTAAATAAATGGTCTGTTTCTTACTTCATCAGCCACTCGACGCCCACTGTAATACATAGGCCTCCTTCGTAGTTTTTATAACCATGAGGGGTTTTGCCATAATCGCCACGCTTGGCAGGCGGGTTGGCGATCGCAGTATGCGGTTGGAATCTCAGGATCTCAGAAATCTGACTAAAGTAGAAAGAAGATTTAATCACATTTATCTTAGATTACAGATTGACAACGTTAAAACGACTGCTCAAATAAAAAATACTTCTATACTCCATTACAATATTCAAATGTTTGATCAAATGAAAATTGTGAGGTATCGTTAGGATCTGTATAGTCTGCTTAATATTTGTTTTATTGTGTGTGTGTGTGTGTGTGTGTGTGTGTGTGTGTGTGTGTGTGTGTGTGTGTGTGTGTGTGTGTGTGTGTGTGTGTGTGTGTGTGTAAATGCAAATAAATAATTTATCTATCTAAATGGAAACAAACTTTAAATTACCCGTTACTAATCACGCCTACGCGAAGGGTTATTTTACTAAGAGTCTCATCATAATAATGGTGTTTGTTTTAATATGAGCCCATTTAATTGGCTATCGTGTGGTGTAATAATTAGTACAGTTTATTTCAACATGGAACATGTGATTATTTTAAGATTGTGATCGTTTGTACAACTTTAGCTTGGGGGAGTTAAAAGCCAGCGCAACCTAAACTGAACTCCGTTCCAGATAACATAACATAAGATAACATAAAATCACGCCTGTATCCCAGAGGAATAGGCAGAGACCAGGGACTGCCACTTGCTACGATCCTGACAGATCACTTTCGCTTCCTCAACATTCATTAGTCGTTGCATACACGCACGCCGGTTTCGGGTACGGGTCATTCAAAGTAACGCCAGACATACTTCTCCAGGAGACGGGCAGTAGTGTCTTCCTGAGATTCCAATTGCATACTGGGATCGCCAACCCGCCTGCCAAGCGTGGCGATTATGGCAAAACCCCTCATGGTTATGAAAACCATGAGGGAGGCCTATGTCCTGCAGTGGGCGTCAAATGGCTGATGATGATGATGAAGCATCTTTAAAATACAGAAAGCATGGCGGTCATTCAAACCGCGGCGGATGTACCATTTACTTTATTTTCTAAGTTACGATCTTCGCAGGGCGGCTGGCAAGAGCTGGATGAGAGTAGCCGAGGACCGTGCTCAGTGGCGTGCTATAGGAGAGGCCTATGTCTAGCAGTGGACAAGCATAGGCTGATGATGATGATGATGATGATGATCATTTGTAAGTTTGTTGTAGCAATACTATGAAGCGTGTTTTTTTCACGATAGTCATGAAGGAAAACATTTTGAGTAAACCTGAGTGCCTGGAGTGTTCACATGCCTCAGCGCTTGAAATTGTCGATCCGCACTGGGCACGCGTGTTGATTAAGCCCATACTTTCTTTCTTTTAGAGAAGGCCTGTGCTCTACAGTGCGACGAAGTAGGCTGCATTGCCTCTATATATATAGATGAATTGGTGTTCATTAGTCTCGCTAACATTTTTTATATTTGTGGTAACGTGTCGGTAGAACCCCTGCCACACATGCGAGAGGTCGTGGGTTCGAATCCCTCCATATAGGGTATATGATAAAAATAAATGTGGAGTTTTTTTGTTGGCTACTTCTCCACATAATATATTAATTGTGAAAATAGCAGCTTTGACGTTCATTAACTAAAGATTTTGTTTTTATAGTGAATAATTTTTTTTTGAAGTTTGAGTTTTGTAGTGACAAGACCACTCACTAAATGTGAAGAAAAACATCCTAAGGCACCGCACGTCTTGACACTGTCTGTCCTGTGGATTAAGCCGATAGTATGTTACGAGTTGGCGTGAAAGAGAAGAGGCCTATGCCCAACAGTGGGCTCTGTTTATGGGCTGATTAGATAGATAGATGTTATAGGTTCTGGGTAAGCTTGCACCATCTAACAATACATTTCAGGTACTACAGCATTCCGTGTGGCACCGGATTAAAAATAGCGTTTCTATTCTATTTCCTTCCGTGGATGTCGTAGAAGGCGACTAAGGAAATCGATTACTATCAGACGGGCAGCAGCATCTTTCTGAGATTCCAACCGCATACTGCGATCGCCAACCCGCCTGCCAAGCGTGGCGATTACGGCAAAACTCCTCATGGTTATGAAAACCACGAAGGAGGCCTATGTCCTGCAGTGGGCCTCAAATGGCTGATGATGACTACAGCGTTTGCGTGGTCACCTTTTACCACTAAACTTCCGGCGTCGGCTTCCAACTTTCAGCCCCTTGTGAGCTTTAAGTATTTATGGGAAACTAATATCATGATAAGATTTAAGGCACTTCAAGGTTAAGCTTCTCAATACGAGTACCTACGCTTGTTAACTGGCAGCACTACAATTATTTTCACAAATAAAAATTAATTAGTTTAATTTGCACATATAACGATCGGGGGTCAACAATAAGACCTCAAACTTCGACATGGCCTTGCACTAAATCACAATAGCATCGCGCACCTTATGCAAGACTCCACAATCATGTCAAGCCGTAGTACAGTCACAGAAGTATCCGATATTCAATGTTGATGAATCAGAGAGGGAGGTGAAAAGGTTCTTGAGTAGAGACCGTGAACTGTCAAACGCAGCAGCTCATTGCTGCGGTGGCGGCTGGATAAGGATGGCTTAGAAAAGAGAGAAGTGGTGTGCTTTGGGAAAAAGCCCGTGTCCAGCAGTGGACGAATATGGACTGAAGGATCAGATTGAATTAGAATCAGTAATTCAGTGAGAGAGTCAGCAAGTTGGTAAGATAAACAACTTAATTTTGTTGTTAGTAATTAGAGTTGTGTGGCGCCGTATTAAGAGTAGCGTCACTTCATTTCCTTCCGTGGATGTCGTAGAAGGCGACTAAGGAAATCCATTACCAGGAGACGGGTAGCCGCGTCTTCCTGGGATTCCAACCACATACTGTGATCGCCGACCCGCCAGCCAAGCGTTATGGCAAAACCCCTCATGGTTATGAAAACCACGAAGGAGGCCTATGCCCTGCAGTGGGCTGATGATGATAATGAATTAGAGTTGAACATCGTAGCCACACCTCTTCCATTTTGAATGATGCAAGTAACGGAAAAAAGAGAAACATGGGAATACGGGAATACACAATTGGTTCAATGAGTGGGTGATCGATACCTTCAAAGATAGGGAGACAGTGCTTAAGTAATTCATTAAGTGAATTAGTCAGCAATTCAGAGACCGATTCAGTGAATGACAATAACAAGCTGTCACTTGCCTCAAACATACGATAAATTATTCTCAGACATTGATATATTTCATGGGTCTCAAGAAACTTTCAAACAGCAGGTTATAGAAACTACAAAGGGTAAAACTTGAAGTCTAGTCTTGCTCTTCATTCTTACACACTCACACACTCACACACACACACACACACACACACACACACACACACACACACACACGCGCGCGCGCCAAACTTTGTAAGATTTACGTTAGTTTTGCTTTTTTATTTTGTTTATGCCTGGCTGTATAATTTCTAATTATGCTTTGTAAATAAGATAAGTTTAAAAAATACTAGTCCGCAATTGGCCTATGTTTGGTCTACATTAATTACCTATATTTTGTAACTTTGTGCTGTGACTTTGTAAAATGAATAAAATAAAAATAAAAAATAAATGAGTGGTGTCTTCAAGGATAGGGAGACAGATTGAAATTAGTCAATAGTTAAGTAAATGAATCAATTGGGCGCTCATATTATTTCATAATGCACGCTGATTTGATTTCCAACCCCACATTTTTCCTCAGCAATATAATTAAAATATCAACTTCGATTTCATCACGATGTAAAACTACGTATGCAAATCTCGTTTGTCATCGATAAGCTAAAAAGAAGAATTGGCCACTTTTGATAAACATTCCGCGAAGCAATTTTTTGTGAAGTGAAGATTTTACGTCTTCCAACTCTATGTGCAAGAGCCCACATTATGTCAAGCGCTGATTTTCCCAGCACTGTTATATTGTTCTGCCCAACAATACTGTGGGGTTTTTGATATGCCTTTGTCACTTAACCTTGGAGACATTTTGTGATTCCAGCGCGGCGTTCTTTTAGCTCTATTGTCGCGGAAAGTTGTTCTCGGAAACGGCTGTTTTAGCAAAGATCTTAGCAGGATACATTTTCACTTAGACTCGTAATACAATTAAAACGAAAACAGGCCATATCAATAAAGCGTAATAAATAAATTGTTACCTCTGAAATCGTTTTTAAGTGCCTATTTCAAGGTGCTGTTCGAAATAAAACCACAACTTGACAGCGCACTCTGTATTATTTGAGGTCAGGAAAGCATGAAAGGAAGCCAAAATTGCCCATAATGGACGCAAAAGCCCATGATGAAGAACAGGCCATTTGAACTCGCGATGCTGTACACAAACGAAATGTTATCATAGGTAAGTTTGATATAGCTTCATTAAAAGGATCAGCTGTGGTTGGTTTATATCGAGTCGGACTGGATTGAAAAGATTTTTTAAAAGTTCAATCAGCAATAGATTTTTTTCTTCCACTCCTTCCTGCCATGAGTCATCCTCACCCACCCAGGCGAAAAGTTTAAACGATCGTCGCGCCATCTCCGCTGAATTGAATGAAAAAAAAATAAACTGGACCGAGTTTCATAAAACTACAATTCGTAGTTTTAGGAGTACGTAGTTTATTATTACAATTCGAGGTACAGCAGAGTCCACTTGTTGATCTGTGAGTTAATTGACTTTGCAATTTACTTCGAATTGCCGTAGTAAACCATGAATTGTAGTTCTATGAAACAGGCCCCCCCAGGCATAAAGCATCCAAGTGCAAAAAACTTCAATTCTTCCTAAACATGATCGACGCTGACGCTGTCAGACACATAACCGTTGTGCATGATATTATTGTTGTTGATCTCAGCATGGCGTATATTTTATGTATCAAAGGCATATCGTTTCCCACCACACAAAAAGCTCATTAGCTCGTTCAGCGAGTGACCTACATTAATTTGTGCTACCTTGACTTGACATTTCATGCACAAGATAGGAAGATAGGCAGAAGAAATATAGAAAAAACAGGCAAGTGTGTGTAGGACTCACCCTGTAGGGTTCTGAAGAAACGATTACAAACTTAGTTTTGCAGTGGAAAAGTATGTACCCCCTTATGCAACCCAACTGCAAAGATAAGTTTTTTTTTCTCTTTTATGTTCTTTTAAGCTCATTCTTTATGTAAATTATTTCAATTTACAATTTTCAGATTTTTTTCCTTCACCTCTGCTTGAAAACTTGCTTGTTCTTCCTGATTGTTGGTAAACGGAAAGTCTCCTATAGGTTGCTGCATGAACATTTTGATTACATTGCCTCGAAGCTCGAACTTCGTCACTTTTAAAGTTGAACTTGAAGTTGAAGCTTGAACATGAATACTTTATCCGTCCTTGACAAAAAGACTCATGACAAACAGACGAATTACAAACTGATTTTGTTATGGTTCCCTCTTTTCCTTTTGGGGTACGGAGCCCTAAAAATGGCTAAGTATGGTTATTATTATTTTTTCATTCACGTTGAAAGAAAATAAGTAACTCATAAAAAAAATTATGGTAAAATTGAGGTAAATACGTTCCTTTTTTTAGGGTTCCGTACCTCAAAAGTAAAAAACGGAACCCTTATAGGATTACTTTGTTGTCCGTCCGTCCGTCCGTCTGTTTGTCAAGAGCGGGTATCGGTATCGAGTTGAAATAAAAACCATATACTCACGTCTACACTCCCTTGAAGCTGTGAAAAAATAAAACTTAGTTAATTATGTTAACGTAAAAAAAAAACGATACGGCCGTTTATGCCCAAAAAACGTATATTTTGACACTCAAGGGAATCAAAATTTATAGGGTACTTTTCGTTGGTAAGTAATATCGTCTTACACTACAAATACAGGAAAAAATACCTATTTATAACTAGATTGAAAAAAATTTACAAAAAAAGCTGGATAAAACTGCGACACTCGATTCCTGAATTATTTATAATACGTACAAACCTACAAAATTGTACTGAACCCTCGGTGGGCGAGCCCGACTCGTACTGGTCCGGTTTCTTTCAATAAATGTTCACTCTGACAAAAAATAAGACCGCACTACGAAAAGGTGTAACAAATGTGAAATGTCTCGGTGGATTTAAAATCCTAATTTAATAACGACAGCAATATAATAACGACAGGCCTCTGATAGGCATTCGATATCTCCAGATTGAGTCGAAGAAAAGCAATGCCAAATTTTCAAAGCGGATTTAAAAAGAACTGCGTAATAATCAAATTGCCTAGCAGAAAATTTCAAATTGATTAGCGTCCAAACTATTTGCGCTTTTTTGCCGATGTAATTCGCTGATGAAATATTTATTACCCGGCTAAGGCGGAACACAAAAGAAGGGTAATGTGTTTGGCTCGTATGTATGTACGTCTGATTCTGAGTTACCTCATAACTCCTTAAATTATGGTCAGATTTTGACAAAAAAAACATCTCCATCGATTCCTCGTGTTTGCGTGAGCGTCATAAGCTATGTGAAATCAGCACAAATCCAACAAAAAATATATATACACAAAAATTAAAAACAGGATTAAAAAATAACCAACAACCCGACTGCTGACCATTAACTACCGCATCAGGACCCAAATTCAACAATATAACTCCTTGCAAGGGACCTACGACGGTCCCGGCTGTTTAGTATTTTTAATGCTCAGCAGTCGGGTTGTTGGTTATTTTTAAATCAGCATTTTCACATCATTGAATTAGTTCGCATTTAAAAATACTAATGTTATAACTTTTTCTCATTCATTCTCAACTGACCATCTACACATCTACACATTAATGAATGACTGTCATGGTACGACGTAACTCTAATTACGTGTATATCTGTTATGTTGGTTCAGAACATTTTTTTCCGTAATAAGGTCAAGTTCAGCTTAATGACTTTGCAGATAAGCAAAAAATCTGTACGCTTGCGCTTAATTCGGTACTCAATTTTAAATTGGACTTGTTTTTTAAACTAAATAAAAATATTATCCTAGAACTCGAGCTGACTCGGTGCCCCAACACGGACATTGAAGTCGAGGCCAGCCTAGGAGAAGCTGAAAAGATGATCTCGGCAAACGGCAGATGTTTTTGACCCAGAGTGTATATGACCCGGGACCGAAAATCTTGAGTGAAGTAGGAACACAAAGCCTCAAATAACCACAACCGATAAAGCTGTTAAACAGGTAATAAACTCCTCCTTCTACGGAATCCTACACTGTGCGTGGCCAGACACGCACTTGGTCGGTTTTTTGTATTAGAGAGACATACCAACAGGCTACGCTTTATTCGAATCTCAAGCAAACGATGCCGGCACAGCTAGTATGTGCTAACAGAGGATCGATCGTGGAATGTATTGCAAGACTTGCCTTTAGCCAATGAATATTAATCTGAACGAAATAACTACATTCCCATACACGTAATAAATCAACAGGCAGAGGTCAAATGGCCAACTATAGAGCAAAAAAATGAACAACCGAATGCGATCAGGACTGTTGACCACTTTCCAGTTTAGGCGTTTACATCCATTATAGATCATTTATAGAACGTCCAGGGGCACCTCCTGCTAGATATGTGGACCACTACATTACCACCACACTGTAGAACCACACTAAGCCCACATACGCCACGTACACAAGTGACATCTAGCCGCTTAAATTTGTGTGCCCTGAAACACACTTAGCCAACGCCACTCACTCCACGCATCCCACCCCACTCACCCCACGCATCCCACGCAATGTCCGACCTGCCTTGTCAGATCTTCATGTGACGGTAAAGGCGATGTGGGTACTCTGTCACACGTAAGCCAAATGTGGTCCTAAATGTTATGCTTCTGGCGCATCAGTCACGATTTGAATGTCGATGCACGAGTATCTATTTGTTCGAAATTGATGAGGAAATAAGTCATTAATTTGTTTACTTCTAATATAAAATTAATTTAAGAACGTGATGCTACATTCCTCTCTTCCTTTTTTTATTTTCGTAATACGCACATAATAATTAAAAATATACTAACTAAATAAACCGTTCTTAAACTTACTCTCAGAATCAGACATGTTTTACAGAGGTTGTATAGAATTCAAAGATGTATGAGAAAACGGCAAGGTAAAAAGTACCCAAGTGCATAATCAATGTCGATAAAGCAAAGGAAATCTGTCAGGATTGTGGCAAGTGGCAGACCAGGGTCTTTGTCTACCCCTCCGGGATGCAGGCGTGAGTTTATGTTATGTTATAAACGGAATTGTAGTGCACATCGAGAAGTAAAAACAGCATCTGATGCCAATCCGCATCGCATAGGTGGGACTAGTCCACAGCTACCCACGTCCCGTCGCGTACGTGGTGTAAGTGGGCTCAGTGTGGTTCTACCTTAACGCAGACACAAAACGTTTACGGCAGAGCGGATGCACTCAAACAAGTCTGAAATTTCCGGCCGACGCTCAACGGGACAACCTTTATATGCTCTTCCTTCCTATGCCCGATCCTCTCCCATACTTTGCACGTGGCCGAGCGAGTCTTGCGGATTTAGTCTCTGATTATGTTGGGCTCGGCCATCAGGTTTTCGAGTTCGGCGTTCTTGCGGAGGCACACCTAAAGGAAGTGAATAGAAATGGCAGCGCTCGTATTTGTCACCCCTCACACAATTTTGCTCTCTATATTCACACGCGCATATGCCCATACAGGCAATAGAAAAGTGATTTTATTTAATGTAACCTCGACTGTGTCCCACTGCTGGGCAAAGGCTTTCTACTTCTCGGTGTTCGAGGAGATTTATATAATATTTTTTAACAATACTCGGCGCTCAGCGTTTCAAACCGCCAATTCACGCTGGGCACGCGTGGTGTTTAAAGCACACAGTCTCTCTTTGAGAGAAAGCCTGTGCCCTGCAGTGGGACGTTTACAGGCTGCATTACTGGTTTACATTTGATTTACATCATTTATATTTTTACTAATTTTTATTTTATGGTTAGTTTGACTTGACATATTTTTATTACAATTTCCTCATTATAAATCAACCAATAATCAGTTTTTTCTGATGGTATTTTTTTATTATGTAACCGGATTATAGCGAATTTTTAGCCACATCTTGACCTTGCACTAGATGCTAGCGGTCGCCGTCACAGTGGGGAGTAAACGTCCGCTCCGTGGTAAAAAGATGCTATCAGAACGTGTTTACAATTTGTTGGGTACAGTTAAAAGGACAATGCCTAAAGGGCTGAAAGACGTATCGCAGTATTTTCGAATAATCTTGTGTCTCCTGAATGACATCTGCGCAATTTGGCTTAAAATTAGCGTCACGGTCGACAATGACGTAAAATATTGTTTTATTACAATAATCAACTTGTATTTCAATATATAATTTGACTCATTTATTCCTCTACACTATTTTATTTACTTGATATTAACACTTCATTACTGCTTATTGGCTGAAAAATACGATTTTCACAATGTTTCTGTGTGACCTTCGATGATTACTTCAGTTTTTCAAGTTAACAATGCACGTTTTTGTAAATGTCGCCTTTTTCACATTATTGTAATGGTAATCTGATTGCAAATTTTGCGTTGAATAAAAACTCGATTTCCATTTTTTGTTCATTAGTCGAAGGCTGGCATTTATCTGGTTATTTTGATGCAACATTTATATTTTTAAACTCCAAATGCAAAACCAAACTAAAGAGTGCGAAGACATTTTCAGTTTCCTTGTTGAGGAGTTTATCCTTAAATAAAAAAAAATTGATAGAATTTCGTAGAAAAAATACCCCCCAACTGATCTAATCAGCACCCTTGATCTAATCTTGACGCGCAAAAAAATACAATATCTTATCCTGAAATTTATATTCGGTAAGTAAAATATGCAGTAATGAAGTAAATTTAATTATGTCATTTACAACAACTTACTTTTGTTGTACGACTTTATATATGTTTTTTAATTATGCATTTTTCAAGTGAACTTTATGTTTATATTTTGGTTTTATCATTTGTCGTAGCGATAGATCATCACGTTATGTGATATGCAAAATTAATATAATTTTATGTAGGACACAAATTTAGAGGTTCTGACAGATTGGTGGAGAGCTTAAAGAGGAATTTGAATAAAATTATGTAAACCGTAATATCAATAAAAATAACAGTCGGGGAAAAACCCCCTGGAAAAAAGTTTTCGTATAACAAAAACTCTAATGCCGCGTCCACTGGCTTGCCGAGCCTCCACAAGCGATCACAAATTCAAGCATGTGCATAGGACGTTTGTCTTGGCTTAGTGTCGCTTGTGAGCAATTGTTGCCGATCCGAACCGTATTAGTATTTTGAGCACAAGTCAAAGTAAGCTCGCGGCAAACGCTTGCAAGCGTGCGGACTAGAAAGTTTGTTTGTCCATAATTTGCCAATTATTTGTAGAGGCTCGCGGCTTGCGGCAAACGGCAAGCCTGTGGACGCGGCATAAGACAGGTTTCAGAAATAGCGCATTTTAGAGCCAACCCCGTCACTAGTCGAATTGCAACTTTACGTTTTGTTTTATACGAAACTTGCTTTTAATGAAGCCCAGAGAAGTGGAAACACAAGGAAAAACATCTTACTTGTCAAATGTATTAATTTGTACGATTCTGCGTGATTGTACCACGACCACTGACACAAAGATGTTCCCTAAAGCGTGTCGAATGACATTGCACTACATACTGGAACTTGTGGTTATCGCTGTAAATAGTAAGTAAGAAGTACAAATACGAAGTACAAATAATCACTTTTTAATTTTATAGCCATATATATATAAATATATATTACATATGTATGATTGTACTGGGTTGTAATATAGTACGTAATAATTATTGTACACTTTCCTCCCTTGTTTATAATGTTCGTATCACCACATCAAGGGTTGGCTGGAAGAGATTTCTGCTGAAATAAGCTGTTCATAAATTCTGTAAATGTTTTCTTTTATTCATGTAATTTTATGTGTGCAATAAAGTATAAAGTACGAAATAGGCAGGTTATTTTTAAATTTTTTAAAATTATAGAAGCAATAACACTCGCTAACCGTAGAGGAATAAATACACTGTGAAGAAACCTGAATGACTGAGGTATTCTCATACCTCGTCGCTTGGAATCGGTGAGCTTGCGTTGTAAGCTCCATACTCTCTCTCAATCTCTCTGATAGAAATCCTGTGCCCTGCAGTGGGACAAAGTTTTATTTCAGTAAACTCTTGCGCCAACTATCTGTATTGATGTTTTAGTTATTCATCAGTATCTTGCACTCTATTAGTCATAAAACTTGGTATTTATGACACCTAGCAGCAATATAATAGTACTGTCGAAGAGAAAAGGTAAGTTTGCAGTAGGAGAACAAATGTATTGATGTTAATGTTAAGAGTAGAGAGACTGGTGTAGGAGGTAGATGAGGATAATTGATGATAAACAATCCCTATTTGCAGCAAGGAATTTCCGCATCATCATCACCATCATCATCAGCCATTTGACGCCCACTACAGGACATAAGCCTCCTTCGTGGTTTTCATAACCATGAGGGGTTTTGCCATAATCGCCACGCTTGGCAGGCGGGTTGGCAATCGCAGTATGCGGTTGGAATCTTAGGAAGACGCTGCTGCCCGTCTCCTGGTAATTGATTTCCTTAGTCGCCTTCTACGACATCCACGGAAGGAAATGGAGTGACGCTATTCTTAATCCGGCGCCCCACACGGATTTCAGTATGGAAGAGTCCATTAATTACGTGAGTTAAAGAGGGCGGGCGGAAACGGAAAAAATGTTAGCAAATCTCATTTAAGGGAAGAGAAAGTAAATGACACTCACGTCATTTCTTTAATTCATAAAATGTAAGTGCTGATATAGTGTTTTAACCAACTTAAAAAAAAGGAAGACGTTCTCAGCTCGTGTTGGTTTTTTTGTTATAAGTTATAACAGTATTATCTATACATTAACTAATTAATTTAACTGAATTGACATTTAAATTTTTTACCATACGCATTTTATTGTCTTAAAGGAAACTAGATACAAAATAAAACGTCCCATATTTATTTTCAGAAATTCGATGATTTTCATTCAAAATTTTGTGTTTGAATTTCGTCTTATTCTAAAAGGACGTAAACGCCAAATGACGTCACACATACGGCATAGTAATACTAGAGTCCGCACCACCACTGAAGTCTACTGAGATAAGACATTTTCTTTCTTATGTCAATACGGACAAGGTTTTCTCTGTGGGACATCAGTGATGGCGCGTGCTCTAACTAACACCTTTGACGACTTTTTAAAAACCATTGTTGATTGACGTTTCTCTTGTCAGTCAACTATGACATCTGTCATAACACCCTTTTTTTAATATTAGGCAACGGTAACTCCTCATTGCACCGTATGTGTGACGTCAACACACAATTTTTGGTTTTTATTTATTTTCTCTAAAATTCAGCAATAATAAAAATTGTAAATATTTTTTTCGTAATCCGGATAACAAAATAAGGAAACGGTATTTTTAGTTTTAGGCGTTGTAAAATATGAAATGTTGTCAATTGACAGAGATAGTTCTCTATTACGTTGCGCTATTTCATAGATTTTTTTTGTTAGAAAGGGCCTCAGATGGAGTTCCATTTGAGACCAGAAGAATAGCATAGAAACGGTTTATTTGTTGCACACAAAAGAATTTAACACAGAGTCAACCAAAGAAATACATAGATATTTAAAACTAGGCGTCTACAGGTTTACGGGTTAAGAAGTGATTGCAATACATGCATGTTACATATTTTTATTAATTTCTTAGCGCAGAGGTAGCGGAGCGGTAGAACGACGGCCGTTCATTCGGGAGGTCTTGAGTTCAAATCCCGGCATGTACCAATGACTTTTTGTTCTATGTTACGTACATTTGTGAAGCTATAGTAGCAATACCTGATTGACTGACTGTCTCATATTTTATTTATTTTAATCTTATTTACGACTTTGAACTGGTTCGTACCATCTCTCTGCCCCTACGCCGCGTTACGGGTACTGACGGAAGACCAGCGCTGGGATATCATATCTCCAGCTTTTGCTGAGTCATCGACCTTTTGCATTTGACACACTTACAGTACTCACACTGGATAAGGCTTTGCTGTGTGTCTCGTTTGTTAAGATTTTTTTGTAATAATGTTTCATTGTGCTTTGTATGTGTTCTTCATCATCATCATCATCAACCCATTATGTCCCCACCGAGGGGCACGGGTCTCATCCCTGAGGAAGGTATAGGCCAACCTCCACCACGGGGGCCAAGTCCGGATTGGTGGAGGCTTGTAGACTAGTGGCTCGTCTACTATCAGAAGTATTATTTTCTTATTTTCTTACTACTGTATTATTGTATTTATTGCATGTGTGTAAATGCAAATAAATAATTCATCTATCTGTCTATCAATACCACTCGCTAACGGTAAAGGAAAACATTATTATTATTAAAATTCTTTATTGCATTTAAACACATAGTTTTGCACATAGGCGAGCTTAACGCTACTTAGCATTATCTACCAGCTAACCTAAGTTTTGAAGAAAACATTAACAGGTAATGCAACTTCGAATATAAAATATACTAATTACTTATTTAATAAAAAATCATACAGGGCGGGAATATTATACAAATACAACATTATAAGAAATAAATATATACAAACAAACATCGTGAAAAAACCTGAATGCCTGAGGTGTTCACATACCTCAGCTCTTGAAATTGCCAATCCGCGGTGGGCACGCGTGGTGATTAAGCCCATACTCTCTCTCTCTCTCTCTGAGAGTGACGAATATAGGCGAGTAAAAAAATATTTCTTCTGTTATTTGCTTTCGATTGCCACGTACAATAGCATACTCAAGAAAATATTGTAATTCTGTAGTCAAACCAACCAGACATCTTTTTTGTCAACTAATCAAAAATATAAGTTTATTACGTAAATGCGTTTGTATAGCCGCGTTTAGTGATAAAAAATATTAATTTCAAACAATAAAGTATGAAAGAATCTTTCGAGTGACAAGGAAACCATTTAAATTTCGGATTAAGCTGCCTCTTGTACTTCGATTTATTGAATTTATGTTAATGCAATCTCTGTGTACAATAAAGTATATTCTATGTAGGTATCTATCTATCTCATTGCAGCAAGAAAACCATCAGTTAAAATGTTATAAGAAAGGGTTTTCCGTTGTACGTATACAGAACTCAGTTTACAAGAATAGACAGTAACTCAGGTTGATAAAGTGTTGTTGAGAAACTCACAAGTGCTGGTAACAGTCAAATTGTTATATCAGCGAAGCTCATTTTCAGATAATTAAAATAAGGGAAACAGCCGTAAATGACTTTTCTCCATAACGGTACTTTTAAGTACAAAGTGCAATAGTTCTCCATTGGGCAAATAGCATGCATAGCAAGGTGGTACCATTAAATAACAATGTTGTATGCGCATGCAGAACACCACACTTTTTAGTCCATCTTTTATGACGGTAAACATGGCAGAGCAACCAAATCGTCATCCACTGGTGGCCTCCACTCTCAAAGTATTTGCCCGAGTCGCGAACGACCAGAAACACCATCGCGTGCCGTCCTCTCTAGTCCATCTTTTACGGCGTTCAACTTGTAAATTTTCTTATTTATGGTCTTGGGTTAAACCTCAGGTTAAACTTTAAGTTAAGTCTGCAACTAGACGGGCGGGCAACAAAACTAAAGTATTGGCATTAAGGAATGGTAACACCTGTAGTTTGGTTTATTGTTACCTTCGGTCGAATTGTAGTTATACGAAACTCTATGGGAAGTTTTGCAATTACACGGACCTGAATGAGTAAGCAAGGGTGACTGCTGGCTGACTACTCGACAGCGTAACTGACACCCAGTTTCTCGTACACAAACACACTGTTAACGGCTGTCAATTGACCAAAGTGCATACAAAAAAAAACCACCGACAGCTGTTAACAGTAGATTAACAGCTTGCTAGTGTAAGGGAAACCGGGGGTGAGTGACTTAAATAGGATTTTTCGGAAATCATCAATACGGTTTGTATTGATGAGTCGAATAACTTAAGTCGCACCAGATTTATTATAGGATCAACTTCGAAATCAGCTGATTTCTACATTCGCTAGGAAAAGTATCGAAATTGGGTAAGGGACAGTCGATATTTTTTCACCGATTTCCGAGTTGCTCTGGTAATAAAAATTAAATTAAATTTCTTGGGCAATAACCCCGATGAGTTCTATGGGATCTTACTGCAACACCCCGTTTTGTTAAAACTCAACTAGAAAGTTACTTTGACCTGTTAAAAAATGTGAAAACATTTTGATCATTAAACTATAATTGTCATAATTGTATTGACCACAAAGTTAGCTTAAAAACTGTTGGACTTGTTTATAAGTTATTTATATTCCACTAAAACACTCTTAACACGGCATTAAAGCCGGTTTATGACAGGAATTTCTCTTATAAACCGGTTTTAACTTCATCTTAAAAGTATAATCACCATCAGCCATTTGACGGCCACTACAGAACATAGGCCTCCTTCGTAGTTTTCATAACCATGAGGGGTTTTGCCATAATTGCCACGCTTGGCAGGCGGATTGGTGATCGCAGTATGCGGTTGGAATCTCAGGAAGACGCTGCTGTACATCTCCTGGTAATTAATCTCCTTAGTGGCCTTCTACGACATCCACGGAAGGAAATGGAGTGACGCTATTCTTAATCCGGCGCCGCACGGAACAAATTAATAATCTTCAAATAGAAACAAAATAGTACCCGTAAAGGTTGGCGTGACAGCTGCTCAGAGTTAGACTTGCGCAAAGTGTGTCCTTAGAGGGAGTTGTTATATCCCATATCTTTGCTCACCGGGACACACTATATCTGTATCATATCTGGCTCACCACTTGTATCCTAGCTCATACGACATACAATCGAGTGAGTGTGTTTGGATACAAGAGCCGTAAGACACAAGTGGTGAGTGAGTCTAGTTTATCTGTTTCCTACTTTATCCAGCTGACGCGCTCTTTTTTATACTATCAGTCTATTTCAATGAGAAGAGTTCAAACCAGAATCAAAATGTATATGTATTAATTAACTTTTGACACTTTATATAGGTTTTCTCATTAATTAAGTGAACTGTAAGTTCTTTATGAGAAATAAATATCTTTGAACCCAATTAAAACGTGACAAGCATATATGATTATCGTCTTTACCGTTCATCTTTTTAGTACAAGTACTGCGACCAAATGCCCGATGTTGACCGAACAAGCCATCCGTACCAATAGTGATCAAAAAGATCACCAAGTCAATACATTTGTAGGAGTCTGGTGACCCCTTTCTCGTCTCTCGTTTATTACTGCGACGAGAAATGCGGCTGAACGCATCCGATTTCAGCCGATCTCGGACTCGCTCTCGCGCACTGTGTGTGAGCTGGATAAAGTAGGAGCTAGATGTCTACCGTACTGAGTTGAGAGTATAGTGAGGGAGCCAGATATAGTTGACATCTCTGGGATATAACTGGGACACAGTTGACGGCAAGGGAGATGTGTGTCCTCTCATATCTGGCTCCTGAGTTACCCAAGGCTACTCAGAGTCCTATGCCCAGTGGGCTCTATTCTAGGGCCACCTTTTAACTTCAATAGTTTGTTACCTAGCTATGTAAGCTTTGTCTTACGTAATAAGATGATTTATACAGCGTCCAGTGGCACCTTCACTGGTTTTAGATGGAGTAGGCTTGCCCAGCACCTATACCATCCTGACAGCTTAGTCGGCCTAGCTCACAGGAATGACAAGTCAATACGTGCGGAACCAACCAAGCCGCGGGTTTCCTCACCATGTTTTCCTTTACGGTTCGTATGTGGTATTGCTATTACAAATTTTCAGATGTATGTAACTTTGAAAATAAACAAAGCCATTGGTGCATGCCCTCACTGGGAATGGAACCTGGGTCTCTCGCTTCCGAGTCTACCCACTGGGCTACTACCGCTTATCTGTATATAGTTAGATCTAAAGATATGGATAGGTAACAAAATATTGAAATATTTACTTTACTGAGTGATATTTACAAACGTACATAATATGAAAACAAAGCCATAGGTGAGTTACCTGATTCATAGGCGACCGTTGCAACCATCATGATACCGCTGTCAGTTTGGTATCTACTAAATTCGCACTATCGAAATTCGCACAATTGTTTCAAATGTCCGATGAAGATACCTGCCACTTATTTATCTACTGACCCCGTCCTGCACAAACACCAATGACTATCCATTTTGCACCAAACTAGCCTATAAAACAGGAAACGTTGTCCATACGGCCTGGTTGCCCATACGGCCGGCCGTGGCCGGGCTTAGCAGTTCGGATTGGAAAGTACAGAGTCACATATTTACAAGCGCATTGTTACGTCGCGTCAGCAATAACGTAAGACAGCATGCAAGATGGATTACCGTTTTTATCGAAATAAACAAGTTAATACATTTTACTCGAGACGCACCTTGCGCTGTACAGTAAACAAAACTGAATCGGCACACTCGGGTCGGTAGCGCTGAATCGGGTGTACTCGGCTCTAGTCGGTTGATGACGCTGAAGCTTAACTTCTATCGTGTGGTCATACGCACACACCCTCTTTTTAAAGTTGAAATCGATTGAAAAAATATTCGGTCGCAACTGGTTACGGAGCACCAGTTACCTAGGCGCCCGAAAGGGAAAATTTATATTCAGCATGACGGACCAACAAGAACAGGGCCGGTTGTTTACAAGGACGAAAAAGTATTCGATCGCAACTGGTTTCGTTCAAAGATAAAAAAAAATCGGTCGCAACTGATTACGAAGCACCAAGTACTTACAATTATTTTGTTTTCTGTGGTTTACTTACTTAATTATGTACCTACTGTATGTAATTTTTTGTAATGTTGTCAAATAAAGTTTATTCTTTCTTCTTTGACTTCCTTTGTGCGGTCATAGACAACTCTTACCCACTCTTCATTCTCCTTTTTTAAATTAAATGTAATTTTTGTTCATACTTTTTGTTCAAGCGGTGGCGTTCCAACCGCGTTCAGTCCAAACTAACAATTTGGCAACTATGTCATTTAGATACTGATCTGTCTTTCTATTTGTTGTTTTTCGTGGCCCGGGCGCGTAAAACATAACGTTCGGGCACTAAACGCGTTTACTGCTTGTGGGGTTATGAGTCGAGCAAACCTCTACGGCTTTAGGATGCCAGGGCGACAAGGAAGTCTTAGAACCTTGGCAAGAATTACGAGGGAAACCTGGCTGAAGTGCACTCATACTTGGACCATACTGGTACACACAGGGTTACCTCTAAAATGCTCGACTCCGGAAACTCGTCGACTACTATTACCTTCTTTACGACTTTTGTTTTGAAAATTGCTTACGTGAGGTTTAATAAATGTGTTTGTGTGGTTTACGGTTTTTCTGCTTTGTGTGTCTATATCGCTGTCTGATAGATAATTTTGATACTTTAAACCATTATGTCTCACTTAGATTGAACATTGTTATTTGCAGGACTGTTATCGAACGTGGGACCCATACTACGTGACCCATTTTGTACAATTTTTTACCCCCCACCAGCAGTATGTGCTATACCCCCCCCCCGGTCTATATTTCACATAGTGATTCATAAATATGGTTTGCAATATTTTTTTGCAAACAAGAACTTAAAATAAAAATGGCTGACTACAATTACAAAAAAAGTATACAAACTGACAGTTTTAAATCACCTGGCGTCCCGGCTGAACATCATTTGAATATACCTCGAAAAACGGCGTTATCCTCAGAGGATATTGACTACGTGACGAAGCCCTCCCACCTCGAAACGGGTCAGTGTAAGAAGCCGCTGTCAGCTAACTTAGATTTATTACATTGCCGCTTGAAGTCCACACCCACAAACGCATCAAGACATTGTGTCGCTAATGTATTCTTAAACATCTGTCAAAGTCAGTGATACCCAAGGGGCTTATAAGATTAAGTCTACATAATAAGCCCCCAGTTTGTCTGTGCGGACTCCTTACCGTCTCGAATTTGCCGCTGTTGTTGGCTTAGGGCAGTTTTCTAAACTGAGAATTTCACTAAGTAAATACTTAAGTAACGTTCTGTCACGCTCTTCTCTACACTACAGTTAATTGTTTACTTAACAAAATTCTCAATTCAGAAACTGGCGCTAAGTGCTTTATAATGCCCGGAACATAACTTGAACAAAAATCTGCGCAATCGGAGTGAGTTTACGATTAAGGACACAAAAAGCATTTTTTAAAACCTATTTAGAGGCTAAAAATTCCACTCATGCCGGGACTTGAACCCGCGACCTCTGGCTAACCGTGCTAGCGCTCTCTGAGCCAATGGGCAAGTGCAAGCATCGATGAAATTTCGGGCCTCTTTACAAACTTTTTAGCCTTTCTTGTCTGGAAGTTCTCCATCAATGAGTCCCAAAGTACGTCCATGCAGAGTCAAAGTCATCATCATCATCATCATCATCATCATCATCATCATCAGCCACTTGACGCCCACTGCAGGGCACAGGCCTCCCTCGTGGTTTTCATAACCATGAGGGGTTTTGTCATAATCGCCACGCTTGGCAGGCGGGTTGGCGATCGCAGTAGGTATGCAGTGGGAATCTCAGGAAGACCTTGCTGCCCGTCTCCTGGTAATTTATTTCCTTATTCGCCTTCTACGACATCCACGGAAGGAAATGGAGTGATGCTATTCTTAATCCGGCGACACACGGAAGAGTCAAAGTCATATGTTTAAGTTATTTGTCGGGCATTATCCCTATTCAAGGTTCACACTTTACCCATCCTAACTTAGTGCTCTCTTTTATAGGTGTTCGCAACAAAAGGTAGTAGGTTTTTTGCCCTCGCTTGTAAACGTTACAGTTCCAACTTCACAATAGTGCACCGAGCTTTCTTTCATGTGGTCTATGTAAAGAGCAGGCGACGTCGATAGCGGGCGACTTTTAGAAACTACTTCTTGTTTCCTGGCTCATAGGCGAAAAAAAACTGGCCAAACGCGAGTCGGACTCGCGTACGAAGGGTTCCGTACCATTATCTATACAACATTAGACGCAAATATCGAGAGTAAACGGCAAAAAATCACGTTTGTTGTATCGTAGCCCCCCTTAAATATTTATTTCATTGTTTATTTTTTAAGCGAATATAGACCTAAATATTCTGTGAATATTTCAGGCGTCTACCTGTTGCCGTTATTAATATCGAGCTAAAAACGGCAAATAAAGTCCATTTGTTGTATGGGAGCCCCCGATAAATACCTTTTTTTTCTGTTTTTAGTATTGGTTGTTATAGCGGCAACAGAAATACATTATTTGTAAAAATTTCAACTGCCTAGCTATGAAGATTCATGGGATACAGCCTGGTGACAGACAGACATACAGACGGACAGTGAAGTCTTAGTAATAGGGTCCCGTTTGGCACCCTTCGGGTACGGAACCCTAAAAAGAGTATGGGGCTGTGTCGGGTTATACGGCAGTCGGTTAAACGTGAAACGTCTATAAGTACCTAAGCGGTAGTTTTTAGCTCAAAATGCGCAATATGTTACGTGGCACTGGCACCATTCAGCGGGGCGACTCAAGAGGATCTGAGTAATGGCTACTTTTTTCTTCTCAACGTTATATAAATAAATTGCACACAACCCGTACTTACAGAGTTACAGCCCTCGCCGAGGGGACATGTTTTTGTTGCATGCTGTCTTATCAAGTGACCTCATAGTATTCACGTTTAACGCCAAAAAGTATATAGACATTAGTAACGTCAGTTTCAGTCACACATCAAATCAGTAAAAATAAAATATACAAATACGTACACAAATTCCCGCCACACACCAGAGTCGATATAAAGTTACTACATTATATAATGTCAGTGCACTAAAGTCATTTTCACGTTTCTAGAGGTACAATCAACTGTTTAGCCAGGAGTGGGGGGGCACCCTCGGACAAAATTTGCGCTTTAAAGCTTTACGTTTTGCAAACGGAACCCTAAATCAGAAAATAGTCTTCCTACACGTTAAGGGAGGAACAGTAAAAAAAAAATTTTCCAAAGTTTTATTCTTTAACTTTGTCGGCATGATATGTATATATATACCAAATTACAGACAGACAGACGGACATGGCAAAACTATAAGGGTTTCTTTTCGTACTACGGAACCCTAAAAATAGTGGTAGCAGGAAATAAAACAAAAATCAAAAATATAAAGAGGCGTGAAGAAGTGCGGTGAACATTATTACTACTCCTACATTTTACCTTACAAGATACAATCTGACAAAAACTCTACATTTCGCGTGACTAGAATGGAAGCTCAACATTTCTAAGACAAGCTGAAAGCAAACTTTTTACCAATTCGCAGTTCAAAGTGCTGCAGGAAACACTTTGACTGCCTCGTTGGTCTAGCGGTAAAATGTTTGACTACCATTCAGATCCTTAATTCGATTTTAGTTTCCACTAAAGGCTTCAATGTTTTCCCGTGTTTGTGATATTATTGTCTAATTACCACATCACAGGGTTTGATTCCAGAAGGATTAATTGTGTTGTAAGGACGTTATTATTATTACTCTATAGTACAGCTACAGCTTAAAATATCTCACACATAAATACCACAGTCAAAAACTCACTATGTCAAATTGACAGATAGATTTACTGCTTTTGTGACAGCCTACTACGAAAGTAACAGCTACATTAGCAAAAACGCGCCCAGGAGAGAAAGAGACATCAAATAACCCCGATATCAAACCTCATTCTTGTCACTATAATCCTTTCACAGCTAGATCGGATCACTGTGATCGATTGCCGTGCGCGCGCCGCGCAAATGCGCGAAACCGAAGACTAAAACCGGCCAAGAGCGAGTCACGTAGTCAATAAGAGCTTGGAAATAATTTATTTCATGTGGACGAAGCACGAAATAATAGTAACATAAATACAAAGGAAAAACAAGTCACACAAATACAACTACCGAAGGACAAGGCAAAGTCAGAGCGTCAGAGCGCATCCTGTGGTGTGTTAAAGTTGTCACAACGGGCAAATAAATAAATTTATAGTACATATGGTGCTACATTACCGCACCAGTGCGATAATGAGCACTTTACGTACCTATGTCGAAACTTCAAAGGGCCATATGTACTATAAAACGTTGTACGATACACGTGCGAATAGGTAATTCGTAACTCGTGTCGATATAAAACACTCCCTTCGGTCGTGTTTTAATTTATCGCCACTCGTTGCGAATTTCCTACTTTTCGCACTAGTATCGTAATGTACTATTGTCCACTTTTTTAATATGGTCTACGGCGCCTTATTGAACGGCAAATGAAGCACAGGACGAGTACCAAGGGGGTGGACGGACACTTTAAGTAAAGCTACGGGAGGGACTCTACAAGCAACCGAACACCTGGCGCATAATCGGTCGAACTGGAGAGCGTTGGTGGTGGAAGCTGCCCCATGGTCACATCCCCTCAGTCACGAGAACACGACCAGAAAGAAGAAGAAGAAGGCACCACTAAATTATAAAATCACAGACAATTCAGGCATTTAGTTCAAATATTTATCATGTTTAAATTTTTATATAATATTTAAAAAAAGCCGGGCAAGTGCGAGTCGGACTCGCGCACGAAGGGTGCCGTACCATTATCTATACAACATATGAATATTTCAAGCATCTACCTATTGCCGTTATTAATATCGAGCAAAAAACGGCAAAAAATCACGTCTTTTGTATGGCAGCCCCCCTTAAAAAAATATTTTATTCTGTCTTTAGTATTAGTTGTTATAGTGCCAACAGAAATACATCATCTGTAAGAATTTCAACTCTCTTACTATCACGGTTCATGAGATACAGCCTGGTGACAGACGGACGGACGGACGGACGGACGGACAAAGGAGTCTTAGTAATAGGATTCTTTACCCTTTGGGTACGGAACCCTAAAAACAAGGACTGTTATTTTCCTTTGCATAATTTTGTCATAAATATAGAACGCTAATAAATGTACGGAACCACAAGGGGAGCCGCAACCCTGAAACCCCAAAAGGAACCTCTAAATAGAAATGTCAATTCCAAACTCATGCGAAACCAATGGTCTTATGACGGATTAAAATGGCATTGATTTCAGGGCATTGAAAGTAGATTAAAGAAAGGCAGAAAAGATTAACTTAATTAAAGTGTAGTGGATTAACTTAACTGGACTATCATTAATTTATAATAATAAAACAATATTGTTTTCATTTGTAACTGATCATGCGCTGACAGACTTAGTATTTTTTTTACTATTACAGTAGGTTTATTTACCTTATTTATTTATTTACTTATTTATTTTTATTTAATAGGTAAACTTACAGGTTACAACCGCTTAAGTTACAAAAACACAGCGTGCTAGGTACTAGGTAACACAGTTAAACATTGTAATAATTTTAACATTATAACTTATTTATTGTAGAATTTTATAGCCAATAAAATATTTACGTACGTGGAACATATGTATGATTGTATTGGGCTAATAAATAATAGTTAATAAGTATTGTGCACTTTCATCATCATCATCATCATCAGCCCCTTGACGCCCACTGCAGGAAATAGGCCTCCTTCGTGGTTTTCATAACCATGAGGGGTTTTGCCATAACCGCCACGCTCGGCAGGCGGGTTGGCGATCGCAGTATGCGGTTGGATACTCAGGAAGGCGCTGCTGCCCGTCTCCTGATAATTTATTTCCTTAGTCGCCTTCTACGACATCCACGGGAGGAAATGGAGTGACGCTATTCTTAATCCGGCGCCACACGGATAGCCTCGTTTATAATGTTCGTATCACTACATCAAGGGTTGGCTGGAAGAGATTTCTGCTGAAATAAGCTCGCCATGTATACTTGTGATTTTTTTGTAAATGTTGTGTTTTATGTGTGCAATAAAGAATTTTCATTATAAAGATATCATTAAGAACACTCTGATAATCTCGCATTTCCGAATATGTAAACAAAATCACGAAAGGATTTTAATTAGGCCTACTTTCGAAAAGCGTTTAATTACGCGATTATTATTATATTTTCCAATCCAACAGGGCCTAGATTCTGTTAATGCATTGTAGTAACATGACAACTGCATGAACATGGCGGTTTTCATTTCATGCCTGCTTTAAGTCTACGCGGGCACACCGATCAAACCTTCTAGGCGTCAATGGTACGAAAAAACACGTCACCTGACCCGACAGTGTACCTGTCATTATACTACAATGCACTAACAGAATCGAGGCCCTGGAAGGAGAGCGTAATGATGTTGAGCTACTGTAAATTATTGTAGATTATAACAATGATTTGTGCGAGAATTATTAGCCAGAGACCGAGGGCCTTAATTAATGTTAATGTCGGTACATTTTTCAACTTAAATTTTCAAATTAGACGATACTATAGTTTTGCTAACCGGTTTGGTCTGCGCTTAGCGTTTAGTGAAATAGTTAAATCATATAGGTATAATATACAAAAAAAAAACACTGCCAGATTGTATAATGCCCGACAAACGAGCGAGTTGATATAAGGATTCAGAAAACCACACTCTAACGGCCTTAGGCTTTAAAAAAAATACTGTGCTAGATCATCATCAACCCATTATGTCCCCACCGAGGGGCAGGGGTCTCTTCCCTGAGGAAGGTATAGGCCATACTCCACCACGGGGGCCAAGTCCGGATTGGTGGAGGCTTGTAGACTAGTGGCTCGTCTACTGTCAGAAGTTGTGAAGCCGCCCTAAGGCCTCTGACTTGGCTTAACGACTGCCATCTATCGACGGCAGCCGGCACCAACAGCTTAACGTGCCTTGCGAAGCACGGAACCGCTCGGAAAAATGCCACTAGCGTTAGGCATAGACGGCGACCCATCCATGCACTGAACGCGCCCTGTGTTGCTTAACCTTCGTGATCGTTTAAGATCACTCAGGCGGCCGGGGCTACGAGCGATTCTGTGCTAGATAACACTATGGAAATTCACTAAGATAAGGGTTTCCATGTCACCTTTTGGCTAAAATACGTCTTCTATGGCCTCATACGAAAGGGGTTTCGGTGGTAAAAACTGGCATACGCTACTAATTTTTAAGCTTAACAAATGACACCCAATATATGGACTAACGAAGTCTAATCTGCGATTCCATAACTCAGCGTTAAGGATTGGCCAGCCAATTATTGCAGATTCACAAAAACCGCCGTTAAGTCCCGCACTCGAGGTCTACTTAACATTTTTTAAGCGGGCTATTCGAATCAAAGCACATCCCAAACGAAGCCAAATCTCTCGGTTCCCTTAATCATCGTTAAGTTACAGTAATTAACTCAAGTTAGATAGATGGAAGCCGGATCGTTCAATCACGTTAATATTGATAATTGACACTCCGTTGCTCGGACGGGCAACTCCTGTTGCGTCCGAAATATCTTAGCGTCATTTCAGATATTTCAGATGCAGCGCTTTAGTGACTATAATATTTAACAGAATTTCCATCTGATTCATAAAGGCACAGTAGAGTAGTGAGCAATGATCCTTAAATAAAATACTGTATCTTGCTCCTGACATCACGTGACGGTTTGATTTCTACAGGGCAAATTCAAAATCGAGCAGTGAAAAATGTTTTCTTTTACGTTAAACATGATCTGAATACCTAAATATCTTTAAAAATGTATTATGTCCTCCGATATGCATAAATAGATAAAATAACAATTAACCATATATATTTTTATTTTTGCAACTTTTCGTACGGACGTGGTATAAAAATTTACAAACCATTTTTTTTAAACTAGTGCTATAGAATTACGTATCACATTGTTAAGCTAGCTTAAAGGCAATCGACATTGGAGTGGAGTTTTTCATAGCTGGCTTTTTCTCAACTGCAACTCGACCCTAAGGCAGAATGTAGAATCCTTGAAATATTTTTTTTATTTGTGGAGCTCGTGAGGACCAAGTATTTTGGACTCGACCGGCACAAACCGCGTAGGCGCCGCCACAGAGCGAATTAGCAGCGGCTACTGAACTTACGTCGTTGGCTACCGAATGAATTTGTTACTCTGTGAACGTAATGATTCGATCGGATTGGCTGCCATAGAGTAAAAAAACAATAACAATAAAAAAACAATGATTGCAAGACAATTTAAATTCTATTCTACATCGTTATGTTTTGTGACCTTTTGTGAAAAAGTACGTCAATCAACACTATTCAAGACGTTAATTTGGTTCCTAGAAAGACAGAGAAAGCGATATTAAAAGAGACAAATGATTAGAATTCATTCATAACATTAACGTCTCTATTACTATTTCTGTTTAAATAATTTCATTGATATTAATTATATTAAAAAAAAACTTATCTGCAAGAAATATAGTATGTTCCACCGAGGCACACAAAGTTCCACTATGGTTAGGGATATAGCTTAGTTTGCTTAGCCCAAAAGCAAATGCTTCTATGTGTTGTAAACTCTATGACCGCATCTGTACCGACACGAAATCGTAACGAACGAGATTATAAGCTTTTCAAACACAACCTCTATTCATTCTTTATTAATCAATTTTTAACTCAATATTTTTCTATGACGTTTCAATTTTGGTTTCAATGCGGCACCATAAAGGGGTTATAGAGAAAAACGGACCAATTCAACTGACCAATTTTCAATGAACCATCTCATCCCATATAATCCTCCGTCAGTCAACACAATTTGTATGGTGTTTAAAGGGTAAGGTAGGTCAATGAAAATTGGTCGTCCACAATACAGTGACTGATATATCGGCGCCTGATTTGTATTTGATTTAAACCAATTAGTGATGCTTACGTGCGAACCTTTTATGAGATTACTAAGACAGTTGTTTATGAAGAGATATTTTTTTCTTTCTGGTACAGAAGTAGCTTTGTATCTGAGTATAACTGTTTCAAAATAGTCGGAGTATTGATAAGCACACACGGCCTTGTTTATAAAAACACGATTCCTGTAAAACTCTGTTTATTTAATTTATGGCTATATCTTTTCCTTGTAAAATCTCCATTACAGACTATTTTAATCGGCGTTTTTGAAGTGTTCTAGGGTATCGAGTTTTTATATATAAGACCATTAATGTATCTGGTTTCTTCACCAAACAGGTGTCAAAGTATGACTAGTGTAGGTCACCAAAGGCTAATGCAATTAACTTTCTTTTTTCATCTAAGATACTTTCCTTAAAGTTTTTCTATAACAAACATTTGAGCTTTTTATGGAATATAGCTCATATTGTTTTTTACCAACTAGTAAAAAAACAATATAAGCCAGCAGTTATTATTATTTATTTATTTCATATATTTATTTAGTAGTTTTAGTAAAAAATAAAGCACAAATAATCAGTGCGTGTAATCAGTTCAAACACCTCAGCGCTTAAAATTGCCAATTCGCGGTGGGCACGTGTGATGATTAAGCCCGTACTCTCTCTCTCTCTCTCTGACAGAAGGGCTGTGCCCTGCAGTGGGACGTATATAGGCTACAAAAAAAAACAGTGCGGGTAGGTGTTTAGCGCCTGAATAAAAAAAAAACGCTTATCCACAATAAAAAAAGTTAGTAACAGCTACAGTAAAATCATCAACATTGAACTATGGTAAGTAAACTTTAGACGCATAAGTTGATCAACTAACGATGAGTAAATGTCAACGATAACATCTTAGATAAAAGTTATTCGCCCTGCATTTATTTAAATCTTACTAAGGTATGCCATCTGGGTGCGTATTATCATGTATCATCCAAGACGTATTAGTACTGCCATGCTTCAGAAACAAAGAGTACCAACGTGCCAGCGAACTGACTTTACCTTTATCGGGAAGCTCACCATGATAAAAACGTTTGCAAACACTCGCAGCACATTAGAACCAGCTTGATTTTCATAATCAGAATGCAACAATTGCTCGCCGTACATTAAGTTTTTTACCTCGAGTCGTGTAGTAGCTGAGATATCATCTGCCTCGAGATCCTTTGTTCAGTTCAGACGCACTTTGTTTCTCGAACAATTGCCTTACCTAGTAGGCTGGATTAATTTTATTATTTATAACTTAAATTGTAATGCGGACGTAGTGTGGGGTGTCACCGGTAAGAATGCTAATGAAGAAATGTGTTTTGACAACTCGCATGATTTATCTGAATGTTGTTTTTGTGGAGCTCAACAAGGGTACTAAAATTAATATTACACTATAAATTAGTGTAATGTGAATACAAAAGATAGTGCCTAGACTGACAGATAATACACTAGGTACTTAACTCAAAGCTAAAATACAAAAACAAAAAAAAATATTACGAGATATAATGACGTTTAAAAGCACTAGAGTGTCTAGAGGTAGCCTAAAGCCTTATCAACCATTTAAAAACGTGACTTAGAACAATGTCTAGTTAAGAAATTGCACAACAAATTGAATCCAAAGACAAAACAATAGGTAATGTCATAAAAAGAATATTATAAGCGACGCGTTTAGATCGCACAATCGTTTTGGTCGACGACGTCCTGTCTTACGCCGTTTAGGAGTATTCCTCAACGATCCAAACAAAAATCATAGAAACAAAATAAACAATGGCCTGAATGAAGTTAAGTAGAAAATAAGTTGTTTTATAATCTTCACTTTTCCGCGTGGCGCCGGACTAAGAATAGCGTCATTCCATTTCCTTCCGTGGATGTAGAAGGTGACCATAGAAATACATTACAGGAGACGGGCAGCAGCGTCTTCCTGAGATTTCAACCGCATACTGCGATCGCCAACCCGCCTGCCAAGCGTGGCGATTATGGCAAAACCCTTCATGGTTAGGAAAACCATGATGGAGACCTGTGGCCTGCAGTGGGCGTCAAATGGCTGATGATGATGATGATGGATCTTGACTAGTTGCATAGATAGATAGTTGTGTATAAAAAAAAACAATTTTAAACAAAATGCAATCACTAAAAACACATTACAAAAACAAAATTAGAGCAACTTTATATTCAACAAAGTAATCGTAAAATAAGAGATATTATATGAATGCATCAGAACAGAACCATACCAACAGCATCGACCTTCATACGATAAGTTCACACAAGCCCTTCACCACGGCTCGGAAAGCGAAAAAATAAACAATAGCTAGCCCTCACTTGGCTGTGGCCTAACCAATCGATTAACCGCTAATTTATGCACTTATAGTCATACTACTGTCAAGCGCTTGCATAAGTATCCTATAAGCGTTCCATTGCAGGCCTTCTCTCAAAGAGAGATAGAGTATGGGCTTAATGGGGAACTTCCCTCAAACATAGATTGAAATAGTACTGCTTTTATACCATAGAAGACTTAGAAAAACTTAAGAACAATAAAATCATAAGAAAATTTATTCGGGGTTTTCGGGGTTCTAAGCAAAGCGAAAAATCAATTTACTCTGATAATAAAAATAGTACATTATTGCAAAGGCCGCGAAATAGGCAATTGCAGGTCGAGTATGAGTTTGAAGGCCGAGCCGCAGGCGAGGCACACCTATATAGTGCTTTTCTTAAAAAAAATGCAAGGAATTGAAAAGGAGCCTTTTACATAATAAATTTTTCTTTTCATTTTGCTGGAAGCAGGTTTTCCATCGCTAATTTAGCTTCCGATCTTAAATATGGTGGAGTTCAGTCAATGTTCATTTCATTTTCACTTTCAGAATCATCGGAACTCATTTTAATTATTTTATTAACAAAATAACAACGAACTCCGCTTTACAGCCAATTTTTATTTTTATTTTACAGTTTGTGCTATAGCCACGAGAACGCAATGTGTACGGTAGATGAAAGAGTTCTAAATTCAAACAGCACACCGTTTCATACAACATTGCCGGCGCGCTCTTCGTTCCAAATTCAAAGAGCGCGCCGCCGGGAAGTGATTTTGGTTTTTCAGTCTACGTAAATATGATACCTACTTCGGGTGTTCTTTATTCAAAAGTAATGACAACATTTCCGCGCATGTTTTCGATTTCGGTTTTTCACTGAACTATAAACGTTTTCTGGAAAAGGTTTAGATGCGTAAAATATTAGACTATTTACTCAGGGAGCAAACAACTATTTTTAAGGTGAGAGTGTTTCTTTGAATCCAGAGCGGAGCGAATCGTAGCGAAAGTAGAATCCTGAGAGCAGCGAAAGATTCATAGTGCACCGAGCATACTCGAGCTTAAAATAGTGTGTTGCTCCCGAGGTAGACGCGCTACTTTTTATCACCCACCATTACTACGAGTATTACTACGAGAATTCAAATCACTTTTCATCTTATTACTGCGAGAAAAAGAAATAATTTAAGCGAAAATAGACGTTTCATGAAGAAAAAAGGTAGGTTAAATCAATTAAAATAGGAATAATTACTGAAACTAAGCGTGATTTTCTTATTATTATTATTCTTAGGATGGTCAACTTGTGAAGCTATTTTTTTTCTGTAATGGCAGTAAAAAATACAAAACTGTTTTTATTCTAATCCTAAACTCATGTCGCAAATATCGACCAATCAAACCTCGAGGAGTTATTCGCACAAAGAGTTTGTATGTCGAGTATTCTTTGCGCAAGGAGATTGTATCGAGTATTTTTTGCGCAAGGAGGTTGTATAAGCATTGAGATGGAGGTCGAATATATTGGTGTGTTCTAAATTCAAACACCAATTTCTAAATTAATATGTAGTGATTAAAAGGCCTTTAAGTCACTGTTTTCAGTAAATAAAATAAGCTTTTTAGAGTGGAAATTTTATAAACACAATTTTAAGAGCTAACTCAAATACACTTTTCATAAATTATAAAGTGTTACGTGCAAGTTATGACGTCTTAGTTTGAGTCCGACTTTTCACGTGACTAAAATGACTTTTCGATAGGTCACACGATGAAAACTATTTGTCTCAGAGAAAATAATCTAACACGTTTATTTATCTTTTAAAATGGCCTCTCCGATTATAATACAACATGTTTTGTGCAAGTTTTCCATTACCAAGTGCGCCTATCACGGGTTGGCCACTTCAAGCGCTGAGGTGAGTGATGTCTGAGGAAACATTCAGGTTTTTTCCATGATTTTCATACGATTTGCGAGATGTACTGCGATTTCACAAATCTTCGCTTAGCAAACAACACCGCTCAGGTCGAAATTTCACTGGTTTTGGCATTTGAATGGCCTTGGGTGCAGATTTTAGGCGCCAATTGATCAACATAGTAAGCGTTCAAACTAATCAGCGGCCGTTATTCAAAAAATTGTAACACCGCGCAAATATTTTTAAGTTACGATATATTTACAAGTTTACTTAGACGCTAAGTATACGTAATTTATTTATCACGTTAGAAACTAGGTAGACCCTGTCGCCCCCCTTCGGTAATCATTAAGTAAATTTTAAATTAATAACCAAAGAAATAAAGCATGTTTAGTGAAAACTACATCTTTTTCTTTGAAGGGTTCGGTACCCGAAGGATGCCAAACGGGACCCTATTACTAAGACTTCACTGTCCGTCTGTCTGTCTGTCTGTTCGTCTGTCTCTCTGTCACCAGGCTGTATCTCATGAACGGTGATAACTAGGCAGTTGATAGCTAGGAGTTTTTTGCTGGTCCGACTCGCTTTTGGCCGGTTTTTACAATAACTCTACTCCTATATTGAACATGCCGAGAACTTGAATATGATTCAAGCGTTTTATCGTACCGTTCTAGTACCACTTGCTTGAATCTACTTGAACGCACTCGAATCTACTGTAACAGATTGGGACTCCTCAAGGTAACATTTTAGGGCTGCTACCTTTTGTCATGCAAGGATTTGGGCAGCTTGAGATTCAATCTGAGTTTCCTTCCTCTCTTAGAATTGTTCACGTTTTCTATTGACGGATATTGCGTGTTGCTTGAATTGATTAGATTTGGTGCTCGAAGATGCATTGATCACCATTGAGTACTACGCTTGTTAATGGTAAAACTTCAAATATTACTTTTGTCAACAAAATCCTCATGTTTCATAACTTCATTTTTCGTTTACCTCAAGTGAGTCTTGCAATCTTTAATCGCATCCTCATTGCTGAGCGACAGGATTATTTAGGATAGCTTAATTCATCACCGTTCTCCATGCTGCTTATAGTAGCAAGGTTATAGTGTCGCATTGGAGAGTGATGTACGCCTAAATTGTTGCTTCTCTATCAATATGTCTCTATCAAGACCTATCAGCATGTTTGTCTTATTTTCCTCTTCCTCCTTATTGAGGAGGTGGGTAGAGGACCGTTTTTTGCTGGTGACAAAAACGCCGCACGTTATGTTAGATGGCAATGCCATATTATAGTCTCGTTTTTAAACACAATTTACACAGAACAGCAAAGTATATATTGGACCGTCAAGGATGGCGGACTTACGCAGAGACAGTGCAAAAAAAATAAACCATTATTTTATCCACCACTGGTTCATCATTCAATCAGACATATTCATTCACTCCATGTTGCAACATGTATTTCCAGAACACATTGCTACTAAGAACTCACGAACGTATAATCAACGCGTGCACTCTATTCAGTTACGTTACGGACCACTTTTCAACAAAATGTAAAGGGTTGACCTGCTATCACCTGTACCCACAAACTAAAAGAATCTGTTGATGGGTACATGACCCAGATCGATTTTCTCACATCACTTCCACCGCCCGTCCATGGTCCTTGCCAACTCCTCGCGTCTCGGGTGGCGTGTGGAGATCACACGTCCGCCCGGCCGAGCCTTGGGCCGGTTGCGAACAATGTGCCGCCGATAAGGCACAATTACACGGCGCCCGCGCCGCGCCGACTATTTGGCGTTAAATTCCTAGTGTACGCGCATGGAGCCGGGAAGGAACGGGTGGAGTGGAGGAGGCATGAGAGAAGTGTGAAGTAAATGGTGCTAATAAAGATAAGCGATCAATCAATAGCGATTGAAATTGAGTAGACCCCTCTCCAAACGCAGCATTGATATTGCGGGCTGTTTCTGCCGCGTTAGTTCCGCGTCGGAACTCGTATTCAAAAATCACTCGAATTTTCGCAGTATCCATCTTTCTTGTCTAAATTGAATAACAAAAACAATTGAAAGTCGATATTCAAATGTTTCACATTTTTTAAAAAAAGAACATCACAGAAACCATTTGAAAAAAGTTTCATTCGAAAACCTCAAACCATGAAGATTCTATGTCAATTCAAGAACCTATTGCAATAAAACGGCAATTTCATACTTTAACCCCTAATACTTTGTGATTCATAATTCAATTTGTATGCCAATGTTAAGACACGCTAATGGGAAATTGTGAACAAAAAGTTCACAAATCCCCATCAATTGGGATATTCAATGAGGATTCGTGGAGTAACCCTGATTAGAAGTTGCGGAAACCTTCATAGCCACAAATACAATACAATACAGTAAGTCTCTGGAAACAGACAATCGACGGTATAGCATTCCACATTTCGTCGCTGTCACTTCAAAAAGTCGTATGTTAACATTTAACACATTTAACATACGACTTTTTGAAATGACAGCGACGATATTTGCAATTTATGTATTGTCGCCTAAAGCCTCCTCCATGGAGTTTGGTAGGTGCAGTGCAACGCTAGGTGTGCCCGATAGCATCTCGCGCGCCCGGTCATCGCTGATCGCCGTCAGATTCCATTCACGAGCGCCTCGTGTTTGATTTAACACCAATTATACGCTTCCTTGTTCGGGGCTGAAGGATTTTTGTGAAGGGAGGCGAGCTCCGAGGACTGTGGCGGTTAGAGACGATTAATGATCTGCCCATATAATACGAGCACCAAATCCTAAGCAAATTATGGCGGAGGATTATGGCAGGATTTGGTACGCGTACATAGGCTTCCAGTCTCCACAGGGTCTTCAGCATATTTGACCAATTCCATTTCAGCTTGAATCGCTCGTAGCCCCGGCTGCCTGAGTGATCTTAAACGATCACGAAGGTTAAGCAACACAGGGCGCGTTAAGTGCATGGATGGGTCGCCGTCTATGCCTAACGCTAGTGGCATTTTTCCGAGCGGTTCCGTGCTTCGCAAGGCACGTTAAGCTGTTGGTGCCGGCTGCCGTCGATAGATGGCAGTCGTTAAGCCAAGTCAGAGGCCTTAGGGCGGCTTGACAACTTCTGACAGTAGACGAGCCACTAGTCTACAAGCCTCCACCAATCCGGACTTGGCCCCCGTGGTGGAGTATGGCCTATACCTTCCTCAGGGAAGAGACCCGTGCCCCTCGGTGGGGACATAATGGGTTGATGATGATGATGACATAGGCTTCTGATGGGAATAATAGTTTGGTATAGAAAATATTGTTTGGGTACTATAAACTTCCAATCCAGTCCAAGCGTCGCTCATTTGTCCTCTGAACACGGGTGTCCTATGAGACACGCCATTTCTTCCTGTCGTGATACAGCTGAAATTTAAAAAATTATAAGTTCATCATCATCATCATTCAGCCACAAGAAGTTCACTGCTGGACATAGGCCTCCTCCGTGGATTTCCAAAAAGACCGGTTGTGAAAAATTGTGAAACTTTATGTGGTTATATGCGCACACACTTAATATAATCATACTGAAAGATTTAAAAACGGGCCAGTTCTTTAAAAAAGCCATTAAAACAGTTTTGTATTTTCAACTAAAGAACTCTTAGTAACCCGATGAGTACCGTACAACACAGTGCGTTTGTCAATAATTTTTAATAATAGGCAACAATTTCAAAATCACTTGTAGTTATTATTTCTTCATAATATTTCATCAAAGCCTTATTAAAATTTGCTACCTACTACAGATCATTAGATAAAGCCCTTTATAAATGAGTCAGATAACGCCGTAAGTAGCATTAGGAACTTCTTTACCCTTCGCGTACGGAATCCTCCAAAATCTCCATTAACTTACAAATATTGAGTTCCAATGTAATTCAATAAATCTCTAGTATTCCTGCAGTGATTTAGTGAAGGGAGCCAATTACAGAACTCGGTAGTTAATTTTTGTGGCCATAATTATAGCGGGCTTGGGACAAACAATGGACGGATACTGTGTCTAATTAAGCCTGGAAAAATCCTCACACCGTGCTCCGAAGAGAAAAACACAGGCAGGTTTAGCTGTAGGTCTTCAAAATAAACTAAAATGGTGGAGCCGTTTCGGAGGAGATCGATAACAAACACTGTGACATGAGATTTTTATATATTAGACTATTCACTGCGCTTCTGCCGCTTCTTCAAAATATTTTTGTTGCAAACCAAAACTAGGCTTTTTGTGCTATAAAAGTCAGAGGTTAGTGAAAAGAGCCCGCATAGATGTTTATCTAAAGATCCCTGCGTGTCGGCGCATGCGCACAACTGATGCGATTCCAACGTGTGTTTCTGGGGTGCTATTCTAAAGGACTGTAGACCAAATGATAATAAAATAAATAAAGCGGCGGAAGTGCAGCGGTAGAACGTCGGCCTCGCATTCGGGAGGTTGTGGGTTCGTATCCCATGTACCAATGACATTATTTTCTAAGTTACGTACATTTGTATAGTTGTAGTAGCAATACTAGCAATATCACTCACTAGAGGTGAAGGAACACATCATGAGGAAACCTGAGTATCTGAGGTGTATATTGAAATTGGCATTCTACGGTGAAGATGCGTGGTAATTAAACTCTCTCTCTCTCTCTGAGAGAAGGCCTGTGCCCTGCAGTGCGACATTTATAGGCATAAAAAAAACCACCCACCTACACTTACACTAAGTGTAACAACTCTTATCCTCGCCCCTAACAAGGATAGTTACCCTGTGCTAAAACCCAACTGAGGGCATTTTTACAAATCAAGAACAGCGGCCTTCAATAGGAATCGAACCCATGAGCTTTGTTTTGGCGGTCAAGCGCGATAATGACTAGACCAACGAGGTAGTCAAATAGTGATCTATTATTAATGATGTTCTTCTGTCTGTAATAGCTGTGGTAGCCTAGTGGGTAGAACATTGGACTCGGAAGCGGGAGACCCAGGTTCGATTCCCAGTGCGGGCATGTACCTTTGACTTTTTTTTCTAAGTTATGTACATTTGTGAAGTTATAGTAGCAATACCACTCGCTAACGGTGAAGGAAAACATTGTGAGGAGACCTGGGTGTCTGAGCTATTCACATAGGTACCTCAGCGCTTGAAATCGCCAATCCGACACTGCAAAGCAGGACGGCACTCATGCAAAAAAGCCACCTCTGCATGGCGCCGAAAATTTATAATAAAATTCCCGGCAGTATCAAATGCCTTTCGCTTATACCCTTTAAAAGGGAACTAGGAAAGCTCCTAATTGCCAAATGTTTTTATAAAATGGACGACTTCTTCAATGAAAATTTCTAGACTACATTTATATTATTTCTTGTGATTGCAGACATTGTATTAATTTTATTATTTTATTTCTCACTATTCCTAATTATTTGATTTTTGACATTATTCGAAATACTATTTGAGCTTTGACATCTTAAAAAAGTGTATTAAACTGGCTATATGTAACGCTTCTGCATGGTAGTTTTAAAAATATTTTTGTACACCCAATGGGTATAACATAGAGGCACTTAAAATAAATGTAACACCTATACGACCATTACCTATGTTAAACAAAATAAATTGATTTGATTTGATTTGATTTGATTTGATCCGCGGTGGGCAAGCCTGAGAGAAGGCCTGTACCCTACAGGGGGCGTATATAGGCTGCTTATGATGCTTATCATTAGACTTCTGTATATTTTTTGCTTATTATTACAATAGTACCAACAAGCTTCTGTGAATGATGTTTACTGCAAAAACGCTTTGGCCTTTGCATCTACATAATGAGATGATTTATACAGCATCCAGTGGCACCTTCACTCGCGCTAGATAGGTGAAGGGACCACGCCGACGCTGCAGTGCCTGGGTCTTTGTTTTTTTGATGGAGTAGGCCCATACCATCCTGACAGCCTAGTCGGCCTAGCCCACAGGAAAGACAAGTCAATACGTGCGGAGCCAACCAACTGCAGGTTTCCTCACCATGTTTTCCTTCTCGGTTCGCAAAACAAACAATTACAAATAAACAACGTAAAAATGTATGCTTCAAACAACGCAAACTCAAAATTTCAGATTTTGAGAACTCAAATCTTACTCATACAGCATCACATCCTTATAAATATAATTTCACGCTCAGTTTCTAAAATAAACTAGCTTTATGATTGAATTTGATTGAAAAATTTCGGGCTAAATCACGAATTTCCAAAGGCGCTTGCCAATGGGCTTTAACGCCATTTAATCGTTCTGTTAAACGAGAATACAACCCCTAAATCAAGGTGCGAATTGAAAGAAAGGACAGACAGTTACAGATTAAAACCTACCCCCGTTTTGTTACGGTGATATTAAGATATGATCTGCCAGCGCACACCTTTAAAAAACATTTAATCCTTTTGAAATGTCAACAGTTGGCACAAAGACGTTATCTAACAAAGGGGCTCTTAACTCCGGTAAACCGAATTCGACTTTAATTGAACAGACATAGAATTGACAATACTCATTGCAGACAAAAAATATACGCATAAAGTGTGTTTTAATAAAAATCTAAGAATGAATAAAAACAATTGACATTTAGCAAATGGATTTGTCTTGTATTTATTTCGTTTTTTTTATGCGTGCGTATGGAACATTTGCTTTTAATTAACGGCTTTTAACTGCTTTCCAGACAACTATTCTTGAAACAATTGAAAGTTAGTTATAAATTCAGCTTTTGGTGCACAACATAATTATACGGCGACAACAGGCCTTCGCCAAGCACAGCATTTGTGTCTAACCTCGTTATCCTCATATAAAGTGACGTCAGTTGAACTGGCAGTGGACTGGTCACATCGGCCGAAGAACTGAAGAATCTGATGGGGTAAAAAAAATCACAGATTTCGTGCCTCACACGACTATCGAGCACATTGGAAATGAATCGAGTCATAAATGTCATGTGAAAAACTTCGTTCTGACTTTTTTCAATAAGGTTAGGCTACAGGGCAAACCCTTATCCCGATCCTCTTTGTTTTAAGCTCCAATTGTAGCTGACTGAATTTTTCAGAGGTTTTTCTTTCAAATTTTTGATATCATTCTTCATTTCTATAATATCGAGCGCCAAAATCAAATATTAAGAAAAAAATGTTTTTTTTTTCTTTTCACTATTTCGGCCATAACTTTTTTTCGTTTTTTACTTTCTCGAATAATTATTTTTGAACCTTACAGCTCTCATAAATACGCGTCTTTTGAACTATTTTTGAATATAATATCTTCACAACTCTCCGAGATATAAGGTGATCGAACTTTTCGTGAAATCGGAGCCTACACTGGAGCGAACGAAAAGACATTTCCATCGTCAAAAATCCCTGGAAAACACCACGTACCGTGGGGCGCTTAACAGCTCGCTGGAATCTGAACGATCTGGAGCTTTTGATTTTGATTTTTTATTTTGCATATTGCTAGCAGTGGCTGGAGCTAAAATATTGGTCTTTTCAAAGAGTGTTATAGTAAGTCATCATCATTATCATCATTCAACCACAAGAAGTCCACTGCTGGACATAGGCCTCCTCCATGGATTTCCAAAAAGACCAGTTGGAAGCGGCTTGCATTTAGCATCTTCCTGCCACTTGGATGAGGTCATCTGTCCATCTTGTGGCTGGTCGTCTTACGCTGCGCTTGCCGCATTATCAATAATAATAATAATCTTATAGTAAGTAATAATTATAATCATCATAAGCAGCCTATACACGTCCCACTGTAGGGCACAGGCCTTCTCTCAGAGAGAGATAATAAATAATAATAATAATCTTATAGTAAGTATTCAATAATAATTGTCAATAATAATAATAATCTTATAGTAAGTAGTAATTCTAATAAATAATAATAATAATCTTACATTCAATAAAATCTTATAGTAAATATTCAATAATAATTGTTACGGTCTGTTTTAATGTGACTAATTAGGCAAATATTTTCGATGTGTTAGTTTTAACGTGCAACCTATGAGTACTTATTCATCTCATCAATGTTGTTGCACGCCTTTTATTGAGTATTAGGCTGGACATAACCTGCATTTAGACAAGATATTGTTATTGTAAAATTGCTTAATTCCTGTTGGTTGTCTCGATGAAACATAAATAAATAAAACTCTCTATGAACTTTCCAAGTAAATATTATTTTCACTTTGAATCTGTGATATTTTTGTTTTATAGAAACCGATGACATCTGATATAAACTCGACACCGATGTCTTACAAAACCGATCTTGGTAATCGGCTGTGCCATAACGCTCGAGAGGGAACAATTCTAAGCCCACACGCCTGGATCCATATTCATAAGGTGAAATAAAACAGACGATGAAAACTAAACCCTTCCCATCATAGCAGAAATAGAAAATCAACTATGCCACAAATGTAAATGGACACACACGAATAGAGGGTCAGCTTATATGTAAGTGAAACAGTTTAAGCATAGGAAATTAAATTAGGGCATATTATGCTCATATGTGAAACGACTTCATCATCATCATCAGCCATTTGACGCCCACTGCAGGACATAGGCCTCCTTCGTGGTTTTCATAACCATGAGGGGTTTTGCCCTAATCGCCACGCTTGGCAGGCGGGTTGGCAATCGCAGTATGGGGTCGGAATCTCAGGAAGACGCTGCTGCCCGTCTCCTGGTATCTCCGACATCCAAGGAAGGAAATGAAGTGACTCTATTCTTAACCCGGCGCCACACGGAGTGAAATTTGAAACAGCTTAAGCATATTAAATTAAGTTACGGCATATTATGCTCACATATGAAACAATTTAAACATATTAAATTAATTTGCAGCATATCATGCTCATATGTGGAACAGTTTAAGCATAGGAAATTAAATTACTGCATATTATGCTAATATGTAAAATAGCTTAAACATAAGATAAGAATATTAAATCAGGGCATTTTATGCTAATATGTGAAACAGTGTAAACATAGAAAATGAAACTACGGCATATTACTGGTTGTCCTAATTTAATAAAAAAAATAAAATAATAAATTACGCGAGCAAGTAAGTCAGTTACGTAGCCAGTGATTTGGCTACGAAAAGTTGATAATACAAAGTATATTATCTAATACCTGTTATCTGTAAAAAAAACTCATGTTTCGTCACGATTTTTTCTTTTACATATAACGAAGACTATTGCTCGTACAGGTATAGGCCTTATTTCAGAGAGACAGTAAAACGGTTTAATCACGACGCATGCCCAGTGAGGATTGACGATTTCACGTGAATTTCAAGAGTTTCTAATATCATATATAGGAAGTATCCTCAAACACCCAGAGGTTTTCCTTCACAGTGGTTTTGTTAATGTTAACTTCGAGAAGCGTATGTTTTATACAATACCAGATTTCCCTCTGTGCCATCTTTTATTTTGTGCTCGAACCAAATAGCCGAAGAGAAATAATAGGGGCCCAATTAAGGTGGGCGTAATGAGGCCGCATCGATTACACTGCGGCTTTTGCATTAATACGCCATTGGGGAGGTCGTTCCGGGCGGGTAGTGTACGGCGGAGAAGACCCAACTTGACACGCGGCTAAACGGACTAGTTGGCGCTGTGGGAATCTGGAATGATGGGCAGGTACTGACGCTCACACCAGTCATCTACTTTGTTTTTTATTCTAATCAAAATCATTTTTACATTAGAAATACGCCATTAAGGTGCGGCTCCCGCTAAAAAGTATTACACAATATTCCATGAAAAACACGAGCAGGAGACACGGTTTAACATTTCCAAAAGCATGCGCCTTAAAAGCAAATAATATTCTTACATACATGCATACATACATACATAAACTCACGCCTGTATCCCAGAGGGATAGGCAGAGACCAGGGATTGCTACTGCCACGATCCTGACACATCATTTTCGCTTCGTCATCATTCATTAGTCGTTGCATGCACGCACGCGTAATCTTCTTTTATTAATGAAATAGCCACAAGCGGACGTTTAGCCAAAAAAATACCATCAGTGATTACCACCAAGGCGTTAAATAACTGACATCTAACTCGACAGTTCCGCATACCTTCTTGACACCAAAACTAGCGTTATGGGAAACTTTGGGCCGAATATATCTCGTGGCAGTTTCATTGACTGACTTTATATTGATTGCGTATTTTTCTTTTGCTCTTTTTCTGCTGGATATATTTTTTGTGCAGCCTATATACGTCCCACTGCAGGGCACAGCCCTTTTGTCAGAGAGAGAGAGAGAGTAGGGCTTAATTACCACGCGTGCCCACCGCGGATTGGCAATTTCAAGCGCTGAGGTTTATGAATACCTCAGACACTCAGGTTTACTCGCGATATTTTCTTTCACCGTTAGCGAGAGAATATTTAATAGTTTTAATTTTCGACAAAACATCTGTGGACTTCAGTATGTACTAAATCTAATTAACTAGTACATATTAACTTTGATAAATGAACCAAAGTCACCGACGTAGTCCACCGAATTAGCATGCTGAAATGGCAGTGGGCCGGCCATAACACCCGAAGAACTGATAACCGATGGGGTAGATGAGTTCTTGAGTGGAGACCGTGGATCGGTAAACGTAGTGAAGTACGTCCTCAGACTTGGTCGAGCGATGATCTTTGCAGGGCGGCTAGCAAGGGCTGGATGAGAGTAACCGAGGACCGTGTTCAGTTTCGTGCAATAGGAGAGGCCTATATCCAGCAGTGGACTAGCGTAGGCCAATAATGATGATGATTAACTTTGAACCAACGTTTTAACTGATTAAGAACACATACCGATTTCTCTCGCCTGTACCTGGCTAAAACAAACATCCACAAATTAGCCTCCTCGGAATCCAGTGTGCACCAATAACAGCCGATCTTCCGTCGATATGCCTTCGCAAAACCAGCCACATTTTAACAATACATACCCTGGTAACCTGCGATTCTATAGAGCAGTGCGTGGCGCTAGAGGTGTCCAGAAAGAAGGGCTGCGGAGGCAGTTTACATATGCATCTGTCGGCGAGAGTTGCTCGCGAGTGATTAAATTACTTTATTAATTATTAGCATAGGGATGGGACTGTCGATCGATTTCTGTATGCGATAAGACTTGAACAGAAACTTAATTCTTAAAACCATTTATCGTATGAATCTACTACGTACTTAGGCGACAAATGTATAGAAACTTTTTGAAACATAATTGGGATTTTTATTCCTACTGTGAACGAAAATATCGTGTTCATATACCTCAGCGCTTGAAATTGCCAATGGGTACGCTTGATGATTAATCCCATATACTCTCTGTGAGTATATGGGATTACATAAAAAAGCGGTGGTAGCATAGTGGTTAGAACATTGGACTCGGAAGCGGGAGACCCCGGTTCGATTACCAGTGCGGGCATGTACCTATGACTTTGTTTTCTAAGTTATGTACATTTGTGAAGTTATAGCAGCAATACCACTCGCTAACAGTGAAGGAAAACATCGTGAGGAAACCCGAGTGTCTGAGCTATTCATATACCTCAGCGCTTGAAATCGCCAATCCACGGTGGGCACGCGTGGTGATTAAGCCCATACTCTCTCTCTCTCTCTGACAGAAGGGCTGTGCCCTACAGTGGGACGTATATAGGCTGCTTATGCTACTCTCTTTGAGTGAAAGCCCGTGCCCTGCAGTGAATACACGTTTTTGTGGAATGATAAATTGTAAGTTTATTTATTTACAATGCCCTCATAGATTTAAGCTTACCTACTTAATAAAAAATTAATAATAGACCCTTTATAGAAATAACCATAGGACCAAGTATTTGATTATTATTACGCCACGCGAGGAGTGCAGAGACTGGCCGCCATCGCCCGCAAGTTGGCCAAGACAGGTACGAGTAAGTCTGTTCACGTCACGGAAGTTTGTTATATACTATTGAAGTATATAACAAACTTCCGGAAGATATTGTAAGCGCATGCAGTGAGTCCACTTTTAAAATAAAATTAAAAAAATTGCTGGTCGAGAGGTGCTTCTACAGCTACGGTGACTTCCTGGCCTTTAAACAGTCTACATAATGTAGACAATCGATATTATTTTCTTTCATTTTCGCTCGCTCGTAGCCCCGGCTGCCTGAGTGATCTTAAACGATCACGAAGGTTAAGCAACACAGGGCGCGTTCAGTGCATGGATGGGTCGCCGTCTATGCCTAACGCTAGTGGCATTTTTCCGAGCGATTCCATGCTTCGCAAGGCACGTTAAGCTGTTGGTGCCGGCTGCCGTCGATAGATGGTAGTCGTTAAGCCAAGTCAGAGGCCTTAGGGCGGCTTGACAACTTCTAACAGTAGATGAGCCACTAGTCTACAAGCCTCCACCAATCCGGACTTGGCCCCCGTGGTGGAGTATGGCCTATACCTTTCTCAGGGAAGAGACCCGTGCCTCTCGGTGGGGACATAATGGGTTGATGATGATGATTGTTACAATTATGTAAAATTTGACATTATTCTTGACATTTTATATCATTGACATTCTTCTGTATTCAGTTGAATTAATATTATTTTTATAGCTTTAATGTAATTATTATCTCTCAATTTGACATGTAATGAATATTACCAATAAATTATGTCTATGTCTATTAGATACATTATAAACCCAACGGTTCATGAAAGGCGAGCCAGTAACAGAAACTGAATACGCTCCCAGCACTAGGACAAAAACGAGTTACCCTCACAGAGCGCGCCTTATGGCCACTGCGGGTACTATGAATAAAACCTCACGACAAATCTGTTTGTTTGCCTATATGTCTCGGCTAGCGGGATCCCTCTCTGCTTTGGAATGAGCTTGAAATCTATTGATATTAATTGGCGTTTGACTATCAAGAACTGAGCTAAACAACTTTTCACTATAGCGTTTTTTTTTTTCTATAAAACGTCTTTTGGGTGTGGCTTCTAGGTGGTCGTATGATGAACGGCCTTATTTTTGTACTTTAGCATAGGAAAAAACGACATTTGATTATTTGGTGGAATAGAAGACAGGCATATTTCTAAAAATTGGGCCGTTTTTCTTTAAAGTTATGTTATGTTAGCTATTCTGAAAATGGGCCCCTCTTCGTTTCGCCTCTTCAATTGCTGTAGATACAATGTCGCAATAGGTTTAAATTTTATTTAGGGACTTACTCAAACGATTCGCGGTAGAAAATAAGGGCTAGGAAAGAAAATTAAGAATTTACCTTTTTTCTGCTATCTGGAACAAAAATAATTCAATTATTTCTTGTTGGATGGAGTACTGTTAATAACTGACCATTTGAATAAATTAAACTCAGTTGAGGGGTCCTCACATTCACGAGGCTCTGTGCTCACATTGCATTATTTACCAATAACCTTGTTTTATAAGTCACGGGCTTTTGTTAATATGTATGGAAAATATCGTCAAGAAACATGAATAACTGAGGTGTTAAATGAATGAATGCCTTAGCGTTTGAAATCGCCATACTGCTGTGGGCACGCATGGAGAGAAGAGAGAAGACCTCTGAGAGAAGACCTATACCTTACAGCGTCACGTACATAAAGCCTGCTTAATTCACAGTTGATCTAGCCGAAATTCGTTTTCTATTCTTCTTCTTCTTCTAATACAGAAAGTTTTCATAATAATAGACGCAGTCCAAGGCTAGTCATTTAGGAGGTGCAATGGTTCTCAGCCTTTTCTATGTTCCCAACATTTGTCAGTAGTTAATTTTTTTTGCAATACATAAAATTTATATCGTTTTCTAAGATACGTACTTTTGTGAAGTTATAGTAACGATACCACTCGCTGACTGTGAAGGGGAACATCGTAAGTAAACCTGTGTCTGAAGTGTTCACAGACCTCAGCGCTTGAAATTGCCAATCCACCGTAGGCACACGCGATGATTAAGCCCATACTCTCTCTCTCTCTCTCTCTCTGAGAGAAGGCCTGTGCCCTGTAGTGGGACGAAACTAGGCTACGTCATCATCATCATCATCAGCCATTTGACGCCCACTGCAGGACATAGCCTCGCTCATGGTTTTCCAAGCTTCCCGGTGTTGTGCCGCCCGCATCCAGCGACTCCCCGCCACCGTAACCAGGTCGTCAGACCATCTGGTGTGGGGCCTTCCCACTAGGCTACATAAAAAATTTAAATAAAATAATAATAGGATGTGCGAGTAAGAAGGAATACTGACGTCATACACGCTTCTAAGACGTCCTCTCTGAAGTACAACTAGATATATCTCTCCGACTATAATAGAGCTGGACTAAGTTACGACCACCTGTTTTCACTCGTTCACTTGCCAGCCACCGTTAGCTAATCCCCTACATTAGTACTCCATAAAGCACTCCCAAACAAGGTATCCATGGCAACGGCTGGCTCAGCTGCAGTAAAATTTTCACTGTACAAGATTAACTTGGGTATAAGAATCTAAAACAATCTCACTTATTCAACTTGTCTGTCCTCGGTCATCCTCATCAAGCTGACAACAGTTAGTAGTCTGATTCACACCGTAGGTTCAGTGAGCCTAAACCATCCGTGTGGCGCCGGATTAAGAATAGCATCCATTTCCTCCCGTGGATGTCGTAGAAGGCGACTGAGGAAATAAATTACCAGGAGACGGGCAGCAGCGTCTTCCAGAGATTCCAACCGCATACTGCGATCGCCAACCCGCCTGCTGAGCGTGGCGCTTATGGCAAAACCCCTCGTCTCTCCTGTTTGGGCTTCGTCCCGCCCCTTCAGTACATTTTGTATAAAAGTGTATTGGATTAACGACGCGTCTTTTCTGCGCCCTCGCCTCACGTCCCTTTTATGTGGCCAGGAGTTAACATCCTTCGATGATGATGACGCCATTTCGACGATAACACACGATTTTTAAAGTCAGGGGTTTTTTTATCTGCAATATATTTAAGGTGTAATTTTCGTGTGGCGCCGGATTAAGAGTAGCTTCACTCCATTTCCTTCCTTGGATGTCGTAGAAGGCGACTAAGGAAATCAGTTAACAGGAGATTGACAGCAGTGTCTTCCTGAGATTCCAACCGCAAACTGTGATCGCCAACCCGCCTGCCAAGCGTGGCGATTATGGCAAAACCCCTCATGATTATGAAAACCACGAGAGAGGCCTATGTCCTACAGTGGGCGTCGAATTGCTGGTGATAATGGTAATGATATTTAAGGTAAGACCCTAGAATTAACATTAAAATGCTTAGATCCATTATGATTTTCCACATCTGAAGACTTATCTCTCTCAGTCTGATGATTACCAGCTCTATATTATGGAGATATAAGGTACCGGTGGCGTAGAAACTTAAAATTTCAGTTTTATTACTGAGATCCAGTGTACTGGATACCTTTTACATCCCAAGACTTGAGAGACCAGCTCAAAAACTCTTGAAAACTTTTGAGACAATAAAATTGGAGTAACTAAAAAAAGCCCCAACAGAGGCCTAAAAGGATATAAGGATATCAAAATATCCCCAAAGGTTCTCTTTCCAGAACGTTTGTGGAAAGAAAATATCTATGCTTAGCGTCTGTGTTAGACAAATGGCAATTACTTGGAGTTTGAAGAAAAAAGAGAAATTGAATGAAGATCTAAATCCCACCTAAAGTGAACGTTCTGCGCTGTCCGGCTGTATCGAGTGTATCGTAAACACGTCGCTGCGAGTGGGGACATTACTCACGCGCATCTCACTCCGGCCGTGCTATATGAGATAATAAATTCGTGCATTATATGAGCTGCCCGTGAAGGTGGGGACTTGAGCAGTTTTTCTACGTACGGCCATTAGCTTATAGCTGATATACTTGATCGCTATGGTCTACTTAGCCACCAAGCTGGCAAGAGAAATGTTACTAGTGGGTGATATTAGATTTTCTCCTTTGCCTTAGCGGGGATGGAATTTTTCCATATTTGAGATGATCTTCCTGAGCGTCGTGAGACTTTAGGTTTTTGGTTGAGTGCCACTGGCGGAATAAGCCCAGTAATATTTTATAACTATGTGTAACTATGTTAGTTAATTAATATCATCATCATCATCATCATTCAGCTACAAGAAGTCCATCGCGGGACATAGGCCTCCTCCATGGATTTCCAAAAAGACCGGTTGGAAGCGGCCTGCATCCAGCGTCTCCCTACCACTTGTATGAGGTCATCGGTCATCCTACGCTGCGCCGATATGTGGTCTCCATTCGAGAACTTTTCGGCCCCATCGGCCATCAGTTCTGCGTGCTATGTGCCCCGCCCACTGCCACTTCAACTTACTAATTATATATTTTAATTTTATTATTAAGTTGAATTGGACTTGTTCTGGAAATAAATAATTTAGTAATGAAAATGTCCAGCCACTACCATTTGCTTTTTCTAATTTCTTTGTGACATGGTTTTGCCTGGCTAATTTGTTGAAATTTGTCAAAGAGATAGCTCATGATATGGATTAAAACCTTGACCACAGTTAAGGTTCACAGTTACAGCGTTCCCTTTGCACTATAATACTCGAACAATAAACGCGGCGCACACCTATATGTTAAATACATCCCCGTGATATACGAGCTTTGAACCGATACACCTTAACTTCTTACACCAACAGCCCTTTCACCTGCAGAGGATGGTATAGACACCATGAGCTTAAGCTCCTATACAGCCTGACTGCGTCACCATCCGTTTTTAGAATTCCTCGAAAAATTTTGCCCTTACAGGACCACATTTTTGTCCGTCGGTCACTCTGTCTATCAAGTAGAAATTATAAATATTATAATTTGGCGGTTTTAAGTCAACACAAACAAAAGTTCCGGTTTTTTCGGCTTACCTCGGATATTTTTATGTGTTTTTGTGCCTTAAGACCTTGGTTCTAGCCAAATTTCACACTTATAGGACAAAGTAGGTTTACCCAGTGACAAAACCAGCTGAGCACATGTATAGAAAAAATCCGAGAAACGTTAATGTTGCATACGTATTTTACACAAAAAGACGATTGTCTTTGCAGTTTGTTCGTGTGGACATTTCCATACTTCCACCGCCACTTACGTTTTTGGACGGTCATGCCTTTGTAAAACGTATCAAATGCAGATACTGAAGCTCGCGCACTTGCAGTACAAATTTTTCATATCCTTCATCCGAGTGCTTTCAATCTTTAGGGCACATGGGCGGATTTTCATAGATTTTAAAAAGCAAGCACCTCAGCTGTTCCTTTCAAACCTGCGCCGATTCACACGCGTAAGTTATTGTTGGTGGCACCATGCCATGCGCCAGCGCCGACTGATCCCAGCAGCCTCCTGCGCCAGATCGTAATTTGTCGTCTTCCTGCCTTTATACCTTTACATTCGATTTATTGATCAGCAGCCAAGGAGTGTTACTGGCAAATTGTGGCAATTGTGACTACTATTTCGCTTTACTTCACTTGCGCTATTTCGAGAGCAAATATAATCTCAGGCTGACATACGTCGACCAAATAGTGAAGGAGGGCAAGATAAAAAATAGAAAAGGGCAAGATAAAAAGTACCCGAAACTGCGTGTGCGCATGCCGTAACTGATGAATGATGGCGAAGCGAAAGTTGTTAGTGAGGATCATGGCAAGTGGCAAACCTTGGCCTCTATCTATCCCTTTGGGATGCCGGCGTGAGTTTATATGTATGAACCTGTTGTAAGCTGTGTGACTTGTTGCCTGGCCATCTTTCTTCAGGAAGATGTGGTGTACAACGTCGAAAAGGATTTCCTACGTTAACCCAGTCAACAATAAGGTATCTATATATATTTATTTGCCAACAAATATAATATCTTTACGTCTATTACAGTTTTGTTAAGTCTTAGATGCATGCTGAGACATCCTGTAAGTGGGTGAGCAATTCCTATGTTATAAAAAAAACATAGATGGATAGATAGAGAACACTTTATTGCACAACCAGAAAACAGAGAAAAACAATTATTATTTCTTAAATCTAAGTAATGTTGTATAATTGGCAGTCTTATCGCTTAGAGTGATCTCTTCCAGACAACCTTTGGATGGAGTGGACGAATAGTTGGTAGGTGGATGTATATAAGAAAGTATATTAGTATGTGCATAACAAGTAAAGAAAGATTGCAAGAATATAAGTACTTATAATGACATAATTAAATACATCTAAGCAACAGTTTTACAGTTTAAGCAGTAAAGTAATAAGTTTCCTTGCAAGACTGAAAATAATAAATACCTTACCAAAGGTAAAACTTTCAATGCCAGCTCGAATGTTGAAATACAATTCGATCAGAGGAATTGAGTTTGAATCCATTTAAGAGCAATTTTATTCCGATTCCCTCATTGCACAATATCGGCCATAATTTTAGCCTCAAAGAAACCTTTTACCTGATAACTGCAACCCTGAATAGCCTCAATCTGAAAGGGCCTCAACGAGTCATTGAAATGGCTTCCGAATCGATTCCATCTTGTCAAAGCAATTCGATTAAACTCGATCATTGATGTTGGTGCTTAAAACCTCTGATAGAATGGGATTCGTTATTTAAATTGAACTATTTCATGATGATTAGAAAATTCTTAGCGTTATGCTTGGCAGTAATAGGTACTACTGAATATCAAAGGTAGGTATTCATAATATTCTGTATCGGTGAAGAATTATTTGTCAGTCTAGTGGATTGTATGACAAGGCCCATCGGCGGAATTACGCTTAACTTCATAAGCATTTCTTCGCACCGCAGACTTTACCGTACAAATGACTAACTGAGTAACTGACAATACGATGTGGTCGCATCAACGATATTTGATATCCACTGCTTATGACCTACTTATATAAAATAAAAAATAAAATGAAATTTTAACTGAATAAGCTATTAATTGATAAATGTTATTATTCGATACAAGATTTCTTAAACGACTTGACTATTTAACTGCATAATTCAAATCTTTACTAATTTCATTGTATATTTGATATTTTTTTTAATCTCTTTATTGGTAAGTATATTAACTATTACATTTATTTAACTTTGCTGACAAATCTTTTTAAACACCTTGACTATTCAATTCCATAATTTTTAATTACTAATTTTATTGCCTGTTTGACATTTTTATATTATAATTGGTAAATTGACATTACGATTTATATTATTTAATTTTGTTTTCAGAGATTTAAAAGAATTGATATTAATTATATAAATGCAATGCATGCCAGATATGTTTTAGCCCTAACGTATTTGTATGCCCTGTGGGTAAAACATAGAGATACAATTCACACTCAAGACCTGTAATCAACACCTATGTTTATGACAAATAAATGATTGGATTTGATTTGAAAAAAGTTTTTATTCTACTATTATAAGGTAACAGTTCAAAGATACATTCCAAACGTGTGTCTTATGCATAATCAGCCTATATCCGTCCCACTGTAGGGCACAGGCCTTCTCTCAAGGAGAGAGTATGGGCTTAATCACCACGCGTGCCCACCGCGGATTGGCGATTTCAAGCGCTGAGGTACGTGAATAGCTCAGACACTCAGGTTTCCTCACGATGTTTTCCTTTACCGTTAGCGTGTAGTATTGCTACCATAACTTCACAATGTACATAACTTAGAAAACCAAGTCATAGGTACATGCCCGCACTTGGAATCGAACCTGGGTCTCTCGCTTCCGAGTCCGATGTTCTACCCACTAGGCTACCAACGCTCTTTCTACTCTTTCTATCAACGTTTCTTATAATTAATTAAAATACAAAATTACTTTAAAAAATGCTCGCTTTATGTTAACACATTCTGTCGGAGGTCTATCAGGTTGTCTATCTTTGTCCTGGGTCATTAATTCATTAAATTAGTTCAGGAAAAATCAACTCCTGTTATCAATTTGACAGCGTCTCAATTTTACACCTGGACGGAGGCCGATTGAGATAAATTGTTGTATACTGTATGTATGTATTTATATTTTCTGAAGTCATATTATTTTCTATACGGAAAGAGGATGAAATAATGGAAGATTCTTATACTAAATCACCATTATAGATAAAAAGTTCTGAATCTTCGTCTGGATTTATTTGTAGCCACCAACTGTGCCTTTTTCTTTTGTAACTGAAGTCTCAGTAATTGTTTGAATTCCTAGATTTGTCACATATTGACGACAGACAGTTAGTTAGTAATATACGAGTGAAACATATACAAAATCACGTAAACTTAATATTGTATGTATTGACTAACTGGCCCCTCTTTTATGTACACCGGGCGGCTTGCACCAAGTCACTGGATAAGTATGTAAAATATAGATAACCAATTACGCACGTATAAACGAACATATAGTTAATTAAGCAGAGTTATCAGCTATAAAATGTATAGCTGGATAGCTTCGGTGCAAGACGTTTTGTACTTATTGACAGGATAGAGTAAGCTCTATAAACTTCTATAAACTCTGTGGTAAGCACTGGATAATCAGATCGTTAGTTCTGTCAGATAGAGTTGATGCAACCGGGCCATGTAACTTCCATGTGATTCCAAAACAAACTAAAATTCAAACGAAACCTAACTTTGAAGCCCATACTGTCGTCCTTGGCTGGTACAGTGAGCGCAAAAAGCGGCGATTGTGCGCGCGGTCAAGGTGCGACACGGTTCGCACACGTCCGCCGGACAATCGCGACTGTACCGCATTGTGTGGCTCTTTTTGTCCGTGGTACTGGCGGGCGCACAAGTGCTTATGTTGAGTTTAGGTTAACAAGTGCAGCTGACTGGCTGTGGAACACCTGTTACATACAAATTTACTTTATTTACACAGTTTACAGCTAAGTATGTCGTTAAGATTTACGATACAGAATTATTTTGTAATGTACCTACTTACGAGTACCTCTAACTATGTACAGCCTGAGATGTACATGGACTGCTAATTCTAATTAAACAGTTTGCAATTTTAACAGCTCTCTATCTCCATGGCTCACATAAGTCTTTTTATAATAGACCTGTGTTATGGTAACCAGGCAAGGACATCACAAACATAAAAAACACCCAGACAGCATACCCAGAGGTCATTTGTACAAATAGACGGAGGCCCCCAGTGAGAATCGAAAACACGTCCTACGGCATGATAAACAGACACGATACCGCTAGACCAACGAAACAGATAGTTATAACTATAATCTTTGAGAATTTAATTCCTACATAATTGTGTGCTGTTCAGGTTACGTAAGTTAGAAAAAGTCGGATGGTAGGATCGATTAATATCTATTGAAAAAAAAACACCTCTTTGCAGTTTTGAGCATGACTGTCTTTCGTGATTGTTATCTGCTTAGCTGGAAGTGCTTTTGTTTCTTTACTGTTTGAAAGGATTTGAAGCGTGGCGTTCTGTTACATTTGAGATGAGATTCCTACACATATAGGTATGCGCAGTTTCTCTTTGATGCCCTTCAAAAGTAAAAAAGTAAGACCTGGAAAACTCTTCTGACATTACATAATATAACATAAACTCACGCCTGCATCCCAGAAGGGTAGGCAGAGACCAGTGGCACTGCCACTTGCCACGATCCTGACAGTTCACTTTCACTTCATCAACACTCATTAGTAGTTGCATGCACGCACGTCGGTTCCTTTTGAACTGTTCTGAAAGAAGATAATTAGATTTTTTATAACGAACATGTAATTGAATCCTAGAAATTTTAAAATAACTCAACTTTAATGACGACCTCGTGGCGCAGCGGTAGTGCATCTCGGATCCCGGCTGGGGACAAAAAAAAACCCAGGTCTTGGATGTTTACATGTTTGTAGGGAATGCAATACCGGGATACCGGGATCCCGAAATACCGGGATCCCGCACCATTTTTGCGGGACCAGTCCCGCGCCTAAATCGTGCGGGATCCCGCGTTTGATCTGGTTCTTCCCACGAGCGAAGTAGATTTGTCATTAGAATACTCAAAAATAATACAAAAACTGAGAAAGGTCGTCAAGCTTTTTAAAAATTCACCGACCAAAAATGATTTACTGCAGACATATATTGTAAAGGACTTCGGGAAAAACTTAAGTTTATCGTTAGACTGTAAAACGAGATGGTCTAGTCTTTTAGAAATGATAACTACATTCAACAAAGTCAAATTGTGTGTATCTAAAGCTTTACTTGATCTAGGCCTGTCTGCTAATCCAGATTACTTCTTCAGTGAAGAGGAATATACTGTGTTAAGTGACTTAGAACGAGTTTTCCAGCCAATGAAACTAGCTGTAGAAGTTTTGTGTCGGCGGGAGTCGACTCTAATCACAGCTGAAACAACATTGAGATTCGTGATCAGCAAGTTGGAAGGACGTTACAAGATTCAGTTTTAGCCAAGAAACTTGCTACTTCATTAAGAAAACGAATTACAGAGCGACGGACCAATATGACTGCGGTTTTATTGTACTTACAAGACCCTGCAAAGTACGAAGAAGATAGAATTGAATTCATGCAAGACGAAACTTTTAAGTTACCTGCAAAGAGTGTAATCCGAAAAGAAATTATAAATGTTATTGAAAGACTACAATTTAATAAGAGAGACCCAGCATTACCATTAACGTTAGTCTCATCAGAGGCTTCAACATCTTCTATCTCTACTCAGGAATCACAGGATGATTTACCTCTTTCTATAGTGGCCGGAATGATGCGAACAGAAAGCACGGAGCCTGAAGCAATATCTCTTAGAGATGAACTGGAACAAACACTATCGCGTTCTAAAACCGCTGGTCGATCTTCTTCGGGGCTTCATTCTCTTGAAGGTATAATCAGGAAAGAAATGAATTTGTTGCAGTCTGGTGGGCTTAAAGGTGAACATCTTCAGTTCGTCTACAATGCGTTGTTAACAGTTGTGCCCACCAGCGTGGAAGCGGAAAGGGCATTTTCTGCTGCCGGATACCTAGCATGCAAAGTAAGAAGCCGTTTAGCTGACAAAACCATTGACACGCTGTGTTTTATGCGCAGCTACTTCCAAAATAATGAATAATTGTTTTTTGTTTGTTTGTAATAGTTATTTTATTTCTAATTAGTGACTGATTGATTTGATAACTTAATAAATAGTTTCACAAAACTATTGAGAGGCTATGTTTTATGCGCATTTGCGCCGCTACTTCCAAAATAATGGATAGTTGCTTTTTGTTTGTTTTGTTTGTAATAGTTTTTGATCTTTGTTTGTAATTGTTATTTCTGAATAGTGATTTGATTACTTAATAAATAGTTTTAATAATATTTTTTACTTTCATTTTAAGTTCTATAGTCTCGTTTATGATACAGGATTCCTCTCTTTTTTCAATTACTTTAAAAAAACACGCGGGATCCCGCAAATACCTGGATCCCGCGGGATTGAACCTCTCAATCCCGCGGGATCCAGCAATTGAAATTTTAGTGCGGGATTGCATTCCCTACATGTTTGTGATGTCGTTGTTTCTGGTTCCCACGACACAGGGTATCCTAGTGTGGGGCCAGAAGCAGTGTATGTGCCTGCATGTAAATGTTTATGTTTAAGTATTTTATCACACAACATAAAATTACGCATTGGTTAATAATAAAGCACAATCGACGATCGTATTGCTGAAAAACCAAAGTCGAACAAATATCAATTCAAAGCATGTTTTACATTACAAGTACTAGAATCGAAGAAGCACAGTAAAAAATCGAATTATGATCTAATTAGAAATGTAATAACCAGTAACTTGTCAAACTGCGTGTTTACTGCCGATAATAGTTAGTTAACTTTATTAATAAATACTGGAACCTATTAACACATAACTGGCGGCGAAGATCAAAGGCGCATAATGTGAACCAATTTAAAGGTCCAATTAGTCGACAATTTTATTACAATATGCATGTTCTAAATGATTTTACGCTCGTCATTGTAATGATTTCTTCATTGATAATTTCAATTAAAATACTTGCTTTTGTTTTCGCTTAAAAACTTGCTCACGCTAGGTGTAAAGCAAATTTGTTAACATACCTTCGGTGTTAATAAAGGTCAGAGTAGTCTAGCTTAAGGTCAATAAGAATCGATAAACGGACAGCCTTCTGATCTAGCGGTACCACGTCTGATTACCATGCTGGAGGTCATGGGTTCGATTCCCACTGTAGGCGCCGCCGCCACCGCCGTTTTGCACACATGGCCTCAGTCTGGGTGTATGTGTGTCCTTGCCTGTTTACCATAGCAAGGTATCCTAGTTTGAACCCGGGTTCCTAGTATATTTATTTGTAAAAATATTTCGTACATATTTGAGAAGTAAGTGTTCTGTTACTTCGAGTGACATAGTACGCAATAGTGTGGTTAGATACGCGCCACGCGCAATGTAGGGTTCCGTAGAAAGGGGATATTTTATCTGCTTTACAGTACTAACTACTTCGTCGAAGTCATTTTCAATGTATTTTGTACGAAATTTTACTTTTATAAGTTGGTTGCCTATTACTCGTTAACTAGTAAAGCCTACTTAGCCGTGATAGTTTTTTTTTTAAGTTTATAATATGTGCTACTTTGAATTTTTTCACGTTTATACAATCAACCGTTTAGCCAGGAGATGGAGGGACGCCTTACTTGGACAAAAACTCCCTAACCCTAAATAAAAAAATGGTCTTCATACACATACAATCTTTTTTAACGACCAATCCAACGACGAGTTCTTGAGTGGAGACCGCGGATCGGTAAACGTAGTGTGGGACGTCCTCAGACTCGGTGGAGCGATGATCTTCGCAGGGCGGCTGGCAAGATCTGGATGAGAGTAGCAGAGGACCGTGCTCAGTGGTGTGCAATAGGAGAGGCCTATGTCCAGCAGTGGACAAGCATAGGCTGATGATGATGATGATGAATCCAACGATATTCCGCACTATGGTGCAGGCGAGAAAAAATAATTGCATCCCTAATTTGGGTGCAGGGGAGGTACCCTAAAAAGTATTTTTTTTTTCAAGGTTTTATTCGACCGTTTTGTTAGTGTTATAAACATGTACATCTTAGCAAAATTTCAGCTCTCTAGTACTTGCCGTCTCTGTGCTAAGCCATGGACGGACGGACAGACAGACAGACGGACGGACATGGCGAAACTGTAAGGTCTCCTCGTCCACTACGGAACCCTCAAAAATGGGTAGAGCAGGACTTGAACCAGCGCCTCTAGCATATTGTAGGTACCAACTTCGCCATGTATTCGGTATCTACGTAAATATCCACTTACAATCATCTAAACTATTCTTCTTGGTTCAAGTCCATACATTATACCCATTCTTAACTCTGTATACATAACATACATACATAAGCAGCCTATATATACGTCCCACAGGCCTTCTCTGAGGGAGAACGCGTGCCCACCGCGGATTGGTGATTTTATGCGCTGAGGTATGTGAGGTAGACACTCAGGTTTTCTCACGATGTTTTCCTTCACCGCTATCGAGTGGTATTGCTACTATAATGTTACAAATGTACGTACCTTACTCAGAAAACCAAGTCATAGGTACTTGCCTGCACTGGGAATCGAACCTGGGTCTTTCGCTTTCGAGTCCGATGTTCTACCCACTAGGCTACCAGCGATGTATTAGGCTACCAACGCTGTACTAGGCTACCAACGCCTGTATCTTATCTAAAATGGGCATAAAGCTAAAAATAAGCCACAATGAAATATTTCATCTCATTTCCTCAAAATCCGTTTTCTTTCATCTACTAAGTCTTTTTATTCGGTTTAAAAAGCGACTTTACTTCATGATTAATAACTGAACATTAGACTTCAAAAAAATAAGTAACAGAAATCATCTCAATCGCTAAAAAAAAGCTTCACCCAATTGAGACGTCACCGAATTAAATTAGACCTTTTGGGGCCTATGAATTGGGCCTGCCTGGTAATTCAAATACGTGCAAGTTAATGAACGAAAAAACTGAAGACCGTTGTTTATTCATAGCACCACTTTTAATATGCTCAATTGTCAAAAATAAAATTCCACATTTCGTTTAAAAATTTAATGTAAGTATTTATCCAATTTGATCGCATCGAATGCCTATAGAGTTGTCATATTTTTTGACAATTTAATTATTTATGATTCACATCGAAAATTTTCATCTGTAATTTTTTGTGGTTTTCATGACCTCTTAGTTCTGATATGTAAATCATAATTGCTCTATAACTAGAAATGGGGCTATAAATAGAAATGGTTACAATTTTAACATACTTCATCAATTTTTTATCAATTTTAGGATTTTTTGTCCGCTTTGTCAGGAATTTCGATTTTTTGGATAAACTCTGCCTACCCTTACTAGATACTGACGTGAGTATATGTATTTATTTTATATATACATTAGGACTTATGGTAGTACTAACATTATTTTAGAAGGATAAGAACCACGTCATCATCATCAGCCATTTGACGCCCACCGCAGGACATAGGCCTCCCTCATGTTTTTCTAACCATGAAGGGTTTTGCCATAATCGTCACGCTTGGCAGGCGGAACCACGTACTCGCCTTATGAATGAATGAATGAATGATTTATTGCCACAAACAAACATGCTTACATACAATAATTAAAAAATAAAGGAGTGTGCGTGTGACAATGATACTATTTCAGCGTTTGCTGTTTCTATTTGAAACAGCGCTGGTTTTCAAATAGCACCTTCACGCCAAACGAAGAAAACGTGTCATGCAGGTAGGGCTTACCGCTAAAAAAAAACTTAAAACACTAATTAAAAATTAATAGATAGATACATTTGTGCCATTTAACAAAATTGTACAGATTGAAATATAAATAACGTTTATGTCAATTTGGCACAATATTTTTATGCTTATCAATTGCAATAGTAGGTAGTTTTTTTTAAATTTTAATTGAATTTAATTAAATTTTAATTTTAACTAAGATTTAATTATAATTCGAGAATTCACGCCCGTAGTAAGGACATAAACGACAATCGGCATCTTCCCAAAGATCTACGGTATGAACTCCTTATTAGGGATTAAAACCGGGCGAAACCCACAGGTCATGAAGGTCTCGCGCCGCCGATAATCCTCCCAAGATAAAGTGGCAAAAGAGCATTATCAGGCCGTGATCCGATAAGCGCGCGCGCATTCAATTCTCGCCCGTGATAAATCGAGGACATTTATTTTAGAAGGTGATTGTATCAAAATATTTTACTCGATCGCTCGGATAGCTGTCGTGCTATAATGGTTAGAGATTAGATGCACCCTTTGCGTGGCCCGACCGGAGTCTGTTCACGGCGGACGGGCGGGCAGGACGCGGTGGTTAGACCGTGTCAATTCCTTCAGTCATATTTTATAAGAAATAAATTCCTTAAAACACTCCTTGACTGCAGTCAAATAGCTATATCACGAAACTATAAATTGGGTATTATAAATAACACCCTTATTGATCAGTTCAATTTTTTTTACAAAAAACTCATTTCTCAGTACTTTTCTACGTAGTTACTTCTTTTTCATTTTACTAGACTAGCCCGGGTAGTGCGACAACGCTAGTCACGCGTTTCAAACGTCAAAAGTCGCGACTTTCCAGTGCGTTAATTGTCAATTTCTGACATTTTAGCGCCACAAAACGCATGACTCGTGCTATCGTAATACCCATGCAGAAACTCAGAGTTTAATCATAAAACATTTCAATACAATTTCAAGTTTTTCTGCATCGTAGTTCTCATCAAACCGTTACGAATAACCCATTATCACCAATTAAGGAGATATCAAATGCACTCTACTCTATGCTAATATCTCTTAATCAAAAGTCATTCGCAAAAAAACATTCTGTCCTATTTACACAGTTTTACTTACCTGGTATAGGTAATGTGCCACTCAGTCCTATTTTTTTTATGTAGCTACTTGATAATAAATTATCATTCTAGTGCCAATTTCAACATAACGTTTTTTCTGCTAATTTTCAAACTAAATTTGTTTGAAGTGTAAGGCCCAGCGACCATCCGCATATTTCGTCCAATAAAAGTCCAGCTTTTCACTCGCCCGAGCGTTTCAACCGCCCGTGTGCGCAGCCCGGGCTGACACAACACTAAGCGCGTGTGAATCCCGATACCACTCGCTAACGGAGCCTAATACATATGAATAAATTGAATAACTCCGCAAAGATACTTTACCGTCGAGGAAGAGCACAGAAGGTTTCTCATAGAATGGTAAATATGTTGCAAAGGCTTAACATAGACATACACATTGACTGCCTCGTTAATCTAGCGATGACATGCTTCTTACTAGCAAATGCCAATTGATTTTTGCATTTCGCGGTAGGCATGTGATTAAGTACTCTGTCTCTGAGAGAAGGCCTTTGACTTCTTCACTCTTCTACAAGTCCAACTGAATCTCTTAATAAAACGAATACATATTTTACAACCGTTGGGAAAGAATTGGCTTCAAAAATAATAGAAAAGCTTAGAATGTCGGAGCAGGAACTGGCAAACGCTATCAAGAAATCGGATGTTGTTAACTCCTTTTTCTTACACCCAGCCGATGAAAACGAAGTAATAAAGGCTATCCGGTCGTTGAGGAATGATTGCGCGCCGGGACCTGACGGGTTTACGAACACTCTAATCAAACATATCGCATGTCTGTTGGCTGAGCCTCTCACCCACATTTTTAACCTGAGCTTTACCAGTGGCGTCTTCCCCGCCCCCTGGAAAATATCATCTGTTTCTCCAATACACAAAGCAGGACTTAAAACTCTACCGGATAATTACCGACCAATTGCTTTACTCAACGTATTTTCAAAGCTCTTGGAAAGACTGGTCAGCAATAGGCTTATAAAGTACTTACAACAAAATAGGCTGATATCAGATAAACAGTTTGGATTTCGCCAAAACTTGTCAACTGAAGATGCTGCTAAGCTTCTTGTGGACCATGTTTCGAGTAAAATTGATCATGGGCACCGATGTATAGGCGTATTTCTCGACTTAGCAAAGGCTTTCGACACTGTCTCCGTTCCAATACTTATGAATAAACTAAACGCCATTGGAATTCGCGGGATTGCACTAGACTGGTTTGGTAGTTACCTAACTGAACGGAGACAGTTCGTAAAGGTTGACCAGTATACCAGTGAGCTTTCTTCCGTACATTTTGGCGTCCCACAGGGCAGTATCTTAGGGCCAACATTATTTACGATCTACTTAAATGATCTTCTGACGCTGCCCCTTATAGACGCCGAGGTCATTTGCTATGCTGACGACACAGCCTTATTATTCCATGGGGGTTCATGGGAAAGGGTATTCTCCTCAGCCAATTATGGCATGGCGGAGGTTGCGTACTGGTTGGACAGAAACCTGCTCACGCTTAATGCAGAAAAGACGAGATACCTAGTCTTTCACATAAGTAAGGCCTCAGAACCAAAATGTGAAATGACTCTAAAAGTTCATACGAGCAACTGTCCTGGGTTGACCATTCCCTTCGTGTGCAGTTGCAAAAGCCTGCAAAGAGTTCCAAAACTCAAATATCTAGGGGTTTTATTGGATGAGAACTTGTCATTCTTGCCTCACATAACTGCTCTGTGCAGTCGGGTGCGCAAACTTGTGTACGTCATGAGAATGCTCCGGAGCTCAGTACCCAGAAAACTACTCATTAATATATACCAAGTTTTATGCGAATCCTTGCTCACCTACTGCATATCGGTATGGGGTAGTGCTGCAAAAACTCATTTTATTAAAATAGAAAGGGCCCAAAGATCAGTACTAAAGGTCATGTTAAAAAAGCCCTACCGATTCTCTACTGACAAACTTTACAATGAGAGTGGTCTATTGCGTGTGCGCCAACTATACATTCGGAAGGCTGTACTCACAGCTCACAAAACATACATTCCAAACTCTATATTTTCAAGGCGTAAACCCAAAATACAGGTGTCCAGGTGTAAAACTTCATTTGCCCAACGCTTTCCCTCGTTCATTTTCCCATTTCTATATAATAAACTTTTGCCGTTCTGTAACATCACAGATTTAACTCATTTCGCGGCAAAAACAGTTCTTACTAAATATTTGAAAACCTTAAATTACGAAGATACCGAAAACCTTTTTTGTATAAATACCTAAAAATGTTTTTTTATGTATTAATTCTTATCTGTAATGGAGCTATTAGCCTTAATTATAATGCATGTTCAGTTTTAAATGTCTATAACGAATTTTTTTTTTTTGTGTGCTTTAGACAGTCGTTTATTAAAGTAATTAATATTTTAAAACTGAAAAAGAGTCCCCAAGATACAGGCTCGGCCGAGTTTGGGGGCTGTCGTTGAATTCTAGATTTTAAGTAAATTTCTTTTATATCCACGCATCTTAAAAAGTTCTCTTTCATAACTGTGTAATTTTAAATAAATATATTTTTACTTTTTTTTTTTTTTTTTTTACTTACTTACAGTGGGACGTATTTAGGCTGTATTACTTATTATCATAAATATACACTATTTAAGCAAGACAAACCTAATTATGTAAGCGCACCTTACATATTTGTTAATCAGCAAGTTGCTTATGATACTCGTATTCACTTCAGGATTTCTGCGCAGCTCTTAGTCTGATCATATTGCACCACCGACTGGTCCGGTATAGGTGGACCAGGAAGTCGTGGAACTTGGGGAGAAATAAATTCTAGAATATGCACCGTTAGTGATTGAATAAACAAATAAATTGGACTTGTACGCCGGATTTCTGTTTATATTATGTTAAAGATCATTAAATTGCTATAAGCAATAACGCCGTCAATTGCACGGCCTTATTGCTTATAGCAATTGAATTTTGGAAATATTTTATGCTCGTGTTTTTCCTGGTACAATAAAGAATATTCAATGAAGAAGATCAATCATAAGATAAGATAAGATAAGAATATCTTATCTTGTGACGGATCTGAAGCTAGTAGTCTGATAACCACAGACATAACCATTACTACATTACATACAACACCTGCCGAGATTTCGATGGTACGGGATTTGATGCTTTAAACATCTCCATGTTATAGATATACATTTAACGGGCCTGATGCAACGCTGATGATGTTCGTAGTGATGTAGAACTAAGTCGATAACTTCAACGTGCATTCTGCTAAGATTAAGAGATGCTCATCCAAAATCCTGAATTCATGGTTGCGTGGTTTTATTAAAAATGCTTACCCCAAAATTTAATACTTCACTAAGATGACATGTGGCGAGGTTGTGTGCGCATGCTTTAGACCACAACTTGATACTTATAACGTATTATTACTTATACATCATGTAATGTTTGTGATCCGTTTTGTACACCAAATAAAATAAAATACATATGTATAAGTATCGCGAGTCATTAAAATATTCCATATTATGTCTCCTCGTCAACTGTTGGCATTTATACTGTGCTTATCTCTCGATAGGATAGCAATGCATAGGTAAAATACTAGCCACATATTGGACAGGTCGTATACCACTGGCTTTGTTTCCAAAGCTACGTACATTTGTGAGTTTTTTAGTAGCAATACCGCTCGCTAACGTGAAAAAAAACATCCTGAGGAAACCCGAGTGGTTAAGGAGCTTACGCTTATACGCGGAGGGCATGCGTTGTGATTAAGCCCATTCTCTCTCTCGAAGAGAAGGTCTGTGCCCTGCAGTAGTTGACAGTATAGCGCTGACGTCGCACGTCTAGAGAACTTTCACTTCAAATGAAAGTTCATCAGCATTCTTTCTTGACATGGCCAGATAAAAAAATACTTATTTCCAAGAATTTAAGAACTAAGTTTGTCGGTAGGTATGTCCCTTCGAGCTACCTCTTCAATCGCGTACCTGCTCAAACAAAGTCCTGATTGTTATATTGTTCGTCAAACACAAAGAAATTACAGGCGCTGCTCTTTAGACTGTGGGATTAACTTAACTGTGAACATTATTGTGTTTAGTATTCGAGGGACAATCTTTTGCTAATTGGTTTTTTCTTCAAGCTTCGTGAGAGAGCGCCAAAACCCCACGCAAAACCGTCGGTTTATGAAGGTACCTATGACTTTGTTTTCTAAGTTATGTACCCCTGACCGTATGGTTTGAACGACAATCTGGCTTGTAGGCGTTACAATGGGTAATGTGAACTTTGATATTTTTTTTTGTAGATACTTAGGACATTCTCTTTTTCTGTCATGTTTGGGTCCCTAGTATGCCTTACCTTAAAACCAAACATAAACAGGAACATCGTACTCACTTTCCTTAATAAATAACGGCCATAAAGGCATTTCTTAGTTCCCAAATAATATTCCCATAAAGCGTGGTATCAAAACAGTTATGAATCAAAGGAGATCTTTATTCTAATGGCTTCTAAAAGCCTAACTTTTTGGTGACTTCCACGTTCATACCATTTATTCCATGGACCAGAGACCGATTGTCATTTGTTTACTTGTACCTTGTTGTAGCACGTCCTAGTATCTGGTGATCTCTTGTTTCCTTAGTTTTAGCTGAATAAGTAGTCAATCACAAACACAGTCTCCAGGTTGACTGCTATACATTCATAAATCGTCGATGGTCAGCGTATCCGATTAGAAGGCAATAAGTTAGTGCACGTTGTCCGGTGTCGCTTACGCTTGATAGCGCAGTATGTGTTAATAATGTCAGGAGTTTTGGTATTTCTGATGTTTTTTTTTTATTAGGGTTCCTTCGGACAATTAAACGGCTTAGAAGCACAATGACAATTATGCCTGCACAACCTTGAATTGGCAGGCCAAGGATCGTCGCATCAATAACGCCAGGAATAGCTTCTGGTCTATTAGAGAGCTGATAAACGGCACGCTACCTTTCCTTCATCAGCTCTTTCATGAGCTGGTGAAGGGCAAGCTAACACTATCAATGAAGCGAAATCTGGTAACCTATGGTACTCAGACCTGACCTGGTCTTTGGCCGAGCTTCAGAAGTTCAGACTCAAGGTTTGTCAACGGGCGATGGAGCGCAGCATCCTGGGTGTAAGAAGGAGTGACCGAATCCCGAACACCACGCTGTGCTCCAAGACCAAAGTCACTGATGTTGGAGCTGCGAGCGCTAAGTTAAAATGGAACTGGGCAAGTCACGTAGGTCGTATGAGCCAGACAGACAGCCAAAAATTGACACCGACAGGGTCTCACGCGACGGATACCGGAAACGTGGCCGACCAAGGTGGAGATGGCGGGACGACCTCACGGACATTCTGCCGGGGTGGCAGGAAATGGCCGAGGGAGGAGTGGAGAGCTAAAAGGAAGGCCTTTCCCCAGCAATAGGACACTAAATCGGCTTATTAAATAAAAGGGTTCCGTACCTCAACAGGAAAACGGGAACCATTATAGGAGTAATTTCTTGTCAGTCTGTCCGTCCATCTGTCTCTCAAGCCCTTTTTCTCGAGAATAAGCAGATAAAACTATCTAGTTCAATTACGAGTCACGTAGAAGATGCAAAAAGTTATTGGAATGAAATGACCCACTCACCCACTTTAAAATAGTGCATCTTTGGAAGCGCAGACGAATGAATGACCTTATTCTTTTGCATAAGATAATCAATGGCCAAGCGCTTTGCGAGGACCTACTAGAAAGTATATCTCTTCGAGTACCCAGGCCAAATTGTAGATTATTGAATAAGGACACTTTCTTTTTACCCCTCTGTAAAACTAATATGGGGAAAAATGCTCCCATATATAGAATGTTAAAAACATATAATGAATGTTGGAAGGAATTTGATCTGGATATATTTTATGATAGACTGGGGTTTTTTAAATCTAAAATTTCTGGAATCGATCTTGGCTAGTTTTCAGGTTGTAATATTAACATTTATAAGTCTAATAATAGTCGTGGTAACAGTATTGTTGTTTATTAGAATAAGCCAATAGTGCGAACCTCTGAGTGCTGTGCGCACCTATAATTGGCACAAACGCCAGCTCTCTGTTAATTACGTTTTGCTGTTTGTGTGCCTTAATAAATAAATAAATAAATAAATTATGTCTTAATTTTCACTGCATAAGTATAACCTTTAATATGTTTGTGCTGTTGGTGTGCCTTAATAAATAAATAAATAAATAAATAAATTATGTCTTAATTTTCACTGCAAAAGTATCTTTATACCTTTTTTTTTCAGAACACTGAGGGCGCGAGCACAACTCGCACTTGCCCAGTTTTTATACATTGTTAAGTATACATAATAATATAGGACGAATTCTCTGAGCAAATCGTTCAGTTTTGTATATCTAGTGTCTCTATTAGTAAGCAGTACGTTAGCACTTAAAGTGACAATCTGAATTCAACTCTGTGCGTTTACTATAAGAACCATCCAGGGTGTAAAAGTTGATGAGGACCGCATTTCATATTACTACAATTCATTGTATTGACGACTAACCCACAAGTTAACATGTAGTAAATCTAATTATATTTTTCAGCTAAACAGTATACATCAAATTGTCATAATAAGTTATGAATTGTGGTTAGATTAGATACTAGGCAGTAGATTAGATTGGCTATTTCACCGTGGATTGACGATTTCACGCGCTGAGGTATTTGAATAGCCCAGACACTAAAGTTTCCTCATGATGTTTTCCTTCACGTTTAGCGTGTGGTATTGCTACTAAAACTTTACAAATGTACGTAACATAAAAAAAACGTCAGAGGTACAGGCTCGCGCTGGGACTCGAACCTGGATCTCTTTTTTCAACTCAATTCAATTCAAATATTTTTATTCATTATAAAAACAGAATGTTTACTTAAGGAACGTCAAAGTTGTTAGTTTCACAATTAATGGATTATGTGGAGAAGAAGCTAACAAAGAAACTCCACATTTATTCTTTTCAAAACACGTTTTAACTTAATTAACAGAGTGTTCAACTTAAAATATTAGTCATGCATGAATGTGTTGAACACCAGTCACAATCGTCCTGTAATTAATATTAATCTACTGTTTAATGCCAAACATCTCGCTTCCTAGTCCAATGTTCTATCCACTAGGCTACCACCGCTTAACCACACTTACCGTCAATTTATTATCAGCTACATGAAGCCATTTAGTAAGGGGACCATAAATAGTCCAATGGAAGTCTCCGATTGAGACATATATTCCGGGTTGAAAACTGGAAAAATTAGAAATATTGCCGCTGACCGAGATCTAATCTGGATTCGGTGAGATTTATTTCATTTTAAGGCTCGATACAGACAGAGTTATAAGGAGAAAATTCTGACTCTGCTTTTACTTAAGCGTAGTTTATTGGATAACTATTTTGGGGCCTTCGCCTTGCCCACTGTGACATATATAACGGCTTGTTATAAATTAAATCAGCTGTCATCTTTAAACTTATTAATATAAGCATAACTCAGTTTTACAAGGATAACTATGAGATAGTGCTCTTAGCATTAAGTACACCTTTGTAGTTACTTTAATATTTATAAGTGCAGTAAAGAATGTCAATGATAATGTTTGCTGTTTGTTATTTGTAAAAAGTATAAATATACGTAGTTTTATTTTGTTGATTAGTTTGTATGAAGCCTAAAGTGGCTGATACAAAATATCTTTGCTGAGGCGATAAATTGACCGTGCATTGAATTTATATTATTTACACAGATTAATACTCCCATTCCTAGCATCTTTACCTACAACGGATAAGCAATTAACGTAATATATACGACCATTTCCTGTACGAGTTTGTGGAGAAAAAAAGTATCAGAATACAGGAGTCCAACCGAAATGGTGGGCAAATTATCATGTTAAAATAATTCGGTAATTTATGGACACAATAATCTTCCACTTCAATCGATTTATTGCCATAATGGTCGTACTCGTATTAATATGACACTGATAGGAACTAGTGTGTAATGTTCGAAATCTCTGAAGCGATATAAAAGATATAAATAAGAAGTTATACAGTTCCTTCATTGTTGTATTATTCTTTAAAAAAAATACACATAGGTACTGAACCATTTTTGCAATTACTATAAGTAAAAAAAGTAAACGGATAGAAATTATTTAATTAAGAGCCAAGCTGTTACGAGTATATTGTTTGAAAGAAAGAATTCGATGTTCAAAAATACTAATATCTGACGTCACGGGCCTCAACTAACGGAAGACTGGCCAGTCAACCCTCACCCGCAACGTTACGGGATACCATAAAAAGGAAGACAAGAAAAAAACACTGGCCGAAAACGGTGATCGCCATTAAAGTAGCTATAAAACTATCGAGCGTTCGAACTTCAAAGAAATGTTATTGCCTTGTGCAAAATTTCTTTTCGGTTCTTGCTATTTTTTCCCTTTGTTTCGGCATAACTTTCTTGACTTTAGTTGCACAATTTTAGGGTTGTCATTGAGGTCATAAAATGTACAGCGTGCAACAAATGTTAGTCAAGACATTTGCAAGCCTTTTGTAAACTTAGGAGAGCATTTAGTTTGACATTTACAAGATCTGAGATCAAAAAAATTGTGTTATGTAACTATATTAAACGTTGAGATATTCTTATGACAAAGTACCTATCTTGTGTGTTACGATACTACAAACGAAATTGTGAACAATAAACTATTTTACTGTCTCCAGTGTCTGTTTAAAAAAACTAGCGTCTACGTCCTTCCGGCATTTTTTGTTAAAACTTTTCATAAGAAATGTTTCTGTGAAAGTTTGCTAACTTTTTGTTTAGTCTTCTTTTTACCAATTATTACCGTTTAGTATAGTTTCATTAAATTTTTTCGAAGGTTTGAATGAAGTTTCTTTGCTCTTAACTATTTCACGTTCTTTATTTTGTTAAAAAGTAGGTAGATTTACAAAAATAGGAGATCTGTGGAATTACTGTTATCATACATGTTAAGAAATGTTTTTATCGCTACCTACTTTAGTGCAATCGTTACAGTGTTAGTAGAAAAAGACAATTATACACATACTGTAAGTACAGGTATCGCGATATAAATGCAATAATATACTTGCCACAATATGGTAAAAAGTTTATGAAGCAACAATGTATCCTATGAAGCTAAGTAAATATATTTGAATCTAGACAAAAGTACAAAAAACCGTGAACCAAAACTTAAAAGTCACTAAAATTATCTCAAGTACCGCACTGTTCCGAAACACACTCAATGGCAAAGTTCATCCAGCATCCCACCACTCTCCTCTCCATACCTATGCACCAGTATCGCACGCGTTAGAGAGCAAGACGCCGCGAGCCGTGCCACCCTAGTAGCGAAAGAGACAGCGGTATGCATAGAGGTTGCGTTAGAAACAAGCCACGCCCACTTGCGCTGGAGTCCGCGAAGCCTCCTCTTTGGGCATTCGAGCGCGCGCGCCGCAACTGACGGGTGATTCCGAACGATTTGAAATTCGAATTTTCCGAAAATGACTTCGCGCGCCTCGGAACGGCCAGTATTTTCTGTTGTACGTTTTGAATTTTTTCACATCTTACTTTTTTAGAACAATAAGTTTTTTTTTGGACTGGTCGAAATTTTGTGATTGTTTATTGAGAAACAAATGGAGTTGGTTTAGTTTAGTTGATTAGCGACTTTCAGTTTGCCATTTCAGTTAGTTGCAAGTTGTAAATTTTGCCGGACACGCATGGATGTTTGTTCTGAAGTGAAAGTGACAAGGCTGTGGACCAAATTGAAGGTTTTTATTGAGACATCACGTTTACTCTGTGGTCAACTTTGACTTTTAGAAGAAAATTGCAAAGTGAAGTGAAAAATTGTGGGATTTTTTCGGCGACTGCGTGTTGAGGTATATCCACCAAAGAATTTTAAGGTATGTGGATTTTATAATATTGCGTTGTTTAGATTTTTAGCGCCCACGTTCGAAACAGATTGCTGCAGTCTACCAATATATTTTCCAAAACCATGACATATTTAAGTGTTACCGCTAATATTACGTATATGTAGGAAGTATACTTAGTTCTGCACAAGTATAAATTAGATAGGTATGTACAATAATGTAATTGAAAGATAATTTTAATAACAATGGTTTTTAATTGTTCTTTTCAAGGTCATAATCTAACAGGTTAAACTTACACACAATTTATAAAGTTACGTCAATATTTGAAATTTCAAACCTCTTTTAATGTCGATAAAATTGCAAAAACAGTGCTTTTCGGAAACACAAATTCTGTTCGTACAAAAGACATCAACGGGGACGCGACCACTCCCGCAAAGGAAGTGCGTGTAGAACCAAAATTAGATCACTTTTTTGGCGACGAGATATAACAAAATTTTAAGTGGCGATATGTTAGTTCATAATAAATATGAATTTCTTAACTCACAACCTTCCAATTGCCAAACCGATTTCAGCTCGTTACAAGAACGCAATTACCAAAATCGCATCTTTTAATATTTAATAAAATCAAAGTAATTTATTACAATTTAGATTATTTAACAGTACAAATTTAAGCGGAGATTAAAGTAAAATAAATTATTAAATTATGCCGACGGCTTACCTGCATATATTTTCGTTCGGTATGTACAAAAAAATGTGAAGCAATACCTATCGATATGGCAAATTCATTACAATAAAATTGTTACATAGCTACATTTCATTATATAAACTCACGCCTGTATCCTAGAGGTGGAGGCAAAGACCATGGTTTCCCACTTATCACGATCCTGACAGACCTCTGTCGCTTCATCAAAATTCCTTAGTCATATTGAATGAATGGTATTTTTGTATATTCTAAAACTTCACCTACTTTACTAAATTCGATCAAAAATAGACGTAAACCATTTTAAAACACATCAAAGTTTATAGTTCTTACGAAAGAGATATTGTTAAAATTATCTGCGTAGGTCATGCCAACTGCGCGGATTTTTGTTCAAGTTATCGGTCGGATATTTCATAACAAATTCGTGTAATTAATATAGTTAATATTTTATTTACAATTTAAATTCAGTCGATAATTAAGTAATATAAACTGTCTCATAGTTAATATTTAATTATTGGCTAAAGTCCCTTGGGCTATTACTTGCACAATTAGGTGTAATTCGGTACCTGGTAATTAAGTACATAGTTGCCGCATAAATACTTATAACTTTCTTTAAATTTTATGCGAAATCGACCATCAATAACGAACAAAAACCACAATTTACAAGAGACAAGCACTCCACGGAATCACAAAAACACCGCTTATAATCAGCCCACGATAAATACAATGGAAAGACAAACGATTAATCAAGCAAAAAGTGTCAACAGCTGCAAGAAATATAACTGCAAAAATTAGCAAAAGCATACCTCAAAGACAAATTTTTAATCTCATTATTCTAATTTATACGCTTGGGGCTAAGATTGTGACATTACTCATGTAGTTTTTTTGGTTTTTTTCCAATCTTAACTAGGACTTAGGATCCACTCTCGTTAGGCGAATATTAATTCTGTACGGGTTGATTGCTTTGGTGGACTCTAAATTCTTTAATTTAATTTGTTATTATCAAATTCTTTATTGCATAGAAAACAACTTTCATACAAAGGCGTACTTAATGCTAAATAGCATTTTCTTCCAGTCAACCTTGGGTTTGTGGATAGTGTGGCTTGGGCAACGCACGATACATACTATAAGTACATAAATTACTTTAATACAAGAAAAATAAAGAATAAAACCAGGGGGGCGGGGGAGGGGTCATAATTATATACACGGTCGATCTATCTATACTAATAATAAATCTGTAAGGGTCGGTCATGGAGTATGTTAGTTTGTTTTCAGAGATATTGTGTTTATAGGCTCAATATATGATACTGAAACTAATTTTACAATTTTTAGAATTTTTTTCTGTATGTGTGTATGTATGTATGTTCCTCCATAACTCTTAAACCAATTATCCGAATTTGATGAACTTTGGTATAAAAACATATAGACATCTGGGACACAGGATAGGCTATTTAAATTCTAGCTCCAGTTATGATAAGACGTGGCCCCCATACAAATGCTGCTTCGTAAAAATCGAAATGTACGCGAACGGAGTCGCGGGCACAGCTAGTAAATAAATAAATACATATGTTATTGATGTTAGCAGAAGAGTATTTCTTTGTCTGATGGTGTAGATCTAATAAATCGCTCGCTATAAATACATAACATACATAAGCAGTCTGTATACTTAGAGAGTATAGGCTTAATCACCACGCGTGTCCACCGTGGATTGACCATTTCAAGCGCTGAGGTATGGGGTGGGGCTGAGACTACTTGCCCTAACCCTGCCACCACAAACGTCTTTCGCTTTATCAACATTCTTTATTCTTTACTTTATATTACTCTTAAATAATAATTAGTGGTTTTTAATTTATATTTTGTCAACATAATGCTTTAAATATCAAGAACCAGGTAGCAATTTGTCAAAATGTAGTAAATAATATTTTTTATTTTATTTTAATAACCTTTTTTTGTTCAGGTGTTGTCTGATTTCAATAAAAAACTAGATTTAGTCTTAATTTTATTAGGTAAGCTGACGCGTTAGTGTAGTGTCTTGTTAGTAAAAAAAAACGACAAACCATAAAAATGAGACACCTACCCGGATTGAAAAAGGCTTCGATCCTTTCGCAAACATTTGACAGCCTGGTTTATAGAACATTCTCACAACAACAGACTTCTAAAACCAATTATAACTTCAAAACATAATTAAAACACGATTCATAACTGCTGATTGTCTTGCCATGCAGCCTAACAAATGAGGCCTAAACATTCTACTTGACCCGGTTACCAAAATCGAAACTGAATTGAACAATTGACCATTATGCATTATGACTACTAGGGACTTAAAATGCACGGAAAAAACACATAAAAATAGAGAAATAAAACAATAATATAACAAACTGTGGGAAAATTTCCCACGACGTGGCCAATTAGGACAGGCGGCGCGACAAAAAGACATAATGTTCGTATATAATAGTGGCGATACGATACGAAGCAGGCGTGTGGTCGACAACAATAACGATTGTGTTTCGTTGCACTAAGGAGCTGGACTGAGTTCAAATTGTCCTTAGTAGTAGACAATCAACCATTCATATTTGGCCTACAATCATGATACCCTACTTGCCGAGCTAGGTCTTCTCTTAGAGTGGAAGAAAGAGAGATATATGCACTTACTAGCTGTCCTGGCGAACTTCATACCGCCACAGAAACCGTTTGTATGATTCTTGTTACCATGGCAACGCAATAAATATCTTGGAGCTTTTTCTGGGGTACGGTAACAATAAAATATTACCCCACGGGAACGCATTACCGTGATATCAAGTATCCTATGTCTCAATTCAGATTTTTCTCTATCTTTAGGCCAAGTTTCATGTAAATCCGTTCAGCCGTTATTGCGTGATTGAGTAACAAACATCCAAACATCTTCACAAACTTTCACATTTATGATATTAGTAGGATCAGGATAGTAGGATAGGACATTACAAATATACGTCCCACTTCAATACGCGGGCCTTCCTTCAGAGAGTGTGAGTGCACGGGTTTTGTTATATACATTTAAAAAGTGTTTTATTTACTCATACTGTCGAATTGATTTGGTAAGTGTAACTACGTACATAAATATCCATTTTTGTCCATTTTTAGATCTTGATTGGGTGTTAGGAAACAAAACGGATAAGGAAACTTCACTCTTAGTTTTCATCATAAATACATCATTAGTGGTGCGGTGGTAGCCTAGTGGGTAGAACATTGGACTCGGAACCGGGAGACCCAGGTTCGATTCCCAGTGCGGGCATGTACCTATGACTTTTCTTTCTAAGTTATGTACATTTGTGAAGTTACAGTAGCAATACCACTCGCTAACGGTGAAGGAAAACATCGTGAGGAAACCTGGGTGTCTGAGCTATTCACATACCTCAGCGGTGGGCACGCGTGGTGATTAAGCCCATACTCTCTCTCTCTGAGAGAAGGCCTGTGCCCTACAGTTGGACGTATACAGGCTGCTTATATATATCCTTAGTTACAACTACATTCGTCCCCTTTAAATATTCGTCCACTACTGGGAACAGGCCATCCTAAGACACGCAACTCCTTTCTGTCCTTCTCCATCTTCCATCCAGCCGCTGCAAGCCATCTGCGTCAAAATTTGAGAAGAACAACATCTGTCACGTCACCTAGTCTGCAATAATTAAAGGAGCCTGTACTTAAAGTGCAATGGCACCATGACCGTCGCTGTGGATTTAGCTTTGTTTAAGAAAAAACCCGACGGTAAGTGGTATCGCGTGAACATAATACGGGACAATTAACTCATTAACGCAGCGTCAACAAACTTTTTGTGCTGTGGTTAGTTGCCTTCTGGATATTTCGGAGATAGATAAATATGCAGATTCAGTCTGGGGTACGAAAATCTCATTTCAGTTTTTTTTTCTTTGTATTCTTTATTTAACGTCAGTCGACGACTTTAGGGCTCCACATCCAAGCCACATTTCGAGTTTCTCACATTAAAATGTTTCCAGGATTAATGTCCTATAAAGTCGTGTGAAGGAGGTAATAATTAAATTTAATAAATTAAATTTCAAACAGTGATTCTAAAACATCGTTATAATTATCTCAAATAAATTTCGCGCCCATTATTTGAGATAAAACGAACATATATAGGTGCCATACAACAAAATAGTGTTTTAAGTGAGCGACGGAAAACAGTGTTAACAGAAATCTATGATGTCAAAATTATCTATTACATTTATGTGTCGTTGCGTTGTGTAAAATATTCGCCGGGAACCGACTTAAATATGGCTGAGCTATCATAAAAAGGTAACATCTATAGTTTGATGCCGCGTAAGAAGAGTGTCCACTCCAATATTTTTCCAAACGTGCAACAATTGAACAAAAAAAAGTCTTCACTTTTACAAAGTAATTGGCTGGGTTGTAAAACCCCTATTACCAGTATATCAAACTGGAATAAAAGTAATACAAATAAAGCTGCCACTTTCAGCTGCAGACGGAAAATGTCACCGCTAGCCGTCAAAGCGGCGATTAAGTAATCTCGTTAATCAACTCCTAAACTTCGTATTAGGAAATAACCCCTCAGCAGAGGTGGAGATAATCGAGCAATTTACTTGAAAGCTCACTTTTTGCGGAGAGCGCCAAGGAACGCTCAGAAGGACCACAGTGAGCTTCAATCAAGTATCACATTTTAATTCCTCGGTTAGCGAGAAATTGCGTTCGCATCAAGCTTGACATTTTATAGTGTTGATTTTAAAATACTGTGAGCCAAATAAATTATTATTATTAAAATTCTTTATTGCATTTAAACACATAGTTTTGCACAAAGGCGAGCTTAATGCTACTTAGTATTATCTACCAACTAACCTAAGTTTTGAAGAAAATATTAACAGGTAGTGTAGCGTAGAATATGAAATACACTAATTACTTATTTAGACCTAGATATACAAAAAAATCATACAGAGGGAAAATATCATACAAATACAACATCATCATCATCAGCCCCTTGATGCCCACTGCAGGACATAAGCCTCCCTCATGGTTTTCATAACCATGAGGGGTTTTGCCATGATCGCCACACTTGGCAGGCGGGTTGGCAATCGCAGTATGCGGTTGGAATCTCAGGAAGACGCTGCTGCCCGTCTCCTGGTAATTGATTTCCTTAGTCGCCTTCTGCGACATCCACGGAAGGAAATGGAGTGACGCTATTCTTAATCCGGCGCCACACGGACCGGACGAATAGAACATAATAATAACTAAATACATAATAAAATAAACAAATACATAGAATCTACAAATTTACTAATCATAATGTCATGTCTACATGTTAATACTACTTATAATTACTGGACACTTGGATAGTGACTGTAAACTTTGGTTTTGAATACTTCAAGCCATGCGGCCTGTCGGGTATGTAGGGGAAAGCTATTCCAAAGGCGAATTGCTGTCACAGTGAAAGAGCTTGAATAACCAGCCGTATCTCGGGGGTACGGAGATGCAATGCTTAAGCTCACAGAAGCAGGGGCTGTTAAAAATGCGATATAGACAGGCGAGTTTGTGAGCGACATCTCACATCGTGGTCCTTCCTGTTTTATTTATTTCATTGGTCTGTTGTGCATTTAGTTTTCTTTCTGTTGTTGCATAATAATAACTTTTACACAATACAATCACTTGTCCTGGTCCCAAACTAGGATACCCTGTGCTATGGCAACCAGACAAGGACATCGCAAACATGGACATACACCCAGACTGAGGCCATTTGTACAAATGTATGGCATTGCGATATTTCAGGCTCTTGGCGCTAAGTTGTACTTCTATTGAGTGTATTTTATTGCTTTTTGCGTAGAGCCTTGTATTCCAGTTAATTAATGAGGCACTGAACGCCTGTTAAGGCATTATTGGAGCGTTAAAACAGAATTTTAATGAAATATCCTGTTACATGTAGAGTGTTTTTTTTTTCGTTCCGAGTAGGTCTTAAGAGGGAATACGAGAACATTGTGGTGTTATAGGAATATTTACGGTTATGTTTATAAAAACCTAATTCATCTGAAACTCTCCTCAGAGGTAGTTTAAATGATCTGTGGCTACGCCTTTCCCTTTATATAAGCAGCCTATATACGCCCGAGTGTAGGGCACAGGCCTTCTCTCCGGAAGAGAGCATGGGCTTAATCACCACGCGTGCCGAAATGGAGTCTATGGAGCTATTCTTAATCCGGCGCCTCACCGAAGCTATTGTTATGAACGGCAAAAAAAAAACTACACAACTCCATTTAACTCCAATGTGACCGTATTAACGCAACGGTGAGCAAGCGAAGGAAATAATTTGTCACATACAGAGTTCTGTCGATGCTAGCCCATCAAGAGTACATTAGGGGCGTGGAAGCTCAATGCCACTTTTTTGCTTATGACAATCACCATAGCGCGCGACTATTTAACGAACAATCGACCTAACTTTCACCGACTTACGGCAGCTTTTCATTTGCAACATCCGTGGCGCATGTAGAGGATTTTCGCTAACGACGTTTCGAAAACGTCTCGCTTAAACGCTTTGCTCGGAAATCAACTGAATAGGTCCAAATCGGGTGAGCGGTGGACAATTAACCATTTTTCTGGTCCGGCTGTTATGCACTGCGGTGTTCCGGCGGTTGGCAACTGTCGCAGTTTCGTTAGACCTTCATTGGCAATTTTGGCGGCGCTCGAACATTGGGAAACGCTGCTTGGAAAGAAAATGAAAAATTGAGATCGGTGAACCGCTTCTAAATAATAAATAAATAACTTCCACACTACACAATCACTTCTCCTGGTCCCACACTAGGATATCCTTTGCTATGGTAACCAGGCAGGGACGTCACAACATGGAAATACACCCAGACTGAGGCCTTTTGTTTGTACAATGTTTACATGTTATATTTTTATGTACGGCGGCCCCCAGTGGAACTCGAACCGACGACCTCCGGCATGCTAAGACGTGATACCGCTAAACCAACGAGGCAGTCAATGCGTTACAATATAGTTAACTACCTAATTCTCTACAGCAGATTATTGAACAGGACCCTAACTCAACTGTAACTTAAGATGTGAACCGTCGCTTTAGAGGAATCGAACCCACTACCTCCCACCGCGGAGTACCAGCGGCCACCTCACGCGGCAACCTTTCCGCTTTTCCCACGCACATAATGCCCTAATGCCGGCTACTAGCGTAATCGCAGGCTTGAGAATAGTGCACACTCGCTTTGCTACAGAAATATGTGTGGATTTTCATTTATTGTTTTATGAGCGAAGGGCCAGATAAAAAGTACAAATAACTGGCGTGCGTGCATGCAGCGACAAATTAAAGCTGAAGCGAAAGAGGTTTTCAAGGTAGTGGTAATTCGCTAACCCTCGACTCTTCCTATCCCTCTGGGATAGAGGTGTGAGTTAAAGTAGTTTTGTTAGGTATGTATATATTGTTTTCTTAGTAAGCTCGCACCTCGACCATAGCTTTGTAAAAGCATTTGCTCAGATGCATTAATCTGCACAGCTTACAGAAATACGGGACTGTTTACGTGTTTAAATTTTTTTATGTTGTGTTTTTCCCGGTACAATAAAGAATATTCTTATGTTATCTTATCTTATCATCTTTACAGTTCAGTATTTTAGGGTTAAGGGAGATATAGAACGAGAAGGTACAGTACCAGAATTAACCTTAAGATGCAGCAATAATACGTCCCATTAGGGCACAGGCCCTCTCTCTAAGAGAAATAGCATGGGCTTAATCACCATGCGTGCCCACAGCGGATTGGCAATTTTAAGTGCTGAGATATGAGAACACCTCAGGCACTCAGGTTTCCTCATGATGGTTCCCTTCACATATGGCGCAGTATTGCTACTGCAAAATCACAAATAAACATAAATTACAAAACAAAGTCATTGGTACATGCCGACGTTCGAATCTACGATCTCTTGATTGTGAAGCCTTCCACCGATCGCGCTGCCATCAATTAGACTGCACCTACGTTCTACATTTAAATATCATTATATAAATTTAATTTTATAATTTACTAGCTGTTGCCCGCGACTTCGTTCGCGTGGTAATTTTGATGTGTATTTTTCCGGGATAAAAAATAGCCAATGTGCTAATCCAGACTATAATCTATCTCTATGCAAAATATCATCCAGATTCGTTTACCCGTTTTTGTGAAAGAGTAACAAACATCCATCCATACATACAAACTTTGGCGTTTATAATATTAGTAAGGATAAGGATTAATTTTGATAATTCCCAAAAAAAAATACATAATTAACAACGAGCCTTTTTAAACTACTTCTAATCAAGAGTAATTGCAGGATTCGATATTTCAATACAGCGGAAAGTACCTCCAATTTAATTACGAGAATTTGCCTGTATTTAACCAAATAAAAATCCTATAAGTTAGATTATTACTTCCAAATTATCTGCCACTACTTTCATGCGACAGGATTTGCTCACGATAAGTTCCTTCTTGGTAGGTACTAATGAAAACCAAGTTGATCTTTGCACGTATTCTTGTAACAATCCTTGTCAAAAGACATCCTTATTAAGGCTTAGTGGGGCCATGTCATAACGACTCCATATTCGTTCAATATCTCTATCGAACGGATCACGATTCGATTGTGGCTATGTTCGAATCGATAATGATAATGTTTTCTTTGAAGTATTCAAGAAATAATGATGCTGGTTGGATCCTGTTGCAATAGGTATTGAGGTTCCATTGTCTTTAGGAAAATAATTGCAGCCGCGCAATGATTTTCGCTCTTGTAAGTTTGTTTGAAGTAAATTTGTGTGCCCACTTTAAAGCACTATGAAAAAAATCTATTTAAGGTTACAAGCTTCATCTACTGTAAAAAATTTAGGATAAACATAAGCACATACTATATAATATTTTTATTGGTCTAGCGGTTAACATTCTTGACTATTGAAACTGAGGACGTGGGTTTGATTCCCACCGGAGACCGCCGTACTAGATTCTCACAAACTGCCTTAGTCTGGATGTATTTGAATGGTTGTCACGCCCTCGGACCAGGACAAGTGATTATGTTGTGTGGAAGTTATTATTTATTTTCAACTAGCTGGCCCGGCAAACGTTGTTTTGTCTTATTTATTTAGCCTACGATCTATTCTCAGACCAACTAAATATACAACAAAAAATTCATAAAATTCGGTGAAACCGTTTCCGAGGAGTTTGATAACAAACACTTTGACACGAAATTTTTACACATTAGATATGACCCGAGTACAACACTGTGTTGTTCTTGTGCAGTCTATTTTACAGATATATGCAGACAAAAAATCCGCACTAAACAAAAACTGTAATGCGATAACTTTAACACTAGGTGGCGCTGACCGTATTCTCTAACGGGATACGATTATGTCCCTTATGTCGTGAAGATGCAAATAGAAGAGTTTAAGATTTTTATATAGATCCCGTAAACAGATCTTGATCAATTTTATATGACACTACTTTTGAGGTATTCCCCTGTGAACAAAATAAAATTCAATGAAATCGGACAACGCGGTAAGGAATTATCGCTGAACATTTGATCTGAGAAAAGATTGTCAGAATGAAGTTTTTTTTCCGCTGCCGTTTTCTCCACGACAAAAGGGCCCGAAGGCAACGGCTAACATTGTAAATTGACATTCAGTAAACAGAATGTTTCATTACGTTGAAATAAAAAAAGACTAACTGAAAACATTCTCCTTTTCTGAAGTGGGTTAAAAACAGAGCTTATTCCTGGCGGACAATTTGCAAGCTTCGTCTTTGTCTCCGATGGCCCAGACGCTGTGACCGCGAGGTCGTGACCGCCTCAACGCGCGTTCTATGCTCGGTCACGAACGAACCTCCCAATGAAGTTATTGGAGCATTTTACGGCTCACCTGTACCCTCTCTGTACCATTTCTGTCACGAAGCGTACGTTTAACTGTTTTCCGATACCGTCGTATGTCGACGTAGACGTATGTAGATTGTTTTGTCGACAAAACCATCTAACTTATATCGTAAATGTGAACGTCAGCATGTTTAGTTGTTTGTCACGCAGTCGCACGTAAACGGCTGAACAAATTTAGATAAAATTTGGCAAAAAGGTAGATCAGTCATTTGACGCCCACTGCAGGACTTAGGCCTCCCTCATGGTTTTCCTAACCATGAAGGATTTTGCCATAATCGCCACGCTTGGCAGGCGGGTTGGCGATCGCAGTATGCGGTTGGAATCTCAGGAAGACGCTGCTGCCCGTCTCCTGGTAATGTATTTCCTTAGTCGCCTTCTACGACATCCACGGAAGGAAATGGAGTGACACTATTCTTAACCCGGCGCCACACGGTTAAAAGGTAGATACTGCCAGGAATTTACTTCTATTGACCTAGGCGTTAGATAATTCAACAAAGAGCTAAGGTGGCTGACATAGCCTATAAGATTAGCAAGCTAACAAGCTAAAGTGGCAGTAGGCTGGTCACATATGGCGAGGAACCGATGGTCGGTCGGGTGCAAAGGCTCTCGCATAGAGACCATGAACTAGCAAACGCAATGTAGGACGCCTACAAGCTCGCTGGACCGATGATCTGAGGCAGACTGGTAGTGGCTGGATATAGATGGCCGAAGACAAAAAGAAGTGGCATACCTTAGGGGAGGCCTATAACCAGCAGTGGACGAGTTTGAGCTGATTGATTGATTGATTGAACTTGGTGGTAGTAAACAGTTTTTTTTTTTTTTATAGTAACACCAATTTTCCCCAATCCCACGTTAGCGACGTCACAAGCTCTACTAACAAGAAAAATTTGATCGAAAGTTCGAAACCTAAAACACGAGTAATTATGTAATTTTCGGAAGAGGAAAGAATCGCGATGCTAAACGTACATTAACCTGCAGTATCATTTGGTATTTCTTCCTTTATATTCGCGCGTTTGAGAATTTTGACAACTGCAAAATTAATCAAAAAACGAAAGCATTTGGATGTGAACTAACAATAACGTCACATAAGCGTCCAATACGTAAGAAACCTCATGGGAATTACAACTCAAATCTCACACCTCTCGAAAGCTACTAATCACTTTTTACCGATGTTTAGTGTCCGAAACTAATTTGAAAAAGAATCACTTTTTTTCTTTGAGTCTGTAAGTAAGTAGCAATCATTTAATACCATTAATTATAAGCAGAACGGCTGGTCAGTTGTCTGATCATTAATTTCTAGTAACTAACGAGACAATGCTCGGAAAAAGAGGCTTGCAATAAGGCAGTGTTCATACTGTTTCTGTGAATTAACACTTTGTTTCTTCTTTTCTCCTTTCAGAAATCAAAAATCAATAATTTATTTCAACGTAAAGAATTTACATTCTGTTTGCTGAATGTCAATGTAGTATAATAATGTAGTGGAGAAAAAGGCAGCGGGAAAATTCAGATATGTGACTTACATATACGTGATTAGCGAAGGTGGCAAATATGTGTCTCGACTGAACAAATATATATACTAATAGTGCCCGTGAATCGCAGATTTCTGAGAAAAAACCCATTTTGTATTTACAAAATCAACACAAGAGTGGAATGTGCAGCTCGTAATGCATCTCGATTGAATCAAAAATCAACTGTTGGCATGACGGGAAAGAGACCTATGCCCAGCATGTTTCTTTGGTGGCATATACAATTAGACAGATCTAGATAAATAGGAAGGACGTTATATATAATTTTTGTTGCACTAACCCGTGCTGAGGACAATTTTAAAAACCTATTGCCAGAGGTCGCGATTTCAAGTCCCGGCGTGGGTGGAATTTTTAGCTTCTAAATGGGTTTTTAGGTAGGACGTCTTAGATGACACTGCGTAATCCTTCATTCATTCGGTGTGATCGCGGCCTATCAGTCCGAAGCTCTCAGGTCGCTATCATCACCTTTTTCACATGACCCGCGCGGCCGAATGTCAAAACTGTAATTACTCCGTCGCGAAAAAGTGACGTTCGAATCATCGGGCTGTGAACGCGCACTGTAGATGATATTCAATTTGTCAGTGCTCGTATGTTGATGATATTGCTCGTTTTGTTTTTGTATTTCGTGCTTCAAGGTTAGGAACGTATGCACCAGTCTGTAGACGCTTGGCCGTAGAAAATTTGTATTATTAATTCCCTATATTCTTTTTGTTGCACTAATCGGTGCTGAGGACAATTTTAAAAACCTATTTAGAGGCTAAAAATTCCACCCATGCCGGGACATGAACCAGCGACATCCGACTAACCGTGCCAGCGCTCTCCCAACTGAGGCTCGGCCCGTGGCTGGTGGCCACTGGTGGACGACAATCTTAGTTGTGCTGTAAGTATAATATATCCCCACATACCATTTTCATCCTGAAATTCCTTTATTTTTATTACACTTTTATAAAAGTTTTTCCAACAGTGGATAATTACGAGCTGATTGATTGATTAATTTGAAGTTTACTTACACGGCACATGTTTTAAATTGATTTCATGCTAGAAATCATCCCTAATTCTTCCCACGTATAACGTAGCGCACACTTAATCCACCGTAAGCGCGCGCCGTAAACAAAAGCTGAAACAAATCCTAGATTCAATCATAGCATAAGCAACCTATATACGTCCCACTAGGGCACAGGCCTTCTCTCAGATAGAGAGTATGGGCTTAATCACCACGCGTGCTCATCGCGGATTGGAGATCTCAAGCGCTGAGGTATGTGAATAGCTCAGACACTCAGGTTTCCTCACGATGTTCTTCTTCACCGTTAGCGAGTGGTATTGCTACCATAACTTCACAAATGTACATAACTTACAAAACCAAGTCATAATGCCCGCACTGAGGATCGAATCTGGGTCTCTCGCTTCCGAGTCCAACCTAGATTACTAAATGCCAAAAACATGTTCAGCTACGTAAGTTACAGCTTGTCTATTAAGTCATGAAATTAAATAAGGGCAACCCTGTCTAACAACTGGCAACTCCTATTACGTAGTGGCCACACTGTATACAGTGACAGAAAATTTTGATCTTTGCAGGACAAACAACAACTATTCAAAGCAAAAAAAACTCTTATTTTATTATTGTAGATAAAAAAAATTTATTTCAACATAAATTTGAAGATAATGATTTAATCACTATCTTCAAATTCCAAATATTCTACATCCAAAGAGATATTTTCATCACTAGAATCATCAGCAACACTGCTGTCATCGCTAGTATCTTCGGTTATGCGGATTATTAAATCATCTACGTCTTGATAAAGGGTCCTTCCTCGTTCGTAATATTCGTTTTCCAGATCTACGACGTGACGGCAGCAGTTTTTCCATGTCTCAGCAGTGATGTTGTTAAAGGCCTCTTCAGTTAGCTGCTTCACATCCCGGGAACCAACATTGTGTGCAGCAACATTTTGTTTGACTTGAGCCCAGATGAGCTCAATAGGGTTCAAATCGCAGTGGTACGGTGGAAGCCGCACCACGGTATGCCCGTTTTCTCCCAAAAGCTCATCGATTGCATAGATTGGGCGAGGCTTATTTTTTTTCACCAAATTTAGCAAATTCGGCTTTCTTAGTGTGGGATCAAACTGAATGTTATTTTCCATAAGCCAAAGTTTGATTTCATCTACCCGGGATTGTGAGGTAGGAGCCTTATTTGTGGTCACGTTATGGTATGGAGCATTATCCATGACAATTATTGAAGGCTCGTGTAGGTTCGGTATAAGCTTTTCTGAGATCCACTTTGTGAAATTGTGCGCATTCATCTCAGAATGGTAATCTTCCAGTTTATTTTTGCCAGTAAATATAAGCAAACAGTTTGGGACAAAGCCTTTTTCACTGCCGGCATGGACGATTATGTACCGCTTGCCTTTAGATATATTTTGTGTAACGCCATCGACATTTATAGACTGCCAACATTTTTTGACCTGAAAAAATAATAAAAACTGTTTTTATAATTATTTAAAGCGTCCTAACATAACCATTAAAATGTAAAATAAATAATAACGAAGATGTTACCTTATATGAGGAGTGAATGTAGCTCTCATCTAGGTAAATTACATCTTTTCGTAACTCTTCTGGCAAATTTCTGTTTCTTCTTAGAATTCCTAAATACTCTTCTCTTTTAGCTGCTATGTGCGGTTGTTCTATAAGAGCCTTTCTGTCTGTTGAACATCACTTATAAGAGAATCCAATCGCTCTTAAAATTTTACGCAGAACTTCTAGACTGCAATCAAAATCTAGATCTGTTTTTGCAATCACTTGCAATTTTCTCAAGGTAGGTACTTCTTTCCGCACCGTATAAAAAAAGTGAACTTTTTGCCTAAGTGCACATAAAGTGAAATCATCCATTTCTTTTTTAGGACGGCCGGGTCTGTGTTTACCAGGAGTTTCAAATATTCCGTTATTTGTGTACCCTTCATCCACAATGCGCCTAACCGAACTTTCAGATTTACCTAAAACAGAAAAAAACTAACAATCGAATCTATCACAAAAAAAATTTCGCCTATTTTTTCAGTTAAGAAACAATTGATTTTGATGTAAAAGTTCTATTGTCCAGAACAATGATGCTAAAGTATTAAGATGGTTTGGTCAGACTATAACGAAGTCAGGAAGGTCTCCAATATAACCTATAAACATGCAATGTAAACAATGCTATTTTTGACGCAGCATAAAATATTAAGTCAAATTTTAACTTACGATAAGACTTCAAATAAAGGGAGCACTCTTACGTACCCGTCATAGCTGCTGTTCTAGCATATACATCGTCCAAATCCGATAAAATGTATCCAGCTTCGTGTTCCAATAAACATCGCTGAAAAACTTTGAAAATCACTTCCCGAGCTCCACTTCGAATTGTTTTTTTCATTGTAGATTATATTTACTTTATTTAACCACAAATTCAGATGAATTCAAACCGAAACAAAAAACAATTTCAAAATAATAGAGTCCACAACTCGATCTCGGTGACAGATTGTTATAAGGGGTTTTTTTTTGGTCATATTAGTGTTGCCAGAGACATAGGCATAAATATTTATTACCAAGCATTTAATTTCATGACTTAATAGACAAGCTGTACGTTCCACCCCTGTTCCTTCCCACGTGTGACGTGGAGCGCGCTTACTCCACCGTGACCGCGCGCCGTAAACAAAAGTGAAAAAACGGGCGCTCTAGTTCCCGCGCGTAATCGCGCCGCATGACGTCACGCGGCCTTGATCTTGCCGCGCCGGCGCGTGGCGTGTAATTAAGCGCGAATTACGCTGCGAAATGCTCTATGACGTCAAAACGCGCCCACGCGAATTCTTGTTTCAGGTGTGTTTTATGTTTGTTATTGTAATTTCAGACTTGAGCGACGGGCTGATCTGATAACAATGATCTTATTCAGGAGAAATAAGGTTAGGACCAAGTTTTTAAAATATACAGTAACAGCGCATTGAACTTTAACACCGTTAATCTTAATTCGATGGTATGTCTAAGGATTTCTTCACTTCTATGTAAATTCCAAAATGTAAAGTTTCATCAGCTATCAACGCATCTAATCTTTTTTCAACCAGACGTAAGTGCATATTAATAAACTTAACTTACATCTCAGATCGATCTTAAGTTCTAGTTTCATGTTGCTGTTTTGATTCGAACGCCATCTTGAAATGGACACTCAGGAGTGATCTCAGATTAGATTAGAACTCTTTATTGTAAACACCAGAAAAAAACTAAGCCTCAGATATTAAATCGGTATCTTAAAACGGCTCTTAGTCTTAATTTAATATGTTAAGTCCAAAGTGCATCTCTTAAGTTACAAATGAGGATTACAAAAGTAGAGCTAAACACAAATCATTGTCATAATTCTTTCTAAGTTAATTTTTAGCCTTCAACCACGAGAAGTATGTTACAATTTACTTCTTCACTGCATGTCCGTAATAATGTTTTCCTCAATAAACGTCACACGCCACAGTATTTACAGGTAACATCGCATCCATCTAGCACGGCGCAGCACAAACTAATACATGCCAGAAGTACATCTCTTGCGTCAAAAATAATTAAACACAGACTTTCTGACTAACCAAACAACAATCCAGTAAGACCAATGGAACGAATGCCTATGAACGAGTGTGAACAAATACAATGAACAAGTTACAATGAACGTACCCAAACTATATACAACGTGTCCCAAAATTCAACGATAAGCGGGCACCAGACAGTGCACCTGCTCACATAACTACTCTAGAAAAAAAAAGCTAAATTTTTTTGAAGTTACAACTACGAAGTATACGTCCCACTGTAGGGCACAGGCCTTCTCTCAGAGAGAGAGTATGGGCTAAATCACCACACGTGCCCACCGCGGATTGGTGATTTCAAGCGCTGAGTTATGTGAATAGCTCAGGCACCCAGGTTTCCTCACGATGTTTTCCTTCACCGTCACGATGTTTTCCTTCACCTTAAAACGAAATTTAAATCCTTCGAAAATGTACACCCCTTTTGATGTTTATAACTACCACATTTTGTTAAACATTTTTGTTTTTTTTTTGCATCAGCTACCTAAGTGTCACTGCTTTTTACCACAACCCACAAAAATTACAAACAATCAAAAAGTTATTACACAAACTTCAATTAAAAAAAAAATATTCCTAAAATTTTTACGAACAGTCCACTTTCACTCATCGTAGTGTAAAAAAATGCATGCAAATTATTATGTTTTTTTAAAAGTCTTGTAACCCGAAAAAGCCCCACCAGCTTTTTTTTCTGACAGTGGCCCGTAGGCAGAGCCAGTTACTGTCTGTGTTTTGAGTGTCAATAGGGATGGTTCTTCCGGACCGAACGGTCTGTGTGGTGCCGGATTAAGAATAGCGTCACTCCAATACTCTCGATGTCCAGCAAATAACCCAGGCTCATTACAAAACATATCCATAGTACACATATAAACGCATCTGTTCTATGCAAACACAATGATGTAGCACTTGCCAAGATTCTGAATTCCTGACCTTACTGTAACTTAGCTTTTTTACATAAGCATAAGCATAAGCATTTACATACAGGCACATACATTGCTTCTGGCCCCACACTAGGATAGGATAGGATACCCTTCAGCTAACTTGAAACATTGAAACGTTTCTACTCCAAAAACTATACTGATCAATTAGTAGAGCACACATACATTATATACTCGATACCTGACCTTCATGCCCATTTTAGCGCCAACAAAATACACCAACTCGAGGCGCTTACTACTAAAATAGAGGTCGTGGGTTCGAATCCCACTGGGGGCCACCGTATTTCCATGTTTGTGATGTCCACAGAACAGAGGATTCCTATGTTCTGTGGTTACCATAGCACAGGGTATCCTAGTTTGGGACCAGATCAAGTGATTGTGTTGTGTGGTAGTTATTATTATTAATGAAATATCAATCATAAAAAAAATTCGTAAACGAATGGACCACTATAATAAGTTATTAGAAATGGACAGAGAAGAACATTTGAAAGTGCAAATGCTGAAATTTACTTGAAAGCAAAACAGAGCTGCCTTTTATGGAAACTAATTTTCCAAACAATCAAAACGCTGACACTAATTGTCCCTTGGCCGATAAAAGTGACCATTGTGAGTAACAATATATATTGATTTTTTAACGCTTTCGAGCGAAGCTCTGTTTGAAAGCGAATACAAATGGAATTTCTTCCTCTAAACATAACGTAACTTAAACATGACATAAACTCACGCCTGTGTTTCGGAGAGGTAGGCAGAGATCAGAGTTTGCCATTTGCCACGATCCTAACAAACCTTCATTTGTATACTTTGAAAACTTTGGTACTTTTTGGGTTCCGTAGTCAACAAGGAACCCTTGAACCCTTATAGTTTCATTTCATTTATTGCATTTCATGGTTATAAAACAGGTGGTAATAATAATTTAAAAAATAATTCATGTTCTACATGACACCCTGTAAGGGCACTACTATTTCTTAGATCGAATTGTCATGCTACTATACCAATACTTATGAAACTATTTATTTACAAATATATATACAATTTATCTGTAATTTAAAATAATTAAAATTAAAATGTAATTTAAAAGAACATTAAATTTATGTTCCAATTTATAAATTGTCTAAAAAAAATTCATTTAATCATCTATCATTTACAGTTACATACATTTATTCATATTCATATTATTTATTTAATTACTATTTTATATTCAACCTTATTTGATTTGATTTATTTAACTTAGTTTATCACTATAATACTCATTAATTGTATAGAAGCTCTTTTCTACTAAGTACTGTGTAAGCTTAGTTTTGAAAATATGTATTTTCTTTGTGTATTTGATATCTTCTGGTATTTTGTTATAAATTTTAGCAGCCATTGCAAAGGGACCAGTTTCGCCATAGATGAGTAGGCCAGGTCCGTCCATCTATCTGTTGCCTATCTGCCTGTCTGTCTGTCTGCGGCTTAGCACAGAGACGATAAGTACTAGGGAGCTGATGTTTGGCATAGATATACATATTTATTACGCTGACAAAACGAAAGAATAAAATGTTGACAATTTTTTTTTAACGGTAACTACACCTAAATTTGTGATGCAATTTTTTTCTCTCCTATCACATAGTGTGGAGTATCGTTGGATTGGTCGTTTGAAATTATTGTAGAAAGATCATTTTTTGATTTAGGGTTTTGTTTGCGAAAAATTCAGCACCGCAAATTTTTGTCACAGTACGGCGCCCCCCACTCCTGGCTAAACGGTTGATTGTAGAAACGTGAAAAGATTCAAAGCAATAGCACATATGATAAACTTGAAAGGTAAACTATCACGGCCAAGTAGACTTTACGAGTTAACGAGTAACAGGCGACCAACTTATAAAAGGAAAACTTCGTACAAGATCCATTGAAAATTACATTGATGAAGTTGTTAGTTCTGTAAAGCAGATAAAAAACCCTCTTTCTACGGAACCCTACAATGCGCGCGGCCCTACAATGCACGTGGTTTTATCTGGCCCTTCGCTTATACATCCCGTATTTTTTTTGACAATCTTCGAAGCAGAACAGTGGTAGCAGCGCAGCGGTAGAACGGCCTCACATCCGGGAGATCGTGGATCCGAATCTCGGCACGTATCAATGTTTTTTTTTTAAGCACGTACAGTTGTAAAGTTGCAGTAGTAATACCACTCGCTAGCAGTGAAATAAAACGTCGCGAGAAAACCTGCGTGTCTGAGGTGTTCACATACCTCAGCGCTCGAATTTGCCAATTCGCGGGGGGCACGCGTGGTAATTAAGTGCCCTGCTATGGGGCGTACATAGGCTGCATAAAAAAATATCTTTCTACTTTCATCCTTTTGCTATGCATGCACATTCTTCATTCGTGGCATATATTACAACGTAGGCACAGAAAACAAATGCAAACCCCCACATCGAGCAAAGTCGATGATTGGAATCACAGTTAAAAGAGCAAACAACGTTGAACGTTTAACACTTGATCGTGGGTTTTCGAGCTCTATTGAATCATCTCAGCACTAATAGGAAGTGCGTACGCGAGCTGGTGCGGGTCGTTCCCCGTTGGACCTTTCCGTTTAAACACTTTTTGCAATATCTCTGCCTGCTCATGTGTATCATGAAACATTGCACATCTGTATTCAATGCGCAAAATATTATTTTTATTTTACTACCTCTAGCATCTAAAAGGTTTTGCGCATTGAAAACGGACTGTTTTATGTAATGTTTCCTAGCAGGAGGGCGCACCTTTAGACAATTAATATTACTAATTAACAATCACGCTGCTTTAGTTTAGATATCTTTAATATTATTATTAGAATTATTATTAATATTATTATTTTAAAAATAAAAGTACAAAAGCAAACTTATTGCTAAAAGCATTATCTTCCAGTTAACCTTATCAGTCATCTTTATCTGTGATTAAAGATTTTGTGTAAATAAACTTTTATTTGTACAGAAGTTGGTCTCAAAACTTTTTCCAAAGTACACAAGATCTCGATCAGATCAGAGTGGCTGCATAAGACTATATGCAGCCACGATCATTTTAAGCCTCGTAAGGTAGACTTCCGTGGATTGCGGCCGATCGTCAGGTTCTTAGCATATACTTATTTAATTACACTGCAAACAAATATATTTCATAAGTAATAACATACATATATATAAATAATTTGGTGTTCAAATAACACAGCTCAGTTGAGAGTGTCCCGCTCCCATCTCAAGTAGCTCTAAGTAGGGTTACTGAAGTTGTAATCTTTGTAATTAGTACGAACACGATTGAACAACCACACATTTCTACTGGAGGTCGTATTTTACATGCTATTACTCGGACAAGTAGATCACCAGAATTTTTATCAAGTTACAGACAATATTGGTAACTGTTGTCAGAAGGAATTAGGCTTAAGACCAAAATTGTCTGGTTGTAACAGTGTTTCTTAACTTGTGTGGACTTAAAGGCCTCTGAGTTAGGTAACCTCGGGATTTAAAAAGATTATGACGTCTCGTCCTTGCTTTGCGGATACAAATTTGCTGGTTTTCCGCGTAATTTTCTCTCATCGAACGAATGTGGGTAGAGGTCAATAAACTTGCTCGAGTAATAAATGTACTTAAAACCAAATATTGTACAAAATTTAAATAATAGTTCATGCTTAGTGCTAAATATCAATCAATCGACCTGGTTACGTTGGCGGGGAGTCGCTGGATGCGGGCGGCACAAGACCGGGAAACTTGGAAAAACATGAGGGAGGCCTATGTCCTGCAGTGGGCGTCAAATGGCTGGTGATAATGATCAATCAATCAGCCGGTATCCGTATGTTGCTGTACATAGGCTTGGACATAGGCCCGTATGCTGGACATAGGCCTCTTCCAAATCCCGGCACAAGGCTGAATAAAATTTTGCTGAAATTTCAGTGACTTCACAAACTTTTTTTTCGTTCGTTTCGTCTCACTGCAAGTCATAGGCCTTCTCTCAAAGAGAGAGAAAGAGAGTATGGGCTTAATCACCACGAGTGCCCGCCGTGGATTGGCAATTTCAAGCGCTGAAGTATGTGAACAGCTCAGGCACCCAGGTGCCTGAGCTGTTCACATACTTTCACGTTTAGCGATATTTCCCTTCACGGTTAGCGAGTGGTATTGGCCTTTGCATCTACGTCATGATATGATTTATGCAGTGGCATCTTCACTCACACTAGATGGGTGAAGGGACCACTCGGACGCTGCAGTGTTGTTTTTAGATGGAGTAGGCTTGCCCAGCACCTATACCATCTGTTGCTACTATAGCTTCACAGATGTAAGTAACTTAGAAACCAAAGTTATTGGTACATGCCGGGATTTGAAACCACGACCTTCCGAATGAGAAATCGGCGTTCTACCGCTCCGCTACCACCGCTCCAGCATTTAATATCCAGCTAAAAAGTCTTTTCAGATCTCAATTACCAAAGAACCAGGTAAATCCCACAACATTATCCGCAAAGATCATGAAATTAAGAGTTCAACATGCAAGCCTGAAATTAAACTGCCCGTGATTGCGTTAGTTTAGTTCACCAAAACGTTTACCTCTACACAATTATTAGCAATTTAACCCCTTTTAACCGCTAGCGTGATGATATCGTATCAACGCCATCGCGTGGTTGGCGACCATAAAGAGTTACAAGTTAAATATTTAAAAAGAGCGTCTTGATTGAAACAAGCGTGGTTGATAGAATAATTTGATCAGAATATAGGTGCCAGAATTGTTAGTTTGTTTCTGGTGGTCTAAGATTTTGTAATTTGAGTAAGATACTAAAGTTAGATACTGAATTTTGAAGCGTCTAAAGCGTATATTACCTAATATTTTTTAGTTTTCCGTACTCGAAGGGTATCAACGTGTCCTACTTACCTAGTAATTCGTTCTTTTCAGCCCTTTTCATCCTAAAGTTGTCTGGAAGCGACCGCTTTCAGCGATAAGGTTAACATGGGATATGATAGGAACTAATTGTTTCTCTTTCTTTATAATCTGTCTTTAAGTGTTGATCCTTATTCATTTCTATTAACTGTAAAATCAATTGGATCAAGATTGGTTCTCCCCAAATCTACAGTCGCGTAGAATGAGTTGTGGCCAGGCCGTTAAGCTGTAGTGTGATTAGAAGATTGGGGCACAGGCATGTTTGCTTTTAGTTTAGTTTATTAACCGGTACGTTATAGATTAGACCATGGTCAATTTGAAAATTAACGTGTTTTGGATCCCATCCGATTGATAATTTAAACATCAGTTTGAGGTGTTTGGACATTGGTGCTCAATTGCGCTTAATTGGTTGAACTGTATCCTTTGTTAACGAACACAGTAATTTCATTCAAGTCGCAAGAGAAATAAATCATCATCATCATCATCAGCCATTTGACGCCCACTGCAGGACATAGGCCTCCTTCATGGTTTTCATAACCATGAGGGGTTTTGCCATAATCGCCACGCTTGGCAGGCAAATAAATAAATAACTAATATAAATAAAATAACTTCCACGCAACACAATAACTTATTATGGTACCAAACTAGGATACCGTGTGCTACGGTAACCAGACAAGGACATCACAAAACGGAAATACACCCAGACTGAGGCCATTTCTACAAATATGCGGCGGCCTTTAATCTGGGAATTGAACCCACAAAGTCAAATTCCCAGATTAACTCACACAACGTGTTAATAATAATTATGCCTTTACGTGGTGGTGGTAGCCTAGTGGGTAGAACATTGGACTCTGAAGCGGGAGACCCAGGTTCGATTCCTGGGTCTCCCGCTTCAGAGTCCAATGTTCTGTACCTAGGACTTTGTTTTTTAAGTTATATACATTTGTGAAGTTATAGAAGCAATACCACGCGCTAACGGTGAGTGTCTGAGCTATTCATAGACGCTTGAAATCGCCGCGCGTGGTTATTAAGCCCATACTCTCTCCCTGAGAGAAGGCCTGTGCCCTAAAGTGGGACGTTTATAGGCTGCTTTTGCTATTATGCTATGCCTTTAAAGAATTAAATAACCTCTTATATTTAATTTTACTTACCCTTATTACGTACTAGTATCGAAAATATGCTGATGGAAGTAGTATTTCTGTGTTTTCTGCCATCGATTACTAAAGCATCGCCATTATAATGTAACAGCAATAATATTAATGTCCACTGAATATTACACTCTCATATCGTGGAACATTTATCTTGGAATAATTAGAGTTTCGGTTTACAATGTGTGCCGTATAGGTCAATATAACACTTAAGATGTATTCAGATAAGTTAGCTTTTGTTTATAACAATAAATTACAATAAGAACTAAGATTCACAAGTAAAATATATTGGGAATCACTTGAAAGTTTGAATATCATAATTAACTTAGCAGAAGCAGCCTATATAAATTGCACTCTAGGACCTTCTCTCGGAGAGACTGTATGAGAGCCTGCTCTCAGAGAGACTGTATGGGTTTTATAAGCCCACCGCGGATTGGCGATTTTAAGCGCTACGATATACGATCACCTCAGGAACTCAGGTTTCCTCACGATGTTTTCTTGTGCAGGTAGCGAGTGTAGTTTACGTAAGGGTCCCCAAAAGCTAGGGTTACGTTTGATATGTGTTCTATAAACCAAGGAGGTAAAAGTGGGTGCTAACTCGATCTTTCCGGAACTATTCGCTTTGTGAGTAGCGCTAAAAGCTCAACGTAGGGTTGAAACGCGTATTCTTGATTTTGTCTATTTACTTTTATTTTTAGTATATTTTTATATATATATTTGAATCATAAATTTTTGTGTCAAAGTTGCCTGTTACGTTAATACATAGCCTAACACAAAACATAACAAACGTAACATTATATATATATATGATTGTCTTCATTTCAAATGCAGTAGATAACATTGGTTTTCTAAATAATCATACCTAAATAATCCTACTAAAATGGCTCCTTAAATTAAAATCCTATTTACATTATTTTCATTTTTTTTATTTCGAACAGAATCTTGTATCAATGCAAGTCTCGCTTCAAGAAACATGTCTTCTTTCAGCCACCATACATTTACGATTGTAGGACTCTCTGTTGAGAATCACGACTACTGATGCGCCGAAGTTTTTGTCAATAACGCAAATTATTGTATTTATAACTGTCATAACTAATTAAAACTATTATGATACTATTGGTACCTAAAATCCGACAAAATATCATTCAATAATTAAATCCTGCGCTGGAAACAGCACTCTCCCGAACTCGGAACAATTTTTTTTTTCCTCTTAATCTTGCGTGGCAACCCTACGGCCCTCGGCACACCCGCTAACCATCCATCGATTGTCAAACGCCTCATTCGCGGTGAACGTGTTAATTTGGAAACCGCCGCACTTTCGCTGCCCCTGCGACGCGGCCACTTCGGCGAGCCAATTGTTTGTTTGTGTGGTCGTTATCGACCGATCTGGTGCTGCGGTTACGCGTGCAATGACGGGTAGGGTTAGAAAAAAATAACATTTAAGCGAAAAGATCAAGTTGCATTTAGGAATAAACCTAAATGCCACTTGGGAGACTAGGGCCCTGTTCATTCAGCTACAATTAGGCATGAACTTACTATTGGTCGGTTTCGCAAAACAAACAAAACAAAAAAGTGACCATCGAGAACTTGCACTAAAATGCTTTAATAGATTAGGAGAGAACACGTTAAGAGATAGATAAACTTGGTTTTTTTTTTCTCTGCGACTAATACTTTTTGTAACATGACCAGTCAAAAATTCAATATAGTCACGTGGTACTAAAACGCGCCATACAAATCTACCTTAGACTATGACGTCACTCCCTAACGTAACGCTTTATAGTATGAAGCGTTTATCACGTAAAATTATGTTTTATGCATGTATACCCTTTTAAGAAAACGTTGAGAATTCAATGACAAAACGAAATGTAATAAGTTTTATGTTATTAGAGTAACTTAATTTTTCCATATTTTGTGACACCAAACACCCCGAAAAAGCGAAAAATTTTTTCTATGTGTTTTTAATTATTTCTATCAAAGCAATGTTAAAATATTATTTTTATTTTGTTTATTTGGACTACACACGGCTTGTCAATACATTCAAATTCAGATATGACACAACTTAAATCTAAATACATAAGCTACTTGCGAGCTATTACAGCATGCTGATAATTAAGTGCCTACTGTAAGAAAAATCAGCTTACAATTTAACTTAAATTGTAAGCTTAATACGTGTATTTATGTATATGTTCGCGTAAGTGCATTGTATGTATTCTTATTATAAACATTATATTCATTCATATTCATCATCATCAACCCATTATGTCCCCACCGAGGGGCACGGGTCTCTTCCCTGAGGAAGGTATAGGCCATACTCCACCACGGGGGCCAAGTCCGGATCGGTGGAAGCTTGTAGACTAGTGGCTCGTCTACTGTCAGAAGTTGTCAAGCCGCCCTAAGGCCTCTGACTTGGCTTAACGACTGCCATCTATCGACGGCAGCCGGCACCAACAGCTTAACGTGCCTTGCGAAGCACGGAACCGCTCGGAAAAATGCCACTAGCGTTAGGCATGGGATACCGCCGTTTAGCCAAAGTATTTTTCGCCAAATTTTACTTTCCAATAAACTTATGGCATCAGTTTCATTTCCCAAATGAAACTTTAGCAAGTTTTCATTTCGCATTTTATTCATTTGGTCAAATTATCATTTCGCATAATTTTACTGCGTCAAGTTTTATTAAGACAAACGTTTATTATGCTAACGTTTTATTTTGGCAAGTGTTATATAGCAAATAATTGTTTGATTAAATTTATATTTCGCATTTTGTTCATGTGGTTAAATACTATTAGGCATAAATACAAGTAATTTAAAAATTGAAGCTTAAGATACATTTATTTGTAGTATTATATTCTGATTTAAAAAAAAACTTACGAAAGCAATTTGGTGTAAAAAGTGTGTTTAAAATTTGGTTGTTAGGTCAGTACACATAAGCAAAAATAGGTTCGAAGTTCCAGGATGGAGCGGAGCGCAGCGACGCTCCATCCTGAAACTTCGGGTGTTAGTTCTTCTTTTTTATATAAAAGCGAAAAAAAATATTTCACTAAAAAACTTAGTTTTGAGTCAAACAAAAAAATTTTTGTTCTAGTTTACATTTCGCATTTTATTCATTTGGTGAAATTATACTTTTGACTGAATAATGCTTGGTAAAATGAATTTTGACCAAGTATTTATTTGGTAAACAATAACTTGCCATAATAACTTTTGCTAACTGTTTATTTGCTTTAAGTTGTTTTGAGAAATGTTTTTTTGCCAAGTGATAATTTGCGGAAAATAGTTTGGGAAGTAATACTTTGGGAAACGATTTTTGGCAATACATTAGTAAACCGTTAGGCATAGACGGCGACCCATCCATGCACTGAACGCGCCCTGTGTTGCTTAACCTTCGTGATCGTTTAAGATCACTCAGGCAGCCGGGGCTGCGAGCGATTCATATTATATTTATTCATATTATATAAGCAGTAGTATGTAGTATATGTATATTCTAAATAGTTTATTTTAGGTACAAATTTATATTGTAAGTTTGTTACCTTTCTCTTACATGTAAGTTTAGTTTTTAGTTTTTTTGGGTAGTGGCTGAAAATGAGCGCTGCGTTGACTTGGTTGCATAATGCTGAGCCTCGACCCTTTGTCGTAATATGACAATAAATGCTTTCTATTTCTATTTCATTTCTATATCTATAACTTATTAACAAAGAATGTTATTTTAAACATAAAGCTGCCGCCTAAGCCGGGTCTTGACGATCTTAGTACGCTCGGACCGTGGCACTTGTTCTTCTCAACGGTTTTCTTATATCGACATTTTTGTTGACTCTATTAACAAAATAGCGTTTGAACTAAGATTAAACTTATGTAAGTAATTAATAAGGTTTATTATGTACGAAATCATAGCAATGGGGGCGCGTTGGGAAACTGTAAGCTCCTATTGCGATATTAAATAAATAAAATAAAGAATAAAACCCGCTTTTAATCCAGACGTTCATCCATCGCACCATAAACACAAGCCACAAGAAAGAAAACACTTTCTACCACCCATATCCACCGCCTCTATTAGCGAGTCAATATCTCTAAAACTGTCTATTGTCCTTCCGATATGCTAACAGTACGGATATGTAGTGCTGTCCCATTGTACTAGTTTATTAGAGGAGCACTTTACCTATTAGCACCTTGGGGCGATGCTGGAGCCAATGGTTGGGCCAGCGTGTTGGAGTCTCGAAGAGAACTTGTAAAAGCTGGACCAGTGTTTCGTAACTTTGCATTTTGAGTGAACGTAGAGTTTGATCCCTATGATATAGGATCTATTTCACGTTTCACAGGAGCTGTTTCATTGTGAACTGTGAGCCACCAAAATCGCGAGCTAATTGTTATTGCTAAAGCTTTATTTATTACACACTAGCTGACCAAATGTTTCTCTCTTTTCCATGATGCAATATAATTATATCTCCTTGCAACATTTTATTGAAATCTGTTCACTAGGCCAGGTGCGAAACAGTAACAGTCAAACAGCATTCATAATATTCGCACAGTATGAACTCACCAATAGGCGTTAGATGGCTGATGATGATGATGATGACGAACTCACTCTTCACTCTGTAATAATATTTGAGCCAAATATGTAAATGAGAATGTAATGGCAAATGAAAATATTTACGAAGGAAGAGGCCGAAATTTAATCATTATTATCATTAGATACCTATATAGATAGATAATCACACAAATTTACATTACTACACTCAACGAAGATATATGGAACTGTGCCTCGCATTAATGTAAAGTTTATTTACAATCGAGAAAAAACTTTTCATTGATTCATTCCGTCAAAGCCCGTGAAATAGTACATCGTTAACCTAGGGGTGAAAGTAACTTATTTAGTCCGGAGACGGGGTTTGGCCAAGACGGGGCCAATTGTTCGAGGGACTAAATAAGTCTTTAATCCGAGGTAAACACTGTGCTTTTCATTACGAATATAAGGAAAGTAAAAATAAAAACATGAATTAGCTGCAGAAAAATTGAGTGAATCGGAAAAACAAATGAAGACCGGATTACCGCTTTCCCGCCTATTCTTTTTTCTGAGGCCGGTCAGCTATTTAGCTTTTGAAAAAATGCTAAATATTTTGCCTAAATCTACGTTATTTTTAAGAAATAGTTGAAAGTAAATTATAATAAAGTAATTTAAAAAAATATATTCTTTAATTGATTATTAACTTTTGCTGTTTCAATTTTACATCGCGCTACAATTGAGTGGCTGCATAGAAAGTTGCAACATGGTTCAACAGAAATGTGAATACAGAACTACTTTTTTTTATAATATGACAGCTGTCTGTTGAAAACGATTCTTCCTAGGGCTGAACAGTATTACTTTCAACCCTCTCCTCAGGCAACTTCAGATCTACTTTCCGAGTATAAGTAATAAAAAAGTATCTCCTAGCCTCTCACAACAGGATTCCCAACACCCATGTTTAGGAAACATCTTCTATTGGACGTATTCTTTCTAACAGTTGTAAATCTTTGATAAACACGGTCCTGACGCTTTCCTGTATTGTTTCCTTTCTAGTACAATCTGCAGCAGTCACCACTTTTATTACGTTATTAACGCTTAACATAAATGTCATAAAAGCTATTATGGAACGAGTAACGCTGACTGTCCATGTTTCGGGTTCCCGGAACAATATGTCCTCCGTCGGATTAAAGAGACCATTTTTTCTGCAGGTTTTTTTTAAAGTAGCTTTGGCTTTCTACACTAATTTGTTGCCTTTGGTTTCAGGTATGACGCCGTGACAACTTTTTTGCGAGTAAAGGATTAAAATTGGATGCGGTAGGTGAGGTCTTGTGCCGTGTTTTGAAATATTTTCTTTGAAATAGAGAACTCATTCATGGGTCTATTTGGGTCTGTCAGGATATTTGTTCTAAACAGTATAAATAATCCAACTTTCAAAGAATCCTCACGCAGCTTAAGCCGTTCACAGCGTTTAAAAGTTCAAAATCGCCAATCCGCTGTGTGCACGCCTGGTGTTTGAGCTCATACCAATACTCTGTATCTGAGAGAAGGCCCTTGCCATGCACTGGGAAGTATTTTTACTCGTTGTCTGTTTATGCTTCTAATCTGCTTCTGCATCACATACATAATGACGGTACTACCTACTGACTAACAACTTACAACAAAAACGCTCGTCAGATCAAGAACAGCTAAACTGCGCTTAGCTAAACCGTTGTAATTAACTAAAGGTTAAACCGTAATCAAGGGGTAATTGTGTGGTATTACTAAATCGTTCGGTGCGGCCCGACATTTAATATCTTGACTCGATTACTACAAACTATTCCGCAGTAGATCTAGCGGGGGCATTCGGGTTACGTTACTGTATACAAGGTTAACTCCAACTTACGCAATTTCTGATACAGGCCAGTTAGAATGTTTACATAATTTTAAACCCTAGACTCTGCCTACTTCTTCGGGATACAGGCGTGAGTTTACGTATGTACGTAATTTTATGAACTTAACGCGCTCTACCGATGGAGCAGGGTTCGTTAAATCGTTTTCAAACGTAGAAAAATGTCCATTCTATTTATGTCAACTGTGGTTTTGGATGTATTGAGAGTGCCACTATAGAGGTCAAAATCGTAAAAACAAATAAAATATTAACAATATATAAATACAAAGACGTGTTTCAGGAATCGCGCATTTTAGAGTCAGCTCTGTGTTATAAAAAAACACGGATTCGATACTACTTATTTCTACATAGACAGTCCGGTTCTATATATATAGGATCGGACTGTCTAGAACTAAGTAATAGCCTCTATAAATTATAATCTCAAATCCGCGGTACGCACTCAAACTTATCAAAACCTCACCATACTCTCTCTGAAAATATTATCCTGAGTAGACCTGCTTGTCTGAGATAGTCAACCCCGGAATTTACACAAAATTGCAACAAAGACCACGTGCACTGTCACCGAAAAATTGCTCTAAAGTTAAAGTCATAAATTTAATTCACTGTGGAAACAAAATTTTTACTTAATCAACGTCAAAGCGTTAGTTTCACAATAAATAGATTATGCAGAGAAGAAGCTTACAAAGAAACTCCACATTTATTCTTTAAAAAAATATTCAAGGGGGGCTCCCATACAACAAACGTTGTCTAAAGATAGCGCTCGCCATCTAGCGGCCATCTATGTAACCTTCACCGAGCCGATGTCATGTCGTTAAATATCAATGTTGAACGCTTCCAGTTGGTTTTTAATAGATGACGCTGTTCTCAAATTCGATCTTTGTCTAATGTTACGGAACCCTTCGTGCGCGAGTCTGACTCGCACTTGGCCGGTTTCTATTTATTGATTTTTTATGTACTTTTAAGATCCTTGTGAGCCATAATGTACGAATCAACGAACATAAGCAACGAATCCCTACTACCTAGCTTGTAAATAAATTGGATCGCTCTCTTCTTTAAGATGAAGATGTTTCAATGTCTGCTGCCCGACCCCATAGTAGTATACCGTAGGATATAATACTATGGAAGTAACTAAAATAAACAAGCGTAGCACTTGCAACGTCATTGAACTCTCTAATTCTATGCATAAACTGCAGAGCTAAGCCTATGCGCCAGTTTTATAATGTGAGGACGCTATTTTAATATTACATCGATGTGCTTCTGCTTTGTACTATGTTTTCTTTGTGCTGTTTCTTGTAATTAGATGTGTTTATGCTTTGTATACGTGTGTGTGACTTATGTAAATAAATGATCTATCTATCTATCTATTATGATGCCTAGAAGTACGGTATCTTCGACAAGTTCTGGTATATTTTTTCGAAGTACAATGTTGTTCTCAACTAATCTTACGTTAAACTTTTTTGTATTCTTGGAATTTAGAAGCAGATTATTTTCTATGCAATCTAGAACAAGTTACTCTGTCAAACGGTACTATAAATGACTGGCACATTACGTCTCTTATCACCTGTGTCAAAAATAAACACCCAAATACAAACCAAGCAACCCGAGCGCCCACATTTCCCTCCGGGCAGCCCGCAACGTCTCTGTTTGCTCTGGTTTACGATTGATGAGTCAGTTATTATGCCCAACCAGGATAACTTGACCCCTGAGGAGGTTCCCGTTTACCCTTCTCTTGCCTAGAAGTACTGATTGAAACAGGCAAGAGCTGAGGAGGCGGGGGACGTGGACGGCCACTTTTCACTGGTCGCGAATCACAGATTATGCTTTAATTATACATCCACCACACTTAATTGAAGTCCTCTGTTAATTACCCTTAGTTGGGTATAAATTACTGGACAGAGACAGACATGGATGAAATCTGTTAAGACTTTGAATAAATTCATCTTCCTTTCCGAAAGAAGATTGATTGACGAAAGAAATATATAGAGCGAATATGGTTGGAAGGGCCGGTAATTCAATTAATCATGTAGGTACAGCGATATCATTCTGATGTAAAAACCTAACTGCAAAGTGGCCACTTGGGGCTCCAAGTAATGTAAATTACCTCAGCCGAAAGCCTTCAGAATAGAGAGAAGTTTGTAAAGAGGTTCGAAATTTCGCCGATGCCTGCACTTGCCCATTAGCTCAGTTGAGAGAGCGCTGGCACGGTTAGCCAGAGGTCGCGGGTTCAAGTCCCGGCATGGGTGGAATTTTTAACCTCTAAATAGGTTTTCGAATAAAACAAACAAACAAACATTTACATACAGGCACATACATTGCTTCTGGCCCCACAGTAGGATACCCTGTGTCGTGGGAACCAGAAACAACGACATCACAAACATGTAAACATCCAAGACCTGGGGGTTTTTTTTTGTCCCCAGCCGGGATTCGAACCCGGGACCGCTCGCATGGTATGCAGATGCACTACCGCTGCAGGTCTCCAAATGTAAATAGAACCGTTGATAGTTTAACTAGCACCCAGTTTATCTAATTAGTCTAGGTCACCCATTCATCTGTAACGATTAACACATCTCCTAAGAATCGTTTGTTTACTCTTGGCGAACATCCACGTGAAACGGAGTACACACTCGATGGACAATTAAAACGCGCCCATCGGACAGAATGCTCATCACATCGCTACGTGTCGGAATCCCTTCACACCCCATCAGGGAGCTTTAAGTTATAACCGAGCTGTAATGGCGAGACGGTTACACTTACGGCGAACGGTGCGACTCCAGCGATCGTATTTTATTGTACTGCTGTTTTTTTATTCGTTTTACATCGGTGGACTAGTCCTGACAGTGCGACTAGTTCAACGATTTACAGTCGCTCAGCCTTAATAGAACGGGCTATGCTCGGAGTCACTTTCGTGGATCAGAAATCAGAAATCGGAAATCAATAATTTATTTCAACGTAAACAATTTACATTCTGTTTGCTGAATGTCAATGTACTATGTTACTATGTTAGCCGCTGCCTTCGGGCCGTATTTGTAATGGATCACATCAGGAATGAGACAATTCGCAAAAAAAAATAAAGTTATTGGCACAGACTATAAGATTAGCAGGTTGAAGTGGCCGTGGTCGGTCAGGTCGATGGGATTCCTGTAAAGGTGCTCGAGGTGAGACCGCGACCTGGCAAACGCAGCGTAGAACGCTCATCAGCTCGCTTGACCGACGATCTGATGGAGATTGGTGGTGGCGGCTGGATAAGGATGGCTGAGGGCAAAAAGAAGAGGCGCGGGGAAGTGGACGCAGTGGACGACTTGCTTCAGAGTGGAGTAGAGAGCACTTCAGTAGGTATAATGTAGTTCAGTATGCTGTTTCTGTATGATGACGACAAAGCCGTCAACTCGGGCTACGGCGCACATTGCGGAAGCACTGCAGTACCGCGGCAGTCCCAACATCATACATTAGCAGCCTATGAACGTCCCACTGCAGGGCACAGGCCTTCTCTCAGGGAGAGAGTGTGGGCTTAATCACCTCGCGTGCCCACCGCGGATTGGCGATTTCAAGCGCTGAGTATGTGAATAGCTCAGACACTCAGGTTTTCTATCGATGTTTTCCTTCACTGTTAGCGAGTGGTATTGCTACTATAACTTCACAAATGTATTTAACATAGAAAAGTAATAGCTACATGCCCGCACTGGGAATCGAACCTGGGTCTCTCGCTTCAGAGCCCAATGTTCTACCCACTAGGCTAACACCGCCGTTAGCCTAGTAGGTAGAACAACATCGTACTAACTATAATATTATATTGATAGATTAGTTGCGATTTAGTGCTTAGAAAACCTACTTTAATAAATTCGGCATCTCATGATCGTAATCCACTACATAGTAAATTCTTTCACACGTTCCAAAAGAGCAGTTGCCGTTAAATTAAACTAATATTGTTAGCAGTTGACACGTTCGCAAAACTACAATAACTCCCAGTTAGAAAGCTATAATTCCATCTTACAGCGGAATGATTTAACTAAAATCATTCCGACACACTTATTTTAGGAGTCCAATTCATAAAAGTTAATTTGATAATTCTTCGCCGATGACAGCCGTGGCGTCGACTTGGAGTGTTATTTTAACGAGTCACGTCCATAATGTGCTAACACCTCTAAACCTCTGCCTGAGCATTAATTGTAGAACTCTCGCGGGGCAAACTATTGTAGTTACTAACACCTCTTGTAGACTAGTCTCGCTGCAAGCGCTTGACTGCTAGATCCATAAACTGACACTCGGAAAGAAATATTTCAAGCGCTGGGTGTACGAGAGAAGCTCAAATCCTGTTTCAGCCATTGTTTTTCTCGTTGAAACTTGTAAATCAATTAGAAGTGCTAGATTTGCTTGGTGAAAAATTGAGAAGACTTGAAGAGACCAACTTGGAGAGTTTCTAAGATGAGAACGATTCAAAGCGTAATGTTTACATATCCATGCACATTTTTTTGTTTTATTTTCATTCTTGATAACATAATGCACCTTACATAACGACCGCAGGCCTTTTCTCTAAAAGTCTAATGCCTTTTCTCTAAAAATCCATGCCAGAATCAAACTCATGACCTCTCAATGTGGTATTTATTTATTTATTTAGCAAAGTAATTTTCACATTTTAATGCTCTCAATGTAGAGCAAGCGTTCAACCGATGCGGTACCACAGCACATTTATATAATTATAGAATTTTCGTAATGGATCAACAAAAAGTCTAGTTTTAGTCCAGTAATGCACAGTCTAGCCAAGCACTGCAAACTCATGGTGCGGTGTTAGAGCCAAGCAATACTTATCTCTTTTTGAAAAAAGAACGCGCACCGCGAACGTAAAACAATTGGGCCATAATTCTATCGGCGACCCGAACTGACCCGAGCTCGCCCGACTCTTCCCGAAGTCCGGACCGTGTTTCGCTTGCATTGTGGTTACCCTATTTTGTAATAGAATGCACCAATTTAATATGCATTGTATTCTGTTTTGATAACTTTTGTGTGATAAATTGTGTATGTTTCTATGAGGCATTATGCAATTTAGAAATTTCAGTAAGCTAGTAGTTCTTTCAACGAGTCTTACACTAATTTTATGGTAAAATGTTTGTACGTAACAGATTTTGGAAATATTAGCGAGTCATCTATGTTTCTGACATACCATAATGGTTTTATTGTATATGGAATATTTAAACTTTAGATGCATTGACATGCACCATACCTACTCTTGTCCGAAGGCATTCTTATGAATTCCCAAGTGATTATCTACGCTTTAACAATCTCATTTTGTTCAACACATAATAAAGATCGGCCTTACTACTGCCAACGAAGCAATCTGGTGAGCTCTGGTCCTTTAATCTTAGTACAATATTACAGCTCACAAAGTTCGCTGCGGTCTACAACCTGATCATCTCATCTTGTGACCCTTGGCGCTACAGACAATAGTTCTAGTTCACAGGTTACCAGGATTGTGGTAAGGAGGCGGTACGTTAATATCATTATTGTAGAGCGGCAAGCGCCGGCGGGCCTCGCGGATTGTGGCCTTTTAGAGATCCGTCGTGAATTGAGCCAAAATGGTCTCGGCTTTTTTGGTTCGTGGCCATTATATTACTTAACATAAAATTAGCTTATACTGAGTATTTTATTTATCAATATAAACCACTTTTACAATAGATTCAATGCTAAATTCGGGGAAAATTTCCACACCACCTGACGGAAAACTACCTATTACAAGCACATTTATGATTGCTGATTTTTTCTATTTCAGATTTGTTACTAGAATTTATACATCGATGGAATTAAGATTACCTAATTTATATTCATCTTCACAGCTGATCAATCTTGACCAGTAGCTTCATGAGTCTGTTTTCAGTTAACTTAGACGAAGCGCCTCACGCTTTCCGAAATAGCCACTGAACATTACGAAATGCTGTAAATTATTATCTATATGTATTCTGCAGAAAGGATGTTATTCTTAGTTTTTTTCAAAATATTGGTTTTAATTTATAATAATAATTTATTTGCCTCGAACAACAAGATTCATATTTGGTTAGTACATTTCAAAACTTATATTTATGTTAGTAGCATTTTAGGACAATGAACATATATACATATTTATTTATTTACATACGTCAAGTCCTAAACAAATTGGTTCTGCAGTAACGCAACCTCATCAACAATGTGGAAGTTTGTACTTAACAAGAGAAGACTTCCGGTCTTATTTATAAAAACATGATTCCTCTGGGACAGTCCTCAGAGGTAGTTTAAATAATCTGTGTTTACGACTTTTCCTTTACCACAGACTTTTTAAGGAATCGTTATAACTAACATGGAAGAATAGTTGGCTCTATCTTACCTTCATTATATTTATAACATAAGATCGATAACAGAAATTTGTTGTATTATTGCAAAGTTGCAAATGGGTTGGTACGAAAGTTAGGTTAAAAATTTAAGAATCTGCATTTAAGATCGCGTACTTATAAATAACATTGTATGCTGTGCTAACACTCCTGCATTTTGTAACGTCCTTTGTAATGACGTAACATTTTTTTTTCACGTCACGCTCTTAAGACACGTTCACACACCCACTAGACTGACCTTCCTACATCATATCAGACAGAGAACACGTCTCAAATCATTTGTTTTCCATTGTTCCTGTTATCTCAACACCTAGGAGTATATTACGGACACATAATATTGGCATTAAGTGGTCAGTTCTCACGATTTATCTACGCCTACGGCGCGGGCGCACTACCACTGCTCTGTTATAGTTTGTTGTGTATTTATAGTGTCCTGGGGGACGAATCCACTAATAACCCGATCCGGGGTCATTTTTCACGTGTGCGAAATTGCCTAGAGGTTCTTTTCAATAGATTGACGTAAAACAAACATGGAACCGAGCATTTTTGTCTTTTTTCTCTTCAGTTAAAACTATGGAAAATTTGTTCTAAACTGTTAAGGATAAGATAATCCGTAAATAATCCGATAAACTGCCGAATTTAGATAATAAATTCATAGGTCCCTATTTCATTGTCACGGGATATACAATTTAAATGACATTGCAATTACAATGACATTTCTAATAGACTTTAAAATTGTGTCAGACAATTGTCATAGCCGTAGTAATTTATTCACTTTATTGGTCAACAGTGCATTTAGTAGACTCTAAGCCCTGGTGGAGGGGATAATATGTCATTCAATAGTTTTGTTTTGACCTAGCCTAACATTTTTTGTCTGAGAAGTATGAGCACATAAGAAATTGAGCACACGTCTATCGCAGTATGAAGAGTGTGTTCTACATAAACTCACGCCTGTATCCCAAATGGGTAGGCACAGACCGGGGACTGCCACTTGCCACGATCCTGACAGATCACTTTCGCTTCCTCAACATTCATTAGTCGTTGCATGCACGCACGCTGGTTTCGGATACTTTTTATCTTGCCCTCTGCTAGTACGTCCAAGCGTGTTCTACTAAGGAAAATCCCAGTATCAGTATCAATTATTTTCGGCTAACTGCTCAGGTCTTTTTGGCATTCTATTAAGAACGACTTCGACTAAACGCGATCGTGTTGTTAGGGCCACCTCTCCACAGTTTAAAGTAACATTTCCTACCCATCTCAAATGACATCACACTTTAAAAAGTTTCCATAAGAGGAACTTAGATCATAGCTATGTTTGGTTGCTATTCTCTAAAAATTATTGAAACCGGTCGGGAAGACCTATTTCTCACGTGTAAAACAAAATAAAACTGAACTTCAACTAAAATATCGCGCGAACAAGCAAGAAGTTTGACCTGCTACATTTACTTTAAACAAAAAATAAACATAACAACTAAAGTAAATAACATTTTAGAGACACGTTTGCACTGAACAAATTATCACCTCGGCGCTAACTTATTTACCTGTATAGTTACGAAAATATTAATAAAACTTGTTTTTTCTTTGCTTAATCTATTAAGGTTTGGTCGCAGAATCTCTTAAGCCCCAAATGTCACAATGTTGAACTATTCGCGAATGCGTGATAAAGGTTACACAGTAGTGGGCTGGTGTGTTTATTTATTTTGTTGGCCTAACAATATAAATTTCTTGCACTTTGGCCAACCATTACGGCGAACTTAATCTGCTAGGGCCGGTTTCTGAATTGAGAATTTCTCTAACTAAATACTTCACTACAGTTAGCGTTTACTCAGCGAAATTCTCGATTCCGAAACTGGCCATAAATCTTCTAATAGAGGATGGAACTGTTAAAATCGTGAGGTCCTGCGATGATTATTATTATTATTTATTTTCTTTTACGGTTCGGTTCAGAGCAATAGTACAGGATTATTCAGACACACTTTACTTTTCTGTCAATTCTGAAATAGTAAAAGATTTTGAATTATTTCAAGAACACCTTCTATTTACATTTTATTATTTTTTCAAAAATTATATTTATACAAATCAAGTGCGACGGCCTCCAGCAACAATCGAACCCACGACTGTTTTAGTAGTCAAGCGCGTAACGGCTAGACCAAGGTGGCAGTCCAACAGATTTCCTGGGAAAGCCGCGCCGCCACCGTGCGTACGCGCGCGCCCCGCGGCCTTTCGTGGCGGCCATAAATAATGGGCCACGAATGGGCCACAAATGGGCCACGAGTGTGTGCGCAAGATTGTGGTGTGCTGCCAGCCTAATGCGCTCTATGGGAATCTAAGGCGGGATGATTGTGGGTGATTTCAGCTCCTCTGTGTGTTTTTGTTAGGCTCGATGAATGGCTATTGGAAAATGGTTTTTGTGATGTGTGCTTTAATGTCTGTATTAACGTTTACTCTTGAATTTTTATTTTTAATACTCACGCATACAACGTGTAACGCAAAGTACGAAAACCGTTTCTTCAGTATTAATCATTAAACCTCTTCCGATAAGCAAAAAGCCTATCATTCTCAAGTACTTGCTGTTTACTGTTTTTAATTTTTTTTTGCGATATTGACACATGACGCGGTCAATTAGTATCTTACTATTAATATTATAAACGTGAAAGTTTGTGAAGATGTTTGGATGTTTAAATGTTTGTTACTTAATCACGCAATAACGGCTGAACGGAGTTACATGAAACTTGGCATAAGATAAGATAAGATAAGAATATTCTTTATTGTACCAGGAAAAACACAAACATAAAATATTTACAAAAATACGGTACAATTGGTGGCCTTATTGCTTATAGCAATTTCTTCCTGGCAACCGACGATGGAGAGTTGCCGAAGGAAAAGTGAGACGGGTAGTCGGTGCAAATATGAATATTGATTTACATACTTATATATACACAAACAAAGATCTGAATTGAGACATATGTTACTTGATATCCCGGTAATGCGTTCCCGTGGGATAACATTTTATTGTTACCGTAACCTTTTTTCAAGCCAAACTCTAAGATATTTATTTATTGCATTGCCATGGTAACAAGAATCTTATAAACGGAATCCGTGGCGGTACGAAGGTTGCCGGGTCTGCTAGCGAGAAATAAAAGCAATCAATTCATAATTTAATCTTTTGCTTATTGGACTTAAAAAAAACAAAAAAAAAATGTTTGAGGCTTTGTGTTTTTTCAATAACACCATGTAGTTAGACATACATTTAATTGTTATTGATTTTTTATAAGAGATCTAAGGAATTAAGATTATGTTATAAAGTCGACCGCGAGACCCGTTAAATATAATATAACCAAACGGAACATAGACAATACTTCGACTGGATAATTTCAAAACTGGGGTTATAACATCCCTATCAAGAGTCCTAAAGACCTGTATACAGTCGACAGCACATCGACCATTACATGCGTACACTTTATTCCCTTGTGTTACGGGCGACTTTGCAACTAAAGTCTAAAGATTGAGCTGCTGACAAATGTACTTAGTAGAAAAGTTGCATTTATGAGGTGGACTCGGATAAACAACTGATCTTATCAGGGAAATGTGGAGGGATCGGTTTCTACGGATACTTACTCAGTAAGTTATGTAAACAAACCAGATCTAACAAGTATAACGTAAAACTAGGATCCCCTATTAATATCTCTCATAGGGTTGGAATTAATATGGTCGTCAGTAAGATTAGGACGTAAGTTTATTCACATGCAATCCAACAATAATTTATTTCAAACTCAAAAAAATATATTAAGGCTGCTGGTACGTATAAGTATGCAGTCTCGCTCTCACAATCTAACATTTTTAATGATTTTAATAAAGTTTGTTTACATTTAATAAATGTCGTCTGAGATTACGGACAATTTAAGTTACGTTTTAAGTAAGAAAAGTTTTCTCCAAACTTATTAACTTTCGTATCAAAATTTCTTACTCAAAAACTAGGTGCAGTATAAAAAATATGTCAGGAATGTCCGTAATTTCATTATCTATTATTCTTTTATTGACATATTTTCTGTCCTTATTAAAAGTATACTAATTTTATTACAATAATTAAAAATATTAGAATGTGCGAACAAGACAGTATGCCTGGTGAAAGAGCAACCTTGATTGAAGCGCACAAACTGTAACTTAATAATCGTTACAAATTAAACATTGTTGTCCAGTTCAAGCATAATCTTGATTGTTATGCTGTATTCAAACATTCTTTAGCTAAATCTGCTGAGTATGCCATAATGAAAAAAATATAGTATGTAACTTTTTATTTCTAAAATATTTCTGAAAATATCTTTATACAATAGTAAAATTTCAAAGCTACCCCTTTAAAAAAACTATCTAGCCCTCATATCTATGTAATTCATTTACCAAAATGTATCGGGAAGTTTAAGGAAAAGAACTCCTCGTAATAAGAGTACATTTAAAATAACTGTCGTTTTATATTTTTAATTATTTTATAAGTATATTGTTTTTATTTGTTTACTTAACTTCGTTGGCGCGCCTGTCTTTCTTCTCTTTCACTTATATCCACGCCGACAGGGATGGCTGAGGCTGGTGTATCATCCTCTTCACTTTTCGTGATGGCTGCCCTGTACCTAATTAAAATCGGCTTCATTGACAACACCAACAATCTTGCTCACCTCAGATGACCAATAAAGATCACAAACCTAACCAGCTCTGGAGCACAGCGTTGCGAAATACAGAAGATACACTTTAGTTAATAATAATTAATTTTCTTGTAAAATACTTGGTGTTGGGTACAAATATTTTTTTCATTTCAATTTTTTCATTTTCAAATGCCGCCCACCATAGATATTATCAAAATTAACATTGATCACCTAATCAGCGCCGTAATCTCAAAAGAAAAAAATAATAACTTCCACAAAACACATTCACTTGTCCTAGTCCCAAACTAGGTACCCTGTGCTATGGTAACCAAGTAAGCCACATGGTATCCTAGTTTGGCAGCAGGATAAGTGATTGTGTTGTGTGGAAGTTATTATTATTATTAATTTTATCATCCTCATCATCATTCAGCCACAAGAAGTCCGCTGCTGGACATAGGCCTCCTCCATGGATTTCCAAAAAGACCGGTTGGAAGCAGCTTGCATCCAGCGTCTTCCTGGATGAGGTCATCTGTCCATCTTGTGGCTGGTCGTTCTACGCTGCGCTTGCCGATATGTGGTCTCCATTCGAGAACTGTTCGGTCCGATCGGCCATCAGTTCTGCGTGCTATGTGCCCCGCTCACTGCCACTTCAACTTACTAATCCGCTGGGCTATGTCGACGACTTGCGTTCGTCTACGGATCTCATCATTTCTGATTCGATCTCGTAGAGGAATTCATAATTTACATGTCCTCGGTGGGGACATAATGGGTTGATGATGAATTCTCTATAATAATTTAACCAACCAGCCTTCTGCCAACTCCCATCGCCCGTCTAAGAGAAAACCACTAAAAATAAGTCTATACCGGCACTGATACCTATCACTGAACTAACAAGCCCTCTTCAGCGTAATTTCGCTAAAACTAGCAATAAATATCCCAGCGATAGGGATCACCGGGCAACGCGTTCAAATAATATTACTAATTTACAAGCTGCGATTGAATCTTTACTGTGCTGGATGGCCTATGGTGGAGCTGTATGGTCGTGTAACGAGACTATGTGTAAAGTTGTTGCCTTTGAGTAATAGCCGGTACCTACAGTAGCTATCAGTGAGCAACTGCAGTAGAGGAAGGACCACCAAAGGCAAATAGTGGTTAAGTTATTTTACGCATTTCCTCCTAGGAGTTACTTTTAGTACCTATACAGCGTACAATGTATCAATGTTTCTATCCGACTTAGGGTGGATTCGACCAAACTGGAATATGTCAAATTCCGAGAATAAAATTGGATTTTATCCTGTCTATTTTTCCTATTTATTAGTCAGTTTTGCATTGTACAAACGTTTATCCTACGAATATGTGGCGCATTTTTTTTTTATCTTCAATAATTTTGATAAGCTTCTCAACGAGACCTAACAACAATTTTTTTGAGGGAAGCCAATTAGGGCTTCGGTTTCTACTTTCCACCGTAGCTTCAATTATATTTTTAAAAACAACACGAGAACTTGACACCTTGAACTTGTTATAACAAGTAAACAAACAGTCACACACATTAATTCAAATTTATTAACCGCCTAAATGAAGTTGGCAAGACTTTCATTTGACGCCCTAAGAACAGAGCTATTTCGATTTTTGTCGGCTAACGTATTCGTTCACAGTTCAACGATCATTCGTTCCATATTCGTAGAAAAATTATACTATAGTATTGTTATTCATCATCATCATCAGCCATTCGACGCCCACTGCAGGACACAGGCCTCCTTCGTGATTTTCAAAACCATGAGGAGTTTTGCCATAATCGCCACGCTTGGCAGGCGGGTTGGCGATCGCAGTATGCGGTTGGAATCTCAGGAAGAGCTGCCCGTCTCCTGGTAATTGATTTCCTTAGTCACCTTCTACGACATCCACGGAAGGAAATGGAGTGGCGCAATTCTTAATCCGGCGCCAAACGGATTGTTATTACTATAGTATTATTATATAGAGCTTTACGTTGGTAAAATGCATAACAAGTTATCCGACTGTAAACTAACAAATTGCAGTATTCTTTGAATAGCTATTCCAGCGTATTTCTAACGTTGGTCGAATTCACCCTTAGGCGTGAAACCTTTTTCTTGGTTAACACTTTCTCCGTCAAACAAACTCCTCGGGCCTCCTAAACACCTGTTAAGTACTTAATATACACCTAGATGCCTTTAAAAATATTTTATTGCACCGTAAAATATTTTTTCACAGAGGCGAAGTCCATAGATACGTACTGGACCAGCTAGTCCATAAAATGACAAGAGACAGTTTCTATTTAACAATCTGCCTTTCATTAATGTATTTTTACGATGATCTTCGAATAATAAGTCTTTGTGACGACACTTTAGTTCTCGGTTTTATTTGCGGTAGGTGGGGCGACGTCGGGCCCCTTTCCTCTACTTCCTCTTTGCTTCGGCCGACGGCAAGTACAGCGTTCATACGCTTCTCGCGTGAACATGTACTTTCTTCCAGAAATTTTGGATGATGTGGAAGAGGTAGTGCTAGAATTTTCAAATCAAATTAAAACTGTTTGTTCACTGTAGCGCAGGGACCATGCAGGACTGTGATTTAAGTGTCCATTCAAACAAGATCTACATAGCAATGGGAAATAAAACTCAATTATAAATCTTCTTCAATTTGGTTCTTAATTAACAGAGTTTAAATTCCTATTCCAAAACCCAGAACACGTTGATACATTGAACTAGTTTTAATGCAAGACGTCTTTGACATGGAAGCATTTTTTTTAATGTAGCCATTTCAGTGTCCCACTGCGAGGCAAAGGTGTCCCCTTGGATTCTCCACTCCTCCTTGTTCTCGGCCACCCTTTGCCAATCTTGTAGTAAAGCTGTGAGGTCGTCTCTCCATCTTCGCCTTGGTCTGCCACGTTTGCGATGTCCGTCGCATGGAACCCAGTCTGTGGCAATTTTCGCCCATCTGTCTGAGCCCATACGGCTTACATGACCAGCCCAATTCCACTTGAGCTTTGCGGTCGCAGCTCCAACATCAGCGATCTTTGTTTTAAAACGCAGCATTGTGTTCCGGATTCTATCAATCCTCTTCACACCCAGTATCCTGCGCTCCGTGGCCCTTTGGCAGACCTTGAGCCTGGACTTCTGATGTTCGGTCAAAGACCAGGTTTGAGCACCGTAGGTTAGGATAGGCAGGATGCACATGTCGACGAGCTTTCGCTTAAAAAAAGCGATAAAAACAAAAAAATAAACTATGAACACAATCATCACCATCATCATTCAGCCACAAGAAGTCCACTGCTGGACATAGGCCTCCTCCATGGATTTCCAAAAAGACCGGTTGGAAGCGGCTTGCATCCAGCGCCTTCCTGCCACTTGGATGAGGTCATCTATCCATCTTGTGGCTGGTCGTCCTACGCTGCGCTTGCCGATATGTGGTCTCCATTCGAGAACTTTTCGGCCCCATCTGCCATCAGTTCTGCGTGCTATGTGCCCCTAAACAAATAATATTGAATATTAAACATTGAAAAGTATCTTAAACTAAGTAGTAACTTTAATCCGACTACTTATACAAATAAAATAAGAAGAAGGTGGTGGTCTATGAAAAGGGTTAAGCAACTTTATCATAACAATCAACTAACGAAATGAACACTTTACGCATTACAGAAACGAAACATGACCCGCAATAATTAACATGTATCCAACTAGTACGTGTAAGTAAATACTGGTTACATAGAGAAGAACCTAGCGTAGGTACAAACAAACACAAAATACTTTGCCTAATATTATAAGTGCGAAAATGGCTTGTCGTAGAGGAAGCCTATATCTCACGCAGCAAGCAGTGCACGAAAATGGGCTGATTAACATAAGCAGCCTTAGATATACGTCCTACTGTAGGGCACAGGCTTCTCTCAGAGAGAGAGAGTATGGGTTTGATCACCACGCATGCCCACCGCGGATTGGCGATTTCAAGCGCTATGGTATGTGAATAGCTCAGACACTCCGCTTTTCTCACGATGTTTTCCTTCACAGTTAGCGAGTAGTATTGCTACTATAACTTCACAAATATACACAACTTAGAAAACAAAGTCATAGGTGGCATAAAGCTCGATGGGAATCGAACCTGGGTCTCTCGCTTCCGAGTCCAATTTCTACCCACAAGGCTACCACCGCTTTGAATGATTGATTGATAAGTGCGAAAGGTTTTATTGGTTTGTTCTTGTTTCGCGCAGCAAGGGAGTATCAGACGTGATTTTTACACACACATATAAACATAAACCCACTTCTGTCTCCCGAAGGAATAGGCAGAAGATTCTCATAAGATTCCACTAAATCCGATCTCTGTCAAAGATTACAAAGATAAATAGATTATACAAATATCCAAATATCGGTTTGCAGTTCAACATGTCGACTAAGTCTTTCGCGATTTTCCATCTTCTGTTACGACTTTATTAGATAAATGGCAAACCCTGATATCTGCCTACGCATCCGAGGTACAGGCGTAAGTTTCTGTATCTATGTATTTACGTAATAACGTGGTTTCCATCTCGCTACGTAAGGTAGCAATACCCTCTCCAGACTTAAACGCCTCACTGTACTGAAGATGTTTGTCCCAAGATAACGTATGAAGTTATAAATACCGATGCATAAACAAATATGTTAACGTTCAAGTGCATTGGTTTCATTAAACTAGTGTAGCGAGAGCCTCTACTCAAGATATTTAACACCTGGCATGCTCTTTACAAGTGTAGCGTATTTCGCCGGATTTGAATTCTAATGTTAAAAAAAGAACAGTGAAAACATACAGAGTAGAGCCTCTCTGTAGACTTGAGGTTGAGATTAGAATTTGTAATACAATTTGCACGTTCGATGAACAAACATACGTTACTTTATGTGTTGGTGTTCACTTGATAATTATTTACTTTAGAATGACTTATGTATCAAGGTCTCTATCCTCTTATGCTGATGAGGACGACCACATCAATTTGCCGCGATCTCGATAGTACAAAAATATGTAGGAATTGTAATTCGAGATCATTATCAGCCAATCGATTAATTCTAAATTGAATCTAAAGAAGATGATACCGTTTTTCAAATCCATTAATGACAACGTAACTAATGGCCTACAGTTAGCCAGAGCTGTACCTCGACTATTGTAATTTAATAGACATTTCTTGAGCCGGATGATTGGACTATATCGTGGAGTTGGCAGTTGCGGATGGCAAGGTATCTTGTCTTAGAAAACATTAATCTCATCAAAATAAACAACAAAAAAAAACGTCAAAACAAATCTAAAATAATCATCTACAAGTTCCACAACATACCTAAAAACGTACAAAACAAAACTCAAACTAGTAGTAGAGTGTACAAAATTAATATTATTCTCGCAATGATGTCACCCTCAACACGCTTAGTTTATTCCACACTCACATTCATAAAGGTATATAGAGTTACAAATGTCTTATATCAGCTTCGGACGGCACGATCTGAGAATACAGAATAATTCAAACTCAAAGTTGGTCTCCTAGCGTTATCATTGACACATTTTAGATATATTTGCTGCCCAGGAAATATCAAAATACCGTAAAGATAGCTTCGGAAGTAGGCGACCATCCGAATGGTTACACCTTCGATGCAACAAACGTGACTGACTGCCCTCCTAACACGCGGTCGCCTTGAAGATATGATTCAATGCCTGTGAGGCCTTCACGTGTGGTGTTCTATTTTACAACGCCGTACAATTCTTGCACGGATCTGCTTATTACGTCAACGTTTGAAAGAAATAAATATTATTAAGTATATATATGTCTACCCGAAAAGAAAGAGTTCTACTCATGACGAGTTACAAAAAACTATATCCTACTATGTCAAAAGTAGCAAATAAATAGCGTTTTACACAGGATATGGCGTAAAGAATGTATAACGTATAAACCGTTTCTTTAGTATCGATAATTTGACCGCTGCAAAGAAGGAAAAGTTATAACTTTATTCCGGATTCACTTCGGAAGAGTCCAACCGAAAGTTAAAAAAATATATATATACTCGTACGAATACCATACGAATTGGCCGTGTTAAGTTTCAAGATACCTATGAAAAATAAAAATAAATATTGGAAATTTTAAACTTTTGCTGGTGATTAAACGAAACCCGGCTTAATTTATCGATAATGAAAGAACGTTTTTCAGGTTATCCATTCTTTTTTCAATAACGATTAGAATCCGATTTTCGGGTAGACACGGTGTATTTGTACTCTTTATAGTCTACGTGGGACCCTATATATTTACAAATGAGGTAAACGATATTGCTAGCAACTAGTACTTTGTACTTTTGTTGCATACTTTTCGACGGGTTATATTATGAAAAGTATTTATCGTAGAACAAAATCTTTATCGCCGTTATTTATCTTTTAACACGACCTTTTCGATGACTTTAAAACATTTTTTTACGGTAACGGAGGCGTTACGGACTTACATGTCAAAATGAAATTAAATGAAATGTTTATTTCTCACCACATTAGAGTTAACAATAATATATTGAAAACTTATTTAGAAGGTAAAAATAATATATTGCTAATATTACGGAAATTACAATTAAGTATTTATATCCTGAGTTTACAATTACCGTGGTGGTTGTGAGGTATTACAAAGTTTGACTTGACTCGAAAATGTACCAAACACACAGAACGAAACTCAATATGTGGTCTTCCCATCTTCTGCAAGTTGCTATTTTTCATAATAAAAACCCAATTCGTTGGTGAGACAGTTCTTCAAAACAAATGATAATTCAAAACTTGGGCAGAAAGGCAAAAACAAAATCGTATCAACAGATGTATTTCACTGAAGAGAAACCCTTCCATAACGTGATCTCGACTCAGGGATAACATATATCAGCCTTCCAAATGAAATTCTACCTACGCATAAAGATGATAACGTTTACTTTTTATTGTATATCCTTTCGTAAGTACAAAATTATACTTCGAAACTGAGCAGAGAGAATTAGAGCCTATGTTGAAGGAATAAGATTGTCGCAGAGAGGGTTTATAAAGTTGGTAGTTCAGATACCCCCCGCTAAGCGTGTTAGCAGTCCCATTCAAAATATAAAATATCAATTTTGAAATTAATAAAAATCTAGAGAGACACCGCGTTCGCATCTGCACTGGCAACACATAAATTCGTATAAAAATGACTAAAATGGCCACCAGAAGATCTTTATCGCTACATAAAAATATATCGCGATGATTTTAGTCCAATACAAAAAGGTTCTAAAGGAACGTTCTTTATTGTGTTTATCGATCGTTAGGAATTAGTGTAGCGTGTAAGCTTTACATGTGTTGTCTTTTGACAGATCGTTATCAGTGACAAATGATACCAGCATCTTTTATTGGGGCTTCTGATAAACCATCTTATAACTATAAAATTATGATTTAGCTGGAACATCAACTCTGTGATCATTAGGAAAGATTTCACTCATAAAATTTTAGTATGAGTTCCGTATTTTACAGAAAGCTAACATTTACAACAGCCTACATACGTCCCACTGTAGGGCACATGCCTTCTCTCAGGGAGAGAGTATGGGCTTAATTACTACGCGTGCCCACCGCGGATTGGTGATTTTAAGCGCTCAGGTATGTGAATAGCTCAGATACTCAGGTTTCTTCACAATTTTTTCCTTCACAGTTAGTGTTCACAAATGTTCATAATTTAGAAAACAAAGCCATACATGGCCAGTTACATGTCCGCACCCCGGAATCGAACCTGGGTTTCTCGCTTCCGAGTCCAATGTTCTATGCACTAGGCTACACCACCGCTATACATTTACAAGTTTACACATTATTTCTGTACTAAAATGTATATTTGCTGAAAATTACGATATCTCCACGAAAGCCCTTAAGAGAGAACAGCACAACATTAAATTATCAACATTAATTTTAATAATGAATGCATTTTAATAACAATAACAGTAATAAATGAAACCTCGAGAAATACTCCAACCGTGTGTGAAGTCGTTTGTGTAAATCTCATTTGTGTCCAATTATTTTGCGAATTATTGCCTGAAGTAAGTCGGGTACGTATGGCCGCGAGGGCTTATCGAGGACTTTGCCCAGATATATGGGATGTTAAGAAATTATGCACGAGTGCTGGAAATCATCTCTCGTATCCATACAGATTACCCAGCCGTCTTACCACCTGTTGCTGGATTAATTATTACAAAGTACTTTGGCTTAATTTTGATAAGTTTAATTATAAAATAATTTTTTAGGTGAAGTGAGCGGTTTGCGTAACATTAGACTCGGAAGCGAGGGACGCAGATTCGAATCCCAGTATGAGCATGTACCTATGACATTGTTTTCTAAACTATGTACATTTGTGAAGTTATAGTAGCAATACCACCCGAGTGTCTGAGCTATTCACATACCTCAGCGCTAACATCGCCAATCCGCGGTGGGCACGCGTGGTGTTTAAGCCCATTCTCTCTCACTGAGAGAAGGCCTTTGCCCTACAGTGGGGCGTATATAGGCTGCTTATGATGGTGAGTTGAAATTAAACAGAAGTGTCAAATTTGAACAAGGTGTAGACTGTTTTGGTGACAAAGTAGACAAAAAAACTCTAAACTCAGTTTTTTTACATTTCGTTCTTGATGCTTAGTTCAAATTCTTATTCATGTAACACATAACTCATACATTAAACCAACTTTAATTCCAGACATCTTTGTCACATAAATAATGTTTAATGTTTACGCACTTTTTAACCGTATTTCTGGCAAACTCATTAATTTTTATACTTAGCTACTTCCATGAATAATATTTGCCTGTTATAATAACAACATTTATTTGCCTTGTGACAACCGTAACCAATCTATACACGCTCCATAGATAAACAGAAGCATTCCCCTAAGAGACTAAGGACTTGAGAGAGGCAAAACACACACATAACATAAAATCACGCCTGTATCCCGGAGGGGTAGGCAGAGACCCAGGGCCACTAGCCACGATCTTGACAGATCTCTTTATAGATTTCTTGACAGAGGTGTTAGCCGTACATTCACGACCGCGACGCACGATCACACGTCGCTGGCTCGCTCCCAAGCGATTATTTCTTCAATAACTCCAGCAGAATATATCCCGCAGACCCCGACCGCCTTCCATGGCCCATTGGTCAAGAGTTAGGGCGGTCGCCGACGTATTCCGGGTTCGCACCTCGCGCACGACCCGCCCGACGTGACCGCACGTGGGAATGGGCCCTAAATTATTTATTCACATGGCGGCCGGGCCGTTGCTATGGCAATTCGCGGGCGCCGCTTTTTGTTATGAAGCTCTGGGAGGTACCTAGTTGGTAGCTTGGAGTAGTCTAAGGTAACTACGGTCAGCAATACCTAAGGTTGTTGGTTACTTGGACCCTCCTGCCCTTTTAAAACTACCGTTCAATGTATTGATACTGTTTAGTGCTTGTAAAATATAATGTATATAATACGGTTAATTAAAGAAAGGGAGTGAGTAACTATTTGCCTTTCGATCACACATTTTTTTTTATGTAGATTATACTTATACGTGCCACTTCAGGGCATAGGCTTATTTACCACGCGTACCAACCGCGGATTGGCGATTTCAAGCGCTGAGGTTTGTGAACAGCGCAGACACTCAGGTTTTCTCGCGATTTTTGCCTTCGAGTCAGCGAGTGGTATTGCTACTTTAACTTCAGAAATGTACGTACCTAAGAAAACAAAGTCATTGGTGCATGCCGGGATTCGAACCCGCGACCTCCCGAATGACAAGCCGGCGTTCCACCGCTCCGCTGTGGTAGCGGAAAAGACAATATTGTATGGGGGAGAGGCAAATAGTTGTCCAGCGTTAATTTAACAGTGTTTTATTTACGTAATTATAGTCAATGACTTTTAAAATGACATGATGACTGATGCAGCTATAATTATGGTACCTACTTTGAAGGATAATGTCGCCACGCAAAATTATGATATCGGTAACTACAGGGTGAGTTCGAAATCGTTTGACAAATTTCAAGGAGACCTTCTAACCATGATTTAGAAACATATGGTGCTAGTTTTGAAAAAAATGGCGCATCATTTTTTTTTTCTTGCCCAAAATTACATCTCTTAAGCGAAAAATATCAGGACGAAAAGTAACAAAAATCTAAAAAGATGGTCGGCCACGGCCAAATCAATTGCTCTCTTAATTGTTTACGTATATCGGTCGAAGTGATCTTAAACATTTAACGCATTAGAAAACATTTTTCAAGGTTGTGGTACTTCCTACTACTTTGAATTTGGATTCATAGTTTCAAGCCAGATGTCGAAAATCACGAATTTTTACAAATATGTTATACCGTTACTGACAAATCCTTACTAATATTATAAACGCGAAAGTTTGTATGTATGGATAGATGTTTGTTACTCTGTGACGCAAAAACGGCTGAACGGATCCGGATGATATTTTGCACAGAGATATATTATAGTCTGGATTAGCACATAGGCTACTTTTTATCCCGGAAAAATACACGTCAAAATTACAACGCGAACGAAGTCGCGGGCAACAGCTACTCATTAATAATACTGTTTTAACAATGAAAAGAACGTTCCCTCAAAGTATTGCAAAAGATTTCAGAATCACGCTGTAGATACCAAATCCAAACACGATCGAGTCCACGCGGCGGGCTTCTTTCAATAACCCGTACGATACCGCGCTGAAGACGCGGAGAAATGCGCGCGCTGGCCGACAGACGCCGGGGCGCGCCACAGTGGCCGCTACGTTCTGTTGCGGACTGGCTGCGCCCGCAGGTTTGTCCGCAAGGGATTAGATAAGATATTTATTTTTTTGTAAAACATACGTATGCATCGATGTAAGGTGTTATAAAATGATAATCGTTCCAGACGGTTTTGCTGCTTAGGCGTACAAATATTTGAATATAATACAAATTTAAAGTATAACCAGTTGATAAGTATTACGAAAGTTATGTACAAATTAAGGGATCGTGAAAAATTGTGCGGATTTTTTTTTATTTATTGAATTGAAAATTCCGTTTGAAATATGAAAAATGTTTGTTAGGGCGACCATCTCTTTCTCCTCGCTAGGTCACGTGACAGAACTAACCATCGTAATTTACCATAGACATGGAAACCCAGGGACTTAAGAAGAAGAGTCAATATATAAACGACGAAACAAAGCAACTCCACCGTCTTTAAGTTACCAAATTTAATAAAACTTGACGAACGTGCCAATTGCTTTCTATCAATAATAACCATAACCTTAGCTGATGACTTTAAAAGAACAATTAAAAACCGTTGCTATGGTGGCCGATCGGGCTCTCTAGCAGCTAACGGGTTAAAGATGGGTTCCATACATATATGGATGGGATGGATGGGACGAAAAGTATGTCTTTCATCTATTAATGATTTCCCCATAGGATAAGTTATTGGCGAGTAGAACACTTCGAACAATTTACCTGCGGTTTCCCCCAACAAATGAGCGCGCCCACTATGGACAGCCCTCCGCGTGAAAGGTTGTACTCATCCCGTGACCCCTGCGCACCGCACCTAGTACCATTTAGTTCTAACCTACGCCAACCTGTTACCAGGACCACCGCAACCTAACCCACCCCGTGGACCTTAAGACGAGGGGGATAGAAGCCAAACTAGGGCGGTCGGAGGGAAAAGTTACACTGGTTCTTGCAACAGGTAGAAAGTCTGACTCGTATAACCTTAGTTCTAGACTTTCGTTGCATACGTAATAGTCATTTCGTTTTGAGTTTATTTGTGTGACACAGTATAAATTTGCAGTTATTGCGGCGGGCATTAAAGTTGGGAGATTTGTTTCTTTGGTATAAGAGTATTGTGTGTGGAATTATTATCAAGGAAGTGGGTAGCTTGGATGTTAAGTAATTGCTGAAACGTTTGAAGATACATCAGCCCCTCTACTCTTATATTAGGTCGTATTCCGCAACAATTGAATGCATTTAGAAATAATAATGTAAAAAAATGCCCTAAGCTTCCGATCCATTCTCAAGTCTAAATAATGTTAATGCTAATTTCTATAATGAAAACGTTTGCCAAGTAGTTATTTCTGAAATATTACACTTACCGCATACTGCGATCGCCAACCCGCCTGCCAAGCGTGGCGACTATGGCAAAACCCCTCATGTTTATGAAAACCATGAGGGAGGCCTATGTGCTGCAGTGGGCGTCAAATGGCTGATGAAGATGATGATGATACTTAATTGTAGCACAATTTCGAACACAACACTTCAAGAGGATGGAGGCTGATTTACAGCAATTGAAATGCAAAATTAACAAATTCAAGTCCGAAATGTGTCTTGAAGAAAATTCAAAGTTTTGGAAAAAACAAAAATTTACTCAAAAGAGTTGTTTACAAAAGTTTTATTCGTAACGATAAAATGACTAGTAAGAGTTCTGATAAAGAGGCAGGAACTTGCATGCAAAAGGAAAAGGGGATTCTAGTTGCGGGTCAGAAAGAAAATTGTCGAAAATTGTATTTTACTGATTTTGTTATCATTATATCGCTGTGAGACGTAGTTGTCATGGACGAGCTAGAAATCTACGACCGGAGGGGGTAGTTTTCGAAGTCAAGATCTAATTAATTTTAGTAATCGATCCAACGACATCATCATCATCATCATCGGCCCACCTCTGCACACTGCTGAGTATAGACCTTTTCCCCATCACGCCATCTTTCGCGGTCTTCCGCCATTCGCATCCACGGGCCGCCTGCCCACCTGGCCACATCGTCCAACGACAGTGAGCAAAACACTAATCGTGCTTAATTAACACTTGCCACGTTTCAAAGGTTCATTCAAAGATTTTAATGAATAGTTTAGAAAAAAAATTGCCAGTTCCAAAGTCGACGCTGCCCAAATCGCAGGGTTGCCACAAAAACGAGTTTATGCTTAAGTTGGTGTCTATACATTTAAGCACGTAAGCGTGAGGAAAGCCCGTACAGTCAACACCACATCAACCTTTACATACATGCACTGGAGAAATAAAGTTTATTTGTATTGTATTGTATTGTATTGTACTGTACCAAAACCAAACTACGTTTGTATGGGAATCGCTTCGTGAGGCGCCCTCTTAAGGTTGACTTTGCAACAAAATTTGAGGCCAACCTGCTGACGAATGTACCATTGGCTCTGCCTCTGCCATTAGTTCGGATGTGAATTACACGGTGCAGGCTGGCCGTGTGAGGAAGCCCGTCCGGGACGATGATGCAAGTGCCGCCCGATCGTCTTCTCTGGCAAATGATAGTGGTGTGGTGGCATCTACAGGGTGCTCCGTTTCTTAGTTCAAATTTAAACAGTTTATTTTTATCTATGAGAAAATTTTTTGTTATGAAAGGCACTATTTTCTCTTTTTTTTAGGGTTCCGTACCCGAAGGATGCCAAACGGGACCCACTTTACTGTCTATCTGTCTGTCTGTGTGTCCGTCTGTCTGTCTATCACCAGGCTGTATCTCATGAACTATGATAGCTAGGCAATTGAAATTTTTACACGTGATGTATTTCTGTTGCCCCTATAATAACAAATATTAAAAACAGAATAAAATATATATTTAAGGGGGGCTCCCATACACCAAAAATATTTTTTTTGCCATTTTTTTGCTCGATATTAATAACTGAAATATTCACAGGTGATATTTTCGAGGTGATACTCGAAATGTTCACAGAATATTTAGTTCCACAATCGCTTCAAAAATAAATAATTAAATTAAAATAAACTAAATACTTAACTTTAGTCTCATACAACAAAAGTGATTTTTGTCGTTTTTTCTCGATCTTTGTGTCTAATTTTGCATACATAATTGTACGGAACGCCTTGTGTGCGAGTCCGACTTGCACTTTTAAGGTTTTTTTACTTGAATACAAAGTCTGTATCGCAGAGTAAAATCATACATAACAATGTAAATGAATGGTGTGCAATAAAGAGTTATCTATCTATCTATAAAAAGTTTTTATACTACCTACCGCAGGGTACCGGCCAAATGTTTGCTTACCATGTCAGTGTCCTAAGTCTTCAAGCGCCCTTGCATCCACAGGTACGCAAGAAAATACTAACTTCTCATCGCATCTTATAATAATTTGAATAATTTACTTCCCTATTTAATATCTTCTAAATTGACCACGCCACAATGGCAGCAATCAAATATAAATTTTATGACGTCGTGATTTATTGGTCTCGTTACAATTAAACATAATGATTTGTGCCAACTAATTCTTGGCATTTCGTAACTGTCCACGTCAAATTAGAACTCGCTCGCATGTAACCCATACAATTGACGTACACACGACACCAAACGGGACTTAACAGATATTCACTTCGCATACTCAGATCACGAGCGACTGCACCACAAGCGCGAGGGAAGAGCCTGCGGTCGCGTGTACCTATTTACTCGCGATAAGCCACTAAACATATTATAGTGTCAATAAATCTCGCCGCGACAATCGAGTGACTATAAAGTTGAGTAACAGCGCCGCGGTGTCAAGTGACATGTATAAATCACCCCTTAAAGTGACGAGGTGACACGGCCAGTCGCCGTCACGGTGGCTGCGCGGGGAAGTGAGGCAAGCGGACGCGCGACCCCGGGGACTCGCGACCTTCCCCGCCGTGCCGATTATTACGACGTTTACCCTACTTGCATGCCTCTTTGGCGGCAATAGAGAACTTGCAAAAAATATTTGGGGTCATTGGAAAGGCCGTGTTTAAATATGCTTATTTTAAACACTACCAAATTTAATTGAAAACTTATTTTTTTTACCATTTGAATAACTTTATTTTTTGCATTTTAGAAGCATTTCGAGGCACGTTCTACACTGTTGTTCAATTCAACGGGAATTTGGACCTGGCTGAAATTATTTAATGCCGAAAAAAAGTGCAGGAAGCATTCATGGCGATTTACGATTTCAGTTTTCTCGATAGAAACTTATTCTTTTACAACCCTCCATTTTCAGATGTTTATGGGGATTTTGTTACAACCTGTATGTATGTCAGTATATTTCTTTGCAAAGAATCAGACAGAATATTATAGTATTTACTTTAATTAATAAAATAAAATAAAATCCTTAATGCAGAAACCAACGCGGTATGCCTTACTTACATTTAGTTACTCTTTGAAAGTAAAACCACGAGATATCAAACTAGTATTTTTAAATAGGAAATATGACAAGAATTGTAGAAAACAACGCCAGACTCGGATAACGTCTTTGAAAACATGTTATTTTCCCTCCGAGTGATCCTTATCGTCGCCTACATATTTCTTCACCACTTCCCAAGTAAGCCAATATAACATTAAAAATTCATCAGCCACTCGCTGAATCGCAATCGTGGATCTAGATCAGAGGGTACCGCGAGATATAACTCATAGCGTCAATGAATCACCGCTGCGCTGATGGATCAATATGTATGAGAGGCATTCAGGTGCCAATACAGCCTCTTTGTACGAAGCTGAGATGTGAATTGATAACAGCCAGCTCTCGTTTCGCTAAGACCTCTGGTCCCGGTACATTTATTATGAAAGGAAAGCGACCAGAAGTTAGATCGAAATGGCACTGGAATAGCTTCCTAGTTTTGTTTGTGGTTTGATCCACGGTTGGTGCGATATATTGTAGGCTTATTTGTTTTAAACATAAGTGAGAACGATAAATTTTACCTGCAATAGTTTTAAGGAATTTTCATAGACTAACTAGTCATTAGCAACTTAGTTTAGCAACTGCTAATGTAACCTTGACACATATTAGACATATACTCCACTCCACGAAACAAGCACCCAGATAAAATCGTCCATGCGCGCCCATTGGTTAATGCGCGTGACCTTCAATTGCCACTTCTTCGTTTATCTCTAGCCGCACGCATTGACCATTGAGATGCGAGTATCTGGTTCCCTAGGAATTCGACCCGTGGAACGGAGTACCTATAGTTTTGTTTTCTTCTTGAATATTACTTGTTTTATTGGTCCTAGATTGTGTCGACGTAAATGCTGCTGAATTTACATTTTTGTTGACACTTTTTAAGACTCTGCAAACGGATACACGTAAACGCTTATCTACCTACGGTAATTGTTTCATATGTATTGAGTGCTGATAGGTCGTTTGCTATCGAAATATGCATCTCATTACAAAATTACACCGGCCGTTGCGTCACTGAGCGGTTGACATCTCGCTAGGCGGAGCAATCGCGGCCAATCATCGGCGACGACGGATCGCGCGTGCGCATGCGCCGAGGTGTGGTGTGGGCTCGCCGCTCGGCCCAATTCTAGCGAACTGAATTAAATAATCAGCAAAATACTTATGTGATAAGATAAGAATGTTATTTATCAAGACACGATACACAGAAATAAAAGTTATATTCTTTTTAGCTTTCTTGTTAGCCACTAAATAGGTTTTTAGAAATAAAAGTGACAATGGAAAAGGTACAATGGGCGGCTTTATTGCTAATAGCAATTTCTTCCAGACAACGTTGCGACGAAAGGTCACCGAAAGAACGAAGACGGGATCTGCAACAAAAATCAGCAAAAATTCGTTCGCCAGACTATTATTTTGATCAGCTGAACCAATAAATGGGCGGCAGCACGTGGTTAAGAAGCAAACCAAAGAGGTCAGCCATGTTAATACAAACTCATCCAGCTGTATAACAAACATCCATCCAAAATCGTAAACCATTACAACGGATACCTTAATCTAATCAGAAATACAACAATGAAATTAAGGTGACTGTCTCACCTATATTAGCACGGTTAAAATATTATGATGAAGCTTCTTTTCAGAAAATGTGCTATTTTGTGGCAATGATAGTACATTGGACCTTTCTCCCGAGTAATACATAGAGCTTTATGCTACACCTAAGAGGAAAAAAAAATTATTTAGATTAATTAAAAGCATACCAATTTAGTAAAAAACGAAATTTAACAAAACAAGCCAAATTACCGCGCTTGTTTTTTTTTTGTAGTGCAGAAAATGGTTGCCAGCCTCATTCCCACCTCTTTTTTCTAATTATTTGATAAAAAACCTTTTTAAGATTTGACGTTTGTATTTTTTTATGTTCGCTGCTAACAAACAAAAGAACGCTAGCAGGGCAGGATGTTCCTTGCATGGATTTTCATACAACATTCCTGCCCTCCGTAGCAAGGCAGGAATGAAATTCCATATAACTTTTCCCACTTTCATAACAAAAGTGTTATTCCTCTTTGCTTAGATTAATTACGTCATCACATCACAATATCCTTCAATAAGTTCTTTACACCGAACGAGGAAGGGATCTGGCTGCAGCAATAAAACCGTACAATCGCCGCCATCAAAAGTTGCACATTTCCAAACGGCAATTAACTTAACTGTAACTCGAAACATTTCTACCTTTGTGCGTCTAGTTCTTTGCCTCTTGTGCAAAATTTCTTTTCTGCGAATAGATCAGCTTCACGGGCGCTTTTGTTTCGGTCGTTTGTACAGAACGTGTGCGCGGGCGCCGGTTTACGAGCCGCCCTTTGAAGACCGCCGCTCTCTTGTATATAGGCACCTTTTTAAACTTTTTTATTGCAATTAGTCATTGTTTCCGTCCTCTGGCAGTTATTGTTGCAGAAATGCAAGAGTTCCGCGGAGACCTTTTTGCGCGACGGTTATCTTTATTGAGCGTTGCTAAAAACTTGTTTATTTGCGCTAAGTTAAAAAAAGTCCGCAAATTCTTTGTGCCACCCACATTGTTCCATAATTTAGGAATGCTCTCGTTTAGGATTTGCTGAGAAGAAAATATTATTGTTAATTTCAAAAAATATTCCTGCAACTTATCAATGGTGGCTGTGGAGCATACCTACTGTCTCGCTCGCACAGTTCAATAATTTAGGTGATTGTAATAAAATGAGTAGGTATACTTTTGATAAATGTGGTCTGACGGTTCGAACGACATAGTTATGTTTCTTATACTGTACTTGTATAACTTTTTGTCTGAGAATGTTCGATTCGAAAATTAGTTTTTTGAGAAAATAATAATAATAGTAATAATTTATTTTATTTCAAGTAAGTAACACTCATTTTAAAAGATGATCAAAGTGGAGTTTTGTTTCCGCTGCATTTTTCTCCACTACAAGTACGGCCGGAAGGCAGCGGCTAACATAGTGACATTGTACATTGAAAACAGCCTGTAATTTCTTTACGTTCAATTATTGATTTCTGATTAATTTTGGAAAAAAAACATTTCTTTATTAAAAGCCACGTATAGGAAAACCGTATGGCGCCGAATTAAGAATAGCGTCACACCATTTCCTTCCGTGGATGTCGTAGAAGGCGACTAAGGATATCAATTACCAGGAGACGGGCAGCAGCGTCTTCCTGAAATTCCAAACGCATCCTGCGATCGCCTGCCAAGCGTGGCGATTATGGCAAAACCCTTCACGGTTAAAAACCAAAGGGAGACCCCTCCTGCAGGGGGCGTTAAATGGCTGCTGATGATGATAGGAAAACAAAAATATATTTAAAATGTTTGTAATTTAATCATGCAACAAACCCGTCGACCACATTCTTTCCTCATATTATAACAATACAAAAAAAATGTTAAATTGTGCGAGCCAGTCAGCACGCGCCACGTAAGAACAGCCTTAACAGTTTTTTTCGTGGCAAGTAGTGAACTCTGGTCTCAGTCTACTCCTCCTGTTACAGGTGTGAGTTTGTGTATGTATCAAGCTTGCCTTGTTGGCCTAGTTCTTAATAGTTGGACTACCAGGATAGAGGCAGAGAAAAGGTCCTGACAAACCACTTTCACTTTATCAACATTCAATAGTTTTTGTAAGTACCAAAGATAAATATAGAATTGAGAAAGGAATGTTGCGTTAATTTGGACATGTGGAGAGGATGAAGGAAGAAAGATTAATGAAGCAAATATATCGAGCGAACATGGGTAGAAGGGCCGGTAAGGGACGACCCAGGTGGACATACTTCGACCAAATAGGGGATGTATTAGCAAAGGGCGAGATAAAAAATAACCGAAACCGGCGTGCATGTATGCAACGACTAATGAATGTTGAGGAAGCGAAAGTGGTCTGTCAGGATCGTAGTAAGTGGCAGACCCTGGTCTCTGCCTACCCCTCTGGGATACCGGCTTGGATTTACGTATGTATCGTCATCATCATTCAGCCACAAGAAGTCCACTGCTGGACGTAGGCCTCCTCCATGGATTTTCAAAAAGACTAGTTGGAAGCGGCCTGCATCCAGCGCCTTCCTGCCACTTGTAATATAAAGATAAAGATAAAAAAGTATTTATTGCCTCATCAAAAAACAATTAAAAACAAACAAACAAAAATAGAGGTATACAACGTCTATACGTATACTCATGCTAGACAGGTTCATCAAAGTCCACGAATCAAGTCGATTGTTTCCGAACATCACATCGGAAAGACAGGGAGCTCTAGCATTGTGTCGTTTGACAGTGTGGCACGCCCCCGGTTTGGGTAACTGTTCCTATTACTGCATGACTTCATTTCGGCTAACGGAATGTTTACGTGGACGACTGTCTTGGCTGAAAGAGGAATAAAAAACGGCCGAGTGCGAGTCGGACTCGCGCACGAAGGGTTCCGTACCATTATTTATAGAACATCAGACAAAGATCGAATTTGAGAACAGCGCCGTTTAACAACAGCCGAAGATTTATCTGTAAAATCGAGCTTTAAAAAGTCGAAGGACGTCATAACTCGGATAGTTCGCATTATTGTTTTGATTCGCATTGTCTCATAATCTAGATCGAAGTAAATTAACCGTGAATCTACTGATCGACTGATTAGGAAGGTACTTATTTTGTAAACGACCCACGTATCGAGATTGAATGTTATAGTTTTAAGTTTAAAAACAATGAAGATTGTATTCCACATACTAATTAATGGTGTTAGCTAGAAAAATAGCTCAAATCCCGACACGTTATGATTGGTTTTGACCATTGTGGACCAGAAGTTTTTATCTACCTGGAACCGTTCTGTATATCTTTATTTTATCTACCATTTTTTAACAAATACCTACTTACCCACGGTTGATCGTACGCGTCTTTTAATATAAATTTAATATACAGTCTTTTAATATACAGTTAAGAGTTTTCAGTTGGTTTTTTGAATGCACTTTGCACAACTGACAGCTGGAACAGTAAAATAATATATTGGCAGTGTAAGGGAAATCAAGGGTGAGAGTGATTTATTCTTCTGACTTCTGACAATTTTTACTAATAATGAAATGAAAAAACCCTTGAAATTGAAATGGCATGCACTCAATGGCAACGCCCTCGGCAATGCCGTCACAGGCTTATGTCATGGTTTTATAGCTTTAATCTTTAAAAACAGTCGGTATCTCCCACATGAAGCAATAAACTAAATTGAATTGAAAGAAAAACTGAAGTTGATAATACTAACTTTCACACAACACAATCACTTGTCCTGGTCCCAAACTAGGATACTAGGATAACCAGGCAAGGACATCACAAACATGGAAATACACCCAGACTGAGATTGAACAAATGTACGGCTTCCCCAGTGGGAATCGAACCCACAACCTCTGGCATGGTAACCAACGAGACAGTTAAAGCATAGGAATAAAATCCGTCTGGTTCAATGCGCATTATGAATAAATTTGCGTCACTTCTGGTCCGCGGTGTCACTTTTCCACATCCGGGTTTTGCTAATTTCAGCCGATAAAATGTCATTAGAGCGCGATCGCATTGTTTACGAATGCCCCATAAAGGCGGAGTCGCGAGACAGCGAGGGGTCAGCTGTTGTCATGGGAACCGGGCGAGGTGACTCGGCAAATGCTCTGAGCGTTTTCGGTTAAGCTGGGGTTTCAGTGCGGCGGCTGACGCGACACGTCGCGACTTGCCATTGCTTTTGGTGATGGTGAATGAGTTGTTGTTTTTTTTTTGTTAAACTTTTTTTTTTGTTTTTTTATTTGGCAGCACAATATTTCGGAACTTTGGCATACTAAATAAATTATAAAATACATAAGGACTGACTTTGGTGGAGCAATAAATAAATAAATTACGCATGTTCGAGTTTCCATCTAGACACAGTTCAGGTCGACAACTGAACATAATACTCACATAACACAATATGTTTTTAGCTCATTACGAGACCATTCTTCGAATTATATAAATTGATTAGTGGTTTTATTTCAAAAATGTTACATAGTTAAAAAATTACAATTTTGCGCATAATACGATAAATCGCAAGTCACTGAATTGCAATTAAATCTGGCTATCAAGAAAAAAAAATCCTCTCTAGATCGCTACCTCTCGTATGTTATTATGAGTTTCAAAAAGATTCCTTAACTTCAACTTAGTTTTACCAAAGCAACAATTTACATCAAAAAATTTAGTATAACAATTTTTCTTTTAGATAATTGTTAAGGAATTTACCGGGTTGTAATTTTCCTTAAATTAGAATTTGTGTTTTAATTCAGCCGCGCTCAAAAAACCCCACCGTAATGTCGCGTGTAAAGTATCGCTTTACGACAAACAATAGGCGTATTATAGAGCTAGACAAAAAAGTACGAACGTCAAGTGATAGCGTTTTATCTTAATACTATTGTGCGGGTTATTGACCAGTCACTACGGAGAGGATAACGTCACTGTGACTAATCCACTTTTTAACCGACTGAAAAAAAGCAGGAGGTTCTCAATTCATCGGGATATTTTTATTTTTTATATTACGTATTTTTCCCGATTACTCGAAAACGTGGACCAATTTGGAAAATTCTTTTATTGTTTGAAAGGGTAAACTTCACAAGTGGTCCCATAGTCATCAAGTCAGGATCTGATGATGGGAGTCTGGAGAAATCAAGGGACATCTGCAAATTTCAAAGGCACTCTTGAAGCGATTTAGCTGTTTTTATTATGGCTAGTGCATTTGCTTTCGGAAAACACCATTTGGCGGAGTCGTAGTGATATTCCCAAAAAAAATCGTTAAATAAAAATGAAACCCGACTTTAAAACACTACGGCACTAAAAAAAGAGAAATAATCTAAACGTATGTGACCTTTAAAGCTCTCATTTGACTTTAAATTCCATGTCGATATTGTAGAAATATATATTGAAGTTATTTTTCTGTTTTAGTGCCGTAGTGTTTTGAAGTCGGTTTTTATTTTATTTAGAAAGGTTTAGTCCCTGATAACATTTTAACTCAACGTTATCGTCGAAGGAGTCATTCAAGGAAGATACTTATCCCTACTATCAGCAATATTTTCTTTTATATTTTTTTATATATTCATCGTCAAAGATCGCGATTCACCTCTAAGTCCCAGAGTTCGGAGCAGATTGGAACTCCTTACAGCTACGCGCTCTATATTTGGATTTCGGAACTCAATTTATTGACAAACTGAGTGTAAGCTGATTAACGAAATTGGGACAAAGTATTTTATATGTCATTGCTTGTCGTTGCCAGTCTACACAAATAATAATATTCATACAACACAACATGTTCTGTTCTCTAAGATACCCTGTGATATCATCATCATCAGCCATTTGACGCCCACTGCAGGACATAGGCCTCCTTCGTGGTTTTCATTTCCATGGGAGGTTTTGCCATAATCGCCACGCTTGGCAGGCGGGTTGGCGATCGCAGTATGCGGTTGGAATCTCAGGAAGACGCTGCTGCCCGTCATTGTATGGTGTAGTCACAATATTACCTGTGATATTGTAATTAGATAATGGCATTACACACATGAAAAGATATATAGACTGAAACCAGGCCATTTATATTGTAGGTATCAAAGTACGACGTCTTCCAGCGGCATTTGAACCCTCAACGACTAATGAAACGTAGTTAACAGGACACGAGTGACAAAGAAAGCCTAAAACGTGACGTACGCTCTTACTTACGACTTGTAATTTGTAACAAAATTCTTCGAAAACATTTGTCTTTATCTTTTTTATAATAGAATTATAACAAAGTTTATCTATACTAATGTTGTAACATTCTACTTATGTTTTCAATACTTGACTTATAATTACTACTGTTATAGCGCAGACAACAAAACACTCAATTTAAGCAATTTCACATGATGGTATAATATTCACATCGATATCGTAAAATCTCATTATAACATCAATAAAACGCGACCAACTTGATTGCAGGGCCAATCAGGTTGGTCGCGTTTTATTGAAGCGCGCAGCTGCGCTCTCATTGGTTAAATTTTAATGGCGGCAAAATCACTGTGATTATACACGTACGCGTGAATTTAATTTTTAATTGCATTAGTGAAGATAAAGTAGTGTATGCAACTGCATATAACACGGGTATTAAAATACTCGTTACTATTATGAAACTCGCTGCACTCGTTTCATAAACTCACACTCGTGTTTTAATACCCTTCATTATATGACAGTTGCATAAACTACTAATAATCCACTGACATCATCCCGTATATCACGTATTTACATGTAGTTTTAATAAAAGTTTCGCTAGCCTTCTAGTTAGCATTTTTTCCCTCTAGTTTGTACATTTAAAAGGCAGTGATGAAGCACAATGCAAACACCCATTCATCAATATTAAAACGTCAGCCGTTTGTAATACATTTTCACGAATCGATGTATTCAAATATTTTTTACTCGTAAGAACGCAGCCTCACCTTTGGTCCCTTCGAGTCACGAAAGGATTCCGTTAGTCGATCGATAATCGAGACTCGATTGTGTCCCGATGATTTATTATAGCTAATTGATATAATTCACAGGCCGTGGACCCGTTTGACCCCCGTGCCCTTTGTAGATTGCATTAATATAGATTCAAAACTTGACATACTTATATTCATTTTGTTACATTAAGCCGTGCTGAGGACAATTTTAGAAACCTATTTAGAGACTAAAAGTTCCATCCATGCCGGGACTTGAACCCGTGACCTCTGGCTGACCGTGTCAGCGCTCATGGGCAAGTGCAGTTACATACTTGCTGCACATACTTTTAAGTTCTCATCTAAGTTATGACTTTCAAAGTGAAATTAACTTTTTAAGAATTTAGGCTCTTTCAATTAATTACTTAATTTGAAAAAACTAATGGCCAGTTTTTGAATTGAGAATTTCATTGAGTAAATGCTTAACTGTAGTGCTGTCTCTTCGAATTTCTTAGAAAAGAGTGAGACAGAATGTTACTTTAGTATTTACTTAGTGAATTTCACAATTCAGAAACCGGCCCTAACGTTCTTATTTGTAATTCACATTCGAAATTTATTATTCAAACTTAGTAAAACTAGTAAAACTAGGAGTCCATTTCAAAAAGTAGATAATTTTGGAGAAAAAATGGACAAAAAACTCCAAACTTACGGTCCTATTTATAAAAAAACACGATTCCTTAAAACGCCGATTAAAATAGTCTGTGTTGGAGATTATACAAGGAAAAGTCGTAACCACAGATTAAATGAACTGCCTCTTAGGAGTGCTTTAGAGGACTCGTACTTTTATCTGTGGTAGAGACTTTACAAGGGAAATAAATTATCTGTGTCAAAAGACACAGATAATTTATACTACGTGTGTGGAGTGTTTTAAAAGAATCGTGTTTTGTACTTACTCTCTCTCTCTCTAAAAGGCCTATACTGGCTGCTTATGCTGACTAAAGACAGTCTGTTTTATCAAATTGAGGGAACCAACTCTGGGTTCAACCGGCCAGAACCCGCCTCCGTCCCCGGGACGTCCATCGCGTGGCAAACGGCGCGGTGACACGCACCTTTCTGACAGCCGTGACAAATTGTTGTGACAAAATATTTCAACAGTTACGACAATTTCGAATTCATCGATTCCAATACCCCCGTCGCGGGATTGAGCAACGTTTCGACGTATGCGACGATGACGTAGCATTCCCAATTTGAAATTTTAGCTCGTTATGAATGGAATGTGAAATAGAATTGGGCCCTTCCATTTGTAAGTTTTCGGGTACGATTTGCTCGATGATTCGGCGTTTCCAGCGTTGTTGTGTATGCAGATGTAAGTTATGCAGTTGTTGGTTATACAAATTGGCCACACGCATTGACAGAAGGCATTTCATTGACAGCTGTTTAGCTACGATGCAATTTTGGTACAAGCTTGTCCGATTGCCTGATGTCGAGTTAAATTACTATACAATATAATGTAAAACCCGTTTAATGTTTCAATTGCTTGTATAAAACCGTGGTTAATGCCACGGTTAGTTCCCTCAAACATCGGAGCATAGTGATATATTGAACGGGTCTAACCGAGCATGTTTATTAGGTAAAGTTAATTATTTTAATTCTCGACCAACAATTAGATGATCGCGATTAAATCTGTACCTAAATGTACGAGCTTGCGATGCTCGTATTTACGGGTCTAATCGCAATCTTTACAAAACATCGAAGACAAAAAAAAAAACAAAAAATACCTACCTAACATACATAAATAAAACTTACACCTGTATCCTGGAGGGGTAGCCAAAACCATGGTTAGCCATTAGTGTTTTCAAAATTAAATTGCTATTTTCTATTTTCCACGTTACATACCCCCGGTTTCTCGTACACTAACAAGCTGCTAATCTACTGTTAACAGCTGTCATTGTTTTTTTTTTTGTATGCACTTTGGTCAATTGACAGCTGTTAACAGCAGATTAACAGCGTGTTAGTGTACGAGAAACTGGGGGTTAGTATCTTCAAGCTTACACGCAAGAAAGAACCCGCGGAGACATCAATCAATTTCTACTTGTTATCTTTATGTTAATGCCTATTTTCACGGTGCGTTGATCCGCTCGCAGCTTAACCAGCCGAGTTAAGTCGAGCACGAAGCTCCACCGCCACCCAGTTACGTGTTACCGTTTATGTTAACCGGCAGTTTAACTAACAGCGTGTCTGCTCTACAGGGTAATTAGGCGTGTAAACGGTGATTAATATAACTAGGGGAGGCGGAGGTGTTGAAAGTGTTTGTTTAACCATTACAGCGTTTTTTTCTGGTGATTGCTTTGTTGTTTTATCTTTAGTAGTGAATGAGTGTAATATATATTTTAAGTCAGGGGAGGTTTTTCACCTATTTCTCATAAGGAAGTTGTTAAACATATTTGAAATGAATAGTCAACTTCTTACAGCTTGTATAGAACTACGATTTTTTATTAATTAAAATTAACACGAATATTTTTACTTAAATTGTATTTTAATTCCATATTAAAAAACACACAAATTGGGCAAGTAAATGCATTTTATGGACATTTTTAGCTTCGATAAATATTTTAGCAAAGACAAAATATTCTTTGTTGTAAATCATAATATTATAAATGTGAAAGTTAGTGAAGATGTTTGGATGTTTGTTACTCAATCACGCAATAACGGTTTAACGGATTTAGATAAAATTTGGTATGGAGATAGTTTGAGTTCCACGAAAGGACATAGGATAGTTTTCATCCCGGAAATTACTCATGCCGTGCGGATGAAGTCGCGGGCAAAAGCTAGTTAAAATATAAAGAAATAATAAAGTACAGTACAATTGGCGGATTTAGTACTAAAAGTAGCTCTTAGCCTTTTTATTTTTCCCTTTTTAGGGTTCCGTACCCAAAGGGTAAAAACGGGACCCTATTGCTAAGACTTCGCTGTCTGTCTGTCCGTCCGTCCGTTTGACTGTCACCAGGCTGTATCTCAAGAACCGTGATAGCTAGAGAGTTGAAATTTTCACAGATTATGTAAGTATTTCTTTTGCCACTATAACAACAAATACTAAAATAAATATTTAAGGGGGCTCCCATACAACAAACCTAATTTTGCCGTTTTTTGCTCGATATTAATAACGGCAATAGGTAGACGCTTGAAATATTCAGAGAATATTTCATTCTATATTCGCTTCCAACATAAATAATTAAATTGAAATAAAATAAATATTTAAGGGGGGCTCCCATACAACAAACGTGATTTATTGCCATTTTTTCTCGATCTTTGTGTCTAATGTTGTATAGATAAGGGTACGGTACCATTATCTGCCCAGAAAAGTATGAGTGTAGTTTTAACTATGCCATTCTAGATAATGTAGGGTACACATTAGCGATTAGCGAAATGTAAGATAAGATATGATAAGAATATTCTTTATTGTATACCGGAAAAAATGTTACAGAAACAGCAATGACAAAAGAAAAGATACAATTGGCGGCCTTATTGCTAATAGCAATGTAATTAGGTCAGCAACTGTCCACCGACCATTCTTGGCCACTATTCGGTTTCTTTTTATCTTCTCATTTTTCTTTTGGCTCCAAGTCCAATCGGAGGTCGCGCGGCTCGTCCAGTGGAGCTGTGGCTCGGAAGGGTTTTACGTTTCTCGTGTTCAGCCACACCACCAGTTCGTTTATATTCCACTACAACTCCCGATAGTACCAAAGCAGGACAGCATAGAGCACGCGTCCACACACGGCCTATGCTTGAGGTCACAAGGGCCGTGGGTCGCGGTTCTCACACCCTCGGCTGATGTGTGCGGTAATGACGCCGTGCGGACGTGCGCCCGCCAGGGGACCACTTATGAAGCTAGCCCAGCTTGCGATCTATCTGGGTGATGTCCATACAAATATAAATGCATAAGCACACACCATTTGCACCACTCTCTTAGGCACGGCTTGAGTAGCATTTAACTAAAACTAAAATTCTTCATACAAAATTCGATTTCAATGGCGACTTTGAGTGACGTCTGGGTGGTGCGGTTAGTGCCGCTGAGTTAAAATAGTCAAAATATTAAGAGCTGCTAAAGACTGATTGTAAACCATAAGTTATAGAAGCGTAACGCCAACAAACTGCACCACAGTTTGGCGAAGTTTGTAAAAAAAATGTAAAGGTCTGTATTAAATTTAAAAAAAAAAAAACAATTGTACCCTGGAGGGGTAGGTAGAGACCGAGATTTGCATCTTGCCACGATCCTCACAAAACTCCTTTGCTTCATCAACATTCGTTGGTCGCTGCATGGAAGCACGCCGGCTTCGTACTGCTGCTGTTTTCGTGAGGTCATGTAAAACCCGCAGTGGATATCACTTAGGATCCTACGTATAACATCACAAGCAGCTTTTATGTGTCCCACTGCAGGGCACAAGCCCGCATTTTCTCTCAGAGACAAATGTGGGCTTAATCGTCATGAGTGTCTGCCGTGAATTGGTGATTTTAAGCGCTAAGGTAAATGAACTGTTACACAGGTTTTGATCACGGTGTTCTTCTTCACAGTTATTACTACTACAGCATGCCTGAATCTAACGCAGGACCTCTCGAAAAACAATGCTTCACAGAAACCCTCATATTATCTCATTTAAGATTTTCTGTAATGTAAGTATTTATAAGAACATTTTCTAATGTAAAACCGTCCTTAATACCAAGTGCAGTCGTGACCGTCTGTCCATCTAAACTAGACAGTTCACTTCATACTAAACATCTAAACTGCGTCTACGCAGCTTTACCTCTAGATGGCATGACACTGATGTGATCATCATCATCATAAGGCGTTTACATATTTCATTCTGGGATGCTGAAGGTCTATGACTTCTCAACCTTAACCTAATGATGTCATACGCAGGGCTGTACATAATAAACTGCAGAACATTCGCCCTTGGAGAAAAATCGTGCGCGTTTTCTATAAATTGTAATTTTACCCGAAAATATACAGACATATTAAGATGGCAAAAGATTTTTATACCTTCAAAGGCAAGATTATCGCCTCTGGAGCACCGTCGTAAGGTTGCTTGCCCTTCCGTCGTCTACATACAGGATGCATTTTGGAGAGTGTGCACAGGGGCTACATGAACTTAGACCCCCATCCCCTTTTTTCCATCGAACAATCAGACGGCTGGCTCATATGCACGCATTTGTCGTGGATTTTTTTATATCAAGTTTCTCTTTTAAGTATGTATGTACTATCCGTCTCTCTTTCTCCTTCGAAAGCCTTTCCGTCACAAGGCTGTCTGGAAGAAATTGCTGTTAGCAATAAGGCCGCCCATTGTACTTTTTCATTGTAACTTTCATATTTTATGTCTCGCTTCTTGTGTGCAATAAAGAATAATGTTATCTTCTTATCTTAATGTTATCTCGAATTCTTTTATATTAAGAACGGCAAAGATGTGGACGCGTTGCCGTCGTTTGTTTTTCCAGAGACATATAACCTGGGTGTCTTTGACGTCGAGAGTCAAACGGCATTTAACAGGTAAACACGGTAACATCCCCTGACCTTGTCTTCGTTTACCATCAGGCGTGACTGGCGTCAAGTTTCAAATAAACCCTAACAAGCTTTACAAATTAATAAAAAAGGCCGTAGCTTATGCATAATGCTCTGGTTACAATACTACTCTAGCAAGGCATATGTCATTTTCCGTGGCGTGATCTTTAACTAGACTATCCTAATGTTTTTCCTACTGTAAATATATAAATAATAGTACAAAATAACGATACATTAATTTACATCGCGAATTAATCTACAAATATCATAATTTAAATGTCTATTTGTAATTAAATTTAATAACATAATTGTAGATAATTAAGTAAACATCGAAACCACCAGCCCGGTGGGCCGACGACATTATGAAACCGGCTGGGAAACGATGGAGGAGACTAGCAAGGGACCGGATGGGTTGGCGTGAAAGAGAGGAGGTCTATGCCCAACAGTGAGCTCTGTTTATGGGCTGATGGAAGGGTCAAAAACATAACATAAGATAAACTCACGCCTGTATCCCTGAGGGGTAGGCAGAGACCAGGGACTGCCACTTGCTACGATCCTGACAGATCACTTTCGCTTCCAACATTCATTAGTCGTTGCATGCAATAAATGTTGCATGCCAGAAACTGGCGTATCATGGCATATTTCTTAACTATTATAACTTTTACACAATTAACCGTGCTTGCCCGTATATCAATAAATTAATTGAAATAGACGTTCAGATAAGTGGACGACCAAGAGAATGGACCTAATGAACCGACTGAACATTCCGGTAATAATAACTAAATCGTCGAGAGGGTCTCCTTAGTACAAAAAGATTATTAGAGCCTTGTTATTTCCTTTTCTAGCAGTAGTTTGACAACGCTAGTAAACTAACTTAAAAAGTTCGTAACTCCTATGGCAAAGCTCACGCCGATGCAAAATACCTATCTGGACTGGTTTCTCTAGGAACTAATGCCCCGCCAGAGCTCTCACAGGATTGTGGGAGGAATATGCATAAAGGCGCATGGCGAATTATCGGTCTATCAAAACGAAATCAAGGGTGTAAGGTACTATCCACAGAACAAGTGGTCGCCGGAAATATTAAGATTATTCTGCACTTTTCTGAACTGAACAAATAAAAAGTGGTAGTAGATCACATTTGGCGAAAATTCGATACTGAAGTTCCGAAGATTCTCAATGCCATATTAAACCGTTACGTGGTTTTCACGTCCGCGAAAGGGTCATAAATATGGCATTGAAATTTCCTAAATACTTTTTTAAGTTGTTATGTCAACGTCAATATTTGAAAAAAATAAAAAACGTGCAGAAAAAAACGAGATATTGTTCAGGGATTTTAGTACCTAACTACATACATTTTCATGGTTTCACACAGATTAGAGCCTCCGCCAGCCTATTAGACCATGTTACACTCTTGTTGACCATAAAGGACATTCATTGCAGGTCTTACAGCCCGTATCGGGATACTGACTGAGCGAACCCCGCAGTGGATATCACATATGATCACGACAGTGTAATAAAGGCCTCGGAGCGTGTAAGCCAGCTCGGCCGCGAATCAATTACGAAAACGTTCCGGCCAGCCCCCCGCGCGGTCCAAATTGTAAAGTAATAAACTAAGTGCAGAGTCTGTCGGTCTGTCCGCACTAGTTAAGGTACCCGCGGCATTACGCATTTGTCTCGCTCACTTATCCCGCGGCTGTGAGAACAGGCGCTGCAGCTATCGTGCGCCTCGGCGGGGCACCGACGGACTGTGCGCTTGGCTCGGCTTCCGTGGCTGTTTTGAGGTAAGGCAGGTCGTGGTTTAGTATTTTTTCAAGGGTAGTAGGGTGCAGTGATTTAAATAAAATCAATTCAATCTAAAGTCATCACCTGCGGCGATGTGAAATTATGTACACTTAACACTTAAGTCAACTTGTTAATTAGTCATAACTTTACATGTATACCAATGTTTGTTTCTCAATAAATATCTTTATCTTATCTTATCTATTAAAATTCATGAAACAGGTGTAAGATTCGAAGAGGTGCGGTATAGTTTTCCTAATTTTAAAGTTCATAGTAAGAGTTGTATGCATCGATGTGTTTTCATGTGTATATGAAGATTTTTTTACACCCTGAATACGTACCACTGCAGCGTAAAGGCCTTCTGTCAGAGAAATGTGTAGAGCCAAATACTTATCTGACCACCATGTGTACGACATTTCATGCAAATATACACATTTCATTTCAGAGCTGGGTTACCGTAGATAGGTGATTTTAAGCTTGACCATCTCAAATACTCAGTTTTCGTCACAATTTTCAGTATAAAAAGACACTAGGTTTTTTATATTTTAAATGGCTACGCGGTGGCAGCGGAGCCGTAGAACGCCGGCTCCTCATTCGGGAGGTTGTGAGTTTGAATCCCGGCATGTACCAATGACTTTGTTTTCTAAGTTACGTACATTCGTGAATTTTTTATTACAATTACATTTTATAACACCTTATACTAATGTATACGTATGTTTTACAAATAAATAAATCTTATCTTATCTCTTTAGTGGCAATACCACTCGCTAACGGTAAAGGAAAACATCGTGAGGAAATCTGAGTGTGTCTGCAGTGTTCACATACCTTAGCGCTTGAAATTGCCAATACGCGGTGGACACGCGTGGTAGTTAAGGCCATACTCTCTCTCTGAGAGAATGCCTGTGCCCTGCATTAGGACGTATCAAGCACCCGGAGGTCAAGAAAAAAATACGTCGGCTGACTGTCTTATTTTTAGACTACTTGTATATGAGTTACCATGGCACCGTAGTCCGTTTGACCTCTCCTGATCTCTACACTGACAGCCCCTGACAAGTACATGTCAATATACCTCCCGCGCTTGCTGGATTAGAATAGTTAACAGCACGCATAACCTTCTTACAACAGGGCCAGCTGAAGATTCAGTTTCTAGTACTCCGACTATTTTTTAAATGTAAAACCTGCGGACAAAATTAGGATCATAATTTTAATTAAAATGTCATGTAAATAATCTCAGGAGTGTAGAAGAACAGAACTGTGTGCAATATTCGTTGATGATTCTATAGGCTGTGTGTTTATCTCAAACAGTAACTGATGTTGATTTACTTGTGTTAATTTCCGAACCTTGTGACTCGTATTAGATTAACGAAGACGCTCATTAGTTGGATACGTGATTCATTGAGTTAACATTTAGTAAAGTGCAGGGTTACCTATGTGAAGAATTTGTTTATGTCCTGGCTCCGGATTCGAACTATTGGGCATAATACTTGATTTGCCCATTTGGTACTTTAAATACGAATATTTATGTATCTCAACAGGAAACTTTACGGAGAGCAATGGACTGAAAGGGTTGGCGTCATAAGGAAGTTGCATATGCCCAGCCGTGGGCTGTAGTTATAAATAGATAGATAAATAGATAATCAATAATAAATACATTTTCATAACAAAAAATTTGAAAATTAAAATTAAAAAAACAAAACTTTTATTTGCTGATGTCAGTCGTAAGACAATATGAATTTATTTCTATATAAAAACAATAGGAACAAACTTTTGCTAGACATTTTATTTCACTATACCAACCATTCTATTTATTCCATCTGTAGTAACAATACTACTCGTTAAGTATAAAGGAAAATATCCTGAGGAAACCTGAATGCCCGAAGTTCACATTCCGGGTACCTCGACATTGCCAATCCACGGTGGACATGCATGGTGATTAACCCTATAAGCCTTATATTAAGTCTTTCTCTCTGAGGGAAGGCCTATGTCATGCAGTGGTACGTATCATCATCATCATCATTCAGCCACAAGAAGTCCACTGCTGGACATAGGCCACCTCCACGGATTTCCAAAAAGACCGGTTGGTAGCGGCTTGCATCCAGCGTTTTCCTGCCACTTGGATGAGGTCATCTCATGGTACGTATGTAGGCTGCTTATGACATACATAACAACATACATCTGAATCTAGGTTTCTCTAGCAAACCGAGCTAGAGGCGCGAATAGTGCTACAACGCAAAAAAACTTTTTCATTTGTCACCACAAATTGTTACCCAACATGAACCAGGAAATAATGAAAACGGGAACTACTTTCGCAAAATCTGTACCAGGTTCGCAGACGCCCAGGGTAACCTTTCCGACGCCTCGCGCCCTATAAGGGTGTACAGTCGCGTCCGAACAAATGATGACATAATAGGATCGATTCTAGTTTCCGACCTGTCACCTCAGCCGCGGGCGACCGCCGGCAATCGCCGCGGCCGGGCTGCGCCCGCGCAGATCCATATTTCCCACGGACAGATCGCTCTGATGCTTAGGGTTGCTCTCAACTCGACAGTCTTTCCTTTCGATGACTAAATGGTTTTTGAACAGTAAATTAATGGGATTGTGGATAATTTTCGATGCGTTTGGATTGTGTTCTGAACACGTTTTGTGAGTTGAGAACACGTTCAGTGCAGTTGTGAACTGTTGTATTTTAGGGCTCCGTACCCAAAGGGTAAGAGACCCTATTACTAAGACTCTGCTGTCCGTCCGTCGGTTTGTCCGTCTGTCACCAGGCTGTATCTCATGAACCGTGATAGTTAGACTGTTGAAGTTTTCACAGATGATGTATTTTTATTACCACTATAACAAAAAATACTAAAAATAGAATAAAATAAATAATTAAGGGGGGCTCCCATACAACAAAAAGATTTTCTTGCCGTTTTTTGCTCGATATTAATAACGGCAATAGGTCGACGCTTGAAATATTCAAATGTTGTATAGATAATGGTACGGAACCCTTCGTGCGCGAGTTCAACTCGCACTTGGCCGGTTTTTTTTTTTTCAATTATTTCCTTGCGAAAATAACGTCACTTTATGTTAGGTATAAGAGTAGTGAAGAGAAAATTTCATTGTACAAGAGAAAATAAAAAATCTGACAAGACCTCGAAATCTAACTAAGAATAATAATTATATTATGGCCAGATTTAAGAGTCATATCAAACATCCTATTTTAAACCAGACCATACATATTGAAACAAAATCCTTAGTTTAAATTCGTAGGTGACATTTGATTCTCTATCGTCTCTTTGTGTAATAGATGTGCAACTTATACCTAGTAGTCTCGAAAGCCAGAGACCCAGGTTCGATTCCCAGTGCGGGCATATCGACGACTTTGTTTTCTAATTTTTTACATCTGTGAAATTATAGTAGCAAAACCACTCGCTAACTGTAAAGGAAACATCGTGAGGAAACCTGAGTGTCTGAGCTATTCACATGCCTCAGCACTTGAAATCGCCAATCCGCGGTGGGCACGCGTGGTGATTAAGCCCATACTCTCTCCCGGAGAGAAAGCCTGTGCCCTACAGTGGGACATATATAATAATAATAATAAACATTTATTTAGAGATCCATAGTGTTGTTAGTAGCCTTAAATACTAAAACTAAACTAGAAGTACAAACTATGTTAGTAGGTTTAAAAACTTATTTACATTTTTTTTTAGAAGATGTAAGTTATCCAAATGTCTCCACATTGGACAGTCCGGCCTGTCCGCCAATACCTGCAGGAGGCTGCTGGCACTGCCTCGAACGCGGCCTTGCAGGGAAGCCGCACGCTTGCGCATTATGGCATGAAAGCCGTCCGTGCGGGTCTCCGCGAACATGCCCGAGGCACTGCAGTACCGAGGCAGCCCCAACAGCATCCTAAACACATTGTTATACTGTATGCGGAGAGCGCTGAGCGCCCTCTGAGTACAGCCGGCCCACAGGCTGCACGTGTAAAAAGATTGACAGTATGCCTTAAAAAGCGTTATCTTTACTTCTCTAGTACAACGCGCGAACCTGCGAACCAGCATGTTCCCCCGAACAGCCAGCGCCCTCCGCTCCCTCTTGTCGAGGTCATCAGATAGGTCCTCGGAGACCCAATGGCCGAGGTATTTGAAATGCTGAACCCTTTTCAGTATGGTCCCATTTAGTGATACAGGAGGCACTATGGCCACCTTATATTTACGTGGTTGGAAAACCAGCATTTCACTCTTTTTAGAGTTGTACCTCAGCCCATGTGACTCTGCATACTCCTCACACAGTTTCAAGAGCCTTCTAAGGCCACTGATTGAAGGGCTCAGCAGCACCATATCATCTGCGTAGCTGATGTTATTAATCATTTTCCCATCAATAGAGCAGCCAGCTACAGTGCCGCTGAGCCCCTCAATCAGCTTGTTCACATATATATTAAAAAGGCGAGGAGAGGTTACACCTCCCTGCCTCACACCGCAACTCAGCCTATATTCATCAGAGTCCACCCCAGACCATCTCACCACATTGACTTGGTTGTTGTACCAATAATCAAGAACTCGTACGAGCTCCTCCGGGAGGTCAGTTTCCGTCCTCAGCTTCTTCCACAGCAACCCATACGACACCAAATCAAAAGCCTTAGATAAGTCCAAGAAACATGCATAGACTGGCGTCTTCCTATCGGTATAGTATCGGACCGTCTGCTTAAGACACAGAATCGCCGTCTCTGTGGACAGGCCAGCTCTAAAACCGAACTGTGCATCGTTTAGCTTGCACTGTTTAGAAAGATGTTGATCAAGCAGACAGTCCAACACCCTGGCCACAGTAGTCGCCAGTGAGATTGGTCTGTAATTGGACTTATCAGACTGGTCACCTGTCTTGTTCTTGATAACTGGTACCACAACAGTACGTAAGCAATCCTTAGGTATGTAACAGTGCCTTACACAAAAAGTATAGAACATTGCCAACACCCTTGGCAAGTGCCCACCAGCATGTTTAAGATGTTCCACGCTAATACTGTCAAATCCTGGTGATTTCCCCTTATTCATTTTACCTATTACACATGCCACCTCCTTAGCAGTGAAACCCAGCGGGGCGGCACCACTCGGGTGGACAGTCGACGCTGGTAACTGTGATGTAGGCGTAGGCGTAGGCAACAAGGGTGGGTCAATTCTGAAATTCTCCTTAAACAAGTTGGCTATTTCAGACTTACAAGTTTTACCCTCGACATTTAGAGGAGAACAGGGTCTAGGACTAAGCCTAGATGTTTGTTTCCAAAAATTTTTGAAATTATTTGTTGCATGATTCTCCGCTATGATATCTAATTTAATTTTTTCAGCATTCTGCTGGCACCATCTAAGCCTAGCCCTGAAGATGCGTCTCGACTCGTTCATAGCATTATACAGATTCATAGCATTATAGGCTGCTTATGTTATGTTTTATGTTATGCCTAGTAAAGAAACACACTTCATTTTTCGAAATAGTCCAGTCAATTTGCAGTCTAGTTTCATGCAATGTCGACTTGGGAACCGCCTGCCAATACAAATAGTGTGCTATGAAGTTATCGTCAAGTACTGTCGGCGGTGGCAAATGACAGGGCGCGCGGCTTTCACACGCCGCGCCGCCTTTGCGCACAATTCTCTACCAACCACTGGCTAGGCCTAAACTCAACCTTATCACTTGGGGATAAGGGGTAACATTTGACATTAATTGATAGGGTTTTCGGGAAGTGTGAAGTTTATAAAGGGGCCAGGTTAATGATGCGAGTCGGCGGTTTGTTGAAATATGTCTCGGTGTAGGCTGTAGATGTCTTGAGAGAATTTGTATTTTCCTACTGAAATACCTAACCGGGTGCTTTCCGCATGTGTGGCCGCAGCATTGGTGTTTTCCTACTTTTGTAAGAATTGTGACATGTGTTCTTTAGGATTGCAAGTTGATGATTGCACTCAAGGTATCTTGTTATGTAGGTACTCATACCAATTGTATATACTTAACATGATTTAAGAAAAGATGGTCAGAGTAGAGTGGTTTGTCGCTGCCTTTTTCTCCACTACATACATACATAAACTCATGCCTGTATCCCAGAGGGGCAGAGACCAGGGAGTGCCACTTGCTACGATCCTGACAGATCACTTTCGGTTCCTCAACATTGTCGTTGCATGCACGCATGCCGGTTCCGGTTACTTTATATCTTACTCTTTGCTAATACATCCCCGCCCCCCGAAGTATCTCCGCCTGGGACGTCCCTCACCTGCCCTTCCACGCACATTCGCTCGATATATTTGATTCGTCAATCTTTTCTCCACTAAAAACTCAAAGGCAGCGGTCGATATTGTAAATTTATATTCAACAAACAGAATGTACATTCTTTACGTTGTAATAAACCAACCAACGTCCTACGTCCAAAGTTTTATACCATTATGTTGAAAAGTAATCCTAATAAATCAGTGTATTATTAAACGTAAGACATGTAACAGTCCACATGATTTCGCGGTTTTCCTGCAATTAAAATAAAACTAAAGCGCAGTGTTGCTTTCAAAGCGTCAAAAGGATCTTCCTTCTTACCTGTCATTGAAATGATTAAATTAATTAATATGCTAATTTTGTGTCAAGATTCTCCCAAAAGATAAATGATTAACTGATTGTAATAACGTCTCTTCTTTGTCTCCTTTGAGTCGTGGAATTGAAATTTTGGGTATCATAAGAGGTAGTTCACTTAGTGACAATCGTAGTTACTGCACAATAGCTCTTATCGTAAGAGATTATGGTCGATTATAAAAAAAATGTGTTGCTGACTTCACTATTACGAACCGGAATGAACTGCAAATAAACTGAGGTGAATAATTTGCATTTAATTTACTCCGTAATACAATTGGGTATTTGACAAAATATCAAATGAGTTACTTTTAAAACGGAATTTTGTACCTTTGTGCGCCAGTCTGACTTTGTGCGCAAGTCTGACTTGCACTTGGCCGGTTTTTTATTGTTATTATGATATCCGCCCCTTAACACTCAAATAACTGATCCTCTTCCAAAAGTCAACACCATATCAACTGACAAATTAATTAAGTGCCCAGCGAGTGTACGTATCGATCCGCTGCATCGGGTTAAATGCCCGAATACACGCATACTCAGATTGGCGCACTCAGGCGGACGATTATTTTAAACTTCTGCCTTGCAGTAAAAAATTCAGTTACATTTTCGTAATACAAAAACGACCGGTGGTAGCCTAGTGGGTAAAACATTGGACTCGGAAGCGAGAGAGCCAGGTTCGATCCCCAGTGCGGGCATGTACCTATGACTTGGTTTTCTAAGTTATGTACATTTGTGAAGTTATAGTAGCAATACCACTCGTTAACGGTGAAGGAAAACATCGTGAGGAAACCTGAGTGTCTGAGCTATTCACATACCTCAGCGCTTGAAATCGCCAATCCGCGGTGGACACGAGTGTTGCACGCCCATACTCTCTCCTTGAGAGAAGGCCCGTGCCCTGCAGTGGGATGTATATACTTTACTTTACTTTATACTTTATTGCACACATAGGCTGCTATTGTAATACAAAACTTTATTAACAAAAATGACTTAAAGGAAAAAAGACACTAAAAAGGAGAGTTTTATGATTTTCTTACAGATCCATCAACAGATTTTAACCAAACATATAAATTTTTAATTTATTAATACACGGCCCTGGAAGTACCTTCTTTCTAACAAAAATAATTAATGAAATCGGACAATGTGATAAAAAATCATCACTGAACATGCATAAAAAATACATATGTATGGTCGAATTATGACATTAAGAACAACTCTTTTTTTGAACTTGGTTAAAGATAAAAGTATCAATAAAAAAAAGTAGCATGGCATGGAACATGTTTTTTTCTTCCTGAAAAATCTCAGCGCTTGCAAACATTCTGCACCAACCTTTTTTCACACATCGTTATGTGTTGCAGTGAACTGTGTTCATAGGAAAGATACCAAAATACAAACACACTGTGCCACCCATACGCATGCGTGAGAGCCTAAACTTTACACATGAGAAGCGCCGACCAATCGTCTGTTACTTGTTTTATGCGCGCTGCTCGATGCCCCGTCCGCTTGTCCGGAATCGTGTGCGATCTAATTTAGAGCGCGCGCAGCGATGCGCGCCCGATAGCGGCGCACGCGGCGTGATTTACTCGCTGCCTGGTACGCAGGGATGTCACCAGCCAAGCTTGGAAAAGAACAGGCCTTGTGCTCGAAGATAAGGGTCTTAGGCCATGGCGGGTGAGATATGACTCGCTGCCTGGTACGCAGGGGTGTCACCAGGAAAGGTTGGAAAAGAACAGATCCTGCGCCTTTAAGATAAGGGTCTTAGGCGGGTGGCATGTGTTAGGCTTGTAAGTGATGGGAAGCCATATGGGGCATGGTAAGAGTGACCCATAAGCTAAAAATTATTGCTGATAGCAACTACATTAGGGTGGCTGCGGGAGGAAAAGAATAGCGTTTCTTGGGAAGGCCTGTTTGGTTTGGATTGAGTAAGAGTTTAATTTAATAGTGATGCAGAATGACCACGCACTGACTTTCATTTCTTAAATCTTTCGTTGGTTTCCCGTAAACACTCCATTGAAATAATAGGCTCGATTTCAGTTAATATCTAACAGTTGTTTCGTACAACTTTATCAACCATTAACTGTTCGGTTTATTAATAAATTAACACATAACCTCCACACTTTACATTTACTTATCATCACAAACATGGAAAAACACTAAGTCTGAGGCCATTTGCACAAATCAACGGCTCTATTGAGAATCAAACCCACGGTTTCTGGCGTGGTAATCAAACGAATTACCTGTGGACGCGCAAAATTGACAAAAGTGCCAGTCAATACGGACGGAACGTCGGATCGATTAAAGGAACGAGAGTCAGCCATTAGTGCATCTGCTTAACCTTTTGCGGTGCGGTCACCAATGTCGCGATGTCACCGCAGCGTAATCGCCGCATCCAGACAACACTCGATAGGCTCACATTTCTAAGGTTTCCTCATTCCGTAAGGCTCTGCGATCGGCCGATAGCGCGGTGATTTAAACGTTTAATTCTGTACATCCAGGCCCTAGCCTCGGGAGGCTGTGGTTTCTTGTTAATATGTTGTTTTTGAGCGTTTTGATTTTTTCAATGTTTCTCTCGGTAAAAAACACTGGCAACCCAATGCCGTCCTTTCTTACCAATAAAAACATACAAATGTATTAACAAAGGGCAAGATAAAAAGTACCCGAAACCGGCGTGCGTGCATGCAACGACTAATGAATGTTGAGGAAGCGAAAGTGATCTGTCAGGATCGTAGCAAGTGGCACTCCCTGGTCTCTGCCTACCCCTCTGGGATACAGGCGTGAGTTTATGTTATGTTTATGTTATGTTAAAAGCATACACATGGTCTTAATTTGAAAAATTTTATCCACTTATGGGCTGATTTAGCCAGCTATCGAACGGGCTACGGCCACAGTGTCAGTGATGGAGATCATCAGAAATGAGAAAGTTCACCAAATGACTAGGTTGATCGACATAGCCTGTAAGGTAAGCAAGTTCAAGTGACAGTAGGCTGGTCTCATCTGCCGAAAAAACGATAACGAAAACGATTGATTGCGGAGTGATCAAAGGAAAAAGTGTTTTTAGTACAATTGACTCTATGAACGTAATGCCCAGTGAACCGAAGTAATTGCACTGGATCTAATTGAATTAAATTGAAATCATATTTTATCAACGGAAACTAATTGTTTATTTTGTCACAATTCGAGTTACCTATCCCATGAGGAATTTGCAGAATTTCCTGCATAAAGTCTGATTTTTTATTAGGTGGACTAAACTGTCAGCTAAAACTGCTCTTATTTTTTTTAAATGTTGTCAGAGCAAGATCGTAGTGATGTGATTTGATATGTTGATTGAATGATCGATTTCATTCAATCATTCACTCTTCAATTTTATTTCCTTTGTTTGGGGAAAACTAATTATCTTAATCCTAATCATTAAATACCTACCAATTAAACAAATATACCTATATCTGAAAAACCACAAACTTTAGGAAATATAGAAAAATCCAACCTTTCTACGAGTATACTTTAAAAAATATGCACCTCTAAATTATCGCATAGTTGGTAGCACTGATGACGCATACATGTCAAAGTTCATGTCATGCGCTTTATTCGTCTGCCAGTTCCGTTGTCGATCGGTTGCACCAATAGGTATCTCTTGCGCTTTTTTCGCCGGATTTTATTTTTGTTATCTGTCGTTGTTAGTTGTTACGTTGTTTTATTTGAGTGTTAAGTTTTACTGTTTGTTGTTTTCTTATAGTAGGTACTATATTCGTTATTACTTGTTGTTTTGAGTGTTAAGTAATTTTATCACGAAATCCCCCAACATAAGTATTATTTAATTTTAGAGTTTATAGTTTGAGCGAGTTAAATTTACATTCACCAGTCTGCAATTGAATGAACGAATGATTGAATGAAAATATTTATTATTCGATCACTCTGAGCACAACACTATTTTTTATTTTCCCTTACGTGACAACCCTCCAACTGTCAGTTTAGTCCACCTAATGAAAAATCAGACTATAGTTAGATTAGATTAGAACACTTTAGTTAGGGTCCATCTAGATGCAATAGTCAACAAAATAATACACCAGATAGAACCAATAGTAAGTCAAGGGCCAATCAACGAAATCGTTGTATGCATTACCTATTTGTATATTAATATTTAAAACAAAATTGATTTATAAGCACAAAAAGTCTTGTGAAAATCGCTGTTGTTTCACGCCCTTTTAATTTAATTGTATTTTATGCTATAAATATAAAACTCACGCCTGTATGAAGGTTTATCACTTGTTATAATTTTGACAAACTCCTCTAGCCGGTTTGATTGCACGATGCCCACTATAGCGCATAGTCCCGTTTATTATTATTCAAACCGCCTCATCAACGTTCTTAAGTTACGAGTTACGGTTGCTTGAAATCTAACATACATAAGCAGCCTATATACGTCCCACTGTAGGGCACAGGCCTTCTCTCAGGGGGAGAGTGTGGGCTTAATCACCACGCGTGCCCACCGCGGAATGGCATAAATAAAACTGAACAACAAATCTGACATAAATAAAACAAATAAACTCCAAACGATATATACCACACGCACATACAATCTGACATAAATAAAACAAATAAACTTCAAACGATATATTATACCACACGCACATACAATTTGACATAAATAAAACAAATAAACTTCAAACGATATATTATGCCACACGCACATAAAATCTGACATAAATAAAACAAATAAACTCCAAACGATATATACCACACGCACATAAAATCTGACATAAATAAAACAAATAAACTCCAAACGATATATTATACCACACGCACATACAATTTGACATAAATAAAACAAATAAACTTCAAACGATATATTATGCCACACGCACATAAAATCTGACATAAATAAAACAAATAAACTCCAAACGATATATACCACACGCACATAAAATCTGACATAAATAAAACAAATAAACTCCAAACGATATATTATACCACACGCGGTATCAAAAAAATGTGGATGATAGTCTCAGACTGTCGCAAATCAATCATTTTCATTTGACACTGCAGTTAGGTACAAAAGACTTCAACGTGTAATTTGAAAGTGTCGCAGACGGTGTGCGCGGTCTTTTAAACTTAAATCCCTTTTCTCACCTACTTTGCAATAAAGGCACTGCAGCTAACCCTTTTTACTGCCTATTTTGTGTTAACTCTTTACCGCATCGTGGTCTCAATGCGAACCAAACCGGTTTTTGCTCAAAAACTCTTTAAAAAGTTAAATATTGTGACCTCAGAGCATACTTGTCCGAATTCGTACCGTGCTCCCCTTCATTTTGATACTACCAACGACATCTGTTGTCAAACGTTTGGAACTTATGTAACCTCAAAGTTTACTTTGGAGCGAAATTTGTACCAGTGACGATTGCCGTACTTGGAAAATAAAAATAAAATAGTTTTACAGCGTTTCCTTGCAAATATTGTAGTTGATTCGTCAGATGAATACGTAAACAACTACGTACAGGTAAGTTTTCAACTTTTTACTAGTAAATTTCATCACAAATTTGATTTTTCGGTGTGTACCTCATTTGGAACAGCATGCAAAAATGCAAAACATACTTGCGTCGGTCTGGTCTTAATCTGACACGGCATGCAGAATATGCATTTACGGGTGTGGTCTATTTATGATCCAAAATGCATAAACTGTAGTCTTACTAGCGAATGAATATTTTATTACCTTGGGTTGCACACACACACACACATTTTCTTCTTACTTCTTTTTAGGGTTCCGTAAGTAATATGGTGCCCAAAGATACACTATACACTACTATGCCTACCCCGTCTGTCTGAATTTGAATTGCCTATATAATTTTTATGAACCATCAATGCGCGAGTTCGCCTTGAACTTGGCTGGTTTTCTTCGCATCCTTTTATCTTTTTTCACTTTTTTTAGGATGGATCCAAAAATATTTTATGGTGGCAATTGTTACTCCGCGTTTCACCTAAGTTAATATTTTTTTTATTCCTTTATTGCATAATGGTACAAATATGACATCTGTCCTTTCTGCATAGTGTGCACAATTTGGACCAAAGTGGTTTTTTGTATTTTTTTCGAATATAATAATAAATATGGAAAAACAAAAAAAAACGGGTTTTTTTATTTTTAATGCCCTATAACATACATTTTTTTTGGCGAAAAATAAAATATCATGCGGTAAAGGGTTAAAGATAGAAAAATAATCGCCTTACGTCCAATCGAACCAACAGCTTCAGTCGATCTAGAATAACAACAATGATTTCAGTATGCTCTCGTCGGCTAATGGTTATCTCGGTGACCTACGCTGTGGTATGTTGTATATTGGGGGGCTCAGTTCACCAGAGCAACACGAGTTACAGTAACGATTTAATCGATACATCCTAAGTTGCCGTCCGCATTGGCTATATAATGTGCACTTGTTCTATTAAAATTCAACTGTAGACAGCGGTGGCTAACAAACAGATAAGACATCCAAACTAAGAAAAGTACTAAGAAACGTACTACATTTAGTGGGAAAGCATGTCACAAATATGTAAAAATGGCTTGAACCAGGGACAATGCTCTATGAAACAGGAAAATCTCAAAAATATTGTGACAATTCGACTACCTCTGTGGCGCAGCGGTAGCGCATCTGCCTACCATGCGAGAGGTTCCGGGTTCAAATCCCGGCTGGGGACAAAAAAAACCCAGGTCTTGGATGTTGACATGTTTGTTATGTCGCTGTTTCTGGTTCCCACGACACAGGGTATCCTAGTGTGGGGCCAGAAGCAATGTATGTGCCTGCATATAAATGTTTAATAAAAAAAAACAAATTGTGTTTTGCCTTACAAAACGTAATGTATTTATTTATTTGAGGCAATGCAGATGTTGTGTTAGTAACAACGGTGACTTATGCTTTGTTAGTAATTATATTAATATGTTTACATTATTTCATATTTAAATTGTTATGTGAATGTACATCCTTATGTTTCGTTACGTTACGTTTTTGCTAGTACGAGCACTGGATACTTCCGCAAAAACTGTGTGCTAACTATTAGACAAAATACACAAAACTTGTAATGAATAGACTTCTAATGAAAGGGAAAAAAACTGAATGGCGAGTTGGACTCGCACACCGAGGGTTCCGTACCAATTTGTAGGTACATACTTACAAATTACAAATAGTTCAGGAATCGACTCTCGCAGTTTTTTCCAAGCTTTTTACGAACTTTTTTCATGTTATTTAATTACAAATGTATAGTTTTCAGATGATTTTTCCCTGTATTTTTAGTGTAAGGCAATATTACTTCCCAAATTCCATAGTTGTAGGTCGACGGAAAGGACCCTATAAATTTTTATTCCCTTGAGTGCGTCGAAATATACGTTTTTTAATGAGGCATAAACGGCCGTATCTTTATTTACGTTAATTTAGAAAATAGATTTTTTTCACAGCTTCAAGGCACTGTAGACCAGAGTATGTGGTTTTAGTTTCAACTCGTTACCTCCACGCATTCCCGATTTAAAATGTCTTGACAGACAGACGGACGGACGAACAACAAAGTGATATTATGAGGGTTCCGTTTTTTTCTTTTTTTGAGGTACGGAACCCTAGAAAATTGGTAAAAGTCAAAACTTGAACCAATGCGGACGCCCATAATATGGAATCGAGTTTATCGCTACCCAATAACATGCACCGTGGTCCTCGAAATTAACAAGTAGCGAGCAAATGACTGATTGCTATGTCATGGCATATTAACGGTGAATTGGGTTTGTGAGGCGGCCGGCCGCGTGTTCATTTATGTCTCCTGATAAGAGCAACATTATTGCGCTGGCACGCGATTTCTTGCAAAGATTTTCTTTGTGCATTTTTGTTTTTATTGTCATTTCTGTTTTCTTCTTTTGAACAGCATAGCTCGGTTTCTTTTTGGGATTTGATAACTAGATTGTCTCAATTAGTTTTGTGAAAGAACATTGGATGGTTTGACGTGTGCAGTTCTTCGCCTTGGTAGGACGACTTTAATTTAAATTTATTTACACTAAGCGCGTAATTAGAAAGTACTTAAAAAAAAAAACACTTCAAGAAAATCACGTGCAAATACAAGAGTTTGATTACTTTCTAATGAATCTCGCTACAGCTATAGGCCAAAATTTGGGGTTACTCTCGATGTACTGGGAACTTTCTATATACATAAAAAAATATACGGACCTCCTAATAATTGTAGCTACAATCTAATAATTGACTCAGTTTATGAGATGTGTCTATTTGGCTATTTATCAGTAAGATAAATAGCCAGATAGACACATCCCATTGTGCACGATAAAGATACCGTATTAAATCTTGGTCATGTGTTGTAGGTACCACTACCAGTAAAACAGTTACCGTGTATCAGAACACAAGCAACTTATTGCCTTTCAAGCTGTCAAAAACGACTAGTTACGGTAGCCGCAACATTACGATCAAATATAATCAATCATCATTCACTTAATTACTTCCAATTAACCGCCACAACATTTTTGTAACTCTACCAATTTGCAAAAATATAATCCGCTAATTTTAGAGCTAATAAATATGGCTTTTCATGTTTTTTTACCCAAAAGCGGTGGTAGCCTAGTGGGTAGAACATCGGACTCGGAAGCGAGAGACCCAGGTTCGATTCCCAGTGCGGACATGTATCTATGACTTTGTTTTGTAAGTACATTTGTGAAGTTATAGTAGCAATACCACTCGCTAACGGTGAAGGAAAACATCGTGAGGAAACCTGGGAGTCTGAGCTATTCACATACCTCAGCGCTTGAAATCGCCAATCCGCGGTGGGCACGTGTGGTGATTAAGCCCACGCTCTCCCCCTGAGAGAAGGCCTGTGCCCTACAGTGGGACGTATATAGGCTGCTTATGATGTTTTTTTTTCCTGGTGTGTACAATGAAGTGTTGTAATGTAACCTAATCTAATCTTAATTCCACCCGGCATGGGTGGAATTTTTAGAGTCTAAATAGGTTTTTAATCTAATTTTGTTTTCGTTTGCCAACAGATGAACCAAAAGTGCAAAGTGTGCGGGGAGCCGGCGGCGGGGTTCCACTTCGGAGCCTTCACCTGTGAAGGTTGTAAGGTAAGAAACAAAAATATTAACTACTATAAATATTTCAACGACCTCGTGTCGCAGCGGTAGTGCATCTGCATACCATGCGAGAGGTCCCGGGTTCGAATCCCGGCTGGGGACAAAAAAAAAACCCAGGTCTTGGATGTTTACATGTTTGCGATGTCGATGTTTCTGGATCCCACGATACAGGGAATCCTAGTGTGGGACCAGAAGCAATGTATGTGCTTGTATGTAAATGTTTATGTTTATGTTTAATATTATTCCGGAATAATCCGAATCATCAATTACCAGGAGGCGGGCAGCAGCGTCTTCCTGAGATTCCAACCGCATACTGCGATCGCCAACCCGCCTGCCAAGCGTGGCGATTATGGCAAAACCCCTCATGGTTATGAAAACTACGAAGGAAGCCTGTGTCCTGCAGTGGGCGGACAATTGGCTGATGATGATGATGATGATAAATCCGGATTCTCTTACTCGTAATTTTGTCCGATGAGTCTGACATAAATATACAGGGCGTCCCAAAGTTATGGGACATGAAGGGAAAGTACCTTAAATATCGTAGATAGGGTATTTTGCTGAAAGAAGACTTTATGTTATTTTTAAAAGTTAGTAATTCTGCATTCAAAGATTTTCTAAAAGTTACTTGCCTCGTCTGGGAATCGAACCGACTTAGATGTAAAAAAAACACCCCTATTTTTATGATGCCAATCGAAAGAATGGCCAAAAACTAATAACTCTTCTTAAGATTTTCTAAATGAATGTTTTCCTACTTGGATTGGTACGAATGGACCGATTCGATGGCCGGCCAGATCCTCGGACCTTACACCATTAGATTTCTTCTTTTAGAGATATGTGAAAGATATGCTATACAAAAAGCGATACGAGAACCTGGGCGACTTACAAACAGAATTGTGCCATATCATATCGAGTATTCACCATAAAAAGATAAGAAAATGAACTGGCAGCGGACTCATTAAAATATTGGCGATTTTTCTTTGCCATAATCGCCACGCTTGGCAGGCGGGTTGGCGATTGCAGTATGCGGTTGGAATCTCAGGAAGACGCTGCTGCCAGTCTCCTGGTAATTGATTTCCTCAGTCGCTTTCTACGACATCCACGGAAGGAAATGGAGCATTCGAGCATGTTCCTTGCTATTTTATAAACTTTGCAAATACGTAATATGGTTAAAAATCTGATGATTGTATTTTTAATGACTCATCATCATCATCATCAGCCATTTGACGCCCACTGCAGGACATAGGCCTACCTCATGGTTTTTCAAGCTTCACGGTCTTGTGCCGCCCGCATCCAGCGACTCTTTAATGACTCGCGATGCTCATACATGGTACTATATTAATGTCGAGAATCTAAGGTAATTAAATTTTACCTAATAAATAATAGCGGTTAGACCCGTTTAATATAGTACTATAATCTGATGATTGGGAATAAAACGTCGTATTTTAGTGTCAAATTTCTGAACTCTGTATGAACTCTTGAGTTGAAATCTCCAGACATTCCGAGTTTCTTTTCAATCTAACAATTTGGGGCCGTAATGGAACTTATTTACTGAAAACGCATGTAACAGATAATGTTCCATTTTAGCATTACTCAATGCGAAACCATTGTTGTGTGTTCCAGCCTGCTGATACACTTAACTTGAGTTCGCTTGCAACATCTATTGGTAGCCATTTGATGCGTTACAGATAAGCTGTAGCGCATTCAATTGAAAATGCTCTGGATTTTGTAGTTGTTTGTTTTCTTGGCTGCCTAATCTTGTATTGCTTGGAATAAAGTCTACGAGTTCTTCCTAATAAATGAGGCCTCAAAATTTTACTCAAATGATAAATGACTGCATAATTTGAATAACATACTATATGTAATCGCAACTAGTTAGACATTGATGCCAAAACTTTATTTTCTAAGCGTGGAATCGTTATACATAATTTGTTTAATCAGCATGCGATCATAACATTTCTCAAGGACGCTAAGAGAAAATCGACTGTACACTAAACTGTTCTGATTTCTCATGCGTCAATAACGTCATGTGGCATATCATGAACCGAACCCAATTTAAACACCAAAAGACGACATTTTATAATTATTATTATTAATACGTTTATTGCACATACGCAAAAAAATACAATAGCAATGTGGCGGACTTAATGCTATAAGCATTTTCTACCAGTCAACCACAGGTGGTGCAAGAAATTAACTGGTAGGCATACGAAATAAACGGATAAAACGAATTACATTTTAACACGGCCAATCAGATAAATACCTTCCACTACAGTTATTTTTAGTATTTGTACCTAATGTTTAAGAGTTATACAAATTGTAAAACCAAGAGCATCTGCCTCCAAACTGTTATGTAGTTTAGCAGAAATATAACTTGTGTATCTGCATAAGAAATTCCAATCAATCAGTCAACAACGAAAGTGAACGTGGCGGTTATTCTATTTGAGAGGTACATATATATTAAATGTTTATTAACTTCTGCAGAATACACTTATCCTAGTCCTAAAATAGAATGCCCGGTGCTATGATAACCAGGTAGGAACACAAAAATGTTGGATATAATACACCCAGACTGAGGCCATTTGTATTAATTAAGAAAACACGTGACCTCGATCAGAAAAAAAAAACGTACATAAACTCACGCCTATATATCGGAGGGATTGGATATGCCAAAAACAAATTTGTTTATTTTTTAATAAATATATTAATATATATATAACCTGAAGAGACCGAGCAGTATTTAAGTATTTACTGAGTGACATTCTCAATTCATAACCCGGTGGACAATATATTTAATAACAATAACTTCCACACAACACAATCACTTGACCTGGTTCCAAACTAGGATACCTTGTGCTATGGTAACCGGGCATGGATATCACAAACATGGAAATACACTCAGACTGAGGCCATTTGTACAAATGTACGGCGTGGGAATCGAACCCACGACCTCCACCTTGGTAGTAAGCGCCTAAATGAAGTGTCCAACGAGGCAGTCATTTTATGAGGTTTGTTAGAATTTGTACTGTAATTTTCTGAAAAACTACACTTATTTTACCCCAATACTATCGTGTCGTTGGGTTTAGTTTCTGATATACCCTCGGAAACGAACAGCGCCGGATCTTTTAACGTACTGATCGAGTTATTCAACTGTGGATCCCGGACGCCCCCTGAACTAAACCAACTGTTTTTTACTCTGAAAACAATGCTTATTACAAAGGATTTAATGATCATTTCGCGGTGGCTGAAGTGGACGTTTGTTTTGTAAGGAAGCCTGAAGTCGTATTTTGGGATACGAACGAAATCGATATAATTGAAGGCAATAATCGATTATGGTTGTCCGACGAATTGTGTAATGTGGATCATGATTTGAATATTTAAATTTAATTATTGTTGGACACGAATAGAAAACTCGGTTTATCAAATGGTTTTGGATAATCTAAGGTTTGTTTTGGGTTTTCTTGACATATGTAAAATTTTTGGTATGTATACTAAATTGCTTACTAAATAAGTAAAGAAATCGCTAAGTCTCAATTTCAGATTGAACATTCCGCATCACGAAGAAGGCCTGTGTCCTGCAATGGGCGTCAAATGGCTGATGATGATGCTCGAAAGAAAATGGAAACTGTTTATTGTTGGTTCTGTAATTTCATTTATTCTTCAGGTAATCGGAGACGCGCACAACTAGTTTACGTGTTTAGGTGCTTATACCAATAGCAATAGTGTGGGTGTCTGAGTCCAGTAATAACTGTTCGGTTGACTTGTAACAGAAGTAAACAAGGACTAGGCTTAGTACAATATGAACATCCGTACAAGAAACTAGATTTTTAATTCTTTTTCTTCAAGTTTGTTCTTTTTGAAAAAAATATATGAATAGTTTTTTTCTTAGTAAAGTAGGTACATAATAATGCATGTACTTTAACAGTGATCACTAGACAAAGCAAGTATCCTATAGTGGCACCCGTTAGGAATAGTTTGTGGTTTGACAGAGAAAAACCATTTTAAATAATTGTCTTCTTATCACTCCTTCTTTTTTTTATTCAAGGGCGTTTGGCAGTTGTGACATGCAGTTTAGTTAAATTTTTTTTTTTTTTTTCAAAATAGCCGATTTGACCAAACTATTTGTGTTAGGTATAAGTGGTAATCTCGGAATAAATCGAGAAATACTCTGAAGTAAACCTGTATCACGTTCTACCAACTACTAATCCCGGGATAATTCACACTATTATACCAAGATTAAAATTCAGGGAGTAAATTTATCATCAGATTAGTTATTCCTGGTATAAAGCTTAGTTGGTCGAATCGACCCTTACTTGCATTTAAATTTGGAGAGGAAGAATTTGAGTTAAATGCTACTTAAACCCTGGGCGTAGGTAAAATCAACGGATTATTTTACACATAGCATCGCAACGCCAGAAATAGTAGCGCGGTCGATAGAACGATAGAGGAGGTCGTAGATTCGAACCCCGGCGCGTCCACATGTACCAATGATATTGTTTTCTGAGTAACTTACATTTGTGATTTTTTAGTAGCAATACCACTCGCTAAGGGTAAAAGAAAACCTCGTGAGGAAACCTGAGTGCATGAGTTTTTTACATACCCCAGCGCTTGAATTTTGGTAATCTGCGCTGGGCACGCGTGGTCCATACTGTCTCTCTCTGAGAAAAGGCCTGTGCCTTACCATGGGGCGTATGAAGGCTGCATTATTTTGTGTATTATGTATCGCAGCGCAACGAGTATTATGACTGCCCTTGTTTCTTTGAGAGTAATCTTAGACAAATTATCCGCGGGCAGGGCGCTCGTTTCATAAAGATCGATGCTTATCAAGTCAAGTGCAAAAACGTGTGAACCCGCGCCGAGAGCAAACGATGCTCCAATTATTGCGCAACCTGAGGGCCTACCGCGATATAGACGACAGGTTAGAAAACGGAACGGAATCTCAGGTTTTTCTTGGTCTTTAGTGAAGCACTTCCGTACAAATACACAAAGACACGCCTAACGGTATGTCAAAGCGGTGCGGGAGGTGATGTTACTATGCAGAAAAATAGTTTAGTTGGTAGGTAATGTGTGTGAAGTGTGATATCAATGCTTGGACGCAGGCGCAAGTATTCCCGACCAATAATGAAAAGAATAAATGTGGAGTTTCTTTGTTAGCTTCTTCTCCGCATAATCTATTAATTGTGAAACTAACAGCTTTGACGTTCATTAAGTAAACATTTTGTTTTTATAGTGAATAAAAATTTTTGACTTTGACTTTGAATACTTGCGTGGAAGTAGCCTAATGCATCCAGTATTGAATTAGGACTATACGAAGGCCCAATGCAATGTATTAGCGTGATCATGCACGGATATTTTCAGCCGTACCGTCCAGTTCGCGGGAGGCCCTCTACGCCGAAAATAAACTGGCGAGACACTGCCGTGCGATACACAAAACGAATTATTTTCTAATTTGGTACACTTTAAAATTGCGGCGACGCACGCGAACGGGAAGCGCGCAACGGAAAGAGATACTCAGGCGGTACAAAGCCGTCCTCTGTCGCAACTGGCCAGCAATAAATCATCGGCTCTAATTTGTTTTTAAAGGTTTTAAAGGAATTATCTGTGTGTGTAATCGCGCTTTGTCCGGAGACAATCGGCGCAGTGGCGCCGCGCCGCCATTGTGCGGCTGCGACAGAAAGCTTCGGTAGTCGCACAAAGAGACCGCGCACCGCAATTTGTCAACCCACCTTAATAGTCCACAAACAAAAGGAATACGCAGCTCTTTTAGCTGCACAGCGCCGTGTAGCGTTTTGAACTAATTAATTGGGTCATTATTGCTGGCCATACGTGAAGGTAATTGACTCCTGTTATAGCATCCTAAAAGCTAACCGTAGAGGTGGTCGCGGGCATGTCATTCCGCTAATCGATTTGCCGTGTTTAATTAGGTCTTTCTCAATCGTTTACATTTATAATTAAGAGTTTTCAAACCTTGAGTGGAAATATCAATTGGCCAAATGGAATTGGATCAAAACATAATTAGAAGTTGCGTTGCAAGCGTCAGTTGAAACAATAGATTGTTTGCAATGTCGTTCACGGGGTGAATCGATTCGTCTCGAACCGGCTGGTCAGCGAGACAAAATCGAGCTTAGCCATTCGGATGTAGGGTTTTATTTCAATGAGGCTAATGGTTGTCATTGTTTCAACTAGGAGGTCATTGTTGAAACTGTCAACGTTGCCAACTTGTTGCTCAACCGGTCGACTTATTGGAGCGTGCCACATAATATTTATGCGCACCACGAAATCTGTAGTAGCAGTCGGGGCATCCGCCGATATGGTGAACGATTTGTTGAGCGATCGGTTGCGTCACTGTATGCCGATTGCTGCGAAGGGGTTCAAGGTTCTTGCACTTGTCTGTACTTTACATGTGTCGTATGTTGCTACGTTTGCGTGCTAATATTACGTATTCTACTCATCGAACTAAAACGTCTTTCAAATTAGGTCTCTATGTTCGATTGCTCTCTACTAGTCGATGTTCTAATTTTAAGTTACCTGCAGTTGCACTCAAAAACTTATTTATAAAAACACGATTCCTCAAAACATGCCTCAGTGTCAGTTTAGTATTTACAATAGCCTGTGGTAAAGGGAAATACGTAAACTACCTCCGAGGAGCGCTTTAGAGGAATCGTTTTTTTTTTAAATAAGCCCGTAAATCTTGAGATATTTGAATTTGGAACGGTCACGACCCTGCGTGTGACCGGTAGTGCTGTACTGTAGGCGAGCCCGATTTGTCGATTCATAATTCATAGTCGATTGTGTTCGATTCGAATGTCAGACGCAATCAAAGCGGCCGAGCCGAGCCAGGTCACTGCTTCCGAATGCAAACACGGGATGACATGTCGAAAAAACAACCGAACAAGAATGAACTTTATTATTGAGAGCCCAAGCATCTGGTTCAACTCAGTGAGAGTAAACTTGAGGTCAAAAGTTACAACTCAAAATATTTCTCTACTACTTTTCTCACGCTCTTTAAATCGTATGATTGATTAACAATAATCTATTTGCACAATCTGAAAGGTCAGTTTTGCTTGGCAAAAATTGTGCATATCACATTGCATTAGTATTAGTTTTAATGAGACGAAATTACTCGTGCAGGCCGTGATTATTCGCTATGATGGCTAAATGAAAGTGTTGCTCTTCATACAAATCAGAGATAAAATCTTAATAAACAAGTAACGTTTGATCATGCATAAACATAAACAAAAGTTATCTCCTAAAGAGTGACAGATACAAAAAGAGTAACAAAGACCCACACAAGAAATAATCTCCTAGAAAAAGACAGATACCCAATGAAACTGCTTTCCTTTACATTTTCGCTTAGAAAATCTAGCGGACTGCCTCTTTGGTCTAGCGGTAACACGTTTCGCTACCAAAAGAGAAGTCGTGGGTTCTATTCTCCCTGGAGACCGCCTTCATGATTTATTTATTTTTATTTATTCTAACCTTTAGGAAAAGTTACAGCTAAACTTAACATAATATACATTTTAGTAAAGAACAAAAAGCTAATTACAAGTTTTCACAAATAGAAACTAATTAGACTAAGTACTTATATGTGGTGTGAACATTGGACTCGGAAGCGGGAGACCTAGGTTCGATTCCCAGTGTGCGCATGTTCCTATGACTCTGTTTTCTAAGTTATGTACATTTGTGAAGTTATAGTAGCAATACCATTCGCTAACAGTGAAGGAAAACATCGTGAGGAAACCTGAGTGTCTGTGAGCTATTCACATACCTCAGCGCTTGAAATCGCCAATCCGCGGTGGGCACGCGTGGTGATTCTCTCTCTCGCTCTCTCTAAGAGAAGGCCTGTGCCCTACAGTGGGACGTATATAGGCTGCTTATGATTATACTTATACGCATTCACTTCACATATTTCAAAATATGAGAGGTTTGTACATAGGGACTCAGTCTGGGTGTATTTCCACGTTCGTTATGTGTATGCCTGGAATGGGACGATGACAAGTGATGGTATTGGTCACGAAAACCGTGACGAAACGCGCTTTCATATTAGGTCATCATCATCAGCCACTCGACGCCCACCGCAGGACATAGGCCTTCTTCGTGGTTTTCATAACCATGAGGGGTTTTGCCATAATCGCCACGCTTGGCAGGCGGATTGGCGATCGCAGTATGCGGTTGGAATCTCAGGAAGACGCTGCTGCCCGTCTCCTGGTAATTTATTTCCTTAGTCGCCTTCTACGACATCCACGGAAGGTAATGTAGTGACGCTATTTTTAATCCGGCGACATATACATATTAGGTGTTTGTTGACAAAAAAAATACATTTAAGTCATAATCACCGACAAGAGTATTATACATGTTCGCATTAAAATATACTTAATTAGGCGTTAAGTTTACAGAAAAAATATGAGTACGATAAATCGAAAACCACAAAAGGGAGTTCAATTTTCACTTTCCCCTTAAACTTTTATAATCATATGATAGTAGCAATACAACTCGCTAACTGCAAAGGAAAACACCGTGAGGAAACCTGAGTATCTGAGCTGTTCACATACCGCAGCGCTTGAAATTGCCAATCCGTGGTGGGCAAGCGTGATAATTAAGCCCATACTCTCTCTGTGAGAGAAGGCCTGTGCCCTGCAGATGGATGTATATAGAGTACATAAACAAATTAACAATTATACATACATGAACCCTTAATTTTCGCAGTCTTGTAAAATAAATTTGAGTAATCATAAAACAGCGGTGGTAGCCTAGTGGGTAGAACATTGGACTCGGAAGCGAGAGGCCCAGGTTCGATTGCCAAACCTATGACTTTGTTTTCTAAGTTATGTACATTTGCGAAGTTATAGTAGCAATACCACTCGCTAAGTGTCTGAGCTAGTCACATACCTTAGCGCGTCAAATCGCCAATCCGCGGTGGGCACGCGTGGTCATTAAGCCCATACTCTGTCTCCCTGAGAGAAGGCCCGAGCCCTACAGTGAGAGGTATATAGGCTGCTTATGTAATCATAAAAGGGTAAAAATAAATCTGGGTAATGATAGAAGGGTAAAAATAAATTTGAGTATCAACGAAGTCAAGTTAGAATTTTCTTAAATCTTAATCGTTTTCAGTCATTTCGTGATTTATATAATTACTATCCCATATCTTGCGGCACGAATCAGTTCTCTCTAAGGTTATAAAATTTCAACCAATCTCGGAGCTTAATTGCTAATTTTACACTAAGTTCAAACCACCTTTTCTTATAGACCTTTAACTGCTCGGTTTATAGTGTGGGGAAGTTAATATTTAATGGGAATCCAATATTTCTCTAATATTAACTATTAAAACGGTAAGTTATTTAGTGTACCGTAGGGCATGATGCTTCACTTACCTTACCTTAAATGTACCGAAAGACAGACGCAGTTTTAAGTTTTCAACGTACTCAAAAAAAAAATCATTTTAAATTTCGTTATTTCATAACATTCTCTCAACGTTTTCTAAAAAGGGTATAGATGCATAAATACATCCGATATCCATTTGTGTGGCGTGTTTTTGTACCACGTGACTAGAATGACTTTTCGATGGCTGTATTATGAAAAGTATTAATCGCAAAGAAAAAAAATACCATGGCCTCCTCGATTATATTAAAACATATTTTGTGTAAGTTCTCCATTGAACTCGCAACCTCTGTCTTGATAGTCAATCATGTTACCGCTATACCTACGAGGCAGTCAGTCAGCAATTAATTAATGGTATCGGTTATTCGATTTTAATTACGTACTCATAGCATACCACTTTCCAGTCTTTATCTACCTCTACGGTAGTTTCAATCAAATCCAATCGAATTCACCAGTCCCCACTCCACTGCTGTGGCAGTCCAGTGCCGATGCAGTCCACTCCACAGCTGGACTGCTTCGGGACTGGACTGCCTCTGCTTCCTGCACCCGTAATTCCTGTTCCACAATCCATATAACAGTATTACCTTCATATTTACAATTTTTGATTTAAAAAAAAACTTAAACATAAAAATAAGATTTCGATGATTTCCTCATGGATCCGATCGTGACCAAATTTGTATGGGACCACCCTTGAGGTAGAATCAAATTGTATCGAAAAAATACGAGGTAAAGAATTATCACTGAACATACAACAAATGCACATTGCTGAACATACATCACTGAACAAACAGCGGTGGTAGCCTAGTGGGTAGAATATTAGATTCGGAAGCGAGATACCCAGGTTCGATTCCCAGTCCGTGCATGTACCTATGACTCTGTTTTCTAAGTTATGTACATTTGTGAAGTTATAGTATCAATACCACTCGCTGACGTGAAGGAAAACATCGTGAGGAAACCTGAGTGTCTGAGCTATTCATATACCTCAGCGCTTGAAATCGCCAATCCGCAGTGGGCACGCGTGGTGATTAAGCCCATACTCTGTCCCCGAGAGAAGGCCTGTGCCCTACAGTGTGACGTATATTGGCTGCTTATGTTTTGTATACATCAAATTATGAATTAGAGAACTTCCTCCTTTTTTTGAAGTCGGTTAATAAACGCCTCATAAGTACTGGCTTCCACTTCGAACCAAAGCACTAAAAGGGCGCGGTGAGACGATAAAAAAGCGTCCGAACAAGTGATTGTCACCCTTTAACCCCATAACGTAATGAAATAGGGCCCATCAAATTCTATTAGCATCCAAACGGTTGCGTCGTAAAAAGTACTATCTCGCCGTTGGGTGTGTTTAAAAATTCGATTGGGTTGCACTTGCGGGATCTAGCGAGGGAAATGAGCGAGTTGAAATGTCGTCTTCGGAAAATACATACATAAACTCACGCCTGTATCCCAGAGGGGTAAGCAGAGACCATGACTGCCCGTTGCCACGAGCCTGACAGATCACTTTCGCTTCCGCAACATTCATTAGTCGTTGCGTGCACGCACGCCGGTTTCGGGTACTTTCGTTTCGGAAAACGTAGTGTTTCCTAATTGGCATCAGATACTTGTTGAGAAACTTAGATAAATTATGCAAAAAAACTGACGTCCCAACTGAAAACCACGGACACTTAAACCATACTGGGCATGAAAACGAACTACTTAATCCGTAAAATGATCTAGGAAAAAAATGGGTATATGGTCAGAAATATGACATGCAACGGACATATAGCGTTCGTATGGCTCGTGAGGAAACCTGAGTGTCTGGGCTATTCAGCGCTTGAAATCGCCAATCCGCGGTGGGCACGCGTGGTGATTGAGCCCATACTCTGTCTCTCTGAGAGAAGGCCTGTGCCCTACAGTGGCACGTATATAGGCTGCTTATGAATGTATGGCTCGGAGCATAAAACAGAGCTTTTGATGTTTTCGATTTTTTTTTGTGTTGTGTTGAGGTTACCATTATTACTATTATTTTTAGAAGTGCTATGTTCAATTTGTGTAGCTCATTGTATGTAGTATTCGCCTAAAGATTTTAAAACCTCTGCTATATGATCATAATCGCAGCACTTATCCAACAACATATTTACTAGCAATAACCGAATGAGCGTAAAATGTCCGCTAGCGCTTATCACTAAGTCGTAACCCGATCTCTGTCGTCCATTCCGAAGCCTCCAACGATCACTCTAGTTTATCACCACTGCGACATTGTTCGAAGCTGTTACCATGAGCTAGTTATTCCTGTAACTGACCTTTCTGACAAAGCGTATCAATTCAATTCAATTCAATTCAAATATTTTTATTCATTGTAAAAACAGAATGTTTACTTAATGAACATAGTCATTAAGTAAACATTCTTAGATATCAGAAAGACCCGGCGAAACAAACTACATTTATTATGACAGAATCTGCAAAATATTGTAAAGTATATGGGATGTATCATCAAATTATAATATCTCTTTCTTTCTACATTGGTTTCTTGTATATATAAAGTAGCGTGTACCTTTCACAACGAGTACTGTGCACCCTAGAAGCACGGGGCAAAGTACAAATTAAAAAAAAAAATGGGATGTAAGATAAGATGAGAATATTCTCTTCATCCCCCTATCTCGGCAAGAGTATTTATGCTCTTCGATATCTAGAGGATAAATTAAATTGAACTTAGAACATCGTGTGCACTAAATTTGTAAATTCAAAATATCATTAAACCTTTTTACCTCCATGGTGCCGAATTTATCATAAAACTTTTTTTAATTTGTTAAAAACTCAGACTCGGAACCTCCTTAGTGTTTTGAATGCATTTAGTCATTTCCTTGCTGAGGTGGGATGAAAAGTTACGTGTTGCACTCGAGTGCAAAGATTTTTCACCTCGTGCTCTTTTGATTCCCTTGTCTACGCTCAGGATTCAATTTTTTTAATCATCCTTCGCTTGCTCGGTGACCAAAATTGCAATAGATACCTCACAGTATTATACTTAACTTAACCATGAATTTGGCCTAAAAATTTCATATGTAAACGTAGAATATAACAAAAGTAAGAAATAGAGAAGACCTAATTTTTTTTTGTTGTCTAATCATGGTAGGGCCGTCGCCCTGCTTATTTCCACTCGGCGGTAGGTAAGGCTGTTTAAAACCCTTAGAAAATTACTATAAAATCTGTATTACACGTTTTATAGCGCTCGGTAATGCTCGAATCGCTCTTGATATCACAAAATAAAACCACTAAAAGTACTCCTTGGAATATTATTTTTTGTTATGGTGTGCAATAAAGAGTTCTAATCTTATCTGTTCGGATAGTTTCGAGCAATCTTTGACTGGGAAAATTATTCAAAGCGTTAATGTAAAGTTTCAGGTTTTGTCATATAAACGGATATGTCGTTACACGACCGCCCAAACCAAAAAGAGTGCAATGTTTTCATGGTGCATATTTTTATGCTTTTGAGTTCAACTTTCTTCTTATTTTACAATTGGGTGTTTGACAAAATAACAAATGAGTCACTTTTAAAACGGAATTTTGTATGAAAATACTTGCTTATGACGTCACATTTCAGAGCACTCTTTTTATGTTTAATCTATTTAAAAATTGTAATAACTAGTAATTGACTAAAAGAAATACATTTTCCGAGATATTTTGTAATTCTTGTTTTAATCGAGAATATGAAATAATTTATTGTAGATAATGCTAAGAAGCATTAAGCTCGCCTATGTGCAAAACTGCCTGTTTCAAAAGCAATAAAGGATTTAATAATAATAATAATAATTGTTGATCGTGTCAAATACCGTATTCCTTATCTTACTTGATGAAGCCAGTGTGAGATAGATGGCGATACGTTTTGTCGCGTTGCCACGCTCGAGACGTGGTCGTCACCCCGGCCTGGTTGAAAATGCAATATACTCACCGACGCTTTCCTTGACACTTTTTTTAGCTTGTTTTTTTTTTATTTTAATCGATTTTTCACATTTGGGAGTATGCCCTCGGCAGTTTGCCAACCTACCGCCTTTGTTGTGCCAACACAATGTGCATTATTGCTGGGTTCATTCATCCTTCTGTGTGAATTTCTTTGGTGCTCTAATTGCAAATTAACTACCCCCTTTTTGTACTGAGAGAGGTTTTATTGTAATTGGACTAGTTTTCTCTACTTCTTTATGTATGTAGAATGTGTTTAGTGAGGTTGGGTCGGTACTCTTTGGGCATTTTGATTGATACTCGCATTTATACCCGGCGCAATACGAGCTAGTTTGGGGCACAGCTCAGCGTCGCCCACTGTACTTTTATCTTCGGCGCCTAGATGAAAATGTGGAAAGTACTCAGTTACGGTCGTCTGAAACGAGTTTAAGCCTTAAATTGATTAAGAAAACACTGTAATCGGGACGTTAATTAAAACTAAAGTGCTGATTGAATTGAACGATGCATTAGAAAACAGGCAATTGGTCAATGCATAGAAAATAGACGTCCTATTATACAATCCTAAGTTACAGGCCTCTCAACTTATTACGAGTACTCATCAGTACCAAACCAATTCTTATTAATATTATAAACGCGAAAGTTTGTATGTATGGATGGATGTTTGTTACTCTTTCACGCAAAAACGGCTGAACGGATCCGGATGAAATTTTGCACAGAGATATATTATAGTCTAGATTAGCACATAGGCAATTTTTTATCCCGGAAAAATACATAATTCAAAATTATAACGCCAACGAAGTCGCGGGCAACAGCTAGTAAATAATAATAGTGGTAACTAATCTCCAGTTTCCCATCGATTAGAATTTGGTAACGGCTCAATTTCATAGGATTTATTCTGAAAGTTGACATAAGTTAATTTACTTACAAACAATTTTTTTTTTTCGAAAAGTGTTTGTATTCTTTATCTGCAATTTCTACCTTCGACACAAATAATTCAAATAAATAACCAATAATGCGGTCTCAACAGCCCCGAGTCTCCCTGAGACATCGTTTGGGTTGAATATAGAATATAATACGTTTTATTAATTGACAAGATAGGAGCGAGGCACGCTCGGCCTTGCGCTACGCGGCGCACAGGCGAGGGCACAAGTGACTGACACACTGACAGGTGACAGGTGACAGGCTTTGTGACAGATGTCACAGTTTTTGGAATGGGGCTAGTGGTGAAGTTTTGGAGATGGCACCACCGCTACTTGCTAATGCCTCTCGAATTTTACGTCAGGCTGCAGACTGCAGTTAGGTATAGTTAGCGACAATAATGGGTTCGTTGTAGCTCTTATTTACTATACAAGTACAAGTGTGCGCATTTCTGAAAAATATTAATGAAAAGCGGTGTCTTTAATTAGGAATGCACTATAAACAGCACTTTAAATTTTAAGCTGCAGTTGCTGGAACAAGTTATGGTATTACGGGATTGGTACTGAGTTTTGCCTAAAACTCTCTCTCTCTATATACGTATAAGCACATTTATACAAAAGATGTCTTTAAAAACGTATTTTCATTTAAATTATTCAAGTATATGTTCCTTAAAATCATTGACAACAAAAGTAGTGCAAAATTAAAAACATAAAAAAAACATCACGCAACTAAACTCACCAAAAGCACTCAACACTTTCGCGCGCGCCAGTACCGGCTCACAAATAATGAGTATGTGCATAAATCCGCCGCGTGTCGCAAGTCGCGGGCCGCGCGCGACGCGACACCGGCAGAGTTACTGCGGACCGCCGCCACCTCTGACCCCGAGGGCCGCGGATGCACCCAAATGTGACGATAAGTACTCGGTGGGCCCAACACTTTGGACCTCTTTAAAGACTTGTTTTGCCTCTCCGCTTTTGGAGATTAGCTGTCACTTCTACTCCCGCGGGTGCACCTGTTAGTAAGTAATCAAAATAAAAATAAAATAAAAAATAATTTTATTCAAAAGTAAGAAATTTTTGGAACCAGTATAAAAGTATAAACACAATAAAATGAAATAAATGGAAGAGACAAACCGGTACTACAAGTAAGCAGTTTTTTTTTTATGTTCCCGTACCCAAAGGATAAGGGACCCCACAACTAAGACTCCACTGTCCGTCCGTCTGTTCTGTGGTCCGTCTGCCTGTCAGTCACCAGCAAGAAGAAATGTGACTGTAAGTGGGAGCTTGATCGAGCCAAGATGTTGAACCTCTTTGGAGACTTCTTTTATTAATGAAGAGAAACATAACATAACATAAACTCGCTCCTGTATCCCAGAGGGGCAGGCAGGCCGAGACCAGGGAATGCCACTTGCCACGACCACCACAGATCGCTTTCGCTTCATCAACACTCATTAGTTGTTGCATGCACGCACGCACGCTGGTTTCGGGTACTTCTTATCTTGCCCTTTGCTAGTACATCCCCTGTTTGGTATATCCGCCTGAGACGTCCCTTACCGGCCCTTCCACCCAATGCGCTCGATATATTTGTTTCGTCAATCTTTCTTCCTTCATCCTCTGAAGGAAAAGAAATTACATTTATTAAAACTGCCACATACTACAACAGATGATGGAGAAACAGACAAAAGTGCAGCCAAAATTGACCAGGTATTTAAAAAAAGCGGACGTATGGTCGTCATATCTTTAAATTCTTCACATTCTTTACAAGCGGAACTTAAATCCCATGTCGCAAATGCGTATAACGCCCACCGGCCCGCTGGACCGACGATTTGAGGCAGAGTGCTGGTGTTTATCATTTAAAATTTAAATATCGGTAGACAAGCACAGGGAGTTGTATATTTTTTAAGTCCTCTGCTTTGGTCCTACCGATCGTCGGTAAAATATTCTCACATAAAATAAACCCCGGAAAGTGCACCCTGAATTTTAACGATATTTGGACTTTGTCCACTTTGTATGGGCGATTTGGCTGGACGTGAACAGTCAATTGAATTAAAACTAAGTAGTAGGTTTTGTAGTATGGGTTAGTAAGAACCCTATTACAGTAATTAATTTGCATCAATATACCTGCATTGTGAGTTTTTGCTGCAAGGTATCCTATGAGGTTATGTTCAATTAAAAAATAATTTTCTTTATATAATATGTTTATTAATCACTTTCAAACACGATTAATATGTGATCCAGAAACTGGGCAGGTGAATTTATGGTTTCTTGGTACCTAGCCCAGCTTAAAAACCATATAATAGTCATTATATGAGCGCAGCAACCAACTGTCCTTCGGCCCACCAAACAATTGCAATAATATTCTTTAATAGCTTCCCTTCCTTGCCCATTATTTTCAAATACAATATAAACGTAATAATATTTTGCGACCTATGTGTCTGCTCTGTATTTTTCCCCGTAAACACAATGAATGAATGAATCACAGAGAAAATAATCACTACGTGAATGAATCGTTTTGTTTGTTTTAGCCGGTGACAACACAGACGATAAAGGGATGTGACAATGACAATTCAAACAATTTTTTTTTTGTCCAGTGTTGCCATAAATATATAGTTTACCCTCAAATCCAGATTATTTCTATTAATCATTTTATCAATTGAATACGATACATCTAGCAAGTATTGTAATGCCGTTGCATTAGTGTGTATTATTTGGGTAAAAATAAATACTAAAACGCATTGCATTAGAGACCCCAAATTGTTTTCTGTGCAATTTGTAACTAATTAATTACATAACATAACATAAACTCACGCTTGTATCCCTGAGGGTTAGGCAGAGACCAGGGACTGCCACTTGCTACGATCCTGACAGATCACTTTCACTTCCTCAACATTCATTAGTCGTTGCATGCACGCACGCCGGTTTCGGGTACTTTTTAACTAATTAAATTCTTTAAATTGCAACACCGAAGTAAAAATCAAGGCTGGTTCACAGAATAAAGACTGGATTTCACATAAAATCCTTATTAGTTTAAAACAGTTTAAAATATCGATTGATACAACCAGATAAGCAAAAATATTCATTTTGAAATTAATTATAATCAGGGGGTATTTCGATTTTTCTCTTACATTCTATCCACGAATAGCCCAAAATGGACAAAGTCTTTTGAGTAGTACACAAAACTCGAATAAAGATTGATGTGCAGTACACTCAAATTATTTCCACAAATGCACGATAATACTCGTATTTCCGTTATGTTTCCTTAAACACAATCAAAGGGTCCTAAAGGCGCGGTTTAATAGAAACCAGGAATCAATTCTTCAGAGATGCGCATCTCCAGACAGGGGCTGACCATTCAGCGGCCAAATACGGAATTATTAATAATTCTCATTATCAATGAGACAAGTTTATACATTTCCTTTTAAATCGTTATTTTAATTATCGTCAATCTCCGCGCATATTCGTACAGCAGCCGAGCCGCTTCACTGTTATGGTTGTTGGTTGAAGCTTCTTTGTTTGGACATTAATTATAGTGTAGTTTACTGGTTATATTGTTTCAGAAGTAGTTCAATGCTCGGACGCTCTTGTCAAACCAGCTATTCAGACCCTGTACTCTCGACGCTAATTTGGCCAACTTGCGTTACAATCGAGTGCGTTTATTTAATAGTTTAACCAAAATATGCCTTTGGTTTCCGCTGAGCGTTAGAGTTTCATTAAGTAAAGTTTCTACTACGCTATATCTTATGACTGAAACGTTATCTTAGTCACTGTTCCTGACACATTTAATTGTAGAACAATTTGAAATACAATTTTATATTGAGCGTTCGAACCTTTATACCCCATCAACCGTAGGTTCTTCGGCAGATGTGACCAGCGTCACTTCCACTTCTTGTAGGCAATGTCAATCTTCTAACTAGCAAACGCAACTTATGATGCCCACCAGCTCGCTGGACCGGCGATCTGAACTAGGACGAGTGCTACAGTAAATCCAGAACAATTCCTCAAGTAAAACCATTATAATTGCGCCGGAGTTGCACCTAATAACGGCCAGCCGTCTCCACAAGCAACACATGTATCGCACAGGCTAAGGTCAGGCGCACACGCGTGTCACGCCAAGTCGGCCGCGCTGAGGCAGAGAGCCGCACTGCAACGGGCCGATGTAAAAGAACAATAAATTGCCGGATTCCTGCCCAACGACATGCCGTGTACTTACTGTACACTGAAGTAGAGTGCTTCTATGGTGGTTTTATTCACTCGTTTGCTGAGGGTTTTCTACGTAATTTACTGGTGTCACAACCCGCTTGCATTTAGTAACCTGTATATAAGGATATCTATGCATGATGTAAAATAATTACAATAAAAAAATCTTCATTCATATATTAATGCTAATATAATCATAAAGATAAAGATCTTTTTATTTACCAAGGACAAAATTGCATAGTTACAATACTTGTGGTATCTGCACTAGACTTTAAGTCGGTATCGCGGAGACCTTGTTAAACTTACTAAAGTAGTTATTATCGACAGGTTCGGTAACGTGTGTGTGCGTGCGTGCGTGTGTGTGTGTGTGTGTGTGTGTGTGTGTGTGTGTGTGTGTGTGTGTGTGTGTGTGTTTGTGTGTGTGTCTGTGAGTGAGTGAGATGAGTATGTATGTGAGTTAATTTTTATTCAGAGACAAGCATTAAAGATCTCTTCATTTTTTTGTTGTCTGACAATGCTAAAAACATTTGGAAAAAATTTGTCTCGCAGACAGCCAATCTGTGTAAGTCTTAGACTCTAAGACATGGGTACACACTAATATAGGTATTATACATTACCAGTAAAGATCCGTGCAAATTCAGTTTTTATTATGTCTAGTGCTCGTGTAAACCTTAGAAAATACTATATGTAAAGTGTTTATATTTCCACTCGCCATTGCCACTTTTCCGACCAACTGTACATACTCAAAGTATTATGAAGAGGAGTTATTAAAGATGCAGGTAGAACGTTAGATTGCTTCAAAACGACGCCGAGTCAAGGCCTCTCCTTTTGTATGTAATCAAATCACAGTACGGCTCAAATTGTACACTATGCTTTGCACCTGACTTTGTCACACGACTTTGCCGAAAAAAATCCTAAAATTAAGAATATAATGACATCATCAATTAGAGTTACCTCCGACGCGGTTTAAAAAATGTGTTAAGCACACTCTGTGCATAAAAGCTTAAAATTACATTAAGGATTATTTAGAAGACAAAGGTGTTTGTTATTAAACATTAGATTAATATTAAAGGTTATTTATAGGACGATTGTGTCTAATGTTCAACGCACTCATGAGTAATAATTTTTAAGTTGAAAAGTCTGTTAGTTAACTTAAAACGTTCTTTGAAAAGAATAAATGTGGAGTTTCTTTTTTAGCTTTGACTTTCATTAAATAAACTTTTGTTTTTATAATGAATAAAAATATTTTTTAGATTCTGTTTGTTGAATGTCAAACTACAATGTTACCCGCTGCCTTAGAGCCTTAATCTGGGTGTATTTCGATGCTTGTGATGTCCTTACCTGGCAACTTCAGCACAGGCATGGTGCGATCTAATGTATAAAGATTTGCAAAACTGTCATCGTTTTACCGATTGACTGCCTCGTTCGTCTAGCGGTATCACGTCTGATTACTATGCCGTAGGTCACGGGTTCGATTCCCACTGGGGACCGTGTACATTTGTACAAATGGCCTCAGTATGGGTGTATTTCCATGTTTGTGATATGCTTGTCTGGTCATCATAGCACAGGGTATCCTACTTTGGGACTAGGACAGGTAATTATTTGTGTGGAAGTTATTAGGTTTTATTATTGTTAAGACGAAAACCGCAACCAAACGCGCTTACATATTAGGTGTCTGTTGACAAAAAAATACATTTAACTCATAAATCATCGACAAGAATACATCTTTGCATTACAATATACTTAATTAGGTGTTAAGGTTACAGAAAAAATATGAGTACGATAAATCGAAAACAACAAAAGGGAGGTCCGTTTTAATTTTCCTCTTAAACGTTTATAACGTTCATGTCCGCGTCATATAATCTATGACGAAAAAAATATCAGCTGTTCTGTTCCGTAAGTAAGTGGTCTGTTGAACACTTGCTATTTGAATCGTGTGATTTTAAAACAACACAAGTCACATGTGTTCTTAAAATAACACTTGTTCATTTTTTTTTTAATTAAATTATTTACACCTACCTATTGATTTACATTAGAAAAAAAAAATTTAGTTTATTCATACAGAAATTAACATAATATGCTAAAATATTGCTGTTGTAGATATTAGTATTTGAATAAAACAGTTTTCTCTATTTTCTGACAAGTTGTAATGAAAGGACATGTGTTGTTTTAAAATCACACGATTCATTTAGTACACTTTATACTAATGATTTTATGAATATATTTTATCTCCATCTTTATCTAAAGTTTACACACGATTTCAAAATGCCTTTTCCTGAAGGATTTCATACAACTTTTACATTACATAAGCAGCCTATATACGTCCCACTGTAGGGCACAGGCCTTCTCTCAGGGAGGGAGTGTGGGCTTAATCACCACGCGTGCCCACCGCGGATTGGCGATTTCAAGCGCTGAGGTATGTGAATAGCTCAGACACTCAGGTTTCCTCACGATGTTTTCCTTCACCGTTACCGAGTGGTATTGCTACTATAACTTCACAAAAGTACATAACTTAGAAAACCAAGTCCTAGGTACATGCCCGCACTGGGGATCGAACCTGGGTCTCTCGCTTCCGAGTCCGATGTTCTACCCACTAGGCTACCACGGCTTTGTTCTACCCACTAGGCTGCCACGGCTTTTACATTAGCAGCCTGTAAGTACCTATACTGTCTTGCACTGCAAGGCACAGGCCTTCTCTCAGAGAAAGAGGATGGGCTTAATCACCACGCGTGCCCAGCGTTGATCGGCGATTTCAAGCGCTTATGTATATTACACCTCAGACACTGGTTTCCTGACGACGTTTTACTTCGCCTTTAGCGAGCGGCTGATACAACAAATTCAGTAGTATTATTTATTTACTTAATTACTTACTATAACTTAGACAACAAAGTCATTGGCAATGCCGGCATTGAACGCAGAACCACACAAATCTAAGACCGGCATTCTACCAGAGGTCTCTGCCACCGCATACATCCTGTATTGTAGTTTTTTCTTGCCTTACAAACATTACTTTTTTAAATCAAAAGCAAATGTTACGTGACCCCATCAGCCCTTTGAAGACCTTGGGACCGAGCTTGTAGGTAAACCGCGGTCATTAGGTATATTACTAAAGATGATCATAATAACGTTCGTACTCGTTCCTAAGTAATCTTGTGCATTTAATAAAATCCATGACCGACATAGAGCCCTTGTAATAATGTGGGGCCACAAAAGTTAACTACAGCACTTCAAAAATTGACGACGAAATCAATCTTAAAGTTTTGTTATCGATCTAAGCTAAATAGCTTAATTTAACAGTCATAATTTTTTTTTTACATAAAAGATGAATTAACTTAACGCGTTTCCGGAAGAAAAATGGGTTTTATGCAAGTTCATACATCAATACTTACATGTAATCAATTGTTTATAAGTATTTTATTGTGTCTTATTATCATTTTATATTTTATGAAAAGTACTAAAGTAGCTATTTATTTATGAATACCTACATTTATTGCGCAAAAGTGAAATTTAAAACGCAACGCGGCAAACTTAAAGCCTGTGGTCATAGCCAAATTCTGGCAGTTAATAGCAGGAAGTTGAGGAAAGGTTAAGTATCTAACAAAAAGGTGGTATGTCTACGACATGTGCTCTAATGCACAATAAAGAAATATTGTTATCTTAAGAATTCTGTTCATATTAAAAATAACGAAATCATTTTTGTATTCTTAGTTCTGTCGACAAGACCTTCATACTACAACTTTCTCATCTTACCTTATATACCTTATATTTGTTTACTTAGCCTGTACCTAATGTATCCAACTATTTGGCAAAGGCCACCCCTCCTGCACCAACCTTCCCTGTCCATAGCCAACTCGTACCATCCCGGCAAGAATTTGGTTGGTGGTGTTGCTATCTCTACCTTGGTCGGCCACGTCGCCGGTGGCAACAATTGAAACGAATATTATTACCGGTTGCAATATCAACCTAAATTCGACTCTATGCCTTTAACATAGAGAAACAGTCCATAATCGTAAAAGTAAGGGTCAGTCAGCCGTCGATACCAAGCAAATTGGCAGCGTTATCTCTTCTAGACTACCTCTATCCGACAACCAAACCCAACTGAGCGATTCCTCTCACGCGTTCAGGTTTTACTGATGGCATTGTTTTAGTTTAAATTCCTCCACTATGACGCGAGCGTTGCATTAATCCCGCAGATTTGCATTCGGCGCGCGGACGCCATTTTGCAATTTTGGCAGCGGCGCATGCGCGGGCTCACAACTACCGTCTTGGCGACAATTAGGGAATTCTCTTTCCAGTGTGGCACTGACACTTGACAAAGGAGGCGTGTCAAAATGACAACGAACCGAATTAGTGCAGAAAATATACCTGTCTCTGAAGGGACTTTATGTACACTTACATAAGGAAAAGCCACGATTATCAATTTCAGGGTCCAGTCCAGCAATGCGCGTTAAAACGATTAAATAAAAAACCGGCCAAGTGCGAATCAAATTTGCGCACGAAGGGTTCCGTGCCGTTATCTATACAATATTTGAATATTTCAAGCCTTACCCTTTGGGTACGGAATCCTAAAAAAGAGACGTCAAATAAAGCGGAAAGCCGTATTATCTAAATAGGTCTACGTGTAGTGAACACCCATGTTTCATCAAATCGTGATTTCATCTAAGATAATTCTGTCTTGATAGTAACTACATGCAGTACTTAGTAGTTGTGAATTCATATAAATTGATTGTTAAGCTGACAGGTCTTGTTTTACATTGAAGGCTCGCTATTTGATTTATACTTTTGGCTCTGTGCTTGATAGTTTGCTTTGACAATAGAATTGCAATTAAAATCTAGTACAACAAAATTTCAAGTTTATCGTCTAACAATTCCTGTCTTATCATAGGTATATGTTGATATCATAGGTAAGTATATGTTGATGTTGGGAAAAACTCGAAAGTCTAATGTTATATTAGGCACTAACCCTAAATACCGTGGTTTGCCCGGACATTCCCAACGGAATTAGTGGCAATCCTATTTGCTGGTATAGTTTACCTGATAAAACAAACACCATCCACAAGGTACCATGACTTATTGTCGTAGTTTATGAGTCCAGAGGAAGTAGGTATATTCAAAGTTCTCCAAGGTTGATCAAACGAAAGTGAGACTGGAGCTACCGGGCTGTGACAGAGATTACTAGGCTCTTTGGCCGGAAGACTGGCTTACGGGTATTGCCGATGCGGGCGAAACAGCAAAGTAAAATCAATTAAGTCTCTAAGCACAGTACAAATAAAGACTGTAAGTTTATAAATGCAAGATATCTTTTGTTCTTGACCACGTAACAACTAAAGTTATTTATTTTATTTATTTTAATTCTTTATTGCACTAATTACATTGTAAGTGTACAAGGGCGTGTTTAATGCAAGAAGCATTCTCTTCCAGCAAACCTTTGGTTTTGAAGAGACTGGCGACGGGTAGTGCAAGAAGAAGATTAAATACAATAATAAACTTACGTAAACCTAGGGAAATAACTTAGACTTAGTGGGGGGGGGGGATAATAGAAATTATTATAAACCTACATAAATGATAGTACATAAATAAATAAATAACAACAAAATACGTACATACATATTGAAGATAATTACAATTACAAAACACGATTACTTACATACCAATAAGCAATAAAATAAAATAACTGGTGATCGTTTACTGCCTATTCTGCAGATCAAGGAAGTGATAAAGAACTTTCTGTTTGAAAATCTCCAGGGTTGAAGCCTTACGAATGTCCAGAGGCAGGCTGTTCCACAAGCGAATCGCAGTCACGGTAAAAGAATTAGAATATCCCGCCGCATTATGCTCTGGGGTGCGGAGATGAAGAATCCGGGACGACCGCATAGAGCGGGCGTCACTGTGGAGATGAACAAAGCGTTCAAAGTTAGGTTCTTTTTGAAAAGTCAACTGCGGTTTTAACTATCGTCTTGCATTTTTGTAGAAAATTCGACGGTCACGCAACTAAACAAAGCGTGTGCAAATATGAATAAATAGGTAAAACTACCGTAAAAAGGTATTGGGAAAAGTTAGGACAGTTAACCCTACTCGAACATACTATGATTATGAGTGCTCGATAACACATATCATAAAGTTTTAACTGTAACGCTTTCGTAAGCTGTACAGCCAGTAAAGTGATTCCCTGAGATAAAGGAGAAGATAAATAATATTTTATTTAATACTAATTAGTGATTAAATGTATTCAATAGCTCAAGTAACCTACCAGCAAAAATTAAAAAGCTGGAAGCTTAATTCAACAGTTAGGTATCCTCTGAGTTGAGAACATGTTTCGTAAACACTACTCACACGTAGGTGTATAATAGAAACACAAAGGACCTAAATAAAAGTAATAGGCGTAAGTTTCAATCGTTCAAAACATATAAAAACGTTTTATACAGTTCCAAACGTGACAACAGTATTTAGCAATTCAAAATACGATAAATACAAATACAAATATATTGATTAATATGAATTTACACAACTAGGATGAACTAGGATGAGCCTGTGCTATGTTTACTTGAAAAAATTGTCATGTCAGTAAAATCTGAGATTTCCGCACTTCCTCATAGTTGGACCATTATAAATAGCAAGTGCTGAGGTGGGTACATGATCAACCCGAGTGGGGATGCGATATTTTTTTAATATATACTATTTCAAATTGGGGAGCAAAAGCTAAAATAAAAAGTATCCGAAACCGACGTACGTGCAGTATGGCTAATAATTGTTGATAAAGCGAAAGAGGTCTGTCGGGATCGAGGCAAGTGGCAAGCCTTGGCTCGGCCTACCCCTACGGGATGTAGGTGTGAGTTTATGTAATGTAGATACTATTTCGTTCAATTTACGTCCTACTAATGGCAAGCCCAGCAAATCAGCAAATCACCCAGTGAAGCCTGGTCAGCCAGAGTGATGAGACCAAACCCCACATACCACATGGCTCGTGGGAGACCAAACATATCCTGAGAAGTACACCCTTTATCACACATGCATGAATTGTGCTTAAAAAAATATTTTTTTAGAATTTACATACAGTTATTCATCAAATATTGTAATTTTCAATTAATTCAGTTATTTTCATATTCATTTAATGCATGTTATCATTTATTATTTGTAGGAATTTAAGATTTATATTATTATAATGGCAAGCCCTTCCACAATAGCCAACTTTGGGTTTCATCTCTTGATGCTTTCAGTAAACCAATACCCGTCCAAAACAGTATCCAGCACCGTAGCTTAATCATGAATGGTACCAAGGGTTTCACTCTCGATGTCACATGGTCCGCTGGTGCCAAGCCGCGCGTGTAAACGCGCCTTAGACACGGAGCATCGGTTAGATAGTGAATCTTCCTTGTTATGCAATCCACAGGTAATTAGGCTGAGGCAAGTCTAGTTATGGTACTGTTTGGACTTCCAAGGTCGCGGTGCGGAGAAGCTAGTAATCACGTTGATAATGGGCTGCATTGAAATCCTCCGTGTGAAACAAGAGATGGGCAGGAAGTGGTCATTTAAATAAAAACTATAATATAGAATACTAGGTCTATAGTACTAAATGATAAGTTGATGACGTCATTATGACGTTACATGTCCTTTTGAAAGTGAATGATTTCACATATCTCAACAGCCAACAATTCCCAAAACGTACTCCAATATTTAACATAAAATACTCACGCTTACTCTCTCTATCTTTCCAGTCGTTCTTCGGGCGGTCCTACAACAACCTCACCTCCATAACCGACTGCAAGAACAACGGAGAATGCGTCATCAACAAGAAGAACCGGACCGCGTGCAAAGCCTGCCGGCTGCGCAAGTGCCTAATGGTTGGAATGTCCAAATCCGGCTCCAGATACGGCCGGCGCTCCAACTGGTTCAAGATCCACTGCCTGCTACAGGAGCAGCAACAAGCTGCGCAATCCAGGTCACCTCCGAGAGGCGTGCCACAATCACAGCACCATCTAGCGCCACCGTTCCCGCCACATCTCTTCCCTGGATTAGCGCGGCCGCGGTCAAAAGAAGAACTAGCGTTATTAGGCATCGAAGAATACAAACAAAACTGCATCGGGTCTCCAGACTCGCACAGAAGTGAGTCGTCACCCAAACTTGAGGATGGAAAGTCGAGAATATCCACCAGGCCTCAGGATAGGCCATTGACGCCGCCGAGAGAAGTGTTCGTCCCACTACCTTTGGCTAACCTAGCAAGCTTGCCTCACTTCCCTCATTCAACCTTCCTCCCGCCTCCACCCTTCAATCCCTTCGCTCACAATCACCCGCTGTTATTCCCTGGTGGATTCCACCCCGCATTATACCACAGAAACTTATTGGAACACACCGCGTTCCGTGAGAACAACAATGATCTGAGACTGGACGATCACAACGCCGACTCGTCAAAGCGATTCTTCCTGGATGAAGTTCTTAAGTCGCAGCAGAGATCTCAACCGCCTCCGAGAGATGAGGATGTGGCTTCCGAAAGAGAGTTTGTACCGACACCGCCAACTGAAAGGAGAACTTCCGAATCCCCGCTACAAGAAAACCCGATGGATTTATCCGTGAAATCTGACGGTAGATCCAGCTCTGCCAGAAGAAGGTCAGACGACAGCGAGGTTGTTGTACATGATAATGAAGATGGTGATTCAGTTAGTAACGCTGGTTCGGCTAGCGAAGAAGAAGAGGTAGCGTACGCTCAGATTAAAAGCATAAAGCTACATCCTTTAGACCTTACTACCAAAGTCTGACGTTTGAAACATAGATGCGGGGATTTAATACAATGTTGTTTTTAGCAACGATTTAAACAGTGAATTATATTAAGGGCCAGTAAATCGGATTGTGATTTTTTATAGAAAATTAAGTGTAAAGTTTGATGGATTAGTAAAAGGTCTTTGCGAAATTGTTTTGTGAATTGTTATCGCTCGAATTAAAAGAGTCTATCCAAATACGTATTATAAGCTGATTGTAGGTTAGTTTTTAAATAAGCTTACTTCTTAGCAATTTTTGGTACTACTTAAAATGGCCCGGTTGTAGGTTTATACAAATGGATATGTGTAAATAAATACTAAATTATTTTCGGTACTGTTTAAGATCTTAAGATAATTTTCCTTAGATAGTGATTTCAATTGAATTAAAAAAATGCAGCCGGGTGTTTACAACATTCCGTTTTAGAGAAATTTTTGTAGGTACTTCTGTGTTTTTGTAATATAACTTGAATTTAATATAATTTATTCGATTTTAAGTAGGAAATGAAAGTTGTCTGTGCGTGAGTCGTTTATAACTTCGGGTGTGTTTTGTTATTCTTTTTTTTTTTCTTTTGTTGTATCTTTAAATAAAACTTTAAAACTTTGTGTGATACTATAGACAAAACAACTTTTTGACGTTCACCTTGAAAATTGCTAAGTGAGTGCATAAACTAAACACTCCACTGTTTCTCAACTATTTTTAAGTGAAAGCAAGGATACTCTAGGGATTTGCTCAACGTGTCCTTAAAAAACTCCTATACTCAAAAGTAGTAAAATCTTTAGTCACATAAAATATACTCAAATCTCAATTATTTTGCGGTGAAATATACATATTATTATCATACTTTTTGTAAATATCTTAGATAGCCTGTTTGTTTGTAAATGCTGCCGTTTATTTCTAGAAATTTGTTACAGAGTAAAGAATAAAAATAAAATAAGTTTAATGCCCCGTTCCTATATTTAACGAATCGTTATTGGTAATCGGTAACTTATCCTTAACAAGCGTCCCTTGTAGCTGGTTGAAAGCGTAACTTGAATGGCTGGGTGATGGTTAAAAAATCGTTAGGAACTTTACAAATTGTTATCTCCATACATTTTTCGTTCGGTACGTTATTCGAAACGGTTTTTAAGAGGAATACTTGAGTAGATATTTGAACCATCCGTAAGCAAAACGAGTCGTTCTTGAATATAGGAACCGGGCATAAGTAAAGTGTTCACGATTTTCTTTGTGACAGAATTATTGAAATGAAACCGCGGCTTATATTTTTAACGAATACGGTGTGTAATGAATGAATGAATGAAATACATTCAATGGAGGCGTACAAAATAAAATATTTATGCACTCGACTTGTTATTTCATTTGCAACTTTTCCTTACAAACTTTACTTTCTGAGCAGCTTGTGGCAAAAATTGAAGTTGAAATATAAGGAATCACATCGAAAGATTTTAACCTCAGAAGTTACAATCATCCGATAAAAAAATGTTGACTAGTATTAATAATAATAAAACATTTATTTAAAGCATCTGTGGTCCAAAATGTTAGTAACAAATTGTTTATGGTTATTAAGTTTGCCTATGTAAGAAAAAAAAGGTGCAATTCCACTCAAACAAAAATAAAACTTATTTACTTGCAAGTAAACAAGTTTACATGAAAAAACTTAATAAGAATAATGTTGTTCTTATTGATGTAAAAACAATAATAAAATATAAAAAGTAAGAAATATTGATGACACGTCGGGCATCTAAGAGCCGGTACCCACAACCCGGACAAATTAACTCCGCTTTGATTTGTCCTTAAACAAAACAAAAAACTTTTGCCTTTGCATCTACTAGACGTGTGGGACGTCCTCAGACTCGGTGGAGCGATGATCTTCGCAGGGCGGCTGGCAAGAGTTGGATGAGAGTAGCCGAGGACCGTGCTCAGTGGCGTGCTATGGGGGAGGCCTATGTCCAGCAGTGGTGGACAAGCATAGGCTGATGATGATGATGATGATGATGATCTACTAGAAGGGTGAAGGGACCACTCGGACGTTGCAGTGCCTGGGACATTATTTTTAGATGGAGTAGGCTTCCCCAGTAAAGCTTAGTCGGCCTAGCCCACACCACACGACACTCGAGACAAATTTCATGTTAATTCGCGCGGGTTGTACCTCGGCCCGCCCATTCAGAGGAGTGTGCTATCGACATCTTGGAAACTCTCCCCAACGGCAGAGTTATCTAGACCAGATACTAATATCATTATTATTACTATTATTAAAGAACATTAGAAGTTTGGCAAACTGTGGTTTTTCATGTTTTATTAAGAATAAATGTAAATAAATTGTTAAATATTTTATTGCACCAAACAATGCTTCTTATAATAAGCACTCATTTGCGTCACTCATTAGTTGGCCAGAATATACTAATTATTTTATTATGGCGAACCAATGAGGGCGCGAGTTAGGAGAGTGCTGAAACGAACTGAGAAAGCTGTTACTTAGGTACTTAAATAATATAAGAGAGATAAAGTATAGTAACCACAATTGTACATCAAATAAATTTAATAATACTACTTTTGCAAATAATAAATAAAATACCCTAAAAGACACGATGAAGCTGTAAATAGCTAAATATTTACACCTGTACTTCACGTATATTGACTATAGATTGACTCGTTGGTCTAGCGGTATCACGTCTGATTACCATACCGGAAGTCGTGGGTTCGATTCCCACTGCCACTGGACCGCCGTACATTTGTACAAATGGCCTCAGTCTGGGTGTATATCCATGTTTGTGATGTCCTTGCCTGGTTACCATAGCACAGGGTATCCTAGTTTGGGACCAGGACAAGTGATCGTGTCGTGTGGAAGTTACTATTATTATTATTACTACTATACCTTTTCTGAAGGTTTGAATTTAATTTAAAACATTTATTTCAAACTTACTTAAATAAAATAGACAAATCAAGTTAGTAAATTAAAATGAAAACTTGAACCTAGTGTTATTATTATTATTGTAGTGATTTATTTTCTCAAACAAACTGTATTTTTTTTGCATTATATTAAAACTAAAATTACATTGAACGGTTAATAAAAATAAAAAATAAGAAATTGCTCCATTAAAATTAAAATACATGCATTAATAAAATAAAATTGATGAGTTATGTTAAATTTTATTATATGTTACGTAATTTATCAACCTAGTGTTCATCATCATCATCAGCCATTTGACGCTCACTGCAGGACATAGGCCTCCCTCGTGGTTTTCTAACCATATAGGCCAAAACTAATTTTGTAATGATGGATCACCCTAAGAAGAGTCCCCTGTACTCCAGATATGCACAACTGCATGGATTATCCTCAGCACGGGTTAGTGCAACAAAAAGAACATAACAATGTAGGTACAGCGATATCATTCCGATGTAAAAAACCTAACTGCAAAGTGGGTCACTCGGGGCTGCAAGTGACGTAAATTACTTCGGCCAGATGTCGCTGCCCGTACGTAATACAGAGAAGTTTGTAAAGAGGCTCGAAATTTTGCCGATGCCTGCACTTGCCCATTAGCTCAGTTAGGAGAGCGCTGGCACGGTTAGCCAGAGGTCGCGGGTTCAAGTCCCGGCATTGGTGGAATTGTTAGCCTCTAAATAGGTTTTTAAAACTGCATGGAAACAAATGTAGCTGTATGAAATCAGCACATTTTTTTTTTATAAATAATCAAATACCAAATTACTAATTCAGTAATTATAACAGCAACTTAATTTCCCAAACGAAAATCGATAAATCGATAGATCTCGTGCCTAACCCCCATACCAATGACGTAAAAACATTCTCAAGCCAGACACAGTTGGTGGTGGGCCATAGCCGGAAGATTTACTGCCTTCTTAACGACCATAGTCGTTAATTACGAGCTCGCGGCAGAATTGGTCGACACATTGTTAGAACTTCATTTCACTAAACCACCACTGATTGGCGCTTTAAGCAGTATACGTTCCACTGCGGTCACCACGTCTGTTGCAGCCGTATTTGTCTCTATGTTTGATCCATAGATGGCGTTGTATATAAAGGCGGCTCGATCGCGTAATGTAAATACTTTGGTAATATATAAGGCTTGTATGCTAAAAAAAAATTAGCCAAATGCGAGTGGGACCAAATGCGAGGCGCACGAAGGGTTCCGTACAATTACCTATACAAAATTTGAATATTTCAAGCGTCTACCTGTTGCCGTTATTAGTATCGAGCAAAAACCGGCAAAAAAATCATTTTTGTTGTAAGGAAGCTCCCCTTAAATATTTGTTTTATTCTGTTTTGTATGTGTTGTTTTATAGCGGCCACAGAAATACATCATCTGTAAAAATTTCAACTGTCTAACTATCACGGTTCACGAGATACAGCCTGGGGACAGACGGACGGACGGACGGACAGCGAAGTCTTAGTAATAGGGTCCCTTGCCCTTTGAATACGGAACCCTGAAAATGTGCCTTCAGTTCTGGATTCATTAGTACTATTTCAAGTAGCTAGACATTACCATTATTACGTAGGTCGGCGCTTGAACGGCGGCATAGTTTAGAAAAGCAATCACTTTGTGCCAGTTGGAAGCCAGAAGGCCGAGAAGCAGAACACCAATGCGCTGGTCCGGTGCCAAAAAGAAGGCAGCAGGGGGATCCATCAAGCACGCATGACCGTGACGAGTGGAGAACTACTGCATACGGTCACGATCCTCAGAATTGAACGACCGATTTAGAGGAAGTTCCACTGCAGGGCACAGGCCATCTCTCAGAGAGAGAGAGAGGGTTTGATTACGACTTCAGGCGCTGGGTATATGAACAGCACTGATACTTAGGTTTTCTCACGGTATTTCCTTGTGAAGTTTGTGAAGTTGCAGTAGCAATACCACTCGCTGACGGCGAAGGAAAACATCGTGAGGAAACCAGAGTGTCTGAGCTTTTCACATACGAGTAGTGATTAAGCCCATACTCTCTCCCTGAGATAAGGCCTATGGCCTACAGTGAGACGTATATAGGTTGCTTATGATATGATGATGATTACCTTCACGTTGGTGAGTGACATTACTACTACAAAGTCACAAATGAAGTCGTTGGTACTTACCGGTATCGAACCCACGACCTCTCGAATGAAAGGCCAGTATTCTACCGAAGAGTTCTGGGTTCTAATCCATCGCATATAGAGTTTAGTTTTTGAGTTTTAAACTCATCGGGTTTATTTTCTATGTCAATCAATCAATACAATATGTTTCAACGCAATTTTACCGATTAGTCGTGGCAAAAAAACGGTTTTATGTTATTATATACATTTAAATATACGATCGGACCTCAAAATGCCGCGTACATTTGTAACATTATAGCAGCAATAACGCTCGCTAGCTGTGAAGGAAAACATCGTGAGGAAACCCGAGAGTCTGATCTCTTAACACACCTCAGCGCTTGCTACGTATATTGAACCAACTATGAGGCTACTCCCCTGTTCCAATCTTGTAACAATCTGTTATCTACTGTCAGGTGACCAAAGTGCATAAAAATAACAACTGACAGCTGTTAATACTGTACAGCTGTTAGTACTGTACAGCTGTTAGTAGTGTTAACAGTATACACTGTGTTCTGAGGTATACACCATGAATTTTAGGTGGTTTGAAAGCCATAGCAAAATGAACGTGCCTTAACAATAGCTATCGAATACGCTAGTTTTTTTAAGGCACTTTCCAAAAATCATACTCGAATATGAGGACCTTTATCAGCGGGCCAGAGCGGTGCGTGCGCGCCGCGGGTCATTGTTCTGGTAGACGGAAAGGCAGTACTTATTGTTTGGGATGTTTCTTAAACAAGTTTTCTCAACATTTTTTTCTTATATACGTCTATCTTGAGAGTAATAGTCTAAATAGATGGCATTCTTAATTATATAACTAATTATATGACCCCTAACAGTGAAGGAAACCATCGTGAGGAAACCTGAGTGTCTGATCCATTCACATACTCTCTCCCTGAGAGAAGGCCTGTGCCCTAAAGTGAGACGTGTATAGGCTGCTTACGTAATGTTATGTAATATAACCGCAACTTTCAAACCACCCAGATATCAGTAACAGATTTGTAGTGTACGAGATACGAGGTGTACGAGTGAACCGGGGGCTTGTTCAGAAATCTCAGTTCTAACTAACAGGATATTTATTTGACGAATACGTTGATCACAACATCGCCGTATTACAACTATGACAAAACATCAATTAGTGAACGGCCGGAGCTTGAGGCCGGAGATATGCCAACTTTGTTTACATCGGAGATGGTCGCGCAAATACTGATAACTGAGGCCTAATGGGGATTGTTCATTTTTTTTTACCCCTATTTTTTATTCCAGATATCGGAAATATAGACTAATTTAAGATACCAAATTGAATATTTTTAAAATTTTTGCTACCATAATTTTTTTATTAATTATTTAAAAATTCTAAGAGTTTGGTAAGGATGACGTCATTGATGGCATTATGTTGCGTTTTTCATGCATAAACAGTAAGTAATCTGTGCTTAAATACGTTGACGTTTAACGTCAGACTCACCTCTACTGTCAAGTTGACAGTTGTTTAAGTTTTTTTTATTCTATGGCAATGGATCTAGGCCGAATGATGACGATAGTGACGTCATTGAAGTGCAAATGAAGGTTATACAGTTTTTGCGATAAATACTAATAATCCGTCATTATTTTACTTAAATAAATCGATAGAAGTGATCAGTAACCCTATTCCTCGAAATGGTTTTCACTAAACGACAATATAAAAAAAATTAACAATCCCCATTGTGCGCGCAAATCCTGACGTTTGCGATAGCTATTAGTATGGAACTTTACAGGTAGAAGATTGGAATCGTTCAGGATTTAGTGCGCGTAATGTAGGAGCTGAATACTGTACGGTCAGACGAAGATGTCTCTGGGGGTCGAGTAGTATCTTACATCAGCCAGTTGACGCCCACTGCAGGACATCCTCCCTCATGATTTTCCTAGCCATGAAGGGTTTTGCCATAATCGCCACGCTTGGCAGGCGGGTTGGCGATCGCAGTATGCGGTTGGAATCTCAGGAAGATGGCGCTGCCCGTCTCCTGGTAATGTATTTCCTTAGTCGCCTTCTACTAAATCCACGGAAGGAAATGGAGTGGCGCTATTCGTAATCCGGTGCCACACGGATATTATAACCCAATATTCGAATATTATAACCCGTGCAACTAAACTCGGTGTTTCACGCGATTTGATCTTCTGCGTGAGACACGCCTATTTAATTTGCGCGGGTACTATTATTGAGGAAGAAGAAAAATAGTACATTGTTACCCTATGGGTGAAAGTAAGTCCAGAGACGGGGTATAGAGAATAGTTCGAGGGACTAAATAAGTCTTTAACTCGAGGTAAACACTATGCTTTTTATTACGAATATATGGAAAGTAAAAATAAAAACATGAATTACCTAAACAAAAAATGTGTGAATCGTAAAAACAAAAATACATTTATGCCACACCTGGCCAAAAAGCGGGAAAACCCACTTTGAGGCCAAGTGACGACATAAAATTGTGTACACAACACGGACTGTAAAATAGAAAGCCCTCTATCGCATATTTAAACTTCTGCGATATCGGCCTTCCTTTATTTTAGGGCCCTAGTTATGTAATGTACTATTTCTTTATTCACAGTCGGAAAGTAACTCTGAAGTTGCCTCAGCAGCGGCTTGAAAATAGTACTTTTCAGCCCTAGGGAGAATTGTTTTCAATGAATAGCTGTCAAATTACTAAAAAAAAACTATTTCTATTTTCAAATTTCGGTTGAACCATGTTTTACCTCGCTCGTAGCCGCGGCTGCCTGAGTGATCTTAAACGATCACGAAGGTTAAGCAACACAGGGCGCGTTCAGTGCATGGATGGATCGCCGTCTATGCCTAACGCTAGTGGCATTTTTCCGAGCGGTTCCGTGCTTCGCAAGGCACGTTAAGCTGTTGGTGCCGGCTGTCGTCGATAGATGGCAGTCGTTAAGCCAAGTCAGAGGCCTTAGGGCGGCTTGACAACTTCTGACGGTAGACGAGCCACTAGTCTACAAGCCTCCACCGATCCGGACTTGGCCCCCGTGGTGGAGTATGGCCTATACCTTCCTCAGGGAAGAGACCCGTGCCCCTCGGTGGGGACATAATGGGTTGATGATGATGATGTTTTACCTTTTCAAATTTCGGCTAGCCAGCAACGAGAAAAAAAAGGCGGGGAAACGGCAATCCAATCTTCGTTTGTTTTTTCGAGTTGTAGAGTTTTGTTTGTACTTCCGTATAGCAGAGATGTATTAACATTTTGGCTAATTCATGTTTTTATTTTTACTTTTCTTATATTCCTAACGAAAAGCACAGTGTGTACCTAGGTTAAAGACTTGTTTAGTCCCGAGACAAGGTTTGGCGCCCGAGGGTAGCGAGCGTAGTGAACGACTTTCACTCCTATGGTAACAATGTACTACTATTTGACACAATACTCAAAAACATAAATTCAGTAAAATTAAACATTGGAATGACATTGTAATGCTATTGCTTAGTAGACTACAAAATAGAGGCAAATAACAGTTACTGTCGTGTTGTGGCCTCATTCTATTGAACAACTATGTGTATATTGACTGCCTCGTTGATCTAGCGGTATCATGTCTGATTACCATGCCGGAAGTCGTGGGTTCGATTCCTACTAGGGGCCGCCATACATTTGTACAAATGGCCTCAGTCTGGTCTGGGTGTATTTCCAGGACAAGTGGTTGTGTGGAAGTTATTATTATATTAGACTCTAGGGCCTGGAGGCATGACTAGTTGGAAACTTACTAAGTATTATTTTCTATTGATGTAGGTATCAGTCCAATAAGAAATCGTGTTTTCATTCCGTCTAACTAACCGGTTTGTCTGACCCTGTCAAACTATTCCAAATAATTGTCCAAGGTTTTGTATTCAGTTGAGGGTTTCGAACAAACCAAAGACAGACGTCGTGGTTTCGATTCCTACTGGAGGCCGTCGTACTTGATTTGCACAAATGGCCTCAGTCAGCGTGGACCTATTTCAATGTTTTGATGACCTTGCCTGGTTACCATAGCACAGGGTATCCTAGTTTAGGACCAGGACTAGTGATTGTGTTGTATGGAAATTATTCTATAGGAGTCCTGTATTTTTTTTTTTCAGAAACCTTAAAACCTGAAAATTGCGAGGGACACATTCCGTAACTTTAATTCTTAGACAATAATATATTGTGTACGTTTCTCCAGATGTTTTAACGTAAATAAAAAAAATGTTAAGAAATGAAGGCATCCGTAGCAGCTGATATATAAACATTGGCATAGAGCGCATAGATGCAGCTGTGATTTCTTGAGTTTAGGTAGGTAATTTTGTGCTACCTAGTCATAGTTTTTTATGTTAAGAATGATTTTATGTTTATTTTTACCTGTATTATTAATTATAGTAATAATATCTATATTATTATTAATTATTATTTGTTATTATTCATCTTGACCAAGTTGTACCAAGCCAAATCCACCACCTTGTATAAAGCCTTAATTGCTCACAACTCGCATGTCCTTTGATCGCTGCCGATTCGTTTCAAGCGACGCAAATATGAATGACTAAGTATTAAGCAATGGAAACTCCTTTTCAATTATTGAGACGACAGCTGGGGATAAATAATCATATTGTAAGCTATAAACGTAATCATTATTAATATAGGTAGGTACCTATATACGCACTTGGTGGATACTAAATCGTATCAAAACCGACCATGTACATGAAGATCGATGTCGCATTGAGCAATCGCTTTTGGTAAAGTATAAACACGTTTTCTGCTAAAGTGCGATCGAATAGACCACATTGCTGCCTTGCACAAGCTAAAACGCCGTTATCTCCAAAAATCAACCCTCGAGCTATGCGCAAAAAACCTGAGAAATAATAGAGACTTGATAACTATACATAATTTGGCTTTACTTGAAGTATTAAAAGATAGATCTTTTTAAGTACTTTAAAATAATTATATTCTTTTTGTTGCACTAACCCGTGCTGAGGACAGTTTTTAAAAACCTATTTAGAGGCTAAAAATTCCACCCATGCCGGGACTTGAACCCGCGACCTCGGGCTCACCGTGCCAGCGCTCTTCCAACTGAGCTAATGGGCAAGTGCAAGCATCGATGAAATTTCGAGCCTCTTTACAAACCTCTCTGTATTACGTACAGGCAGTGACATCTGGCCGAAACGATTTACATCACTTGCAGCCCCGGGTAACCCACTTTGCAGTTATTATTTTAAAATAGCTTTCCCTTTAATTAGTAACGATTCGATTGCGTTTTCCTGAGATTTCAACCGCATACTGCGATCGCCAACCTGCCTGCCAAGCGTGGCGATTATGGCAAAACCCTTCATGGCTAGGAAAGCCATGAGGGAGGCCTGTGTACTGCAGTGGGCGTCAAAGAGCTGATGATGGTTTAGATGAGTAACGATAAATTCAGCTTAACAAAAATATATTTTGGGTGTTATTAAACTCAATTATTACGTTATTATTTAATAATTAAACTAACATAACGGCATTTTTCAGTTTTTCATGAACTGTGCTATCTAGACAGTTAAAATTTTCGCAGATGATGTATTTCTATTGCCGCTATAACAACAAATACAACAGAATGAAATAAATATGTAAGGGAGGCTCTCATACAACTTGTTTTTTTTTGGCCGTTTTGTACTCGATATTAATAACGGCAACAGTTAGACGCTTAAAATATCCACAGAATATTTAGTTGTATATTAACTTTAAAAATAAATAGTTAAATTTAAATTAAATAAAACATTAAGCTCCCATACAACAAACGTGATTTTTTACCGTTTTTTTCAATCTTTGTATCTAACGTTGTATAGATAATGTTACGGAACCCTTCGTGCGCGAGTCCAACTCGCACTTGGCCGGTTTTACTTTGTACTCCGTTAAACAGTTTAATGAACCTCAATTTTAATAAATATTTTAATGAAACACTATTTTAATACTCTTTGCACCATTTGCATTATCCCATCTCTATTATTATCCATCAACAACTCAGGCTAATAGGCGTTAATGCTGAAAGCTACTGCTAATATACGCCTATTACTATAAATTGCACACTTTTATCAATTAACTACCAGTGCCAGCAGTCTAGTATCTGGGTAGCTTATAAGGATGTGTCGGTAAATGGACTGGGGAAGGCTATGATTATGTCTTCGATTTTTCCTGCACTAATTAAGAGCCAGCACCTTATAGTAAAATACACAAGGGAATAAGGTAAATTAACACATCCCTTAGACTATCCTACTGTAAACACAGATTGACGAAACAAAAATATCGAGCGAATGTGGGTGGAAGGGGACGACCCAGGCGGTCATACTTCGACCAAATAGGGGGTGTATTAGCAAAGGACAAGATAAAAAGTACCCGAAACCGGCGTGCGTGCATGCAACGATTAATGAATGTTGAGGTAGCGAAAGTGATCTGTTAGGATCGTGACAAGAGGCAGTCCCTGGTCTCTGCCTACCCCTCTGGGATACAGGCGTTAGTCTATGTATATATGTATGTATGTAAACATAACTAATTGCAGTTGTGTTCAGAGTGACTCTCTGAAATTGGGCCCTAATCTTGTGGGTACAAGATTACACTTTAATTTCTTAGCCTGCTTCGTTGGTATAGCAGTAACACGCTTGATTACAAAGACAGGGGTCGTATTTCTGATTCCCATTGCGGCGTCCTCCACTTTGAATTGCACAAATAGCCTCAGGCTGGGTCAGAGTATCCTAGTTTGGGACCATTCAAGTGACTGCAATGTGTGCGCTGACATAAACCGGCGTGAGCGACGAGACCCTTGACCCGACGACGTGTGCCAAAGCGCGCTGCGACAGTTACAGCAGTAAACCTGGACACAATGCTGCCTACACTGTAAATTATGTTTCCTATGCAGGCATACACTGTTTTAGCTTAAGGGGAGCTTGCTAACCTAAAGCCGTACGGTCTTATTTATAAAAGTACGGTTGCACAAAGACACTCCTCAGAGGCAGTTTAAATAATCTGTGCTTACTTCCCTTTTCCACAGAGGCACCTGAGGAGTGTTTCAAGGAGCCGTATTTTTATATGAGACCGTTAATTTTTGTGGTTTTTTGCTGAAGTGGAAACTTTTTAAGGCACACTGCGCTTTACCTCTATATTACACTCACCAAATCCTGAGCGATTCCAACCGTCTGTCAAATTAGTATGGAATTTGACAATTAGACGATTGGAATCGTTCAGGATTTGGTGCGCATAATTAGGCCCTGAACAGTAAATGAAATGGAAACGTCACGCTCGGGTCGATGACGCTAAATCAGGTATACTCGGCTCCAGTCGGTCAGTGACGCTGAAGTACTCACATTTAAGCCACATTTATGAAAGTGGCGCAAGTCGGCCTTAATATTGCTGTTGTTTCATTAAACCAACTTCGAAATATTGAAAAAATTATCAGCTGTGTCTCACAGTAAATGTGCGCTTTATGCTATGGCATAAGTTGCTTTAACAAAATACGTACTTTTAAACATGCTTAGAGACGGCATATTCTTGTATGAAAGTTTAAAGACATAACTTGGCCTTAAATATGCAATTTGAATTGTCATCAGCAAAAAGCATTAATAGGTCTAAAGATATATGGGCGTTTGAAATATGGCACTTAAACCACAAAATTGCATTACTTCGCATTATGCCGTTAAAACAATGGCAATTAGTTAAAAGGTGATAACAAATTTAAGGATGAAACACACCATCAAGGGTAATGAATTTTAATAATAACTTCTACACAACACAATCACTTGTCCTGGTCCCAAACTAGGATACCCTGTGCTACGGTAACCAGGCAAGGACATCACAAACATGGATATACACCCAGGCTGAGGCCATTTGCACAAATCAAGTACTGGCTCAGTAAACAAGCGTGTTAACCGCTAGACCAACGATGTACTCGCCACCAATTAGAATGTGCAAGCGGGAGGAATGCCTGAAAGAGGAACGGCCTTCAATCAATCAGCCTGTACCTACTCGTCCACTGCTGTCCTCGGCCATCCTCATCCAACCGCTACCTGCCTCAGATCGTCAGTCGAGTGAGCTGGTGAGCATCCTACACCGCGTTCGCCAGTTCATGGCACGCAGGAGAACACCTTTTTTATGTTGCCTATATACGTCCCACTGCAGGGCACAGGCCTTCTCTCGGAGAGAGAGTATGGGCTTAACAACCGAGCGCCCCCACTGCGGATTGGCAATTTTAAGCGCTGAGGTATATGCACACCTCAGGTTTCCTCGCGATGATTTCCTTCACCGAACGGCCACAAGAATTTTTACTACATCTCAGTACTTCTTGTCAACGGCGTACACTCGTTCCATCGTCTTAACTGCAAACTAGTCGGTAAGTACGTATCGATCTCAGCAGGGACATTAAAAGGGCAATAAAAGATAAAGAGAACGAGTTAAAAAGTGCCAATAAAGTACAGAGTAAAGGTCGCACGGTGGATGCACATAAACTGGCTAGATAATAGCCAAGATCTAGACCTCTGACTGGCCGGCGCGCGATGACGACACGGACGCATAAAAATAATGTTTAAACTTTGCACTTTGATATTAAAATGAGTCTTCTGCTTGTTAAGGGGCATATGCTCAGTTGGTCCGTCTAGTTTTAGCTATTTTCGTAGCACAGCTTTGGTTTGTACGGTTTCGCCACATGCCTTGTGGTTTGCCAGAGTAACATTCCCTGTATCGTTTAGCAGCTTCGAAGAAAGGGATTTTTCTCCACCGCGGCATCCAGAGTTCTTCGCCTCTCTTCTATAAGTATTGGTACAAATACAATAACACTTCTTGTGACCAGCGAAAGATGAAACACCTATTATTTGAACCTAGAAATCGATCGTTCCTTTCAAGACAGATCTTACATCAACGTTTTTGGTACTTCCTGTTTAGCACTTTTCTAGGGCTCAGTACCCGAAGGGTGTTAAACGGGACTCTATTACTAAGACTTCACTGTTCGTCTGTCTGTCTGTCACCAGGCTGTATCTCTTGAACCGTAATAGGTAGGCAGTTTAAATTTTCACAGATGATGCCTACTTCTGTTGCAGCTATACCAACAAATACTACAGAATAAAATAAATATTTAAAGGGGACTCCCATACCACAAACGTTATCTAAAGGAGCCATCTGTAGACAACGCTCGCCAAAAGCTCGCCATCTAGCGGCCATCTATGTAACCTTCACAGCGCCGATTTCATATCGTTAAATGTCAATGTTAAACGCTTCTTGTTGGTTTCTTTAGATGACGCTGTTCTCAAATGCGATCTTTGTCTAATGTTGTATAGAGAATAGTACGGAACCCTTCGTGCGCGAGTCCGACTCGCACTAGGCCGGTTCTTTTAATTAGCCGATTATGTGTCCCCGTACTGAGCAAAGGCCTCCTCTTTAGCCTTCTACTGCCGTCTCTCATCAGCCACCCTCTGCCAAGCCGGCAGAAAGATCGTGAGATCATCTCGCCATCGTCTTGATCAGACACGTTTGCGGTATCCGTCGTATAGGACCCAGACAGTCACAATTTTTCCCCATTTGTCTGGAATTATGTGGCCCGCCCAATTCCATTTTAGCTGTATCTCACTGCTTAATAACAATAACATCCGCACAAACTAGGCGAGCTGTGCTATCGTAACCATACAGAGATATCTCAAACATGGAAAAACACTCAGACTGAGGTCATTTCAACCAATCAAAGTTAGAGTAAAAATTGTTACAGAGATAAATTTGCCTTTGTATATGTTATTTCTTGTATAATCTCCTGTTAAATGTTCGGAGTGCAATAAAGTATAATTATTACGCTAATTAATGAATACATTAATTAAATGCAAAAAAAATACAAATCAAAGAAATTACAAAAAATTTTATTGAAGTACAACCTCCAGCGGGAATCGAACCTCTGTGGTTTTAATCAAGCATGGTACCGCTAGACCGAAGAGGTGAACGAGTCACTCCCTCTTAATATATTGGTAAATACCTATACTCTTAAAATGTGACGATTGGTTTTACTTTTAGAGCGTTCTTTAACCTCTTAGGCGGCAGTAAACCGAAGAGATTAAAGCCTTTTATGACAGACCAGTCATTCGACAGGCGACCTGTATGCCTAGTCGCCGGATGATCGGCCCTTAAATCATGTAGGTCAGAGGAAGATTAGCTGAGGTGAACGCAAAATTATGCTCGAGGACGTATTAATAACGTTGACACTTAAATCTAGCACTTATCTCTATATGCGCCAACACATAAAATTAAAAAAAACATTTTCGTTAATCGCTTCGCCGTACAAAGGGCCTCAGTCTGGGTGTATTTACATATTTGCGATGTCCTTGCTGGGTTACCAAGGTATCCTAGCTTGGGACCAGGACGAGTGATTGTGTTGTGTAGAACTTAAGATCGCTCTAAGCGATAAGACCGACAACTGTATACCACTACTTAGATATAAGAAACTATTTGTAATTCTTTCACCTGGTTGTGTAATAAAGTGTTCTCTATCTATCTACGATATAAAAATCTCGTGTCACAGTGTTTCTTGTCGAACTCCTCCGAAATGGCTTCGCCGATTTTTATGATTTTTTTGTGTGTATTTGGTAGGTCTGAGAATAGGTCGCAGGCAAATTAAAATGGCAAACAACGTTTGCTGAGTCAGCTGGTATTGTATAATAATGGCAAGTGGTAGACCCTGGTGGCGGTGGTGGCCTAGTGAGTAGAACATTGGACTCGGAATTGAGAGACCCAGGTTCCATCCCCAGTGCGGGCATGTACCTATGACTTTGCTTTCTAAGTTCTGTACATTTGTGAAGTTATAGTAGCTATACCACTGGCAAACTGTGTAGGAAAATATCGTGAGGAAACCTGAGTGTCTGAGCTATTCGCATACCTCAGCGCTTGAAATTGCCAATCCGCGTTGGGCACGCGTCCATACTCTCTCTCTCTGAGAAAAGACCTGTGCCCTGCAGTGGGACGTATATAGGCTGCTTATGAGACCCTGGTATCTGCCAACCCCTCAGGGACACATGCGTGAGCTTCTGTTATGTTATGGTATTATATTATTTTTATTTGCTTTGAGTAGCATGTAAGCTACGGCATCGCTGTATAAGACATAATAAAATCCCTCTGTACATACGAAAATGGGGTATTCTACTCGTCAATTCTATCTAAGGAGTGTGGAGTATACACATACTCACACACCCTTTACTCGCTCACTCTAAACACAGTCACAGTAACACCCGGACACTCGCCAAGGGTCAGTTTCTGAAATTAGAATTTCGCTATGTAAATAGTTAACTGTAGTGCGGTCGCTTCGAATTTCTCAGAAAAGAGCGTGACAGAACGCTACTTAAGCATTTACTTAGTGAAATTCTCAATTTAGAAACCGGCCCTAAACGTACGCAACATAATTTGTAATATCAATTAAACCTTATATAGATATTTATGTACGGCTATTACTTATGTTAAATATAACATTTATTCATATTATACACGCTGAAATCTGGGTGGTTTGAAAGCCGCGGTTACGTACTTAGTAATTAAAAATGCCATCTATTTAAGACAAACCAGCTATGGTTTTAGGGGGTCCGAATCCACTTTACTTGTACCTATATTATTTTAACCTAAATAAATAATAAGTATAGACGTATAAAAATTTAAATCAATAATAAAAACCGACTTCCAAACACTACAGCACTAAAAAGTTAGAAATTCTTACTTAATATTATAAACGCGATAGTTTGTATGTATGGATGGATGTTTGTTACTCTTTCACGCAAAAACGGCTGAACAGCTCCGGATGAAATTTTGCACAGAGATAGTCTGGATTATCATATAGGCTATTTTTATCCCGGAAAAATACACATCAAAATTACTCCACGAACGAAGTCGCGGGCAACAGCTAGTAATATAAATTATTCATATTATGCACGCCGTGTATTCATATAGACTATAGTAAGATAATAATGAATTCTTGCAAGCTCTAAAGCCAACAGTGCACCGTAATCCATCTACAGGTACTCCAGCCAACCCAGAACTGATCGGCATTTTCTACTCATTAAAACCGTAATCATCTCCCTAACTCGACCGGACGAGACCGCAAACTTTTTTCCCCCGACTAAAAGACCATTTTCCCAGACGGAAAACAATCAGTCACAAAGAAGCTTCATCGGCGGCTCCTCCCCGGTCCTCGGCCACACAACCTGCTGCTTTTTGCAGCGATATGACCGTATAAAGTGGGCTATGTTTTAAAAATAATGAGTGTGCGCCGCGCGCGGGCGCAGCGGGCGGCTGAGGTATGGCGACATCCTTCATAGATCACCGCGGGCTGCTCCCGGCTTCGCCTTTTGGGTGATGCTAGAGATGATGATAGAGAAGAATATGGAAAGCTGACAGGTAACCACTTTTAGTCAAGAGCCGTGAGAAGAACAAGATGAAAGCGTCTAGATTGTGCTTTGGAAACGTCTAGATTGTGCTTTAATAATGGAAAAAATGCATAATTATGGATCTAGAAAATTTTATAAATTTAACAATTTTACAACTTTACCTTGAGGAAACATTTAAAATCGACGTAATCAAAAGTTCGTAATTCTCAATCTAATTTTTTATACAATCTCGAAACTTGACGCGGTGTATATGTATGATATTAAAAAAAAAATTATAAACTTTTATTTATTGGAAGCGATTTATTTTATCGATACTTAAGAAACCGTTTTCATATTATCGTGGTTTTCATAGCGTATTATTTCACTATCCTGGTTGAACACTGACATCCTGCCAACAGGTTTTTCAGAGTTTTTCAGAGTCAGATTTTGAGCCAACTAGGAGCCACCCACCCACACTGCATTTGTGTATATTATGTTAATAATGTACAGCAAACGCCTCGCAGAAGTAAAGTGCATTTCCAGTTGATTCCTTTATTTTTCGCGTGAGTTATGATTATGTCCCAGGACACGTTGGTAATTTGCCGTTCGAATGATCAATTGGGCCGGATTTATGGGCGTGAACCCAGCTGGGTTTTATTAATAATGTGTGAGCCATTAATCTTATAAGTGGTCCGAGCTCCGCGGTGCTGTGACTTCGATTTTCTTGTGAGAAAATCCGGGAGTGCTACGAGCACGCCTTGGCCACGTGGTCCTTCGTTAATCTTTCTTACCCCCGGTTTCTCGTTCACATATAATCTGTTAATCTACTGTTAACAACTGTCAGTTGGACAACGTGCATACAAACAACGACTCACAGCTATTAACAGTATATTAGTAGACTGTTGGTGTAGGAGAAACCGGGAGTAAGTGGCGTACATTTATGATATTTGGTAGCAATGTCACTCGCTAACTGCGTAAAAAAAAACATCGTCAAGAAACCTGAGTGTCCGAGGTGCTCATATACCTCAGCGATTGAAATCGACCATCCGAAATGCCATGGTGGGTGGTAATTTTTAAGCCCATATTCTTTACATACTTTGGCATAGAGGTTAAAATACTTAGACATCGTAGCGACAGCTTTTTTTTAGTTCTTAAGATTATCTTCTTTCTGCAACCCACAATGAATAAAAGTAACCTGCATGAATATTTTTAATGACTCGCAATGCTCATACATATTTATTCATACTTCAGCGAGTCAGGTGCAGCAGAAAACCAGCGCTAGTTGTAAAAGTAACAGTAAAAAAACATTTATTGCCACCAGCAAGTTGTTGCTGAGTTGGTAGTTGAACGAAAAACAAGTAAGTCAAATAAACATAGGTACACTCTTTCTTACAAATTAATCTTAACTAGGTAACAATGTATAGTATCATTGGCTCTTTCTATAAGGAATACAAAGAGTGACCAATGAGATCAGCCTGCTGTTAACAGTTGGTAGCAAACGGTATAAGTGCTCAGCGCGTGCCGTCAGGGCGGCGTGAGTTTCACGCCTTCTAACTGCGCTTATTTTGATTCGCGCTCTCGCAAATAATAGCTGATTACTTAAAACTAATCCGTGTGGCGCCGGACTAAGAATAGCGTCACTCCATTTCCTTCCGTGGATGTCGTAGAAGGCGACTAAGGAAATTAATTACCAGGAGACGGGCAGCAGCGTCTTCGTGAGATTCCAACCGCATAATGCGATCGTCAACCCGCCTGATAAGTGTGGCGATTATGGCAAACCCCTTCATTGTTAGAAAACCACGAGTGGCTTCATGGCTGGATAACCTTTTGCTTTAGTATCTCTGTCTCTTTTTCACTCCCACTCTCTCGATCATATTTTTCTCCTTATCCTCATAGGTAAGCCTGACATTTTTTTATGTAGCGGTTTTTAAAAGTCATAATCATAAGCAGCCTATATATGTCCCACTGTAGGGCGCAGGCCTTTACTCAGAGAGATAGTATGGGCTTAATCACCACGCGTGCCCACCGCGGATTGGCGATTTCGAGCGCTGAGGTTTGTGAATAGCTCAGACACCCAGGTTTTCTCAGGTTTTTTAAAAGTATTTAAAATTATTTTTCGATTGCTTGCACTTTTTGAGTTGTCACAGTACAGTATTTTCTAATGTTAACGCGAGCACTAGACATAATAAAAACTGAATTTGCACGGATATTTACAGAATCTGAATTCGCTACGTTATTGTATTAGGATAGTTTTTTTATTTATTTATTTAGGGTCACCAACAAGGTATACATAAACACATCCTAATATTAACATGCACCAAGAATATAACTAAACGCTACCTTAATTATAGGTAGGTGTCCACAGCATGCAGCAAAAAAATATGCTTATGTTCTGAAAATGTAAAAAAACTCACGCAGGTATAAATTATATGAAAGAAAGAGAGAGAGAAAGATGACATGACTGACAGATTGACATAGATTGTTAATCTGTGGAACTAATTCTTTCGATTGAGATCCGTCCTTGTGTTGAATGACCTTTCGGCAACTCCTGTGTATTGCAAACAAAGAAATCATAAGACGGGTCGTTCGTGATTGAGTCTGTGGTATTTGAAACAGTTTTGAAGAAGATAAGAAACAAAATCAAATATAGAAATGTTTAATTGAGTTAAAACTACAGAGCTGTCTTCTTTATAGTGACAATAATAAGTTGGCAAAATAAGAGAATAGATAGAATAACATTATTCTCTTATTCTGCCTAATGCCAACGTGGCAGTATAGACAGAAGGGCTACTATAAAGTTGACTTGAAGCAACTACGGGTCAGCATTTCAATATTAAGTTCGATTTCTTGGACGAAACACCTGCAGCGATAAAATTAGAGTTCTAGGAACATCACTCAAAGGATGCTCGTTTCAACACAATACAGCGGACGTTCTAACATCGGTGTAGCTCCGACACTCAGCCGCGACCCGCGCGACCCGCGCTGCAGCGATACTTTTTACGTGCAGTAAATAAACGCTTCAAACGCCGAGTCTGCCAAACGCTTATTATTTTACTGTATTGTGTAAGGATGTGTCCGCGCAGAGTAGGCTTGCAGCAGAGGATCGTAAATATCCAACCACCCATATTTGTCGTAGGCATTGATTTGACTCAGGCAGGGAACATTTTTGTTACGTCCTTGGCGGCTTTGCCGACATTTAGTGGCAATTTATTTTAGGAAACCTTAATATTTTATCTATGGTCACTTAGACCGTCCACAGTTGGTCTATTGAACGTGCTTATATCTCTAGTGTCTCTCTACCCGTGTGGCGCCACATTAAGAATAGCGTCACTCCATTTTCTCCCGTGGATGTCGTTGAAGGTGACTAAGGAAATAAATTACCAGGAAATGGGCTGCAGCGTCTTCCTGAGATTCCAACCGGATACTGCGATCGCCAACCCGCCTGCCAAGCGTGGCGATTATGGTAAAACCCCTCATGGTTATGAAAACCACGAGGGAGGCCTGTGTCCTGCAGTGGGCATCAAATAGCTGATGATGATGATGATGATATCTCTAGAGACTACCAAATCACCCATATATCCAGATTCTCCAGGTAATTTTTAGGATTATCATCTGCGGTGCAACGATCATAGAAACTATACAGCAGTATAGTAGTTACAGCGAAATCATTCCGATGTAAAAACGTAACTGCAAAGTGGGTTACTCGGGGCTGCAAGTGATGTAAATTGCTTCGGCCAGATGTCGCTGCCTGTACATAATACAGAGAAGTTTGTAAAGAGGCTCAAGATTTCGCCGATGCCTGCACTTGCCCATTAGCTCAGTTGGGAGAGCGCTGGTACGGTAAGCCAGAGGTCGCGGGTTCAAGTGCCGGCATGGGTGGAATTTTTATCCGCTAAATATGTTTTTAAAATTGTCCTCAGCACGGATTAGTGCAACAAAAAGAATATATACGGAAGTTGACCCTGAGTAGTGTACTATAAGGATAGCTAAGGAGCTTAAGTGTAATTGGCCGGCACAGCCATTTTGTGCTACATTATTTTGCTAGAATGATAACTTCAGAGAACAAGCCATCGTTGTGTTTCGTAGCAATAAAATATACATATAATAATAACTTCTGCACAACACAAGTTCTAAATTAGTATATTTTTGCTACGGTAACCAGGCAAGGCCAGGCTTTGTGTGAATGTTATATTTATAGGTACTTACTTATTGTTTTAGCCTAAAGTTTTTCTTTAAGGGCAGATGTTTGAAGGATTTGTAAGCAGAAAACTGTGTGCCAGTCTACTTCAAAACTCAAATGTCAAAGTACATCTGTTCTCATCTTTCTCTTGATTATTGTTTTCTGAAAGTATACCGCAATTCTTAATTTTTCTATTAATCTCTGACTTACCTTCTAATAGCCCATCAGGTCTAAAAAAAATGTAAAATACTAAAGTTTATGTTTCTCTAATTTCTTAGAATCTTTCTCTGCGCTCCCTCTACTCCTGCGATGCTCTATGAAGTGGAATGCCGATGGCAAGAGTTACGAGGCATTGTGACAGCGGCTGGAAGCGAACACGACCGGGCCGCCTCTGAGAGCGCTCTACTCTACATTCTGCGCAGTGCCATCCTTTGACCTCAGGGATGTCGTTCAGTAATACAACTAATACACCTTTTCAACCATAGGCATTTAACTCACCTTATTATACATACACATACATAATATAATCTCACGCCAGAGAGTGTAGGCAGAGACCAGGGCTTACCACTGGCTAGGACACAGACAACCTTCTTTCGCTTCTGAATCGCTGAATGCACGCACGCTGGTTTCGAGCACCTTTTATCTTTACCTTCGCTACTACATCTTCCATTTGGTTTATATTAAAAAACCGGTCAAGTGTTCCGTAGCACCACATAATATATTGGTGTCAGTTGTTTAGCAAAAATGTTTTTACTTTCATTTACTTCGGGTCACACGTCAATCAATCAATCAGCCCGTACCCATCCACTGCTGGACAAAAGCCCCAAGAAACGCCACTTCCTGCTGTCCTTGGCTGTCCACATCCAGCCACTATCAGCAGTCTGCCTCAGAGCGTCAGTCCAGCTAGCGACCTGGTCGTCTTCCTACGCTGCATTCGTGAGTTCGTGGTCTCCACTCAAGAACCCTTGCACCCCATCGACCATCGGTTCTTTGGCAATGCGACCGGCCAACTGCCTATCTACTATAATGACAAATATTCTCTGAACATTTTGACTGGCTGCCTGTTACGGCTCAAGAGTAAGAGCTCTTTAAAGATATGACTGACAGACAAACAGCGTAGGGTTTAAAACGAAAAAAACATTTGACCAATCATAATGGTGAATTAAAATATTTCTTACTTATAGACAGACTTGTCATCAGATCAGAAGCAGCCTGTATACGTCACACTATAGGGCACAGGCCTTCTCTCAGGGAGAGAGTATGGGCTTAATCACCACGCGTGCCCACGGCGGATTGGTGATTTCAAGCACTGGGGTATGTGAATAGCTCAGACACTCAGGTTTCCTCAAGATGTTTTCCTTCACAGTTAACGAGTGGTATTGCTACTATAACTTCACAAATGTACATAATTTAAAAAACAAAGTCATAGGCACATGCCCGCACTGGCAATCGAACCTCAGTCGTTCGCTTCATGCTATCACCGCTCTAGTCAGACTTGTACCACTTCTAAAATATCACTTAAGTGGCCCTTTAAATTGGATTTTGTATGAAGAATTTTGGTTAAGTGCCATGTTTAAACAATTGGTGCAAGCAGGCCTAACTCTGTTATTTCTAATATTATTCTCTTTCTCACTCTTACTCTCTTATTTTCTCTGAAAAAAAATACCGGTAATCTTTTATTAAAATAAAATAGAATAATGAAGAATACGCAACGCGTTTTGCACTTGGAGTAAAGTTTAGAAGGCATTACTTTAGATTAATTTTAGTGTTTCAAGTCAAGACGCTAAGACATAATCGGTGATTTATTCACATCGTGTCATTGGGATCAATACATTAATGACTTAATTTTACTAACATTTTCTAATAAATCAACGCAAACTTATTATTACGAGATAGTCAATGGCATAGTAGCAAATTAATTTTATCAAGATAATTACAATACAATCTTGCAGTAATACTCCACATAGATTTATGGTATGATTTACTTCGTAAGATGCCTATGGAAACTATCACCAAACATTTAACCTTCTCAGTCCTGACCTTGAAAATACCAATTGAAAACTTTTATAATTTTCAAGGACCCTGAAAATAGCAACGTTATTTTCAAGGTTCTTGTAAATAACACCGTTATTTCCAAAAAAAACTTGAAAATAACATTGTTATTTTCATCTTTTGTTGATGCATGTACCACCATCTCCTGTCGCAGTTCAGTTCTTTGACAGCCTGGTACGTCACAAAATCCAGCTTCTACAAAAACCAGACGAGTGCGTGTCGTCTGTTAACACCTTTGATGCTCAAGAGTCACATTTTACTAGCTGACTCGGCAAACGTTGTTTTACCTTATTAATTAGCCTACGACCTATGTTCATACCTACCAAATATACACAAAAAAATCATAAAAATCGGTGAAGCCATTTCGAAGGAGTTCGATAACAAACACTGTGACACGAGATTCTTCTATATTAGATTTTACCTCAACGTGAGTAAAGCCAACCGTGATGAAAGTCCAACCGCATACTGCGATCGCCAACCCGCCTGCCAAGCGTGGCGATTATGGCAAAACCCTTCATGGTTAGGAAAACCATGAGGGAGGCCTTTGTCCTGCAGTGGGCGTCAAATGGCTGATGATGATGATGATGATGATGAGTAAAGCCAAATAAAAAACTGCCATAAAAAACTGTTTTTTTAGATTCCAGAAAAAAAAACTTACACGTGAACTTAAAATGTGAAACCCATAAGCCCTTCCAATCTACCATCGTTGCCTTATCACCCAACTCGTGATATAATTTGTCTTTTCATCATCTGGATGTGTGTAATTAATATCAAAAGCCGGTCGAAACCGGACCCACGACTACGAGTAGTTCAACTTAACCCTTAACCCAACAATCAAAATACATCACTCACACAGGGGGTGACCGAAAAATGTGTGGACATGTTGAAAACTAAAGTGAAGGCAGCAGTGAGGTTTACTTAAATAAATAATGATTTGGTAGGCTTTACCTATGACTTTGTTTTCGAAGTTATGTACATTTATGAAGTTATAGTAGCAATACCACTCACTAACTGTGAATGAAAACATCGTGAGGACACCTGAGTGTCTGAGCTATTCACATACCTCAGCGCTTGAAATCGCCAATCCGCGGTGGGCACGCGTGGTGATTAAGCCCGTACTCTCTCCCTGAGAGAGGGCCTGTACGTAGCACTAGGACATATATAGGCTGCTTATGTAGGCTTTACTTGTAGGTTTGACTGCCTCATTGGTCTAGCGGTTAACACGCTTTACTACCAAAATAGAGGTCGAGGGTTTGATTCCCACTGGAGGCCGTACTCGATTAGTACAGGCCTCAGTTTGGTGTTCCATGTTTGTGATATCCTTGCCTGGTCCCCATGGTACAGGGTATCCATAACAATTAATTGTGTTGTGTGGAAGTTATTATCAATGTTATTTTTATCCTATAGTGGCGTAGTCACTAGTTTTCCTAAATATTAAATAAATAAATAAATAATGTTGGCCTCTTCAATCGACAGACGCCATCTCTCCCTATTCTGCAAAATCTCACTCGAATAGCCAACTAGAACTCCTGCAGTGTCCTCTACCTAGTCTTATACTCTAAACTACTTTACTAAAAGTTTCAAACAAGTCCGCTCTTTTTAGGACCGACAACAGAATAAAAAAGACCATTTCTAGAGCTCTTCCAGAGAACGTACCAATGTTTATCAAGACGCCGGTTGCTTGCCGAATGCGATCTTGACCCGCGTACCGTTATTACCAGCGCAAAGGTCACCAGAGAGCCGAGAGCAGCCGCAGACCACCCGTGTGTACTGAGAGAAGTGTTAACCTGTCGCAATACAGCCCGATGATTATTTATAGAACAACCATTACAATGTGGTAATGAAGAGCCGTCGGGCGACGTGAAAGTACCGGGGCGAAGGCCCATTGTTCGTCCTAGGGCTACTAGTTAAATGCCTAGTTAATATGCTACTAAGCTCGGCTGTGCAAATCATATTAAGCCTACTTCATTATACGAGTCTTATAATGAAGCATATTTTTTTTCTTGCCATTGATGCTTAAAATTCTTTCGGTGAAGGTACATTTGTGTTTATAGATAAATAAATTATTTCCACACAACACAATCACATGTCCGGGCCCCAAACTAGGATACCCTGTGCTGTGACAACCTGGCCAGGACATCACACACATGAATATACACCCAGACTGAGGCCATTTGTACCCGGAATCGAACCCAAGACCTCCGGCATGATAATCAAACGTGATACAAAAAAAACACCACTCCTCTAAAACACTCCTCAGAGACAGTTTAAATAATCTGTGGCTACGTCTTATCCTTTACCACAGACTCCAGTTAAAGACGAATTCCAGTTACAGACGACAGAATATATTAATAACAATAGGCAAGAGATTTTATCCAATATCAACTGGAATAACTCGCATAATAGAAACAAACCATTCAGTAAAATACACGTCACCTCTAATCGAAATACCTAGAACCAGGTATCACCATCATCAGCCATTTGACGCCCACTGCAAGGCATAGGCCTCCCTCATGGTTTTCCAAGCTTCCCGGTGTAGTGCCGCCCGCATCCAGCGACTCCCCGCCACCGTGACCAGGTCGTCAGACCATCTGGTGGGGGGCCCTCCCGCACTGCGTCGTTCGGCCCGCGGTCGCCAGGTCAGAACTTTTTCGCCCCAACGGCCATCAGTTCTTCGAGCTATGTGCCCCGCCCACTGTCACTTCAACTGAACAATTCAGGGAACCAGGTATAAGGCGACCTATATTTTTGATTATGAATTAGCATTCACTTAATATGCGAACTTGGTTCATATAAGTTCTAGAAGCAAAACGAAAGGCAAGGAAAAAAAGAACAAACGTCTATACTTATAATGAAGAGACGGAGAGCTCTAATGCGCTGAATGCGACCGGTTCTTCAAGACGAAGTTCAGATGGTTCAGCCACTTTATAACTGTCGTCTGACGTGACGAAGAAACCATCATCGCCATCGTTATCTATATGCGAACATGATTCATATGTTATGTTGAATGCTTACCACGCTCTTTGTAGGAGAGTTTGGAACGGGAGTGACACAGAATGGGCCATTTCGATTGATCGAATCTGTACGTCAGACGTACAAAGCGCAACTAATTATCGTTTATTGTTATGAACAAGTTAAAGCAAAGCATAGTTTTGACGTTTTCAGAACCGATAAAATGAGATGAGTTACAAGTTTCATTGTTAACTCTTTGCAACTTTTACCATACTCAAGAGGAATATTTCATTGCAAATATATTAGCAATTTGAGTGAGACCAAACTATACACGTTTGGTCTCACGCAAGTTGTTAAAATTATATCTGTCCTAAAAATATAAACATAAGTACCCTGAATTAATATATGCGCTACTTCAGGCCAAGATCATCATCATCGTTTACAGAAAACGAGGTATTTATTAGCAAACACATCATCGAAGGAAAACTTGATCCAAGATAATTAATTTTAATATCAATAGATTACATAAAATTGCGTTGCATCCCGGAGGGGCAAGCAGAGACCAAGATTTGCCCATTTAAAATTATGAGAAACATCAGAAGGCCCTAGCTGAAAATCAGTGTTGTGGGTGCAACCCCTCAGCTGATACTGAGCATGAGGCTTTTTTTCCGCTGCATCGACATACAGAGTACATCCACTGTACCTTTAGCCTTTGTTTTTTCTTACTATTAGCTTCAAATTTCTTCTGCTTTTGTCCTATATCTGCCTTATTGTCTGTATTTACTTTTCCTGCATAATTATGTGTGTCTATGTGGCGTTAAATAAATGTTTTTCTTCTTCTGTTTTCTTCTTCTACATCTATTATTAACTTAATTCCGGATTCACTTACTTGCCGGCAACTGCTGCGGGGACTCCCGCGCACTACCGCCGCGGAGCTTGACGTTTCCTCGTCGTCAATGTCACAAGGCGCAGACACAGCTTGCGACATCTTCGTTCTTGGACCATCTTTTCGGATTATCCCTTTCACCGTTCTTCCGTAAGAGTCCAATCACTGTCTCTATTTAAATTGGGTTGGCGACATATTTCAATAGCCTCGCGAACTATCCGTGGCCCAAAAAAACTTGTCTTTTGATAACACTCTACATCTAAATATTTATTGGTTATTTTTTTATTATTACAATTTTTTACATATAGATAGATCATCACAGCCAATTCGACGCCCACTGCAGGACACAGGCCTCCTTCGTGGTTTACATAACCATGAGGGGTTTTGCCATAATCGCCACGCTTGGCAGGCGGGTTGGCAATCGCAGTATGCGGTTGAAATCTCAGGAAGACGCTGCTGCCCGTCTCCTGGTAATTGATTTTCTTAGTCGCCTTTTACGACATCCACGGAAGGAAATGGAGTGACGTTATTCTTAATCCGGCGCCACACGGCGCATAAAGATAGATAGACAGATAATTATTTACACAATACACACACACTCGTATACAAATCAATCACAAAGTAACAGCAAAGAATATGGACACGACAAGATAGAACCATCTAGAAACATAGTAACTAGACATTGATATTGACATTCTATTGGCCCTAGTCTCCCTACGCGGTACAGGCGTGAGTTTATGTAATTTAATATATTATAATATATAATGACCTGGTAGTCGTAGATTATGAACTGTTACATTATGACCTTGAAAAGAACAAATTATAAACCGTAACAATGGTTTTAATTGTTTATATAATAATTTGAGCGATATTATTTTTTCCAAGTGATGTAATCATATATACACTTTCAAATAAAATTTTGAAAAAAACAGCTCTTTTTATTCATTTATAAGAAAATGCCAGCTAATTCAAATTATGACATTACTTTTGCAGGGTGGCCCTGTTTATTTAAAAAAAAAAAACATTTTTTTAGAGTTCTCTCGCCTACACCATAATATGGGGTATCGTTGGATTGGTCGTTTAAAAATTTTGTAGGTGTACCGTTTCCGTTTACGAAATATTGAGCTTTACATCGTAAACTTTTGTCATAGTAGGGCGTGAAATCTCCATTTTATTTCTGCTACAGCCCCTCCACAACGTAAAGATAAAACCTTTTATATAACATAGTTAAGTTAAAATGATCTTGCTATGAGGCAATACAATTTTTTTCATATAGGACTGTAAATATTTTCTTAAGTTTTCTATTAAGACGTATCGCACCGGTTAAAGCAATGGGCACCCACACCGCCCTACGCCTTGCTCGCTCAGTCGGTAATCAAATCAATGCATCCGCAGCTAATTGGCAACTCAATCAGCCGGAGAAACTGTTCACACTCCAGTGTCGCTCTTGTGTTTGTAAACGAGGTGTGGGCTTTGTGTGTGGTTCGAGCCTTTTCATGGCATTCTGACATATGGATAAACAAGACTATTGAGCTTCTACCTCTATTGCCTCATCCTGGGCGATTAAGAGTGTTGAGGAGTGGACTGTGTCACTAAGAAAAACTAATGGAGGTAAAATGTGGTATATTCGTAAAAATGACAGCAAGAATAATCAGTAATGTGAGACAGTGAAATGTTCCTGTATTTACTATTCTCAAAACCGTCACTTCAAATTGAGTTTACATATACATAATTGCTTTCATTATACAACAATTCCATGAAATAATTGATTGATTAAATTCATTCCCCAAATTCAATAGTTTCAGAATTTAACTGTTTGGCCCCAAGTTTAAAGGTCGTCGTCGAAGACGCGTTTCCTCTATTTTCACGACGACGACGAAAAGACAATATTTTTTGACACCATTCCCCTCCTGTCCAAAATTAACACTCATATGGCCTTCCAAATTCTACGTTTTTGCCTTTTTGTACCACAATTTACCTATTACCTCAGATGCAGCCCACTATTTAGCAGGTAATAGCCGATTCGATGATCCATTTGGCCTTAATCAAAATTCTAAACTGGCCAATTTAAGAACGTTCCTGGCTCCAGGCATTACTCCCCATAAGATATGGAGGCCTAGGAGTCAGGAAGGTAAGCAGCGTCGCATTGCCGGCCTTTTTGTCTTCCATCCACAGTATCGAGGCCTTGTACAAGAAAATTGTTAGCTCTTCTCTGGGTGACATTGAGGCCTCATACTTTGGGGAAGCCAAAGAGGCATGGAGACTGGCCTGCCCTAATGAGGATCAGCCGAAGGATCCTACCATCCAAAGGCAGTGGGACGGGCCCCTCTGCGAGCTGGTGCAGAGCAGGTTAATCCATTCCTGCACCAGTGACGTAGAACGCGCTCGCGTACTGGCCGTGTCCGAGCGAGAGTCGGGCTACTGGTTGCAGGCCCAACCATCAGCGTCTATAGGGACCCTGATGGACAACACTTCTTTTAGCACCGCCATAGGTCTGCGACTGGGTTGCCCAATCACTGTGCCCCATCGCTGCCCCTGCGCCACTGACGTCGATCCCCTGGGCCACCATGGTCTCTCGTGTCAGCGGAGCGCCGGCCGCCTATCCCGCCACGCAGCTCTCAATGACATCATCCGGAGGGCCTTTGCCATAGCCGAGGTTCCGGCCACGCTGGAACCTCCGGGAATCATCCGTGACGATGGTAAAAGGCCCGATGGCACGACATTGATCCCCTGGAAACATGTGAGGCCGCTGGTATGGGACGCTACCTGCGTGGACACGCAGGCGCCCTCCCATGTTTCCCAGATTGGAAGAGCCGCTGGTTCAGTGGCTGGCGCGGCCGAAAGTTTCAAACGGCGCAAATACGGTTCAATTGGCAACAATTGCATATTTTCTCCGTTTGGGGTCGAAATTTTAGGCACTTGGAGCCCAGAGACGGTGGCGGCGCGCCTAATCGACGCATCGGGAGACCAGAGGGCTGGCGCATACCTCGGCCGGAGGATAAGCCTGGCCATCCAAAAAGGCAACGTCGCCAGCTGTCTTTGCTCATTGCCGCGCGACAGTAACCTGGGGCAGGTGTTTTATTTGTTAATATGGGATTTACGACATTTAGATATTACATAGATAAGCAACCTATAATATATGTCCCACTGTAGGGCACATGCCTTCTCTCAAGGAGAGAGTATGGGCTCAATCAGCACGCGTGCCCACCGCCGATTGACCTTCAGCGAGTGGTATTGCTACTATAACTTCACTACTGTACATAACTTAGAAAACAAAATCATGCTCGCACTGGGAATCGAACCTGTGTCTCTCGCTTCCGAGTGCAATGTTCTACCCACCAGGCCACCACCGCTCTCTATATATTATTATCTTTTAAGTAATAATTTCAGTTTTTTTTTTATTTCAATTTGTTTTCTTTTTTTGTGTTATGAATAAATTCTTTAAGCTACTTGCATATCTTTGAAAACAATAGAAAATATATCTAGTAAGAAAAATCGTTTTCTATACCTATTGTGAGACGTATTTTGACTGACAATAATCAAACATCAACTAACCAATAACATTATACGGGATGACTGTCCCATAATGGGGTCCCATTTCATAACGAACTGAACCAACCATAAACAACCGCCGTGGGCTAATCAATTAACCCAATTCGGCCATAGATTCGCCTCCATAAAGCCTACAAAAATTATGTTTAATGGCCCAGTACTGGGAACTGATTGGGCACTAACTGAGCTTACCTTCGCTGCGGGGTAGCCAAATTCGAGATCAGAATCTCAACATGTATGTCACTTTTTGAGCAGCATCACGAATGAAAGGTTCACCCAATGCCGTTTCCAAATGATCGTGTAATATTGTACGCCGTTATCGATGCTTAAATAACTGGAACGTTGTGGATCGAAAGAGGATCTAGTGACCGCAATTGGGAAAATAATGTTACCTTGGACATATGGAGAGGATGAAGCAAGAATGAGGGATGAAAGAACAAAATAAATTGAGTGAAAGTGGAGTGGAAGAACCAAAAAGGCATACCCCATGTGGATGTCCACCAAATAGGGAAAGTACCAGCAATGGACAAGATAAAACGTACCCGAAACCAGATAGCGTGCATACTGTGACTAATATTTTTTGTTATGGCTGGGTCCTCCGACATTGCCCCTAAAGCTGCCCCTAATGCTTAGTATTTAAAATCAGAAAAAAATATTTATTACTTTTCAATTTCCTATCTAGGGCCGTCGGTCATTATTTTTATAATAATTTAAACTTGACAGCATCAAAAAAAATCGCGAACATGACTCTATATTGTCATTAGTGGCGTCGGTCGTTCGAATTCTCTTAATAGGATTTGTGTTCCTGTAATTTCAAAGATGCCTACTTTTCCCCCAACTATTCGCTCGCGCTATACTATACTCTCTCTCTGAGAGAAGGCCTGTGCCCTATAGTGGGACGTATATAGGCTGCTTATGATATTCGCTCGCGCAGCGCAATAAATCCCAAACAAATCCGTGCGCTCGGAGAACCCAGCCTTAAAGCGAAAGAGGTTTTCAAGACCTTGGCAAGTATCTCCCTAACCCTCCAGCGTGGGTAATACTCGTATGATGGCACGAGACACGCCTTTTGTCGCGCTAAAATGTCAGAATTTGTCAATTGATGTACTGAAAAGTCGCGACTTTTGACGTTTAAAACGCGCGACTAGCATCGACATACTACCCTGGCAGGACACAGACGTGAATCATATTATGTAAGTATCAGTACTCTTGCACTTTTCAGCTAATCTTAATACTTTATTCATTTATTTGCTTCTTAATAAGTAAGTTACAGAGAGAGCCTAAAAATAACAGAATAACTATCAAATAACAAAATAACTATAATAGATAACATTAATAAAAATAATAATAAATAATAATCTAATTTGAGACTACCCGTAGTATACATGTGCCCGTACTGCATTCAAGAATGAACCTTTGGGTTCTACTTCATTTGTGCTGCACGCGACATTAGACGACATTTTTGTAGCTATAAACAATTTGATAATTGAAAGGGTTGGGAAATGGGAATTGAATATTTTAAACACAAAAGTAAGCACACGTTTACATCCCACGAATATGTTTATAGTCTCATTTATAAAATTACGCTTCCTTAAAAACGCTCCTCAGAGGCAGTTTAAATAGTCTGCGGTGAAGGAAAAGACCCAACAACAGATTATTTAAACTGCCTCTGAGGAGTGTTTTAGAGGAATCCTGTATTTAACCGATTTCAAAAAAGGAGTAAGTTCTCAATTCGATCTTCTTATTTTCTTTTTTAATTTTTATGTAGAGATTGGGGGTGTTTTTATGGGACTCGTGCATTTGCTTTTTGAAAGCACAATTTGGCAGAGTCGTAAATAAAAATCGACTGAATTCCTCCCATAAACTGGCTTCAACTCCGTCTTGAGAGCGTTTTTGTGGAGTCAACTTTTTGTAAATAAGACCGTTATTTATTAAAAAGTGTAAATTTATTAAAAAAAAAATGAAAACTGACTTCCAAACAACAGCACTAAGAACACAGAAATAATTTAAACGAATATGACCTTTAAATTGGATGTACCTAGGTATTGTCGAAGCATAGTTTGGAGCCGGTGCCAAGTTACATGACCAGCACATACATGTTGGGCACCGCCTCCAAAATATATTTCTACAATACCTATATCGAATTTAAAGGTCATGTTCGTTTAAATTATTTCTGTGTTGTTAGGTGCTGTAGTGTTTTGAAGTCGGTTTTAATTTTTTTATGGAAGAGTTCCTTTTATGAACCGGCTTCAACTCCGTCTTAAGAGTGTTTTAGTGAAATCTAATTTTTATAAATAATACCGTAAGTCTCCTGTTGAATAACCTAGCCAATCATAAAGTGCATATTTAGCACTGTTTAGAATCCAACGCCTGCCGTCTTCATTCTCAACATTTACAAGTTATATGAAAGTAACTAGTTCTAATTATGTAATTAAATAATGAGCTGTATGGATGAAGTAGCCATAGATGAAATATGATTAACAGATCGGTATAGTCGCACAGATTGCATGAAGATTGACCTGATTTCGACTCTACAAACTTTGATACAAATTAATCTCGTGTACTCTCGCAGTCCCTAGACAACAAAAAAAATACATTCCGCTACCTGGCTCTGTTGCACTAAAAGCGTAAGATCACTGAAAGGCAGTGCCAAATAGCACTAAGCTCGCCTGAGTACAAAATTAGTTTTGTTGCAATCAAGAATTTTAATAATATGTTTGTGAAGTCCTTGCCTGGTTACTATAGCACAGGGTATCCTAGTCTGGGACCAAGTGATTGTTTTTTGTAGAAGTTATAATATCGTCGTAATAGCTGGCAGATCGACGCTTAAAGACACATAGAAGAGTTGAGAGAGATATATCCGTAGAGACCTGTTGTCTTGCGCAATAAGGAATGTTCGTTGTAGAAGAGTATTACAAGAAAGGGAATATAAATGTACGTAATAAACGTAATAAATAAAGTTAATAGATCATTTATGGTTTACTGTATACGGTTCTACAATAAAATTCCTCAAGATGTATTAGACTTACCACTGACGCGGTTTAAAAACTGAGTTAAGCATACTCCGTGCGAAAAAGCCTATTATAACATTAAGGATTATTTGGAAAACAAAGATGTCTGGTATTTAAATAATGGTAACGGGGATGACTGTATCTAGTGCAGTGTAACTTTAAGTTGGAAACTCTGTTAATTAAGCAAACCTGTCTTGAAAAGAATAAATGTGGAGTTTCTTTGTTAGCTCCTTCTCCTAATTGTGAAATAACAGCTTTGACGTCCATTAAATAACCATTTTGTTTTTATTGTGAATAAATTTATAAATTTGACTTTTTGACGTATAGAAAAGGAAATAAAGAGTAAGGGAGGAAGTGTAGATAATAACGATCAAAGGGCTCGATCGTATAAGAAGAGAAAGAGAGACATGTTAGACACTTTATAATAAAATGAAGTAACTATATAAACCGCTACTGGAGGTGCTTATACTATGACGCAGTCCAACCGCCGTCACTCATGTCAGCCTGGTAATCAGATGCGGAGCCGACCGTTTAGTAAATTAGTCTTACTGTCAGGCGATGATTAGTTGAGAGGAATAATTACTGTCCCTATTGGATCTTGAGTTGTAGCTCAGTTTTTGCAATCGTAACGGCAATATCATCGTACTGATCGACTGTTTTCGTTTCAATGTGGGTCCCTGCACTGTCAACCTAGATATTTTGACATTGACGAAATGTCTTTTCGTTCGCTCTAGCTCCAGCTCCGATTTCACGTAAAAGTGCGATCCCCTTATATTTCGGAGAGTTGTAAAGATATGGTACCTATTTAAAAAAAAATTCAAAAGATGCGTATTTGCAAGAAATGTAAGGTGCAAAAAGAATTATTCGGGAAAGTCAAAATGTGCTCCATAGTGCACGAAATCTGTGAATTTTTTATTACACTTTATTGTACAAAATTTAAATTTAACCCTTTATAAAACAGGATTCTCTTGTTTTTAGACAAATATTTCTAGAACATATTGTCACATAGTATTTAAATTAACTTCGTTCGTTATAGAAATAAGTAAATATTGATTTAATATTGATTTCATGTTGCAAATAAGTAAGTAAGTAGAAGTAAAAGTTTTCTTATCACTCAGAAATCGAAAAGACAAAGATAGGATAAAAATTGTTTATTATGCCTATTAAAATTGTTTATTGTGAATTAAAATGCACCCGAAACCGGAGTGCGTGCATACAACAACCAATGAATGCTGAGGAAGCGAAAGTGATCTGTCAGGATCGTGGCAAGTGGTATCTGATCTCTGCCTCTGGGATACAGGCGTGAGTTAATGCATGTTTATGTATCTATGAGAAGTAATTTTTGTCTGTATACAATGTTAGTTGGTACCTACAGAGCAATAGTGCAATCAACTTGCAACGGTGAAACATTAGTCACTATTCTTACAAAGACTATTTAGTCGAAGTATATCCACCTGGGGCATCCCTTACCGGCCGTTCCACCCATATCGATCTATTTCATTTGTAAATGTTTCTTCCTTCATTTGCCCCATGCCTATTTACAAACCAACATTCCTTTCTCATTTCTATTCACTGCTAGCTATTATTGTACACGCTCTGGAATCGAACAATTATAAGTTGATCCTTGACTGATATATAATTAAAAAGGAATAACTAGAACTAGAGTGGTTCCATTAATAATTGATCCACCTTTGTCATGTCACTTAAACTAAGCCAAGTCATAAATATGATTGGTAATAAAGTGTGTTACATTTATGGTGGCGCCAGACACTCGGTAAAGACATACCGCCGATGTCTGAATTGAGAATCTTCAATTTTCTAGAATCTTGAATTTTCGCAGAACATCTATGGTTACGCGGATTGCCCAATAACGGGTAAAAACCGGCCAAGTGCGAGTCGGACTCGCGCACGAAGGGTTCCGTACCATTATCTATACAACATTTGAATATTTCAAGCGTCTACCTGTTGTCGTTATTAATATCGAGCAAAAAAAGGCAAAACAAACACGTTTGTTGTATGGGAGTATTTATTTTATTTTTTTTTAGCATTTTCTGTTCTAGTCGCAACAGAAATACATCATCTGTAAAAATGTCAACTATCTAGCTAACACGGTTGGTAAGATACAGCCCGGTGACAGACTTGCGGACGGACGGACGGACAGCGGAGTCTTAGTAAGAGGTTCCCTTTCCCTTTGGGTACGGAACCCTAAAAATCCGGAGGTCCCAGCCTCATAAGAAGGCTCAAGGTCGCCCAACGAGCAATGGACAGAGCTATAAAGCTATTTAAATAAATGTCTTCTTTCCTTTCTTTCTTTCTTTCTATAGAAAAACATTCATAGGAAAGCTGAGTATCTGAGGAGTTCACATACCTCAGCGCTTGAAATTGCCAGTCCACTTTGAGCACGCGTGGTAATTAACCCCGTACTCTCTCTCTGAGCGAAGGCCTGTGCCCTGCAGTGGGACTTCTTAGAAAGAAAAAAAAAAACAATTTTTGTAACAAAAAAACAGACTTCAAAAATACACGCAATAAAAAGAAGAGTTCATGAACAGATTCATTTAATAAACTTTCTAACAAAAGGAGAATGAACATGCACAAGAAATTATATACGAACGAATTGATAATTTAATGCGTAAAATCACAAATATCTCCTAATCACCCAACACATGAAGTACTGATACACTGCGAATGTATCGATCATTATGCTCATAGATAGCCCGTAACTCCGAACTTCAGGAAAGTAACACACCTACGGGGTATCTGACGAGTTTCAAGCGATCGGTAAACAGTTAAGGGGATCCAGTGGGCGAACTAGCGCCACCAATGAATATATATATATATACACGCACACATACACACACACGCACACCCACACGCAGACACGCACGCCTGCCCACCCGAGTTTTGGACCAGGACAAGTGATTGGGTTGTGCGGGAGTAATTTTTTTTCTCTCTCGTGGCGCTAGTAGATAGATAGATAGATAAATAATTTATTCACATGAGACACACACACGTATATAAAGCAAAGTAATATAAATCAATTCAAAAGTCACAATACGAAGAAAGAATATAACAAAACAATAACATATAGAAAAAAAGCAAAAAACACACTGGAAATTAGCCAGACACGGTACGACAGGGGTACAAAAGTGACCAACGTAGGTGTGGCAAATGTGAATGGGCTCCGACTCAGCATGTGCTGAAAGTCCAGGAAGAACTTCAGCGCTGATATTCTGCCGGTACCCGGTGGAAGCGGCATGCAGCGCCAGGAGAGCTGAGGTGAGGTGGTCGAATTGTTATCAGACCGGATTAAATAATGTAATGTCACGTTGCAAATATTGGAATAAATTTTATTTTTATAAAAGTATATTATTAGAAATAGTTTGTATATATTCGTGTTTAATGTCCATATAGACCTCATGGATCCCCTTAATCTAAAGACTAATGCGTCGTGAATAGGTCTCTAATGAAGACTCCATATGAATATTGCAATCACGAACTTTTATTGCGTCCAGCACTAAGTATAGGCGCACAATAACCAAATGTTATTTCGTTATTTTATATAGTTGAACTTTGTCGGAAGAGACGGACCAGCTTTCGCTTTTATTTGCTGAGCTCAACCAGGGAGGTAGGACGTTGGCGTGAGTCACGCGTTTTGTAGCGCTAAAGTGTCAGAATTTGACAATTCATATACTGGAAAGTCGCGACTTTTATTTGCAGAGCTCAATCACTGGGTAGGACGTTGGCGCGAGTCACGCGTTTTGTGGCGCTAATGTGTCAGAATTTGACAAGTCATATACTGGAACGTCGCGACTTTTGCCATTTAAAACGCGCGACTAGCGTAGTCGTATTACCTCCGCGGTGTAGTACGACGCCGCTAGTAGAGACGGAGCTCGCGTCGTCGGTTCATCATCATCATCATCAGCCATTCGACGCCTACTGCAGGACACATGCCTCCATAATGGTTTTTAACCATGAAGGGTTTTGTCATAATCGCCACGCTTGGCAGGCGGGTTGGCGATCGCAGTATACGGTTGGAATCTCAGGAAGACGCTGCTGCCCGTCTCCTGGTAATTTATTTCCTTAGTCACCTTCTACGACATCCACGGGAGGAAAAGGAGTGACGCTATTCTAAATCCGGCGCCACACAGAAATTCTGCGTCGTCAGTTGCTCTTCTCTAACTAAAGTAAAATTCAGGTAAGTGATTCCGGAATTAAGTTCATAATCAACTATGAAATTTACTTTCATGACACAGGCAATTGCTAGATAATACATTTATTGGAATATTACGTATGTCAGGAAAAATATAGAAGAGGAAGAATAAAAACGTTTATATTTAACATCACAAAAACTTACATGTAACAAGTGATTAAAAACAAACAAACCAATTATGCAAGAAAAATAATCCCAGAACAATAAGGGACCGAGGGCGAAATGGCCTTGCAGCGGTGAAATGCCCTTGAGTTCAGTGTACGCTGCGGTTTTGCCCACAGCACTGATTTTCAGCACGGGCCTTTGGTAACTCACGGAGTTTTGACGGATATCAGCCAACATACATACTTACATGAACTCACGCCTATATCCCAGAGGGGTAGGCAGCGACCAGGGACTGCCACTTGCCCTGATCCTGCCTCACTTTCGCTCCCTCGATATTCATTAGTCGTTGTGTGCACGCACGCCGGTTTCGGGTTTATATCAGCCAACGTAATGTAAAAATAAACTTAAACTTTAAATCCCATGAATTAGGGTAGCCAAGGTTAATACATCTTTTATGGGGCAGAGTATACGATTCTACTATGAGATCCCTTTAAATATACAGGGTTATTTCCTATTCCGTTTTGGTAGTGAAGCATGTTACGCAAGAACCACAATGCAGTCTTAAGTGATTAATTCAGTGAATTAAGCCTTTTGACATTGTATTTATGCAAAAAAAGACAAAATGTAAATGCGTTTTAAGATTCACCTGTCAAATCGTTATACATATTTTTTATACGACGCGCTGGTACGATATAAAGTGTTCTGCTTAAGAAACTGGATTTTCAATAATTATAATCGCTTAACAGCAATACAAAGTATAATCAATTCTGTGGATTAATTTAAAATGAAGATCCCCAGTCTTAAATCCTGCTTGATAATACAAACCAATCATATATTGTAATTTTGTTTGTTTGTTACATTATCAGAATTTAAACTTACACTCTAGACAATGAGTGTTTTAGTAGTGTATAATACGGGAATATTTTAATTCCTAAATCGAATTATTCATTATTTAATCAAAACCAAATGTTTACTTAATGAACATCAAAGCCCTATGCTCATAATAATAAAATTGGTTTGATACACATCAAAGCCCCAATCATAAACAAACTTAAACTTCAGTCTAAAAACCACAGAACATTGGAATAAACTGAAACTAGTCGTAGTCAATAAGCCACCGGCTAACAATATAAATAAGCTAAATAAGCTAAATAATACCTACTTATGTTCAGCACAGACAATTTATAATACATTTATTAAAAATCTTTAAGTTTTACGGGAAATAAGAGCGTGTAAACACAAGAAAAGTCATAGGGAAGTTCTAGTACAGAGTTCATTCTTTTTTATATATACTTTATTGTAGTAAACTGTTTATAACACCCAATATCGGTTTTAATGTTGTTTTTATTCATGAGCTGGGCCTCTCTATCTAGGTATCGATTGAGCTATCAAGGCACACGATTTAATTTTTGAACAGACCGATCAATCACCGGCTCGAAAGAAAACGAGTGTAAGTTGTGTTTCTATTATTTCGGAAGTAGAGTTTAAAAAGATTCAATAACATATTTTTTCGTATTGTACAATTTTTCTCCAAAATGCCCATATGCATCTGAAAATTAAGTGTTCATCATAATCATCATCATCAACCCATTATGTCCCCACCGAGGGGCACGAGTCTCTTCCCTGAGGAAGGTATAGGCCATACTCCACCACGGGGGCCAAGTCCGGATTGGTGGAGGCTTGTAGACTAGTGGCTCGTCTACTGTCAGAAGTTGTCAAGCCGCCCTAAGGCCTCTGACTTGGCTTAACGACTGCCATCTATCGACGGCAGCCGGCACCAACAGCTTAACGTGCCTTGCAAAGCACGGAACCGCTCGGAAAAATGCCACTAGCGTTAGGCATAGACGGCGACCCATCCATGCACTGAACGCGCCCAGTGTTGCTTAACCTTCGTGATCGTTTAAGATCACTCAGGCAGCCGGGGCTTCGAGCGATACTGATAAGTGTTCATAAGCAGCCTATATACGTCCCACTGTAGGGTACAGGCCTACTCTCAGGGAGAGAGTAGTGGGATAGGGAGAATTAAGTGTACTACTAGTCAATACAAATAACCATTACTATGATAAAAACTTCAAAATCGCGAAAATTATTTCGGTATCCATACATTTTAATGCGTTCTGCGACCTCCCGCTAGAGAAGCCGCCAGCCTTACCATCAGACCGTCTATGTCCCGCAAATGCGTTCATTCCCTTATTGACGTATTTCAGGAATTGCTCATTTGAAAAATTATATTTTATTTCTGTACAATGTTTTTATAAGGATAAAAGGGGAACCTACATTTTTAATCTACCAAAACGACATCCAGAAATACTCTATTGATAGTATGTTCATAAATTTCTCGGACTTTTACATCAATGGACATTGAAACCTAAAACATTACTATTTAAGATACAAGTTCAGTTATATTGTTTGACTTTCGATTAATAATTAGGTTTGTAGTGATTTGGCATAAGCTGTCAGTTACAAATCTAAGTAAGTAACGCCAGTAACTAACATCCACTAATGAAATTAGCTGTTTCTTATATTATTTCTGGTGTACAATAAATATATCTTTATTGTACATACAGTCGACAGCACATGAACAATGCACTCTCCCGTAACGCAACTGTTACGGGCAACTTTGCAACCAAAACGTAAAGGATAATGTGCTGTCGACTGTACAACAGAAATAACATGCGCACATGGATTTGAAAAGGAAACGTCAGCATCTGTTATATATCTGCATTTAGAAAAATCTGACTTGCACCTCTTTACCCACCAGCACATCTTTATTATTATAATTAAGCACAAAATATCTGTGCTAGTAACATGAGGAGTCAGAGTTCACGTGCCTACATACATAAAATGTGGCGCAAGGCGAATAATTTATTGGCTATATCCATGAATATATACACAAGGTTTGGGCACTCGCGAAGACGTGTGACTTCGCTTGCGAAGACCAGTTTTTCTAAACGGATCTTTAAACAAACAATAAACAAACGTCAGCGACAGTTTTACATCGTGGAACTTTAGTAGACAGATATTCTGTTTTTGTGGTAACTCGCGCTGAATTATAGTGTTATAAAATGCAAACGACTCGTGGTACAACATTTATTACTTATTAGTTAGCACATATTTTTATTAAGTCCCTGAGCCTACTCTTTAAATCTTTTAAAGACGGAAATAAAATAATGATATGTTTACTTGGAGGAGGTACATACTTTTGCTTGAAACCGGGTTTGTTCTTTTGTAATATATGTGTGCAATAAAGAGCGTTCTCTAATCTCTAATCTAATCTTGTTTAGGACATCTAAATATGCAGACCGAACTGAGAATACTGAGGACTCCTTGAATACCAATTGGACCTAAAGTTATAAAGACAAATGCACAGTTATCTCATTATCCCTATAGTAAAGGCATGAGGATAAACAATTAATAATCGTACGCCGCGACGTTAAAATTAACAATTTGAAGGCACAAAAGTGATCTCGTTTCCCGTGAAAAATGGCGGCCATTTGTAAACGTTGCGCGCGCGCATGGAACTTGCGGCTAATTGGCCGGTGATGGCACAGAGTAGGAAGACGTAAAAGGAGCAAAATTTCACCAAACTGCTGGTAAAGTAGTGCTCATACGTTGGAAAAACGACGTGGAACAATTGGCAAGGATTCCAAAAGGGAAATTATCTTGAGCCGCAATAGATTAGTGGAAAAATTATAAATGTCACAACCTGACATGACAATTGCTTAGAACTGCTAGTATACTTACAAATACTTACGTAGGAAATTTGATAGACACCACTGCTGTAACCAATTATAACGTAAATAAATCACAAATAATACCAAAGAAATCACCATTACTTTTAAGTCATTAATATACTATTTATTACTGGAAGCCGCTGTACATTTGTACAAATGGCCTCAGTCTGGGTGTACTTTCATGTTTGTAACGTCCTTGCCTAGTTACCATAGCACAGGGTGTCCTAGTTTGGGACCAGGTCAAGTGATTGAATAGTGTGAAAGTTATTATCATTATTATTATTGCAATGAAAATTGCTAATTATTTCCAATTCACCCTTTAGTTACAATGGTAAATCTGATGAATAAATGTTCGTGCTTTTAGTAATAAAATCCACTGAGCCGCGGTAGGCATGTGGCTCATGGGTTCAAACCTCGGCATGTAATGCCACTCGTTAACTGTGAAGGTAAACATTGTGAGGAAACCTGAGCGGCTGGGGTGATCATATATCTTACCTCGACCACCTCGTGGCGCAGCGGTAATGCATCTGCATACCATGCGACAGGTCCCGGGTCCCAATCCCGGCTGAGGACAAAAAAAAAACCCCAGTTCTTGGATGTTTACATGTTTGTGATGTCGTTGTTTCTGGTTCCCACGACACAGGGTATCCTAGTGTGGGGATAGAAGCAATGTATGTGCCTGTATGTAAATGTTTATGTTTATTTATGTTACCGCTAATCCGCGTCAAATTGCTAATCCGTCGTGGGGACACGTATAATCTCTGAAAGAAGGCCCTGCGGTGAGACGTACTTAGGTTGGGTTATATGACGACTTAGAAACGCTCCAGAGGGTATGTAGAAGAATGAGATGTATAAAGTAAAACCTTTATCCTCTTCTATATTGGAGTGGCCGGGTCGGGCTACGAATCAATTTGTTTAGAGGCTTGTGGGAATCGGATCAATAAGCTCCGTATTACTACGTTAATAAATAGTGGTCCTTATGGTTATTTCATATTATTTATGTAAGGTCTCGATGAAATAGAGGGCAAGGCCCAATTCAGGTTGTAGTATATCTGATACAATTATAAGAGTAAACATAGTAAGGGACGATAGTTCGCTTTACTGGGTACTGACGGAAGACCAGCGCTGGAGTGGTCTGCCTCTTCAGCATATGCTGAGTCAGAGCCCCTTTGCATTTGCCACACCCACAAATCGTTGTCTCGTATTCTGTTGTTTTGCCTGTGCTTGCATTTTTGTGCTCTCTGTTTGTCTCAATGTTGTAAAATTGTGCTCTGTTTTCTCTTGTGCAACTATTTCTTGTATTAAAATTATTGTATATGTGTGTGTACGCAGATGCAAATAAATGTTTTATCTATCTATCTATCTATCTAATAAAATTATACGTTAATTTTGATATTTTCAGAAGTCAGTATTTCAACGTAATGAATTAACTCAGTTTGTTAAATGTAAACATCATACAGAGTTTAAAATACATTTTTACAAGGTAAATACAAATTCCCTTATTTTCCTGAAATTTATTAAATTTATAGCACTAACAGTTTTTACTATCGCGATAATTTAGAGATAGTAAAATCTATCTTTAGTCCTTACTAAAGATACTTACATAGAGTTTTTTCACAATTTTCCTTTTTTTCATTCATAGTTACATTGGTTCATAATGGCCAGTAGAATCCCCCCCCTCAGGTGATTTTGATAAAGCCAATAAACGACCCTTTTAAATGAATAAAACACACAACTTACTGTCTTAGAGTGTTCCAAACTACCTTGTGTTTTATATTTCAGAGCATCATAAATATCTGGCTCGACTGGTCGAACAAAATAGTCATCTAATCCCATACCCAATTACACCATCCTCAGACCGAAGAACCGTAAGTCCGGCCTTACCCAGGCTTTAATACGGGCATTACATCTAATGCCTATAATAGTTAAGCACAATCGTTTGCTAAAACATTATTTTTACTGCCATAGTTACCGTGTTTGGGCCTTCAGTGCCCCCGCTATATCTTGCCCTGTACTTCCATTGAATTTGATCCTTATTTGCAACCTGTTACGGTGTAAAAAATTGCTGTCGAGGGTACGACTATAGTGGCGAGATGATATTCTATAGTTGACATCTGAAAAGGTCAAAAAGCGACATCTAGTCAAGCCTAAAACGGCAAATTGACATTTATGGAGTTGTGAAGTGGAAATTACTCGAATGGGTCTATTGTGCCTTTGTGCCTTTATTAAGTTAAGTATAAAGCTGTCTGCTTATGTAGCGCGCCCTCGTGTAGAACAAACACAATAAGTACTTGAATTTGATTATAGATTTCCAAAGCTGCATCTTTAAAATAAGATTCCTTACAACCAGTAACAGGATCATTATGAAAGTATGGTCAAAACAAATGACAAACATGAGGAATACAGTGAAAGACCAAAATAACTCAGTGGGTGTGAGACCTGGTCGCTGACTATGGGCCTCATAAGAAGGCTCAAGGTCGCCCAACGAGCAATGGAGAGAGCTATGTTAGGAGTTTCACTGCATGATCAAATCAGGAATGAGGAGATCGGCAGAAGAACCCGAGTTACTGATATAGCTTGTATAATTACTCAGTTGAAGTGGCAGTGGGCGGGGCACATTGCTCGGAGATCTGATGGGGATGATATACACTATACACAAATAGATAATTTTTGTGTAATGTTAACATACAATAATAACATACACCTGTATCGTCACTACTCACTGCAGTCTAAAATAACTCTTACCACGCGCTGTATAAATGAAAATATCGAACCGAATCGAAATCTCCTGGCTAAAACTAACTATGCCAAATTTCCCCTCACTTATTGACGACATATTTATCCGGTGCCCGTGAGGCTGGAAAGGCTGTTCGCTTCTCTGAGAAAAACGTGTCGTTTCGAGTCGCCCGCCCTGCGCGCCTGGATGTTGACGGATTGCCCTCAATTACTGTGTCAGCCCGATCATAGCCTAATGTGAGGTGCATAGAGTAGGAAAATTCATAGAAAAGAGTAAAGGTAAACTGCAAATCTCTATGTCATTTATTAAAGAACGCCAAGTTTATCTCTTGATAAACTTTTTTTTAACTCTTTTTAAAACTTTTATGTTTATAGCTATACAAAAACAAACTGGATTTTTATCACGACTTTTAATTTGTTTGAATTGTAGTTCGTGGTAATAATTCCTTTTCCTTTACAATTATGAATATGTCAATCTGTCAAAAAACTCATATAAGTGAAACGCGCCAGTCACAGCTGCCGATAGACAGGCGACCGATGAGATAAATAAAAAAAATATTTAACTACTAGCTGACTCGGCAAACGCTGTTTTGCCGAAATTAATTAGCCTACAACCTATTCTCAGACCTCCCACATATACACAAAAAAAATCGTAAAAATTGGTGAAGCCGTTTCGGAGGAGTTCGATAATAAACACTGAGTCCCAAAATTTTTATATGTTAGATAAATGAGACATTTCAAAGTACCAACATAACAAGTCTCGAGATATCGACAACATTTAGTCGAAATATAAATCGAGATATTTACAAAATTTTGCGACGTATTTAGCATCAAACCCTGTCCCGTATTGTGGGCTATTGCAATGAATGTTTGAAAGGCAGGAAAGTTTACACAAAACGGAACAACTCTGTCAAGAGCGTAAGCTCCATTTAAAATAGGGAGTAGGGAGAGTGGAGTTTTTTTTCTCCACTACAAATACGGCCCGAAGGCAGCGGCTAACATAGTAACATAGTACATTGACATTCAGCAAACAGAATGTAAATTCTTTACGTTGAAATAAATTATTGATTTCTGATTTCTGATTTCGGGGGTACATAAAATAATGACGTCAATGTCCTAAAGTGGAAGAACATTTGCTAACGTTGTCCATACAAACAACATTATTTTGTCCTGGTTGCAATCAAGGAACAATATAACGATGCTATGTTGGTATATCCTTTATATTCTACGCTACTCTACGCAATCTTCAATCAAACTCTCAATGGGCCTATTGCGAACTAGGAGTTACGATATTGACAGTGCTTCTTGGTTGCTATGTAGTTACTGGCTAACCTGGCAAACGTTGCTTTGCCATGCGAGTCGGACTCGAACACGAAAGTTTCCGTACCATTATCTATACAACATTAGAAACAAAGATCTAGATAAAATGGCCAAAAATCACGTTTGTTGTATGGGAGACCCCTTTAAATATTTTTTTTATTTTATTTTAATCATTTAATTTATAAGTGAAAATAGAACTAAATATTCTGTGAATATTTCAAGTGTCTAACTGTTGCCGTTATGAATATCGAGCAAAAAACCCCCTTAAATATCTATTTTATTCTGTTTTTAGTATTTGTTGTTATAGCGGCAACAGAAATACATGATTTGTGAAAATTTCAACTGCCTCGCTATCACGGTTCAGCTACAGTCTGGTGACAGGCAGACATACGGACAGTGAAGTCTTAGTAATATGGTCCCGTTTGGCACTCTTGGGATACTGAACCCTAAAAACACTGTAAAATGAGATTTTTATATATTATTTTTACACCATTAGGAACTCGGTGGCTATCGTGGCGTCTCGTTCGCAATAAGCCCTCAGTTAAAGTTACCTCATCTATAGCCAACCGACCGATATTATTTATTTTAAGGCTCTCGGCGTACCATTGGCGTGCGGTACCCGAGCTAATATGCATAGGCTGATGGGTGACCCGTTAGACTCGGTTATCTCGGATTTGAGGCTAAGTAGAATTATTGTTTTACCCTGTGTTGGAGCAGTTGGCTACACAACAGTCTTTGAGGTTTTAAGGGGCTCCGTGGATTAACACTAGCGCCGCTAATGGAAAAAAATCATATCTTTTCTTTACATATCGGTTGTGCAAAAAGTGTGTGTAAAATCATTTGTGAAGTTATAGTAGCAATACCACTCGCTAGCGGTGAAGGAAAACATCGTGAGGAAACCTGGCTGCCTGAGCTATTCATATACCTCAGCGCTTGAAATCGCCAATCCGCGGTGGGCACGCGTGGTGATTAATCCCATACTCTCTCTCTCTGAGAGAAAGCCTGTGCCCTACAGTGGGACGTATATAGGCTGCTTATGAGGTGTGTAAAATTTCTCAATCATGTTAATAGTGATTTTTAGAACCCACGACCGAGGACCTCCGTGTGGGGCTGGATTAAAAATAGCGTCGCTCCATTTCCTTCCGTGGATGTCATAGAAGGCGACTAAGGAAAAACATTAACAGAAGATGGGCAGCGTCTTCCTGAGATTCCAACCGCATACTGCGATCGCCAACCCGCCTGCCAAGCGATTAGGGCAAAACCCTTCATGATTAGGAAAACCATGAGGGAGGCCTATGCCCTGCTGATGTGATGATGATGATGATGACCGAGGAACTAGAATCACGGACCTGGGACTAGATACATTTTATGCCTAAAACGGCCGTTTTTGGCGTTAATGCCACGTTAGTTCTAGGTTTTCTGCCTTGGGTTCACGGTGCCTTAACAATCACTGTTAACATGATTGACAGATTGTACAGGCACTTTTTGCAAATACGATATGGAAAAGAAGATATGATTTTCTCCATCGGTGGCGGCAGCGGTACTGGATGGAGTCCATTAAGGTGTATGCACGTTACAATACAAGTGTAAAAAAGCCCGTGCCCGTACCCGTACCATACTCGTCGGCCGCCTGTTTAGCCGCACGTGGCCGGCCTTTTTTGCGCCAGTATACCTAATTGTAGTCTTTAAGTCGGCCGCCGGTCCGTCGTTTACAGGATGTCATATGGATAGTCCTGGCTGGTTTTACTTCTAGGCCGGGTTTCATGATGTAGTTTATTGTGACAATTCGAAGTAAATTGCATAGCAGAGTCTACTTGATAATCTGTGGGTTAATTCACTTTGCAATGGTCATCGAATTGTCATAGTAAACTATGAATTGCAGTTCTATGAAACAGGCCCCTGGCCTCCTTCTTGTCCGCACATCTTAATATGTTTTATTATTGTTATCAACGAGTCACAAGAGTCAATGTGTATTTTCACATAATTGTGAAAGAAACGGGATTCTTACCACGATCATTCATGTATTTGATGATAAATCGAAGCAAGAACCCCGTTCCTCTTATGTTTACGTTAAACGTACAAAAGTTTAATACTCAACTATTTCAATATTCTCAAAGTTTTTACACTAACTGGAAACTTGACGTTTGATTATTTGTCGTAGTACAAAGCTGTTACCAGGTTGCGTCCATTCAGTTACATGGTGTATCTCTCGGAGAGAAAAATACTGAATACATTGATGCTTTTAATGACACTAGTAGAAGGATGTCACAAGATAGTTTACCATGTTATTACCTCGACCCAGCAGAGGTCAGTGATGTAAATTATTGACTAATTTATTGCCATCCTTGCGAGCCCCCAGGCTCACGGGACAGCCTGATAAAGGTTGACGTGCGCAGGCCGCTGGCGGTGTGTCAAACGCTGGCTTGTGATATATGCGGGGCCTGGCTTCAGCAGACTATACAGGCTGTGTCAAAATCCCTGCATCTATACGACCTTTCGTATAATTACTCGTATAATTATTCATACTAATAAATTAGTTTACTTGCACTATGAAAAAGGAGGGTTCTTAAAGGATAGGAAAATGGAGTATTCTACTGGTTAACACGAATAACTTTAAGGGGCTTTGAGACTGGAGACAACTAGCTCCAACAATGGAAAAAATCGAATCTTCTATTATACATAATACTATAATAGTGATTCTGATTCTGATACATAAGGGGGAGGTATTTGCTCCACAGTGGGACACCCATATTATGGAGATACTACATAAATAAAAACCAACCAGTGCGAGTCGGACTCGCGTCCGAAGAGTTCCGTACCATCATCTATACAACATTTGAATATTTCAAGCGTCTACCCGTTGCCGTTATTATTATCGAGCAAAAAACGGCAAAAAAAAACACGATTGTTGTATGGGAGCCCCCATTAAATATTTATTTTATTCTATTTTTAGTATATGTTGTTATAGCGGCATCATCTGTGAAAATTTCTACTGTCTAACCATCACGATTCATGAGATGCAGCCTGGTGACAGACGGACGGACAGACGGACGGACAGCGGAGTCTTAGTAATAGGGTCCCTTCCCCTTAAGGTGCTTCGCAAGGCACGTTAAGCTGTTGGTGCCGGCTGCCGTCGATAGATGGCAGTCGTTAAGCCAAGTCAGAGGCCTTAGGGCGGCTTGACAACTTCTGACAGTAGACGAGCCACTAGTCTACAAGCCTCCACCAATCCGGACTTGGCCCCCGTGGTGGAGTATGGCCTGTACCTTCCTTAGGGAAGAGACCCGTGCCCCTCGGTGGGGACATAATGGGTTGATGATGACCCTTTGGGTATGGAACCCTAAAAATAATAAAATAAGATAAACTCACAACTGTATCCCGGAGGGTTAGGCAGAGACCAGGGTCTGCCGCTTGCCACGATCCTGACAGACCTCGTTCGCTTCATCTGCATTCATCAGTCGTTGCATGCGCGCACGCTGGTTTCGGGTACTTTTTATGTTGCTTTTGCTTTTGTGATAACATCGCAAATCTCAATTACGGTGACAGCAATTTGTAGAACCTGCAGTCTAGAACCTAGGGTCAATGACCTAAAACGGCAAACAATTTCCGCTAAAAATCGTTATGAATTTTCTCTTCTGCTTCATTTCTCGTATCGGGTTTTCTGGGTGCAACAAAATATACTAATTAATTAAGGATACAAAAGTGGTATTATTGAGATGTGTGATGATCACTTTTTGCATACGTGTATTTACTTAAGTTTTTAAAGTTCCGTACCTCAAAAGGAAAAACGGAACCCTTTTACTTTTAGGACACTTTCTTATCCGTCCGTCCGTCCGTCTGTCTGTCTGTCAAGACCCTTTATCTCGGGAACGCGTGGAGGTATCGAGTTGAAATGAGGGTTCCGCCCTTATAGGATCACTTTTTTGTCCGTCCGTCCGTCCGTCTGTCTGTCTGTCAAGACCCTTTATCTCGGGAACGCGTGGAGGTATTGAGTTGAAATTAAAATCATGTACTAAAATCTGCAATCCCTTAAAGCTGTGAAAAAATCAAACTTCTAAGTTAACGTGAAAAAAAGATACGGCCGTTTTTACCTACCTACACCGAGAACCCTCGTCGTGCGAGTCCGACTCGCACTCGCGATATTCCATAAAAAATATCATTTTTATGTTATTTTTTTAAATTATTTTGCTACTTTGACTATTTAATCACAGTGTTCAGAAAAAGTGCGTCTAAAGAAGTTTATCCGACGAAAGCAAAAACTCAAGTTTCCACACTCGATAACTCTGCTCGTCCCTTTTAACACAGCTGGCGTTAGTATTTAGTCAAGGACTCAGTGCTGTGGGAAATAATTTTTATTCCAATAGCATGAATTAGTGTTGGATTGTACTGTACGCTACGTGACTAATATGGGAACTGTGCTCGTATGGAATTGTTTCCAACTATAAGGTGCATCTAATTAGCTCAACATTACACTATTTATGAGACAAATATAAGATGGCGCTGTCTACGGTCACGTATAAAGCTGATTTACTATTAGAGGCCTGAGTTACTTATACTAGTGGGAGCGAGCAGAGCAGGTTGTATCAGATACATAAGATCAAAATAGACAGTTATGTTTATTTTTACGTTGAAGTCGCTAAATGTGATTTAAAAATATTTACTTGACTTCAAGCGGTCTAGATATAGATAGAGAACACTTTATTGCACAACCAGGTGAAAGAATTATGCATAGTTTCTTATATTCAAGTAGTGGTATAGAATTGGCGGTCTTGTCGCTTAGAGCGATCTCTTTCAGATAACCTACAGAGTCTACAGAGTTAATAAAAAATTACGCGATTGCTGAAACACGTCAATTAAAGTTTTTCATTTAAAAGTTTTAAATAAATAACAAAAACCGACTTCGAAACACTACAGCACTAAAAGCACAGAAATAAATTTAACGAATATGACCTTTAAATTCGATGTCAGTCGGGAATTGTTTCTGTGTTTTCAGTGCTGTGGTGTTTTGAAGTCAGTTTTTATTTTTTTATTAAAAAGAATATATTTCACGTTTTTTGTGAATATCACTATGACTCCACCAGATTGGGTTTTCCGAGAGCAAATGCACGAATCACCGTAAAAAAACACGCAAATCGCTTTAAGCGCCTTTAAAATTTTAAGAGTTCCCTCGTACTGGCTAAAATGAGTTCGTGTAGATATATGCACAGTGCGGGACTAATTTTGTGACTTCAAATCCGGCCTAACATTTGACGATCTAGCTCACAGACCGCGCATAGACGCAACATAATCTTGAGAAGGTCTCCAGTTTAAGCAGACAGGTATTGAGCATTACGACAATTACTTACAGCGATATCGTGACATAAATATAGTCATAAATCGGCTCACAACGAGGCCGAATCATCGCTAGACTGATCACCGAGTACTGCGCCTGTTCAACTATAATAGAGCAATGTAGATCCAATTATAAGCCAGTCAATTAAGCACTGTTTCAAAGATTATCTCGTCTTAAATAACGCGAATAACATAAGCGGCCTATATACATACCAACGTAGGGCACAGGCGTTCTCTCAGGAAAAGAGTATGAGCTTAATCACCACGCGTGCCCACCGCGGATTGGCGATTTCAAGCGCTGAGGTATGTGGACAGCTCAGACACTCAGGTTTCCTCACGATGTTTTCCTTGACCGTGAGCGAGTGGTATTGCTACTATAACTTCACAAATGTACATAACTTAGAAAACGGAGTCATAGGTACATGCCCGCACTGAGAATCGAACCTGGGTCTCTGGCTTCCGAGTCCGATGTTCTACCCACTAGGCTACCACCAAATTTTCTCTATTTTTTATAAAAACACTATTCTTTAAAACACTCCATAAACGTCGTACAAATAGTCTGTTGTAGAGCGTTTACATGGTAAGTACTTGACCCCAGACTATTTATACTACATTTGTGGAGTGTTTTAGACGATCGTGTTTTAATAAATAACACCGATTGTATCATAAGTAGTTATTACTTAATGTATTATGCAGAGAGAGAGACATTCGTTATCTACTTTATAATTTTTAAAAGGTTTCGTTAAAATTTACTGACAGTCTTAGAAAAATAAAAAACATTCTGGGTCATTTTCTTAGTTGCCCTATGTTGCCCTTTTGGTGCTTTTGTTGTGAGCCCTACGTCGGACGATGGCGGATAAGAGACTGATGATGATGATGATGAGTTGCCCTTTTAATCATTTTGTTAAATTCTTAGTTAATTGTACACAAACACTTGGAAACTTAAACTTATATAGTAAATGCCTGTGTCTTTATGGTATCTACTGTAACTAGATTTAATTTGGGACCAGGTCAAGTGATTGTATTGTGTGAAAATTATTATTATTATTATTATTATCATCATTAATATTAATTACAATTCAATGATTTGCGATTTTTCGCCTTCGGAGATGAATGCCATATCCAATTCTCGCCGAGTTTGCTCAACCCAACTCGGTGCAGTCGGCATGCGATGCGGTTTCGTCTAGTTTTTAAGCGCTAAACGGCGCAAATCGACGGCTATCAGCGTCGTGATCGCTCGCGCATCGATCGAGTTTGCGAGTGTACGTTGTTACGTTGTTGATCTCTGTAGGCGGGCTATTCTGGGCTCATTGTTAGTATTAATAACCCTTTTTTATAAGTAAGAGAGAATGGTTGTGAAAATACATTAAGCTTTACGTTCATGCGCTCGGTAGAGATCAGGAATTAACAACACAAGACAGTTTTTTTCTTTAATATTAAATAATTTATATCTGACTGAGGTCCATAATGTACATGTTAGTGCATAAGTTTTTTTATAAAATAAAATAATTTATATCTGACTGAGGTCTATAATATACATACTCGTATTAGTGCGTAAATTCTTAAAACACTCACAAAATATGTTCAAAACGGCGTAGTTTGTAACTAAAATGTCAGCTCTATTTTCATGAAGAAAATGCCTGATGACAAAAATTCATAGTTATAAGTCCGCGATCTGGCAATAGCGGCCAGTATTGTACCTAATCCAGATTAAACCTAATTTTGCTTGGCAAAGAGGAAAGGAACGTGAAAGGTCTTTAGGTATTTTCTCAATCTTGTCGAATGTAAAATGTACATGATTTCTTTTTAATGTAGCCTATATACGTCCCACTGCAGGGCACAGATCTTCTGCCCGAAAGAGTGTACAGCCTTATCCACCACGCGCGCCCACCGCGGAATAGATAGGCATTTGTGAAGATATAGCAGCAATACCATTCGCTAACGGTGAAAGAAAACAGCGTGAGGAACCTGAGTGTCTGAGGAGTCCATACCTCAGCGCTTGAAATTGTCGAATAATTATCGAATGATTTTTTTTGTTTTACAAGAATACCCCAGCTCCTGCAAAGAATCACGCGCTCCACAGTCTGGGGTTATCCCGCCCGCACAATTAGATCGATAGGGCAACCTTTTTGAAGCCCTTTTCTTTGTCTGGGTGCGAGCGGAGGATGCCGAGAGGGAAAAGGGCTAAGCCCAGCAGTGGGGAGAGGGTGCTAGTAGGCTCTAACAAGTTGCAATCACTAGGTCCTCCTGAGTGCAGGTGTTAGGGCACGTAGGTCACGATGGAAGATGGTCGACCGCCCGAGAAGTACCGCACTTACCGCTGTCAGCGTCTCTAAGTACTAGGCCGCACCTGTTTAATAAATCCATTTAATAAAATTCATTATGCGATCGACACGCTAAGAAGTGGGCGCTAATCCTGTAGGCCTGGTATGATAGGCGTAGACTGGGCTTTTGTCTACCATTGACGTTAGTACGCATACATCTCTTGTTTATAAAAAGTTTATTGACATTGGTTACGGAACGCAAAATATGAAAATTGTTTCTCCATTACCGAGAAGACCGCTTCTAATAAGCAAAAGTTTTAAATTCTTGATTTTACTAGTCCACGAAGTTTTGTCATAACAGAAAGCTATCAAACAAAATTACCTATTTTTAAAAACCTATTTAGAGGCTAAAAATTCCACCCGTGCCGGGACTTGAACCCGCGACCTCTGGCTAACCGTGCCAGCGCTCTCCCTACTGAGCTAATGGGCAAGTGCAAGCATCGATGAAATTTGAGCCTCTTTACAAACTTCTCTGTATTACGTACAGGCAGCGGCACCTTGCCGAAGCAATTTACATCACTTGCAGCCCCGAGTAACCCACTTTGCAGTTAGGTTTTAACATTAGAAAATTATTATCTACATGATTATATTCTTTTTGTTGCACTAACCCGTGCTGAGCACATTCTTAAAAACCTATTTAGAGGCTAAAAATTCCACCCATGCCGGGACTTGAGGTCGCCAGGGGTCCAGAGCCAGAGGTCGCGGGTTCCAGTCCTGGCATGGGTGGAATTTTTAGCCTGTAAATAGGTTTTTAAAATTGTTGTCAACACGGGTTAGTGCAACAAAAAGAATATAATCATGTAACAAAAAGAATATAAAAATTTCCATTGTTAACGACTTCATCGTAGACCTTAGAGGGGAGCAACCACACTCTAAGTATCTTCTTTTTCTTCTTCGATCCTTTAACTCCTAGGGAAGCGTAGGGCCTCAACCTCAGATGTCCATTTCTGACGGTGGTTCGTGGTAGCTTCTAGTTCAGGCCACCTAGTGCCGATCGACTTGGGCTCTTGGGCTATAGACCTTTTCCAGGTGATCATTGGCCGCTCTCTCTATCGGTTGGCCAATGGGATCACTTTATTTTTTTTTTTATTAAGGAATACAAATAGTGCATCGTACAATTATTTCTTAATCTTAAAAGTTTATTCTAGAAGTGAATTATCTTGAGTAAGTAAAAACAATAAACAGAAGTTACATTATGTTTCGTAGGAGTAGCCAAAATATTTTTGTAATTCTTATTCGGTTCAGGCATCTCTTGTCCCGAAGTATGGTTCTCTTCAAGTACAGTTTATCAATCAAACAAAAGCTGCATCTCGGTAGCTTTCTCGAGATCAAAACGAGTGCATTTTATAAATTCCAGCGTGTCCCACAGCAGAAAACAAACACAAATATGACTCCCAGTGTTCCCGAGCCGATTCCCACGATAGACTGGGCTTCCATCAATAACCAGTTAACACTGGACTAAAGACAATAAAAGTCCCCCGCGGCGTGCCAGCGGGGCAAGCCTGCCACTAAATATTGTGTGACATAACTGTAGGCATACGGGTTAGATTGTGACAGGTAGGGTTAATTCAGTTTTTTTTTATGTAGCATCCCTAACCTGGGTGTCCGCCTGCAGGGCCAAGGCCTCCCCTCTTTCAGAACAATATGTTCGGTCATTTGCCACCTCTGACCACTCCGTCAATATAATTCAGTTACAGTTCGCCTATCTCATGACAGCGAGCGAGCCATACTTACTTGAAGTTATGACGCTCTGATTTCTGATTTCCACATACAATTAGAACAATTAGAAAGAAAGGCGGATGCCTTCGTAAGTTAAAATACTTTAGTGCACCCACCAGAAGGCCGTGGTAGCTTAGTGGGAACATTGGACTCGGAAGCGAGAGACCCAGGTTCAATTCCCAATGCGGGCATGTACGTATGTCTTTTTTTTCTAAGTTATGTACATTTGTGAAGTTATAGGAGCAATACCACTCACTAACTGTGAAGGAAAACATCGTGAGGAAACCTGAGTGGCTGAGCTATTTACTTACCTCAGCGCTTGAAATCGCCAAGCCGTGGTGGGTACGCGTGGTGATTATCCCTGAGCGAAGGCCTGTGCGCTTCAGTGGGACGTATATAGGCTGCTTATGTTATATTGGCAAGACCCCTCATGGTTTTCATAACCAATGTTAATCAGAGGCCTGTGTCCTGCAGTGGACGTCGAGGGGCTGATGATGATGATGATGATGATGATGATGATGAAGTTATATTCTATATCCACCAGAAAAAAAACGCAAACTACATTACAGATTGAAATCCTTTGAATCTGTAAATAGGTATGTAATCATTATCGGCTTGATGTGTTGAATTTCAGATTTTTTTATGGAAGTTTACCGTTTTTCAAACTGATCGTCGTTTACATCTAGGAGTCTTTCATTTGGTCCAAAATATACAAGGTTCTGAAAAGCCCAATAAGCCTTCACCTTCCATAAACCGGTACTGAGAAAAACAGGCAACTCAGTTTTTTTTTTTTTTTTCTTTTTAACAAGGAGGTCAACATCCACCCCTATTCCATCCAGAGCACAAAATAATTACATTATAGTCCGTACGCCATAACAATAATTTAATTCGCCCCGAGACGGCGACGCCCGCGGCGCGCGCGTTGCATTACGTTTCACTGATCCACTGATACGCGCGGTAAATTTACGGTGTGTAGTAGCCCAACGAGGGTTGGTTGGGGCCTTGGGGCCAATGTTTTGGGGAGATTGGTTTTTGGATCTAAATGTACGAGTCTCCTGGAAGGCTTTTGTTGTATTGTATTATTAGTCGAAATAGGTTATAACACACGCTGCGACGTAGCCTAACCAATCCACATTACACTATCATATTACAATATCCATTGCAGGTTTTATTCAATCGTTGCAATGTTAAGTCCTGTAAAAGAGGCACTGGATATTTATAAATTTATTGCACTTGAATTAATCGTTCAATGCGGTGGACTTACGTGCAATGACCATTTCTTACCAGTCATCCGCAGAAGGTGGAAGGAAAAGTTAGAAGACATTAGAAGAAAAAAAGAAAAAAAAAGAGAAAAAAGTGTCAGGCCACTGCAGTATAGGGTTCCGTAGAAAGATGGGTTTTTTATCTGCTTTACAGAACTAGGAACTTCATCAAAGTAATTTACAATGTATTTTGTACGACATTTTCCTTTTATAAGTTGGTCGCCTATTTCTCGTTATTTAGTTTAAAGTGAAAATATTTTATTTACCACAAATTTTACAACAATAAAGTTTCAATAATTATTACTTGTAAAGCCTACTTAGCCACGATAGTTTTCGTTTTAAGTTCATTATATGTACTACTGCTCTGAAATACACCAACCGTTTAGCCGGGAGAGGGGGGAACGCTTTAGTCTGACAAAAATTTGCGCTTTAAAACTTTATTTTCGCAAACGGAACCCTAAAATGAAAAGTGGTCCTCCTACATCCACAATATTTTAACGACCAATACAGCGATACCCACACTATGATGTAGGCGAGAAAAAAACTGCATCCCTATTTAGGAGTAAATTTGAAAAAAAAATCCAGATTTTATTCTACTGTTTTGTCGGCATAATAAATATGTATTTCTATGCCCAATTTCAGCTATCTAGTACATATTATCTCTGTGCTAAGCCGTGGACAGACAGACGGACAGATAGACAGACAAACATGGTGAAAATAAACGTATGTGTAATAAACGTGTTAATAATTAAATCTAGTGAAATATAGCCCTTACGTTATTTTTTACTGATCCACTTATACGTGCTGTAACTTACTCGGTATAGTGGCGAGGGTTGGCTGAGTGAGGATGATGGACTATTGGATGAAAATATATGAGTTTCCTGATAGATTTTCGTTGCATCCTTTTGTTTTTACATCAAAGGCGAACTTAACTTCTATGAAAGAAAGTGGATTCTACTTTTCACGTACTTAATCTAAAGCTGCCTAAATTAGGCTGTTTAATTTAAAAAAAAGCTAAAGCTGTGTAAAGTCTACGAAATTTTCTTCAAACTTAAAATAATAAACGACAAATCTTTTTGTTTTACTTCTAAAACGTAAAATCATAGAACATTTGATCTTACGTTTTCAGTTTTCATTTGTACATAAAATGTCTACAAATTCAGACACAACACTGAGACACTATTCAAAAAGGGCCAGGTAAAATTTTCCTAACCTAGCAGTATTCACTTGAACAAAAGTTTGTCCAAATGTTCAACACCAATAACTTGGTGACCACAAACGTTCCGTGAAAAGATAACTTACGGGCATAATGACAGGGATTCCACTGCAGTTTATAAAAAAAAACTCAACCGGGCGCCATATTGCTGCTGGAATGCGAAGAACGTTCGGAATTCAAAATTGAAATTTTATATGCTTATCTGTGATTTGGTGCTGTTAAATTATTTTATTTTATTGATTATCTTTAGTGACCTGTTTTGGTTGTGATTTATGAATGATAACAAAGTATTTCTTGGTCCTGTACCAGCGTTGGGCTTGGGAAAATCATGTTTGAAATACGAGTGCACGTTTGTAACCATTTGGTTACGAAGAAGCTGTGCATAGGCTCGTAAAACACTATACTGTACCTTAAATAAAAACTGCTGCTTCAAAGGGTTCAATACTGTAATGTTGTAATGCAAAACCTGAAAACCGTTTCTTCTGCTGTGTTCTGTATCGATGACCACTCCTAATAAACGCTAAATTTTTATTTTTTTATTTTTACTGAAATTTGACAATTTAGATGAAAAATAAATTGAGAATTTTAAACTTTTGCTTGTCAAAACTCGTTTAATTAGATTATTGATACTGAAGAAACGGACTTCAGGTTTTGGTGTATTTCAATAACACCGTATATTATTGGTCAGAGTTCCGTATCCTAAAATCATCCTGTCATGACGTGACACACCTCTTTTGTTTCATCCACATTAATTAAGAAATGCTAATAATTCAACATTGGTGATTAGCCGCATAAAAAATACAAGGTGTAACAAAATCGCGACCCACAGGTCTATCTCTAACATGCGCAATTGCTGAAACAAAGAAAGTTAAAGTGAAAGTGAAAGTAAACTACATTTATTGCCAAAAACATACTTTATACATAAATATACTCAACAACTGTTGTTCTATGACTTTTGTATAATTTTTAGATATTCAAAATATCTGGGATGTCGAATACGCGCTTTACGCGGTCTACCAATGTTGCAGCCTCCAGTAAATGATTTTCCTATATAGAAAAAGGTTCATTGTATATAATGCTCGTGAATTTAAGCATAATCTAGCAAACAGTGCTAATCCAGAAAAACCGTAAAAAATCATGATTTTTGAAAATGTTTAAAGCTTCTCTGAAAAATTCAAAAGTAAAATCTAAATCAAAAATGGTTTTAAATGATAAACTCTAATTTACGTGTTTTAAGAATTGCACTTTTTCGAGGTAATTCTGTGTGACGGGATTTTGTTACACCCTGTATTTTTCATGCGGCTACTAATGTAAATGTGGATGAAACGTACATCCTAAATAAGGGGCTCTACTTATCAAGACAAACCACTTTTACTATGTGAAAAAAAAAATTAAAATCTAAAATTAAATATAATTGGCTGTTTCATACTAAAGTTGCCTCCAGCGGCATTAAAATTTATGGAACAGCTGATAATTTTTTTTCAGGATTTTAAAGATTTCCCCTTAAGATTGTGTACATTACAAGAGACGACTTATTCAGGATGCGTAAGATTATTTTGTTACACTTTATTATGCCGTTATTAAGTAAGAAAGAACTTTGAAGAACTTTCGTCGCACCTCATCGACACGACCAGAGACCCCAGGGCTGGCTCTTACCTCGGGCAGAGGATAAGTCTTGCCAGCCAACCAGGTAACGTAGCCAGCATACTGGGGACCCTTTCCAGAGGCAGCGATGATCTGGGCTCAGCTTTTATATTGAGGTATCTGTTTGAATAATTTGAATTGTCGGTTAGGTTAGGTTATATTAATATACGAGTATTTAGGTAAATTCTAGGTTAATTCGTATATTTATTGTTTATTAATATAATTTGTCTAAATAAAGTTACAGAAATCACCCCCAGTGATAAAGTATTTGTATATTTTAGAAAGAAATAGAGTTCTACCCAACCATCCCATATTAAAAAACTTACATTATTAAGCTGAACAACTCCATTTCTTACAACAACTAAAAACAAGTAAATCCGAACATTTTTTAAATCAAAGAGCTCATTGCTCAAGATCCTCACGATAACCTAAATCGGACCATTAACAGTCTTAAATTCCCACCTTATTACAAACCACACGACGAGAAAAAAGGTAAAAGTATGTACAAGACACATAATGAACTAATCAACTCGCTCTTCGATTCGTCACGCCGTGATCGATTACTCCAATTAATCGTTCCTTTATGACTGAACAATTATATAATAATCGATTTGCAGTATTATAATCGTTAAGTTATTGATCTAATAAACGCAGCCCGATTCAAGTCTAAAGTGTTATAATTAAGACAGTAACGTCTTTATTACTAAGGAGAAAAAACTTTCGAACGACGTGATGTATCGACAAACGTGTTGATTGATCGATAGACTAGGCCGGCCGCTTTGGAAAGATTACTTTATAGGTTTAGCTTTTTATGCATCTGAATTATGTTTTACGTACTGCCAGTTTCTGCAATAATAATTTTACAAAACTAAATATTTAAGTCTCGTTCTCTTCGAAATAAGAAAATATTTCTCAAAAAGATCAAAGCAGACTTAATACTCAAGTATTTATTCATTGAAATTCTCAAACCAGTAACTGGTAGTTAGTCAATCAATAAAACAAAATTCAATAAAGCAGTCAAGGTTTATAAAAATAAAGAATACCAACAAAGAATCAACATTGGACATAAAATATTTTTTCTCGAAAATTGTGGGTCTTAATTAAGTTTCTTAGATTTTACAAGGATACAACAACAGTCCGGATCAGGCTCAGCCTTTTTTCTCAGAGCCTGAAAATCATAGAATGGTTGCAAATATTTTATATCGATGTTTTCAAAAAGCATTAGTTCGTGCCTAAGCCCAGTGTTGAAGCCCACCGGCCACTAATAATCATCTCACGATCACTATGATTACTGTAGATTAGCCGACACCAGCTCGAGCGAGAGTGCAACGGGTTTAGCTCGAAAATGTTTCAAACATCGAACGTCGAGGCGACGGGATTCACACGCTCGTCTTATAATCAATTCGAGAGTAATCGCTCGATTGAATAATATGCGGTTTTGATTGAGCCAAAACTGCACAGTGTAATTGCTGTACAAATCTAAATTCTGCATGTCTTAACATCGCATTGGGCAATGTTCTCAGGACCACAGTGCAACTTTTTTGATCTCTTACTTTCATAAGTTAATACTCGCTTAATGGCTACAAATAAAGGTGAACGTAACGATGTTCAAACACAAATAACTCAAGTAACACAATTGTTAAAAAAAACCCAATCAAATTATTAACAAATCGTATTAAGCCGATTGCGTTACCATTGACAGTAAAAAGTCGAATAATTAAATCTTTATTTGGTTCCATTAGAATCGATCCCATTGATTATACGCCGAATCGATTCGTTCTTGTGGAAATGGCTAAATTACGAGCAATAAACAGTTAAACCAGCGTGAAATACATTTGACAGAGGACCGAGAAAAACTATATTTACTCTAAACGCTATCGTTATAATACTCGATAATAGTTCTCGAATAATTACGAACAATGGCGGAGAGTGTTCCCGTAACCCACCCGTGACCGATTCGAATCGATTCGTTTGACGATATATCGAATTGTGTGTCCACACACGCGATCGATTTGCCAATCGATCGGACTGTAATTTTCACACACTTTCTACGTGAACATTTATTTTTGGAAAAGAATATTGTTCAGTTGACAACACTTCAACATTTATACCTTTATTAAGTTGCTGATAACATAACATTAAAAATGTAAATGTCAATGAGCTATCTGTACAGACGACGGCAGGTAAATTGGTATGTAAGTAATCGTGTTTAGTAATTGTAATTATCTTCAATATGTATGTACGTATTTTTGTTGTTATTTATTTATTTATGTACTATCATTTATGTAGGTTTATAATAATTTCTATTATCCCCCTCCCCCCCCCCACTAAGTCTAAGTTATTTCCCTAGGTTTACGTAAGTTTATTATTGTATTTAATCCTCTTCGTGCACTACCCGTCGCCAGTCTCTTCAAAACCAAAGGTTTGCTGGAAGAGAATGCTTCTTGCATTAAGCACGCCCTTGTACACTTACAATGTAATTAGTGCAATAAAGAATTAAAATAAAAAAATAAATAAATAAATTGTAACATTTTAGTTGCAACGTCGCCAGTAACGAAAATGCGAGTACGTGTATGTGTACGTGTGCTCTGCTGTCGACTGTACTAAACCTTAAATACGTATAAAATAATATGTTAAATGTGTACATAGTATTTTATACGTATTTAAGGTTTAGTTTTAAGTTATATATTAATTAGAAATTTATTGTACATATGCATATTATATAGTATTTAATACAAAATAGTCATACAATATGTATAGTCATGTGGATGTAGCCCACATTATGATATTCCAATCACTTGGCAGTTGGCAATATGTATATAATCTGAATCTCGGAAACGCTTCCAAAGATTTTGTATGCAGAGGGTTTCGGGGACGATAAAGCGATCGAGTTAGGTTAAATTTTTAGAAAACGTCGTTTTATCCGTGCTTTTAATCAATGAAAAACTGCTAAAATGTTATTGGATTACGAAGGTACATTTCGTCACCGTCTACAAGGTTGTAATAGCTCAGGTGGAAAATCGGGCGGTCCCGAAACCAGAAGACGCCCAGGTTCGAGCCTGTCTCCACTCCGATTCGGTTTTTCCCCTTTTTTTCATGGCATCTAAATATAATTTCTAAAAGACACGATTAAGCTAAACGAGGAATCGCTGGTAGCCCCGGCTGCCTGAGTGATCTTAAACGATCACGAAGGTTAAGCAACACAGGGCGCGTTAAGTGCATGGATGGGTCGCCGTCTATGCCTAACGCTAGTGGCATTTTTCCGAGCGGATCCGTGCTTCGCAAGGCACGTTAAGCTGTTGGTGCCGGCTGCCGTCGATAGATGGCAGTCGTTAAGCCAAGTCAGAGGCCTTAGGGCGGCTTGACAACTTCTGACTGTAGACGAGCCACTAGTCTACAAGCCTCCACCGATCCGGACTTGGCCCCCGTGGTGGAGTATGGCCTATACCTTCCTCAGGGAAGAGACCCGTGCCCCTCGGTGGGGACATAATGGGTTGATGATGATGACGATTAAGCAAAATAAAAACCGAGCAGTGCTCGGTCATCCAGGTGCTTTTATTAATATATGTGTAAATCTCGGTATTATTACGTAGGATATCTATCTCCGAGCAGTAGTGCCCGTATATGCGTTCGCATAGTATTTATACATTTACAATCTTTAAATATTATTGCATTGTTCGTAATATATTATTAAAAGAACGTAAATTTCCACTGTCCCCACTGAAAATCAGTTTTACTGGTAATGTGTTGTCCACAGCATACACGAGCAATGCGTGCTAAGACCCTTTTTATTGCCACGGAGGCAAATTAGTGTATTGAAGTCTGTTGACCTTGAATATGTAAAATGTTTTTCGGAGGAGCACTGCTTATCCTAAACCACAGGTTTTAACCTTTTTTAGGGAGCAGGGTACCACTGCCTTAGTGATAAGGTCACTGTAAAATGTTCCTTGAATAAATTATCTTATCTTTTCTTATTTTTACGGTTATATTATGTTTTTTTTCCTCATTCTTGTGATTATATAAAATTATGTTATTCTTTGTATGTGTGCTAAATAAATGTACCCGAGACCGGCGTGCGTGCATGCAACGACTAAAGAATGTTGAGGAAGCGAAAGTGAACTGTCAGGATCGTGGCAAGTGGCAGTCCCTGGTCTCTGCCTACCCCTTTGGGATACAAGCGTGACTTTATGCATTTATGTAGTGTGTCATGTTATGTCCTTTTTACCAACTAAACCTTAATATCCTCTTAATTAAGAAAAGAAATATTTAAATAAATAAACAACTTTCACACAACACAATCACTAGTCCTGGTCCATAACTAGGACACCCTGTGCTATGGTAACCAGGCAAGAACATCACAAACATGTAAATACACCCAGACTGAGGCCATTTGTACGGCGGCCCCCAGTGGGAATCGAACCGCGACCTCCGGCATGGTACGCCGGTTTCGGGTACTTTTTATCATTGCATGGTATTAAACAAAAAACAGAACTGACCAGCACCAACAAATTGATTAACTGAGTCCCGTGAATTTTTGTAGGTATCTTTATTCTGGTAATTTCATATTTAGGTCAAGATTAATATTATTTATCAATTCACCGAAA